>CM051243.1:47942409-49142409 GCA_027917425.1 Gastrophryne carolinensis
CCGTTCTGCTTCACCATTGGAAGAATGAGGTGATCCGCGGCTGGGAGGAAGGCGTCGCCCAGGTAAACTAAGATGCTCTACCTGATGGTGACGGAAAGAATGGGGGGGGGGGGGAGTAGATGGCTTATGGTTCTTTTGGAACTGGACCATGCTCTTCCATTGTCAGAGGGTGTTTAGGTCCTGCTTTAAGGCAAAAACAGATTCCTACATTAGACGTATGTCGATTTCTATTGCCTCTGTTATGGAGGAGCAAGTGTCACTGTGCTGGTAAATATGGGGGGGGGGAGGCTGTTGCAGCATTATCGTCACAATGCTTTACTTCCATCTTACAGATGAGTGTGGGGCAGAGGGCGCGTCTCACCTGCACCCCAGGACTACGCATATGGCAGCATGGGCCACCCGGGCATCCATCCCACACCCAATGCCACCTCTGCTTTGATGTGGAGCTACTACGATTGGAGTGAGGGCTGATCTGGCCCAGAGTGCGGGTATGTGGGGGGGGGGGGGGGGGAGAAGGTCTGCACATTTATCCTCTTCTCTTTCCTGTATCCTTTCCCCCTCACCACTCCATTGTGACTGCTGCATTCCCTCTATCCTGTCCCATCACCACTCCATTGTGACTGCGAATCCCTCTATCCTGTCCCCCATCACCACTCCATTGTGACTGCTGCATTCCCTCTATCCTGTCCCCCATCACCACTCCATTGTGACTGCTGCATTCCCTCTATCCTGTCCCCCCATCACCACTCCATTGTGACTGCTGCATTCCCTCTATCCTGTCCCCCATCACCACTCCATTGTGACTGCTGCATTCCCTCTATCCTGTCCCCATCACCACTCCATTGTGACTGCTGCATTCCCTCTATCCTGTCCCCCATCACCACTCCATTGTGACTGCTGCATTCCCTCTATCCTGTCCCCCATCACCACTCCATTGTGACTGCTGCATTCCCTCCATCCTGTCCCCCATCACCACTCCATTGTGACTGCTGCATTCCCTCTATCCTGTCCCCCATCACCACTCCATTGTGACTGCTGCATTCCCTCTATCCTGTCCCCCATCACCACTCATTGTGACTGCTGCATTCCCTCTATCCTGTCCCCCATCACCACTCCATTGTGACTGCTGCATTCCCTCCATCCTGTCCCCCATCACCACTCCATTGTGACTGCTGCCATTCCCTCTATCCTGTCCCCCCATCACCACTCCATTGTGACTGCTGCATTCCCCTCTATCCTGTCCCCCATCACCACTCATTGTGACTGCTGCATTCCCTCTATCCCTGTCCCCCCATCACCACTCCATTGTGACTGCTGCATTCCCTCTATCCTGTCCCCCCATCACCACTCCATTTGTGACTGCTGCATTCCCTCTATCCTGTCCCCCATCACCACTCCATTGTGACTGCTGCATTCCCTCTATCCTGTCCCCATCACCACTCCATTGTGACTGCTGCATTCCCTCTATCCTGTCCCCATCACCACTCCTATGTGACTGCTGCATTCCCTCTATCCTGTCCCCCATCACCACTCCATTGTGACTGCTGCATTCCTCTATCCTGTCCCCATCACCACTCCTATGTGACTGCTGCATTCCTCTATCCTGTACCCCCATCACCACTCCATTGTGACTGCTGCATTCCCTCTATCCTGTCCCCCATCACCACTCCTATGTGGCGGCTGCATTCCCTCTATCCTGTCCCCCATCACCACTCCTATGTGACTGCTGCATTCCCTCTATCCTGTCCCCCATCACCACTCCATTGTGACTGCTGCATTCCCTCTATTCTGTCCCCATCACCACTCCATTGTGACTGCTGCATTCCCTCTATCCTGTCCCCCATCACCACTCCATTGTGACTGCTGCATTCCCTCTATCCTGTCCCCCATCACCACTCCATTGTGACTGCTGCATTCCCTCTATCCTGTCCCCCATCACCACTCCATTGTGACTGCTGCATTCCCTCTATCCTGTCCCCCATCACCACTCCTTTGTGACTGCTGCATTCCCTCTATTCTGTCCCCATCACCACTCCATTGTGACTGCTGCATTCCCTCTATCCTGTCCCCCATCACCACTCCATTGTGACTGCTGCATTCCCTCTATTCTGTCCCCCATCACCACTCCATTGTGACTGCTGCATTCCCTCTATCCTGTCCCCCATCACCACTCCATTGTGACTGCTGCATTCCCTCTATTCTGTCCCCCATCACCACTCCATTGTGACTGCTGCATTCCCTCTATCCTGTCCCCCATCACCACTCCTATGTGACTGCTGCATTCCCTCTATCCTGTCCCCCATCACCACTCCATTGTGACTGCTGCATTCCCTCTATCCTGTCCCCCATCACCACTCCATTGTGACTGCTGCATTCCCTCTATCCTGTCCCCCATCACCACTCCATTGTGACTGCTGCATTCCCTCTATCCTGTCCCCCATCACCACTCCTATGTGGCGGCTGCATTCCCTCCATCCTGTCCCCCATCACCACTCCTATGTGGCGGCTGCGTCCCCCTTCTTGTCCAGTCCCCCCTCCAGTTCGTATCTGTCTCTCCACAGTATCATTGGCTGACTCCTTGCCTTTGTGTTTTCTCTCCCAAAGGTTCCAAGAGAGCGTTTGACCTGCAATGGTTCTCCTGCGTTGTGGGCAGAGTGCGGATCACAGTGTGGGCACTGACCCCTTCCCCCCACTCTTCATGTACTGCCTCTCCTGCCCTGGGCCGTGTCGCGTCCTCCTCCTCCCGGCTGGCTGAGGTGTTTCTGAGCGTTCCACTGGATGTTACAATGAAGGGTTAACCAGGCTGTGGCTGGATGGTGGCACCATGGAGGGGTCTGGAAAGATGGTGGGACATTTCCGTTATTAGAGGGGGCTGCCTACAGTGGGACGGAGGAGCGGCACCCCCTGCTTGTACCCCGCGGAGGCCGCCGTGCCCGATACCCTTTCCTTTTCCATCGCTGGGCCCTGTCTTGTCTGCACCGCATGCCGCCCTCAGCTACACACCGTCCACATGAATTTTTTATTTTTTTTTCTACGGGAAGGTCTCATGTCTGCTCTGAAATTACTCATAAATGATCTGTAACTTGCTAAACGGTCTATTGCCTCTCATGTTTGTGTGTGTGTATTTCCCCCCAAATCTGTGTGCTAGATGGAGATACCTATTGGGTTTCAGACTGCAGCTAAAATGGGTTTTGGTCCACTTTTTGTCAATTGCAGCATTGAGACGAGGCCAGGAAACTGCTGCACACACTACACCTTTAATTGGGAGGGGGAAGGGGCTGCCTGCACTTGTGCAGCTGTCGGTTGGAGCTCTGCTAGGAAAAGGTGAGTTTAGCGTCCTTGCACTAAACAAGTTGGTATCCTGTGTTTTGGTCCTTGCCTCCTGTGGTTGCCCCACTGTGTGAAATCTCCCAGGTCGCCTCTTTCCAGTCCTACGGCACATGTGCGGCCGCTCGTTTCAATCAGCGCACTTGGATCCGTTGACATCATGTTGTCTAAGCCTTCATCTAAGGTGAGCGCGCTGGCGGCCGCATCCCCCGCTACCCCCTAACATAGAGCCCGCCCTGCTAGAGGGATAGTGGGGATGCGGCTCGCACATCTGCTGTTGGAGCGGGCAAGAAGGTAAATGGGCGACCTTTCACACAGCGGGGCATCCCGATCTTGAATGCTCCGGGGGGAGGGAATCGATTGGCCTGGGAATCTTATAGATTCCTGTGAGTTTGGGTCCTCTTTAAGCACACACTAGACAAACTACACATACAATGCAGTGATGCATATTCAGGTCAGAAGCCAAATACAAGTGAGTAGGTTTCAGTTACCCTATTGCAGATATATAAGCAGTGTAGCAGGCAGCCACTGGGTGAGTATATCCTGGGTCCTGGTACGGGACCCCCAGAAGAAAGCCAGCAGAGGGGCTGAGCTCTGACCTTTAAGATATTTCCCTTCAGGGATTAGACACTGTGCCGCTTAGAAATGCTAACTAGAACTTATAACTTTCCATTGGAGAGTCCTAGAAAGCTGGTATGACTTAGTTGGGTGCTGTGTACTCTATGGGACCAAGCACTGTTGTGTGATATGGCTCCATATCCCAGGCCCCGAACCTCCTGGAATGACATAAATGCTATGTATGTGGGTGTTATGATTTGTAGATTCCTAAGATGTAATTGGTTTGTGGTTATTGTAGACTGTGGCTTCAGAATTCTTAAATCCTGGCTCCGGCATGACTGGGAGAGCTTCTCTGAAGCTGTGTGGCCAGAGCAGGCAGCGGAGTGGGTCTGGTTACTGACCTTGTATCCAATGCCTGCTTAGGTGTTACTCTTGTCAGAGGATGGGCCTTTCAAACCAAGAGCTCCCTGGTGGGGGCAGTGGCAGGCATGCTTTAAATAAGGGCTATTGACCTGAAAAAGCCATCTGAGATATTATGGGTAATCACATAAAATATAAAAAATATATTCTAAGTATGTCACACACCCCGCTTCAGATATTAAATCATTAGACTTGGGTTATACTCACCGCTAGGTGGCACTGTTGCAGAGAAGTCCAGAAAAACAACAAGCCCCTCCCGGTCTATACATACCTGGTACCTCCCAACAATTCCCCAGTGTTCTTCTTTGCAAGGTGGTGACAAGACAGAAGAAAGAAGTCTCCTGACACCCCGGCCTCCCCCCCCCCCCCCCCCCCCCCCCCCCATGGTCTATTTCTGCCCGGCCTTTCTTGTTTAGCCCCTTTATTATATATTGTAGCCTCCCAGCCTAGGCTGTAGGCTGGGCAAGGGTAGATGGCACTCAAAGTGCCTAGGAGATTAGCTCCTCCGCTAGACCCTATGTTATGGGGCAATTGCGGTTATCCGGCCTGGTGATCCGGATTTGGGATGCCCTGTGTCCCTATTAGGTCTTCCCAGCTTGGTCCCTTCTCCCTGCGCCTTTTGTGGGGGGGGGGGGGGGGGTCTTTGTGATGCCAGGTGTCTGTGTTCCTTGGGTGCCTGGGCCGGGCGGCCTGGGCGTTGTGTGCCGCCGGCCTGCCCGCTCTGCGTGTGCGTGTTGGGGGGGCTCTGCAGGGGCCCCCCGGACTGTGTTTCCCGTGCAGGGGTCGGGCGGCGTGTGGGTCGCTGGACCGCCGCTCTGCGGGTGTGTTTTACTGCGGGCGCCATGTCTGTGGCGCCCGCTACTATGCTCCGGTCGGGGTGGGCGGGGCCGGGCGGCGTTGTGCCTGTCTTCGGAGCGGGTGCCTTAGTTAGGCGCCCGCGGCCGTGGTATCCCCGGCGCTGGGTGCTGATGGTGACGGTGGTGCGGGCGGGGCTGGGCGGCATCTGTGCTGCCGGCCCGCCTGGCTATCGGTGCGGGCGCCATTGTCTGGGTGCCCGCCTTCGCCTTGCTCCTTGGAGGCGGTGGGGGGCGGGCGCGCGTCGTGCGCGGCCCGCGCTTCTTCCGGATTGGTGGCGGGGCCTCAGCGCTTCCTGCGCGTGCTGGGCCCGCCCTTCCTTCCCCCCTGCTGCTTCCTCACTGCGGCCGCCATTGCTGCTCCGGCCAAAGAAGGGTGCCTGCTCGGCGTTAAGGTAGGCTGGGGCGGTTGTCTGTTTTTAAGGTGGTCTTCTGGCTGGGGGCATTTTTTATTGCTAGGGATGATAGCAAGCTATTTTTGTGTGCTGGGTGCCCTATTGGGGCTTCCCTGGCTTTTCACAGGTTAACCATAGTGTATGGAATATATATATATATATATATATATATATATATAATTTCATGTTATTGTGCTTTGTCTATGTGCTTGGTGTGACTGTTGTCTTTCTTTTTCAGATCCTGGGATCCCACGCTGCGGGGCTCTCCCGGTCTTAGATACCTGGCTAGTGGGGCTTTTTGTACTTTCCCTCCCCTTATTGGCATTTTTGCAAATTTCCCCATTTCAGGGCCATATTAATTAAAGACGTTAAGGGGCATCCTGGGTCGCGTATTGCGTAAATCCCTGGTTGTTGCGATTACCATAAATTCACCATATGGAGGCTACCAAAGATTCCGGAAACGGTCCTTCGGGGCAGTCCAGGGTGTGCGGGGGGTGTGGGACTCCGCTCCCAGGGGATGATGTTATTATTTGCATTCCATGTGCACAGCGGAACATTGAGCGCCAGTCCGGCACCCCGGTCCTTCGTCGGCAGTACCATCTCCTTCCCCCTCCTCGCCTGTTCCGGACCCCGTGTGACGTTGTCATGGGTGGGGATTCGCAATCCGAGGTATGCGCCAGGTTGGCCAGCCTCGAGAAGATGTTTTCCGCTGTGGTGGCTCAGAAGGCTTCGGCTAAGCGGAAACACTTGTCTCCGCCTCCGCCGGACTCCGATGAGGTTGTTGAGGCTCTGGATTGGTCGGATCGTCCCCTTGAAGAGGGTGAGCTTATTGAGGATTTAGAGGATCCTGAGGTTCAGCAGTCGCTGGGTGCTGAAGGTGACCAGGCCGCCGGGTCGGTTCCCGACACGTCTTCCATTCTGGCCCAAATGTTTGAGGTTTTGGATTTGGACCCTCCTGAAGTTGCTCGTCGGCCAAAGGGTCAGCTTTTTGGGGTGTCCAAGCCGCGTTTGGAGTTTCCCAGTCAACAGCATTTTGAGGATGTTGTCCTTAAGGAATGGGAGCAACCTACGCGTCTCGTTGGGGTGCCGCCTAGCTGGGATAGAAAGTATCCCTTTCCGGCGGACTTGGTGAAGCGTTGGTCTGTCCCTCCCGAGGTTGATGCTCCGGTTTTGGGACTATCGAATACGGCGGTTTTGCATTCTCCTGACACGACTTCTCTTAAGGACGGCGAGGATCGCCGGATTGATCAGCTGGCCCGTCATGGGTTTGTCTGTGCGGGTTCGGTTTTGAGGCCTGTTTGTGCTTCGGCACTTTTATTGTTGGCGGTTAGGTCTATCGTCAGGGATTTATGCGTGGATCTTGATCCTACTTGTGATGAGTTTCTTGCCCTTAAGCGTTGTGATTCCTTCGTGTCATTTATTCTTGCCGCTCAGGATGATGCCATGTTGATGTGTGGCAGGGCAACGGCTCTGTTGGTAGCTATCCGCCGCTCAGTGTGGTTGCGGCAGTGGACTGCTGATTTTAATTCCAAGAGATCGATCACGGCTCTTCCCTTTCTGGGTTTGAGACTTTTCGGTGAGAAGCTGGATTCTGTTGCGAGGGGAGGTAAGTTACCTCAGCGCAAGAAATTTCGTCGCTCCTTTCGGGGGGCGGCCCCCTTCAATTCTTCCTTTCGGGGAGCCAGAGCCGGCAGGGGTGCGGGCTTCTCGGCTTCAAGGGGTGCCAGCTGGAATAGGGGTAAAGGCCGTGGCCGTCCCGTTCACGTCTGGGGTGCCAAGCCCAAACCAGCTGCCAAGCCCGCCCAGCAATGAGGGGGCGCCCTCACCCTTACGGGTGGGGGGACGGCTGCGACTCTTCTCCCGGGTATGGGACCAGGAGGTCTCGGACAGGTGGATCCGGGAGGTGGTGTCGGCCGGTTACAAGCTGGAGTTGGCGTCCTGCCCTCCTCCAAGGTTTTTCAGGTCTCGTGTCCCTTCAGATCCTTTGGCCGCGCAGGGGCTCCTGGCGGCGGTAAGGAATCTTCTGGAAATGGCAGTCATCTGCCCGGTCCCTCCTTCGGAGGTGGGGCGAGGGTATTATTCCAATCTCTTCACAGTACCCAAAAAGGATGGGTCGTTCCGTCCCATCCTGGATTTGAAGTTTCTCAATCTGTTTGTTCGTCCCCAGAAGTTTCGCATGGAAACTCTGCGGTCTGCGATCAATTCGCTTTGGCAGGGGGACTTTATGACGTCCATAGACATCAAGGATGCATACCTTCACATTCCGATCTTTCCAGCTCACCAGAGGTTTCTTCGCTTTGTGGTGGAGGATCGGCATTTTCAGTTTGTGGCTCTTTCATTCGGCCTAACCTCGGCTCCGAGAGTGTTCACCAAGGTGTTGGCGGGCGTGATGGCCCTGCTCAGAGCTCAGGGGATCCGCATTGTGCCTTATCTGGACGATCTTCTCATCATGGCTCCTTCCTTCAGTCAAGCGGAAGGGGACACCAGCACGGTGGTGTCCACTCTGGAGAGGTTCGGCTGGGTGATCAACTTCCCCAAGTCCTCTCTGGTTCCGGCCAGGGTGGTGACCTTTCTGGGGATGTCCTTGGACTCTTGCCAGCACAGAGTTTTTCTACCTCAGGCCAAGGTTCTTTTGATTCAGGAATTGGCTCAGCTTCTTCTTTCCAATCCTCGCCCGTCCATCCATCTAGGGATGAGACTGGTGGGGCTGATGGTAGCTTCTTTCGAGGCAGTTCCCTTCGCGCAGTTTCACACGCGGACGCTTCAGCTTCATCTATTGGCGTCTTGGGACCTGCGACCGTGGTCTTTGGTTCGGTCCTTCCGGATGTCCCCCCGGTTTGGCAGTCTCTACTGTGGTGGATGGTCTCGGACAATCTCCTGAAGGGCAGGTCGTTTCTGACCCCGCTTTGGGAAACTGTCACCACGGACCCAGTTTGTCAGGATGGGGAGGTTTCTGGAAGGATCTTCGGTTCCGGGGGCGGTGGGGTCCTCAGGAAGCCCACTTGCCCATCAATGTTCTGGAGTTGAGAGCCATCAGGTTGGTTCTGTCTCACTTGACGCAGCATTTACAGGGCTTGCCGGTTCAGGTTCGATCGGACAATCGGACGGCGGTTGCTTACATCAATCACCAAGGAGGGACTCGCAGTCTGGGTGCCCTCAGAGAGGTGTTTCTGATCCTAGTTTGGGCGGAGACTCATGTCCCTTGCATCTCGGCAGTGTACATTCCAGGAGTGGAAAACACGGAGGCGGAATTTCTGAGCCGGTGTTCGTCCCGCCGGGGGGAGTGGTCTCTCCACCCCCAGGTGTTTCGGTCGCTTTGTCTCCGGTGGGGGACGCCGGAGGTGGATCTGTTTGCCTCTCATCACAATCACAAGCTTCCGACATTCGCGTCGCTTTCTCAGGATCCTCTGGCTCTGGCGGCGGATGCCATGGCCCTGAGCTGGAGGGACCTGGGTTTTCTTTATCTGTTTCCTCCGATTCCCATGCTAGGCAGGGTGCTGCGAAACTTGGTTCTGGAAGGAGTTCCCGCCATTCTCGTGGCTCCAAGGTGGCCAAGGCGGGTGTGGTTCGCAGACATCGTTCGTCTGGCAGTGGATCAGTTCGATCTGCCTCTTCGGCCGGATCTTCTCACTCAGGGTCAACTGTGTTACCCCAGTTTACCAACGCTGGCTTTGACGTCTTGGCTGCTGAAACCTCCATCTTAAAGGAGGAGGGTCTTTCGGATTCGGTTATTCGGACTCTTATTAGTGCCAGGAAGAGATCCTCTTTTTCCATCTATTATAGGACTTGGAGATCTTATATTGATTGGTGTGAGGCTAGATCTTTGCCCTGCCGGGTCTTTTCTATTTCTAGGATTTTGGAATTTCTTCAGTCAGGGCTGGACTCTGGTCTTCAGCTGAGTACTTTGAAGGGGCAGGTTTCTGCTTTGTCTATCTTTTTTCAGAGGTCATTTGCACTCCATCCTTTGGTCAAGACTTTTTTCCAGGGGGTTTCGCATCTGCGGCCTCCTAGGAAGCCTTTGCTCCCTGTTTGGGATTTGAATTTGGTTCTCTCTGCTCTTCAGGCTCCTCCTTTTGAGCCTTTGCAGGATATTGCTCTGTCTACTCTGACTCAGAAGGTTGCCTTTCTGGTGGCCATCACTTCGGTCCGGCGTGTTTCGGAGTTGGCAGCCTTGTCGATTCAGGCTCCTTATTTTGAGAAACATCAGGACAAAGTGGTTTTTCGTTTCAAACCAGACTTTCTTCCTAAAGTGGTCTCGGCTTTTCATCTTAACCAGGACATTGTTCTTCCTTCCTTGTGTCCTAAGCCTAGGAATGACAAGGAGCGTGCTTTGCATTGTTTGGATGTGGTGCGTTGTGTTAAGTGCTATTTGCGTGCCACTTCTCCTTTTCGTAAGACTGATGCTTTTTTCGTGGTGCCTTGTGGGCCTAGGAAGGGCTTGGCTCCGGCTAAGTCTTCCATTAGCAAGTGGATTCGTCAGGCGGTTGTTGGGGCCTACTCTGCCAAAGGGAAGGATCCCCCTTTTCGTGTTACTGCTCATTCTACTCATGCGGTTGGAGCGTCCTGGGCTTTTCAGCACCAGGCTTCTGTTGTTCAAGTTTGTAAGGCTGCTACTTGGTCTTCTGTTCACACTTTTTCTAAGTTTTATAAGGTTGATGTGCGGGCCTCAGCGGATGCTGTTTTTGACCGCAAGGTTCTGCAGGCTGCAGTGGTTTGAGTTTCTGCATTATTGCCTGGTTGGATACCCGCCCTTTTTGGACACTGCTGTTGGATGTCCCAAGTCTAATGATTTAATATCTGAAGCGGGGTGTGTGACATACTTAGAATAATACCATTTTGTGAATACTCACCTGTAAAATGGGTATTGTAAGTATGTCACACACCCCGCTTCACCCGCCCTTTTTGGTATCCTGGTTCTCTATATGGTGAAGTTTTTTTATTTACAGTTGAGGGTTACCATTGTTTTTTTCCTGGTACCTTGTCTTTACTGCTGTTTGAATACTGGGGAATTGTTGGGAGGTACCAGGCATGTATAGACCGGGAGGGGCTTGTTGTTTTTCTGGACTTGCAACAGTACCACCTAGCGGTAAGTATAACCCAAGTCTAATGATTTAATATCTGAAGCAGGGTGTGTGACATACTTACAATACCCATTTTACAGGTGAGTATTCACAAAATGGTATTTTTCTGTCTCACAAGGAGCAGGCTTGCAATAGCCCTACTTTTGCATGAAGGCCTGGCTAAAAACCCTCAAGCAGTGCGACTCCCTCAGGTATTGGCAGTATCTTCATCAACCTCCATGGGTGCCACAGTCTGGTTTGTGTGTTGTCTCAGACCCAAGGAATCCTATCTCTCTATGGCAGAGGAACTGGGGGTTTTATTCAGGACCAGCCTGATCAGTCTCTACTGCAGCAACACCTGCTACAAATTGGATTACATCACTGACCAAACTCAGGTAAACTCCTGTGCAAGGAGCTCCTAGACCAGCGGTGCTCAACTGGGGGACCAGGGTCCGAATGCAGACCTAGGTGCCAAATTAATGGACCCCAGCCGTGACAGCCCTGCACTCAGTTGCCATACTCGGCGCTGCCCCCTTTACTTGATTGGCGATGTAGTGCTTGGTCTCCCTGCCACTGCACCTAGCATTGCAATATGAAGTACTGAATGGGCAGGAAGTGGCATTACAAGGTACAGATAAACTTTGTTTCTCTGTCTCTTTGCCCCATCCAGTCCTGTCCCAGCTCAGCCCCATCTATCCCTGTTCCACCATCTCATCCCCTCTGCTCAGCCCCAACCACCCTGTTCCACCATCTCTGCCCCCCCCCCTCCCCAAGCTCTGCCCCATTCATCCCAGCCTTTTTTTAAATTTTGACTGAAATCTATAGCGTGCCCCCCCAGTGCGCCGATTTCTAACTATCTGCCCCCTGCCTAGACCAGGTGCCTGTATTTGGCTGAGCTTAAACCGGACCTTCACCATGATTTATTGAAAAGCCCAAACCCTTATAAAATAATTCCCCAGCATCTAAAATTTAAGTTTTTAGTCACTTATTATTCTTTCCCCCACTGGGCTGCAACTCTGTTCAGGACTTTAGGATACGGGCGCCACCATCTTGACTCAGAAGCATCAGTTACTGAGGAGAGCGGGATAAAGTAAGGGGGGCAAGTTATAGCTGTGCTTTGCACAGACAGAGCAGAGCTGCGGTCAGGAAAAGGTCAGCAATCCCAGAATGCAGAGCAGCACTGTCAGAAGGCACTTCCTGTTTGCAGGATGCCTTATGTCCCATGAGCCACCATCTTGGATGTTTAAAGGCTCATAACATGCAGTAGATGCAGGTAGGATGATTATTCTTAGTATACAGTATGTCCTGCTCCAAATATAATACTTACACTTGGGTATTACTCCGCCAGATGGCGCTGTGCACTGCAGAGACATGTAAAAACAGGCTCTTCCCCACCCTTCAAATACCCAGGGACTTCCCACAAATCCCCAGATTTCTCTGCAGTGCCGACTGCGAAGACATGAAGTATCACTCTCTCGCAGGTGAGCGGGGCTATTACAGCCTGCGGCCCTGTTGGACTATTCCCACCCGTCCTCCCTGTGATGTGCCTCCCAGCCTGGGCTGCGTTGGTTGGAGGTAGGCAGCACCAGGCGTGCTTATGGAGCCATGCTCCACCGCAGTCCCCCACCAAAGGGTAGGCAGTTTAGGCTGATGTGGATGCCCCTCCCGCATTATTGCCCCGTGTAGCGGTGGGCCCTATCCAAAGGGTCGCCATCCTCCCTCGTTCCCCTCCCTCGGGGGGGGGGGGAAAGAAAGGGGGGGGCGGTCTAAAGTGTACTGTGATTACACGATTATGGCCTTATTATTGTCCTTGACTTGTAACTTGGTGTCAGAGCCGCGCTGTTTGCCTTTTTACTGTGTATCTGCTGCCGCCGCGCTCGTCTCTTTCCTTTATTGGATTTGCTGCGGCGGTGGCGCCCCAGACGCTGTGGTGTCTCCATTGGCAAAATCATCTATTATATGTGTGCTTCGCGCTCTTCGGGGGGGGGGCGGGGACCTGGTTTGGCACGCTCCGCGTCACGGCCCGCTCTGGCCCGCCCTTTTGTGGTTTGCTTGGCGCCATTTTGATGCTAGTCGCGCGCGCATGGTAACGGCCCTCCTCCTCCCTTGGTCTGTAAGTGCCCTCGCGGGCGATTTTCATGATTCTTATTACTGCGCATGGCTCTGACACCCTTTATTTCCATTATGTCTTTCAGACGGTTGAATCTAGTGGCTTCCCCAGCCCGGGTTAAATTATAGCGGGCCTTGTAAAATTCTCCCACCTTCCTAGCGGGTCTTTGGGGCATCCAGGGTTGCCTATTGCGTAAATCCCTGCTGGAATATTGTGCCTAGATAATCACCATATGGAGGCATTTCAGAATTATGTGACCGGGGTCCCTCTGGGACAAGACCGGCTGTGTATAGCGTGTGGTCAACCCTATGCTGATGCTGACAGGGCACGGGTCTGCGCACCATGTGCCGAGCAAGCACTGGTCCTGCAATCAGGCTTGCCAGTGGCTGCACCTCGTTTCAATATACCTTTTTCCCCATGCTTAAATCTCACTCCTGCTGAGTCGCATACAAATGGGGATTTGCAGCCTGCTGTGTCTTCCAGACTACGGCTGATCAGGTTATTGCGAGGTTGTCAGGGCGCAGGGGCCCTGGTAAGAAGTGGCCCTTGACGCCCCCTGTTTTGTTTGTCCTACGGGAACTGAGGAGTTCTCTACTCCGCGTGCCTATACCCCTTCTGATGAAGGAGAGCTGGTCTCTGACTCAGGCTCATCTGATGAGAGGCCGAGGAGTCATGACTATTCTGACCCTGAATACTGGGGCCAGTGTGAGATTTGTTGATTAATGTCTTTAAGGTCCTGTCTATCTCTCTCCCTGGTGAGGCCTCCAAGCCGAGAGGGGAGCGTTTCCATACAGCGACTGCACGCTTGGAATTTCTAGAGCAGGCTCTTTTCCATGCTCTTGTACTCAAGGAATGGGAATTCCCCAGTAAATTCCAGGGGTCCCAGGGGACTGGGATAGGAAATCCCCTTTTCCCCCTGAGGTGGTCAATTGTTAGTCATCACCCCCTGCTTATAGTATCCTTCGGGATGCTGAGGACCGGCGCATTGATCTGTGGCCTCCCACGCCTTTTCTTGTGCAGGGACTGCGCTGCGCCCGGTCTGTGCCACGGTCATTACTGCAGTGGCCGCTAGAACCCTCATCAGAAAGATGCTTGATCATCAACCTTAGGCTCTCCCCTGGGATGTGTTTAATGCACTCTCCAGTTGTGATGTATTTGTAAAATTATCCTATTAGCACTGGATGACACATTAGAATGTGTGCAAGGACTTCTGCCCTTGTGGTGGCTATACGTTGCTTGGTTGGCTGCGACAGTGG
The DNA here is from genome assembly GCA_027917425.1 of Gastrophryne carolinensis. Lineage (NCBI taxonomy): Eukaryota > Metazoa > Chordata > Amphibia > Anura > Microhylidae > Gastrophryne > Gastrophryne carolinensis. The sequence continues at coordinate 47,956,390 of CM051243.1, forward strand.
GGTGCTGACGATGCTGCTAAGAAGTCTCTTACTGGGCTTCCCTTTAGAGGGCAACGCCTGTTTGGGGCCCGTCTGGGCCTGTTTGGTAAAAAAGGGGCAAATCACCCCAACATAGGCGGCCATCTTGGCCCCTCGGGGCAGGGTAACTCCTCCCCCTCCCTACCATAGTGTAAAGCAAGAACCAGGGGTGTCCTTCCTGGGGGCTCGTGCAGACTCCTGCCCCAGGAGCGGCAGACAACGCCCTGGCCCCTCTGGCGGGGCTAAGCCTAAATCTTCCACCTAAATCCCCTCAAGCATGATGGGGCGCCCTCGCCCGTCTCGGCGAGAGGACGGCTGCGGCACCTTGCTCATGCCAGGAGGTATCACGCTTCAGACTGGTGGATTCAGGAGGTAGTGCCCTCCGGCTACTAGATAGGGTTTGCTTTGCGGCCTCCTCCAAGATTATCGGGTACCGGGTGCTCCTGGTGCAGGCCGTGCAAGGCCTGTGGGGTCTGGGGGTCTCTTGCAGATTGCCCTTAATAGGCAGAGGCAGGGGCCGCTACACCAACCTTTCCACATTTCCCCAAAAAAGGATGGGTCAGTTTGGTCCAATCTGGACTCACAGATTTTCAGCAATTCGTCAATTACAGGCTGTTTCTGCAATGGAAACACTGCGCTCGGCCATCAGCTCCTTGTGCGTCGGGGGCTTCTTGGCGTCTGTGGAGCTCAATGCTGCTTATTTTTACTTCCCTGTGTCTTCTGGACACCGAGGTTCTTCAGATTCGCGTTGGTTGACCAACACTGATAATTGTGGCCTTGTCATCTGGCCTCTCTTCAGCTCCCAGAGTGCTCACCAAGGCGCCGACGGGGGTGTGGTCTCTGATGAGACCAAGAGGGGTCCGATTGATGACCTACCTGGACGTCCTCATCACTTCCCAGTCTCTACGTCTGGCTACGATGGAAACTCGGCTGGAGGGTGTCCATTTGGGAGTCATTGGGAGGGGTGATCAAACACCCCAAGTCCTTATAGTCCCCTTCATTGGTAACTCCATTTCTAATGAATGAATTTTATACAGTTCTTGCAAGGATCTTCTTTCCTCAGCAATAACGTGGACAATCTGGTTGCATGGGCTCAGTCCCTCATAGCTGTCCCCGTCCCTCCACCAGGCCCCTGGGGCCTTCTGCAACTTCTCCTATTTGTCCTATGGGACAAGGAACCAGCATCCCTGGAGCAGGGTATGTGTGCCTTCCTCCCTGGTGAGGAGGTCCCTCTTGTAGTGGATGAACTCAAGGAACCTGTCTGGGGGCAGTCCCTTCTTGCCCTTCCTGGGAGACGGTCACCATGGATGCTAATCTATCAGGTTGAGGGGGGTCTTCTTCTGGAAGTCCCTACGGTTCCAGGGGAGGTGGGGCCCTTAGTTGGCCTATATACCTATCAATGTTTGAATCTATGAGCATTCAAGTTAGTTCTAACTCGCTTGCCTACTCCTCTTCAGGGCCTGCCTGTTCGGAGGAGCTAGGCCTATCTGACGGCCTTGGCCTACATGAAATATTCAGGGAGGGACCCGGAGCAGGAGGGTCCTCCAGGAAGTGTTCCTGATCTGGGTGGTGGACAATGTTCCCTGCATATTCGCTCCGGTGGAGGTCCCTCTGCGTCAGGATGTGCTAATCCTTGTGTCACTATGAGGCCCAACCAGTGTGGATCGGTGTGTGCCCCGTCACTATCACAAGCTCTCAGCCCTTGTTTCCCTGTCCCAGGATTCTCTGGCTGTGGTCATGATGATTTAGTAATGTTATGGCAGGACATTCTGTTCTGTATGTCTTTTCTCCATTCCCCCTGCTAGGCAGGGTTCTGCGCAAAATTGCTCTGGTTGGAGGGGTCCAGTGATTCTGTTGGCCCCGGGTGGCCTAGTGGAGGGGGTCCGCAGACGTGGTACTGAGGACAGTTGATCTGTACGTTCTGCCAGGAGTGCCAGCTCTGCTCACTCAGGGCTCCTTTACGTCACCCCGATCTACAGACTCTGGCCTAGACGGCCTGACTGCTGAAACATCCATCTTGATGGAGACAGGCTTATCTGTCTCGTGATTGAGACTATGGGACGACTAGGAGAAAGCTTCTTCTTCTTCCATCTATTATAGGGTATGGCGTACCCATATTGATTGGTGTGAGTCTAGGTCTCTTCCCTGTCGGGCGTTCTCTGTTCCCAGGGTTCTAGAGTTATTACAGCATGGGTTGGAGTTGAAATTCTCCAACTCAGTACTCTGAAGGGTCAGGTTCTGCCCTGTCCGCCTTCCTACAGAAGTCTTTTGCTCAGTTTCCTTGGTTAAGACTTCTTTCAGGGGGTTACTCATGTGCGTTTCCCATGTAATCCTATGGTCCCTGATGGGTTTTGAATTTGATTCTGTCTGCCTTGCGGGGGGTTCCCTTTGGACCTTATTCTAAGCAGACAGCACGTCCTGCTCCAGACATAGTCCTTACATGTGGGTATACCTCCGCCTTCAGCGCCGTGCACTGCAGAACATGAAGAAAACAAGCTCCTCCCGGCCCTACATATACCGGAGGACCTCCCACAAATCCCCATATTTCTCTGAAGTGCTGAACTGCGAAGCCATGAAGTATCACGCTCTCGCAGGCGTGCGGGGCTTTACAGCCCGAGGCCCTGCGGGACTATTTCCACCCGTCCTCGTTGTGAACTAATGCCTCCCAGCTTGGGCTGCGTTGGGTCGGGTGAAGGTAGGCAGCACCTAGTGTGCTTATGGAGCTAGACTCCACCGCAATCCCCCTCCATAGGGTAGGCGGTTAAGGCGTATGGTGAGCCTTCTATCGGATGACCCTCCCGCACTAGTGCCCCTCGCCCGGTGTAGAGGTGAACCCAGTATATTGGATCACCTTCCTCCCTAGTTTTCCCCGTTGGTGGGGGAAAAAAGAGGGGGGGGGTCATGTGTACGTCGGCTAATCCTTGCCCTAATCACACTAGTCAACCATTGTCTTAATTGGTCCTTGGAGTCAGAGCTGCGCTTCACTTTCAGTCTTTTGCCTTCCTAATGCGCTTTCATTGTATTACTCGGCACGTACTTCGGTTTTATTCAATTGTTGCTTGGCGTTCTATCACTGTATTCACCCTGTCAGATCTCTCTGAGGTGATGTCTCCTTGACAATATCTGTCGCTTCTGATTGGCTGCGCGCCTTCGAGCTTCGCACTCTCCGCGTCATCGTCTGCTCTGGCCCGCCCTTCGAGGTTCGCTTGGCGCCATTTCCTTCTCACATGCGCGTGGTTTAGACGGTCCTCCCCTCGCTGTTCTGTAAGTGCCCTCATGGGCGATCCCTTTCCTAGCTTTGACTTCTTTGCCCTTGGCTCTGACATCCCTGTTCCCCTTGTGTCTTTAAGACCGCGGACTTCGGTGGCTTCTCCCGGGCCGGCATAGAGCCCGGTCCAGAACCTTTTAACAAATCACTCCCACTTCCCAGCGGGTTTTGGGGCATCCAGGGTTGCTTTACAGCGTCAATCCCTACTGGCATATTGAATATAATAATCACCATATGGAGGCATCTCAGGAGATCGTGAACGGGGTTCCTTCGGGACAAGCCCGTCTGTGTGTAGCTTGTGGGGTCACACCTAGCAGTGGTGACAATGTACGGGTCTGCTTCCCTTGTGCCCAGCAGGCGCTAGCTGGCCTCCCCGCCTCTTCCGAGGCCGGGCCCGCGCCTCACCTTGTTTCTCCTACTCCCCCAAGCCTGAGTATAACCCCCAATACTAGCGGGGATTCTCATGCCGATTTTGCCGCTAGACTGGCTAGCGTGGAAAGTCTAGTCGCTGGCTCCTTGGCGCGCAAGGCTACCGCTAAAAAGTGCCACTTGAATCCTGAAGCCACTATTCTTCCTGTGGAATCTGATGATTTACATTTGTCTTATGCACACTCCCCTCAGAGGAAGGGGAACTGTTTTCTGACTCGGGGTCCTACGATGATGAGTCTAGGAGTCAGGATGAATCTGGTTCTGATCTTTGGTCCCAGGATGACGTTGATTGCTGGCCCAGATCTTTGATGTGTTATCCCTCTCTCCCCCGCCTGCGGCTCCTCGGCAAAGAGGTGACCTGTTCCATACCGCTAGAGTGCGGTTGGAGTTTCCTGAGCAAACTCATTTCAATAATCTCGTCTTAAAGGAGTGGGAACATCCCAGCAAACTCCAGGGGGTTCCTAAGAATGTGGATAAAAAGTATCCATTCCCAGCTGACTTGATCAAGTGTTGGACTTCGCCGCCCGAAGTCGATGCCCCGATCCTTGGTCTGTCCAATACCTCTATTATGCACTCCCCTGACACTACTACGCTGCGGGGTCTGAAGGATCGGCGGGTTGATCAACTGACATGTCATGCCTTTGCATTTGGGGGGCCTCGCTCCACCCGGTTTGTGCCTTAGCCATCACGGCGGTGGCGCTCAGGACTGTGGTGAAGACTGCCCTTGAAGGGGCGGATGACTTGCCGTCTGACGCCGCCAATGCTTTGGTTACCTGTGAGACTTTTATCAATTATATCCTGTCTGCATCAGATGATGCTATTAAATTGAGTGCTAGATCCTCTGCTCTGGTGGTAGCCATACGTTGTGCGGTCTGGTTACGCCAGTGGGCCGCTGACAACGTCGCCAAGAAGGCTCTCGCGGGGCTTCCATTCAAAGGGCTGCGCTTGTTTGGAGAGAAGTTAGATATCTTCGCTAAAGGGGGCAAGATGCCCCAGCGCAAGCGTCAGATTCGGCCTTTTCGTGGCCCAAGCTCCCACTCGACCCCCTATCGTGGGGCTAAGCAGGGCAGAGGGGTGTCCTTCGCCGGAGCTCGCACAGATTCCTGGAACAAGAACAGAGGACGCCGCCCCAGTTCTTCCTGGGGGCCCAAGCCCAAAGCCCCTCCCAAGACCCCCCAAGCATGAAGGGGCGCCCTCGCCCGTCAGGGTGGGGGGGGACGTCTACAGCATTTTCAGCATGTCTGGAGACGCCATGTCCCAGACCGGTGGATTCAGGAGGTAGTATCCTCCGGTTACAAGATAGTTTGCTGTACTGCCCCCTACCAGGTTCGTCGGGTCCCGAATACCGCAGGACCCTGCCTCAGCGCAAGTCTTGATGCTGGCGGTGCAGGATCTTCTAGACCTCGGGTCATTCGCAAGGTTCCCTTACAAGACAGGGGCGTGGGGTTTTATTCCAACCTGTTCACGGTGCCCAAAAAGGACAGGTCAGTCAGACCCATTCTGGATTTAAAAATCTTAAACAGATTTGTCAGAAACTGACATTTTCGTATGGAAACTCTGCGCTCGGCCATTGCCTCGCTGCGCCAAGGGGATTTCGTGACATCTGTGGACATCAAGGATGCTTACCTGCACGTCCCGGTGTTTCCAGGACACCAAAGGTTTCTCAGGTTTGCGCTGCTGGATCAGCATTACCAGTTCGTGGCCCTGCCATTCGGCCTTACGTCGGCTCCCAGGGTATTCACCAAGGTCCTGGCAGGAGTAATGTCTCTGTTGAGATTAAAAGGCATACGGGTGTTGCCCTACCTGGACGATATACTCATCTCATCTCAGTCTCTGCAGCAGGCAGAGCTGGACACGCGGTCGGTGGTGGCCACCCTGGAGTCCTTCGGCTGGGTGATCAATTACCCAAAGTCCTCTCTGTCCCCATCTTCAGTAACCCCGTTTCTGGGGATGATTCTGGATTCAGTTCAGTCAAGGATATTCCTTCCTCCACAGAAAGTGGAAGCTCTGACAACGCAGGTGCGGTCCCTGCTCTCGAGCCCTCATCCCTCCATCAGGCAGGGAATGCAGTTGGTGGGCTCGATGGTGGCAAGCTTCGAGGCGGTGCCCTTTGCACAATTTCATCTGAGAACTTTGCAGCTTCACCTTCTGTCAGTTTGGAACAAGGACCCAGCGTCCTTGGACGAGATCTGGGTGCTTCCCTCCCCGGTCAGACAATCCCTTGCATGGTGGCTGGACCACGGGAACTTGACAAGGGGCAGATCCTTCCTGGCTCCCTCCTGGGAGATGGTCACAACGGATGCCAGTCTCTCGGGCTGGGGGGGATTCTGGAAGTCCCTGCGTTTCCAGGGGAGGTGGGGTCCTCAGGAGGCCCATCTACCCATCAATGTCCTGGAGCTCAGGGCGGTCAGATTGGTACTGGAACAATTGACCCAGCACCTGAAGGGTCTGGTGATTCAGGTACGCTCAGACAACAGGACGGCAGTAGCCTACATCAATTATCAGGGAGGGACCCGGAGCAAGGGTGCTCTCCAGGAGGTGTCTCTGATTCTAACATGGGCAGAGACCAATGTTCAATGCATCTCGGCTGTGTACATTCCAGGGGCCGAAAATCTGCTAGCAGATGCCCTGAGCAGGGGGTCGTCCCGTCAGGGGGAGTGGTCCCTCTCCAACTCGGTATTTCAGTCCCTGTGTCACCGTTGGGGTCTCCCGAACGTGGATCTGTTTGCGTCCCGTCACAATCACAAGCTCCCGAGTTTTGTATCCCTGTCTCAGGACCCTCTGGCTCTGGCCTCGGACGCTCTGTCAATGTCTTGGAGGGAGTTTCGGCTCCTGTATGCGTTTCCACCAATTCCCCTTCTGGGCAGAGTGCTACGCAAGATCGCTCTGGAAGGGGTGCCCACGATTCTGGTGGCCCCAAGGTGGCCAAGAAGAGTGTGGTTCGCAGACGTGGTTCAAATGGCAGTAGATCAGTACGATCTTCCAAGGATACCAGACCTTCTAACGCAGGGGTCTCTACGCCATCCCAATTTACTAAATCTGGCTTGACGGCTTGGCTATTGAAACCACCATCTTGAAAGAAAAAGGTTTGTCCGCTTCTGTAGTGGCTACCATGGTGCAAGCCAGGAAGAAGACTTCTTCTGCTATATATTATAGGGTGTGGCGTGCCCACATTGACTGGTGTGAAGCCAGGTCTCTTCCCTGCTGGGAATTCTTTGTCTCTAGGGTGCTGGAGTTTTTACAGCATGGTCTAGACTTGGGTCTTAAGCTTAGTACCTTGAAGGGCCAGGTTTCGGCCCTGTCTATCTTCTTTCAGAAGACCTTTGCCCAGCACTCTCTTATCAAGACCTTCTTTCAGGGGGTCACCCATGTGCGTCCCCCTCGGAAGCCTATGGTTCCTGTTTGGGATCTGAATTTGGTTTTGTCGGCCCTGCAGGGTCTTCCTTTTGAGCCTATTCATGAAGCAGCTCTTGCTGTTCTCACGCTCAAGGTTGTCTTTCTGGTAGCTATTACCTCAGTTAGACGTGTGACGTGTCAGTTAGACGAGTTGGCTGCCTTGTCTATTAAGCCTCCCTACTTTGAGAGACACCGGGATAAGGTGGTGTTCGTTCAAGCCGGACTTTCTGCCTAAGGTGGTGTCTGCATTCCACTTGAATCAAGATATTGTACTTCCTTCCTTGTGCCCTAATCCTAGTAACCCTAAGGAGAGGGTTTTGCATTCCCTGGATGTGGTTAGGTGTGTCAAGTCTTACCTGGTTACCACTCAGGTCTTTAGGAAGACGGATGCTCTCTTTTGTTGTGCCTCACGGGCCTAGGAAAGGATTGGCTTCCGCCAAGTCTACCATCAGTAAATGGATTCGTCAGGTTGTGGTTCAAGCCTATACTACTAAGGGGAAGACTCCCCCCCCCCTTTCGTATTACTGCTCATTCTACTAGAGCTGTTGGGGCTTCTTGGGCTTTTCAGCACCAGGCCTCTGTGGAGCAAGTTTGTAAGGCCGCTACTTGGTCTTCTGTTCATACCTTTACAAAGTTTTACAAGGTTGATGTTAATGCCTCAGCTGACGCTGTGTTTGGCTGCAAGGTTCTGCAGGCGGTAGTAGTTTAAACTGTCCGCTGTTGCCTTTTCTGTTGGGGATCCCACCCTTCTTTACGGACACTGCTATTGGATGTCCCACATGTAAGGACTATGTCTGGAGCAGGACGTGCTGTCTGCTTAGAATAATACAACTCTGTGAAGTACTCACCTGTAGAGTTGGTACCCTGTTTCCCCGAAAATAAGACATCCTCCGAAAATAAGGCCTAGTGCCTGCTTTCGGAGGATATAGTTATATAAGTCATCCCCCGAAAATTGTATTGTAACCACTAGGGGGTGTAATGACGGGGCACGTAAGGGGGGAGCTCCAGGGAGGTGGAGGAGATGCACGCTGCCTGTCTTCTGTCAAGACATCCCCCGAAAATAAGGCCAAGTGCCATATATCCGGGGGAAAATTAATATAAGACAGTGTCTTATTTTCGGGGAAACGGGGTATTATACGCAGACAGCACGTCCTGCTCCACCCCACCCTGATTTCACTTTGTTCTGGATCCCCTGTTTGGTGATTATCTTTGATATTGTTTGCCAATTTTGGGTGGTTGTTTCTCCTGGCCTCTCATTCTCACTGCTCTTTAATGCTGGGGATTTGTGGGAGGTCCTCCGGTATATGTAGGGCCGGGAGGAGCTTGTTTTCTTCATGTTCTGCAGTGCACGGCGCTGAAGGCGGAGGTATACCCACATGTAAGGACTATGTCTGGAGCAGGACGTGTTGTCTGCGCATAATACCAACTCTACAGGTGAGTACTTCAGAGTTGTATTTTTCAGGATGCTGTTCTTACCTCAAAGTTGACCTTCTGTTATTTGTGGCTGTTATTTCAGTCAGACGTGTGTCTGAGCGGGCGGCTCTGTCTATCTAGTCCCCGTTCTTTGAGATGCACCAGAATAAGGTGGTGGTCCGCTTTAAGCCGGAATTTCTGCCTAAGGTGGTGTCTTATGTTCATTGATTCAAGATATTATTCTTCCTTCTGTGCCTTATTCCTAGCAACGCTGAGGAAAGGGTTCTGCATTCCTTGAACAGGTGTTGGAAGTGTTTCCTTGGTTGTCACTGTGCCCTTTAGGAGAACTGATGCTCCTTTGGGTCTACGGTCAACTCCATCCTGTATGTGCCCGATCTCGTCTGTTTTCGGGGGGTTAGGCGGCTTTGGGCCTGGTCATTACTTGGATGGGATGGTTCCTTCTGGTCCTAGATAAGGTTTTCGGCTTCTGCCAAGCCTACTGTTGGCGTTTGGACTTGTCAGGCTGTTATTCAGGCCCATTCCACTGAGGGGAAGAATCTTCTTACTCGCTTCTCTTCTTATTCTACTTGTGCTTTTGGTGCCTTTGGGGCTTTTCAGCACCAGGCTTTTGTTGAACAAGTTTGCTAGACCGCTACTTGGTCTTCTATTCATACCTTTTCAGAAGTTTTATAAGGTTGACGTTAGGGCCTCAGCTCATGCTGCTCTTGGCCGCAAGGTATTGCAGGTGACAGTGCTTTAAACTGTCTGCTGTTGCCTTTTTTGTTGGGGATCCCACCCTACCTTATGGACACTGCTATTGGATGTCCCAAGTGTAAGTATTATATTTGGAGCAGGATGTACTGTATACTAAGAATAATACAATTCTGTGAAATACTCACCTGTAGAATTGGTATTATAAGTATACAGTACGTCCTGCTCCACCCCACCCTGGTTTTTGCATTATTCTGGATCCCCTGTATGGTGATTGTTATCATTGTTTACCAGTTTTGTGGTGGTCAATTTCTCCCGGCTTCTTGGTCACTGCTTTTCAATGCTGGGGATTTGTGGGAGGTCCCTGGGTATTTGATGGGGCCGGGAGGAGCCTGTTTTTACATGTCTCTGCAGTGCAGCGCCATCTGGTGGAGTAATACCCAAGTGTAAGTATTATATTTGGAGCAGGACGTACTGTATATTTATAATACCAATTCTACAGGTGAGTATTTCACAGAATTGTATTTTTAATGTGGGCAATGTGTATGTACAGGGTGTGGGGAACATATAAAATAGACTCTTATTCAGGGTGAAGGACCGCTTTAATCCTCTGCAACTACGCCTTTATTCTAAGCATACAGTACGTCCTGCTCCATATATAATACTTACACGTGGGTAATCCTCCGCCAGAGGGCGCTGTTCACTGCAGACATGCAAAAACAGGCTCCTCCCGGCCCTTCATATACCCGAGGACCTCCCACAAATCCCCAGATTTCTCTGCAGTGCTGACTGCGAAGACATGAAGTATCACTCTCTCGCAGGTGAGCGGGGCTTTTACAGCCTGCGGCCCTGCAGGACTATTACCACCCGTCCTCTTCGATAAAGATGTGCCTCCCAGCCTGGGCTGCGCTGGTCGGGTGAAGGTAGGCAGCACCATGTGTGCTCACGGAGCTACGCTCCACCGCAGTCCCCCACCATAGGGTAGGCGGTTTAGGCCGATGGCGAGCCTCCAATAGATGCCCCTCCCGCATTATTGCCCGTGCCCCTCGTAGCGATGAACCCTGGGTGTAGGGTTGCCTTCTCCCTCATTTCCCCCCCCCCGTAGCTCGGAGGAAAAGAAAGGGGGGGGGTATGCGTGTGGCGGTCTCAGCGTTGTACACGTTTATGGCCGTTGTTTTGTCTTTGAACAAGTGGTTTGGTTCAATGGTTAGTGTGCTGGTTTATGAAGCAAGGTATTTGAGTTCATATCCCAGTTCTTACAATTATGGGTGTCAGAGCCGCGCTCCTTGATCCACATAACCCTTGTCAGATCATTCACTAGTTTTTGGACGTTTCCTTTAGCTAAACTTGGACTGTGTGTCTTATCCACTGCTTGTCATTGCGTTACCGCCGGTTGGAGCTTCGCACTCTTTGGGGGAGGCGGGGACTTGGCATGACGCGCCACGGCCAGAGCGGGCCCGCCCCTCGAGGTTCGCTTGGCGCCATTTTGATGGTCTTCGCGCGCGTGGTTGCGATCCTCCTCCCTTGTTCATGTAAGTGCCCTCCTGGGCGGTTTTGTTCCTATGATCTATTGTTCAGCTGCGCATGGCTCTGACACCCCCCTTATTCTCTTTGTCTTTCAGACGCCAAGATTTCAGTGGCTTCTCCCGGCCTGACATATATTATAGCGGGTTCACATAAAAAAATTCTCCCACGTTCCTAGCGGGTCTTGGGGCATCCAGGGTTGCCTATTGCATAAATCCCTGCGGGCATATTGCTCAGATAATCACCATATGGAGGCTTCTCAGAATTCTATACCCGGGGTCCCTCGGGGACAAGACCGGCTGTGTACAGCGTGTGGACAGCCTCATGCTGATGCTGACAGAGCACGGGTCTGCAGACCGTGTGCTGAACAGGCACTGGCCCTGCAATCAGGTTTGCCAGTGGCTGCACCTCGCTTCAATACACCTGTCTCCCCATGCTTAAATCTAACTCCTGATGAGTCGCACTCGAGCGGGGATGACCAGCAAGTCGTGCCGCGCAGGCTGCCTACGGCTGAGCAGGTGCTATCTAGTTTGGCGGAGCGCTCGGGCCCTGGAAAGAAGCGATCCCTGACGCCTCCTGGTTCTCTGGTTCCTACTGAAACTGAAGAGTCTGCTGCTATGCAGGACCTTGCTCCTTCTGATAAAGGTGAGCTATTCTCCGATTCGGGCTCCTCGGACGAGATGCCCTGGAGCCGTGATGATTCTGGACCAGGTTCTTGGGGCCTGTGTGACACTGATGAACTACTTATAAAGATCTTTGAGGTTTTGTCAATCTCCCCTCCTGGGGAGGCTCCCAAGCCTAAGAGGGAGAGTTCCACACAGCGACGCCGCGCTTGGAATTTCTGGAACAGGAGCATTTCCAGGCTCTTATATCCAAAGAATGGGAATCGCCTTGTAAACTTAAAGGGGTTCCAGGGGTTTGGGATTGGAAGTACCCTTTTCCCCCTGATGTGGTTAACTTTTGGTCAGCACCTCCCGTGGTGGATGCACCGATTATAGGGGTTACTAACCCCCCCTTCATGACTGCCCCTCATTACCGTACCCTTCGGGATGCTGAGGACCGGCGCATTGACAGACTGGCTTCCCACGCCTTTTCGTGTGCAGGGACGGCTCTGCGCCCGGTCTGTGCCGCGCCCATCACTGCGGTGGCCGCCAGGACCCTCATTAGAAAGCTACTTGATCACCAACCTGAGGATCTCCCCTGGGAGGTCTTTAATGCACTCTCAGATTGTTATGTGTTTGTGAGGTTTATCCTCTCAGCGCTGGATGACACCATTAAGATGTGTGCTAGAACCTCTGCCCTTATGGTAGCTATTCGCCGCCTGGTCTGGCTGCGACAGTGGGGTGCTGACGATGATACGAAAAAGGCTCTTACTGGCCTTCCCTTCAGAGGACGGCGTCTATTTGGGGCCCGTTTGGACCTTTTTGGAAAAAAGGGTAAGGCACCCCCTATGCAGAAGGCCGTCTTGGGCTCCTCGAGACAGGGACACCCCTCCCCCTCCCTACGTTAGTGTCAAACACGAGCCAGAAGTGTGCTTCCAACTTTTCGGCATAGATTACCACTCCAGGGTGGGCAGGCAACGCCCTGGGCCCTCTGGCAGGGCTAAGTCCAAATCTGCCAAGACCTCCCAAGCATGAAGGGACGCTCTCGCCCTTTTGGGCGAGGGGACTGCCGCAGCACCTGGCTCCTATCTGGGAGCGTATCGTCTCCTTCTGGTGGATCCAGGAGGTAGTTCCCCTGGATACGGGATAGTTTGCTGGGCGGTCCCTTTCAGAGGTTGTCTGGGTGCTTCTAGTCCCTGTTTTCCCTTCAGGAGTTGGTGCAGGCCGTCCTCGGCAGAGTCTGGGCTCACTTGCAGGTTGCCCTTAACAGGCTGGGGCGATGGCCTCTATGTTAACCTTCCTCTTCCCTCAAAATGTTGAGGCAGTCTGGGCCATGCTGGCCTATGGTAGGCTTGGCAATTCTACACTCACAGGTAGTCCCTGCATGATATCTGTGTTGGGACACAGGCGCCCTGTGCAAGGGGGGCTTCTGGCCTCCTGTGGAGATCTAAGATCCTTTTAGTTTCCCCTGTGTCTTCTCGACACCAAGACCTTTACAGGTCAGTGTTGAAGGACCAACCCTGCGGATTGGGGCCTTGTTTTTGGCCTCTCTTCTGCTCGCCAAGGCGCGGATGGGGGTGATGTCTCTGACATGCCGGTGGGGCGCCTGCACTAGGACCTACCGGATCGCCCTTCTTTACTTCCCAATCTCTACGTCAGGCAGAGTGGGTTAGTCGGCGGCGGTGTCCTCTGGGAGTTATTTGGATGGGTGCTCAGTCACCTCAATCCCTCATTGTCCCTTATTCGCTATCCCCGTTCCTTGGATTTGGTTCAGGCTTGTACCTTCTTCCTTGGCAATAAGTGGACTCCTGGTTACTTGGGCTCTGTCCCTCGTTGCTGTCTCCGTCCTTCACCAGGCAGGATTGCAGCTGGTGGGCCCGTTGGTGGCGGATCAGAGGATGTCCCTTATATTCAGAGCCCTTGTCTCTTCGGCACAGTAGGTTATTAATCCTGGATGGGGTTCCAGCACCCCTGGAGCTAGGTCTGTGCTCATTCCCCCTTGGTACGGTGGTTCCTCTTGGTCTGGTTAAAGGCAAGAACCCTGTCCGGGGGCACCCCCCTCCTTTGCTTGCATCTTCCTGTAGATGGTCACCTTTGGTACCTAGTCTTGCAGGTTGACGGGGGGGGGGGGGGATTTTCTTCTAAAATCCCCCGTGGTTCCTAGGTAGGGTCCCTTAGAGGGTCCATTTGCCTACTGATTTTGTTCAAACAGGTGAGCCTTCAGTTGGCTCTTTCTTGCTGGACTACTCCTCTTCAGGACCTGTCTATTTGGGGACTCTTGGCCTGTCGGAGGACAGTGGCCTGTATATTATTATCAGTCTGGAACTTGGAGCAGGATGATTCTCCTGGAAGGTTTCTGATCCTGATCTAGGTGGGGGTCAACGTTCCCTGCATCTCAGTGGTATTCGCTCCAATGGATGTCCTTCAGTGGCAGGTTGTGCTATCCTGATGTCCCTCTGAGAGCCAACTAGGGTGGCTCTGTTGGATCCCGTTAATATCACAGGGGCTCTGCCCTTGTTTTTTACTGCCCCAGAATATTCTGACTCTGGTCATGGGGGTTTAGTAATTTTATGTCTGGACATTCTATTTTATGTTTTTTCTTCATTCACCCTGCTAGGTGGGGTTCAGCGCAAGATTGCGCTGATAAGGGGACCTGTGATACTGATGGCCCCTGGGTGGCCTAGTGGACTGCGGTTCGCAGATGTTTCTGCTGAGGACAGCGGACCTGTACGCTCTCTCAGAAGTGCGGTTCTGCCCTTTTTCAGGCTCCTTCTTATGTCGCCCCAATATACAGGCTCTAGTCTGATGGCTTGACAGTTGATTCATTCACCCTTTTGGAGACTGGTTTATCTTCTGGGTGACTTGGTCTATGGGGGGCTAGGAGCAAGCTTCTTCTTCTTCCTCCATCTATTATAGGGTATGGCGTACCCATATTGATTGGCGCGAGTCTTGGTCCCTCCCCTGTTGGACGTTCTCTGTTCCCAGGGTTCTAGAGTTATTACAGCTTGGGTTGGGGTTTGCTCCCCATCTAGGCACTCTGAAGGTTCAGGTTCTGCCCTGTCCGCCTTCCCGTAGAAGTCTTGTTCAGTCTTCTATTGTTAAGCGTTCTTTCGGGGATTGCTCAGGTGCATCTCCCAAGTAGTTCTATGGTCCCTGTTGGGATTAATTTTTATTCTGTTTGCCTTTCGGTTTGTTCCCTTGGGACCTATTCCGGATGCTGTCTGAACTGTTCTTACTTCAAGTTGTCCTTCCGGGGGCTGTTGCTTCAGTCAGACCTGTGCCTGAGAAGGGGGCTCTGTTTAGTTAGCCCTCGTTCATTATATATACACCATGATGTTGTGGTATTCCGCCTTACGCCGGACCTTATGCCCAAGGTGGTGTCTTATGCGCATTTATTCAAGTCCTTTTTGTCTGCCTCTGGGCCTTATTCTTAGTAATGTTGAAGTAAGGGGGTTTACATTCCCTCAACAGGTGTAGAAGTTTTCCTGGTTTGTTTCTTGTCCCTTAAGGGGACTGATGCCCCTTGGGGTTTGCGGGTGCTTCTATGCGTATGCGCCTGATCTCTTCTGCTTCCAGGGGTTATGCGCCCTTTGGATGGGTCTTGCTTGGAAGGATTGTCCTTCTGGTCCCAGGCAAGGGTGTTGGCTTCTTGCTGATCCTTGTTAGTGTGGTGGTCAGTATCTCCGCCTGTCATGCGCCTCCGCCTGTCAATTTCCCCGATGGGGGGGAGCTCTGAGTTTTACCCAGGCTACTGTTGCATTGGACTGGTCAGGATGTTACTCTGGCATATTCCTTTAAGGGGAAGAATCCTCTTCTCCTTTTACTCTGTTTCCACTTGTGCTTGGGTACCTTTGGGCCTTTCAGCACCAGTTTTCTGTTAATCAGGTTTTTGTTCATACCTTTCAAAGGTTTTTTTATGAGGTTGACGTTAGAGCCTTTGCTCATGTCGCTATTGGTAGCAAGGTTTTGCAGGTGACAGCGCCTTTACTGTCTGCTGTGCCTTTTTTGATGGGGATCCCACCCTACTTTATGGACACTGCTATTGGATGTCCCACGTGTAAGTATTATATATGGAGTAGTACGTACTGTATACTTAGAATAATACAATTCTGTGAAGTACTCACCTGTAGAATTGGTATTATACGCATACAGTACGTCCTGTTCCACCCCACCCTGGTTTTACATTTTTCTGGATCCCCTGTATGGTGATTATCATTGCCATTGTTACCAGTTTGGTGGTTGGTTTCTCCCGGCTTCTTTTCTCACTGCTTTTCAATGCTGGGGATTTGTGGGAGGTCCCCGGGTATATGTAGGGCCGGGAGGAGCCTGTTTTTGCATGTCTGCAGTGAACAGCGCCCTCTGGCGGAGGATAACCCACGTGTAAGTATTATATATGGAGCAGGACGTACTGTATGCGTATAATACCAATTCTACAGGCGAGTACTTCACAGAATTGTATTTTTTTTCTCTCATTTACACTCGCAAACTAGCCTATACCTTTGGTTGGGTTCTATGGTTGAGGACAGTCCTGGAGGGTTTGACCTCACACGTAGTACCGGAAAGATCCGGCCTTGAACTAGTGACTCTGGGCCTAAGAGTCTGTCACAGGAAGCCCTGCCCTTCAAGAAGGTCAATCTCCATGAAATCTAGTTTCACATGCCAGCAGGCATAAGGGTCAGCAAGTGACCCAGGGAGATACTTTTGTCATACATATATTATATGGGAGATACTTTGCCTGCTTCTTGCCATGTGACTTGGGTGTATCTTGGCAACTCTGTTGCTTTAGACTTACAAGCACAGCCTTTCACCGGTCATCTGGGCTCTCAATTCTTCTTGGATGCCGATTGTTGCTTGCTTGTTACTAACCCCATGGGAGGGGCTAGCCCCCCCCTAGTATGAGATCACCATAGCTCAGATCCAAACTATGTGGGTATATGACTTAGGATCGTATAAGATCAGACTGCCTCAGTTATTTTGAGTGGTCTTGCACGCTTCTGCAAATGTGCTAGATAGGAATCTAGTGTGGGTGGTTAATTCTTGTCCATGGGTCTCAATACAACTGGGTACTTGGAGGTGTTGGCCAATTCAGCTCAATGATGCAGCTGACCATTTTGGTCTTATCCCACCCATGCTTTAACTGCTTTGGGACGTCCCAAGTGTAAAGCATGGTCAGTGTGAAAGAGAGGAGAGAATGGAATTTTAGTATTAACTTACTGTAATGATTCCTTCCTCTTTTGTCTTCACTCAGTGATACAGTTTCCCCCCTAGTGGTGTGGCTGTGTTGATGTGGATGATGATCTCCTGACCATTGGATGTTGCAAGGCCTGTGTGTTATTTTTTATTGGGTTGTTTCCCCCCGGAGGCTCTTCTTTAGTGCTTTCCACTGACTGAGGGTGATGTTGCCGCAGGAGGAGCACAATATGGGAGGGTTTTAACTTTTCATAATCTCTAGCACGTGCCTGCCTGTTCCTGGAAACAGAATATGTACTGGTAGAGGCACTGTTACCAAGTATTATGTCCGGGTGTAATGGCTAGTGGTGGCACTGCTTAAACATGAAATAACAGAGAAGCCAGTGCTTCTTAGTTCATGAAAGCTTGTATTATGCAAAAGTCCATTCAATAAATACAAATCCATAAGTTGGAATGCAGCATTGCCTGTCAGTAAGTCCAATGTTTCGGAGCTTTAATGTCCCTTCATCAGGGACCAACACAGCAAGACAAGATAGCAACAACCAAGCAGAGTGTACAGCCCATAGAGTATAAATGGTCAAAGGTCAACCTGAAATGACATCATCAGTGATGTCAGAGGGTCACTAAACATTTAACCATAGTGTCAGTAATATACAAACACAGTCAAACAAAAGTGTATACAAAGAGAAAGGAATTATTACAGTTAGCAGGCATTCTGGGGGGACTAAATCTTGGGGCTTTTTTTCACATGACTAAACCTGAGTTGCATGAACAGACCAGTGATGGCACTGAGAATGCCGCCTATCCATTCACTAGAGACCAGTGACATCACTGAGAATGCCGCCTATCCAATCACTAGAGACCAGTGACGTCACTGAGAATGCCGCCTATCCAATCACTAGAGACCTGTGACGTCACTGAGAATGCCGCCTATCCAATCACTAGAGACCAGTGACATCACTGAGCATGCTGCCTATCCAATCACTAGAGACCAGTGACATCACTGAGCATGCTGCCTATCCAATCACTAGAGACCAGTGACATCACTGAGCATGCCGCCTATCCAATCACTAGAGACCTGTGACATCACTGAGAATGCCGCCTATCCAATCACTAGAGACCTGTGACATCACTGAGAATGCCGCCTATCCAATCACTAGAGACCTGTGACATCACTGAGAATGCCGCCTATCCAATCACTAGAGACCTGTGACATCACTGAGAATGCCGCCTATCCAATCACTAGAGACCTGTGACATCACTGAGAATGCTGCCTATCCAATCACTAGAGACCTGTGACATCACTGAGAATGCCGCCTATCCAATCACTAGGGACCTGTGACGTCACGGAGAATGCCGCCTATCCAATTACTAGAGACCAGTGACGTCACTGAGAATGCTGCCTATCCAATCACTAGAGACCTGTGACGTCACTGAGAATGCCGCCTATCCAATCACTAGAGACCTGTGACATCACTGAGAATGCCGCCTATCCAATCACTAGAGACCTGTGACATCACTGAGAATGCTGCCTATCCAATCACTAGAGACCTGTGACATCACTGAGAATGCCGCCTATCCAATCACTAGGGACCAGTGACATCACTGAGAATGCCTCCTATCCAATCACTAGAGACCAGTGACATCACTGAGAATGCCGCCTATCCAATCACTAGAGATCAGTGACATCACTGAGAATGCCGCCTATCCAATCACTAGAGACCAGTGACATCACTGAGAATGCCGCCTATCCAATCACTAGAGACCAGTGACATCACTATCGCACATCTATCACTCATGTGATCGGAGGAGTTTGGCAGGGTCGGGACACTGATCAATGATCACTTGCTGACATGATGGAAAGTGTTGGCACAGGCGGGAATTTCACCTGTGGATGATGCGTGTGACACGGGCTGTGATGTAATCGCAGTGCTATCTGACTGCGTGCATGGAATCATGGGAAATCTATTTATAGAAGGGAGGTGAGTAAATAATTAGTTAGCAGGGTGCAGTCGCACTATTGATCAGTCACCTGCTGCTGCACAGTGTTTGCAGAGCTCAGGTGCCGCTGTGCCCCCCCCCCCCCGCACTGACAACAGCGCCCCCAGAGCTGACACTTATATATCTACCTGTATTTGTCTGTTACATCTCCAATTCCTCTGCTAATTCATCACACGGCCTGTGTGCTATGCAATTAATCCTGATGGTGGGACAGGCTTCACCACTGGGCTTAGCAGGGCAGGTGCCGGGGAACCTGCACCTTGGGAGGGCCCACCTGATATGGTGGTCATGTGACACACACCTTCCCTATGGTGAGCAGGTCCTTCCCTCTCCCGAGGCAGCCCCTATGCAGGACGCAGGGGCGTGCAGTAACCAGAACTGGGCATCAGCCAGGGGCAGACTGGCCTTATGTGGGTTTTTCTTTCTCGCTCCTTTTTTCCCTCTGTCATTCCTTTGTTTTCCTTTATTTTTTCTTTGTCATTTCTTCTTTTCTTCTTCTTTTCTTTTGTTTTTAGGATATTCTTTCTTTTCTTTATTTTTGTCATTACTTCTATAATTTCATTTTATATATTTCTTTGCCATTCCTTCTTTTCTTACCTCATTTATGGCATTCCTTCTATTCTTTCTTTCTGTTACGCCTTCTTTTCTTGTATTTTTGTCAAGCATTCTTTTTTCTTTTTCATTCCTTGTTTTCTTTCTTTCCTTCCTTCCTTCTTTCTTTCTCATTCCTATTCTTCTCTTTCTTTCTTTCTGTCATTTCTTTTTTTTCTTTGTGTCATTCCTTCTATTCCATTTTTCTTTCTTGCTTACTTTTCTTTCATCTATCTGGAATTCCTTTCTTTCGTTCTTTCTTTCGCATTCTTATTCTTCTTTCTTTCTTTGTCATTTCTTCTTTTTTTTCTTTCATCATTCCTTCTATTCCTCTTTTATTTCTCACTTTTCTTTTATCTATCTGGAATTTCTTTCTTTCTTCATCATTCTTATTCTTCCCTTTCTTTCTTTCTTTCTTTGTCATTTCTTCTTTTTTTTCTTTCATCATTCCTTCTATTCCCCTTTTATTTCTCACTTACTTTTCTTTTATCTATCTGGAATTTCTTTCTTTCTTCATCATTCTTATTCTTCCCTTTCTTTCTTTCTTTCTTTGTCATTTCTTCTTTTTTTTCTTTCATCATTCCTTCTATTCCCCTTTTATTTCTCACTTACTTTTCTTTTATCTATCTGGAATTTCTTTCTTTCTTCTTCATTCTTATTCTTCCCTTTCTTTCTGTGTCATTTCTTCTTTTTTTCTTTGTGTCATTCCTTCTATTCCTCTTTTCTTTCTCACTTACTTTTCTTGTATCTATCTGCCATTCCTTATTTTCTTTCTCGCTCTTCCTTGTCCTTCTTTCTGACTTTCTTTTTTGTACTCCTTGTTCTTCCTTTCTTTATATTTATTACATTCATTCCTTAATTTTCCCATCCTTCCTTTTCTTTGTCAGTCAGGATCAGGGGACTAAACCCTCTCTGTGTATCTTGGGAGACACATTTTTCCATTTTAATGGGAAATTTACCTTAAAAGGAAAGTCCATGAAAAATCCAGGCTGGCAGGTTTGCGTTCACCTGGGGCCTGTTTCCTCTATGTGCTTTGAGGTTTTTGGGGGTAAGTCTATAAGGGGGACTTACCCTTTAAAGCGGTGGGTTTTAGTCCACTTTAAAGGGGAAGTCCCCTTTATAGACTTACTCCCAAAGATCAATCCCCCCCCCCCCCGGCATCCAAAATTGGGATACCCCGCTGTATGAAACCCCCAGGTCTCCCCATTCACTTACATTCATTCCCGGTCCAACGGCATATGCGCGAGCCGCAGCCGCATCCCCGCTATCCCTCTGGCTGGGCGCGTGCCAGGCATTTGTGAATGGCCGGCACACTCCCTGTTAGAGGGAAGCGGGGGACACAGCCATCAGCGCGTTTGGAGCCGCTGACCTTAGATGAAGGCTTAGACGACATGATGTCAGCGAATTCGAGTGTGCCGATTGGACGAGCGCCCGCGCATGTGCCGTAGGACCTGGAAGAGGTGAGTTGGCTTTGGTGATCTGGGGGTTTCACACAGCGGGACACCCCAATCGGGGGCAAGGACCAAAACCCAGGATAGTCAAAATCCTGAGTTTTGGTCCACTTTAAGGTGGAACTGCAACAAGGCGTAATATCCACCACACCTGCATCTTTACCGACGTGTGTGTCACAACACAACGCAAAGAGGCCCCGCTGAGACTCTGCCGCCCCTGGGCCCACATAAACCATCGCTGTGTATAGCTTGTCAGCATCTCCCCAGTTCTATAGGGCTTATCATTGTCTACAGCTGTCATGAGCTACAATCTGCAGCTTGCCCTGACCTTCTATATCAGACCTGGCCCCCGGGCCACATATGGCCCTTTGGCTCTGAACGGCCCGCGACCAGCGTTCCCTGTAAGGTGCGTGCTGCATGCTTCCGCCGCCGCTTAGGCCCACCCACTGTCCGCGCAGTCTTGCTAGAAAAGATAGCGCCGGGTTTGAACAGCACTTTTGCCCCTCTGTAGTAAGTCTAATGTAGCGGGGGCGTGTGTGGATTGGAGCTCTGAATATCCCAGATCAGGATTCCCCAATGTGTGAAACCCTTGTTACTTAGTAGTAACTTGACAAATGATGGACTCCCCCTTAAAGTGGAAATGAACCCAGAGCAGCCACTGGTCTTCCCCCTGGGCATCCCAGATCGGGGCTTTGTTCCGCTTTAAGGGAGGGAGTCTGCCATTTTTCATGTTGCTACTGAGTAAAAAAGGGTTTCACACAGTGGGGCATCCCGATCTGGGATTTCCAGGGGGGAGACCAGTGGCCGCTCTGGGTTTTGTTCTGCTTTATGCGAGGGAATCCGCAATTTTTCACATTGCTACAGAGTAAAAAGTGTGAGCAGCGCTGTGTTACTTTAATAATAATGTAAAGGAGGGGGGTTATTCCATCCTAACCTGATTTGGTCATGATGTTTTAAAGCAAACTAAAACCCATGTAACCCAGCCCTATGGAGTGTGAAGGAATCCAGGGCTGGGTTACAGGCATCATGCCACTGGGGCATCCCAATTTGCTGTGTGAGACCTTACTGGACAAACATTTACTCATCTCAGGATTCAATCCCACGGCGCATGTGCGGGTGCTTGGCAATTTTGATTGTAAGAGAGTCCAATCATGGGCTGTGGGAACTTCACTTCACTTTCACTATCCTGGGATTTGGTTCTTGTGTGTGGATTCTCATCTGATAAATGCCATGCATATTAATGGCTGAAATACAGTGCTGACAGAGACAAAGCTCCGAAATATATATTATGCAGAATTGAGTTCAGCCTTTTGGCCCCACCCTCCACAATCTTTTTAGTTTCTCATATGGCCCCATGGAAAAAAAATTGCCCACCCCCATCATTGAATAGGGTATTTTGGATGCCCCGACAGGTGGAGGCCGCTGTTAATGCAGAGCCAATACCCTATCCCTGAGGCATCCCGATTTCCATGGCTCGCCTAGTATATACACCTCACCAACATCCCCAGCTTCCCTGAGGCGGATGTGCGCACCCACACCAGGCATTTCTGAATGGCCAGCGTGGCTACACACAACTGAAGGGGAGCGGCTTAGTAAAGCTGAATGGAAGAGAGACTGCATATGCACGTGGGATTTTCTGCAAATTATTTCACACAGTGGGGAAATGCCAAACCGAGATGCCACAGGGAGGAGGGACAAAACCCAGTGTAGTCAACATCTCGATGTCAAGTCATCTCGTTTACTTGTATGGCCGTCGATCACATGACTGATAGGGTTTTGATGTTCCCAGAGGTGTAGTTAGGCTTTCTGGCACCCGGGGCAGAAATGGCGCCCCCCCAGTTGTTCCCCTTTAGCACCCCCTGACCTGCCGCAAGTGCTCCCCCCCCCCCCCCCCCCCCGCCACGGCCCTGGATGTTCCAGCCCACTTGACAAACCGGATTGGTCACTAGTCAAGCAATGAATGAGGAAGTGATAAGCATGTGTTGACCTGAGTTTAGTTCCTCTTTAAACTTGTCATTCTGGAATGACAGGGATTGTTAACTACCTGTGTCTCCTGCACTGTCCTGGAACTACAAGCCCCAGCATGCCCTGCCTTCTATATAGTTATGTTGGCTGTTTTGGAGTCCCAGATAAGGAGAGGCTTTGTATCCTGCACTGTCCTGGAACTACAAGCCCCAGCATGCCCTGCCTTCTGTATAGTTATGTTGGGGTGTTTTGGAGTCTCAGATAAGGAGAGGCTTTGTATCCTGCACTGTCCTGGAACTACAAGCCCCAGCATGCCCTGCCTTCTGTATAGTTACATTGGGGTGTTTTGGAGTCCTAGATGGGAAGAGGCTTTGAGGCCGATTCATCAATAGCGCCAGGTAGCGACAGATGAGCGACTGTAGCGTGATTTTTTCAGCGCCAGCCAGTATTCGCTGTGCTTGGCCGGCATTAGCTTGATGACAGCGACTCAGTCGGTGTGCGGTAATGTTGAATACGGGCTGGGGGGTCGCTGTTTCACAGGTTCAGCGTTGTATGTGAGCGCCTGACAACGAATGGCCAGAGCGAACGGCTAGCTTCATATTCATCAAAAACTCACGCTCCGAATGTGCTGTCGCTGTCCATTCCTTGTTTAAACCCCAGAGCGCTGGCGGCGATCTGTATTAACTAGTTTTTAACCCCTAAACAACCATATTTTTTTAATGTAACATTATACATGTTTTTAGAATCATTTTGTAATATGAATACATTAATATCAGACCTGTTAGATCAATTCTGCACATTTTTTTTTTCTTTTTACTTAAAAATAAATCCTAACATTGCAGAAGTGTTCTCCGATTTTTTGACATTTTAAAAATGAAAAAAAAAATTATTACCAATTAATCATGAATTATTATAGATTGCTCCATTGAAATGCATTGGACATCGCCAGGGAGCGACAGCTCATACCTGGCGCTGTGAGGGAATTTGCAGCGGCGCTGTTCGGTCCAGGCGGCTTCATGATGAATGCCGCGCTAGCCGTCGCTCTCGACGGCGCTAGCCTCATTTTGCTTGATAAATGCGTCATTGTGACCGCCGCCGGGCATACTTGAGTCGGTAGTCGCCGTTAGCTGGCGCTACCTTGCGCTCGTCGGACACTACCTGGCGCTATCGCTTGATGAATAAGGGCCC
Source organism: Gastrophryne carolinensis (assembly GCA_027917425.1). Lineage (NCBI taxonomy): Eukaryota > Metazoa > Chordata > Amphibia > Anura > Microhylidae > Gastrophryne > Gastrophryne carolinensis. The sequence goes on from CM051243.1 coordinate 47,980,137, forward strand.
AAGTATCCTGAACTATCCTGGATCTACAAGCCCCAGCATGTCTAGGTATGGGAGGCGCAGAAGGATCACTGTGACTGAAATGATGGACGAGTGTATAGTAGCACTCATCACTTAGGTTGTCAGCCAATCAGTGATGTGCACACCTGTTCCAGGTCAGTGGCTCACTAATCCTTGATTGGGAAGCATGGAGGCTATACAGCTCTGGTTAGCAGAGTTACAGTAGCATAGAGAAAATATGCAGCATCGCCTGCCTTGCTCTTGTGGTGTAGTAACACCCATCCCTTAGGTTGTCAGCCAATCAGTGATGTGCACACCTGTTCCAGGTCAGTGGCTCACTAAGCCTTGATTGAGAAGTATGCAGCTCTGGTTGGCAGAGGAGTAATGGTGTCTCAGACATTGAATTATATATATAAACACATGTTCCGGGTTCGGGGCGTCTCAGCGCTCGGATTACCTGCACATTCCACAGACCTGTTCAGCCTGCTGCTTCTATATCTCGTGACCTGTGTGACATCAGCGTGACATCAGAGTCCCTCCCTAAGTGGGGACATATAGGCAGGGAGCGGCCCAGACGATCAGATTTCCGAGGATCTGCTGTCAACAGGTGAGCGTCCTTTTTTTTCTCTTCTGGCCATGCTGGTGCTTGTAGTTCCCCAGCTGAATATTTTCATGTCTAATAGGGGAAAAGAATCCAATAAAAAGGGTCACAAGGACTATGCAATTTCTTAATTAGAAGCATGTGTACAAGTTATAGGGAATGCTGGGACTTGTAGTGCAGCTGGGTCAGACTGGGTTTGCCGTCCATGCACTTTAAATATGATCACACCATTTTTATTTTATTATTTCATTTTTATTATATACAATAAGGTTGGTTAGATCTCAACAACTAATGACATTCATATACTGTACAACACGATCGTACCATTTGTTTTAATTCCTCATTTGGGTCTCACCCATACACTTTATAATCGGATCTTACCACGTTTCTACAATCAGGTTATTGGGTCTCACCTATTATTACCTCCCATACACTTTACAATCGGATTGTACCACGTTTCTACAATCAGGTTATTGGGTCTCACCTATAATTACCTCCCATACACTTTACAATCAGATTGTACCACGTTTCTACAATCAGGTTATTGGGTCTCACCTATAATTACCTCCCATACACTTTACAATCGGATTGTACCACGTTTCTACAATCAGGTTATTGGGTCTCACCTATTATTACCTCCCATACACTTTACAATTGGATCGTACCACATTTCTACAATCAGGTTATCAGATTTCATCCACTGTTATCTACCATTTGGATCTGTTCATACTGTTTCTATACAACCAGATCCTTTGCCTTTCATACACTGTAGAATATGATCATACAATTTATAGAATGGTGTTGTTCACCTGGGTCTCTACTCAGATCCTCGTACTCTCTTAATAACTTTATAGATTGTTTGGTTGGGTTTCATCTGCTGTTACCAGCCATGACTGTGCAATATTAGGCTTTAGGTCTGATCTACTAACGCTGGCCATACACGTTGTGAAATATAGACCTGTTCTTATACAATTATATTGTTTCCTTCATGCTCCTTTGGTGTTACATTGTAAAATATGACCGTACCATTTTTATACAATCAGATTGTTCAGCTGAGTCTGATCTACTAGTTGATGCTCATACACAGTATGATTTTAAGTTTTTTTTATACAATCATATTGTTCATCTGGGTCTTCCCTACCTTTTACAAGGTGATTGCACCGTTTTATACAACCTTAGATTGCTTACTTTGGTCTCATCTACTCTTTGTACCATTTATACAATAAGATTGTTTAGTGGGGTCCACGCATACAATTTATAAGATGATTGTACTAATTGTATAAATTCTTAGATTGTTCAGTTGGTCTTTATCTACTGTTGCTGCCCATACACTGTACAATGGAATTGTGTAAAAGTGGTACAATCAGATTATTCAGTTGGCGCCCATACATTTTACAATAGGATTGTACCACTATTTTACTATCCAATATTGGGGTCTCATGTGTTATTGCCGCCCCATACACTATATGATTATATCACTTTTTTAAGCAGGTTGCTCAGTTTAGGATCATCCTTCTTTTTTTTTTTTTTTTGGTTGGGTCTCTATACTGTTGCCACCCATACTCTGTACAATAGGATCGTATTGTGGATTTATCAAGTCATCTACTTATAGGTTTTGGTAGATAAATACCATCCAATGTGATTGTGGGTGGAGTGTATATCTGGTGAATGCAGAGAATCTGCTCTCTCATTGGTCCTGCAGGTCACAAGCTGAGCAATTGATCAGCAGACAATTCAACCAAATCTATGATCAATGTGATTGTTTCATCTGAGGTTTCTGATCACTTGATTGTACTGTCTGGGGAGCTGAACTTGCTTTTGATCATTTCATATTGTAAAGAATAGAAGGATGGAATGTTAGGACAAAGAGAGAATGTGGAAACTACAGAAAAGAAAGTAATGTAGGAGAGAGAGAAGATGGATGGTGGTGAAAAAGATTGAAAAGAAGGAAATGTGCGGAAAACAAGAGATGGGGAGAATGTGGAAGAGAGAGAGGATTGAATGTGGAAAGAAGAGATAATAATGGGATGCTGAAGATAAGAAGAATGTGGAAACAAGAGAAAACAAAGAAGTGTAGAAGAGAGAAAGGTGAAATGTGGAAAATAGAGAGATGGAGGGAATGCAGAAAAGGGAGAGAGATGGAGGCAATGTGAAATAGAGAGAGAGATGTAGAGAATGTAAAAAGAGCGAGAGAGAAGGATGCACAGTGAAAAAGAGAGCAAGAAGAAAGGAATGTGTGTGAGAGAGAGAATGCGGAAACAAGAGATGGAGTGAATGTAGAAGAGAGGAGGGAATTTGGAAAAAAGAGGAGGAGGAGTGCATCTGGAAAAGAGAATGTGGAAAGGAGAGAAAAGAAAGAAATGTAGCATAGAGGAGGGAACGAGGAAAAGAGAGAGAGCCAGAGGGAATTTGAAAAAGAGAGAATGTATTGTGGAAAAGAGCGAGAGGAGGGAATGCGGAAAAGAGATAGATAAGGAGAAAATACAGAAAAGAATGAGAGAGAAAGAAGGAGGGAATGCAGAAAAGCGAGGGAGCAGGAGGGTATGGGAAAAAGAGAGAAGGAGAGAATGTGGGAAACAATAGAGAAGGAAAGAACGTGGAAAGGTTTGCATACCACCAAAGTGTCCCTGATTTGGAGGGACTGTCCCTCTTTTGAGTCCATATACCCCTCATGGTTCTCATTTGTGCCTCTTTGAGGTGTAACATGCAGATCTGCAGCAATAAATGATTTGTTTGCCTATTTAAAGTGTTTCTATTGTTGTAACTGTTACACCCTATCTCAACCAGATTGTATGGTGCATGGCCGGCAGGAGAATAAATGGAAGCCTCTCTATGATGTCATTGTAAATCTTTTTTTTTTCTGTTCAGGTTGTGCTTCAATGTCTCTGTACCCATCGCTTGAGGACCTGAAGGTGGACCGGGCCATGCAGGTAAGTCGCACTGCCCTTTGTGGCCGCTAAGGGGTCTAAGTCAGTGACCCCTGTATAGGGCCCGGGGAAAACTTGCTGTGAGGGGGGCCCGGCTATATACCATCATAGCATTCCTATATCCTGCCCTGTAGGTGGCGCCATGTTTCCAGGAAACTGGTAAGAATTGCGATTTGTGGTGGCAGACCAGGGTGCTAATGATTATGGTCTGTCAGGTCACACAGGGTGCACCGTCACATGTCACCCCTCTTCCTAACTAGCAGTCGGTGACACAACGTGACCTGGTGGTGTTATTCAAGTATGGTTTCACTGCAGAGCTTCCTGACCACATTCATCTGACTCACCTCCAGCCACCACCATTATGAGTAACCTGTATACAGTGTGACATCATGATGACATCATCATCTCCCTTCTTTCAGGCTCAGTCCACGCAGGTGATCCCCAGACCAGCGCCCGCCATTATGCCTGTCTCCTCCTCCTCCGCAGCTCCAGGTAAGTGACGTCATGATCCCCCCCTTCTGCACCCATTTAAAAGCCAGCTAACCCCTATGAACATGGACAGGGAGTGCTGTTTATGCCCCATCCCTAACATTACTAAGTGTCAGGCTTCCCGGCTACAACAAAGGAAAAGGTAGACTTCTGGCAAGAAGTGGTGGATGGGCAGAGCTCCAGATGTGGGTGAAGCATGGAAATGAAGGTCAAATGAGACAGAACAGAGTTCAGGGGTTTAATAAAGACCGAAAACAGATACAAATTCCAGAGTTGGTGGTAGACATGCAAAGTCTATAAACAGTCTGTTCAGAGGCTGGCAATAAACTAAATACGGACTCCAGGGCTGGCGACAGACAGACAAAGTCCATTAAACAATCCAAGATCATGGGCAGGCAGAAAACAAGAAAAGTCCATTAAACAATCCAAAACTCAAACCGTGTGATCTGTGTGAGGGTTAATCCAATAGCTGATCGGGAAGCAGTCCAGGTCAATCCAGTATAACAGTCAGGAGTTGCAGGTAACAAGAACTGAGCTAACACAGCAATGAATACATGCCAGCTGTCCATTTAAATAGGGCTGTCAATTAAAGCCGGGAGGGATGTGTCAGAGTCTGAGTGAGGTCACTTCCTGTGCACAGGCCAAGGTAAGCCTGGAAGTAAAATACAAGCCCAAGAGCTTACACTTTAGGCTTCATGCAGTTGCAGTGAGTCGAACACCAGGTGGAGCTGTTGAGCAGTGCAATGGATGAATAGCCAGGTGTAAACAAACACCCAAAGCACTTCTGCGGCTGCGTGCAGAGATCAATGGAAGACGCCCAAAAGGCGCGGAGCCTGACACTAAGATACCAGAGCTTTTCTGTATAGGTGTTGCAATGCATGTATGAGCGAGGCAGTACTGTTTATTTTATTTCTGATGCCCTGTTCTCCTTTCCTTTCCTCTAAAGACAGCTTCTAACAAAAGCCTTCCAGAAACACAAACAGCTATATTTGGGCATGAGGAAAATTTCCTTGCCAGGGAGATGAGTAAACAAACTGCTCCACAGTTATCCCCACTTCAAAGACTTCTCGCTGTTTCCCCTCACACCCCTGGCCTGAAATGAAGTTGGACAGTCTTATATGCAGGACCAGCACAGGGCAAACCTGGGCAATTGCCAGTCAGGCTCACACTTGGCCATGGTATTATTTTACAGAGACCGAATGCCGGTGTTGGGTGCAGACCTGCTCATGGTTGGCCTCAGCAACAGGGGATGATTAGCAACAATGGAGGAGGTGGCCTGGAATAGAGGGCAATTGATGGAAGTGTAGAAGGTGGCGAGAACCAGGTGACAACTGACAAGGACTGGAGGGCGATCAGCAGCAGGAGATGACCCATTTGTGGCAGCGGAGTTAAAAAAGTGACATCATGTGACTTACTACTTTGGGGCCCATTAAGACTCTCTTGCCCAAGGGCCTCCAAAAACCTGGAGCCGACCCTGCTTATATGTAAATTACCCCATGCAGGGAGGTTCTGCCTTCCCAAACTCTTGAAAGGCAGCTGCCAGCCGGACCGGCTCTGGTACGGTACCAGTAATAACTGGGTTGCCATTTGTCCTAGCCCTGAACCAAACACATAATCAGAACCATGGGGGGAGGGGGGCACATCCACTCATAGTTCTCTTAACATGGTACCAAGCTCAGAACCTGAGAAATGGAGATTTCTGGTTCTGATCTATCTTTAAACCCTGTTTTTGTACTCACCAGAAGGCATCAGGCCCGAAAAGGTTTTAACACCAGTACCAGGGTCATACAAACTTCCGATCAAAGCTTATGCCCAAAGTTCTGGTCCGGAGATGCCAGAAACAACTCCCAGGGGGGTGTTGAGAGTGCCCAGCTGAGGGTTAAATGCAAGACACCCAGCTGGGGACATTGTCTTTCTTTTCAGGGGTCACTTTTCTGTGTATTTCTGTTTGACATTACTTAACTGTAACTTGTATTCTGCTGTCAGACCTATATACAGAATATTCCATAATTGTATTTCCTGCTTAGTGTGCGCTTATCACATGAAAGTATATAATTTAACTTGTGCTGTCTTGATCAAAACTTGGGTTTCTGTGACCTTTGGCTAAATTAAAGGCTACTAAGCTGCTTAATAGACTGGGATTAGAAAAATTTATTGTGCGATTTCAGAAGCCAAGCTCACATGATACTCCTTCCCTCCCAGCCCGGTCCCTAACATTATTAAGCATAACCATTGCAATGCACGTATAAGCGAGCCAGTCGCAGCAAAGCAGCCCTGTGTATGCCCCATCCCTAACATTAATAAGCTACAAGAGCTTGACTGTATAGACATTGCTACTCACCTAACCCCTCAGACAATTGTATGTTCTTTCAAGTCATAAGACTGAGCATTGGCTGTTTTGTTGCTTTAGGTTTATACCCGAATCTGGCCGAGCTCAGCAACTACATGGGCCTGGCACTGACCGAAGAGGAGCTGCAGCTCAACCTGTCCATGGTTCCCTCCGGAGGAAACGTGAGTATACTCCCCTAGCTCCACATCTCCTGAATGGGGCCTGTGCTGCCATTACGTAGCTAGATTTACATCGTCCTTATAAGGGTAGATGACGCTGGAGGAGGAGCTAAGCTCCTATCCAGCCTACTTTAGAGATCTCTTCCAAACTCCACTCTCTGCAGGAAGTGGCAGTCACTAACTCCACCTCGGGCAGCTTGGTCGCTCCAGTTACCGGCAATGACATCGGGCTTAGACGTGCGGAGATCAGACACGGCATCCGAGAGATCATCCTGTGCAAGGACGAGAAAGGGAAGGTGGGCCTGCGGCTCCGCGCTGTGGATAAGGTGAGGCCTATATCTGGGGTGAGAGGGTCGCTCCAACTACAGTGCAGCCAGCTTGGAGTTGCTGAGGAACTTGTTGTCTTCTCTCTGCAGGGGATCTTCGTCCAGCTGGTCCAGGCCAATTCTCCAGCCTCTCTGGTTGGTCTGAGGTTTGGCGATCAGATCTTGCAAATAGATGATCAGAATTGTGCCGGGTGGAGCACTGATCGGGCGCACAAAGCCCTAAAAAAAGCCGGACAGGAGAGGATCAGCATGATTGTACGAGACCGGTAAGTGGGGGAGATCCCAATCAAGTCCATCTATGTCCACCTGTGGTCAGGGTCAGAATCGGCCTGGAGCACCTTGGGGCTCACCAGAGGAAAGCATTCTTGGGGTCCATGGGAGGAAATGATTCTTGGGGGCCACCAGCGGAAATCGCGCTTTTGGGCACCATCGTAATCATTTTTGGGGCCACCAGAGGAAATCACTCTTGAGGCACCATGGAAATCATTCTTGGGGCCACCAGAGGAAATTGCTCTTGAGGCACCAGGGAAATCATTCTTGGGGCCACCAGAGGAAATCGCTCTTGGGGCACGGTTGTAATCATTCTTGGGGCCCACCAGGATTCACAGGAGGGGAAAGGGGGTAATGCTGAGAGATGGGAAAGGAAGGTGAAAGAAAGCATATCCAAATCGGGATGCCCCAGGAGTGGGTATCTAACTGGACCTAGTGTTTTTTAAATGCTAGGTCTGGTTTTGGTTCACTTTAAGGGCTCAAATCAAGATTCACCTAGAGAAAACTCTTAAAGATAGCTATGATCTTCAGTCCACTTTTAAACAATTACTCGGAATTTCACTATCTGGTGTTTTTTCCTTTCTAGCGGGACATCCCAATTTGGTTACGTCTCTGGCAATCCCACAACGCATGTGCAGTCTCTCCTCTATTTTGTTTCCTATGTGTTTGATCCTTTCTAGCGGGACATCCCAATTTGGTTTTGTCTCTGGCAATCCCACAGTGCATGTGCAGGCTCTCCTCTAGTCAGTTTCCTATGTTGTGCATATTGATGCACGGCATAGAAAGCTGAATGGAGGGGGCCTTTCTGCAGCCGCTTCCACCAGACTGTGTGTGCCTGCACTGGTCACTCAGATGGAGCACACATAAACTGGGGGACGCTTAAGATGCTGGCAAGGCCTGTGGATGTGCCGTGGGATCCCCGAAACGTGCGTTTTCCAGCAATCCCAGGGATTTCACACATTGGGACGGACAACACTGGCTCTCTAGGGTCTGAAATGTTTAAGGTTCCTCATCAGCAATATAAATCATTGAGTGTCTGTGCAGTAACGTGTGTGACGCACCTTCTCTCCACAGCCCCTTTGAGCGCACGGTGACGCTGCAGAAAGACAGCGCCGGACAGGTTGGATTTATCGTCAAAAAAGGACAGATCACGGCGCTGGTGAAGGACGGCTCGGCCGCCAGAAACGGTCTGCTGACCAATCACTACCTGTGTGAAGTCAACGGGCAGAACGTCATAGGAATGAAGGTGAGAAGCACACGGACTGACCACATGGAGAGGGTCTTGGGGGGGCATTCCCGAGGGGGAGGTGTCGGGTGAGAGTGTACAAACACAGTGTGTACCGGGCATGGCAGGATTATGAGGGGGGCACAAGGGGCCCAATATGGTCTGGTCCAGGAGGCTTTTCAGTCTTTGGTATGATGGGCCGCGGTGCCAGCAGTGGGTCCCCACACGCCTGGAGAAGCCTTTTTTTGTTTTTTCAAACCTGCAGCCAAAGCCACCACAGGGCAGGACGGAGAGTCTAGAGCAGCAAAGCCCTGTCACCAACGCTACAGTGATGGGTGCAGAGCGGTCACTGCACATAAGCCACCAACACAGCCACTGGCAGCTCAATGCAGGGAACTGTTTTCTGCTGGCGACTACACTACCCCCCACCCAGATTGGCAAAGCAGGAGTTCCCGAGCAGCACGCCCCCGCACAAGAGGGGCACAAGGGACTTCATCTGACGTTCCAGTAAGTGGGCGGGTGCCAGACAACCACCAATCAGTTACTTGGCTGGACTATTATTATTACTGTATCTGGAGCCTCCACCAGATTTTGTGCCCAGGGGCCTCCTTAATCCAGCCTTGGTACCGGGTGAAAGTCTTTCCCAGTATGCCCTGCTGTGTGACACTCATCACTACCCATGATCTGCCCCTTTAGCGAATGATGGGCTGGGAAGCACCCTGGGGGCGGGGCTCAGCTGCTCGTGGGCTGGTCATAGGTTGTCCAAGGCCAGTCCAGGCTGATTTTTGGCCAGAATGGTTGTTCAAAGACAAAGTGATCAGATCCATCTTGGTATAGTCTAGGTCTTGTGTAATGTGTTTCTAGAAGACTCCATCTCCTCCTCCTCATCACTGCGTCATTTCTCTTGTTACAGGACCGGCAGATCGGGGAGACTTTAGCAGGTAGTGGCTGCAGCGTGACAGTGACTGTGATCCCCAGCGTCATCTATGAACACATTGTGAAGAGGTAAGTCGGGAGGCCACCAGTGCTTCACCTCCATTCTTCAGCATGCACGCTGAGAGCAGACTGGCCCTAGGGAGAACCGTGACAATTCCCGGTGGGCTGCTTTAGAGCCACTTCGGCTGGGTGTAGCCTTCAACATCCTCCACTCCCTGCTTTCCAGCCCCTCTCCCCATCCCCCCCCCCCCCCCATTGCAACATCCTCCAGCCCATGTTCTGCCCCTGCAGTGCTATAGCCTCAGCATCTTATCTGCAGGTGGATACATGACCACTCCTGCTACAGTATCTGCCCCTCCCTTACTTACTAAGCTTCAGTACCATCACCTATCCACCCATGCCCATGATCTGTTCCTACAATTCTATAGCATCAGCAGACAAAGCGGAGAAGCTCCTCGGGGGTGGGGCTAAGGAGCTCATAGGCTAGAAAGGGCCTTTCAATTCCTGGTCTAATTTATCTCCCCAGGCCGCCCCTGGTGAGACTAGTGTTTTGGGTGATGGTGGTTGAGGTAAAGCATGTGTTAACCCTTCCTTGCTTCTTGCAGAATGTCCTCCGGCGTCCTGAAGAACTCCATGGATCACTCCATCCCTGAGGTGTAAAAGGGACCAGGCTGCAGGTGTGGAGCAGGGTCACCCAGTCTCCACTGCACATCCCCACTTTCCTCAGGAAGACCACTTTGGTTTTGCCCTCCTCCTGGTGCGGAGGGCCAGAATCCACCCTAACGTGACACATTTACCCCCCAAACATCAGCACCTCCATCTGTATGGCTGGCCTATGAGACTCAAGACCCTATCCGGCCAATCAGAACTGAGCATTGCGGGTCTGTATGGACATGTCAGGACACACAGGACCCTCCTGATCTACTGCAAGTCCTTTACCGATTGGGAATGGCCCCAGGTTCACCATCAGAACAGGAAAGCCAAGACCCTGGTATGGGGCCCTAAGTCTGATTGCCTTGGAGTCAATTGTATGGACATCTGGAGTCGAACTAGGGGCCAAGACCTCTCATTGTACGTTATGGGGGGGGGGGGGCTAGACATTGTATAGGTTTAAGCGTATGTGCCCCATGATTACCATACTTCTCAATTGTCTCTCGTCTGAGTCCATGTCCGTCTGTAGCTCATTCTCATTTGTCCCTCTTTGAGGTGTAACATGCATAATAAATTATTCCTGTGCCTTTTTGGCCCCAGTATTCAGACTATAAATATATGAAGTTCAAACTAGGGGCCCATCCATCACATTATAGTTTATGGAGGGTGAATACAATATAGGCTGTATATTGTATGTGTCTGGGCTCCACCAGAGGCTCGGACAGACCAACAGGCTTGCCAGGGAATCCCCCGGTTTGCCCAGTCACACATATAGGTTACAGGGGGACGTATGGGTCCAGAAATTGCTGCTGTAGGTTTGGGGTGGCCCCATCTTCCTCTCTGGCCGGGACAAGCTGTATATTATCTGATTTCTCTGTAACTGCAGGTAATATAGGGTGACATTGTTTTACTCTCCTGTGAAGTGTCACTTTTGTGCCCATGATTGCTATTGTGTTCTGTGTTCTTTTATTGGATACCGCTGTGCTGGTATGTCTGCTCTTATGTTACAATTATTATGACTTAATAAATAAATAATTGATCAATTCCTTTGACTTTTGACTGGGTGTGGCGTGGGCGATGTGCGGCCATTTCCCGCCCCCTGGCCTATCAGAAACTGGAGACTGGATGGATTAGACATGACTGGCAGCCATACAAGGGAATAAGCAAGTGGTATGCATTGGTTTTAGTTCCACTTTAAGTGTCTTTAAGCCTCTGTATCCTGATGTGTGAAACCCAGACGGGTTCAACCATAATCTTAGTTTTCCGGAGATCCCGCAGCGCAGCCGCATCCCTGGTTTCTCTCAAGCTGACGCATGGCTGGAGGGAAACTATTGCAGAGAGGTTTGCTGCTGTCCTTTCATCAAGAGTTCTATACTGCTCATTAAAGTGGACCTATCACAGGTCAGTTTACCTGGGGCACCCTGATTTGGGATGCCCCGCTGTGTGAATACCCCCATTCACCCTCACAACTCACCTTTCGCTGTTCCCACTGTGCATGCACGGACTCATCCAATCAGTGCTCTATGCTTTGAATACTAATGCCCGGCATTACACATTGTTTCGGCATAGGGAGTGGTCGCATCTCCAGTCTCCCTGCAGTGTGTGGTGTGCTCCTGACCTGCCCATCTTGAAGTGGACCAAAACCCAGACTTTTGACTATCCTGGGTGCCCCACTGTGTGAATTCACGAGATCACCAAAACCAACTCGCCTCTTCCCGGTCCTATGGCGCGGCACTCGTCAAATCACCGCGCTCGGATCAACTGACATCCCTTCATCTAAGTGAGCGGCACCGAGCATGCTGACGGCTGCATCCCCCGCTACCCTCTAACAGGGATTGTGCCCGAACCGGCCATTCACAACTGCCTGGTGCGGGCACGTGTCCTGCTAGACAGATGTGCTCACGCATGCGCCGTTGGACTGGAAAAGAAGTTAAGTGTATTCGCTCCCCCCGGGACATCCAAAATCAGGATGCCCCGCTGTGTGAAACCCCCCAGGTCACCCCATACACTTACCTTCTTTTCCGGTCCAGCGGCGCATACGCGATCCACGGCTGCATCCCCGCTATCCCTCTATTATGGCGCTTGCCAGCGTCAGGCATTTGTGAGTGGTTGGCGCATGCACGCTACCTGTAAGAGGGTAGAGGAGGATGCGGCCGTCAGCACACTCAGAGCCGCTGGCCTCAGACGAACGGATGTCGTCAACTCTTCCCAGTCCTATGGAGCATGTGCGGGCATTCATCCAATCAGTGTGCTCGGATCCGCTGACGTCCCTTCGTCTAAGGCCAGCGGCCCTGAGTGTGCTGATTGGATGAGCGGCCGCGCATGCGCCGTAGGACCAGGAAGAGGTGAGTTGGTTTTGGGGACCTGTGGGGGTTTCACACAGTGGTGCACCCCTGATCGGGATGCCCCAGGGGCAAGAACCAAAACCAGGATAGTCAAAATCGCCCACAGCCCAGATCCTCGTCTGAACAGATGGACACGGACCACGAATCAAGATGTCAGGGATACAGACGAGGGCACCCTGGGATCGCCAGAATCTTGGGGGTTTCACCTAGCAGAGCATCCCAATTTGGAGGGTAGGTAAGTGTCTGGCCCTGGAGTGTTTTAGACTCCAGGGCCAGTGCAAGAGGGTTTTGGTTCCACAATCCCACAGCACAAAATGGGTCACAGTGGGGCGTCATCCCTCTGGCTGATGCTCGCTCCCAGCACACCAGGCCAATCTGAATGGCCAGCACGGGCACGCACAGCCAGGGGGGGAGCGGCGAAAGGGATGACAGCCTTTCATTCATATGAACAGCATTGAATGTTGATGGGTAAAAAGCCCCCACGCCATGGGACCATCAGCTAGGTGAACCAGGAGTTTCACTCACCAGTGGTATCCCGATTCAAGGAAAAAAAGGGAGCACATGGGGGGAGTTTTAGTCCTACAACTACAAGAGCCAACAGCTGTTGGCTCTTGTAGTTTGGATGAAGTTTTCTAGCTCTTTCTCTCTCACGTGTCAGCCATGTCTCGCCCTGTGCCACCCGCCTCGCCCACTCTCATCCTGGAATTCTGCCGCACATGACACATCTCCCTATGCTGACCTGCTGGTGTAACTCACGTGTGTGATGGGAGGACTCACCTGGGCACATTCCTCTGACTCCAGCGTCATGTGATCAGATATAAATACCCTGTATACAGTGTGACATCATCAGCTCCCTTCCTTCTTCCTCAACCCTGGAGTCCAACAAACTGTAAGCGCTTCCTCTTCTGTATCCTCCCTTATACCCTAATAGATTGTAAGCTCTTTCTCTTCTGTATCCTCCCTTATACCCTAATAGATTGTAACTTTTTTTTATTAAGTAAAATCAAGCAAATATATACAATATATACAAAGTTACAATAATAAATAAATAATAACTAAACAAAAAGAAACAGGCCTAACAATTCGGCATATAATATCCATTATTCTATATACAATCCTATCTACAACCTAACACTACACTATACACAATTCAGCAGGAAGACTAAGAGACCCCGTCACCTGTGCATGCAGCCGTTCTTCAAAAATCTGCCTTTGTTATAAAAAATCTATGGGTGATAAGAGACAGAAAAGCCCACCCAGAGGGAAGTCATGAGGACTAAGGAGGCCTGATGTTCCTCCACGCCTTCATCCAGGCCCCCCGTTCCCACCTGTCCCTCTCAAGCACCCGGATCTTCCCCACCTCATGCAGGATGTCATGCACCACCACCGGGACAGGGAGGACTTTCTTCCTAATGCAGAGCTGACACCGTGCATTCCACGTGAAATAGCGAATCACTAGACTAACTAGATATAAAGTGTCCAAACAAAAATCCCCTCTGTTCTTGAATGCTCCATACACCCACTCAGCATAGGAAAGCTGGGAGAAGAAGGGGGCACCGAGGGCCAACGCCACCTGTTTACACACATCTACATTAAAGGGACACCGGAGCAGGAAGTGGTCCATAGTCTCCACCTCATCCTGACACTCCTCACGGAGACAAATTATCTCTGGCAGGCTGCGACTCTTCCGGATCCCCCTAAGGTAGAGTTTTCCTTGGAAGGAGAGCCAGGCTATATCCCAGTATTTCAAAGGAATTCTGGAGGATTTAATAAGCCTCAAACCCTCCCTCATGACGGTGCCTGGGCAATCCCTGAGGGACAATGGCTCATGAAAAGCCAGACCCAAGACCCGACTCACCAGAAGCTTCCTCGGAGTAGATCTCATGTCCTCTGCCGTCAATTGCCATTGCCGAAGTATTTTCAAGCACGGGGCAACATAGGCCGGGAGCTGAGCCTGAGGAACTCGAGGGCTTTTCACCCGGCCACCAATCTCCCAGTCTTGCAGGAAGGGCTTAAACCAGGACTGGAAAATACCCACCCAGCCAAGCGGGCTCTCTGCCAACATGCTTCCAAAATTATGTTTCAGAAACAAGAGAGAGAAAAACACTACTGGGTTGACCATCCCTAGGCCACCCTCCCGCCTGGATAGGTAAGTGACATTTCTTTTCACCAGATTCATGCGGTTTCCCCATAACATCTGGAAAAACACGCTGTAGACCCTGGTGTAGAGAGATACTGGCAAAACACAGACGAAGCTGACGTATAAAAAGATGGGGATCAGGTAGGTCTTGATAAGGTCAACCCTTTCCCTGAGAGACATTTTCCAGCTCTTCCAGACTGCAACCTTGGCATTGGCAATTTCCAGCCTGCTCTTCCAGTTTTTTTGGCCATAATCACCAGGACCGAAATTAATGCCAAGGATCTTAATTTCCTGCTGGGGCATTGGGAAGGCGTCCGGAAGTTCAAAGCCCTCACCCTCCTCACCCATCCAGAAAACTTCACTCTTCTCATGATTGATCTTGGAGCCCGACGCTTCTGTATACTGTGCTATTAGAGAGGCCACCTCATCTGCTTCATTTGTCCCAGAGACAATCACAGATACATCATCAGCATAGGCAATGACCTTCAGAGGAGGCTCACCAGGCACACCCAGAGGAACCCCACATAACATGCTGCTCTCGACCCTCCTTATAAAGGGATCGATTGCAAACACATACAGTAGGGGACTCAGAGGGCATCCCTGTCGCATACCAGAGCCAACTTTGAAAGGCCTTCCAACCCAACCATTAACAAGAGGGAAGCTCTGAGCCCCTTCATACAGGGTTTGTAGCCAATTAATGAACCGCCCTGGCAGGCCGTACTTACCAAGAAGCAGCCATAGGTACTCATGATTACCCTATCAAAAGCCTTTGCCTGATCTAACGCCAACAAGTACTTTCCCCAGCCTGCAGCCCTGCATCGCTCCAAGGCTTCCCGGACAGCTAAAACCGCTGAGAAGGTGCTTCTACCTTGGATGGAGCAGTGCTGATGATGGGAAAGCAGTTGCTCCGCTACTGACGACAAGCGCCAGAACAAAATCTTTGCCAGTATCTTTCTATCGACATTGAGAAGGCTGATGGGGCGCCAGTTCTCAATCATCGAAGAGTCCTTTCCTTTTGACAGAAGGATCACAGCCGAGCTCCTCATGGAGGGAGGGAGGGAGGGAACCCTCTGCCAGACAGCAATTAAAGACCTCCACCAAATGTGGTGCCAGGATGGTCTTAAAACATTTATAAAATTCAGCTGTCAGACCATCTGACCCGGGCGACTTTTTGATGGCAAGGTGATCAATCGCACTTACCACCTCATTGGCAGTGACCGGCTCTGTCAAGCTAGTGATAGAACGGTCACCATTTTCCAATCCTGGAGTAGAGTCCAGGAAATTTTCCATCTTTGCCCGGTCAAGAACCTTTCTGCCCAGGAGGTCAGCATAAAAGGACCTAATAATCTCCAGGATCCCAGATTTAGATCTTACCAGGGAACCTGTGCTATCCTTCAGACCAAGGACAGTCTTGAGAGCTGCAGCCTGTCTGCAATTCTGATAGGGATCGGGTGAGTGGTATTTCCCATAATCCCTTTCCAGAACCAGAGAAGCATGCCGGTCATACTGACACTTCCTGAGGAGAAGCTTGACTTTAGAGATTGCCCCTTGATCTCCACCATTCGAGACAAGGATGTCAAGTTTCCTCCGCAAGCGCTGGTAGGCAATGTATTTATCAAGCTGTTTTCTTTTTCCTAGGCCCCTGAAAAGCCCAGCAATTCTCATTTTGGTCAGCTCCCACCACTCAGACCTGCTGCTGCAAAAATCCTTAATTGAAACCTGTGCCTGAAAAAAATCCTCAAAAGATTGTCTTACCCCCTCCTCCTCAAGGAGAGCCGAATTCATCCTCCAGATGCCCCTTCCTCTAGGGGGTGTGTCAGAGGCATTCAAGACCATCGATAGTAAAAGGTGATCGGAGAACTCGACCGCCTGCAGCCGCGGAGGCTGAGAAGCCGAGCCCTCCTTCAAAAAAAACCTGTCTATTGTACTCTGACTGCTACCTCGCTGAAAAGTGAAGCCCGTGAGGTCTGGGGAGTGCTTAATGTGCACATCTTCCAGACCTGCCTCTCTAACCATGCTATTCAAAAAGAGACTATCGCAGCCCAGCTTGCCTTTGAAGCCTCTCCTGTCCATGGGCCTAGTCACGGTGTTAAAATCACCTCCAAAGACTACTGGCCGGGCTGTAAAAAGGAACGGCTTGATCTTTGTAAGGAGGCATTTCCTGTCCCACTTAGTTTGGGGTCCATAGATATTTATTAGGCGCAGGTCCTGCCCCCTTACAATGACGTCCAAGACCATGCACCTCCTGATCTCCACCTCAATGACTCGCCGGCAAGTTACCATGTCGGTTTTAAAAAGCACCGCCACTCCGCTGTAAGGCTCGGCTGCAAGAGACCAAAAAGAGGGTCCGTGCCTCCACTCCCGCTTCACAGCGTGAATGTCGGCCAGACTGGCCAATCTGGTCTCATGCAAAAACAAAATGTCAGCATCAAACTGGCTGAGAAAAAATAAGGCCATAAAACGAGCGCTTACTGATTTAATGCTGGCAACATTAATGGTTGCCACCTTTATCGGAGGGGGAACTGCCATGAGAGTCATTCGGGAGAATGTCTCTTAGCCTTCCCTCCGGCCTCACTATCGGATCCCTCACGCTTACTGGAGGAGACTGGTGTTTCCTCCTCCATATCTGAGGCCTCAGAATCAAAAGAAGAAATCTCTATTGAGTCCTCAGAAAGTACCTCAAACCGGTTGAAGAGCTGCACCCCATGGCTCTTCCCCAGTGGCGTTGCTAGGGCTGGTGTCACCCGGGGCGGTAGGAAATGGTGTCACCCCCCCCCCCAATGGTGTCACCCCCACCCCCCCCCCCAATGGTGTCACCCCCCCCCCCAATGGTGTCAACCCCACCCCCCCCCAATGGTGTCAACCCCCCCCCCCCCCAAAGAAAACAAACAAAAAAAAAAGCATTTTTGCCGGCATGGTGGGAGCGGGCCGGCCGGTTCCGCGCTGACAGCGGAACCGGCCGGCCCGCTCTGCTGTCAGCGGAACCGGCCGGCCCGCTCCCACCATGCCGGCATTTTTAAAAAGAGCAAACACTTACCTGCAGGTCCGGAGCGTGGAGGCCGGCGCCGCTCTCAGCTGTCATCTGAGGGCGCGTCATCAGAGGCGCCCTCTGATGACGCGCCCTCAGATGACAGCTGAGAGCGGCGCCGGCCTCCACGCTCCGGACCTGCAGGTAAGTGTCTCTATACCGAGGGGTGACCGGCCGAGAGGTGTCACCCTCTAGGTCTGGTGTCACCCGGGGCGGTCCGCCCCCCCCGCCCCCGGGTCGCTACGCCACTGCTCTTCCCCGGTTCTGGCACTCCATTGTCTTTTTTCCTTTTCTTCTTGGTGGCAAACCTGAGAGCAAGGTAATCCTGATCCTCAGGGGAGAGTCCAGACCACGCTGTCTTGGGATCTGAACTCCCACCCTGCTCAGAAGGGGGTGCAGGATCAGGATCACCTAGCCCCAGTCTGTGAGGTTTTACAGCAGGGGCCACAATTACTGGGACCACCCTGGTACTTGCAGTGCCAGCCCCCCGGGCCGCCTCAGCTATTAAATTACTAGATCTTACATTGGTGGTTGCTGACTTGGGGGCAGACTGGGGATTCACCTTAAGGGCCCCTGCAGATGGTACAGGAGCGGGCGCAGGAGCCTCAGGAACCCCCAGCTGAGTGGGGGGAGGGACTGTAGACGGGACAGCACAGGAATGTTCCTCCCTATCCAGCCGCAGCATTTCCTGCACCACTTCCCTGTCCAGGTTGTGCCAGGCCTCAGGACACTGACTATAATGGTGACCAAGCTGGTTACATATATTACATCGGATTGTATTGCAGTCCTTAGCCAAGTGTCCCAAGCCCTGGCACAGCGAGCACCTAAGAAGCGAGCAGGAGGAGCTGAAGTGACCCTTGGCCCCACATTTATGGCAAACCTTGGGCTGACCAGGATAAAAGATGGTCAGCCGGTCACGGCCATGACTGGACTAGAGCTCCATGTTATCTCCCGCTGTTCTCCCAACTCCCTTCAATAAAAACACTGCACAACATATAAATCTTTGGAATGATTTAATCGGCCACAGCTGAACAAATACAAGACAACACAAAAATCTCCGAACCTTAATCGAGTCTGAGTGGCAACCAACCAACTAAGCCTTCGTGATTGACGAGGAGGAAATCCTTGATGCACCTGAATAAGCGGAAGCCATATTTCTCAAGCTCAGCCGCAATCTCCGTTAGGCTCAGAGCTCACCGGGCTAACCGCCAGGGTGTAATATGACAACAGCCTGGCTACCGGAAACTGTAGCCATCCTCGCCCCCACGCTGGCCATCCTGGCTCGTTTTTCCCGGTCAAAAACAGCCGCATTTCTACGCCTCAGTACTCATCTTAACCTGTCCACTCAGACCCGAAAGTGAGGAGACCGCCCTCCGGCTGTGACGAAATTAATCCCAAAAGCAAACATCAATACATACAAAAAGCATATACAACTCACCCAGGCATTTAATATAATACAACACAATTGTTGTTACATTTTAACTTATCTTTTTTTTTTTATTTTATAAAATATACATTTTTTTTTTTTTTAATTAACAGAATGACTAACAGAACTATATTCCAAAGCCTAAACCTTCAAGCCAAAAATTTTTTTTTTTTTTTTATTATTTATTTATCTTAATATACAACTCTTACCCCCGCACAAAACCATAAATAACCCTGCTGTCAAAACAAATTACCAAATTAACCCAATACAGGGGAGGGTGGGTGGGACTGCTCAGTCCAGCGCCGGGAGGATGATGGGTCAAAGAGGGAGAGGGAGGGACTTCCAGGCCTCTTATAGTGCCTCTCCTCCTCCCCACCCACAATCCTCCCCGGCTGACCGGTCCAGCTCCCGATAGGAGCTCAGCCAGTCATGTGAGCGCCTCTCTTAAGGGGCCGGCGCCTTCTTGACTGGACTAGAGCTCCATGTTATCTCCCGCTGTTCTCCCAACTCCCTTCAATAAAAACACTGCACAACATATAAATCTTTGGAATGATTTAATCGGCCACAGCTGAACAAATACAAGACAACACAAAAATCTCCGAACCTTAATCGAGTCTGAGTGGCAACCAACCAACTAAGCCTTCGTGATTGACGAGGAGGAAATCCTTGATGCACCTGAATAAGCGGAAGCCATATTTCTCAAGCTCAGCCGCAATCTCCGTTAGGCTCAGAGCTCACCGGGCTAACCGCCAGGGTGTAATATGACAACAGCCTGGCTACCGGAAACTGTAGCCATCCTCGCCCCCACGCTGGCCATCCTGGCTCGTTTTTCCCGGTCAAAAACAGCCGCATTTCTACGCCTCAGTACTCATCTTAACCTGTCCACTCAGACCCGAAAGTGAGGAGACCGCCATAGCTGGCCAGCGTTGACTCCTTAACACTGGCCAGCCCGCCAACCCCGACCGACAATTCACTCCACTCTCCCAACACATCGACCAACCTTAAACCCCCCATGGACCCAAGCCCAAACCTACCGTTCAGCTGAAGCCTCCGTGATGTAACCTCCAATGCCCTTAATACATAACCTTCCAAAATCTTAAATGCCACCCCTCCAACTGGGATAACCCCTGCAACCCCCCCCCTACGTACTTAACAGATTAAGAGCTCTCCCCTCTTCGCCATGGCCATGTAATGCCCCACCATGCCTATCCAATAATCTACCAATCTTAACATATTAAGGAGCTCCCCCAGCTCATACCCAGTGGGCAACGTAATCACAAATATGGGTATTCAATCATCTGCGGCTTTTATCCACTTACAGGCCCCCTGCCTTTTCCCTAGAGTGTCGCTTAATCCCCCGATATGCAAATCCAATATCATCTTAAAAGGGGTTACAGACCCCACAGGGGCCTCATACTCCTGTAAAACAAACATCTGATGCTCCACCTATCTCCTTAACTTAAGGGTTCTAGGCCCCATCCCAGACTACGTCATTCCCCCATATACGATAACCCACCGAACACCCCAATTCCCTCCCACTTAGGCCGCCCAGGCCTTTGCCAATGGGCCCCCATAAGCCACCGATATGAATTGGCCGATAATTCGCCAAGCCTACCAATACTAGTATATTAAACGCTCACAGACCCTACCTAGTAGGCCCCGAAATCCCCCAACCTGATTGTCCACAAGCCCGCTGATTTAATCATATTAAGGGCTCTCACCCTCTCCCAGTGACCTGGACCTCCACCAATCTGAGTATTTAATAATCCGTCAAACTCCTGAGTCTTATCGTATCCCCCGATCTTGGCCCCTCCACAGTAGGCCCCATAATTTACCCATATGAATGTCCGAACAAACCCCCGCCACTTCTATCATATTAAGAGCTCTCCCCCACTCTCAGTGGGCCACGTCCTCCGCCAATCCGAATATCCGACAATCAGCCAAACCCTCCACGCTTATTTTATTTCGCTCTTAGTCAGTCCCTAGTGGACCCTATAATCCACCCGTATGAATGTCCGAAAAAACTCAGTCGAGTCTATCCTATTAAGGGATCCTGCCCTTACTCAGTAACCCACTTCCTCCACCAATCTGAGTAACTGATAATCCGCCGAACACACCCAGCTTATCATAAATCGCACCCCTAGCCCCTCCCCAGTGGGCCCCACATAATTCACCAGTAAGGATGTCCGATAACCCCTTCGATTCTAACCTATTAAGGGGTCTAGCCCTTACTCAATGAGCCACATCCTCAACCAATCTGAGTAACCGATAAGCCACCGAACCCGCCAAGCTTATCATAATTCACGCTCCTGGCCCCTCCACAGTGGGCCCCACATAATCCACCAGTATGACTTCACGAGACCCCCGCCGATTCTATCCTATTAAGGGCTCTCTCCCTTGCTCAGTGGGCCACGTCCTCCACCAATCTGAGCAACCGATAGTCCGCCGAACACGCCGAGCTTATCATAATTCGCGCTCATGGCCCCTCCACAGTGGGCCCCCCTTTACTCAGTGGGCCACGTCCTCCACCACTCTGAGCAACCGATAATCCGCCGATCTTATCATAATTCGCGCTCATGGCCCCTCCACAGTGGGCCCCCCTTTACTCATTGGGCCACGTCCTCCACCACTCTGAGCAACCGATAATCCGCCGATCACGCCGAGCTTATCATAATTCGCGCTCATGGCCCCTCCACAGTGGGCCCCACATAATCCACCAGCATGAATTTCCGAGACCCCCGCTGATTCTGACCTATTAAGGGCTCTCTCCCTTACTCAGTGGGCCAAGTCCTCCACCAATCTGATTAACCGATAATCCGCCGAACACGCCGAGCTTATCATAATTCGCGCTCATGGCCTCACCAGAGTGGGCCCCCCCCCCCCCTTTACTCAGTGGGCCACGTCCTCCACCAATCTGAGCAACCGATACCACACCGAACATGCCGAGCTTATCATAATTCGCGCTCATGGCCCCTCCACAGTGGGCCCCACATACTCCACCAGAATGAATGTCCGAGAACCCAGACGAGTCTATCCTATTACGGGCTCTCGCCCCTACTCAGTGGGCCCCGTCCTCCACCAATCTAAGTCACCGATAATCCCCCAAACACGCTTTAACATAATTCACACTCCCGGCCCCTCCAACGTGGACCCCCCCCAGCATCCACCATATGAATGTCCCAGACCTCACCGATTCTACCATGCTAGGACTCTCGCCCCTTCTCCGAGGCCCACCTCCTTCCCAATCTGATTATCTGACCATCCCCCCGAGCACGCCGAGTCTTATTGTATCACACGCTCTCAGCCCCTCCACATCGGGCTCCCAATCCACCGATATGAGTGTCCAAAAAACCCTGCCACTTCTATCATATTAAGGTGATTTCTTCCCCCCCCCTGCAGGCCAAACTAACCCCTAATATGATTAACCAATAACCCACCAAACACACCAATTTGCTCGTGTCAAGGGCTTTCGGCCCCTTCCCAGCGCGTCCCAAAATCCACCCATACAAGTATCTGATAAACCTGCAGATTTATTGTTTAAAGGTACTCAGCCCCCTTCCCCTATGGCCACATCAACCACCAACATAATTATCTGATCCACCACTGATTCCCGATAATGTAGCTCTCATACTAGGGGTTCTGCCCTCTTCACAGTAGCCCCCCCCCGCCTACCACCGATGCCTCTCCGGCCCCAACAAATCTAACACTTTTGAAGGACACGGTCCACTCTACCATAGTCCGCGTGTGCATTCTGACCCTGGCCCTTCCCACCATCGGGTGACAATCCTTAATCTGGTCACCTACCAAGCCACGCTCTGGACCTGGCGCCTCTCCTCCCCCATATTTACCCTATACCCTGCCTGCCTCCAGCCATTTCCCCGTCAGACCCCCAAGCCCCGAGCCTCTCCTTACTTCCACTCACAGGGTCATCAGACCATTCATAAACACGACTCAACCAGCCCTTAGTCTTACCCTTCTGAATAACCCCAGACACCACCACTCCTTGCCACGGTGCTCATCTGCAGAATAAGATCACATCTATCCCTCGGGACCAACGCCTCCAGTTCCCACCTTGAAGCAGCCCGCTGCTCCCTTCCCCTTAAATCTTTTACCCCTCCCCATTTTGCCTTGCCTTCCCCAGGCCTACAATACCAAGGCCCCCCCTTCCAGATCCTGATAACCTGCCTGAACGGCGGCCAGTCTTCAAATCTCCACCCCAATCAAACATCCAAACCAACCAAACCTGATAAACCCCACCCGGTGAACTCAACACCCATCCAACCACTTCTGTAGTTATTCCCACTCTGAGTCCCAAGAAACTATCAGCAGAGTCCCCCATCCCCGCAGCGGGGCTTGCCTTTACCTCGTCCAAGCCTGCCGTGCATATCCTGGAGTCACCAAATTTTTTTTTTTTTTTTTTTTTTTTTTTTTACGCCACTGAACTCCGAGTGTTACCCATCCCCGATCTAGTGGGGATTGTCCAGAGCCACGCACCGACCTCCATCCCCTCAATGCTCCGTACCAGCCCCATGCGATCCTTCCAACCTGAAGGTCCTCACAAAATCCCTTCCTCCTGCCCCGCAGCCTAGTGAGGCAACAACTGCAAGCACCCAGTCGTTAAGGAATGTGACTCACCCGCCGTCAACATCCCCTGGCAAGACCTCACCCCTGCCCTTTTCAATACCCCCCCCTGGCTTTCCCATGATCTCCACCTCTCATAACCTGCCCTTCATATTGCCCTTACAACAAATTGCCAGGCTATTTGTCTTCCTAAGAGATACTGCCGACTCGCCAACCTCCAACCCCCCCTCGCTATACCCCATTACGCTATCTCCCAAGCGCCGGACCGCTGCCGCTTACTTGGCCCACCATACCCCCTACCACCCTGGTCCATAACTCCTCCTTCCTGCTTCCAACTTCCCCTGAACACATAAATCCTAAAATAGATAAAACACACACACATTAACGACGACCTGCTGGGCATACCTAGAAGGTGCGCGGGTGATCGGCCCGCCACCCGGACGATCGTTATCCCGTGCCGCTGGAGCGATGTCCTGATACCGCCGCTCCCGGTACCGCCACTTTGCCGCCAGCTGCTCCCGTCCTGGCCTATTGGGCCGCTGCCACGAACTCCATGAAGCCCCCGGTGAAAAAGGGGGGGGGGGGGCTGAGGTTCCGTGGCCCAGACATGTGCTGAACTAGATGTGTGGGAGTGGAGGGGGGGCTGCCGCTGGCTGCCAGTAAGGCGTACGGGAGCACCCACCAAGGATAGGTGTCAACACCTAGCCTGAATCCCCACCCACCCGTTTTTCAGCGGGTGGGGCTCCGACCCCCCCCCCCCCCCTCTGATGGGTCCCCAGTGCCAGGTGGGAGGAATCCCCCCCGGACAGCAGGCAGGGAAGCAGCAGCGTGAGCCAGCGGGGCCGACCCTCCCCCCCACCCAAACCGGAGTCAGGTGTGAGGTGGGTGACCCCCCCAAAATGGCAGAACCCGTCCAGCGGGGGGAGCCGCCCAGCCCAGCCGAACCCGGCCCGCGCCCGGCTAGAGGACAGGAGGGAGGGAGTAAGGGGAACCCCCCACACTGCCTGGCCCCCCCCCGCCGCACTGACACCAGGCGGGGAGAGCCGCTGAATGACCGCGGCGCGGCCGCGCACGAGGCCCGCGCCCGGTCGATGACAGGAGGGGAGGGATGGGAAGGAAAGAGGGCCCGGCAACGCGCCCCCCCCCCCGCCGCACCGACACACGGCGGGGAGAGCAGCACGGGAGGGAGGGAGAGGAAGTGCAGCCCGGTCGGCAGCACACACGGCGCAGTGCGCGGCCGCGTGCCTGGCCCCGAACGGGAGGAGGGAGGAGCGCCCACACCGACAGCCTGCGGGGAAGCTGATCACCCCGGCGTGTCGGGAGGCTGGCAGCAGGAAGGAGACAAGGGGGGGGGGGGAGCAGGTCGTGGCTCCCCCCCCCCACACTGACAGCAGGCAAGGAGATCCAGCACCCCCCGCGACACAGGAGGGAGCTGGGAATGAGGTCCCAGGACTGCACTAGGGGCAGAAGGAAGGGAAGGGCACCACTCAGGACCGAGAGGTAAGAGTCATCAGGCGGGCCGGGAGGACACCGGGGGGGGGTGAGGGGTTGGGGAGGCTCACTTACCCTGTCCCCCCGGAAGCCATGGCCCACAAGATGAGGGGGATTTTTGGCGCTGGACAAGCGTCAAGCTGACTGCTCAGTCCAGCGCCGGGAGGATGATGGGTCAAAGAGGGAGAGGGAGGGACTTCCAGGCCTCTTATAGTGCCTCTCCTCCTCCCCACCCACAATCCTCCCCGGCTGACCGGTCCAGCTCCCGATAGGAGCTCAGCCAGTCATGTGAGCGCCTCTCTTAAGGGGCCGGCGCCTTCTATATAGGCTGAAGATGGCAAGTGGGTGACCTGGTTGCCATTCCTGCGGAGCCTCAGAGTCACTGACCAGCCCCCAGTCCAGATATCCCGATCGTCTAGGATTTTCTTCAGGGGAGTGAGAACATCACCATAAAGCTTCAGCCAGACAGTCAAATCAGAGGGGGGAATGGGCTCATTTCTAACCAGTATGGTGACATTTTTCACGAGCTACTGTCTGGAGACCTGGATGGGAGTTAACCCCTTCCAGGCAGGATCTTGCTTCAGCAGCTCGTACCGCTCCCAAAATAAATCCATCCCTTCTGGTCTGACGAAACTCAAGTCATGTTCTGCACTCCCTACTGGACTGATCAGGGCAAAAATGTCTGCGGCTGTAAATCCCATGCCAAGGATGAGATCCACCACCGCCCGCCGGGTGATAACTGGCCCCTCCCCCTCCCACCTAAGCTGGACCAGGTTGCGCCTATTAAAGCCGCTGGCAGGGGAATTGGCCTCACTGGGCACAGATGCCCTTTCACCAGCAGCTTCTCCTCCGCGTCTGGCAACCTGGGCATAGGACACAGGGGACTGCACTGCAGCACCAACAGCATTATTGGCCCTACTCCCTGTGCCACCTCGCTGGATGAAATACAGGGCAGGGCGGACAGCAGGGGCCCCAGCATTAGGTGGCACAGTCTTCTTATTGTCCACCTGAGGTGCAGGTGAGGGGACAGTCACAGCATCAGTCACAGCAGAAAGTCCAACAATAGAATTAACCCCTGTGGACTCAACCCCAGACACAGCAGCAGTAACAGGAGCAACAACATCAGTAACAGCACCCAAACCAGCTGAAGCAGAAACAATAGAAGCCCTGCCAGCAAGACCCAAACCTGCGGGTGAGTCACCCATGGCCCCAGGCCCACCAAGTTCGGCGCACCCAGGAACCCGGATGGGTGCCAGGATGGTACTTACGGCTGGCGCCACCTCACCCTTTTCAGGGCAAGAAGCGCCACAGTCTTCTATACCCCCTGACACAGCGCCTATGGCGCACTCCGCAGGTTGGCTGGACAGATGGACGTTGTCCTTAGCTGGCATGGGCTCCTCAGGCTGGCAGCGATCCTCTGGAAAATCTGCTCCAGTAGGGGCTTCCTGGATGCCCAGCGATGTCACGCACTCCTGATGTGTTGCCTCAGCAAGAAAGTCTTCCAATGCTGGTTCCGGGGCTCCCGGCTCTGCCACTGCTGCAACTTTGGGTGGAGGTACAGCTGGAGAATCCTCCACCATCGAGGTCTCATCCACATGGTCGGCCTCTTCCTCCTTCACAGTGGGGCCTGAGCGCTGCATGGATTTAAATCGCTCCTCATTTTTATACTTTTCTTTAAAGGCCCCACTGCTTGCTTTAAGGGACGCAACTAGCTTTTCCTGCTGCCGACATGCTGATTCAAGCTCAGCTAAGTCTGCTTTATTTGACCGCTTATCCAATCCCCGCGCCTTGCTGGTGTCCATTTTCTTTTTCTTTAATGCAATTTTCATCTTGCAAAGCTTCTCCTCCTCCTTCGCCACACTGCACAAATTACTGCATACACGGCTGCGAAAAGCTGACAAACTCTCACCGGGCTGGGGCACCGTGGTGTTACTAGCGCCGCTGGTGGAAGCAGTCCCAGGATCCGGAGGTTTAATATTCCTTCGGGGGTACCGGCGTGACTCACCCCCGGAATCATCCATGCTGCCTGGGGAGGCACTCCCAGGAAAGCCCCAGGCTTCACAGGCCTCTGGTAATTAGGAGCAGTTGTGTGTCCTGGCTCTCACAGTGTGTGACCACACCCACCTAATTACCCTAATAGATTGTAAGCTCTTTCTCTTCTGTATCCTCCCTTATACCCTAGTAGATTGTAAGCTCTTCCTCTTCTGTATCCTCCCTTATACCCTAATAGATTGTAAGCTCTTCTCCTCCTGTATCCTCCCTTATACCCTAATAGATTGTAAGCTCTTCTCCTCCTGTATCCTCCCTTATACCCTAATAGATTGTAAGCTCTTATCCTTCTGTATCCTCCCTTATACCCTAATATATTGTAAGCTCTTCTCATTCTGTATCCTTCCCTATACCGTAAAAGATTGTAAGCCCTTCTCCTCCTGTATCCTCCCTTATACCCAAATAAAGTGTAAGCTCTTTTACTTCTGTACCCTCCTTATTCCCTAATAGATTGTAAGCTCTTCTCCTTCTGTATCCTCCCTTATAACCTAATAGATTGTAAGCTCTTCTCCTTCTGTATCCTCTCTTATACCCTAATAGATTGTAAGCTCTTTCCTTCTGTATCCTCCCTTATACCCTAATATATTGTAAGCTCTTCTCCTTCTGTATCCTTCCCTATACCCTAAAAGATTGTAAGCTCTTCTCCTCCTGTATACTCCCTTATACCCTAATAGAGTGTAAGCTCTTCTACTTCTGTATCCTCCTTATTCCCTAATAGATTGTAAGCTCTTCTCCTTCTGTATCCTCTCTTATACCCTAATAGATTGTAACTTTTTTTATTAAGTAAAATCAAGCATTCATATACTATATATACAATATATACAAAGTTACAATAATACATAAATAAAATAAAATAAATAATAACTAAACAAAAAGGAACAGGCCTAACAATTCAGCATATAATATCCATTATTCTATATACAATCCTATCTACAACCTAACACTACACTATACACAAATCATCAGGAAGACTAAGAGACCCCGTCACCTGTGCACGCAGCCGTTCTTCAAAAATCTGTCTTTGTTATAAAAAATCTATGGGTGATAAGAGACAGAAAAGCCCACCCAGAGGGAAGTCATGAGGACTAAGGAGGCCTGATGTTCCTCCACGCCTTCATCCAGGCCCCCCGTTGCCACCTGTCCCTCTCAAGCACCCGGATCTTCCCCACCTCATGCAGGATGTCATGCACCACCACCGGGACTGGGAGGACTTTTTTCCTAATGCAGAGCTGAGACCATGCATTCCACGTGAAGTAGCGGATCACTAGACTAACTATATATAAAGTGTCCAAACAAAAATCCCCTCTGTTCTTGAATGCCCCGTACACCCACTCAGCATAGGAAAGCTGGTAGAAGAAGGGGGCACCGAGGGCCAACCCCACCTGTTTACACACATCTACATTAAAGGGACACCAGAGCAGGAAGTGGTCCATAGTCTCCACCTCATCCTGACACTCCTCCTGACAAATTATCTCTGGCAGGCTGCGACTCTTCCGGATGCCCCCAAGGTAGAGTTTTCCTTGGAAGGAGAGCCAGGCTATATCCCGGTATTTCAAAGGAAATCTGGAGGAGTTAATAAGCCTCAAACCCTCCCTCATGATGGAGCCTGGGCAATCCCTGAGGGACAATGGCTCATGAAAAGCCAGACTCAGGACCCGACTCACCAGTAGCTTCCTCGGAGTAGATCTCATTTCCTCTGCTGTCAATTGCCATTGCCGAAGTATTTTCAAGTACGGGGCAACATAGCCCGGGAGCCAAGCCTGAGGAACTCGAGGGCTTTCACCCGGCCACCATTCTCCCAGTCTCGCAGGAAGGGCTTAAACCAGGACTGGAAAATACCCACTCAGCCAGGCGGGCTCTCTGCCAACATGCTTCCAAAATTATGTTTCAGAAACAAGAGAGAGAAAAACACTACTGGGTTGACCATCCCTAGGCCACCCTCCCACCTGGATAGGTAAGTGACATTTTCACCAGGTTCATACGGTTTCCCCATAACATCTGGAAAAACACACTGTAGACCCTGGTGTAGAGAGATACTGGCAAAACACAGACGAAGCCGACGTATAAAAAGATGGGGATCAGGTAGGTCTTGATAAGGTCAACCCTTTCCCTGAGAGACATTTTCCAGCTCTTCCAGACTGCAACCTTGGCATTGGCAATTTCCAGCCTGCGCTCCCAGTTTTTTTGGCCATAATCACCAGGACCGGAATTAATGCCAAGGATCTTAATTTCCTGCTGGGACATTGGGAAGGCGTCCGGAAGTTCGAAGCCCTCACCCTCCTCACCCATCCAGAAAACTTCACTCTTCTCATGATTGACCTTGGAGCCTGACGCTTCTGTATACTGTGCTATTAGAGAGGCCACCTCCTCTGCCTCATTTGTTCCAGAGACAATCACAGATACATCATCAGCATAGGCAATGACCTTCAAAGGAGGCTCACCAGGCACACCCAGAGGAACCCCACATAACATGCTGCTCTCGACCCTCCTTATAAAGGGATCGATTGCAAACACATACAGTAGGGGACTCAGAGGGCATCCCTGTCGCATACCAGAGCCAACTTTGAAAGGCCTTCCAACCCAACCATTAACAAGAGGGAAGCTCTGAGCCCCTTCATACAGGGTTTGTAGCCAATTAATGAACCGCCCTGGCAGGCCGTACTTACCAAGAAGCAGCCATAGGTACTCATGATTACCCTATCAAAAGCCTTTGCCTGATCTAACGCCAACAAGTACTTTCCCCAGCCTGCAGCCCTGCATCGCTCCAAGGCTTCCCGGACAGCTAAAACCGCTGAGAAGGTGCTTCTACCTTGGATCGAGCAGTGCTGATGACGGGAAAGCAGTTGCTCTGCTACTGACGACAAGCGCCAGAACAAAATCTTTGCCAGTATCTTTCTATCGACATTGAGAAGGCTGATGGGGCGCCAGTTCTTAGTCATCGAAAAGTCCTTTCCTTTTGACAGAAAGATCACAGCCAAGCTCCTCATGGAGGGAGGGAGGGAACCCTCTGCCAGACAGCAATTAAAGACCTCCACCAAATGTGGTGCCAGGATGGTCTTAAAACATTTATAAAATTCAGCTGTCAGACCATCTGACCCGGGCAACTTTTTGATGGCAAGGTGATCAATCGCACTTACCACCTCATCGGCAGTGACCGGCTCTGTCAAGCTAGTGATAGAAAGGTCACCATTTTCCAATCCTGGAGTAGAGTACAGGAAACTTTCCACCCTTGCCCGGTCAAGAACCTTTCTGCCCAGGAGGTCAGCATAAAAGGACCTAATAGTCTCCAGGATCCCAGATTTAGATCTTACCAGGGAACCTGTGCTATCCTTCAGACCAAGGACAGTCTTGAGAGCTGCAGCCTGTCTGCAACTCTTATAGGGATCGGGTGAGTGGTATTTCCCATAATCCCTTTCCAGAACCAGAGAAGCATGCCGGTCATACTGACACTTGACTTCAGAAGCTTGACTTCAGAAGCTTGACTTCAGAGATTGATCTCCCCCATTCGAGACAAGGATGTCAAGTTTCCTCCGCAAGCGCTGGTAGGCAATGTATTTATCAAGCTGTTAGCGCTGGTAGGCAATGTATTTATCAAGCTGTTTACTTTTTCCTAGGCCCCTGAAAAGCCCAGCAATTCTCATTTTGGTCAGCTCCCACCACTCAGACCTGCTGCTGCAAAAATCCTTAATGGAAACCTGTACCTTAAAAAAATCCTCAAAGGATTGTCTTACCCCCTCTTCCTCAGGGAGAGCCGAACTCATCCTCCAGATGCCCCTTCCTCTAGGGGGTGTGTCAGAGGCATTCAAGACCATCGATAGTAAAAGGTGATCGGAGAACTCGACCGCCTGCAGCCGCGGAGGCTAAGAAGCCGAGCCCTCCTTCAAAAAAAACCTGTCTATTCTCCTCTGACTACTACCTCGCTGAAAAGTGAAGCCTGTGAGGTCTGAGGAGCGCTTAATGTGCACATCTTCCAGACCTGCCTCTCTAACCATGCTATTCAAAAAGAGACTATCACAGCCCAGCATGCTTTTGAAGCCTCTCCTGTCCATGGGCCTAGTCACGGTGTTAAAATCACCTCCAAAGACTACTGGCCGGGCTGTAAAAAGGAACGGCTTGATCTTTGCAAGGAGGCATTTCCTGTCCCACTTAGTTTGGGGTCCATAGATATTTATTAGGCGCAGGTCCTGCCCCCTTACAATGACGGCCAATCTGGTCTCCTGCAAAAAAAAAATGTCAGCATCAAACTGGCTGAGAAAAAATAAGGCCATAAAACGAGCGCTTACTGATTTAATGCTGGCAACATTAATGGTTGCCACCTTTATCGGAGCAGGAACTGCCATCAGAGTCATTCGGGAGAATGTCTCTTAGCCTTCCCTCTGGCCTCAGTATCGGATCCCTCACACTTACTGGAGGAGGCTTGTGTTTCATCCTCCATATCTGAGACCTCAGAATCAAATGAAGAAATGTCTATTGAGTCCTCAGAAAGTGCCTCAAATCGGTTGAAGAGCTGCACCCCATGGCTCTTCCCCGGTTCTGGCACACCATTGTCCTTTTTTCTTTTCTTCTTGATAGCAAACCTGAAAGCAAGGTAATCCTGATCCTCAGGGGAGAGTCCAGACCACGCTGTCTTGGGATCTGAACTCCCACCCTGCTCAGAAGGGGGTGCAGGATCAGGATCACCTAGCCCCAGTCTGCGAGGTTTTACAGCAGGGGCCACAATTACTGGGACCCCCTTGGTACTTGCAGTGCCAGCCCCCCGGGCCGCCTCAGCTATTAAATTACTAGATCTTACATTGGTGGTTGCTGACTTAGGGGCAGACTGAGGATTCACCTTAAGGGCCCCTGCAGATGGTACAGGAGCAGGCGCAGTGGCCTCAGGAACCCCCAGCTGAGTGGGGGGAGGGACTGTAGACGGGACAGCATGGGAATGTTCCTCCCTATCCAGCCGCAGCATTTCCTGCACCACTTCCCTGTCCAGGTTGTGCCAGCCCTCAGGACACTGACAATAAGGGTGGCCGAGCTGGTTACATAGATTACTTCGGATTGTATTGCAGTTCTTAGCCAAATTTCCCAAGCCCTGGCACAACGAGCATCTAAGAAACGAGGAGGAGGAGCTGAAGTGACCCTTGGCCCCACATTTATGGCAAACCTTGGGCTGACCAGGATAAAAGATGGTCAGCCGGTCACGGCCAATATAGGCAGAAGATGGCAAGTGGGTGACCTGGTTGCCATTCCTGCGGAGCCTCAGGGTCACTGACCAGCCCCCAGTCCAGATATCCCGATCGTCTAGGATCTTCTTCAGGGGAGTGAGAACATCACCATAACGCTTTAGCCAGACGGTCAAATCAGAGGGGGGATTGGACTCATTTCTAACCAGTATGGTGACATTTTTCACGAGCTGCTGTCTGGAGACCTGGATGGGAGTTAACCCCTTCCCGGCAGGATCTTGCTTCAGCAGCTCGTACCGTTCCCAAAATAAATCCATCCCCTCTGGTCTGACGAAGCTTAAGTCATGCTCTGCACTCCCCACTGGACTGATCAGGGCAAAAATGTCTGCGGCTTTGAATCCCATGCCAAGGATGAGATCCACCACCGCCCGCCGGGTGACAACTGGCCCCTCCCCCTCCCACCTAAACTGGACCAGGTTGCGCCTGTTAACCCTTTCGCTGCCAGCCTACCTGCAGCATTTGCCACTCCCTGTTGCCAGACGATGTTTCACTATTTTGCGCTACACATATTCAACTGTCATTTTTGAAAGGATTTCCAGGGATTTCCCAGGAAAATTATATATTGTTTTTTTCAACAGAGTCTGGGCTTTAACATGAAATGTCTTGTTTGTATTTTTTAGGTGTATTCTCAATATTTGTGGGTGAAATGTGTGAAAAAAAATAAAAAAAATATATTTTTTTACAATTTGTAGAGTTTTTTTGTAATAAAAAAATGTAAGTTTGTCAATAAAATCTTATTGCGTGAGAAACCCCAATTTCTCCCGGTTACAGCGATACCACATATGTATAGGTAGACACCCTTTCCTGCCCAGAAGCCTTTTATAGCTGCTGGATGACAAATGGTTAATTAAAAAAAAAAATGACATAGGGTCCCCCTTCCCGGGGAGGGGGACCCCATTTTTTTGGGGATTTTTAAGGGTTAAAAACCCTTAAAAATCCAAAAAAAAAAATGACGTGGGGTCCCCCTTACCCAAAGTAACCAGCCCGGGACCAGCTATGGGGGCTTGTAGGCACAGAGTGGGGGGGCCAGCTTTGGTGGCCCCCCCACCCTGCAGCCTACGAGCCCACATAGCCTATGTGGGCCCGGGCTCTTCTGCCCCCCCCTGGCCTTTGGGGAGGCAGGTAATGGGGGTGCGGGGGTTAATGGCAAGTCACCCACTAGGGCAGGTGACTTGCCACCCCCCCAGCCTTGTGAACTGGTATAAGGGGTCTCATGGACCCCTTACCAGCTCACAAAGGGTTAACTGTGAAAAAAAAAACACCACACAAGTAATAAAAGTATTTTATTAGAAAAAAAAAAATTTTTTTTTACTGTACTTACCTTCGATTGCAAGCTCTTGTCCCTCGCCGCTCAGCTGACAGATGCCGGTGATCGGCATCCAGAGAAGGAGAAGGCAGGAGATCAGAGGATCTCCTGTCACCTCCTTCCCCAGCGCCGATCACCGGCATCTGAGAAGCTGAGAAAGCTGAAGCCCGTTCGGGGCCGGGATGACTTCATAAACCCCGCCCCCAAGGGGGCGGGGCTTAGAGGCATGATGGCGGCCGCCATCGAGAAGAAGAGAGGAGAGAGCCTCCCAGGCTCTCTCCTGAAGATCGGTAAGTCCTGGGGGGGGATCGGAGGCCCCCCAGGTGAAGAGGAGGGACAGCGGGAGCCAGCGCACACACAGGTAAGTGAATGTCATTTTTATTTTTTTTTTCTTTACAGTTAGAAGCTGCTGCTGCAGAAGCGGGGGGGGGGGGGGGCCTATTCCGGGGGCTCTCCTGGAGCCATCCGACCCCCCACGGGGGATCGGATGGCACCAAATTAAAGAGGAGACCCGGCCGGATCCAACAAGGTGTCAGGTGAGTATTTTTTATTTTTACTTTTTAAACTAGAAGCGAGCAAAGTCAAGCACGTAACACCTACGGGCTTGGCACTTAAGGCCCAGCCAAGCCAGCACGTAGGTGTTACGGGCTTGGCAACAAAAGGGTTAAAGCCACTGCCAGGGGCATTGGCCTCACTGGGCACAGATGCCCTTTCACCAGCAGCTTCTCCTCCACGCCTGGCAACCTGGGCATAGGACACAGGGGGCTGCACTGCAGTACCACCACCATGCTGAATAAAGTGTAAGGCTGGACGCTTTGCAGCCGGAGCTCCAACATTTGAGGGCACAGTCTTGTACATATGGGTAGGGGTAGATATAGGGAGAATAATGGGACAGTCAGGGAGGTCAGTGGCCTCCTTCACAGCAACAGTAGTCACAGCAATAGTTCCACTGTATAGGCCAGCAACAGGAAGGGAAAGTCCAGCAGCAGGCACAGGAGGCAGGTTGGCACCCGACACAGGAGACAGGTTGGCACCCAACACAGGAGGCAGGTTGGCACCCGACACAGGAGGCAGGTTGGCACCTGACACAGGAGGCAGGTTGGCACCCGACACAGGAGGCAGGTTGGCACCCGACACAGGAGGCAGGCTGGCACCCGACACAGGAGGCAGGCTGGCACCCGACACAGGAGGCAGGTTGGCACCCGACACAGGAGGCAGGTTGGCACCCGACACAGGAGGCAGGTTGGCATTCGACACAGACAACAGGCCAGCAGAAGCAGTGGTAATAGGGGGCAGAGTTGGAGCAGATACAGGGGGCAGACCGGCAGAAGACAAAGTAGGCACAGGAGGCAGACTAGAAGGAGACAGAGAGGGCAGGCTAGCAACACACCAGAGGATGCAGGAACATTTGAAACCTTCCCAGCCAGACCCAACAATCCTGCGGGTGAAACACCCATAGTCCGGTGCCCACCAAGATCAGCAAGCCCCGGACCAGAGATAGGTGCCAGGACAGCAGACAAGACTGGTGCCACCCTATCCACTGCGAGACAAGGAGCACCAAAATCCACACTACAACCTGACACAGCGCTATCAGCGCCCTCCACAGGATGGCTGACAAGGGTAGCATCACACTGAGCTGGCATCAGCTCCTCACATACCTGCTGGTGGTCGCCCTCTGGCAGGTCTCCTCCACTGCACTCCAAAGCTGCACACACCTGGTGGACTGCTCCAGACATAGACGCCACCGGTTCCAGGGCCCCCAACTCTGCCACTGCCATGGCCTGGGATGAACATGTAGCCGGTGAGTCCTCCATTGGTGTATCCGCCACGTGGTCTGCCTCCTCTTCCATGGCTTGACCTGAGCGCTGCATGGTCTTAAAGTGCTGCTCATTCCTGTATTTTTCCTGAAAAGCACCACTACCTTCCTTCAGTGATTTCACCAACCTCTCCTGCTGCTTCATCTGCGCCTCCAAATCTGACAATTCCGTCTTGGCAGTGCGGCGATCTGATCCTTTCGCTCTGCTGACGTCCGCTCGCTTCTTTTTTAAGGATAATTTTAAATTGCATAGTTTCTCCTCCTCTTTAGCCACAGCAATAAGATTGTTGCAAACACGCTTTCGAAATGTTGACAAATTCTCACCGGGCTGGGGCACTGTGGTGGAAATAGTGCCGCTAGCAGATGGAGTCCCGGGATCCAGTGGTTTAATATTTCTCCGGGGGTACCGGCGCGACTCACCCCCAGAATCCTCCATCTTGCCTGGGATAGGACTCCCAGCAAGGCCTCTGGCTTCACAGCTCACAGCTCTCCAGCTGCAGGTAATCAGGGAGGAACCACTCACAGTAGGAGGTGACCGCACCCTCCTGATTACCCTAATAGATTGTAAGCTCTTCTCCTTCTGTATCCTCCCTTATACCCTAATAGATCGTTAAGGTGGGAGGAGGTGTGTGAGTGAGCTCTGCAGGTGCTGTGAATGTCTGGCTCTAGCCCAGGGCCTGGCTGCCTTGGGTGGGGTCGCTCCCCAGGTGAGCTCCAGGCTTCTGGGTCTGAATCTGGAGTCCATGTTAGAGACCCCCTGGCTACTGAATATGCTGCTGACCGGCTGACCGCGGTGGATTACAATGAAGGTGGAAGAGTCTTTATGGAAGAAAGTTACAGTAAAGTAAGTGAAGCTGGAATGGAAGTGGTGGATAATAATGATGGGCCGTGTAGCAGTGTCTGTGTGCAGCATGTAATGGAGGGAGGGCGGCAGCCCCAGCAAAGTGACTGTGCTGATCCAGGCAGGGAGATCCAACAACCTGTTGTGATGGACACTCAGCAGCCAGCTCAGGCCGGCAGTGGGAAGCAGCACAAGCTGAGGAGGACATCTTTGGAAAGACTGACAATGCAGGAAAACCTGCAGCAGAATGTGTGTGTGAGCCGAGAGTCCCGGGCCCTGCGATCCAAGACCCAGCCGGCCACCGGTGACCCCATAACTGGGGGAAAATCTGCTAAATCTGCCACTGGACATAAATCTGGGAAGTTATCAGACAATGCAAATGCTGAGCTGGGGGCAAATGGCCACAAGTCTCCCAGGACTGAGGCAGCAGAGACATTCAAAGACCCAGCAGAAAAGCCAAGGCGAAGGGCAAGTCTTAAAGAGACAGAGCGTGCACCAGAACTGCAGCTTGCAGACAAAATTCCAGATTTAGTCAATAAAATGAACAGCTTAAGAGCATCCAGGACAGAGCTGCAAAGACAAATAGATAAAGCAAATAAACTAAAAGCAGCGAACCCCCGTAGCGCAACCGCCTGTGATTGGCTGATAGAGACTTTCCGCACTCAGCTTGCTGAAATTGTTAGCGACATTGAGACACTTGAGAAACAAATGGGGCCCATGGCAGAGAGATACAAGAACCTGGATCGATTTGAGGAGTCTCAGAAGCTCCTAAAACACAGACAGATACCTGGACCCAGCTCAGCCACCCCCTCACCATCAGAGCAGGAGACATCCTCACAGGAGCTGCTGTACAGTACCCCAGTGCTGCAAGATTCTGCCCCTTTTCATGATGCCAACCAAGTAAGCCAACCACCCCCAGGGGGCAGCAGTGAGCAATCCCTGAATAGCAATGAACTCTGTGTTTCACAAGGAGCCCTCCCTCAGCCTGAGAATGGATGTGATGCAGCTAATGACACTATGGAAGTTGTAGAGACCCCCTAAATTGCAATCCCGGGGTCACAGCCGGGACATAGTGACACTTCTGAACTGTCTCCCACATTGTTGAACATCGATCGAGGAAACAAGCAAGCAAGTCGCAATGCATTACAATCTGTTTGGGACAATGAACAGCCTGCGGTCCCTGATAGTAATGGGACTGAATCGTCTGCATGTACTAATAATGTTTTTTCTCCCATAGGTGTTCAGCCACAGGTAGCGGGTCCCCCTCAATCCAGACCCCACATTGATAATACTGGCCGTCATAAACCTCCCGGACAGGCAGGGCTACGATATAAGCTTCAAGCTCATGGCCAGCTTGGACAGGTTCTGGGCAAGTGTGACAAAGTTTAGGGGCGCTGAGGGATGGGACCAGTTTATCCTTATCCCGGTATCAAAGCCGGGCACTGTGAGCGTTAATATCTTGTTCTGGAATGAGTCCGTCCCCCCGCAGGATATTGTGATATGGCTGAGGAGACATTGTGATATGGTGTCTGACCTGACAAAGTGTCTTGATGATGATGGGAGCTGGACGGGAGGCTGGAGGGTGCTGGTGAAGCTCAGGCAGCACAGTAATGTTACCTTACATTTGCCCAACTCCTTCTTTATCGGCCGTGAGAGGGGGGTGTGCTTCTATGCCGGCCAGCCCCGCTTGTGCTTTAAGTGTGGGAAGGCCGGTCATGTGGCCGGAGTGTGCACTGTAGTGAAGTGTAACCTGTGCGGGGAGATTGGTCACACCAGCGCCATGTGTACAAATGTTCGGTGTAACTTGTGTGGTCAGATGGGTCATTACCATAAGGACTGCTCGGAGGCCTTCCATAACCTCTCTAGCCAGGCTGCGGAGGAGCTGGAGGCATCAGGTGAGGTTACAGAGGAGGAGGCTCTGATGTCTGGGCAAATTGTAACAAGGCCAGGGTCTGAGACAACTGAGATAAGAGATCAGACAGATGTAACCCCACAGCCTGTGGCCGCCATCCCACGGCCAGCACCGGAGCAAGCTGATAGCCCATCTTCCCCTGTAGCCCCTTCCCCTGCTATGGCCCATTGCCCTGCTCCAGCCTCTTCTGCAGATAGTAAAGCCCCTGGTGATAAGAGAGGGAAAAAAAAAGACAAGTCCACCCGCAGACCGGAGGGCGCATGGTCCCTAGTCCAAAAGCCAGGGAAAAAGCCCAAGGGCAGAACAGATACAACAGTGACAGTTACATCCAATCGATATAACATACTGTCTGAGTCAGGTGCAGATATTTCTGGGCACCAGCAGCTATAGACCCTATAGACTCTGATATGGAAGTGACTGGCAGGCAGGGCGACTCTGATGATTCAGATCTATGATGGTGTTTAATGTGTTACTGCTCCGCATAATGATGGCACCTAACCCCTGATCTGTAACCTGATGCATCTTCACTGAGTAATCATTAAGACTATAGACACGATAGATAATGTATAGTATGTAGTATTCTGCTGTGTTATGTTTATTGTATACAAGTATACGTTATCTTTATATTATGTATTAATGCTGATTAGCTGAGTTTTGTTTGTTTGTTTACCAATAAAAATTCCCTTATACCCTAATAGATTGTAAGCTCTTCTCCTTCTGTATCCTCCCTTATACCCTAATAGATTGTAAGCTCTACCTCCTTCTGTATCCTCCCTTATACCGTAATAGATTGTAAGCTCTTCCACCTTTTGTATCCTCCCTTATACCCTAATAGATTGTAAGCTCTTCTCCATCTGTATCCTCCCTTATATCCTAATAGAGTGTAAGCTCTTCTCCTTCTGTATCCTCCCTTATACCCTAATAGATTGTAAGCTCTTCTCCATCTGTATCCTCTCTTATACCCTAATAGATTGTAAGCTCTTCTCCTTCTGTATCCTCCCTTATACCCTAATAGATTGTAAGCTCTTCTCCATCTGTATCCTCTCTTATACCCTAATAGATTGTAAGCTCTTCTCCATCTGTATCCTCCCTTATACCCTAATAGATTGTAAGCTCTTCTCCTTCTGTATCCTCCCTTATACCCTAATAGATTGTAAGCTCTTCTCCATCTGTATCCTCTCTTATACCCTAATAGATTGTAAGCTCTTCTCCATCTGTATCCTCTCTTATACCCTAATAGATTGTAAGCTCTTCTCCTTCTGTATCCTCCCTTATACCCTAATAGATTGTAAGCTCTTCTCCATCTGTATCCTCTCTTATACCCTAATAGATTGTAAGCTCTTCTCCATCTGTATCCTCCCTGATACCCTAATAGATTGTAAGCTCTTCTCCATCTGTATCCTCCCTTATACCCTAATAGATTGTAAGCTCTTCTCCTTCTGTATCCTCCCTTATACCCTAATAGATTGTAAGCTCTTCTCCATCTGTATCCTCTCTTATACCCTAATAGATTGTAAGCTCTTCTCCATCTGTATCCTCTCTTATACCCTAATAGATTGTAAGCTCTTCCACCTTCTGTATCCTCCCTTTACCCTAATAGATTGTGAGCTCTTCTCCTTCTGTATACTCCCAACAACTATAGAGGGTTGGTCCTCAATAACAATGGCAGCATTTGATCTACATTCACTTATGGGAGGGGGTCACTGGACTCAGTCATGCCCCCAACTGGGAAACAAACTTGCAACCCTCTGGCCACAAGATCAGTTGCCTAACTCTCTCTCTCTCGCTATATATATATATATATATATATATATATATATATATATGTAGGGAATTGATCTCGTGAGCAGAGAGTTGCAGATTTGGTTGCTGGCTAGGGTATGACTAAAATGTTCCTGGGCAGCCCATTGCTCCGGGACAGTGGCGTAACTAATTGTTACGGGGCCCTGGTGCGAACATTAAATTGGGCCCTTTCATGGCTAATATAGTAAACCTTTTCTGTTTTTTAACTCATTTGGATGCAGCTAGAAAATGTAATACTGAAACAGCAGAGACAAATAGAGCTTCCTTTATCTAAATGGTGCCAAGTGAGCACAAATATGATAAATAAGGTGGAGGAAAAAAGATGGGGTCCCCTTGATCTTTTGAGCCCTGGTGCTGTTGCACCTCCTGCACCCTCTCAAGTTATGCCCTCGCTCCGGGCACATATTTGCACTCTCCTTAGCTTTGTTACTTTGTGTGGGTTCAGTTCCTATGTATGCATAAGCATAACATAACAGATTATATTTATTATATAATTTATCCTTTAGAATGTAAGATCACAAGGGCAGGGCCTTCACTCACATTCTACTCCATTATCATCTTGTATATGTTGCATCTCTGACTAA
The DNA here is from genome assembly GCA_027917425.1 of Gastrophryne carolinensis. Classification (NCBI taxonomy): domain Eukaryota; kingdom Metazoa; phylum Chordata; class Amphibia; order Anura; family Microhylidae; genus Gastrophryne; species Gastrophryne carolinensis. The sequence continues at coordinate 48,020,617 of CM051243.1, forward strand.
TCTCCTGTGTATTTTAAGTGTATTTGTTTATCCTGCCTGTAATTTCTACCTTGTACAGCGCTACGGAAGATAAGGGCACTCTATAAAAAAAATAATAATATTAGTTCAAAAAAATCTACATATACATATACATACCGATATATATATATATATATATATATAGAGAGAGAGAGAGAGAGAGAGAGAGAGAGAGAGAGAGAGAGAGAGAGAGAGAGAATTGTAATTACTTATAGTACACCTTTTTACCACCAGAGGGAGCACTTGAACCAAAAAAGGATTTCCGCTTCAGAGCACCCTCTAGTGTTAAAGCGGACCTTCAACATAATACATAATTTAATGAAAAGCCCAAACCTTTAAAGTGGACCAACACCCGGGATTTTGACTATCCTGGGTTTTGGTCCACTTCGCTGTGTGAAACCCCCCAGAAAGCCCCAAAAACTCACCTGACCCCGCTCCCACGTGACCGCTGCAGCCAATCCCCGCCGATGGACAAGCGTGGTCCGTCGCCGGACAAGCGAGCGCGCCCGCCGCCGCCTCCTGCGCGTCACTCTTACAGGGAGCGCATTTGTGAATGGCCGGCACGGGTGCGCGCCCTGCTAAAGGGATGCACGAGCAGCGGCGGCTCGCGCATGCGCCGCCAGATCGAGGAGCAGGTAGGGATTTCGGGGCTTTCTGGGGGGTTTCACACAGCGGGGCACCCCCGATCGGGATATAGATTCCCAGGCCGATCAGCATCGGGTGCTGGTCCACTTTAAAAAACTATTCCAGTGTCTAAAATGAATATATTTTAAGTGTTTAGTCACTTATTATTCTTTCTCCCACCGGGCTGCAACTGTGTTCAGCACTCTAAGTTATGGGCGCCGCCATCTTGCCTCAGAAGCATCACAAACTGAGGAGATGAGAGGGGTCAAAAGTACAGGGGGTGGGTTATAGCTGTTCTTTGCAGAGACAGAGCAGAGCTGTGGTCAGGAAAAGGTTAGCATTCCCAGAATGCAGAGCAGTCAGAAGACGCTTTGCGTTTGCAGGCAGCCTGAGACTCCATGGGCCACCATCTTGGATGTTTAAAGTCTCAGAAAATGCAGTAGATGCAGGTAGGATGATTTTTGATGTGAGCAATTTGTATGTACAGGGTGTGGGAACATATAAGATAGGCTCTTATTTAAAGTGAAGGCCTGGTTTAAAAAAATTGCGGGCCAAGACCATCGTAACCCGGCTCTAGAGTCTAAAAGACTACAAGGCGACTTTGGATGCCACTCTGTATAAAACTCACTGGTTTCGCCAGGTACTCACCTTGGGAATCAATCCTGCGGCGTGTGCTCGTGCCTTCAGCGGCATCCCCAGCACTTCTCAATTCCAAGGTGTATCTGAATGTCTGGTAGAGGGGCTGAGGGGATGCGTCCAGCAATCAGATCATACAGGTTACTAATTTCAGAATAGTGTAATATTAGTAATAATTAATTAATAATAAAAAGGTAGATTCAGAAAGGTGATGAAATACGAAAGCTGATTTTGCAGTCTTCTGTCATGTTTACTGTTGCTTTCTTGTCAGTAAAATAGCAATAATTTTCTTAATAACACCTATTTTGTGTCTATACAGGGCTGTCATTATCCAGGGCATGTTACAATGTAGCAAGAGCAGGTAGTGCATAAGGATTATACATATTGTTATTAATATTATACTTTACAATGTAGCAAGCATAGGTAGTGCATAGGGATTATAAATATTATTATTATGAAGATTTACAATGCAGAAAGGGCAAGTAGTGCACAGGGATTATACATATTATTACTAATATTATGCTTTACAATGTAGCAAGAGCAGATAGTGCATGGGGATTATACATATTATTATTGTTATTATTATAAAGCGTTACAATGTAGCAAGTACAAGTAGTGCATAGGGAGTATAAATATTATTATAATTTTTATTATGAAGCTTTACAATGTAGCAAGCACAAGTAGTGCATAGGGAGTATAAATATTATTATTTTTTTTATGAAGCTTTACAATGTAGCAACCACAAGTAGTGCATAGGGAGTATAAATATTATTTTTTTTATGAAGCTTTACAATGTAGCAACCACAAGTCGTGCATAGGGAGTATAAATATTATTTTTTTTTTTATGAAGCTTTACAATGTAGCAAGCACAAGTAGTGCATAGGGAGTATAAATATTATAATTTTTATTATGAAGCTTTACAATGTAGCAAGCACAAGTAGTGCATAGGGAGTATAAATATTATTATTATTTTATGAAGCTTTACAATGTAGCAAGCACAAGTAGTGCATAGGGAGTATAAATTATATTATTTTTATTATGAAGCTTTACAATGTAGCAAGCGCAGGTAGTGCATTGGGATTATATATATTATTAAAGCAGACCAACACCCATGCGGTGCGGGTGTTTGCCCCCGCCTCTATAAGACAGACTGGGGGGGCATCCAGAATGCTGGAGCCCCCGCCTGCACATAACCCCCCGCCTTACCGTAACCCCCAGCCTTTGCCAGAAATCCAACGCCGCGATTGGCTGCCCGGCACTCACGTGGGCAAGACATTCCAGCATCTGGAACAATGGCAGCTCTCACTACCCAAGTGAGCACTGGGCAGACATCTGCTGTGCTGGATTCCCAGCGGAGGACGAAAGTTAAGGTAAGCTTTATGGGTGTTCTGGGGGGTTGTGTGTGCGGGGGGCTCCAGCATTCTGTATGCCCTCCACCCCAGTCTGTCTAAAAGCAGTGGGGCCAACACCCACGCCACATGGGTGTTGGTCCACTTTATTATTAATTTAATTATGCTTTACAATGTAGCAAGCGGTGGTAGTGCATAGAGATTCTACATGTTATTATTATTATGCTGTACAATTTAGTGAGTGCAGGTAGTGCATAGAGATTATATCCCATGAACACCTTGCTTTTACTTATCCTTCGCAGGCCATATGTGCATCCCTGGCCTCCCTGCAATCGGAGCAAGCTGCAGCTACTCAGGCTGGGGGTTGGAGAGTGTCACACAGCGCAAGGAGACCGGAGATGCAGCTGCCCCTCTCTTATGCATGCTGCACTGATTGGACGAGAGCCCTTGCGTGCACTGTGGAAATGGCAGAAAGGTAGGTTTTAGGGAAATCTGGGCCTGGCCCTAATTAGGATGCCCCAGGTAAGTGTACCATAACAATAAAGGGTCAAAATCCCAGGTTCTGGTCCATTTTAAAGTGGACCAAAACCCACGGCGATTGGCCCGGGAATCTATAAGATTGATCGATTTATTCCCTCCCCCAGGGACATCCAAAATTGGAATGCCCCGCTGTGTGAAACCCCCCAGGTCACCCCATACACTTACCTTCTTTTCCGGTCCAATGGCACATGTGCCAGCCGCATCCCCACTAGCAGGGCGCGTGCTCGCGCCAGGCATTTGTAAATGACCAGCACAGTCCTGTTAGAGGGAAGCAGGGGATGCAGCCGTCAGCACGCTTAGACAACATGACATCAGCAGCTCCGAGCGCACTGATTGGACAAGCAGCCATAGGACCAGGAAGAGGTGTGTTGGTTTCGGCGACCTGGTGGGTTTCACACAGCGGGGCATCCCCAATCGGGGGCAAGGACCAAAACCCAGGATAGTCAAAATTCGGGGTTTTGGTCCACTTTAATATGCAAGGGCATCAAGAGGAGGGCATGCTTTGTGGGGGCATGGTTTGAGGTAAGATTTTGGCCGATCCCGAGAAGGAGGGGCTCACTCACAAATGCAGATGCCCCTGTAAAGCATATTTTAAAGGCCATGTCACTATCAGACTCATGGCCGCTGTGCTGGGACCTCTTTGCCTGTCTCTCGGGTTCCTCGCTTGCATTTGTTCCTCTTTCCGGATGGATTTATAGATCGATGTAAATAAATGATGAAGCGCTCGCCCTGAGGGGTTATCTCTGCTGTAACTGTGGCGTCTGCGCTCTCACTTATTGTAGTTATGACACTAGAAGATCTTTAAAGTGGACCAAAACCCACCAAACTTGTGAAATAATTTTGACCAAAGCCCCTGCCGATATTCTCTACTTAGGGTGTAGAACTAGAAATGGATATTATTTGCTTATCATATCGCCCTGGAACACTTTTTTTGTCTCTCCCTCTCTGTAAGATGGATCGGTCATTACATAGGTGCAGCAATGACATCATTGCCACACACAGCAGGGGCAATAAATGGAGATTTGAGATTAGATTCAAGCAGAAGCAGTAAAAATAGGCAAAAGGCAGGAGGTTGGCTCTGAGACAGGACGGCCACTGGCTTGCACTAGCCTATAGGGCAGGCATCAGCACTGGGCGTACCCAGGCAGGTGTTGGGGCCCCTGCACCTTGGGGGGGCCCACCTCATTCCCTCCACCCTGGGCAGCCCCTATGCAGGACGCCAGGCCCGTGCAGTAACCAGAACTATGGACTCTCAGCCAGGGGCAGATTGGCCATTTGGAGAGCTATCCTTTCTGTCAGTGCTTCTCTTCTTTGTTTCTTTCCTTCTATTCTTTCTTTCTTTCCATCTATTCTTTCTTTCTTTCTTATATTCCATCTATTCTGTCTTTCTTTCATCTGTTTGTTATTCTTTTTTTTTTTAATTATTATTCTTTATTTAGTTTTGCATAATACAGGGTGGAATACCAAGTGGCAAGACAACATTTAGGGTACAAAGATGTCGTACACTTAGATCATATATAGTCATTTGCATTATATAGGGTATAATAGTATATCTAGTACAGTATTTCTTGCTCGCTATCTAATTAAATCTCCAGCTCCGCAACATGTTCCACTCCTCTTGCTTGTTAAAGTGGACCAACACCCAGGATTTTGACTATCCTGGGTTTTGGTCCACTTCGGTTGGGGTGCCCGCTGTGTGAAACCCCCCAGAAAGCCCCCCAAAATGTACCTCTCCCTGCTCCCACGTGACCGCTGCCGCCAATCACCGCCGACGGACAAGCGGGAGGCAGCAACGGACAAGAGAGCGCGCCCGCCTCCCGCGCGCCGTTGGAACGAGGATCAGGTAGGGATTTAGGGGTTTCTGGGGGGTCCCGCGATCGGGGTGCCCCGCTGTCAGGGGACTGATCGGTCCGGGAATCTTATAGATTCCCGGGCCGATCAGTGGAGGGTGTTGGTCCACTTTAAATGTACTAGGCTTTCCCTGTGCCTATAATCGTGGAGTGGCAGGTGTCTGGCGGCATGTGTACGTACTCTGTTGTTATAACCTCTATAAGCCCTGCCTACATGCCTGCGCTTTTCTCTTCATTGATACCCATCTTATCGTCATTGAATCTAGTTAGACATCTGAGGTGGGAGAGGTAAGTAGTGATGGGTGGGGGAACGGGGTATAGGGGGAAGAGGGGATACATCAAAGTGTACATTAAAGTATAGGTAAAAGTGGAAGTGGGGGGGTCCCCATACCTCAGGCCTCTCCTTAAGGCACATTGTGGATTCAGCTTTTCTCCCATAATTCGTTTTCTCAGGTCTCAGGGGCTCCCAGGTCAACCGCTACTCCCACCGGGTGGCTATTTATTCATTAGTTCTCGGAACTCCTCTGACTCTTGGAAGATCAACCAGGGTAACCAAGTAATTCTGAACTGCTAGTCTCTGTCTTGCAGAGCCAGTGTCATATCTTCCGTTTCTTTAGCGTGCAGGACCTCCCCAACCCAATCCCTCACTGTCGGGGCCTTTTTCTGTTTCCAGAACCGGGGTACTACTTGTTAGACCGCATTTAACAAGTATATCAAGAGGGTTTTTTTGTATTTACTTAGTCGATAGTCTACTAAATGCAATAACACTTGGGCAGCGTCATTCTTAATCTGTTCTCCTACACTTGGATCTTTTTGCAACCCCAAAATATGTGCACTAGGGTCCCCTTCTCCTCTCCACATCTTCAACAAGAAGGGTCTATTGATGGGAAGATCCTGCTAAGCCTGTCTGGCGTATAATACCATCTCGTTAACAGTTTGTAATTGGCTTCTTGCATTCTAGTTGCTATCGAGGACTTGTGTGCCAACGTTGCCATCTTCTCCCTCTGTTTATCTGTGAAGCGCCTACCCGGCTCTGCCTCCCACTCTCCCCAAAAGGCCGGGACCACGCCTCGCTCACCCGAGAGGAGCAGGTAGAGCCTAGAGATCAGGTGTGTGTGATCCTGTCCCCCCATGCACAACTCTTCAAAGAGCGTGGGCGGCCTACATCTGTCCCTTCTAACACCTAGTTGTGACAGGAACGATTGAAAGTGCAACAATGTCCATGGGTCTAAGTTACAGGTGGGTCACCTATCTTGCAGGTCCCCCAGGGGTACCCATCCATTCGTGTAAATTAGGTCACCACTTCTAAGTGAGGGTAAGTCTCCCCACCCCCTTAGACCATGCTTTGAGCAGCTCAGGGGCAGTAATGGATTATCCTGGAGTGATATCATGGGGGAGAGCCAGGGCGAGATCTCTTTGTGTTCTCTGTATATCCTAAAGTTGTCTAGGGTAGCCAAGACTGTGGGGTGCATTGTAGGCCCCAATCTCGGGATTTCTCTATTCCAGGGTGTGGTGTTCAAGGGTATCTTTGCTATTGCTCTCTCAAGCTGAACCCACCTCTTGGTTTCCTTGCACAATTGCCATTCACATATCCTCCGCAGGTGGGATGCCACCCAATACCGTCTGATATCCGGTAATGCCATTGTTTGTTATTCTTGATGTGATTGCTTCTCTTTCTCTTTTTTTTCTGTCAGTCCTATTCATTCTTTCTTTCCTTCCACCTCTTCTTTGTTTTATCCTATTCTCTCTCTCTTTCCCTCTGCATTTGTTCTTTCGTTGTTTCTTTCCCTATATTATTTATATTTGTTTATTTCTTTTCAGCTCTCTCTTTTTTTTTCATTCCATTTCTCTCTTTCTTTTCTGCTTTCTTTTTACTGCCATTCAGTCTATTACTTATTCCTTCTATTATATTTATCTTTCTATTCTTTGGCACTATTCACCATAGAAACAACTTACTGCATCGCAAGGGGGCCCACTAAGACTTTGTTGCCCAGGGTCCACATAAAACTGGAGGCGGCCCAGCTATAGGGTTACCAGGAAATCCCCCATTTCTTTCCCCATTATCACCAAAACCTGAACTATGTGTAGCTTATTTGTGGAATTCTATAAGATTCCTGGGACGATCGATTCCCTCCCCAAGGTCATCCAAAATCGGGATGGGGAAACCCCCAGGTCGCTCCATTCACTTACCTTGCTTCCCGGTCCAACGGCCACATCCCCTCTATCCCTCTAGCAGGGCGCGTGCCCGTGCCAGGCCCCGGTCGGGGTGCCCCGGGGAAAAGGATCAAAACCCAAGATAGTCAAAATTCTGGGTTTTGGTCCACTTTAAGGCCCTGCCATGTCCAGCTTTAGTGCAAGCATGATAGGTCCTATAATCAAATAGGAAGTTTATGCTGTTACCTTCTATCCCCAGCCCAGTGCCCCAAAATAGTCTGTGTTTCTTTTTTTTTACTAAACCCTTTGCCTGATATTTATATAAAAAATACTACAGGGAAAGAGTATGATGTTCAAATGGTGGCCCTATGGCTCCCTGGCCATGCAGCAGCGCCCCCTGGTGCTCTCTCAAAGGGTGTCTGAGGTAAAGCAGGGAGCAGCGTTCCCTCACTCACCAGAGCTGAGAGGAAGGGGTCAGCTTTATCAGTAACAATGACATCAATAATCTATAAGCTAAAACTGTCACCCACACCTCAGTATACAAACACACAGAAAAGCTTTTCTCATATACACACCCCACCCCATGTGCTAGTCTAAAGAAACACTACCTTCCCTCTCCAGCCTGTCAGTGCTGCTGTGTGAGGGGGGGGCACTGCTCACTATTTACCTCAGACACACTGTGAGGTAAAGCCATATCTCCCAAGCAGAGCCGGCATCAGCACAGGGCAAACCTGGGCAATTGCCAGGGCCCCTAGCATCTTTAGGGGCCCACTCAGGCTCCCACTTGGCCATGTTATTATTTAACAATGGACCCAAACAATCAAATGCAGGGTATAGTGTGCAGACCCACTCATGGCTGGCCTCAGCAACAGGAGATGATCGGCAACAATGAAGAAGGTGGCATGGAATAGAGGGCAATTGATGGAAGCTCAAAAGGTGGAGAGAACCAGGTGACAGCTGACAGCAATGATGGAGTCTTTAGTGGCAGCGGAGCAAGCAGTAAGGTCTGAAGTGTGCTTGGTGGCAGTAGAGAATGCAACAGGGACCAGAGGACGATTGGTGGCTATTGTGAAGGCAATACGGATTGAAGGATTATTGGTGGCTATAGGGAAGGCAATAAGGACTGGAGGATTATTGGTGACTATAGGGAAGGTAATAAGGACTCAAGGGTGATTGGTGGCTATAGGGAGGGCAATAAGGACTGGAGGATGATTGGTGGCTATAGGGAGGGCAATAAGGACTGGAGGATGATTGGTGGCTATAGGGAAGGCAATAAGGACTGGAGGGTGATTGGTGGCTATAGGGAAGGCAATAAGGACTGGAGGATGATTGGTGGCTATAGGGAAGGCAATAAGGACTGGAGGATGATTGGTGGCTATAGGGAAGGCAATAAGGACTGGAGGGCGATTGGTGGCTATAGAGAGGGCAATAAGGACTGGAGGGCGATTGGTGGCTATAGAGAGGGCAATAAGGACTGGAGGATGATTGGTGGCTATAGGGAAGGCAATAAGGACTGGAGGGTGATTGGTGGCTATTGGGAAGGCAATAAGGACTGGAGGGTGATTGGTGGTTATAGGGAGGGCAATAAGGACTGGAGGATGATTGGTGGCTATAGGGAAGGCAATAAAGGACTGGAGGGCGATTGGTGGCTATAGGGAAGGCAATAAGGATTGGAGGGCGATTGGTGGCTATAGGGAAGGCAATAAGGATTGGAGGGCGATTGGTGGCTATAGGGAAGGCAATAAGGATGGGAGGGCGATTGGTGGCTATAGGGAAGGCAATAAGGACTGGAGGGCGATTGGTGGCTATAGGGAAGGCAATAAGGACTGGAGGATGATTGGTGGTTATAGGGAAGGCAATAAAGACTGGAGGATGATTGGTGACTATAGGAAAGGCAATAAGGACTGGAGGATGATTGGTGGCTATAGGGAAGGCAATGAGGACTGGAGGATTATTGGTGACTATAGGGAAGGCAATAAGGACTGAAGGATTATTGATGGCTATAGGGAAGGCAATAAGGACTGGAGGGTGATTGGTGGCTATTGGGAAGGCAATAAGGACTGGAGGGTGATTGGTGGCTATAGGGAAGGCAGTAAGGCCTGGTGGGTGATTGGTGGCTATAGAGAGGGCAATAAGGACTGGAGGATGATTGGTGGCTATAGGGAAGGCAATAAGGACTGGAGGATGATTGGTGGCTATAGGGAAGGCAATAAGGACTGGAGGGCGATTGGTGGCTATAGGGAAGGCAATAAGGATGGGAGGGCGATTGGTGACTACAGGGAAGGTAATAGGACTGGAGGGCGATTGGTGGCTATAGGGAAGGCAATAAGGACTGGAGGATTATTGGTGGCTATAGGGAAGGCAATGAGGACTGGAGGATTATTGGTGACTATAGGGAAGGAAATAAGGACTGGAGGGCGATTGGTGGCTATAGGGAAGGCAATAAGGACTGAAGGATGATTGGTGGCTATAGGGAAGGCAATAAGGATTGGAGGATTATTGGTGACTACAGGGAAGGTAATAGGACTGGAGGGCGATTGGTGGCTATAGGGAAGGCAATAAGGACTGGAGGATTATTGGTGGCTATAGGGAAGGCAATGAGGACTGGAGGATTATTGGTGACTATAGGGAAGAAAATAAGGACTGGAGGGCGATTGGTGGCTATAGGGAAGGCAATAAGGACTGGAGGGTGATTGGTGGCTATAGGGAAGGCAATAAGGCCTGGAGGGTGATTGGTGGCTATAGAGAGGGCAATAAGGACTGGAGGATGATTGGTGGCTATAGGGAAGGCAATAAGGACTGGAGGGAGATTGGTGGCTATTGGGAAGGCAATAAGGACTGGAGGATGATTGGTGGCTATAGGGAAGGCAATAAGGACTGGAGGGCGATTGGTGGCTATAGAGAGGGCAATAAGGACTGGAGGATGATTGGTGGCTATAGGGAAGGCAATAAGGACTGGAGGGTGATTGGTGGCTATTGGGAAGGCAATAAGGACTGGAGGGTGATTGGTGGTTATAGGGAGGGCAATAAGGACTGGAGGGCGATTGGTGGCTATAGGGAAGGCAATAAGGACTGGAGGGCGATTGGTGGCTATAGGGAAGGCAATAAGGATGGGAGGGCGATTGGTGGCTATAGGGAAGGCAATAAGGACTGGAGGGCGATTGGTGGCTATAGGGAAGGCAATAAGGACTGGAGGATGATTGGTGGTTATAGGGAAGGCAATAAAGACTGGAGGATGATTGGTGACTATAGGAAAGGCAATAAGGACTGGAGGATGATTGGTGGTTATAGGGAAGGCAATAAAGACTGGAGGATGATTGGTGACTATAGGAAAGGCAATAAGGACTGGAGGATGATTGGTGGCTATAGGGAAGGCAATGAGGACTGGAGGATTATTGGTGACTATAGGGAAGGCAATAAGGACTGAAGGATTATTGATGGCTATAGGGAAGGCAATAAGGACTGGAGGGTGATTGGTGGCTATTGGGAAGGCAATAAGGACTGGAGGGTGATTAGTGGCTATAGGGAAGGCAGTAAGGCCTGGTGGGTGATTGGTGGCTATAGAGAGGGCAATAAGGACTGGAGGATGATTGGTGGCTATAGGGAAGGCAATAAGGACTGGAGGATGATTGGTGGCTATAGGGAAGGCAATAAGGACTGGAGGGCGATTGGTGGCTATAGGGAAGGCAAAAAGGATGGGAGGGCGATTGGTGACTACAGGGAAGGTAATAGGACTGGAGGGCGATTGGTGGCTATAAGGAAGGCAATAAGGACTGGAGGATTATTGGTGGCTATAGGGAAGGCAATGAGGACTGGAGGATTATTGGTGACTATAGGGAAGGAAATAAGGACTGGAGGGCGATTGGTGGCTATAGGGAAGGCAATAAGGACTGAAGGATGATTGGTGGCTATAGGGAAGGCAATAAGGACTGGAGGATTATTGGTGACTACAGGGAAGGTAATAGGACTGGAGGGCGATTGGTGGCTATAGGGAAGGCAATAAGGACTGGAGGATTATTGGTGGCTATAGGGAAGGCAATGAGGACTGGAGGATTATTGGTGACTATAGGGAAGAAAATAAGGACTGGAGGGCGATTGGTGGCTATAGGGAAGGCAATAAGGACTGAAGGATTATTGGTGGCTATAGGGAAGGCAATAAGGACTGAAGGATTATTGATGGCTATAGGGAAGGCAATAAGGACTGGAGGGTGATTGGTGGCTATAGGGAAGGCAATAAGGCCTGGAGGGTGATTGGTGGCTATAGGGAAGGCAATAAGGACTGAAGGATTATTGATGGCTATAGGGAAGGCAATAAGGACTGGAGGGTGATTGGTGGCTATAGGGAAGGCAATAAGGACTGGAGGGTGATTGGTGGCTATAGGGAGCGCAATAAGGACTGGAGGATGATTGGTGGCTATAGGGAAGGCAATAAGGACTGGAGGGAGATTGGTGGCTATTGGGAAGGCAATAAGGACTGGAGGGTGATTGGTGGCTATAGGGAAGGCAATAAGGCCTGGAGGGTGATTGGTGGTTATAGGGAGGGCAATAAGGACTGGAGGATGATTGGTGGCTATAGGGAAGGCAATAAGGACTGGAGGGCGATTGGTGGCTATAGGGAAGGCAATAAGGATGGGAGGGCAATTGGTGGCTATAGGGAAGGCAATAAGGACTGGAGGATTATTGGTAGCTATAGGGAAGGCAATAAGGACTGGAGGATTATTGGTGGCTATAGGGAAGGCAATAAGGACTGGAGGGCGATTGGTGGCTATAGGGAAGGCAATAAGGACTGGAGGGCGATTGGTGGCTATAGGGAAGGCAATAAGGATGGGAGGGCGATTGGTGGCTATAGGGAAGGCAATAAGGATGGGAGGATGATTGGTGACTATAGGGAAGGCAATAAGGACTGGAGGATTATTGGTGGCTATAGGGAAGGCAATAAGGACTAGAGGATGATTGGTGGTTATAGGGAAGGCAATAAGGACTGGAGGGCGATTGGTGGCTATAAGGAAGGCAATAAGGACTGGAGGGCGATTGGTGGCTATAGGGAAGGCAATAAGGACTAGAGGATGATTGGTGGCTATAGGGAAGGCAATAAGGACTGGAGGGCGAGTGGTGGCTATAAGGAAGGCAATAAGGACTGGAGGGCGATTGGTGGCTATAAGGAAGGCAATAAGGACTGGAGGATGATTGGTGGTTATAGGGAAGGCAATAAGGACTGGAGGGCGATTGGTGGCTATAAGGAAGGCAATAAGGACTGGAGGGCGATTGGTGGCTATAGGGAAGGCAATAAGGACTGGAGGGCGATTGGTGGCTATAGGGAAGGAAATAAGGACTGGAGGGCGATTGGTGGCTATAGGGAAGGCAATAAGGACTGGAGGATGATTGGTGGTTATAGGGAAGGCAATAAGGACTGGAAGATGATTGGTGGCTATAGGGAAGGCAATAAGGACTGAAGGATGATTGGTGGCTATAGGGAAGGCAATAAGGACTGGAGGATGATTGTTGACTATAGGGAAGGCAATAAGGACTGGAGGGCGATTGGTGGCTATAGGGAAGGCAATAAGGACTGGAGGATTATTGGTGACTACAGGGAAGGTAATAGGACTGGAGGGCGATTGGTGGCTATAGGGAAGGCAATAAGGACTGGAGGATTATTGGTGGCTATAGGGAAGGCAATGAGGACTGGAGGATTATTGGTGACTATAGGGAAGGAAATAAGGACTGGAGGGTGATTGGTGGCTATAGGGAAGGCAATAAGGACTGAAGGATTATTGGTGGCTATAGGGAAGGCAATAAGGACTGAAGGATTATTGGTGGCTATAGGGAAGGCAATAAGGACTGGAGGATTATTGGTGACTATAGGGAAGGAAATAAGGACTGGAGGGCGATTGGTGGCTATAGGGAAGGCAATAAGGACTGAAGGATTATTGGTGGCTATAGGGAAGGCAATAAGGACTGAAGGATTATTGGTGGCTATAGGGAAGGCAATAAGGACTGGAGGATTATTGGTGACTATAGGGAAGGCAATAAGGACTGGAGGGCGATTGGTGACTATGAAGGCAATAAGGACTGGAGGGCGATTGGTGGCTATAGGAAAGGCAAAAAGGACTGAAGGATTATTGGTGGCTATAGGGAAGGCAATAAGGACTAGAGGACGATTGGTGGCTATAGGGAAGGCAATAAGGACTGGAGGGTGATTGGTGGCTATAGGGAAGGCAATAAGGACTGGAGGGCGATTGGTGGCTATAGGGAAGGCAATAAGGACTGGAGGGCGATTGGTGGCTATAGGGAAGGAAATAAGGACTGGAGGGCGATTGGTGGTTATAGGGAAGGCAATAAGGACTGGAAGATGATTGGTGGCTATAGGGAAGGCAATAAGGACTGATGGATGATTGGTGGCTATAGGGAAGGCAATAAAGACTGGAGGATGATTGTTGACTATAGGGAAGGCAATAAGGACTGGAGGGCGATTGGTGGCTATAGGGAAGGCAATAAGGACTGGAGGATTATTGGTGACTACAGGGAAGGTAATAGGACTGGAGGGCGATTGGTGGCTATAGGGAAGGCAATAAGGACTGGAGGATTATTGGTGGCTATAGGGGAGGCTATAAGGACTGGAGGATTATTGGTGGCTATAGGGGAGGCTATAAGGACTGGAGGATTATTGGTGGCTATAGGGGAGGCTATAAGGACTGGAGGACCATCAACAGCAGAAGATGACCCATTTGTGGCAGCGGAGCTGAAAGGTGACATCAATACTTTGGGGCCCACTAAGACTCTCTTGCCCAAGGGCCCCCACAAACCTGGAGCCAGCCCTGCTCCCAAGTGTCCCTGATTTGGAGGGACTGTCCCTCTTTTGAGTCCATGTCCCCCTGTCCCCTTGTTGTTCTCATGTGTTCCTCTTTGAGGTGTAACATGCAGATCTGCAGCAATAAATTATTCATTTGTCTATTTAAAGTGTTTCTATTGTTGTAACTGTTACCCCCTATCTCCCATTCATCCCTCAATGAGGGGGTGTGGCTTCATCTATCCCTCAATGAGGGGGTGTGACTTAATTTAACAAATGTCCCTCTTTCCCACCCTGAAATGTTGGTAGCTATGGGTAAAGCAGAGAGACTGGGAGGAGCTCTCACCCCCAGCCTCTCTGAATGGCTAGACATGGGAGCATGTCACAGCTACAAGGAGGCCAGGCAGTGGCGTAACTAAATGTCCCTGGTGCAAATATTAGATGGGGCCCTGTCAAGGGTCACATCATAAATGTCATATCTGAAAGTCTTTGTCTTCTTGGAATATTAGGATAAACGGTCATATTCTCAGTGGTTTCTGTAGCCCAGATGGTAAGACTGCTGTCCCTGCCTGAGTGGCCCCATGAGCCACTGGCTTCACCAAATAATTAGCATGACCCTCCATTGACTGTGTAAGAAAAAGAGAATTCCCATGAAATATAAAATATTAGCGATATAAGTTTTAAATTTCTAAACTAGGTCTCCAAGTAACTGCCCTAGCTAGGATGGTAATTGAGCCTCTTAGATACTAATTTGGTATCAACACAGACATCTTGGCTGCGGTTGGGTGGGCACAATAGATTTGGGTGTATAAAGGATTCTTAATTATGTAATGTAAATGAAGTCAATACCTGGTCATGAAATCCTTTTGTGAGTAGATGTGCGGTCTAAAGGAAGGGGCTAGTCCTTCCCAACAGGAAGTGAGGTGGCCTAAAAGAATTGGAATAATATTTGGGCAGTTGAGAGGGGACCAAGGAGGAGAAAGGACACGTGGACATAAGGGCCCTGTATTGGTAACTACCAGCAAGTTACTTTGTCCAGTAGATGCAACCAGGTTCCCCAGACAGAATTAAATCAGAAGTGATCATCACAGGTGCCCGATAGATGGAGGCTAGCAGCTGACAAGCCATAGGACTAAAGTGTCACTGATGTCATTGGCTCCACCCATCACGCCAACACCACATTATAACCAAATTTTGGATGCAAAACTTACCCGAGACTATTACTATTTAATTGAGACCAACACACCAAGAATAAGTTACATCAACACCTTGAAGGACTACTATTGTGACATCATAAAGCAACTGTGTGACACATACATAACTGCCCAGGCATTAAAGTGCTACTTCATGTAGAGGTAATTGTTACACTGATGTCGGGCTACTTTTGGCACCGCCCTAAACTGTTTTGTGTTTTTAAAACTGAAGAATAGTACAATTTTGTGATTACTCACCTTGTAGAATTGGTATTCTAAGTATGCAGCACGTCCTGCTCCAGATAATGATTCATAACATCTGGGATATAGTCCACAAGAGGGAGCTTTACTGCAGGGATGGCAAAAAGAGGCCCCTCCCGGTCCATATATACCCGGGACCTCCCACTAATTCCCCAGTATAACAAAGCAGTAAGGGAACCAGGAGAAGCCAATAACAAATTTAACCATGTTAACAAGGAACAAATCACCATAAAGAGGATCCAAGAATAAAGTAACCAGGGTGGGATGGAGCAGGACGTGCTGCATACTTATAATATCAATTCTACAAGGTGAGTAATAAATTGTATTATTCTAAGTATGCAGCACGTCCTGCTCCAGATAATGATTCATAACATCTGGGATATCCAATAGCAGTGTCCGTTAAAAAGGGTGGGGATCCCAAAAAGGCAACAACGCGCAGATTAAACCACTGCCGCCTGCAGAACCTTGCGGCCAAAAACAGCATCAGCTGAGGCCCGAACATCAACCTTGTAAAACTTGGAAAAGGTATGAACAGAAGACCACGTAGCAGCCTTACAATCTTGTTCAACAGAAGCCTGGTGCTGGAAGGTCCAGGAAGCCCCAACAGCACAGGTAGAATGAGCAGTAACACGGAAAGGAGGATCCTTCCCCCTAGTAGAATAGGCCCTAACAATGGCCTGACGGATCCATTTGCTAATAGTAGACTTAGCAGGAGACAACCCCTTCTTGGGACCCGATGGAACCACAAACAAGGATTTCCCTCTTTCTGAAAGGAAAAGTAGCCACCAGGTAGTATCTCAAATTTCTGACAACATCCAGAGAATGCAAGGCCCTCTCCTTGGGATTACCAGGATTAGGGCACAAAGAAGGAAGCACAATATCCTGATTGAGATGGAAGGCAGAGACAACCTTAGGCAAGAAGTCTGGTTTAAAGCGGAAAACCACCGTGTCCTGGTGTCTCTCAAAGTAGGGGGCCTGAATAGACAGAGCCGCCAACTCAGAAACACGCCGGACAGAGGTGATAGCCACCAAAAAGGCAACCTTTAGTGTAAGTAGAGACAAGGCAGCCTCATGCACAGGTTCAAAAGGAGGACCCTGAAGGACAGACAAAACCAAATTCAAATCCCAGGCCGGTACCATGGGTTTGCGGGGAGGGCGCACATGAGCGACCCCCTGGAAGAAGGTCTTGACCAGAGGATGTAGAGCGAAGGACCTCTGGAAGAAAACAGCCAAGGCGGACACGTGACCCTTCAAGGTGCTGAGCTGAAAACCCATATCCAAACCATGTTGAAGGAACTCCAGGATCCTAGGAATGTGGAACACACGACAGGGAAAGGCCCTACTCACACCAGTCAATGTAGGTCCGCCAGGTCCTATAGTAAATAGTGGAGGAGGACTTCTTCCTAGCACTGACAAGAGTATGAACCACCGAATCAGACAGTCCTTCCTCCTTCAGGATGGCAGTTTCAGCAGCCACGCCGTCAAAGTCAGCGTTTGTAAATTGGGATAACAGAGCCGTCCTTGAGTGAGAAGGTCCGGAACCAAGGGTAGAGCGTACTGATCCACTGCCAGCCGCACGACGTAGGCGAACCACACCTGTCTTGGCCACCTGGGGGCCACCAGAATGGCTGGCACCCGCTCCTGAACCAACTTGCGCAGAACCTTGCTCAGAAGAGGAAAAGGAGGGAAGAGGTGCAGGAGACCGAGAGCCTGCCAAGACAGAGACAGAGCATCCACCGCCAGAGCCAGGAGGATCCTGGGACAGGGAGACAAATGCTGGCAGCTTGTGATTGTGGCTAGAAGCAAACAGATCAACGTCCGGCCTCCCCCACCGGTGACAAAGGGATAGGAAGACCTCGCTGTTGAGGGACCATTCCCCCCAGCGAGAGGTCCCCCTGCTCAGGGAATCCGCCTCCAGATTCTCCACTCCCGGAATATAAACTGCTGAGATGCACGGGACATTGTCCGCGGCCCAGGACAGAATCAACGACACCTCCACTCTTGCTCCGAGTCCCTCCCTGATGATTGATATAGGCGACCGCCGTCCGGTTGTCGGAACAAACCTGTACCGGCAGACCCTGAAGGTGAGGAGTCAACTGTGCCAGTACCAACCGAACCGCCCTCAGCTCCAGGACATTGATAGGAGCGTAAGCCTCCTGAGGGCCCCACAGCCCCTGGAATTGGAGGGCTCTCCAGTAGCCCCCCCAACCTGAAAGACTGGCATCCGTAGTGACCGTCTCCCAACATGGAGTCAGAAAGGATCTACCCCCCAGAAGATTCCTCGAGTCCAGCCACCACAGGAGGGACCGCCGGACCAGAGGAGAGAGAACGAAGGCCTGATCCAAAGACAGGGGACTCTTGTCCCAGACTGAAAGGAGATGGAGCTGAAGGGGTCTCATGTGAAATTGAGCATAGGGAACTGCCTCGAAGCAGGCCACCATCTGTCCCACCAATTGCATCCTTTGCCTGATGGAAGGACAATGGCTGGGCAGCATGAAATGAACCAGAGCTTGAAGAGAATCCACCTTCTGCTGAGGAAGAAAAATCCTGGCCTGAATGGTATCCAGATTCATGCCCAGGAACGGGGTCACCCGGGACGTGGAGAGGGAGGACTTGGGATAATTGATCACCCATCCGAACGTTTCCAGGGCCGTTACCACCGTCTGGGTATCCAATTCTGCCTGCTGGAGAGAATGAGATGTAATGAGAAGGTCGTCCAGATAAGGGAGAATGCGAATGCCCCAGGCTCTGAGGATGGCAATCATCCCCGCCAGTACCTTGGTGAACACTCTGGGGGCTGAGGTGAGACCGAAGGGAAGTGCGACAAATTGGTAGTGCTGGTCCTCCACGGCGAACCTGAGGAACCACTGATGCCCTGGGAAGACTGGCACATGAAGGTAAGCGTCCTTGATGTCTATGGAGGTCATGAAGTCCCCCGGGCGCAAAAAGCTGATCACGGAACGCAGGGTCTCCATGCGAAAGCGTCTGGTTCTGATGAACTTGTTGAGAAGCTTTAAATCCAGGATGGGCCTGATGGAGCAATCCCTTTTGGGTACTGTGAAAAGATTGGAACAACAACCTTGACCTCTCTCCCCCGGAGGGACTGGACAGATGACCCCCATACCCAATAAGTTCTGTACAGCCAGAAATAGACCCTGAGCTGCCAGGGGATCTAGCGGAATCCGAGACCTGAGAAATCTTGGAGGGGGCAGCGCCGCAAACTCTAGCTTGTAGCCGGAGGACACAACCTCCAGAATCCACCTGTCTGAGACCTGTTGTCCCCAGACATGAGCGAAGAGTCGCAGCCGTCCCCCCACCTGTAAGGGTGAGGGTGCCCCTTCATGACTGAGCGGGCTTAATGACAGATTTGGGCTTAGATCCCCAGGAGGATCCGGGATAGGCACGGCCTCTAGCCTTGCCCCAAAATTCACCCCTGTGCCCCGCAAAGGTTACCCCCTTCCCTGACCTGGATCCACGAAAGGAGGGGGTAAAGGACCCTGAACCCCGAAAGGGCCACGGTTGTCTTTTGCGTTGGGGCAACCTACCTCCTTTTGCAAAAAGGTCCAACCGGTCACCAAAAAGGAGCAGCCCCTTAAAGGGTAGCCCTGTGAGAGCCTTCTTAGCAGCATTGTCAGCTGCCCACTGGCGCAGCCAGACCGAGCGGCGAATAGAAACAACCAGAGCCGAGGTCCTGCCGCACATCCTAATGGTGTCATCTAAGGCAGAAAGAATATAAGCAATAAACATCTCACATTGTGATAAGGCTCTAAATTCGGCACTAGAAGAATCATCAGGATAGCCTTCTAACAGGCCCTTGACCAGAGTCCTAATGGCCACAGCAGTAATAGCAGAAGCACAGACCGGCCGATCCTGCACAGGCAAAGGCATGGGAAGCCAGCTGGTCAATATGCCGGTCCTCGCTATCCTTCAAGGTAGTGGAACCAGGGGAATGCACCACAGAAGTATTAGACAACCCCAAAACAGGGGCATCCACCTCGGGTGGAGTTGACCAACATTTAACCACATCCGAGGGAAAAGGGTACCTTTTATCCCATCCCTTAGGAATACCAGGGAGCCGGCTAAGTCTCTCCCATTCCTTATGAACCAGATTATGGAAATGAGTCTGTTCTGGAAATTCCAAACGTGGCTTTGTAGTACCAAACTATTTCCCCTGTTGCATGGGTGCCGCAGCGGGGAGGGAAATGGAAAGTACCTCAAAGATTTGAGTCAAAAGTCTATGGGTGTCATCAGCATTCCAAAGCTCTGAGCCGGCATCAGTGCCAGGGAAATGCTGATCATCGGAAGAATTCCGAATCTGAGAATAATTCCCCCTCCTCAAGCAGGGTACCGTCAGACAAATCAAGGAATTCTTCCGTCTCCATGGGGAAGGCAGACACAGCAGGCACCAAGTGCCGTCTTTTAGCTGGGGCCTTACGGGCCACAGAGCTAGCAATCAACCTCTCAATGTTGGCCAGCCTGGAAGACACATCAGGCTGAGACTCCCCACTAGTGTTAATCTCACTGGGGATCACGATCAACTGAGGGGGGGTGGGAGAAGACATGGTGGGCGCAGGCCCAGACAAATGCAGCCCAGAGTGCCGCGCAGGGTACACAGACCCACACATCATCGCTTACAGGGGATGCCCCACACACCGCACACAGCCGGGCTTGCCCAGATGGGACCCCGATCACAATATCCTGAGAAGCCTCCATATGGTGATTTTTGGTGTCACAATGACCAATGGGAATTACGCTGTGCAGCTACCCGGGATGCCCCTTAAATGTCTGCTAGGATAGTGGGAGGATTTTATTGTTTTAGGCCTCTAATATAGTAACTAGACTAATAGAACGTACAGGACCTGGAGAAACCTCTAATTAGTTTTTCCGCCTGAAAGACATAAGAGGACAATACCCGCATGAATTAAACAGGAGTGAAAAAACAAAGTTATAAAAGGGGGGCCCGCAAGGGCACTTACAGACCGCCGAACAGCTTACAATCGATCCGGCAGGAGAGACACAATGGCGCTGGAGTGCTCTGAAGGGGCTGGCCGCATAAGGAAGCACCGCGGAGCGCGCCCAGCGTTAAGCCAGGAAACGCGGGGTTACAGGCTGAAGACAGCCACCCGGCAGCCAATCAGCAGCCATCAGGTCCCTGAGTGACGTCGCCGCTGACCGCGGACGCCGCAGGGCGCGCGAGTCAGCGGCGGGAAGTTCAAACTGAAGGGAAGAGGAGCAGAGCCGAGGAGAGTGCCAGCGAGACATGAACAAGGCAATATAACACAACAGTAATGTAAAAAAAAACCTTTCCAATAGCGGACGGGGCATCCCAATTCAGGATCACCAGTAACCTGAGAACCGCCTACCCTTTGGTGGGGGATTTGCGGTGGAGCATGCTCCAATGAAGCATCTCTAATAGATCCTGCCTACCATCACCTGACCACGCAGCCAAGGCTGGGAGGCAGAATAAAGGTGGAACGGGTGGGAATAGTCCTACAGGGCCATGGGCTGTGAAGCCCGACTCACCTGCGAGAAGAGAAGCCATCATCTTGTCCTTCGCAGCCCACTGCAGAGAAGAAACTGGGGAATTAGTGGGAGGTCCCGGGTATATATGGACTGGGAGGGACCTCTTTTTTGCCATCTCTGCAGTAAAGCGCCCTCTTGTGGACTATATCCCAGATGTTATGAATACTATCTGGAGCAGGAAGTGCTGCATACTTAGAATAAATGGCTGAGTAATCGAAGTTTAAAGTTTTACCTTAGGATTTCTCTTCTGAAGAAAGGCCTTTGGATCTGTGATGCTGCATAATAATAAGGGTCAGTAAGAGCTCAAGAACTTGCTGCAGACACTGTGGCTATGCTTTTCTCCTCTCCTCCTGTTGCTAGACAACATTGGAGCCTAGACCAGCACTCTCAGATGTACATGTCCTAAATGCGCATGCATGCACTCCCATGTGCACATGCACGTACTCCCATGCATTCATTGGGGGAGCGGTGGGGCTTACTTGCCCAGGATCCCCAAGGGGGGGTAGCAGCAGCAGTGGTGGGGTTTACTCGCCCAGGGGTACATAAGCGGGGGGGGGGGGGGCAGCAGCAGCGACGGGTTTTCTATAAGATTCCCAGGCCAATTAATTCCCTCCCCCGGGGCATCCAAAATCGGGATGCCCCGCTGTGTGAAACCCTCCAGGCCGCCCATAAAATCAGCTTCTTTTACAGTTCAACGGCACATGCGCGTGCTGCATCCCCATTATCCCTCTAACAAGGCGCGCATCCACACCAGGCATTTGAGAATGCCCGGCACAGGTAGGGGATGCAATCGCCAACGTGCTCGGATCCGCTCGCTTTAGACGAAGGCGTGGGAGCGCTGAATAGAAGAGTGGCTGCGCATGTGCCGTAGGACTGGGAAGAGGTGATCGATCGGCCCGGGAATCTTAAAGACCAAAACCTGAAGAGATCGATGGAATCCAGAATCGTGATGCCCTGCTGTGCGAAAACCTTACCCCCAGGTCGCTCATAAACTCACCTTCTTTCCTGGTCCAACGGAGCATGTGTGAGCAGAGGCCACATCCCCGCTATCCCTCTAGCAGGGTTCGCGCCAGCGCCAGGCATTTGTGAATGGCCGACGCTGGGATAGTCTCTGTGGGAGAAGCGGGGAACCAGCATGCTGATTGGATGAGCGGTGGCACATGTGCCGTAGGACTGGGAAGAGGGGAGTTTGTTCAGGCGACCTGGGGGGTTTCACACAGTGGGGCACCAGGGGGCAAGGACCAGAAACCAGGATAGTCAAAATCCTGGCTTTTGGTCCACAGCTCTGGTCTAAAAGGGAACTCTCCTGCTTCCTTCCCCACACCTCTGATTGTAACTGCCGAGGGCATTCCTTTCTTTCCACTAACCAATGAAAAACCTGCAACTACCTATACTCATGCTCTCATTGCAGAGGGCAGGGCTGGCTCTAACTATGTAAGGGAATCCCAGCAGATTCCCAGAATAAAAAAAAAAGCGAGGTGGGTATTAAAGGAGATGTGTACTTACATGATGCCCCAGCAGAAATAAGATGCCAGACACAAGGGGGGTGGAACATACCAACTTTAGGTTATTGGGGGGGTGGGGTGTTGTAAGGTTCCATTTATTACAACCCCCCCCCCCCCACACACACACACACACACACACAAACGTAACGCTGCCAGGGCCACATAATAAAGTACTAGCAGGAGAGACGACCAGGACACAGGGTATGGCTCATGATTGTGGCTCAGGCCAGTTTAATACATTCAGCAGGACAGACAGCCAATGACAAGCCACATCAAAAATAGATTCCTCTTTATATATATAGATTTATAGCTATATTATACGTGACTCTATTCCACCAGCGGCGGTGACCTGCCTGCAGTGACCGGGAGGAACTCCCCAGACACTCCCGGGCAACCAAAAAGGCAGGAAAGTGCAAAACAAACGCAACCAAAGTAATTAAAACAAAAAAACTTTCTAAGTGCTGAAAGTCAGTGAGGGTGCCCCCTGCGGAGCTTGTGGTCATCTCTTAGACGCCCCCTAGTGGGGATTACACAAACTGCAAGTGAACATAAGAGGCACTGCTGCTCCTAAAAGACATAGATGTGCCAGCGGAGGACCAGTGAGCCTATTGCAGGTCAAAGAGATGGGAAAATAAATCTCCGGCCCCTCGGGTGACACAGATGGAGGCAGGGCTCGGCAGCACGTCCCTACAATGAGCCAGCTCCTGCTCCACCCAGCTGTGCCACTCACACAATGGTGGGTTAGGGGGCAAGCACTCCATTTATGGCTTCAAAATTGGAAAGAAGTGCCAGCAGCGTTGCTTATACTTGTCTATGGAGTGAGCTTCTCCACCAGCAATATCACTGCAGCTCACATTCACTCTGGGAGCAAGTGAATCCAGATCAACATGATAGCCAGACAGACATCACCCCTATTTATTAAAATGGCCCAAAACCAGCAAATTGCACTGTTCAGGGTTTTGGTCTGTACCCTTGGGGCATGCTGATTCGGGATGCCCTGCTGCATGAAACCCACCGAACACCAGTTATACCAGAGATCCCATGACACGGCTCTGCTCCAATCAGCTTCTTTGGCCGCACATGCAAATAAGTGGTTAGAGACACTGAATGAGAACTTAGCTGCAAACCACAGCACCCTCCATCCTTGTATACCTCTATGGCCGAGTATGGTCCTGTCAGCCATTCAGTTACGGTTCGTGTGCCCATCCTGCACAGACACAGAGAGATGTAGTGGATGCCGTTGTGGGAATCGCTGGTGAGTGATGAGGCTCAGGGGAAACAGGGCATGACACATCGGGATTACAGACGCTAGCGCCGATTTTGGTCCACTTTAAAGGGTCTGCAAAGCTAAAGGAAGAAAAAATGAAAAAAAAGGAAGAAGATAGAAGGTGGTACCTTTTCTTCCCCCCCGCAGCAGCTTCAACTCAATCCAGTGCTCCCCGATCTCCCCATGACCCTGCATGCTTCAACTGCCACTCTCCCATCACCCCTCTATTGAGTGCAATGGAAGGGCGTACTAAAGAATTGGGAATTGGAGGGTGGGGCAAGGAAGTCATTCTCAAAAACTGGGAGGTTTCCGAGTACTAGACCATCCAGAAACTGCTGCCAAGGTGGTAAAAGGTTAATATATATATTATATTATTTTATATATTACAATATATATTTTATATTTTTTTAATTTTGGGTTAACAGACCCGGCAGAAGACTTAGCAGTGACTAATAGATATTCAAATTTCGGATCACTGAAGCAGCTCTAAACTTAAAGGGGGCCCACCATAAGAGCTCTATGGGGGTAACTCCATGGTGGCTGTAAGGCTGCACACTTGGCTACCCTGCTTTGCCATCTACCCCCTAAAAAATGCTGCCTGTGAAGTCTTGATGGCACTGATCCTGTAGCTACAATAGAGAAGACCTGCTCCACACTGTATGGGGGCAGGGTTATACAGGCCAGGGCATGCTGGGACACAGACATATCCTCAAAGAAAGGGCTATCCAAGGAACAACGTCCTGGAGCATCAAAAATAAATGGCCAGAGCATCAAGGCAGGACAGGAGCAGATAGGGGCAAGTACAATCCAGGTGGCAGATGGAATAGGGGTAAGAGACAGGGCAAGTACAATATAGGAGGCACATGGGACCACAGACAAGGGCAAGTACATTGTAGAAGGCACATGGGGCAAGAAACAGGGGCAAGTACAATCTAGATGGCACATGGGGTAAGAGACAGGGGCAAGTACAATCTAGGTGGCACATGGCGGGGCGAGCGCACAGCATGCACCCATCCACAGATACACGGCACTGGTCCACACACAGCAAATGTACAGCTGACGTCCAGTAGCGATGCCCTTTTCAATCATCATATACGGGAATGGGGCAGGTGGATGGGCATGGTTGACATTTAGGGTGCAGGGACACAGACTGGTGCGAGTAATCTGTCATCTACGCTCAGGACTGTTTAGCAGCAACTATATAACAGACCAGGAAGTATGTACAATGGTGGGAACCAAGGACCAAGGTATACCCGGTGGACCTGACGACCAGATGTCGGAGTTGTGTGACCAGTCCGATATATTGCATATAGCCTGATCAATAATTTACCCCATGAGAATATACCCCCTAGCCTCAGAGTCCTGACCAACAAAGCAGGGGCATGAGAGTCCTATTAAAGTCCCAGGCTGGCCAGGGTCAGGGCTGGCTGGTGGAGGTACTGACCGGGCGGCAGCTGATCCTGCGGATGGAGTGCAGAGCAACCGTGCAGCAGCCACGCATCAGAGAGCTGATGTTATACACCGGCTGTCCTTGGCGGCGCGGGGCACGGCAGAGCCAGGCCACGGTGGGGATGATGGGGATCAGAACAGCCAACAGGTCCACCACAAAGTGTCTACTCCAGTAGCTGAGAGGGGCATCTGGCTCATCGGTGTCTTCGCCTTCCGTTCCATAGGCTCCATCAGTGACCAGCACTACACAGCTTGGGTCCGGATTGGCCGCTTCAAACTCTTTGGGGCCCGGGGACGTCGGGGTGCTGGCCGCCTGGGCCTGCAGAAGCTTCTCCAGGATGCCGTCAGGCTCAGGGGTGGCGGCAGCTTCGTCTGTCTGCACGGCACAGTCACTCAAACAGCTGGCCTGAACGCCCGCCTCAGCACAGAGGGGTGGCGCTGGCACCTCGAGACAGAGGGGCCCCTCACCCAGGTAAAAATCTGGACCGGATGAAACGGCGCTGCTATCATCAGGCGCAGCGTAACCGCTGTCGGCAGTGTCCTGAGAGTGGCGATCTCCAGGGGGAGGCTCGCTGAGTTTGGTGTAGGTAGAGCTTCGGGTCATGGAGCGTGCAGGCGAATCTCCAGCTGAGCCTCCGCCTTCTGCGCCCTGGGGAGCTTCATCGTGGGCCAGCTCCATGTTCTGCAGAAGAGTTTCCAGCTTGCGGTTCTGCAAAGTGATGTCGGCAAAGTATTTCTGGACTCCCTGGTCATCGTCTCCGAGGCGCCCGCGCACGTTATCCATGACTTCCCGGAGCTGATGGATTTCCCGCTGCGCCGCTTTTAAGGCCAACTG
This sequence comes from Gastrophryne carolinensis, assembly GCA_027917425.1. NCBI lineage: Eukaryota > Metazoa > Chordata > Amphibia > Anura > Microhylidae > Gastrophryne > Gastrophryne carolinensis. Next base: position 48,046,608 of record CM051243.1, read on the forward strand.
CGCCTCCACCCGATGGCACTCCTCCTCGATCCAATCTTCCTGCATTCGGCTCAGCTGGGACCGCAGCTCGTCCACCTCCGAGTCCCTGGACCAATAGAGGAGAGAAGGAGACAGGTGAGGACAAGGTCAATAAAGGACATGATTTATGGTGAATTCCTTAAAGGAAAATTCCACCTAAGACGTCAGGTGGCAAAAGCAGTGAAGACCAGAGCTACGCATCCGGGTTCCGACTGGCGGGTGGTCGTGGCCTGGGTATGGATGGCTCCCATTGAAAACAATTTACTGGAGTACAGGAGAACCCAATGTTGAACCCGGGTGCCCTTCTCTTTTATTCTGCATTCTCCTTCCTTCATTATTCCAAACAGTATTGAACAGTGATTGGAGACAATCCGGGGCTTTTCACAAATCGGGATGCCCCAGGGACAAAAACCTGGGACACCCTACACAAGAAAACCATTTTGTGAATACTCACCTGTAAAATGGGTATTATAAGTATGTCACACACCCCACTTCAATCATTAATTATTACAATAGGGTTTACTCACCGCTAGGTGGCAGCATTGCAGAGAATCTCCAAAAAAGCAACAGGCCCCTCCCGGTCTATACATACCTGGTACCTCCCAATAATCTCCCAGTATTAGAACAGCAGTAAGACAAGGTACCAGGAACAATAAAATGTAACCCTCAAACGTAAAGAACTAAACTTCACCATAGAAAGAGCCTGGATACCAAAAAGGGCGGGTGAAGTGGGGTGTGTGACATACTTATAATACCCATTTTACAGGTGAGTATTCACAAAATGGTATTATTCTAAGTATGTCACACACCCCACTTCAATCATTAATTATTACAATAGGGACATCCAACAGCAGTGTCCAGAAAAGGGTGGGTATCCAACCAGGCAATAATGCAGAAAAACTCAAACCACTGCAGCCTGCAGAACCTTGCGACCAAAAACAGCATCCGCTGAGGCCCGCACATCAACCTTATAGAACTTAGAAAAGGTATGAACCGAAGACCAAGTTGCAGCCTTACAAACTTGTTCAACAGAAGCCTGGTGCTGAAAAGCCCAGGACGCTCCAACCGCGCGAGTAGAATGAGCAGTAACACGAAAAGGGGGAACCTTCCCCTTGGCCGAATAGGCTCCAATAATCGCCTGACGAATCCATTTGCTAATGGAGGACTTAGCCGGAGCCAAACCCTTCCTAGGCCCACAGGGCACAACGAAAAAGGCATCAGTCTTACGAAAAGAAGACGTAGCACGTAGATAGTACCTGACACAACGTACAACATCCAAGCAGTGCAAAGCACTCTCCTTGACATTCTTAGGCTTAGGACACAAAGAAGGAAGAACAATGTCCTGGTTAAGATGAAAAGCAGAGACCACTTTAGGGAGAAAGTCTGACTTGAAGCGAAAAACCACTTTGTCCTGATGTTCCTCAAAATAAGGAGCCTGAATAGACAAAGCTGCCAACTCCGAAACACGCCGAACCGAAGTGATGGCCACCAGAAAGGCAACCTTCTGAGTAAGAGTGGACAGAGCAATATCCCGCAAAGGCTCAAAAGGAGGAGCCTGAAGGGCAGAGAGAACCAAATTCAAATCCCAAACAGGGAGCAACGGCTTCCTAGGAGGCCGCAGATGCGAAACCCCCTGAAAAAAAGTCTTGACCAAAGAATGGCTAGCAAAAGACCTCTGAAACAAGATAGACAAAGCAGAAACCTGCCCCTTCAAAGTACTCAGCTGAAGACCAGAGTCCAGCCCTGATTGAAGAAATTCCAAAATCCTAGAAATAGAAAAGACCCGGCAGGGCAAAGATCTAGCCTCACACCAATCAATATAAGATCTCCAAGACCTATAATAGATAGAAGAAGAAGATCTCTTCCTGGCACTAATAAGAGTCCGAATGACCGAATCCGAAAGACCCGCCTCCTTTAAGATGGAGGTTTCAGCAGCCAAGCCGTCAAAGCCAGCGTTTGTAAACTGGGGTAACACAGTTGGCCTTGAGTGAGAAGATCCGGCCGAAGAGGCAGATCGAACTGATCTACTGCCAGATGAACGATGTCTGCGAACCACACCCGCCTTGGCCACATTGGAGCCACGAGAATGGCGGGAACTCCTTCCAGAACCAACTTTCGCAGCACCCTGCCTAGCATGGGAATCGGAGGAAACAGATAAAGCAACCCCAGGTCCCTCCAGCTCAGGGCCATGGCATCCACCGCTAGAGCCAGAGGATCCCGGGACAGAGATACAAATGTCGGAAGCTTGTGATTGTGACGAGAGGCAAACAGATCCACCTCCGGCGTCCCCCATCGGAGACAAAGCGACCCAAACACCCGGGGATGGAGAGACCATTCCCCCCGGCGGGACGCACACCGGCTCAGAAAGTCCGCCTCTGTGTTTTCCACTCCTGGAATGTAAACTGCCGAGATGCAAGGGACATGAGTCTCTGCCCAAACTAGAATCAGAGACACCTCCCTGTGGGCACCCAGACTGCAAGTCCCTCCTTGGTGATTGATGTAAGCAACCGCCGTCTGATTGTCCGATCGAACCTGAACCGGCAGGCCCTGTAAATGATGCGTCAAGCGAGCCAGAACCAACCTGATGGCTCGCAATTCCAGAACATTGATAGGCAAGTGGGCCTCCTGAGGGTCCCACTGCCCCTGAAACTGAAGATCCTTCCAGAAACCTCCCCATCCTGACAAACTGGCATCCGTGGTGACAGTTTCCCAAAGCGGGGTCAGAAACGACCTGCCCTTCAAAAGGTTGTCCGAGACCAACCACCACAGAAGGGACCGTCGAACCTGAGGGGACATCCGGAAGGACCGATCCAACGACCTCGGACGCTGGTCCCAAGACGCCAAAAGATGAAGCTGAAGCGTCCTCGTATGAAACTGCGCAAAGGGAACTGCCTCGAACGAGGCCACCATCAACCCCACCAGTCTCATCCCTAGTCGAATGGACGGACGAGGATGGGAGAGAAGAAGCTGAGCCAATTCCTGAATCAACAAAACCTTGGCCTGAGGGAGAAACACTCTGTGCTGGCAGGAGTCCAACGACATCCCCAGAAAAGTCACCACCCTGGCCGGAACCAGAGAGGACTTGGGGTAATTGATCACCCAGCCGAACTTCTCCAGCATAGACACTACCATGCTGGTGTCCCCCTCTGCTTGACTGAAGGAAGGCGCCATGATGAGAAGATCGTCCAGGTAAGGCACAATTCGAATCCCCTGAGCTCTGAGCAGGGCCATCACCCCCGCCAACACCTTGGTGAACACTCTCGGAGCAGAGGTGAGGCCGAAAGGAAGAGCCACAAACTGAAAATGCCGATCCTTCACCACAAAGCGAAGAAACCTCTGATGAGCCGGAAAAATCGGAATGTAAAGGTACGCATCCTTGATGTCTATGGACGTCATAAAGTCCCCCTGCCGAAGCGAACCGATCGCAGACCGCAGGGTTTCCAAGCGGAACTTCCGGGGACGAATAAATCTGTTGAGAAACTTCAAATCCAGAATAGGACGGAAGGACCCGTCCTTTTTGGGGACAGTGAAGAGATTGGAGTAAAACCCGCGCCCTACCTCTGAAGGAGGAACAGGGCAAACGACAGCTAATTCTAGAAGATTCCTTACCGCCGCCAGGAGCCCCTGCGCGGCCAAAGGATCCAAAGATACCCGAGACCTGAAGAAGAGGACGGGACTCGAACTCCAACTTGTAACCGGCCGACATCACCTCCCGGATCCACCTGTCCGAGACCTCCTGGTCCCATACCCGGGAGAAGAGTCGCAACCGTCCCCCCACCCGTACGGGTGAGGGCGCCCCCTCATTGCTGAGCGGGCTTGGCAACTGGCTTGGGCTTGGCGCCCCAGACGTGAACGGGGCGGCCACGGCCTTTACCCCTATTCCAACTGGCGCCCCTGGAGGCCGAGAAGCCCGCACCCCTGCCGGCTCTGGCTCCCCGAAAGGACGGATTGAAAGAGACCGTCCCCCGAAAGGAACGGCGAAATTTCTTGCGCTGAGGTAACTTACCTCCCTTGGCAACAGAATCCAGCCTCTCACCAAAAAGCCTCAAACCCAAAAAGGGAAGAGCCGTGAGCGATCTTTTAGAATTAAAATCCGCCGTCCACTGTCTCAACCACACACAGCGACGGATAGCTACCAGCAAGGCAGTAGCCCTGCCACACATCAACATGGCATCCTCCTGAGCAGCCAGGATAAAAGACAAGAAGGACTCACAGCGCTTAAGCGCAAGAGACTCATCACAAGTAGGATCGAGATCCACACCTAAGTCCCTGACAATAGACCTGACCGCCAAAGTCAAAAGAGCCGAAGCACAGACAGGCCTTAACACCGAACCCGCACATACAAAACCATGGCGGGCCAGCTGATCAATTCGACGATCCTCGCCGTCCCTGAGCGAAGTCGTGTCAGGAGAATGCACGACCGCCGTGTTGGACAGTCCCAAGACCGGAGTATCTACCTCAGGAGGGACAGACCAACGCTTCATCAACTCCGCCAGAAAAGGATACTTCCTTTGCCAGCTAGACGGCACACCGACGAGACGCGTAGGTTGCTCCCATTGCTTGAGTACAACCTCTTCAAAATGCTGTTGACTGGGAAACTCCAAGCGCTGCTTGGACACCCCAAAAAGCTGACCCTTAAGCCTAGGAGCAACCGCCGGAGGATCCAAATCCAAAACCTCAAACATCTGAGTCAGAATGGTAGACGAATCGAGAGGAAGGCCCTCAGCCTGGTCCCCCTCAGCACCCAGCAACTGCTGACCCTCGGAATCCTCTTCCTCAACGAGTTCACCATCCTCAAGGGGACGATCTGACCAGTCCAGATCTCCAATAACTTCCTCATCTGAATCCGGCGGAGGCGGAGACAGATGCTTCCGCTTAGCTGGAGCCTTCTGAGCGACCACTGCGGAAAACATTTTCTCAAGGATGGCCAAACGGGCGCATACCTCAGATTGCAAATCCCCACCCAGGACAACGTCACACGGGGTCCGGAACAAACGAGGGGGAGAGGGAGATGGCGCGGCCGATGAAGTGCTAGGCACCGGAGTACTGGACTGCCGCTCAATGTTCCGCTGTGCACATGGAATACACAAAATGACATCATCTCCCTGGAGCGGAGCCCCACAACCCCCACACACCTTGGATTGTCCCGAAGGACCGTTTCCGGTATCTTTGGCAGCCTCCATGTGGTGACATTTATGGTATTTGCAGAACCCAGGGATTTACGCAGTACGCGACCCGGGATGCCCCTTTAATATCTAAAATTCTTTAAAAATCCTGACCAAGGGAATTTAGCATAAAATATGTCCAAATGATGGAACAATGGCCTAGAAAACAACCCCCACTAGCCAGGTATATAAGACCGGGAGAGCCCTGCAAGACGGGATCCCAGGATCTGAAAAACACAAAAAAACAGGGACAACAATCATTCCAGGCACAAGAATACATATGTAAATCATACAAGAATACCATACAAATAACCTACAAAATACATCTCCCCCCCCCCCCCCCCCTTTAACCATAGATCAAGCAGATGGTTAAAATATCCAGCCAGCACCTCAAAAAGTGGGCGGGAGCGAGGAGGAAGGAGAAAAGGAGGATGTAAAGCGGGGGACAAGGCAACATTCCTGTATGACACAAAACAACCCCCGCAGGCTAATCTGCCACAGCACAAGTACGCCTACCCGGAGGAGAGCACAACCGCAGCGTGACACCCGCAGCAAGATGGCGGCCCGATCACCGCTCCGTGCCTGGGAGGGAGGAGGAGACGAGCCCTGGAAGCGCGGGAGCCGAGTTAGCCCCGCCCCTCCATACGGACCAATCAACGCGCGGACCGCGCACGACGCGGTCCCGCCCCACTCCGACGTCACTGAGCGGCCGTTCCAACGAACCGCGCTACCTCCCATAACGGGACCGGCGGAGCTACCGCGCCGCGTGACCCCGCCCCCCGGCTCCTGAGGGGAAACCGCCAAAAGACGCCATATGCCGCAAAACAGTAAAAAGCACACAAGCAGGCCGGTCTAACACACCTAACCAAACGTCCGCGGAACAACGCCACAGATAACAAGCGCAGGAGCCCTCACATATACCAGCCAGTTCAGCCGCAGACACACACACACACACATCCATGACACCCTGTGCAAGGAATAGACCACTGACCTAGGGCCAGACAAAATCCTGGAAGGCTAACTAACTGCTAGGTAAATGGGGGCATCCCACATCCGGATCACCACTCCGGGAATCCCGCTATGCCCCGCAATGAAGGGTCGAGCGGAGGAGCTAATCTCCTAGGCACCTAAGGTGCCGGCTACCTTTTGCCCGGCCTACAGCCAAAGCTGGGAGGCTGCCAGTTAACATGTATGTTACAAAAAAGAACCAGGCAGAAATAGACCATGGGGGGGGGGGGGGGCGGGGTGCTACCCCGGCTACCTGCAAGCAGGAGACTTCTTTCTTCTGTCTTGTCGCCACCTTGCAGAGAATAACACTGGGAGATTATTGGGAGGTACCAGGTATGTATAGACCGGGAGGGGCCTGTTGCTTTTTTGGAGATTCTCTGCAATGCTGCCACCTAGCGGTGAGTAAACCATATTGTAATAATTAATGACTGAAGTGGGGTGTGTGACATACTTAGAATATTACTGGAGTATAGGGGAATCTTTTTTCAATGGGAGCCAGCCACACCCAAGCAATGCGCATCCGCCAGCTTGAACCCGAAAGCCCAACTCCCTGCTTCACAAACTGTGGCTGCTGGAAGACGACTGGCAGCACAGAAGCGGCGATACGGTAAGCACATCTGCTAGTTACTGCTGCCACTGCCTGGCCCTAGAGTCTTAGGAAAAGTCCATTGTTCACTGTGACTACCAATCACATGACTGTCAGTGACCAATTAAGATTTCAGAGTGCGACTGCATAACAAACCAGATTGTTTGCCTGTCATTTTAGGGAGGGGGCGCATGTCAGATCGAAGGGAAACCGGGGATGTTGCCCTCTAGGCCGGACTCTGTAGACAAAGGTATGCAGCCAATCCCAGAGGATTTCACACAGCAGGGCACACTAAATCAGGATTCCCCAGGGGCATGACCAGGGCTGGCTCCAGGTTTATGCGGGCCTTTGGGCGATTGACTCTCAGTGGGCCCCTATGTCATGTCACTGCGAGTATAGTAGATTATGGAGTGGCTGCTAAAGCCGCTGCTGCTAGCATAAAAAAAGATGTACGACGACTTGGAGGGAGCTGCAGACCCTGCTCAGAGAACACCACCAGGCAGGGTACAGAAGAAGGAACATTCTGAGAGGTGAGTATTGTTACATTTATTTTAATAAAGATTTCTGTGTGCCTTTTAAATTTTCTTTTTTTTTTTTTTATTACTTGTAGTGTAAAAAGAGGGCTTCTGACCACATGATTGTCTACTATATAGCTCATCACTAGTGTACAGACTTAGTGTACAATCATAAAGTTCAAAAGAAAAATATGGGTTCACTTAGTATTTTCCCTAGGGCATCCAGACTTGGGATGCCTCTCACGTATGTAAAGGAAAAAGGCGGAAATCAAGTTAAATAATGACATGGGTGCTAGCACTGGGTGTATTGTGAAGAAGCAGCATTTTCCAGGTGTACAGCACGGCTTGCTTCATTTCTATTCTTTACATGTGGGTAATCCACCGCAGGTGGCGCAATCGACTGCAGGAAGACTTGTGGCCCCTCCCGGCCCATAAAAGGGCCAGGATTACCCAGAAGACCCCAGGCTTCTCCTGCAGTCTGACTGCGAAGATGGTCTTTTTCTCTCTCCATGGACTTCGCAGGTAAGCAGGGCATTACTAGCCCGTCGGCCGCTGCAAGCCCTATTCCCACCTGCTTTCAGGACCCTTCTTGCCTCCCAGCCATGGCTGTGGATTAGGTGCAGGTAGGGGAACACCGCGGGTCAGGCGTTCGGCAGAGCTATGCTCTGGGCCGCAGACCTTCCATAAAGGGTAGCCGGCCATAGGCTATGGTGAGCCTATAGGGGGGAGGAACCACCAAAATTGCCCGGGGTTATGCCCTTATCTGTGCCCACATGCTTTATTGTCATGGGTTGTGCTTTTTACTTCACTTTTACTTAATTTTTACCTCAGACTTTGTTGTTGCTGGCAGCTGTGTGGAAAATTGCCCAGGGTTACCTTTATCTGTGCCCACATGCTTCATTGTCTTATGTGTGTGCTATGTTATGTTGTGCTTTTTACTTCATTTTTACCTCAGACTTTGTTGTCGTTTGAGGCGAGGCCTCGGCATGTGGTGCGGGGCTCAGCCTCCGGGGGGCTCCTCCGTGGGCCACCCCCCCTTCCTGTGCTCTTGGCGCCATTTTAGGTGCTGTGTGGCGCCCCTGTCCGCGCCCGCAGCAGGGGGCGGGGCCGCGCGGAGACGTGTTTTGCGTCATTGCTGCGTGGCGCGCCCCTCGAATTTCGTCTTTCCTGCGCTCGGGCGCCATTTTCTGTGCTGCTCTTTTTGTCAATTGCGGACCCTGCCGGTCCCCACGGGCTGACGGGCATCCATTTCACCACTTACTGCCCGCGTTTTTTCTGGTGCTTGCCTTCCGGACTCCCCGCTACCTCGCCGGTCAAGTCCGCGAGTCCCTCTTTCATCTGTGTATTTTTTATGTGCATGCGCTGTGGGATGCTCATGAATACTTCCGCTTGTGTCTTCTAAGTGGGGCCCCTCCCATTGCCAGCTGAGGGTTGTGGTTCCTCCCGGTCTCCTACCCCTCCCCTCTCTCCGCAGCCTCTCCCCTTAAAGAGGGATTACTAAAAAGAGGGACAAAATTGGGGGTCACTTAGGTTTGGGCCGTTAGTGCCTTGTAACCTGACCACGAGTAAGAAGTGGCACATTGATCCGGGTTACTCGGATTTTGCTGACGATGATGATGATCCTTTTGGAGGTCGGGACTCCATGGAGGAGGGAGAGTTGAAGGACTCTGCTTCCTTTTCTCTTTGACCATCAGGAAGAAGGTGAGACGCCTTGTTGATTTTGCCAAGTCTCACAAGCGGGCAGAGGAGTATAAAGACCTCAAAGCCTGTGTGGATTTTATTGCTTTTGTCTCAGCCATGGATAGTGTATCCGGCTTGGCGACAGGGCTTCGGCCCTGCTTGTTACGCTTTGTCGCTCACTAGCATCCCCTTCCTGGGGCTCAGGTTATTCGCCTTCACTTTCTGGTGGCTGCAGATATTCCCTGGGGATGAGGGGATGAATCCATACCCCCTGCCAAGCCCTCTCAGGCATGAGGGGACACCCTCAACCACCTGGGTGGGGGGACGGCTTCTGCTTTTTGCTCACATCTGGAGACAGCACGTCTCGGATCGGTGGATTCAGGAGGTGATTTCCTCCTGGTACAAAATAGAGCTGGCAGTTTGGCCGCCCTTAATATTTCTTCGGTCACGGATTTCCAAGAACACCTTGACGGCGCAGGGTCTAAGAATGGCCGTTCAACGCCTTCTGCTATCAGGTGTGATTTGTCCCGTGCCTCGCCAGGAACGCCAGGAGCTTATCTGCACATCCCGATTTTTCAGGGACATCAGAAGTTCCTGAGGTTTGTGTTGAAGGATCAGCATTACCAGTTTGTGGCACTACTGTTCGGAATATCCTCAGCCCCCCATGTGTTCACCAAGGTGCTGGCGGGCATCATGGCTATCCCGAGGAACCAGGCCAATCGTATTCTTCCTTATCTGAACAATTTGCTGATTGCTGCTCAGTCCCTTCAGCAGGCCGAGAGCGACACCCGGACGGTGTTATCCACTCTCGAGGATTTCGGATGGGTGTCATTTACCCCAAGTCTTCTATCACTCCCTCAATGGTGAGGTCCTTTCTGGGCATGACGTTGGACACCTCTCAGGTCAAGGTATTCCTGCCCCAGCAGAAGGTGGCGGGCCTCCAGACGCAGGTGCAGGCCTTACTGTCTTGTCAGTGGCCATCGATCCATCTGGGGATGAAACTGGTGGGCATAATGGTGTCATGCTTTAAGGCAGTGCCCTTCGCTCAGTTCCTCATGAGACCTCTTCAATTGAATCTGTTGACCGGTTGGGACCGGACGCTGGAGTCCCTGGGACAGGAATTTTCACTGTCCCCCCTGGCCAGAGAGTCCCTCTTGTGGTGGTTGGACCCCAGAAATCTGTCAGTGGGCAAGTCCTTTCTGCATCCCCGTTGGGAGATTGCCACCACGGACGCCAGTCTGACCAGCTGGGAAGGTTTTTGGCAAACGCTGAAATTCCAGGGCCAGTGGGGGCTGCAGGAGGCCCACTTGCCCATCTCCTGGAGCTGAGAGCGATCCGGTTGGTGCGTCTTCACTTGACTCCCCATCTCGGGGGTCGTGCGATCCAGATCCGCTCGGACATTCAGATGGCGGTTGCCTACGTCAATCACCAGGGCGGGACTCGGAGAAAGCGAGCCCTCCAGGAGGAGAGCTTTCACGCTCTGTGTCTCCGCTGGGGTCTACCGGATGTGGACCTGTTTGCGTCCAGGGCTTCTCACACAGGGGTCGCTGCGGCACCCCAATTTACAGACGCTGGCTTTGACGCCTGGCTATTGAAACCTTAATCCTACGGAGAAGGGGTTTCCTGCAATGGTTGTTCAGACCACGATTCAGGCGCGGAAGAAGTTTTCTTCCATGATTTACTACAGAGTTTAGCATGCCTACATTGCTTGGTGTGAATCCAAGAGTTTCCCTTGTCACACATTCTCTTTTTTTAGGATTTTGGAATTTTTACAACATGGCTTAGCCTTGGGGCTACAGCTGGGCACCCTCAAGGGCCAGATCTCGGCCTTGGCCGTCTTTTTCTAAAGATCTTTTGCCAATCAGACTGCTTTGTTCTTTTTTCCAAGGAGTTACCCATGTACGTCCACCGCGTAAGCCTGTATTACCGGTGTGGGATTTGAATTTGGTGCTTTCTGCTCTCCAGGATCCCCCCTTTGAGCTTTTGTGCGATGCTGCCTTTTCTATCTTGACTCTAAAGGTGGTCTTTTTGGTAGCCATCACCTTGGTACGCCGGGTGTCAGAACCGGCTGCACTTTGTATGAAGCCCCCTTACTTTGAGCGGCATAAGGATAAGGTAGTTTTTCGCTTTAAACCTGGATTTTTTACCTAAGGTCGTGTCTCTCTTTCATCTTAATGAGGAGGTTATTTTACCTTCTCTGTGTCCGGATCCGTCTAACTCTTTATAAATCTAAGGAAAGGGCCCTTAGTTCCTTGGATGTGGTCAGAGCCATTAAGTACTACCTGGTTGCAACTGAATCCTTCAGGAAGTCGAATTCTCTTTTTGTCCTCTCTGAAGGTGTTAGGAAGGGTTTATCTCCGGCTAAGTCCACTCTTAGTAGGTGGATTAGACAGGTGGTGGTGCAAGCCTACTCTGCCAAGGGGAAGGATCCCCCTTTTCGTGTTACCGCTCACTCTACTAGAGCTATTGGTGCTTCCTGGGCTTTTCAGCACCAGGCCTCTGTTGAACAAGTTTGTAAGGCCGCTACCTGGTCTTCAGTCATACTTTTACTAAGTTTTACAAGGTGGATGTTTTGGCATCAGCTGATGCTGCTTTTGGCCGAAAAGGTGCTTCAGGCGGTAGTGAAAGTAACTACATGCTTCCCGCTCTGGGGATCCTGCCCTATTTTGGACACTGCTGTTGGATGTCCCACATGTAAAGCATAGAAATGAAGCAAGCCGTGCTGTACACCTGGAAAAATACAATTCTGTGATTACTCACCTGTAGGATTGTTTTTACGGTGTACAGCACGGCTTGCTTCATCCCACCCTTGTTATCGTTGTTCTCTTTTGCCTTGTTATGGTGATTTTGTTGAGAGAGTTCCTTTTTGTGGGCTGTGTTTTTACTAACATGGTCCTTGCCTCCCGGCATCTTGCATTACTGCTTTCAAACACTGGGGTCTTCTGGGTAATTCTGGCCCTTATATGGGCCGGTAGGGGCCACAAGTCTTCCTGCAGTCGACTGCGCCACCTGCGGTGGATTACCCACATGTAAAGAATAGAAATGAAGCAAGCCGTGCTGTACACCGTAAAAACAATTCTACAGGTGAGTAATCACAGAATTGTATTATTTGCTCCCCCCCCTGTGTGCCTCTGCCAGCAAACAGAGTGGAATAAGCAAGAGATGTCACCTTCACCAGCTGCAGGCACTGAGGGCTAACTGAGTATGTAACCTCCTTAATTAATCATAGCAGGGCATATTTATTTGTTTTTGTTTTAGCATCAAAAGCCCCTGTGCGGCTGAGCCATGGAATCTAAAAGATTCCAGGACCTGCCGCTGCCCTTTCCCTATTGGGATACCCCAGTGTGCAAAATGCACAGTTAACCTGTAACAGCTCACCTTTTACTAATCCAACGGTGCATGCCCAGACTTCTGCCCAATCAGAGCCAATGTCACTCAGCAAACGACTCTGCACAAGTGGGCACATCCCACGTCTTTAGGCTGTGCACACACTCCCACCCCAGCCATTCAGATTGGCTGGGGCGGGAGCACGCACGCTGCTGGGAGGTTTCCCACAGTGGGGCATCCCAAATTGGGATTTCCCCGGGGCACAGAACAAAACCGGGGTAGTCAAAAATCGCATTTTGTTCTGCTTTAGATAGACTCTCAAGGGGCATTGCACTAACCAGCAGCACCTTGGAAATGGGCAGCAACTTTTCAAGGAACTTGTGAGCCAAGACACAAATAAAAAACTCTTATTACAGGTAGGAGACATCATTACGTACATTGCTGCTACTGCCGATCACATATCTCTGTCTGCCCTCTCCTGTCACGTGACCGTAAGTTAGATGCAGGGGGGAGGCGGGGGAAAGAGTCTCGGTGGGCTCAGGCTGTGTGGCATTAAATGCAGCCAAAACTACTGGCTTTGTTTTAACCCTCGATACTCTCCCCTTCCACTGTGAATAAAAGGATCTTTGACTGTTGAGGTCATGCTTTTTGCCAGCGCCCCATACACTGCTCCCAGCTATTCTCCCTTGAATGGTGGCGCTGACAGTGACACACATAACCGTAGCTCTCAGTGGGCCCCCCAAGGAGGCGGCCCTCGGTGCCTGCCCGACTTTGCTGTGTGCTGGAGCTGGGCCTGGGCATGACCAGCATAGTCAAAATTCTGGGTTTTAGGTTCAGTTTCAGGAGAAGCGGTCGCCAGCATCCCTCTTCGTCACACACGTATGACGATACGATATATGCCGATTCACTCTCGCAAAGACGATATATTGCGATTTTTTAAAATAACATTTTATTTTCAATTTAAAAAATGACAGACACAAAATACAATTCTGTGATTACTCACCTGTAGAATTGGTATTATGAGTATACAGTACGTCCTGCTCCAGATAGATTAATTACGCTCGGGTATTACTCCGCCAGATGGCGCTGGACTGCAGAGACATCGAAAATAGGCTCCTCCCGGCCCCTCAAATAACCAGGGACCTCCCACAATTCCCAGCATTGAAAAGCAGTTAACAAGAAGCTGGGAGAATTAAAACAACCCAAACTGGTAACTATAACAATGATAACAATCACCATACAGGGGATCCAAGATAATGCAAAACCAAGGGTGGGGTGGAGCAGGACGTACTGTATACTCATAATAACAATTCTACAGGTGAGTAATCACAGAATTGTATTATTCTTAGTATATAGTACGTCCTGCTCCAGATAGATTAATTACACTCGGGACATCCAATAGCAGTGTCCATAAAGTAGGGTGGGATCCCCAAAGGTAACAGCAGACCGTTTAAACCACTGCCGCCTGCAGAGCCTTGCGGCCAAAAACAGCATCAGCTGAGGCCCTAACATCAACCTTGTAAAACTTTGAAAAGGTATGAACAGAAGACCAAGTAGCGGCCTTGCAAACTTGTTCAACAGAAGCTTGGTGCTGAAAAAGCCCAAGAGGCACCAATAGTACAAGTAGAATGAGCAGTAAGGCGGAAGGGAGAATTCTTCCCCTTAGCGGAGTAGGCCTGAATCACAGCCTGACGGATCCATTTGCTGATAGTAGACCTGGCAGGAGCCAAACCCTTCCTAGGACCAGAAGGGACCACAAAAAGAGCATCAGTTTTTCTGAAAGGTGCAGTAGCCACCAGATAGTACATCAGACAACGAACCACATCCAAAGAATGTAAGACCCTCTCCTTAGCATTACTAGGATTAGGGCACAATAACGGAAGAACAATGTCCTGATTCAAATGAAAAGCAGACACAACCTTAGGCAGAAAATCTGGCTTGAAGCGGAACACCACCTTGTCCTGGGGTCTCTCATAGTAGGGGGGCTGGATGGAGAGTGCCGCCAGCTCAGACACACGGCTAACAGAGGTGATAGCCACCAAAAAGACAACTTTGAGAGTAAGAATGGCCAGGGCAGCATCCTGCACAGGTTCAAAGGGAGCACCCTGCAAGGCTGACAAAACCAAGTTCAAATCCCAAAACAGGCACCATAGGCTTACGTGGGGGACACACGAGTAACCCCCTGGAAAAAAGTCCTGATCAGAGAATGCTGAGCAAAGGACTTCTGGAAGAAAACAGCCAGGGCAGAAACCTGACCCTTCAGAGTACCGAGTTGGAGCCCCATCTCCAACCCATGCTGCAGGAACTCCAGGATCCTGGGAATAGAGAACACACGACAGGGAAGAGACCTAGACTCACACCAGTCAATGTAGGCAGGCCAAACCCTGTAAAAAGAAGAAGACTTCTTCCTAGCCTTAATCATGGTCTCAACAACCGAGGTAGACAGCCCCTTCTCCATCAAGATGGAGGTTTCAGCAGCCAGGCCGTCAAAGCCATGGTTTGTAAATTGGGATGGCGTAAGGGACCCTGAGTGAGCAGGTCTGGCACCCTGGCCAGCTGCACCACGTCTGCGAACCACACTCTTCTTGGCCACCAGAATTGCTGGCACCCTCTCCAGAGCAATCTTGCGCAGAACCCTGCCCAGCAGGGGGAATGGAGGAAAGACATACAGGAACTGAAAGTCCTGCCATGACATTGCTAGGGCATCCGTGGTCAAGGCCAGAGGATCCTGGGACAGGGAGACAAAGGCCGTGAGCTTGTGACGGGACGCAAACAGATCCACATCTGGTTGGCCCCAACGGTGACACAGAGATTGGACACCCTGTTGCAGAGGGACCATTCTCCCTGGCGAGAGGTCTGCTAGCAGATTTTCCACCCCCGGAATGTACACCGCTGATATGCATGGAACATTTGCCTCCACCCAGGACAGGATCAGAGACACTTCCTGGAGGGCCCTCTTGCTCCGGGTCCCTCCCTGATGATTGATGTAGGCAACTGCCGTCTGGTTGTCCGAGCGCACCTGAACAGTCAGGCCCGAAGGTGATGAGTCAACTGACCCAGAACCAACCTGATCACCCACAGCCCTGAGATGTTGATAGGTGTGTGGGCCTCCTGAGGGCCCCACCTCCCCTGGAACTGCAGGGACTTCCAGAAACCCCCCCAACCTGACAGACTGGCATCCGTGGTGACCGTCTCCCAGGAGGGGGTCAGAAAGGAACTGCGCCCCAACAGGTTCCTGGAGTCCAGCCACCACGAGAGGGACCGCCTGACCAGGGGGGAAAGCGCAAAGACCCGGTCCAGGGACGCAGGTTCCTTGTCCCATACTGACAAGAGGTAAAGTTGCAGAGGCCTCAAGTGGAACTGGGCATAAGGGACCGCCTCGAAGCACGCCACCATCAGGCCCACCAGCTGCATTCCCTGCCTGATGGAGGGACGATGACAAGATAGCAGGAACTGGACCTGCGCAATCAGACTGTCACTCCTGCCAGCACCTTGGTGAACACCCTGGGAGCTGAAGTGAGACCAAAAGGCAATGCCACAAATTGGTAGTGTTGATCCTCCAGAGCGAACCTGAGGAACCTTGATGACCTGGAAATACAGGAATATAAGAATCTTTGATGTCCACAGACGTCATGAAATCCCCTGGGCGCAGGGGACTGATGGCAGAGCGCAGAGTTTCCAAGCGAAAGCGCCTGCACCTGACAATTTTGTTGAGGATCTTCAAGTCCAGGATGGGCCTGACTGACCCATCTTTTTTGGACACTGAAGAGGTTGGAATAGAAGCCCTTGCCCTTTTCTCTTAAAGGGACCTTGCAGATGACCCCCAGCTCCAGAAGGCTTTGCACTGCCTGCACTGGATCCTGAGCTGACACAGGGTCCTGAGGAATCCGGATCTGATGAATCTTGGAGGGGGATCGGCAGCAAACTCCAACTTGTAACCGGAGGACACTACCTCCTGAATCCACCGGTCTGAGACATGAAGCCTCCAGACGCGAGCAAAGTGCTGAAGCCGTCCCCCCACCCGGATGGGTTAGGGCGCCCCATAATGCCTGAGGGGGCTTGGGAGAGGACTTAAGCTTGGCACCCCAGGCGGAGCCAGGACGTCCACGTCCTCTGCCCCTACCCCCAGAAGTCTCCCCAGGCCCCAGTAAAGGAAACCCCCCTCCCTTGTCTAGCACCACGGTAGGGGGAGGAAAAGGAGCCCTGACCCCAAAAGTGCCGAGACTGCCGCCTGCACTGGGGTAACCTGCCTCCCTTAGCAAATAGGTCAAGGCGGTCCCCAAACAGGCGTAGTCCTTTGAAGGGAAAACCAGAGAAGTCTTTCTTGGCAGCGTTGCTACTGGCGCAGCCAAACCGAGCAGCGTATAGCCACCACAAGGGCAGAGGATCTGCCACACATTCTAATGGTGTCATCCAAGGCAGAGAGGACATAAGTCACAAAAACATCACAACGAGAGAGTGCATTAAACTCCTCACTAGACACATCATCAGGGGCACCATCAAGGATACTTCTGAGCAGGGTCCTAATAGCCACAGCCGTAATGGCAGAGGCACAGACCGGGCGCAGCGCCGTCCCCACACACGCAAAAGCATGGGACGCCAGCTGATCAATGCGCCGGTCCTCAGCATCCCACAGAGTAGTAGAGTCAGGGGAGTGCATAACAGAGGTGTTAGATAACCCTAGGACCGGGGCATCCACCTCAGGAGGGGTGCAGGAAAGGGGTACTTCCTATCCCAACTCTTAGGTAGACCGGGTAGCCTGCTGGGGCATTCACATTCCTTGAGCACAAGATTATTAATATGGGCTTGCTCAGGAAATTCCAAGCGTGACTTAGCAGTATGAAAAAATGAAAAAGAGGGGGCTGCAACAGGGGGAGAAATAGACAGAACCTGAAAAAAATCTGAGCCAACAGTCTATCAGTATCATCTGGGGCCCAGGGGTCAGAGCCAGAATCGTCATGACCCCTAGGCCTCTCATCAGATGACCCGAGTCAGAGAATAGATCCCCTTCCTCCAAAGAGGAATAGCCCGACATTTCCATAGGGAAAGGAGTGACATCAGGCGTTAAGTGCCGCTTTTTTGCAAAGGCCTTACGCGCCAAGTGAAACGAGGCGCAGGCCCAGCCACTGGAAGGCCAGATTGCAGCGCAAGCACCTGCTCTGCACAAGGTACGCAGACCCGCGCATAGTCAGCGCTAATAGGGGACACCCCACAAGCTACACACAGCCGGGCTTGTCCCGCAGGAACCCCGAGTACATTATCCTGAGACACCTCCATATGGTGATTATGGCGGCACAATAGGCTGATAGGGATTGACGCTATAAAGCAACCAGGGATGCCCCAATAGCCCGCTAGGGAAGTGGGAGTAATTAACGCTAGGCCTCACAAGTTAATTAACTAAATAGAGGGAGTAGGGCCAGGAGAAGCCCAGAGGGTTCGGCCCGTCTGAAAGACATAAGCAAAGGGGAGCCGTAAGCGTACAAGTAAATAACAATGGAATAAAGCCGCCCGCGAGGGCACTCATGGACCGCGGTAGGTAGAAGCCTGTCGCGTAGCAACCGGAACCCAGAAAAAAATGGCGCCGGGTATACCTCGAGGGGTGGGCCGCAGGGACAGTGACGCGGAACGCTCCAAAAGCGGACCCCGCCCCCCCCAAAGAGCGCAAAGCCATACACGTGACAAGCAGCCAATGACGGCGCATCAGCGCCTGAGGAAACGCCGCCGCCAAGCGCGAAACACAGTGGAAGCGCGCGCGGCGACAATTGAGACAGACAATTAGTGCAACCAAGTCAGCACGGCGACTGACACCAAGTATAGAAAAATTAATGTAGTGAAGCACAAAGGCCAATACACATACACACCCCCCTTCCCCAGAGGGCTACACGGGAGAGCGAGGGAGGACAGCGGCCACTTAACAGGACCCACCAATAGACAGGGGCAATAGTGCCGGAAGGGCATCCCATAGAGGCTCACCATATGCCTATGCCGCCTACCCTTTGGTGGGGGATTGCGGTGGAGCAGCGCTCCTAAGCACCTGACAGCGGTGCTGCCTACCATCACCCGACCAGCAGCCAAGGCTGGGAGGCAGATTAATAAAGGAACAGGTGGGAATAGTCCTACAGGGCCACAGGCTAATAGCCCCGCTCACCTGCGAGAAGAGAGCCATCTTCTTGTCCTTCGCAGTCCAGACTGCAGAGAAGATCTGGGGATTGTGGGAGGTCCCTGGGTATTTGAGGGGCCGGGAGGAGCCTATTTTCGATGTCTCTGCAGTCCAGCGCCATCTGGCGGAGTAATACCCGAGTGTAATTAATCTTATCTGGAGCAGGACGTACTGTATACTAAGAATAAAGGTTGTGAGGCTCCCCTTACCCAGCATAACCAGCCCGGGACCAGCTATGGGGGCTTGTAGAACAGGGAGCAGGGGCCAGCTTTGGTGGCCCCTGGCCCTGCAGGCTACAAGCCAGCATAGCCTAATGGCCCCAGGTTCTTCTGACCACCCCACAGCCTCTGTGGAGGCAGGTAATGGGGGGCTTGAGGTTAATGGCAAGTCACCCACTAGCCGCAGGTGACTTGCCAGGCCCAGAGCCTTGTGAACTGGTATCGGGGTCACATAGATCCCTTACCAGTTCACAAAGGGTTAACAGTAAAAAAAATACAATTCTGTGAGTACTCACCTGTAGAATTGTTTTTACTATGCATGGCACGGCCTGCTTCAAGAAGTCCTTACGTATGGGATATTCCACCACAAGGTGGTGCAGTGTACTGCAGAAGAGTTGTGGCTCCTCCCGGTACCATATAAAAACAGGATCACCAATAGACCTCCCCAGTGTTGACAAGCAGTTATACAAGAAGCCGGGAGATAATAAAGGTAAAAAAGGTAACAACCCCAACTAGCTTGGAACAATCACCAGAAAGAGGCAACCAAGAATAACGAAAACAAGGGTGGGGTGAAGAAGGCCGTGCCATGCATAGTAAAAACAATTCTACAGGTGAGTACTCACAGAGGTAGGGTGGGATCCCCAAAAAGTAGCAGCAGGCAGTTCAAACCACCACCGCCTGAAGTACTTTGCGACCAAAGGCAGCATCAGCTGAGGCCTTAACATCAACCTTGTAAAACTTGGAAAAGGTATGAACAGAAGACCAAGTCGCAGCCTTACAAACTTGTTCAACAGAAGCTTGTTGCTGAAAAGCCCAAGAAGCACCAATAGAACAAGTGGAATGAGCAGTAACCTTAAAAGGAGGAACCTTCCCCTTAGCAGAATAGGCCAGTTTCTCCGCCTGATGGATCCCTTTGCTGATAGTAGATTTAGCCAGAGGCAAACCCTTCCTAGGTCCAGCAGGAAGAACAAAAAGAGCATCAGATTTCCTGAAAGACTCAGTAGAAACCAAATAAAACTTCAGAGCCCTGACAACATCCAGAGAATGAAGGGTCCACTCCTTGGAATTAGCAGGGTTAGGACACAAAGAAGGTAAGACGATGTCCTGATTGAGATGAAAAGCAGACACAACCTTAGGCAAGAAATCCAGCTTAAGCCTAAACACCACGTTATCCTGATGCCGCTCAAAATAAGGAGGTTTAATAGAAAGAGCCGCCAGCTCAGAAACTCGCCTAACCGAAGTGATAGCCACCAAAAAGGCTTCCTTAAGAGTCAGAATGGGCAACGCAGCCCCACGAATAGGCTCAAAGGGAGGACCCTGCAGAGCAGACAACACCAGATTTAAGTCCCAAACCGGTAGCATAGGTTTACGTGGCGGACGCACATGAGTAACTCCCTGGAAGAAAGTCTTAACCAGCCGGTGATTGGCAGGTTAGGATCTTCGGAAAAAAATAGCCAGAGCTGACACCTGTCCCTTGAGGGTACTAAGTTGAAGGCCCAAATCCAAACCATGTTGTAAAAATTCCAGAATCCTGGGGATAGAAAACACCCGACAAGGAAGAGACTTGGACTCACACCAGGCAATGTAAGCATGCCAGACCCTGTAGTAGATAAAGGACGAGGACTTCTTCCTAGCCCGAATCATAGTATCAACAACAGAGGCCGGCAAACCCTTATCCATCAAGATGGAGGTTTCAGCAGCCAAGCCGTTAAAGCCAGCATTTGTAAATTGGGATGGCGCAGCTGTCACTCAAAGGGGATGCCCCGCACATGGCACACAGCCGGGATTGCCCCGAAGGACCCCTGAGCATGCTATCCCCAGAAGCCTCCATATGGTGATTAACACAGGCGCAATAGGCCAGCACAGAGTAAGGGCTAATAGAAAGCCACCTGGGATGCCCCCCCAATAGATGCCCCAGAAGAGCCAGGAAAGGGGGGATGGGGGGGGGGTAAAGAGCAGAACCGGGAGAAACCACAACCCACAGTTGTCCCGCCTGAAAGACATAAGCAACATGCAAATAAGCATCCCGCAGCCCATGCCCCAAGGAAACAAAACCCCCAAAGGGAACTCACGGACCAAGGAGACCGAAGACAGAGGATCACCAAGCCGCCAGATCACGGGAGGAAGCGACACAGGAATAGATCACCACCGCAGCCCAGGGAGGAAGACGGGTCCCAGACACGCAGCAGGCTCAAAATGGCGCCGGCACGAGAACCTCGAGAGGTGGGCCACGAGGGGACGACGCGATACGCGTCACCCCCTGGCCCCGCCCCCTCGAAGAGTGCAAAAACGGCGTTCATGTGACTGCGCTGGCGCCGCCCGCCGCGAAGCGGAGTACAAAGCGGCGGCGAAAATACATAGTTAAAACCACTTGCCGCTAAAACCCCCCCACCGAACACACGCCGGGGAGAGGAGAGCGAGCAGGCAGCGGCTCGAGCCGGGTGGGGGGGTAGCGGCGAGTGGTTTTAACTATGTTTTTTCGCCGCCGTTACCGCTTTGTACGCCACCCCAGAAACCAGAGAAACAAGCCACACAACCCCAAAAAACACTCACCCCCTCAGAAGCTAGGACAGGAATTCCGCATCCCTTAGTAGGCTCACCATAAAGCCTATGGCCGGCTACCCTTTGTGGTACAGGGGTCTGCGGCATGGAGCAGCGATCCCTGAGCACCTGACCCTAGTGCTCCTCTACCCGCACGCCATTCTGTCAGCCGAGGCTGGGAGGCACAGAGAATCCGGAACCGGGTGCAATAAAAAGAGCCATCTTCTATCTTCGCAGTATCACTGCAGAGGAAACACTGGGGAGGTCTATTGGTGATCCTGTTTTTATATGGTACCGGGAGGAGGAGCCACAACTCATCTGCAGTACACTGCGCCACCTTGTGGCGGAATATCCCATACGTAAGGACTTCTTGAAGCAGGCCGTGCCATGCAATAGGAAAAAAACAAAAATGTTTTTCTTTACTCACCTCCAATCCAATTGTCAGCTCCTGTACCCCTCGCTGATCCGATGACAGATGCGGTGATCGCCGGCCAGAGAAGGGGGGAGGCAGGAGATCAGAGGATCTGGCCAGCGATCATCGCATCTGAACCACTGGGATCCGGGATGATGTCATTCACCCCGCCCTCGAAGGAGTGGGGCTAGTCGTGAAGATGGCGTCGCTCATCGGGAAAGCAGGGGGGAGATGGCCTGCTGAAGAGCCCCGGGGGATGACCGGAGCCCTCCCCCCAGAGAATTGGAGAGCAGGCCGGATTGCACAAGGGGTCAGACAAGTGTTTTTTTTTTAACTTTTCTTTTACTGAAGTCAGAATTAATTCTGCTATCGCTGAATGAAATATTGCACTACTTGACGGAATCTATATTTTCTGACACTCCTACTCACTAGTATTCACTAGGCTTTATAAAGGAAATACAACACAAGATTGGATGAAAGACTGTCCAACTTCCCTGACCAGAAACAAGTGAATAAAACATTTAAGTAGGCCTATTTAAAGGGGCATTCCAGGCAAAATGTTAAATGCTTTCTCAGTCAGAGGATGCATCTTTCAGCTTTCATTTATATTTCTTAATAAATCCTGGTGAACTCTTGTCTGTCCGTCCCATGTGATTAAATTAGTTGGGCATGATGGGAGATTTCTTCCTGTCACAGCCACCTACTGTTTTACAGTCGGTCCATGCGCTAAGGCACTCATATGAACCCAATAAGATGGCCACCAGGGTGTATAACAAGTGCCCTCACCTCTCATGTAGAGTCTCCTGCATGTCCCTTAGGCGTGCCCGCAGGTGCCTGATGCAGACCTCCTTCTGCTGCAGAGGGGTGAGGTACTGCTCTGGGGTGGGAGGCTTGATCCCATGGTTCTCACTGCACAGGCTGTATTTATTTGACCTCCTGGAAGGAAAGAAAGAAGAAGGAAATGGCAGAGAATGGCTGCAAAGCTATTAAAGCAGACACACAGGGGAAGTGTGCAACTGTGGGACTAGCCTACCCTCCATCATCTCTGGCTACTTTCCTATATTGAGGATAGCAGAGTACAGGTCATCTTCCCCCTCCCAGCTAGTTACCTGCGTGTCTTCACCTGCCCCCCCATCCCAGATCTAGCTAAGCAATTGAAAACAGCAAGTGCAGGTGAGAAAGAGCCAGGCGAGGCAGGGGGGAGTCAGACGAGAGAGCAGCCAGGCGAGGCACAGGAAGCGAGAACGAGAGAGCAGCCAGGCGAAGCAGGGGGAAGTGAGACGAGAGAGCAGCCAGGCGAGGCACAGGAAATGAGACGAGAGAGCAGCCAGGCGAGGCACAGAAAGGGAGAACGAGAGAGCAGCCAGGCGAAGCACAGAAAGGGAGAACGAGAGAGCAGCCAGGCGAAGCACAGGAAGTGAGAACGAGAGAGCAGCCAGGCGAAGCACAGGAAGTGAGAACGAGAGAGCAGCCAGGCGAGGCACGGTAAACGAGACGAGAGAGCAGCCAGGCAAGGCAGGGGGAAGTGAGACGAGAGAACAGCCAGGCAAGGCAGGGGGAAGTGAGAAGAGAGAGCAGCCAGGCGAGGCAGGGGGAAGTGAGAACGAGAGAGCAGCCAGGTGAGGCACAGGAGGTGAAAACGAGAGAGCAGCCAGACGAGGCACAGGATGTGAGGACGAGAGAGCAGCCAGACGAGGCACAGGATGTGAGGACGAGAGAGCAGCCAGGCGAGGCAGGGGGAAGTGAGAACGAGAGAGCAGCCAGGCGAGGCAGGGGAAGTGAGAAGAGAGAGCAGGCAGGCGAGGCACAGAAAGTGAGAACGAGAGAGCAGCCAAGCGAGGCACAGAAAGTGAGAACGAGAGAACAGCCAAGCGAGGCACAGAAAGTGAGAACGAGAGAGCAGCCAAGCGAGGCAAAGGAAGTGAGAACGAGAGAGCAGCCAGGCGAGGCACAGGAAGTGAGAACGAGAGAGCAGCCAGGCGAGGCACAGGAAGTGAGAACGAGAGAGTAGCCAGGCGAGGCACAGGAAGTGAGAAGAGAGAGCAGCCAGGTGAGGCACAGGAAGTGAAAACGAGAGAGCAGCCAGACGAGGCACAGGATGTGAGAACAAGAGAGCAGCCAGGCGAGGCACAGGAAGTGAGACGAGAGAGCAGCCAGGCGAGGCACAGGAAGTGAGACGAGAGAGCAGCCAGGCGAGGCACAGGAAGCGAGAATGAGAGAGCAGCCAGGCGAGGCACAGGAAGCGAGAATGAGAGAGCAGCCAGACGAGGCACGGTAAACAAGACGAGAGAGCAGACAGGCGAGGCAGGGGGAAGTGAGACGAGAGAGCAGCCAGGCAAGGCAGGGGGAAGTGAGACGAGAGAGCAGCCAGGCAAGGCACAGGAAGTGAAAACGAGAGAGCAGCCAGGCGAGGCACAGGAAGTGAGAACAAGAGAGCAGCCAGGCGAGGCACAGGAGGTGAGGACGAGAGAGCAGCCAGACGAGGCACAGGATGTGAGGACGAGAGAGCAGCCAGGCGAGGCAGGGGGAAGTGAGAACGAGAGAGCAGCCAGGCGAGGCAGGGGAAGTGAGAAAAGAGAGCAGCCAGGCGAGGCACAGAAAGTGAGAACGAGAGAGCAGCCAAGCGAGGCACAGAAAGTGAGAACGAGAGAGCAGCCAAGCGAGGCACAGAAAGTGAGAACGAGAGAGCAGCCAAGCGAGGCACAGGAAGTGAGAACAAGAGAGCAGCCAGGCGAGGCACAGGAGGTGAAAACGAGAGAGCAGCCAGACGAGGCACAGGATGTGAGGACGAGAGAGCAGCCAGGCGAGGCAGGGGGAAGTGAGAACGAGAGAGCAGCCAGGCGAGGCAGGGGAAGTGAGAACGAGAGAGCAGCCAGGCGAGGCACAGATAGTGAGAACGAGAGAGCAGCCAAGCGAGGCACAGAAAGTGAGAACGAGAGAGCAGCCAAGCGAGGCACAGGAAGTGAGAACGAGAGAGCAGCCAAGCGAGGCACAGGAAGTGAGAACGAGAGAGCAGCCAGGCGAGGCACAGGAAGTGAGAACGAGAGAGCAGCCAGGCGAGGCACAGGAAGTGAGAACGAGAGAGTAGCCAGGCGAGGCAGGGGAAGTGAGAAGAGAGCAGCCAGGTGAGGCACAGGAAGTGAGACGAGAGAGCAGCCAGGCGAGGCAGGGGAAGGGAGACGAGAGAGCAGCCAGGCGAGGCACAGGAAGCGAGAACGAGAGAGCAGCCAGGCAAGGCAGGGGGAAGTGAGACGAGAGAGCAGCCAGGCAAGGCACAGGAAACGAGACGAGAGAGCAGTCAGGCAAGGCCGGGAAAGTGAGACGAGAGAGCAGCCAAGCGAAGCAGGGGAAGTGAGAAGAGATAGCAGCCAGGCGAGGCAGGGGAAGGGAGACGAGAGAGCAGCCAGGCGAGGCAGGGGAAGGGAGACAAGAGAGCAGCCAGGCGAGGCAGGGGGAAGTGGGACAAGAGAGCAGCCAGGCGAGGCAGGGGGAAGTGAGACGAGAGAGCAGCCAGGCAAGGCGGGGGAAGCGAGACGAGAGAGCAGCCAGGCGAGGCACAGGAAACGAGACGAGAGAGCAGTCAGGCAAGGCCGGGAAAGTGAGACGAGATAGCAGCCAAGCGAGGTAGGGGAAGTGAGAAGAGATAGCAGCCAGGCGAGGCAGGGGAAGGGAGACGAGAGAGCAGCCAGGCGAGGCAGGGGAAGGGAGACAAGAGAGCAGCCAGGCGAGGCAGGGGGAAGTGAGACAAGAGAGCAGCCAGGCGAGGCAGGGGGAAGTGAGACAAGAGAGCAGCCAGGCGAGGCAGGGGGAAGTGAGACAAGAGAGCAGCCAGGCGAGGCAGGGGGAAGTGAGACAAGAGAGCAGCCAGGCGAGGCAGGGGGAAGTGAGACGAGAGAGCAGCCAGGCGAGGCAGGGGGAAGTGAGACGAGAGAGCAGCCAGGCGAGGCAGGGGGAAGTGAGACGAGAGAGCAGCCAGGCGAGGCACAGGAAGCGAGAACGAGAGAGCAGCCAGACGAGGCACGGTAAACAAGACGAGAGAGCAGACAGGCGAGGCAGGGGGAAGTGAGACGAGAGAGCAGCCAGGCAAGGCAGGAGGAAGTGAGACGAGAGAGCAGCCAGGCAAGGCACAGGAAACATGACGAGAGAGCAGCCAGGCGAGGCCGGGAAAGTGAGACGAGAGAGCAGCCAGGCAAGGCACAGGAAGTGAGAAGAGATAGCAGCCAGGCGGCAGGGGAAGTGAGAAGAGAGAGCAGCCAGGTGAGGCACAGGAAGTGAAAACGAGAGAGCAGCCAGACGAGGCACAGGAAGTGAGAACGAGAGAGCAGCCAGGCGAGGCACAGAAAGTGAGAACGAGAGAGCAGCCAGGCGAGGCACAGGAAGTGAGAACGAGAGAGTAGCCAGGCGAGGCAGGGGAAGTGAGAAGAGAGAGCAGCCAGGTGAGGCACAGGAAGTGAAAACGAGAGAGCAGCCAGACGAGGCACAGGAAGTGAAAACGAGAGAGCAGCCAGACGAGGCACAGGATGTGAGAACAAGAGAGCAGCCAGGCGAGGCACAGGAAGTGAGAACAAGAGAGCAGCCAGGCGAGGCAGGGGAAGGGAGACGAGAGAGCAGCCAGGCGAGGCACAGGAAGCGAGAATGAGAGAGCAGCCAGGCAAGGCAGGGGGAAGTGAGACAAGAGAGCAGCCAGGCAAGGCACAGGAAACGAGACGAGAGAGCAGTCAGGCAAGGCCGGGAAAGTGAGACGAGAGAGCAGCCAAGCGAGGCAGGGGAAGTGAGAAGAGATAGCAGCCAGGCGAGGCAGGGGGAAGTGAGACGAGAGAGCAGCCAGGCGAGGCAGGGGAAGTGCGAACGAGAGAGCAGCCAGGTGAGGCACAGGAAGTGAAAACGAGAGAGCCGCCAGACGAGGCACAGGAAGTGAAAACGAGAGAGCCGCCAGACGAGGCACAGGAAGTGAGACGAGAGAGCAGCCAGGCAAGGCAGGGGAAGGGAGAACGAGAGAGCAGCCAGGCGAGACACAGGAAGTGAGATGAGAGAGCAGCCAGGCGAGGCACAGTAAACGAGACGAGAGAGCAGACAGGCGAGGCCGGAAAAGTGAGACGAGAGAGCAGCCAGGCGAGGCAGGGGAAGTGAGAAGAGAGAGCAGCCAGGCGAGGCAGGGGAAGTGAGAAGAGAGAGCAGCCAGGCGAGGCAGGGGAAGTGAGATGAGAGAGCAGCCAGGCGAGGCAGGGGAAGTGAGAAGAGATAGCAGCCAGGCGAGGCAGGGGGAAGTGAGACGAGAGAGCATCCAGGTGAGGCAGGGGGAAGTGAGACGAGAGAGCAGCCAGGCGAAACACAGGAAGTGAAATGAGAGAGCAGCCAGGCAAAGCACAGGAAGTGAGAAGAGAGAGCAGCCAGGTTAGGCGTGGGAAGTGGGAGGAAAATAAAAGTCTATTCGGATCTATTATATGACATATTCCTATAGCATAGCTCTGATATATGAGGTACCTGGAAGACGGACTGCTGTCACTTCCTTTGCAGGAGCCGGAGGTGCTGCTGCTCAGAGAGGACATTCCATACGGGTCCCTCATGGAGACGGGGGGAGAAGTCCGTCTGTGGGGGGCAAAGACAAACCCTGTGACAAAAAGAAAAGCTTACACCAGAGTTGTACAGAACATGGACTTACCTGCGCGAGCCGACTGAAGACCTCCTGCCTCCGGGGACGGCCATGGGTGTGCTGCTGCAGCAGGGGGGTGCATAGGGGCGGCAGAAGGCACCTCCTGAACAGGAGGGAAAAATAAAGCAGGGTTAGTACCACTCTGAAAGATTCCTTCAATTGCTGGGGCAATTATATAGGAAACCTGTACTATCCTGATGCCCATCTGCCCCTCCATTATCCAGCAGGATTTAGGCAGGAGCAGAGTGGTGCATTAACAGGAGCACATGATGGTGCAGGGCCCCGCTGCAGCCACAGAGACATGGATATGGGTTCTCCTCACAGTGCAGGGCACCCGTCACCACACAGGAGCAGCCATCAATGATCTAGGGAGAAGGATGGCATCATGCACAGGCCAGGGCATCGTGCCCTTCACACTCTGCACACGGCCGCTATAGCAACAGCAACGATGCTGAATTAGGATCCCAATCTGTGTCACATTCAGCCTCTCCCAATCCCTCCACCCACTGCATGATGGATGCCACGGCAACCGCCTACCCTGGAGCCTGCCATCAGTTTCACTGCCAGATACATGCGCACTAACCACACAACCATGGGCACTAGCCACAATCATCTGCACACACACCCATGTGCACTAGCCACAATCATCTGCACACACACCCATGTGCACTAGCCACAATCTACACACACCCATGTGCACTAGCCACAATCTACACACACCCATGTGCACTAGCCACAATCTACACACACCCATGTGCACTAGCCACAATCTACACACACCCATGTGCACTAGTCACAATCTACACACACCCATGTGCACTAGTCACAATCTACACACACCCATGTGCACTAGTCACAATCTACACACACCCATGTGCACTAGTCACAATCTACACACACCCATGTGCACTAGTCACAATCTACACACACCCATGTGCACTAGTCACAATCTACACACACCCATGTGCACTAGTCACAATCTACACACACCCATGTGCACTAGTCACAATCCACACACACCCATGTGCACTAGCTACAGTCTACACACACCCATGTGCACTAGCCACAATCTACACACACCCATGTGCACTAGCCACAATCTACACACACCCACGTGCACTAGCCACAATCTACACACACCCATGTGCACTAGCCACAATCTACACACACCCATGTGCACTAGCCACAATCTACACACACCCATGTGCACTAGCCACAATCTACACACACCCATGTGCACTAGCCACAATCTACACACACCCATGTGCACTAGCCACAATCTACACACACCCATGTGCATTAGCCACAATCTACACACACCCATGTGCACTAGCCACAATCTACACACACCCATGTGCACTAGCCACAATCTACACACACACACATGCGCACTAGCCACAATCCACACACACCCATGTGAACTAGTCACAGTCTACACACACCCATGTGCACTAGCCACAGTCTACACACACACCCATGTGCACTAGCCACAGTCTACACACACCCATGTGCACTAGTCACAATCCACACACACCCATGTGCACTAGCCACAATCTACACACACCCATGTGCACTAGCCACAATCTACACACACCCATGTGCACTAGCCACAATCTACACACACCCATGTGCACTAGCCACAATCTACACACACCCATGTGCACTAGTCACAATCTACACACACCCATGTGCACTAGTCACAATCTACACACACCCATGTGCACTAGTCAATCCACACACACCCATGTGCACTAGTCACAATCCACACACACCCATGTGCACTAGCTACAGTCTACACACACCCATGTGCACTAGCCACAATCTACACACACCCATGTGCACTAGCCACAATCTACACACACCCACGTGCACTAGCCACAATCTACACACACCCATGTGCATTAGTCACAATCTACACACACCCATGTGCACTAGCCACAATCTACACACACCCATGTGCACTAGCCACAATCTACACACACCCATGTGCACTAGCCACAATCTACACACACCACAGAAGGCACCTCCTGAACAGGAGAGAAAAATAAAGCAGGGTTAGTACCACTCTGAAAGATTCCTTCAATTGCTGGGGCAATTACCGGAAACCTGTACTATCCTGATGCCCATCTGCCCCTCCATTATCCAGCAGGATTTAGGCAGGAGCAGAGTAGTGCATTACCAGGAGCACATGATGGTCCAGGGCCCCGCTGCAGCCACAGAGACATGGGTATGGGTTCCCCTCACAGTGCAGGGCACCCGTCACCACACAGGAGCAGCCATCAATGATCTAGGGAGGAGGATGGCATCATGCACAGGCCAGGGCATCCTGCTCTTCACTCTCTGCACACGGCTGCTATGGCAACAGCAAGGATGCTGAATTAGGATCCCAATCTGTGTCACATTCAGCCTCTCCCAATCCCTCCACCCACTGCATGATGGATGCCACGGCAACCGCCTACCCTGGAGCCTGCCATCAGTCTCACTGCCAGATACATGCGCACTAACCACACACCCATGTGCACTGGCTACAATCTACACACACCCATGTTCACTAGCCACAATCTACACAACACCCATATGCACCAGCCACAATCATCTGCACACACACAACCCATGTGCACTAGTCACAATCTACACACACCCAAATGCACTAGCCACAATCATCTGCACACACACACCCATGTGCACTAGCCACAATCTACACACACCCATGTGCACTAGCCACAATCTACACACACCCATGTGCACTAGCCACAATCTACACACACCCATGTGCACTAGCCACAATCTACACACACCCATGTGCACTAGCCACAATCTACACACACCCATGTGCACTAGCCACAATCTACACACACCCATGTGCACTAGCCACAATCTACACACACCCATGTGCACTAGCCACAATCTACACACACCCATGTGCACTAGCCACAATCTACACACACCCATGTGCACTAGCCACAATCTACACACACCCATGTGCACTAGCCACAATCTACACACACCCATGTGCACTAGCCACAATCTACACACACCCATGTGCACTAGCCACAATCTACACACACCCATGTGCACTAGCCACAATCTACACACACCCATGTGCACTAGCCACAATCTACACACACCCATGTGCACTAGCCACAATCTACACACACCCATGTGCACTAGCCACAATCTACACCCACCACAAAGGCATGTGCACTAGCCACAATCAACACACATGCAGCTGCACTAGCCATAATCCACACACACCCATGTGCACTAGCCACAATCTACACACAACACAAATGCATGTGCACTAACCACAATCATCTGCACACACACACACCCATGTGCACTAACCAAACCACTAATCTAAATACACACCACACATCCATGTGCACTAACCACAATCTAAACACACATCACACATCCATGTGCACTAACCGCAATCATCTGCACACACATGTGCACTAACCGGAGTAGTAATCTCAAGGGTTGTGAGCATGCATACTTTCAGTACACACAAAAACAAGCCAGAATGGTCCAGAATCCTTTTCTGCTTTTTTTCTACTAAACCCCAGCTCAGCTAGAAAACTGCAGCCTGCAGCAAGCGCAGCAGAGCCGGCAGAGATCCGCCCACAGATCCATCCCTGCTGAACACGCCGAGCAGATGTCCCCCAACCTTGCGGGTGTCACAGCCAGCCCTGGCAGCGCTCTCGCAGCGGATGTGTGTGCATGACCTTCACAACAGCACCGCATGCAGCCACCTAGCTCCCAGCAGGGAACACAGCTCAGCAATAGAGATAACCCACAGCATGCCGGCTTTATGGCTGGATACAAAGGTTACCTGGTTAATAGTGGCGGGTACGTGATGAAGGGGCACAAGAGCGCTTGTTAGATTGTGAGCTTTGGGGGTCACGATGTATGTAACGGATTTCACTATTTTATAGAGCAGGAACATATGCAATAGGTAAAGCAAGCTCCCCTATAGCTAGCAGAGGCCAATATATAGAAAGCAAGCTCCCCTATAGCTTCCAGAGGCCAATATATAGAAAGCAAGCTCCCCTATAGCTAGCAGAGGACAACATATAAAAAACAAGCTCCCCTATAGTAAGCAGAGGCCAATAAATAGAAAGCAAGCTCCCCTTTAGTGAGCAGAGGCCAATAAATAGAAAGCAGGCTTCCCTATAGCTAGCAGAGGCCAAAATAAGGAAAGCAAGCTCCCCTATAGCTAGCAGAGGCCGATATATAGAAAACAAGGAGGTTAATATTTAGAAAGCAAATTACCCTATCACTAGCAGAGGTCAAAATATAGAAAACAAGCACCCCTATAGCTAGCAGAGGACAACATATAGAAGGCGAGTCCCCCTATAGCTGGCAGAGGCCATTATATAGAAAGCAAGATCCTCTATAGCTAGCGGAGGCCAATATAAAGAAAGCAAGCTCCCCTACAGTGAGCAGAGGCCAATAAATAGAAAGCCAAGCCCCTCTATATCTAGCAGAGGCCACTATATAGAAATCCCGCCCCCTATAGATAGCACAGGCCAACATATAGAAAGCAAGCTCACCTGTAGCTAGTATAGACCAATATATAGGAAGCAAGCTCCCCTATAGCTAGCAGAGGCCAATTTATAGAAAGCAAAGAAACTCTTATAGGTAGCAGAGGCAGATCTATAGAAAGCATGTTGCCCTATAGCTAGTATAGACCAACCGATAACAAACAAGCTCCCTAAAGCTAGCAGAAGCAGTTTTATAGTTAGCAGAAGCCATTATATAGAAAGAAAGCTACCCTATTGCTAGCAGGAGCCAATATATGAAAAACAAAGCACCCCTATAGCTAGCAGAGGCCAACATATAGAAAGCAAAGAAACCCCTATAGTGAGCAGAGGCCAATAAATAGAAAGCAAGCTCACCTATAGCTAGCAGAGGCCAATATAAAGAAAGCAAGCTCCCCTACAGCGAGCAGAGGCCAAAATATAGAAAGCAAGCTCCCCTATAGTGAGCAGAGGCCAATAAATAGAAAGCAAGCTTCCCTATAGCTAGCAGAGGCCAAAATAAGGAAAGCACGCTCCCCTATAGCTAGCAGAGGCCAATATATAGAAAACAAGAGGTTAATATTTAGAAAGCAAATTACCCTATCACTAGCAGAGGTCAAAATATAGAAAACAAGCTCCCCTATAGCTAGCAGAGGCCAACATATAGAAGGCGACCCCCCCTATAGCTGGCAGAGGCCATTATATAGAAAGCAAGATCCTCTATAGCTAGAAAGGGGCATTATATAGAAATCAAAGCCCCTCTTAAGCTAGAAGAGTCCAGTTTATAGAAAGACAGCTCACCTATAGCTAGCAGAGGCCAATAGTTAGAAAGCCAAGCCCCTCTATATCTAGCAGAGGCCAATATATAGAAATCCCGCCCCCTATAGATAGCACAGGCCAACATATAGAAAGCAAGCTCACCTGTAGCTAGTATAGACCGATATATAGGAAGCAAGCTCCCCTATAGCCAGCAGAGGCCAATTTATAGAAAGCAAAGAAACTCTTATAGGTAGCATAGGCAGATCTATAGAAAGCATGTTGCCCTATAGCTAGTATAGACCAACCGATAACAAACAAGCTCCCTAAAGCTAGCAGAAGCAGTTTTATAGAAAATAAGCTCCTCTATAGTTAGCAGAAGCCATTATATAGGAAGCAAGCTACCCTATTGCTAGCAGGGGCCAATATATGAAAAACAAAGCACCCCTATAGCTAGCAGAGGCCAATATATAGAAAGCAAGCTCCCCTATAGCTAGCAGAGGACAACATATAGAAAGCAAAGAATCCCCTATAGGTAGCAGAGGCCGATATATAGAAAGCAAGCTCCCCTATAGCTAGCAGAGGCCATTATATAGAAAGAAAGCTCCCCTATAGCTAGCATAAGCCATTATATAGAAAGCAAACTTCCCTATAGCTAGCAGAGACCAATATATGGAACACAAGCTATAGCTAGAAGAGCTCAGTATATACAAGGTTTTCAGTATTAGATGACTAACAAGGTCCCAATGTCTGGAGGAGAGTAATGAAAATGACCCTAAATGAAGAGCACCAGGCCTGCAACAGAGATTCCGGTATCCATCCACTAAAACCAGCAGCAGCCCTGGCTCCTCATGTAAGCGCGCACATTGATCTCACCATCTGTGCTGATACACACAAGTGTCCTGCACAACAGAGGTCACTCTGCCCCCATGCCAATGCCTGGAGGGCATCCAAGCGCCAGGACTGATCTGTTACCCGAGCCTGGGAGCTGGCCAAGCGTGCCCAGTGCCCTGACCCAATGGAACAGCCTAACAGCTCAGCCACTGCACAGGGCACACACAGGAGCACAAGCTGGGACCATCCTGATACACAATATTCAACAGCCGATCCACAACACACATGCCGTACACATAATGAACCACAACGTGTACTAGGAAAACCAATTCCAACATACACTGACCCACAACACACACATGCATTACACGCGATGAACCACAACATGTACTAGAAAAACCAATTCCAACACACACTGCACACATGCCTTACACACCTAGCAACGACACACAATGAACCACTAGGCAAACCGATTCCAACACACACTGACCTACAACACACATTGCACACACGATGAACCACAACCCGTACTAGGCAAACCGATTCCAACACACACTGACCTACAACACACATTGCACACATGATGAACCACAACCCATACTAGGCAAGCAGATTCCAACACACACTGACCTACAACACACATTGCACACACCTAGCAGCAACACACAATGAACCACAACCTATACCAGGAAAACCAATCCCAACACACACCTAGCAGCAACCCATGATGAACTGCAACCTGTACTAGGCAAACCGATTCCAACACACACTGACCTACAACACACATTGCACATACGATGAACCACAACCCATACTAGGCAAGCAGATTCCAACACACACTGCACACACCTAGCAGCAACACACAATGAACCACAACCTGTACAAGGCAAACCGATTCCAACACACACTGACCTACAACACACATTGCACACACGATGAACCATAACCCATACTAGGCAAACCGATTCCAACACACACTGACCTACAACACACATTGCACACACGATGAACCACAACCTGTACTAGGCAAGCAGATTCCAACACACACTGACCTACAACACACATTGCACACACCTAGCAGCAACACACAATGAACCACAACCTGTACAAGGCAAACTGATTCCAACACACACTGACCTACAACACACATTGCACACACGATGAACCACAACCCATACTAGGCAAGCAGATTCCAACACACACTGACCTACAACACACATTGCACACACCTAGCAGCAACACACAATGAACCACAACCTGTACAAGGCAAACTGATTCCAACACACACTGACCTACAACACACACCTAGCAGCAACACACAATGAACCACAACCTATACCAGGAAAACCAACAACATGCATGTCACACACTGCACACACCTACCCACAACATGCATGTCACACACTGCACACACCTACCCACAACATGCATGTCACACATTGCACACCTACCCACAACATGCATGTCACACACTGCACACACCTACCCACAACATGCATGTCACACACTGCACACACCTACCCACAACATGCATGTCATACACCTACCCACAACATGCATGTCACACACCTACCCACAACATGCATGTCACACACCTACCCACAACATGCATGTCACACACCTACCCACAACATGCATGTCACACACCTACCCACAACATGCATGTCATACACCTACCCACAACATGCATGTCATACACCTACCCACAACATGCATGTCACACACCTACCCACAACATGCATGTCACACACCTACCCACAACATGCATGTCACACACCTACCCACAACATGCATGTCACACACCTACCCACAACATGCATGTCACACACCTACCCACAACATGCATGTCACACACTTACCCACAACATGCATGTCACACACTGCACAGTACTGTGACGCATACCTACAACACATGCACCCACGTAAAACACACCTCACACGATACCACAACATGCACTACACAAACTGACACACGTCACACACCTACCCACACACACAACAATCACAGCGGTTTGCAGCCATCATCGTGTCACCTGCGGGGCTCTGCATGATGCTGCCGCAGCTCCGGCCGGCGGAGGAGGAGAGAGACGGGGGGGCTGTGCGGGGGACACCGGGGAGGGGCGGGGCTATGACTCATCACTCTTAAAGGCGCCGCGCACCGAAACAGAGGGACCCGCTTCCCTCGGTCTGCGGACACTCGACCCCGCCGCCCCAGCATCCTCCCGGAACACGTTACATGGCATCAGCCTGCTATGAGAGGGATGGGCTGACTGTCATGCTGATATCCCACCTGCTGATCCCTGGCCAATTAGGCTTTACATCATACCTACCAACTTTTCAGGGCAGGAAAGAGGGACATTTGTTAAATTAGGCCACGCCTCTCATGGAGGTATGGATAGGAGATGGGATGTAACAGTTACAATAGAAACACTTTACATAGGCAAATGAATCATTTATTGCTGCAGATCTGCATGTTACACCTCAAAGATGGACAAATGAGAACAACGAGGGACAGGGGGACATTGGCTCAAATGAGGGACAGTCCCTCCATTTCAGGGACAGCTGGGGTGTGTGCTTCACACTCTTACACTGGTGAAACATCAGCAGCATTTATATATTCATCTCCCAGCCCTGCACCATGTATAACCCAATCCTCTACCTGCTAACACCAGGCGGGACAAGGAGGACACAGATCAGGCCTCTCCTACTCCTTCCTTTTGCTGGACAGCTTGTCCCCACAGCTTTTATACCTTCCAACTTTTCAGGGTAGGAAAGAGGGACAATTGTTAAATGAAGCCACGCCCCCTCATTTAGAGATGGATGGGAGAAAGGATGTAACAGTTACAATATAAACACTTTAAATAGGCAAATTAGTCATCTATTGCTGCAGATCTACATGTTACACCTCAAAGAGGGACAAATGAGAACGAGGGACAGGGGGACATGGACCCAAAAGAGGGACACTTGGGAGGTATGCTGGCCGGTTGTGAGCATGTTCAGGATTAATCTCCCTTATTTATATCCCATCCTTGTACCATGTATAACCCAATACTCCACCTGCCAACACCTGGCGAGCAGAATATGGGGCGGAGCAGGCGAGCCTTATTCTCCTCTCCTACTCCTTCCATTTTTCCTGGACAGCTTGTTCTTACAGGTATAAGACTGGCTGACCGGCCACGTACCACGCATAACCCAGCCACGCGTCACACAACCCAGCCACGTACAGCGCATGACCCAGCCACGTGTTACACATAACCCAGCCACGTGCCGCGCATGACCCAGCCACGTGCCGCGCATGACCCAGCCACGTACAGCACATTATCCAGCCACATGCCGCGCATGACCCAGCCACGTGCCGCACATGACCCAGCCACATACAGCACATTATCCAGCCACGTGTTACACATAACCCAGCCACGTACAGCACATTATCCAGCCACGTGTTACGCATAACCCAGCCACGTGCCGCGCATAACCCAGCCACGTACAGCACATTATCCAGCCACGTGTTACGCATAACCCAGCCACGTGCCGCGCATAACCCAGCCACGTACAGCACATTATCCAGCCACGTGTTACACATAACTCAGCACTTTGCCCTGAGGAAGTAGTGTGGTCACACTACGATACGCGTTGGCGACGGTTTGTGGGGGTGCCCCTGGTCGGTCTGTATACACGTTCACTTTTTCTTTCTCTTGGGTTCACTCAGGTGCGCTGTCTTGCACCTGGCTGGGACCATTCTGTTTGATAGTAGATGCACTAGTAGATTAGTAGATTATATCTAGTTGGCATATTGTTTGCACTTTACACTTATTTGCATATTTGCACATATTTGCACATATTTGATTGACTGATTGAGTGAACAACTTTTATGCATTTAGTTTTTAGCTTTTATGATTTTTGGAATGAATTCACGTATTAGGTATTATATCTAAGACCTTCGGCGCCCTCTGATGTTGTGTTGTGTATGTAATGTAATTGTCTGCATGTGATTTTAATTTGTAGCTCATCATGTAATAAATTGGAATCTTTATTATACATATAGTGGGTTGGTGCCACTTTGTCTACAACACTTTGTGGGAGGCGTGGTCTTCTCCCTGTGTGTTTTGTCCATAACTCAGCCACGTACAGCACATTATCCAGCCACGTGTTACACATAACCCAGCCACGTACAGCACATTATCCAGCCACGTGTTACACATAACCCAGCCACGTACAGCACATTATCCAGCCACGTGTTACACATAACCCAGCCACGTGCCGCACATAACCCAGCCACGTGTTACACATAACCCAGCCACGTACAGCACATTATCCAGCCACGTGTTACACATAACCCAGCCACGTACAGCACATTATCCAGCCACGTGTTACACATAACCCAGCCACGTACAGCACATTATCCAGCCACGTGTTACACATAACCCAGCCACGTGCCGCACATAACCCAGCCACGTGTTACACATAACCCAGCCACGTACAGCACATTATCCAGCCACGTGTTACACATAACCCAGCCACGTACAGCACATTATCCAGCCACGTGTTACACATAACCCAGCCACGTACAGCACATTATCCAGCCACGTGTTACACATAACCCAGCCACGTGCCGCACATAACCCAGCCACGTGTTACACATAACCCAGCCACGTACAGCACATTATCCAGCCACGTGTTACACATAACCCAGCCACGTACAGCACATTATCCAGCCACGTGTTACACATAACCCAGCCACGTACAGCACATTATCCAGCCACGTGTTACACATAACCCAGCCACGTACAGCACATTATCCAGCCACGTGTTACACATAACCCAGCCACGTACAGCACATTATCCAGCCACGTGTTACACATAACCCAGCCACGTACAGCACATTATCCAGCCACGTGTTACACATAACCCAGCCACGTGCCGCACATAACCCAGCCACGTGTTACACATAACCCAGCCACGTACAGCACATTATCCAGCCACGTGTTACACATAACCCAGCCACGTACAGCACATTATCCAGCCACGTGTTACACATAACCCAGCCACGTACAGCACATTATCCAGCCACGTGTTACACATAACTCAGCCACGTACAGCGCATGATCCATCCCTGCCCCCTCAGCTCTGCCCCATCCTTCCATGCCCCCCAGTTCTTTCCCATTCATCCCTGTCCTCTTCACTCTGCTCCACAGCCATGTCCCCTCAGTTCTGTCCCATCCACCCCTCTACCCTCAGCTCTGCCCCATCCCCTCAGCTATATGACTCTCCATCATCTTTCTTCCAGCTCTGCCCATCTGCCCCCCCCCTCCCCCCACCAGCTCTACCCAGCCATTCCTCTGCTTTTCATTTTGCCCATCCATCCCTCTTCCTCCCAGCTATCTCTCCATTCATCCATTACTGCCCTTCCTGTTTTGTCCATCCCTCTTCCTCTGCCCATTTATGTGGGGCCAAACAGCTCCAGTAGGGGGTTGGAGGATAAGCAGCCTTTCTTAGTTTTGCCCGTGGAATTTATAGACCCTGACCCGCGACTCTCCACCGCAAAGGGGCCCACTGAGGCCATGCTGCTCGAGGGTCCACATAAACCTGGAGCCGGCCCTGTCAGGCCCCCTTTGGCAGCCCCCTGACCTGCTGCACCCGGACAAGTGTCCCCCCTGCTCTCCACCCTGGCAAGCCTGATCCTGGGCAGCTGCTACTCACCTCTTTCAAGCATGGTTCGCTGCCCCCACATAACCGCCTGCAGCATCGGATTGGCTTGCAGATCATATTCTATCCCCGTTGGGGATGCCCCGCTGTGTGAAACCCCCTGGGATTGTCGATATACTCTCCTTCACTGTGATGCCATGGCACATGCGCGGCCTCATGTTCAATTATGAATAAATAATTCCCATGCAGACAGTTAGCTTATTAAATATTCATAATCTTTATGCATCTGCTTTAAAATTCTTACCTAATTAGCACTCTACAGGAGTCCGACATAGAGAGCGGAAGGTGGCCGTCATCCAACCTATCTGATTGCCTGGGCGCCCAGATGCTTAAGGAGAATACATAGAGTGGGGCATCCCAAATCGGGAAAGGAAATTGAACAGCCCTAGTTAGACTTCAGGGCCAGCCAGAACAGGTTTTGGTCAACATATTCAACATATTCTTATGTTTCATTAAAGTGGACCAAAAATCCTGGGTTTTGGTCCTTGCCCATGGGACACCCCAATCGGGGGTGCCTGATGTGTGAAACTCCCCAGGTTGCTGAAACCAGCTCACCTCTTCCCGGTCCTACGACGCATGCACGGCCGCTCATCCAATCAGCACACTCGGAGCCGCTGACGTCACGTGATCTAAGTTTCATCTAAGGCCAGATCCAAGGCTCCAATTGTGCTGGCGGCCGCATTCCCTGCTTCCCTCTAAAAAGGAGCGTGCCCGCGTCGGCCGCCCACAAATGCCTGGCGCAGGCATGCGCCCTGCTAGAGGGATAGCGGGCTTGCACGGCTCGCGCATGCATCGTTGGACCAGGAAGCAAGGTAAGTGTATGGGGCGACCTGGGGGGTTTCACACAGCGGGGCATCCTGGTTTTGGATGCCGGGGGGAGGGAATCAATCGGCCCAGGAATCTTATAGATCCCAGGCAGATTGCGCTGGGTTTTGGCCCACTTTAAAGTGGACCAACACCCTGCCGGATCGGCCCAGGAAAAGATTCCTGGGCCGATCCGATCCCTCCCCGCGGGGCACCTGTGTGAAACCCCCCAGGACGCCCAGAAGCCTCACCTTGATCCCGATCCAACGGCGCATGCGGGCATTTGTGAATGGCCGGCGCGGGTGCGCTCCCTGTTAGAGGGAAGCGCG
Organism: Gastrophryne carolinensis; assembly: GCA_027917425.1. NCBI lineage: Eukaryota > Metazoa > Chordata > Amphibia > Anura > Microhylidae > Gastrophryne > Gastrophryne carolinensis. The sequence goes on from CM051243.1 coordinate 48,086,840, forward strand.
AGATAAGGCCGCCAGTGTGCTTGGAGCCGCTTGGACGTGCATACACAGCGGCTCTGAGCGCGCTGATTGGACGAGCGGCCACGCATGCACCGTAGGAGCGGGGTGAGGTGAGTTTTTACGAGTGGGGGGGCCCCGGGGAAGTGGACAAAGACCCAGGATAGTCAAAATCCTGGGTGTTGGTCCACTTTAAGAAGAATGCATAGCGTGGGGCATCCCAAATTGCGATAGGAAATTGAACAGCCCTGGTTAGACTTGATACCCCTTATTTGTCATAGAGAAATCCATTTGGATGACTAGAAAAATGTCTTTAAGAAAATAAAACAGTGAGCGCAATGGCCTTGGTTTCTTCCTACAGATATACCGCAACCTGGATAAATGAGAACGTTTACAGACTTATTCTGTTCTATTCTTCATATATATGGGGCATTTTGTAATCATCCTTAAAGTGGACCAAAACCCAGGGTCGCTAGATTCCTTCCCCCCGGGGCATCCAGAAACCCCCCAGGTCGCCCAATATACAAACCTTCTCTCCCGGTCCAACGGTGCATGCATAAGCAGCGGCCGCATCCCCGCTATCCCTCTAGCAGGGCGCGTGCCTGCGTTTGTGAATGGCCGGCGCAGGCACACTCCCTGTTAGAGAGTAGCTGGGATGTGGCTGCCGGCGCATTCGGCTGCACTCACCGCTGCTCAGCGAGACTCAGCTCCTTAGACGAGCTCGCGTCAGCTCAGTCGAGTGCGCTAATTGGATGGGAGGCCACGCTTGCGCTAAAGGACCGGGGAAAAGTGAGTTGGAGTGGGCGACCTGGGGGTTTCACATAGCAGGGCCTCTCGGATAGGGGCATCCTGGGGGCAAGGACCAAAATTTGGTATAGTCGAAATCCTGGGTTTTGGTCCACTATAATATCACCTTCAATAAAAATTGATTGAAAAAGTAAAATGAGAACATAACTGAAATAAATAAATACAATGGTGACATTTCTCCTTTAAGCTCTCTGATGTCAGCTGTCTCTTAGAAGGAAAAAATACATGTACGTACTGCACCGTGGGAGCGAGGATCAGTCATGGGTGCTATGGGAAAGCCGCAGAAAAAGCTATATATAGTTTCCCCATCTCTATGGGATAACGTATGACGAGAATAGTGTGTGACAAGCCCTGGGTGGCACCGGCCTGGTAACTGCCTATGGGCAGCAGATGGATAGAAGATTGCTCAGTAATGGAGGGAGGAGAACTAAATGACAGCTAGGAAACCTCGGCAACCCGGACCCTGGAGATTTTTTTATGGATCTGATTGTGCCAATTAAAACAACCATATATTTCTGTATAGTTTGTTGTGGGCAGCCAGGCTCTCATCACAATCCTCTGACACAGGCTGGATGCAGGAACTCAGGCTATACTTGTACAAAAACTCTAGTTGATTCTGGATATACCATAGGCTTGACATAAGAACTTAGGCTGAACGCAGGCACTTAGGCTGGATCCAGGTACGAGCTGGATGCAATCATTCAGGAGGCTGGGCCCAGATGCAAGATGGATGCAATAAACTGAAGCTGGAAGCATGAACTCAGGCTGGACATAGAAACAAGTGGCAAACAGAACTCTGGACAGGCTGGATCTGGATACAGAAACTCAGGCTGGAGCAAGAAATTCAGATTGGACCCAGATAGAAGATGGAAGCAGAACTCAGGCTGGATCCAGATACAAGCTGGACAAAGAACTGAGGCCGGACCTGGATACAGGCTGTATCCAGTAATTCAGGCTGGGCCCAGATATAGGATGGATGCAATAATTGAAGCTGGAAGCATAACCTCCGGCAGCGCCAAGATACAAGCTGGAAACAGAACTTGGGATATACCTAGATACAGACTGGGAGCAGAACTCAGACTGGACCCAGATTCAGACTAGAAACAGAACTCAGGCTGTGTCTGGAATTCAAGCTGGAAACAGAATTTAGGCTGTGTCTAGATACAGGCTGTGAGCAGGAACTCATGGCGGACCCAGATACAAGCTGGAAATAGAATTCAGGACTGGCTGGGCCTAGATACAGACTGGAACAGAACAGAACTCGGTCTGTACAGTGGTACAAGCATGAAGCAGAGCTTAGGATGTGCCTGGAAACAGGAACTCAAGCTAGACCCAGATACAAGCTGGACATTTTGAACTGGTTGGACCTAAATACAGACTGGAAACAGAAGGTTGGGAGCAGCAACTCAAGCTGTACCTGAATACACGCTGGGAGCAGGAAACTTAGGCTTGACCCAGATGCAAGCGGGAAGCAGAACTCAGGACTGGCAGGGCCCGGATACAGGAAAATTAAAAATTAAATTAACTCAGTCTTAGAAACAAGTGGAAAACAGAACTCTGGACAGGGTGGACCTGGATACAGAAACTCAGACTGGAGGAAGAAATTTAGATAGAGGTTGGAAGCAGAACTCAGGCTGGATCCAGATACAAGCTGGACACAGAACTGAGGCTGGACCTGGATACAGGCTGTATCCAGTAATTGAGGCTGGGCCCAGATACAGGATGGATGCAATAATTGAAGCTGGAAGCATAACCTCTGGTAGGGCCCAGATACAAGCTGGGAGCAGAACTTGGGATATACCTAGATACAGACTGGGAGCAGAACTCAGGCTGGACCCATATACAGACTGGAAACAGAACTCGGGCTGTGTCTGGAACTCAAGCTGGAAACAGAATTTAGGCTGTGTCTAGATACAGACTGTGAGCAGGAACTCATGGCGGACCCAGATACTAGCTGGAAATAGAATTCTGGACTGGCTGGACCTAGACTGGAACAGAACAGAATTCAGTCTGCACCATGGTACAAGCATGAAGCAGAACTTAGGATGTGCCTGGAAACAGGAACTCAAGCTAGACCCACATACAAGCTGGACATTTTGAACTGGTTGGACCTAGATACAGACTGGAAAGGTTGGGAGCAGCAACTCAAGCTGTACCTGGATACAGACTGGGAGCAGGAAACTCAGGCTGGACCCTGATGCAAGCGGGAAGCAGAACTCAGAACTGGCTGGACCTAGATCCAGAAATTCAGGCTGGGTTGGATACAGGCAGGAAGTCAAACTTGAATGTTTGTTAGCAGCGCCAAGCAGACCAGAGGGAGCAGTGATGCTGCGGGGTGTTGTAGAAGTGCAACAAAGCTTTGCCACTGGATCAAGTGGAGAATATGAGGACACAAAGGGCTGTCACGCTGCAGGGTATCTGAAATTAGGACACCCCTGGGAGAATCTCTGAAAGAGAGCAGACTCATTTATATGAGTTTTGGCCCACTTTAAACTGCACCAAAACTGCACCCTTTAAAGTGGACCAACTACCAGGCACAGCGACCCTGAATGAAGTCTAAAAGATTTAAGTCCCCCGGGGCACACTGATTCGGATGCCTTGCTGTATGAGACCCCCCCCCCCCCCAGATTGCCCGCATTCAGCCCACGCCTTGCTTGCCAGCCACACACCTGGCTCTCCTGTAGCTGAGCCATTCAGATAGGTTGGGGCAGGGTAGCGCACCTTAGCTACAGGGGTGCTGGGGATGGGGCTGGTCCTGCTCCCTTATGTTGGGCTCTGTGTGTAATCAGGGTCATATGCTGATCATTAATTTGCACTGCATACATAGCTGATTGGACGAGAGCCCTAGCATTTGGTGTGGGACCAGGGAAAGGTGAGTGGGCCAAATTGGGGGCGCTCACACTGCTGTGCATTCTAAATCGGCAAGCCCCAGGGCAAGGACCAAAACCCAGGACATTCTATTGGGTGGATCAGGGACAGGCTTTCATTTTAACATGTATTTCCCTTTAAGTCCCCTCTCTCATCTGTATATGGTAGGGCTTCAGAAAAGCGAGATGTATCACCATGCCGGGGGTCACACATCTGTGTCATAGAGCAGCGCTCATCCAGGGAAGCCAGTGACCTAAATATCGGGATTAAAATTCATTGTACATGAGGCTGCCAGGAAGGCTAATACATGGTGGGACAATATTCCCAGCATGACCATTCACATGTAGGGTTAAATGTTATTCACCTGGAACAGCCGCAGAATTATTTTGCCCAGAGAAAACACAATTTTTTTTTGCCAAGGACAGTTGTAGGATTACTTTGCCCAGGACATTTACAGTTTACATCCCTTTCGATTACATCTTCATCTACACTAAAAATCCTAGTTAAATTGATTCTGCACCTGTCCTAATAAAAAAAATTCTGTGTCTGCATTTGCCCCAGGCAGAATAATTCAGCATCTGTCTTGGGCAAAAAAATCTGCATCTGTCCTGGGCAAAATAATTCTGCAACTGTCCTTGGCAAAAAGAATCTGCATCTGTCCTGGACAAAATAATTATGAATTTGTCCTGGTCAAATCACACCAGGAATCAGACGTTACTTCCAGAGAAGACCTGCAGACAACTTCCCAGTGCCACAGGCCTCCTTTTATAGGTCACTTGCCACCAGGAAGTGCCTGCTGCACATGTGCAGAAGCGCAGAAACGTGTGCACCTGCAGACCCGTGGATGGCAGTGTGCATGCATGGAAACTTGCCTACAGCAAGCAGGGATCCAGGCTTCCACACAAGCATGTGCCAAGCAATACGCTGATCATCCGAATAGGAAAACCCAAAGGACGTGACCACGCATGCTCGCGGCAACAATCGTGCACATGCCGGAACGTGTTTGTGAGATCAAATCTCCCACCGTGACAATAATTCTGCATCTGTTCTGGGCAAAATAAATATGCATCTGTCCTGGGCAAAATAATTCTGCATCTGTCCTGGGCAAAATAAATATGAATCTGTCCTGGGCAAAATAATTCTGCATCTGTCCTGGGCAAAATAATTCTGCATCCATCCTGGGCAAAATAATTCTGCATCTGTCCTGGCCAAAATAATTCTGCATCCATCCTGGGCAAAATAATTCTGCATCTGTCCTGGGCAAAATAATTCTGCATCTGTCCTGGGCAAAATAAATATGAATCTGTCCTGGGCAAAATAATTCTGCATCTGTCCTGGCCAAAATAATTCTGCAACTGTCCTGGCCAAAAAAATTCTGCATCCATCCTGGGCAAAATAAATATGAATCTCTCCTGGGCAAAATAATTCTGCATCTGTCCTGGCCAAAATAATTCTGCATCCATCCTGGGCAAAATAATTCTGCATCTGTCCTGGGCAAAATAATTCTGCATCTGTCCTGGGCAAAATAATTCAGCAGCTAGCTGTCCTGGCCAAAATAATTCTGCATCTATCCTGGCCAAAATAATTCTGCATCTGTCCTGGGCAAAATAATTCTGCATCTGTCTTGGGCAAAATAATTCTGCATCTGTCCCGGCCAAAATAATTCTGCATCCATCCTGGGCAAAATAAATATGAATCTGTCCTGGGCAAAATAATTCTGCATCTGTCCTGGGCAAAATAATTCTGCATCCATCCTGGGCAAAATAATTCTGCATCTGTCCTGGGCAAAATAATTCTGCATCTGTCTTGGGCAAAATAATTCTGCATCTGTCCTGGGCAAAATAATTCTGCATCTGTCTTGGGCAAAATAATTCTGCATCTGTCCTGGGCAAAATAATTCTGCATCTGTCCTGGGCAAAATAAATATGTATATGTCCTTGGCAAAATAATTCTGCATCTGTCTTGGGCAAAATAATTCTGCAACTGTCCTGGACAAAACAGTGAAAGTACAAGCTTGGCAAGAATTTATTTCAGTTGGAGTGCAAAAGTGACCCCTCTTCTAACTGCCTGTCCCCTGAGCTAGTCTGTGGAAAACAGCAGTACTCACCACCCTAAAATTTGCCCATAGCACTGCATGATGGGTAAAAGCAGCTGAGCACAGCAGAAGAATTGCAATAGCAATAAGTGGTTGGGACAGGCCTGGATTTATGTAGATTTTTGGTATTGGAATATAGTTTAATACCAGTTCTCTTTAAGGAGAAATTACCTGAACCTCGTAGCTAGGTCCAGTGAGCAGTTACTGGGGCCAACCATTTGTAAATGTATGGTGCAGGTATCCACCTCAGTGGTCAGTGGGGATGCGGCCGCAGCCCATACATGCACTGCGGCATTGCCAGTGTGTATACCGGGCAATGGGGAAATTGCCTATAGGTAGAGATTTTGTCTTAAAGAGGAACAAAACCCATCATTTTCACTATCCTGAGTTTTGTTCCTCCTGCTTGGTGTATCAGAATTTGGAATTGCCCACTATGTGTTGGACCCTAGATCGCCCATAAACTCACCTTTCCTCTCCACGGGGGATGCGAAGGCTGCTCAACATTTCGTGTTCCAATCAGCTTTTGTCAGAGAGCATGCTACTGGTCACACCCCATGCTGCTCAGCACATACCTGCATGGTAGAGGTGAGTGGAGATGCACCGCGCGCATGTGCCCTGAAAGTTGAGTTTTGGGGGCAATCCTGGTGGGTTTCACACATTGGGGCATCCCGATTCAGACCGTATGGACTGATGGTAAAGAGGAGCAACTGCCGGCCTAGAGTCTATAATACTTGGTATGCTGATGTGACGAAATCCCCCAGAACGCACCAAGAACACCCCGAGGTTTTCACTATCTTGGGTTTTATTTCTCCTGCCGGGGGCATCCCGATCCCGATCAAAATCTCCCCTTTTCCCATTTTGCATGTGCCGGTCCATGTTCCATTCTGATGTGGGTAATCTGGCCACACTGCTGGACCAGTTATAGGCTAATCCCAGACAAAAATCGTGTTTGAATTTTAGATGGGGACATACCCCATCCGTTTAAAATTACGATTAAAGAAGAACTCCGGCCATTATAAATACACCCAGCATTAAACAGATAACACGACAATATTTATTTGTACCTTGTTTTAAAAAAATTCCCGACTCATTGCCACTAAATGAGTTGTGGGGGGGATGTGGCATGGGATCGATTTTAGAAATTGGAATGCCCCGCTGTGTGAAACTCCCTGTAATCGCCTGTATATAATCCCACGGCTTCAGGTAGTCTGTCGCAGGTGCACACACATAAGCCAGAGGGAAACAGGGGATGCCAGCCACATGCCTCTGCTCTATAAGTGGGGCTCTGTCCAGGCTTGGGCTGGCCCACAGGGTTACCAGAAAAAAAATGGTGGGTCCCTGGTCCCAGTTGGCCTATTTGATGGCCTTCATGACCAAACCTGAACTAAGTACAGCTTATTTGTGGCATCCCAAGCGCACATACAGAGACAACAAACATAATGTATTCGTGCATGGGCCCTGAATGTAAGCTGGTAATACTTGCATCTAAGTGTGGGGTGGGTCCCAGGCCGACACTGGCTCTGCCAGCAAACAGAGCTTTATGTAGGGCAGACCTGGGCATTGTAAGGCCCCAGGGCCACATACGGCCCTTTGATGGGCTCTGACCGGCCTGCGACCATCATTCCCTGTAAGATAGCGCCGGGTTTGAACAGCACTTTTGCCCCTCTGTAGTGAGTGTAATGTAGCGGGGGCGTGTGCGGATTAGAGCCTGCTCTCCTATTGGACAGCTCCCTCCTGCAGGTTTGGCTGTGGGCGGAGTTCTCCTTCCATGTGTCAGTCACTGCGGAGCTGACGCCGGAGATGGAGGTTCACCAGCCACTTGTCTGGGCCTCACGTCGCAGGCTGCTGGCACTTGTAGTCCACACCAAATGTGTTACATGCTGTACGCAGCGCCTGATGGTGCACTGGCTCTCATAGTCCATTTCTGGCCAGACCAATGCCTTTGGGAGGGCGGGGGGACCATGCTGCAAGGTGACAAGGGTTTCACACAGCCTTTTATCCAAGGCCGGCCATTGGTCTCCCCCCCCCCCCCGGGCATCCCAAATTGGGATGCTCCACTTTCTGAAACCCTTTTTACTCAGTAGCAACGTGAAAAAAAGGCAGAACAAAACCCAAAGCGGCCACTGGTCTTCCCCCTGGTATCCCAGATCAGGATGCCCCACTGTGTGAAACCTTTGTTACTCAGTAGCAACTTGACAAATGATGGACTCCCCCTTAAAGTGGAAATGAACCCAGAGCGGCCACTGGACTTCCACCTGGGCATCCCAGATTGGGGCTTAGTTCCGCTTTAAGGGAGGGAGTCTGCCATTTTTCATGTTGCTACTGAGTAAAAAGGTTTTCACACAGTGGGGCATCCCGATCTGGGATTTCCAGGGGGGAGACCAGTGGCCGCTCTGGGTTTTGTTCTGCTTTATGTGAGGGAATCCGCAATTTTTCACATTGCTACAGAGTAAAAAGTGTGCGCAGCGCTGTTACTTTAATAATTTAATATTAAATTTAAATAATATTAAATATTACATTTAATAATGTAATATTTAATAATAATGTAAAGGAGGGAGGTTATTCCATCCTAACCTGATTTGGTCATGATGTTTTAAAGCAAACCAAAACCCATGTAACCCAGCCCTTTGGAGTGTGAAGGAATCCAGGGCTGGTTACAGGCATCATGCCTCTGGGGCATCCCAATTTGCTGTGTGAGACCTCACTGCACACACAAAATGTGGTTTATATAATAAATGACATTATTTTGTAAGGCAACCTCACTTTTTCATTGTGTAACTATAATATATACTGGTAGCAGCTTGTCACAACAATGCTATGTCCTGCTTTTTATAAAGGAATACAATTCTATTATGCAGAATTGAGTTCAGCCCTTTGGCCCGGCCCTCCACAATATTTTTAATTTCTCATGTGGCCCCATGGAAAAAATAATTGCCCACCCCTGATGTATGGGATTAATATACACAGTATAGCGAGCTGATTGGACGAGAGCCCGCGCATGTGGCGTGGAATCACTGGCGTATACAGGCGATCCAGAGAGTTTCACACAGCGGGGCATCCCAAATTGGGAGGGATAATCAGAATCTGAGGTGGAGCAGCTCTCCCTATAGCCTCCTCCTTGGGGTTACAGTGGTTCTTGGATCGTTTATTCAGCAGGTCAGTCTCTTGTCCTTATCACAGGTCGGAGGCGTCACGGTGTGGAGTTCCTACGCAGTCCTCCCTGCAGGGTAGAGGAGTCGCCCCCCTTGTGGGCGGTAGTGCCCAGATCCTCCGACGTGGAGCGACCCCTCACCGGCCGCCACTCCTGAATTGGGGGCCGGCTCGCCCAGAAGGCGGCTTCCAGCCTGAACTCCCGGATGTGGCCATGGAGGTCCTTCAGCTGGGCCAGAAGCCTCTCGTCCTGCAGCCGCATCTCACCCTGGAGGAGAAAAGCATCAATAGGCTATAAACAACAATGGCAGAGATCATACAATCAGATTGCACTGTGTATGGCAGTGATCATACAATCAGATTGCACTGTGTATGGCAGTGATCATACAATCAGATTGCACTGTGTATGGCAGTGATCATACAATCAGATTGCACTGTGTATGGCAGTGATCATACAATCAGATTGCATGGCGTATGGCAGTGATCATCCAATCAGATTGCACTGTGTATGACAGTGATAATCCAATCAGATTGCACGGTGTATGGCAGACATCATACAATCAGATTGCACAGTATATGGTAGACATCATCCAATCAGATTGCGTGGTGTATGGCAGTGATCATCCAATCAGATTGCATGGTGTATGGCAGTGATCATCCAATCAGATTGCACGGTTTATGGCAGTGATCATACAATCAGATTGCCCGATGTATGTCAGACATCATACAATCAGATTGCACAGTGTATGGCAGAGATCATCCAATCACATTGCACGGTGTATGGCAGTGATCCCCTGCAATCCGTATCACTCACCAGTTCGCTCCTCAGCCAGGCCAGAGCCGGCTCCAGAGGCATCTCCATGTTGGGGGGTGTCTTCCGCCCCTCTGGCGGCTCATCCTGCATGAATCAGGCCGCGGCTGACCTGTCGCCCCTGGTTCTGATGGCCGGGCAGCCCCGTATCACAGTGTATAGAGGGGGATAAAAAAATGGCGATCTCACCTTCCAAAAGACGGCGTTATCCGCCTCGGGCAGCAGGTGGCGCTGCTGAGCCGCTCTCCTCCCGTCTGGTCCAGGATGGAGTCTGGCCTGTCTCCTGGGTCACCGCACAGCAGCGGCATCATCCAGCAACAGCGGAGCCCCGAGCCCGGGCCGCCACACCCGTCACTGCTGCCGCCATCACTATCCGGAGCCCCGAGCCCGTCACTGCTGCCGCCATCACTATCCGGAGCCCCGAGCCCGTCACTGCTGCCGCCATCTCTCCCCGGAGCCCCGAGCCCGTCATTGCTGCCGCCATCACTATCCGGAGCCCCGAGCCCGTCACTGCTGCCGCCATCTCTCCCCGGAGCCCCGAGCCCGTCACTGCTGCCGCCATCTCTCCCCGGAGCCCCGAGCCCGTCACTGCTGCCGCCATCTCTCCCCGGAGCCCCGGGCTGCGCACAGGTCAGTGGGGGGGACATTGCTACCAGGGCGGGGATGGGCCCCATTGTCTCCATCTGACAGGCGCACTACAAGCACCAGCATGCCTCTTATCTTGGCCGCTGCTGCTGTCAGATGGGTGAAGGCCATGCAGGGACTGGCTGCTGCGTACTTGTCCTATTCTGTCCCATCTATAGTCATGATAATTATTATTATTATCATCATCATCGCTAATAATATTATGCTATTAATACGTTCTGTTTACCAATGCCAATATCTGGCCGACCCAACCTGCGCCGTGTACAGGCCTCACCCCATCCCAGGACCAGGACCCCCAGGTACACACACCTACTCACCTGGGGGAGAGATGGAGGGAACGTGGGAGAGAGAAAGAGAGAGATGGAGGGAATGTGGGACAGAGAGCGAGAGAATGTGGGAAAGAGAGAGGGAACATAGAAAAGAGAGATAGAGAAAGAGAGAAATGTACGGAATGTGGGAAAGAGAAAGAGAGAGAGATAGAGCAAATGTGGGAGAGAAAGAGAGTACGTGGGAAAGAGAGATAGAGGGAACATATAAAAGAGAGATAGAGGGAGAGAGAGATGGAGGGAATGTGGGAAAGAGAGAGAGATGGAGGGAATGTGGGAGAAATAGGGGATTTGGGAAAGAGAGATGGGGAACATAGAAAAGACAGATAGAGTGAGAGAGAGATGGAGGGAATTTGGGAAAGAGAGCGAGAGAATGTGGGAAAGAGGGAACATAGAAAAGAGAGATAGAGAAAGAGAGAAATGTACGGAATGTGGGAAAGAGAAAGAGAGAGAGATAGAGCAAATGTGGGAGAGAAAGAGAGTACGTGGGAAAGAGAGATAGAGGGAACATATAAAAGAGAGATAGAGGGAGAGAGAGATGGAGGGAATGTGGGAAAGAGAGAGAGATGGAGGGAATGTGGGAGAAATAGGGGATTTGGGAAAGAGAGATGGGGAACATAGAAAAGACAGATAGAGTGAGAGAGAGATGGAGGGAATGTGGGAAAGAGAGCGAGAGAATGTGGGAAAGAGAGAAAGAGGGAACATAGAAAAGAGAGATAGAGAAAGAGAGAAATGTACGGAATGTGGGAAAGAGAGAGATAGAGCAAATGTGGGAGAGAAAGAGAGAATGTGGGAAAGAGAGATAGAGGGAACATATAAAAGACAGATAGAGTGAGACAGAGATGGAGGGAATGTGGGAAAGAGAGAGAGATAGAGGGAAAGTGGGAGAAATAGAGAGGGGATGTGGGAAAGAGAGATGGGGGAACATAGAAAAGACATGTGAGAGAGATGTGGACGGAATGTGGGAAAGAGAGAGGGATGGAGGGAATGTGGGAGAGAAATGTAGGGAATATAGTAGTGAGAGAGAGAGAAAATGTGGGAAAGAGAGATAGAGGGAATGAAGAAAAAAAGATATAGAGGGGAAAAGAGATGGATAAAATGTGGGAAGGAGAAAGAGATGGGGGGAATGTGACAGAGAGGGAGGGGGTGTTGGAAAAAGAGATAGAGGGAACATAGAAAAGAGAGATAGAGGGAGAGAGATATGGACGGAATGTGGGAGGGAGAGAGGAAATGTGGGAAAGAGGGGGGGAGAGAGATGGATGGAACATAAAAAAGAGAGGGGGGGAGAGAGATGGATGGAACATAAAAAAGAGAGGGGGGGAGAGAGATGGATGGAACATAAAAAAGAGAGGGGGGGAGAGAGATGGATGGAATGTGGGAAGTAGAAAGAGGGAGGGATGGAGGGATTGTAGGAAGGAGAAAGAGAGATAAATGGAGGGAATGTGGGAAAGAGCAATAGAGGGAACATAGAAAAGAGAGCTAGAGGAAGAGAGAGATGGATGCAGTGTGGGAAGGAGAAAGAGGGAGGGAGTGTGGGAGAGAGGTAGAGGGAGGGAATGTGGGAAAGACAGAGATATAGAAGGAATGTGGGGAAGAGAGCTAGAGACAGAGGCAACATAGAAACGAGAGAGAGAGGGATGTGGGGAAGAGAGAGAGATAGATGAAATGTGGGAAAGAGGAAAGGGAACATAGAAAACAATGTAAGAGGGATATGAATGAAACTGGGAAAAAGAGAGACAACTAGATGGAGAGAATGTCGAGATATAGAGAAAGTGGGAAACACAAAGAAAGCTAGAGGGAACATAGACAAAATAGAGAGAGAGCGATAAAGGGATTGTGAAAAAAAGATAGTGGGAGCATAGAAAAGAAAGACAGAGAAGAGAGATGAATGGAACTGGAAAAAAGAGAGCCATAAAGAGGGATGGAGGGAATGGGGGGAGGGGTGAGAGATGGGAGGCAATGGAAAAGAGAAACAGAAAACGATAAAGGGAACATGGAAAAGAGAGCAGAGAAAGCGTAAAAGAAAAAGAGAGATGGCGAGAACAGAGACAGAGAGGGATGAATGGAACGAGTAGAAATTAGAGTGAGATGGAGAAAATGTAGAAGACAGATGAAACAGGAGACGGGAATATGGAAAGATGGAGGGCTCGCACCTTTCAGATTTCCTTGCCGCTCTAAGTGGCACTTTAGGTCCGGTTTTGGTCTTTTTAAAAGAGTAACAAAAACATGGATTTTCATTTCCCGGGGTTTTGGTGCGCTTTGGGATTCGGGATGCCCGGGTGGATGCGCTGGCTTCCAGCTAATTAAAACAGATTGTGTCACCTGGCAATATATTTTGCCTACGCCAACATTTGGATCAGCTGGAGGGATGCTGTTTCAGAATCCACATGAGTAGATTGATTCATATACCAGGTTAATGGGGGGAGCTCACAGAGAGGAACATCCTAAATCGGGATGGACCAGAGACAGACAGGCAGCCTTGAAGTCTCTTGAAGTGGACCAAAACCTGGAATATTCACTATCCTGGGCTTTGGGTCTTGCCTCCACCATTTGGGATGCCCTGTTATGTGAACCCCCTGGATCACCAGTAAAACTTACCTTACCGCCAATCCAGCTGCGCATGTGCGGTCGTGCAGGGAGTCAACACACTTAGCTCTATTTAGCCAAATGGAGGTGAGGGCATCCCCGCTTGCCCCTAGCAGGAGGTGACCCCGAGCTGGTCATTCACAAATGCCTGGTGCGGGCAAGCGCCTAGCTAAAGGCATAGCAGAGCCCGGCCACTGCCCGCGCATGCACTGCTGGATCGGCAAATAGGTAATGGGATGGGGGTTTCACACGGTGGGGCATCCCAAATCAGGATGCCACGTGGGGAGGGAGTCATGCGGCCCTGGAGTCTTCTAGCTTTTGGTCCACTTTAAACTGACCAACCAAAGCTGCTTTAGTTCCACTATAAAGCCAGAAAAAAACCCAGGGTCGCTGACTTTCCCCCCTAGGGCATCCCAAATTGCTGTGTGAAACCCCCCAGATCACCCATAATAATTCACCTCTTCCCAGTCCAATGGTGCATACGCAGACTCTCGTCCTATCAGAGCCGTTTGCCATGAATATGTCATTTGGCAAACGTCTCTGATTGTTTTGAATAGGAAGCGCAAGTGGCCGCATCCCCCGCACCTTCAGGTTGTGTGCACGCCCCTATCCCAGCCATTCATATAGGCTAAGGGCTGGCGCACGCACGCTGCTGGGGATGTGGGAAAGAAAGATAGGGGGGGAACATAGAAAAGACATATAGAGTGAGAGAGAGGTGGACGGAATGTGGGAAAGAGAGAGACATGGAGGGAATGTAGGAAGGAGAAAGAAATGGAGGGAATGTGGGAGAGAAATATAGGGAATATAGGAGTGAGAGAGAGAGAACATGTGGGAAAGAGAGATAGAGGGAATGTAGAAAAAAATATAGAGTGGAAAAGAGATGGATAAAATGTGGGAAGGAGGGAGAGATGGAGGGAAGGAATGTGACATGCTAGCAAAATGACATTGTCACGGCAAACAGCTCTGATTGGACGTGCATGTGCCATTGGCCTGGGAAGAGGTAAGTTATTGGGAAATCTGAGGGTTTCACACAGCGGGGCATGGAACAAATCCTGAGTAAAAATCTCTCTTGTTCCACTTTAAAGTGGACCAAACCCAGGATTTTGTCTTTCCTGGGTTTTGGTCCTTGCCCCCGATCCGAGTGCCCCACAGTATGTAACCCCCCCAGATCACCGATGGCAACTCACCTCTTGCCGGTCCTACAGCGCATGCGTGTCTGCTCGTCCAATCAGCGCGCTCGGAGCCGCTGACATCACGTCGTCCACATCCCCAGCTACCTTCTAACAGGGAGCGTGCCTGCACCGGCCATTTACAAAGGCCTGGCACGGGCATGCGCCCTGCTAGAGGAATAGCGAGGATGCAGCTGTGGCTTGTATATGCGCCATTGGACCAGGAAAAAGTTAAGTGTAAGGGTGACCCGGGGGGTTTCATCCAAAATCAGGATGCCCCGGGGGTAGGGAATCGATTGGCCTGGAAATCTTATAAGATTCCTGGGCCAATCGCCGTGGGTTTTGGTCCACTTTAAGGTCAGCCTGGCGGGGGGGAAACTGATTTGGGAGGTGTGAGTGAGCAGACCTTAAAGTGGACCAAAACTGGCTTTGGTCCTTTCCCCCGGGGGCACCTGTGTGAAACCTCCCAGAACACCCAAACGGACTGTTTCTGGTCCCACAGCGCGTCTAAGTGCAGCAGCTCTGACGGCCGCATCCTCTGCCTCCCTCTAACAGGGAGCGTGCCTGCGCCGGACATTCACAAAAGGCAGAGAATGCGGCGGTCAGAGCTGCTGCTCTTAGACGCGCTGTAGGACTGGGAAGAGGTTAGTTGGCTGGCGCGATTTGGGGGGGTTTCACACCCCCAATTGGGGTGCCCCCGGGGAAAGGACCAAAACCCAGGAAAGTCAAAATCCTGGGTTTTGGTCCACTTTAAGTCATTATTCACTGGAGGTCTGCTTTAAACCCCGGTGGCCTGTCATGGGCGATGTGCTTGGTGTGTACATTACGGGCAGGTACTTACCTTTTAGTGGGGGGGGGGGTTGGTTGGCATCTTCATGACAAGGTTCTGATCCTTACCTGTTCCCCGTTGTCTCCACAGCTGCTGTGTGAGGGGGCGTGGTGAGCACAGGATGACCTTGACACTTCCCTCCAATGGCGGCGTCTTGTCACCTGGAGCTCAGTGACATCAGCAGAAGACATGGCGCCCAGGAGGAGCCAATCAGAGGCTTCGAAAACCCCACCTACGAGGAGCCAGGCGAGAGCAGCTTCAGCCGGGAGGCGTCCAGCCCAGAGTCGGAGGTGAGAGGATGGGCCAGCCGGTCGCCCCGCTCGGAGGACAGCCCTGGACTGGAGCCGGCCAGTCGCTCTGTGGATTATGGCTTCATCTGCTCCTTGGTGCTGTTGGTGTGCGGCATAGCGTTGGTGGCTGTCGCCTACACCATCCCGCGTGAGGCGCGCGTCAGGCCCGACTCAGTGTCCGCCCGCGAGATGGAGCGCCTGGAGCTTTACTACGCCCGTCTGGGTGCCCACCTGGACAAGTGCATCATTGCGGGGCTGGGGCTGCTCACCCTGGGGGGGACCCTGCTCTCCCTACTGCTCATGCTCTCCATCTGTAAAGGGGACTTCCAGCAGCGGCGGCGGAGGAGCAGGAGCGCCGCGTCCCGAGGAATGACCACCAAGTACGGCTCACTCAACCTGAGGATGAGGCAAGTGACCGCTGATGGAGGCCAGGTGCTGGTGGAACACGAAGTGCTGGAGATGACCAATCATGTTCCCCCGTGCCACGGCCACCAGCCTTAAAAGGGAACCCCTCTAGGAGAGGTCAGCCACCGACTCGGAACAGTGAGGACGCACTAGAGTTCTGCTCGTTCTCTTCTTTATTCTGTCAGGTCTCTTGAATTAGTGACTGGACCAACGCGATTCGACCAACGTTGCCCTCCTGTGATTGGCCTGGGCTGATTTAAGACGACCACAATTCAGCCAACCCCACGGGCAGACGCTGCTATTGGCTACACATGAACAGCTCGCACCGTGGTCTAGGGCTATAAATAGGACCAATCACCCATTTCGGGATGCCCTATGGTTACTTGATTGGCTGGCTTTGGAGACTCCAGGGCCAGACAACCAGGTAACTCTGGGGTATCCTGATTCAGCCCCCTACGATCACCTGAATTTATTGCCCTCTTATGATCGAAAGGGAGGATTTCAGTGCTCAAAGGGGCTTTCGACAACCACAATTCAGCCGAACACATAGGTAGGTGCCATTATCGGCCACTCATAGATAGCTAGCTCTGTGGTCTAGAGCTATAAAGAGGACCAACCACCTATTTCGGATGCCCCATGGTTACTTGATTGGCAGGCTTTGGAGACTCCAGGGCCAGACATTCAGGTAACTTTGGGGTATCTTGATTCGGGATGCCCCACTGTGTCAGCCCCCTGTCATCACCTGAATTTATTGCCCTCCTGTGATTGGAAGGGAAGGATTTCAGTGCTCGAGGGGCTGACCGACAACCACAATTCAGCCGAACACATAGGTAGGTGCCATTATCGGCCACTCATAGCTAGACCTGTGGTCAAGGGCATTAAAGAAGACTAACCACCCATTTCGGGATGCCCCATGGTTACTTGATTGGCTGGCCTTGGAGACTTCAGAGCCAGACATTCAGGTAACTCTGGGGTATCTCGTTCGGGATGGCACGCTGCGTCAGCCCCCTGTGATCACCTGAATTTATTGCCCTCCTATGATCGGCTGGGAGGATTTCAGAGCTTGAAGGGGCCATCCGACAAAGACGATTCAGCCGAACCCATAGGCAGGTGCCATTATCGGCCACTCATAGATAGCTAGCTCTGTGGTCTAGGGCTATAAAGAGGACCAACCACCTATTTCGGATGCCCCATGGTTACTTGATTGGCTGGCTTTGGAGACTCCAGGGCCAGACAATCAGGTAACTCTGGGGTATCCTTAATCAGCCCCCTACGATCACCTGAATTTATTGCCCTCCTATGATCGGCTGGGAGGATTTCAGAGCTTGAAGGGGCCGCCCAACAACCACGATTCAGCTGAACCCATAGGCAGGTGCCATTATCGGCCACTCATAGATAGCTAGCTCTGTGGTCTAGGGCTATAAAGAGGACCAACCACCTATTTCGGATGCCCCATGGTTACTTGATTGGCTGGCTTTGGAGACTCCAGGGCCAGACAATCAGGTAACTCTGGGGTATCCTTAATCAGCCCCCTACGATCACCTGAATTTATTGCCCTCCTATGATCGGCTGGGAGGATTTCAGCGCTCAAAGGGGCCGTCCAACAACCACAATTAAGCTGACCCCATAGGTAGCTGCCATTATCGGCCACTCATAGACAGTTAGGGCATTAAAGAAGACCAACCACCCATTTCGGGATGCCCCATTGTTACTTTATTAGCTGGCCTTGTAGACTCCAGGGCCAGACATTCAGGGAACTCTGGGGTATCTCGATTCGGGATGTCCCGCTGTGCCAGCCCCCTGTGATCACCTGAATTTATTGCCCTCCTATGATCGTAAGGGAGGATTTCAGCGCTCGAAGGGCCGCCCGACAACCACAATTCAGCCGACCCCATAGGTAGGTACCATTATCGGCCACTCATATATAGCTAGATCTGTGGTCTAGGGCTTTAAAGAGGACCAACCACCCGTTTTGGGATGCCCCCGGGTTTCTTGATCAGCCAGCCCTGGGAGTTTTCTGGACGATCCGAGGGGTTTCACACAAATTGGAATGCCCTAAGGACAAGAAACAAAACCCAGGATAGTGAAAATCACAGGTTTTGGCCGACTTTAAAGAGGAACAGCAACGCCTTAGGTCTATAAGACTCTCCAAGGAGGGGGGGGGGGGGGTTGGTCTACCTTTTTATATGACATCCTAAAATGAGTTGTCCCGCTTTGTCAGCCCCCCTGCGATCGGCCGGCAATCACTAACCTTTCCAGCGCTCCCACACCGCGTTCGGGAAGGTGCATTTTCCGTGGGGTTTAACACAAACCAGGTTTTGGTCCACTTTAAGAAGAAACAACATCCCCTTCATGTCTATAAGACTCTCGGGAGAGGGGAGGTGTTTCGCCTATTTATGGGGCATCCCAAAATGGGATCCCCTGCTGTGTCAGCCGGCCACGATCACCTGGCAATCACCTTTCTGGCGCACCCACACCTCATTCAGGAAGGTAAGGATTTTGGGCAATCCAGGGACAAAAACTCAGGATAGTGAAAATCCTGGACCAAAACCCACGGTGATCGGCCCAGGAATCTTATAGATCAATAACCTCCCCCCGGGGCACCCCACTGTGTGAAACCCCCCAGGTCGTCCATAAACTCACCTTATTCAGTCCAATGGCACATGCGCAAGCCGCAGCTGCATCCCTTTAGCAGGCATTTGTGAATGGCCGGTGCGGGCACCCTCCCTGTTAGACGGTAGCGGGGGATGCGGCTCAAGCTTAGACAAGCTGATGTGAGTGGATGCGAGTGCGCTGATTGGACGAGCGGCTGCACATGCGCCGTAGATGAGTTTCTTTCGGCATCCTGGGGGGTTTCACACAGCAGGGTGCTCCCGATTGGGGTGCCCCGGGGGCAAGGACCAAAACCCAGGATAGTCAAAACCCTGGGTTTTGATCCACTTTAATGATTCATTATGAAGGTGCCGGAAAGCTACATCACACTGCCTGACTGGATGTCCGGCTTCGGCCGCCTCACCACTTTCCTGCTGGCACCTTCCTCGGCCTTATAGCATTGTATGACAAGTACAGCAGAAGATGCTGACAGGAAGTGGTGGTGCAGCATGGAATAGGCTCCCCAGTTCAAAATAATAATAACATTCAAGCATGGTGGCGCCATCTTGTTACCGCCCACCTCCTTCAGCTCCATAATGGGGGGCTGGTACGATCAAAAGAATTTCAATTTAGCGGCTGGGTCAATTTTTGTTCATGATATTAAAGGGACCTAAACCTCTTAGCACTCAGTTTGGGATGCCTCTACAGTTAGGAAGGCAAAATGGGGCATTAAAGTGAACCAACACCCAGGATTTTGACTATCCTGGGTTTTGGTCCACTTGGGTGGGGCACCCCGATCGGGGTTGCCCCGCTGTGTGAAAACCCACAGAAAGCCCCCAAAACCTCACCTGACCCCGCTCCCACGTGACCGCTGCAGCCAATCCCCCCTGACGGACAAGCGAGGTCCGTCGACGGACAAGTGAGCGCGCCGCCGCCGCCTCCCGCGCGTCACTCTTACAGGGAGCGCGCCCGCACCGGCCATTCACAAACGGCCGGCACGGGTGCGCGCCCTGCTAGAGGGATGCGCGAGCGGCGGCGGCTCGCGCCAGCGCCGCTGGATCGAGGAGCAGGTAGGGATTTTGGGGCTTTCTGGGGGGTTTCACACAGCGGGGCACCCCCAATCGGGATGCCCCGCAGGCCCGATGCTGATCGGCCCGGGAATCTTATAGATTCCCGGGCCGATCAGCATCGGGTGTTGGTCCACTTTAAGGAGGAACATTGGCTGATTTCCCCCATCCATGATGCGTTCCTGATTTACATTATCATGCCTTGACACCAGAGTGGCTCGAAAAAGTTAAATGCAGTGCAAGACGCTGATTGGCTGGCTGACTGCGCATGCCGTGGGATTGCCTGAAATATTCTTTTTTTATGGGGATACACACAGTGGGGTGTCTTGATTTGAGAGGAACTATACTTTGCATAGTGAAAATCCTGTTCCACTTTAAAGTGAACCGAAAACCCAGATTTTTCCCTCATCAGGGTTTTTGGTCCCCTTTTACTGGGGCATCCCGGCTTTGCAGGGGAGCGCACATCAGCCCTTAGGCGTGGGATGCTGCAGCGACCTGTACATGCTGCTCCGGGGGTCCACCCAGCCAGAGACAGGGAATCTTTTTGACTCCAGGCTTGGGACTTTTGTTCCACTTTAAAGTGTAGCAATCAAGAGATCGCCACGTCCACAATTTGATCGAACGTCACGTGTGACAATGTGAGCTACGATGCCGTGTAGGAAAATCCGATCAAAAGATTGGCACGCCAATCAAGGATTTGTCACATGTGACAATGGGGCTGCGAGAGGTCGTCACATGTATGACAATCTGATCGAGAGGTCGCCACGTGTATGACAATCCGATCGAGAGGTCGTCACATGTATGACAATCTGATCGAGAGATCGTCACGTGTATGACAATCCGATCGAGAGGTCGCCACGTGTATGACAATCCGATCGAGAGGTCGCCACGTGTATGACAATCCGATCGAGGGATCGTCACGTGTATGACAATCTGATCAAGAGGTCGCCACATGTATGACAAGCCGATCGAGAGGTCGCCACGTGTATGACAATCCGATCGAGGGATCGTCACGTGTATGACAATCTGATCAAGAGGTCGCCACGTGTATGACAATCCGATCAAGAGGTCGCCACGTGTATGACAATCTGTAGCTAAGGGGGGCTGAAAACAGGTGGGGGCGCCATTTTGAATCTTTGCCGGGGTGCCAGAAAGCCTAGTTACTCCTCTGCATCATGGGAGGTGTTTAAATAAGCTGAGCAATGGCTCTGCCGCTGGAGCTTCCTGGTCATGCTGGCTATGGCGGTGGGAAATGGGTTAATGATTGGCGCTATGGAGGCATTAATGTTTAATGAGGGCAGATTATTCCATCCCGAGACCCTCCTGCTGCTCCCATCCCTGTGACATGGGGGGGGAAGGGAGAGAACAGCTCGCTTACAGGCCGCGTGACGACACCGTGCGCGGCCTGTAAGCGTCCCAGTGCATGCTGGGAGCAGTGGCAGGAGAGAGACCAGCTGTAGGGTCAGCCATTCAGAGCCTGAGCATAGACGGGCCCACCAGCAGTGTTGTCAATCTGATGATGACCAGCCTGGCAGTGGCGATTTAAAGCATACCAAAAACCCAGGTTCTTCACTCACCTGGGCTTTGGTCCAGTTAACTGGGGGGTGGGTGTGTGTGTGTGTGTGTGTGTGCGTGTGTGTGTGTGCGTGCGTGTGCGTGTGTGTGTGTAAGCAGAGTATTCTTTACATAGTACTGTTGAAAAAAAAAACATATGTCCATCAAGTTAAACCAACTGCACATGTGCAAGCATAACTCTATTCAGAATGGGTAATTTAATGGAGTACCTGGTGCCTTCCACTCACAGTGCATGGCTGGTGCGGCATCCCTCTGACTGATCCATGCCAGCCATTCAGATAGACCTGGCGTAAGAGCACACGTCAGCTGCGGCCTGTGCATGCGCCATGGGATCGCCAGATCAGCGCGTAAACAGCTTGAACCGGTAGATTGCATTTCCACCGCATTCTTGGCTCACATCCCGCAGCGGCTGGGGGGAAGGGAGGGGGGAGCACATCACAGGGAGACTGGGGATGCAGCCAATCTCCTTTCCCTGTCCTGGAGCTTTTTGACCAGGAGCATGCGCCATGGGACAATGAGGGAGGTACGTACCCTCCCAGATCAGGATGCACCCAGGGACAAGGACTTTTCACCAGGATAGTAAAAATCCTGGTGATACATAGACCTGTCACTAGATTGGATTTTAGTATACTCACCGTAAATTTGCTTTCTCCTACTAGTCACTTAAGTACCCCATTTAGAGCAGCTTAAAGGAGCACTATCGCGAAAAAATCCCCCAATAATAAAAATCCATATAACTATGCTGGATGGAGGGAGGAGGGGTCACTTATACACCCGGTATCGAGAAATATCCAACCAGGCTTGTTTTTTTTTATTTTAATGGAAGGAAGAGGGCATCTCGGGTGACAGACTCTGTCACCCCTCATAGACTAAACCTGTAACCCCCGGATTTTATTCCTACCAGGGGAAGAAAACCACAAGCTTGACGGGAGTTTTATTCAGTTCGGGTGTATAAGTGACCCCTCCCCTTATTAGCTAAAGTGTTTATATGGATTTTTAATATTACACAATTTTGCGATAGTGCTCCTTTAACCTCGACAGTGCAACGGCTGTGTACCCAAGTGCATGATACAAAAACCTTCCTTACCTGCACAACCCAGATTAGCGGGGCAGCTCGACAACCGGGCGGGTAGGATCAACACCGGCCAATCAGGCTTCCTGTAATCACAGCCATCAAACTGACAGATCTGCCATAGAAAGTGGTGTGCAGAGTTCAGACTCCTTCACACATGCATCAGAGTCAGATTGATCCTCTATTGATCCCACTCAACACAGAAACCGCCTGATCCCCATCCTTTCATAGGCTTTAGTCCAGGGGTGGGCAATTATCTTTTCCATGGGGCCACATGAGAAACTAAAAATATTGTGGAGGGCCGGGCCAAAAGGCTGAACTCAATTCTGCATAATATTAATTGTATTTCTTTATAAAAAGCAGTAAATTCTTTTGGAAAACCCTACATTCAGCATCTACCTTTCCTTTTTAGCGGACATTTTGAGGGCTAACGTCCTCTTGTAACAAGGATCATGTGCACTTAGCTGACAACTGAAGGGGAGGGTGATACTGGTTGGTAGGATCCACAGAAAGGGGGGGGGGGTATCGCCCTACAGACTCTTCCACCGCACTGGGCAGAGCAAATGCAGCCCCAATTCCCTTCCCCTCAAGCTTAGCAGCAGCCCGAGGTTGGCTTCCAGTCAGGCACTTTATGAGTCCCGCCCCTCCACCCAGGCAAGATGGCACCAGAGCCTACCTCCTTCTCCTCCCCTGGTTGGACTCTTCTTCACTGTCGGGCGCCTGCCGTCCCTCTTCACAGCGGGTCGGCCCGTTCTTCCTTCCTCACTCAGTGAGGAGGGGAAAAAGCGCCAGACCCAACAAACCGAGTGGCCGATCAGCTGCTGCTTAAGTGATCGACTGTGTACAGTGCAGGAGGCGCCGACCCGCTGCAAAGAGGCATGGGCAGGCGCCCCGCAGGCAGCACGAGTGGAGGGACTCCACCAGCCAGCTCAGCCCGGGCAAGTGAGAGCCAATCAAAGGGCCGTATATGGCCCGGGCCTTACAATGCCCAGGTCTGCTTTAGTCCCTCTCTAATCGATCCTTTTCCATTATGATCCAAGTCAGATCTATTTAATAAATAATCTGCCTGTGTTTACGCCCATGCTGGTCATACACGTTCCAATCTTCCAGTGCAATTCCTATTTGATCCGCTTTCATTCAGATTGAACTGCAATGATTAAATAGGAGCTCCAGAAGTGGCCATAAATGGGCCAATATTTCTGTGTAATTCCAATGTAATCAGTTTTATTGTATTTAAATCGAATAATTTCAATCCAATTTTTCTGTAAAATTCCAGTTTGCTAAGGTTTATTTAATTCAGGTCAAACTATGGAATCATTCTGGCCATACATGCTCCAGTTTTTCTCTACAATCCCCATTTTATCAGTTGTATTTAATTTATAGAACTGGGCATACACATTGCAATTTGACCAGTTTGATTTCATTCAGATTGAACGATCAATACATTTCCCAATTTTTCTGTACAATTCCCATTTAAATAAATAAAGGGGGGTGGGAGCAGCTCAATCACTATTATTTATACTAAATTATTATTATTATTCAGGGCCTGGGAACTAATTTACCGCCCAGTTTAACCCTCTCATCATCAAAATATTAAGCAACAAACATGTCTAGCTGTGTGGAAAGACAGAGATTTAGTTGCAATTCCCATTTAATCAGATGTATTTTATTTATATCAAATATTAAAAAACCTTAAATAATCATTTAAAAAATGCGACATGGATCAGTGTGTGATTTGGCCAAAACCGCGTGACAGCTCGGCAACTATAGAGACCTCATCTCTGCAGCCGGATCATGTCCCAATTGGCTGCGTTTTGCTGCGATGAATTATTCATTATAAAACCAAAGACAGAAGGTCTGCAGCCAATCTCCGGCCACGCGGGGTGGCAGCCGGCTGCATAGGGGGCTGAAGATGAAAATATCTTGTACAGAATGTAAGCTCTGTAGACACAGTGTGTGCCCGCTGTACATGCCAAGGAGTCATCATATTGTATCTCATTCGTTTCTAATAAAGGAGTAGCTGTCCAGATCTGCTTTCCGACCTCCTTCTTACACAACAACGAACATGTCCGGACTCCTTCCTGTACCCCTACTATCCATCCAGCACCCCCAACTCCTTCCTGTACCCCTACAATCCACCCAGCTCTCCTCTGACTCCATCATGTACCCCTATTACCCATCCAGCACCCCCAACTCCTTCCTGTACCCCTATTACCCATCCAGCACCCCCAACTCCTTCCTGTACCCCTACTATCCATCCAGCACCCCCAACTCCTTCCTGTACCCCTACAATCCACCCAGCTCTCCTCTGACTCCATCATGTACCCCTATTACCCATCCAGCACCCCCAACTCCTTCCTGTACCCCTACTATCCATCCAGCACCCCCAACTCCTTCCTGTACCCCTACAATCCACCCAGCTCTCCTCTGACTCCATCATGTACCCCTATTACCCATCCAGCACCCCCAACTCCTTCCTGTACCCCTACTATCCATCCACCTCCCCTCTGACCCCATCCTGTACCCCTATTATCCATCCAGCTCCCCTCTGACTCCATCCTGTACCCCTATTATCCATCCAGCTCCCCTCTGACTCCATCATGTACCCCTATTATCCATCCAGCTCCCCTCTGACTCCATCCTGTACCCCTACTATCCATCCAGCTCCCCTCTGACTCCATCATGTACCCCTATTATCCATCCAGCTCCCCTCTGACTCCATCATGTACCCCTATTATCCATCCAGCTCTCCTCTGACTCCATCATGTACCCCTATTATC
Source organism: Gastrophryne carolinensis (assembly GCA_027917425.1). Classification (NCBI taxonomy): domain Eukaryota; kingdom Metazoa; phylum Chordata; class Amphibia; order Anura; family Microhylidae; genus Gastrophryne; species Gastrophryne carolinensis. The sequence goes on from CM051243.1 coordinate 48,111,901, forward strand.
CATCCAGCTCTCCTCTGACTCCATCATGTACCCCTATTATCCATCCAGCTCCCCTCTGACTCCATCATGTACCCCTATTATCCATCCAGCTCTCCTCTGACTCCATCATGTACCCCTATTATCCATCCAGCTCCCCTCTGACTCCATCATGTACCCCTATTATCCATCCAGCTCCCCTCTGACTCCATCATGTACCCCTATTATCCATCCAGCTCCCCTCTGACTCCATCATGTACCCCTATTATCCATCCAGCTCCCCTCTGACTCCATCATGTACCCCTATTATCCATCCAGCTCCCCTCTGACTCCATCATGTACCCCTATTATCCATCCAGCTCTCCTCCGACTCCATCATGTACCCCTATTATCCATCCAGCTCTCCTCCGACTCCATCATGTACCCCTATTATCCATCCAGCTCTCCTCTGACTCCATCATGTACCCCTATTATCCATCCAGCTCTCCTCTGACTCCATCATGTACCCCTATTATCCATCCAGCTCTCCTCCGACTCCATCATGTACCCCTATTATCCATCCAGCTCTCCTCCGACTCCATCATGTACCCCTATTATCCATCCAGCTCCCCTCTGACTCCATCATGTACCCCTATTACCCATCCAGCTCCCCTCTGACTCCATCCTGTACCCCTATTATCCATCCAGCTCCCCTCTGACTCCATCATGTACCCCTATTATCCATCCAGCTCCCCTCTGACTCCATCATGTACCCCTATTACCCATCCAGCTCCCCTCTGACTCCATCCTGTACCCCTATTATCCATCCAGCTCTCCTCCGACTCCATCATGTACCCCTATTATCCATCCAGCTCCCCTCTGACTCCATCATGTACCCCTATTATCCATCCAGCTCCCCTCTGACTCCATCCTGTACCCCTATTATCCATCCAGCTCCCCTCTGACTCCATCATGTACCCCTATTATCCATCCAGCTCTCCTCTGACTCCATCCTGTACCCCTATTATCCATCCAGCTCCCCTCTGACTCCATCATGTACCCCTATTATCCATCCAGCTCCCCTCTGACTCCATCATGTACCCCTATTATCCATCCAGCTCCCCTCTGACTCCATCATGTACCCCTATTATCCATCCAGCTCTCCTCTGACTCCATCATGTACCCCTATTATCCATCCAGCTCTCCTCCGACTCCATCATGTACCCCTATTATCCATCCAGCTCTCCTCCGACTCCATCATGTACCCCTATTACCCATCCAGCACCCCCAACTCCTTCCTGTACCCCTTCTATCCATCCAGCTCCCCTCTGACTCCATCCTGTACCTCTACTATCCCTCCAGCTCCCCTCTGACCCCATCCTGTACCCCTATTATCCATCCAGCTCTCCTCCGACTCCATCATGTACCCCTATTACCCATCCAGCTCTCCTCTGACTCCATCATGTACCCCTATTACCCATCCAGCACCCCCAACTCCTTCCTGTACCCCTACTATCCACCCACCTCCCCTGACTCCATTATGTACCCCTACTATCCATCCAGCTCCCCTCTGACTCCATCCTGTACCCCTATTATCCATCCAGCTCTCCTCTGACAACATCCTGTACCCCTATTATCCATCCACCTTCCCTCTGACTCCATCATGTACCCCTATTATCCATCCAGCTCCCCTCTGACTCCATCATGTACCCCTATTATCCATCCAGCTCCCCTCTGACTCTATCCTGTACCCCTATTATCCATCCAGCTCCCCTCTGACTCCATCATGTACCCCTATTATCCATCCAGCTCCCCTCTGACTCCATCCTGTACCCCTACTATCCATCCAGCTCTCCCCCGACACCATCCTGTACCCCTACTATCCACCCAGATCTCCTCTGACTCCATCATGTACCCCTATGTTCCACCCAGCGCCCCTCTGACTCCATCCTGTACCCCTACTATCCATCCAGCTCCCTCTGACTTCACCCTGTACCCTTACTATCCATCCACCCTACTATATATCTATTCACCACATCTCTGACTACATCTTGTATTCTAACGCTCTGGACATATCAAGCAATGTAAATCAATGATATTCAGTAGTTTTGATGAAAACAAAAGATTTATTCAGCTTAATGTGTTAAATGAAAAAATGGTCTAGCTGTGGCCAACTCAATCCATTGTTAAAGCACTTAAACCCCAGAGGGCGCCATAAAGTCCATGGCAACAGTAAGCCAGCTCCTGCTCAGGAAATCAAAGCAACCAGTCCAAAGCAACAGGGTTGAAAGGCACCAATGAGCATCCAGAATCACATGAACATGTCATCATATCCTGGTGGTGGCAGGTGATCAGGATCAGGCCTGAAAAGGTAAAAAATAGGAGAATTAGTTTGTCCTGCTGGCCCCTGATATGTGCGCTGTGTGCTCGCAATCCAAAAACTCACCCAGGGCGATGAGCTCCTGGAGGCCCAATGGGATCAAATCGGGCACCTGGTGGTACAGCCCCAAGAGGGAGACCTCCTAAAGGGTCTGGTCTGGGTCTTGTACGCCCTGAATGAAGCGGGTCAAAGATCATGCCTCCAGAGCTCCTCCTGTAATACAGAGAACCACAAATATGACCTGTGCCGTGGGTACACATTAGGGAAGCCTTGGTTAGATAAGTGGACTTAAAAAAGGAAATCCTACCTAAAGATAAACAGGATGACTATATAAAGGAGGTTCTACCCAGGGCTTAATGGATGGGCTTTATAAAGGAGAACCTACCCAGAACTAAATAGGTACATTTTATAAAAGAGATCCTTACCAAAGCTAGATATGGAAACATTAAAAAGGAGGTTCTACCCAGAGCTAAAAAAGGTGGACTATAAAGGAGGTCTTACCTATAGGTGAGGGAGGTCCTAGCCAGAATAGGATAGCTGGATTTACAGTACTATAAAGGATATTCAACCCAGACCTTGTTAGGTGGACCCTATATTGAGGGTCCTATCCAGAGCTAGATAGATGGGCCTTATATAGAAGGTCCTACCTAGAGTGCGATAAGTGGGCTTTATATAGGAGTTCCTAACCAGGGTTAAGTAGGTGGATTTTATAAAGGAGATCCAACCTGGAGCTTGTCAAGTGTAGCTTATAAGGGAGGTCCTTATATCATCCTTTATCAAGAGTTAGTCAGGTGGACTTTATAAAAAGAAGTTCCGACCCACAGCTAGATAAACCCACTGATTCCTATCTAGGCAGGACCTTCTTTTATAAAGGAGATCCAACCCTGAGCTTGTGAGGTGGAGCTCTGGAAGGTCCCACCTAGGGCTAGATGAAATGCTAGAGGTGGGATTAGTTAATCTTTTGTGTGGGCTTGAGTCTATTTGGTATGGAAAGGAGGATTCTGAAGGTAGATGGACCGTATAAAAGGAGGTCCTATGTGGACATTATAAGGAAGTTCCTACTGTAGATATGCAGACTTTATAAAGGAGATCCTATCTAGAGATAGTTAAGTGGGCTTTATGAAGCAGATCCTAACCAGGGCTAAGTAGGTGGACTTTAGAAAAGAGATCCAAACCTAAGCAGGGCTAAAAGGAAGGTCCAACCTAAAGCAAAATAGGTAAATAAAGGAGGTCCTCATGGACTTTATAAAAAAAAGTCCTACAAATAACTAGATGGGTGGACTTTATAAAGCAGGTCCTACATTGCGATAAGAAGCTTTATAAAGGAGGTCCTACCCAGAGCAATATAGTTGGATTTTACAAATGAAGGCCTTAAAGTGGACCAAAACCCACTGAACTTGTGAAATACACTTGGCCGAAGCCAAATCGTCCTGTAACACTGATTTTTTTTTTGCTGTCCCTCGGTGTAAGATGGCAGGCGATCAGATCAGTGGCAATGAATGGAGGAGGCAGAGCTTTACAGCTAAACAGGCTCCGTTATCTGGGATTAGAATGAAGTGGGGGCAGTGAAAATTTGGCAAACGTTTCTCCTCATGAGGGGAGCAATTCAGGGGATACAAGTTGAAAATGTGGGTTTAGGTCCGCTTTAATTGACTTTATAAAGGAAGTTCATATAATGAAGATTATCGTTCGAGAGAGATAAGTAAGCATTATAAAGAACAATCTATACAGAGATAGAGAGGTGGACCTTATAAAGGTGGTCGTCAGGGTCAGGGGCATACCATAGAGGCAGCAAAGGCACAGGCCCCGGGGCCTGTGGCAAAAGGGGGTGTCTTTGTAGAATGTATGCCGCCTGGCCCCAGCAGCAGCAAAGATTAATACTTACCTACCCAGCCATGGTGCCTCCATGTAACCTGTTCAGCAGCGCCACGCCTCATCCTGCCCCTTGCATGCCTCCCCTGCACCTCCAACAACAGGCCCAATATCCACAGGGACCCAGTCTGTGAGATCGCCCTGCTATGGGGCCCAATCAGAACTATGTACACCCTTGCTCAGGGGACTTTATAAATGAAGTTTTTACCTAGTGTTAGATATATGGACCTAAAGGGTGTTCTACATGTTATTTTTATATGCCATCCCAGATAAAAAAGGGTTCTACTTAGGACTAGATCAGTGAAGCGAATAAAAGGAGTCCTACCTGGTGCTTAATAGGTGTCCTTGCCAAAGCTAGATAGGTGGACTTTATAAACCCAATACTAAATAGGCAGATCTAATAAATAAAAAAGGTCCTAACCAGTGCTGGATAGGACGACTTACCTGGCACATCAGAGGTGGGTTTAATAAAATGGGCAATAAGCCATTGTCCAAAATGATTTTCAGTTTACCAACGCATTCACATTATCTGTCCACTTACCCCAAAGGATCCAAATCTGCAGCACCATATGGAAAATGTCCACTGGGGTCCTCCCTAGAGAAGGAGAAGAAAGCATATGAATGGCAGAGTTTGATTCTTTGTGACTATGGAAGAGGCCCCTGTGATTTACACCCACCACAAGCCTCGTAACTACCTGCGATCCAGGGCCTCCAATCCTAAAGGCAAATGTTAGTTATTCGCTGCCGCCTCCTCCTCCCACTGGGCCCAATTATTGGCCAGGATCGCTCTACCTGGAAACCAGAACCTGCTTCCCCTCCCTCCACGCTCCAGACCCCGAAGGAGGCAGCTGTGTCTCTGACCTTACTCACAGCACAAGACTTTCCTTGGCACACCAGAGACAACCCATAATATGCAACAGGGAGGTGGGCCGCCTGTGTGACCATTATCCCAACCCATCCTTGCCAATGCCACACAGAAAAAAGCTCTTACCAGGTAGGTGGGTGGCGTGGAGGGTTCCTGGTTGGTACCCGCAGCGGGTCATGCTCCGGGGGGTGCTCTGCTCTTTCAGGTGTACGTCTTGTCTCCTTGGGGCGCAGCAGAGAGGAGAGGAGCTTGCTCTGTATCTGCTGGTGCAGCTCCTTGGGGTTTTTATACACGCTGTGACGGGAGAAGACACAATTGCAGCGGAGTGTTACGTCCAATAGGATGACTTCGTGTTTAACCATCAGACATGGCTTAAAGTGGAACAAAACCCAGAATTTTATTTATCCCGGGTTTGTTCTGTGCCCAGGGGCATCCCGAATTAGGTTCCCCTACTGTGTGAAACCCCCCAGACTGTCCAGTAAAGACCAATGGCAGGCCCATCTGCCTAGGTTTTGTTCCGCTTTAAAATATCCTGCACCTTTAAGTGACTGAGGTAACAGTTATGGGGCTGGGGGACTACAGTGACACAGACTGGAGGCTTCTGGAAGCTCTACAGATGGACTTCCATGGATGGAATTGGTCAATATTGATCTCACTGCCAGGGACAAGCAGATTTTTACCCATCATGCCACACTATCACAGGGAGGTCCTAGAAATGGACCTAACAATGAGAGGTACTAGCAGATTCTTACCTATCATGCAAGACCAACAGGGAGGTCCTAGTAATGGACCTAATGATGAGAGGTACTGGCAGGTTCTTACCCATCATGCAACACCATCAGGGAGGTCCTAGTAATGGACCTAATGATGAGAGGTACTGGCAGGTTCTTACCCATCATGCAACACCATCAGGGAGGTCCTAGTAATGGACCTAATGATGAAAGGTACTGGCAGATTCTTACCCATCATGCAACAGCCGCTGGCCAAAGTCTGATGGCTCCTCGCTGGATGTATAGAATATAGACTGACCTGTGGAAGCTTTGCAGGTTGGTTGCATCTATAAAGTCCTCCATGTTCAGTGTTAGATCAGCCACCTTCTCTGTTTGACTCTCCTGTGCATAGGGAAGATATGAGGGCGTAGAGGTCATCCTGCTGCTCTGACCCCCCCCCCCTCATAACTACAGGCCTAAAAGCTGGGATCCAAGGGGTTCATACTGGTAACCTGCAGCATATAGATGTATGTGATGATGTTACAGAGAATCCCGCAAGACCCTGAGTGTAACCTATCCTGCTAGAGGCAGCAAGACACGCCCACACCCTCCTCTGTATCCTCCCATATACCCTAATAGAGTGTAAGCTCTTCTCCTTCTGTATCCTCCCTTATACCCTAATAGATTGTAAGCTCTTCTCCTTCTGAGTAAAATCAAGCAATCATATACAATATATACAAAGTTACAATAATAAATAAATAAAATAAATAATAACTAAACAAAAAGAAACAGGCCTAACAATTCGGCATATAATATATAATATCCATTATTCTATATACAATCCTATCTACAACCTAACACTACACTATACACAAATCAACAGGAAGACTAAGAGACCCCGTCACCTGTGCACGCAGCCGTTCTTCAAAAATCTGTCATTGTTATAAAAAACTATGGGTGATAAGAGACAGAAAAGCCCACCCAGAGGGAAGTCATGAGGACTAAGGAGGCCTGATGTTCCTCCACGCCTTCATCCAGGCCCCCCGTTGCCACCTGTCCCTCTCCAGCACCCGGATCTTGCCCACCTCATGCAGGATGTCATGCACCACCACCGGGACAGGGAGGACTTTCTTCCTAATGCAGAGCTGGCACCGTGCATTCCACGTGAAATAGCGAATCACTAGACTAACTAGATATAAAGTGTCCAAACAAAAATCCCCTCTGTTCTTGAATGCCCCGTACACCCACTCAGCATAGGAAAGCTGGGAGAAGAAGGGGGCACTGAGGGCCAACCCCACCTGTTTACACACATCTACATTAAAGGGACACCAGAGCAGGAAGTGGTCCATAGTCTCCACCTCATCCCGACACTGCTCCCGGAGACAAATTATCTCTGGCCATTATCTCTGGCGACTCTTCCGGATCCCCCTAAGGTAGAGTTTTCCTTGGAAGGAGAGCCAGGCTATATCCCGGTATTTCAAAGGAATTCTTGAGGAGTTAATAAGCCTCAAACCCTCCCTCATGATGGGGCCTGGGCAATCCCTGAGGGACAATGGCTCATGAAAAGCCAGACCCAGGACCCGACTCACCAGAAGCTTCCTCGGAGTAGATCTCATGTCCTCTGCCGTCAATTGCCATTGCCGAAGTATTTTCAAGCACGGGGCAACATAGGCCGGGAGCTGAGCCTGAGGAACTTGAGGGCTTTTCACCCGGCCACCATTCTCCCAGTCTCGCAGGAAGGGCTTAAACCAGGACTGGAAAATACCCACCCAGCCAGGCGGGCTCTCTGCCAACATGCTTCCAAAATTATGTTTCAGAAACAAGAATGAGAAAAACACTACTGGGTTGACCATCCCTAGGCCACCCTCCCGCCTGGATAGGTAAGTGACATTTCTTTTCACCAGGTTCATGCGGTTTCCCCATAACATCTGGAAAAACACGCTGTAGACCCTGGTGTAGAGAGATACTGGCAAAACACAAACGAAGCTGACATATAAAAAGATGGGGATCAGGTAGGTCTTGATAAGGTCAACCCTTTCCCTGAGAGACATTTTCCAGCTCTTCCAGACTGCAACCTTGGCATTGGCAATTTCCAGCCTGCGCTCCCAGTTTTTTTGGCCATAATCACCAGGACCGAAATTAATGCCAAGGATCTTAATTTCCTGCTGGGGCATTGGGAAGGCGTCCGGAAGTTCGAAGCCCTCACCCTCCTCACCCATCCAGAAAACTTCACTCTTCTCGTGATTGACCTTGGAGCCCGACGCTTCTGTATACTGTGCTATTAGAGAGGCCACCTCCTCTGCCTCATTTGTTCCAGAGACAATCACAGATACATCATCAGCATAGGCAATGACCTTCAAAGGAGGCTCACCAGGCACACCCAGAGGAACCCCACATAACATGCTGCTCTCGACCCTCCTTATAAAGGGATCGATCGCAAACACATACAGTAGGGGACTCAGAGGGCATCCCTGTCGCACACCAGAGCCAACTTTGAAAGGCCTTCCAACCCAACCATTAACAAGAGGGAAGCTCTCAGCCCCTTCATACAGGGTCTGTAGCCAATTAATGAACCGCCCTGGCAGGCCGTACTTACCAAGAAGCAGCCATAGGTACTCATGATTGACCCTATCAAAAGCCTTTGCCTGATCTAACGCCAACAAGTACTTTCCCCAGCCTGCAGCCCTGCACTGCTCCAAGGCTTCCCGGACAGCTAAAACCGCTGAGAAGGTGCTTCTACCTTGGATGGAGCAGTGCTGATGACAGGAAAGCAGTTGCTCCGCTACTGACGACAAGCGCCAGAACAAAATCTTTGCCAGTATCTTTCTATCGACATTGAGAAGGCTGATGGGGCGCCAGTTCTCAATCATCGAAAAGTCCTTTCCTTTTGACAGAAGGATCACAGCCGAGCTCCTCATGGAGGGAGGGAGGGAACCCTCTGCCAGACAGCAATTAAAGACCTCCACCAAATGTGGTGCCAGGATGGTCTTAAAACATTTATAAAATTCAGCTGTCAGACCATCTGACCCGGGCGATTTTTGATGGCAAGGTGATCAATCGCACTTACCACCTCATCAGCCGTGACCGGTTCTGTCAAGCTAGTGATAGAAATGTCATTTTCCAATCCTGGAGTAGAGTCCAGGAAACTTTCCATCTTTGCCCGGTCAAGAACCTTTCTGCCCAGGAGGTCAGCATAAAAGGACCTAATAATCTCCAGGATCCCAGATTTAGATCTCACCAGGGAACCTGTGCTATCCTTCAGACCAAGGACAGTCTTGAGAGCTGCAGCCTGTCTGCAATTCTGATAGGGATCGGGTGAGTGGTATTTCCCATAATCCCTTTCCAGAACCAGAGAAGCATGCCGGTCATACTGACACTTCCTGAGGAGAAGCTTGACTTCAGAGATTGCCCCTTGATCTCCACCATTCGAGACAAGGATGTCAAGTTTCCTCCGCAAGCGCTGGTAGGCAATGTATTTATCAAGCTGTTTTCTTTTCCCTAGGCCTCTGAAAAGCCCAGCAATTCTCATTTTGGTCAGCTCCCACCACTCAGACCTGCTGCTGCAAAAATCCTTAATGGAAACCTGTGCCTGAAAAAAATCCTCAAAAGATTGTCTTACCCCCTCCTCCTCAAGGAGAGCCGAATTCATCCTCCAGATGCCCCTTCCTCTAGGGGGTGTGTCAGAAGCATTCAAGACCATCGATAGTAAAAGGTGATCGGAGAACTCGACCGCCTGCAGCCGGGGAGGCTGAGAAGCCGAGCCCTCCTTAAAAAAAAAACCTGTCTATTGTACTCTGACTGCTACCTCGCTGAAAAGTGAAGCCCGTGAGGTCTGGGGAGTGCTTAATGTGCACATCTTCCAGACCTGCCTCTCTAACCATACTATTCAAAAAGAGACTATCGCAGCCCAGCTTGCCTTTGAAGCCTCTCCTGTCCATGGGCCTAGTCACGGTGTTAAAATCACCTCCAAAGACTACTGGCCGGGCTGTAAAAAGGAACGGCTTGATCTTTGTAAGGAGGCATTTCCTGTCCCACTAAGTTTGGGGTCCATAGATATTTATTAGGCGCAGGTCCTGCTCCCCTACAATGACGTCCAAGACCATGCACCTCCCAATCTCCACCTCAATGACTCCCCGGCAAGTTACCATGTCGGTTTTAAAAAGCACCGCCACTCCGCTGTAAGGCTCGGCCGCAAGAGACCAAAAAGAGGGTCCGTGCCTCCACTCCTGCTTCACAGCGTGAATGTCGGCCAGACTGGCCAATCTGGTCACCTGCAAAAACAAAATGTCAGCATCAAACTGGCTGAGAAAAAATACCATTTTGTGAATTCTCACCTGTAAAATGGGTATTATAAGTATGTCACACACCCCACTTCAAACATTAATAATTACACTAGGGTTAACGCACCGCTAGGTGGCAGCATTGCAGAGAACCTCCAAAAACTTCAACAGGCCCCTCCCGGTCTATACATACCTGGTACCTCCCAAGAACCTCCCAGTATTAGAACAGCAGTAAGACAAGGTACCAGAACCAAACAATGTAACCCTCAATGTAAAGAACTAAACTTCACCAAATAAAGAGCCAGGATACCGAAAAGGGCGGGTGAAGTGGGGTGTGTGACATACTTATAATACCCATTTTACAGGTGAGAATTCACAAAATGGTATTATTCTAAGTATGTCACACACCCCACTTCAAACATTAATAATTACACTAGGGACATCCAACAGCAGTGTCCAGAAAAGGGTGGGTATCCGAACAGGCAATAACGCAGAAAAAACTCAAACCACTGCAGCCTGCAAAACCTTGCGGCCAAAAACAGCATCCGCTGAGGCCCGCACATCAACCTTATAGAACTTAGAAAAAGTATGAACAGAAGACCAAGTTGCAGCCTTACACACTTGTTCAACCGAAGCCTGGTGCTGAAAAGCCCAGGACGCACCAACCGCACGAGTAGAGAGAGCAGTAACTCGGAAAGGAGGATCCTTCCCCTTAGCCGAATAAGCACCAACAATGGCCTGACGAATCCATTTACTAATGGAAGATTTGGCCGGAGCCAAACCCTTCCAAGGCCCACATGGCACAATGAAAAAGGCATCAGTCTTACGAAAAGAAGACGTAGCACGTAGATAGTACCTGACACAACGTACCACATCCAAGCAGTGCAAAGCACTCTCCTTGACATTCTTAGGCTTAGGACACAAAGAAGGAAGAACAATGTCCTGGTTAAGATGAAAAGCAGAGACCACTTTAGGGAGAAAATCTGACTTGTAACGAAAAACCACTTTGTCCTGATGATCCTCAAAATAAGGAGCCTGAATAGACAAAGCTGCCAACTCTGAAACACGCCGAACCGAAGTGATGGCCACCAAAAAGGCAACCTTCTGAGTAAGAATGGACAAAGCGACATCCCGCAAAGGCTCAAAAGGAGGAGCCTTAAGAGCGGAAAGAACCAAATTCAAATCCCACACTGGGAGCAAAGGCTTCCTGGGAGGCCGCACATGCGAAACCCCCTGGACAAAAGTCTTGACCAAGGAATGACTAGCAAAAGATTTCTGGAAAAAAATAGACAAAGCAGAAACCTGTCCCTTCAAGGTACTCAGCTGAAGACCGGAGTCCAGCCCCGACTGAAGAAACTCCAAAATCCTAGACACAGAAAAGACCCGGCAAGGCAAAGACCTAGCCTCACACCAATCAATATAAGATCTCCAATACCTGTAATAGATGGAAGAAGAAGATCTCTTCCTGGCACTAATAAGAGTCTGAATGACCACTTCCGAAAGACCCTCCTCCTTTAAGATGGAGGTTTCAGCAGCCAAGCCGTCAAAGCCAGCGTTTGTAAACTGGGGTAACATAGTTGACCCTGAGTGAGAAGATCTGGCCGAAGAGGCAGATCGAACTGATCTACGGCCAGACGAACGATGTCCGCGAACCACACCCGCCTTGGCCACCTTGGAGCCACGAGAATGGCGGGAACTCCCTCCAGAACCAACTTTCGCAGAACCCTGCCTAGCATGGGAATCGGAGGAAACAGATAAAGAAACCCCAGGTCCCTCCAGCTCAGGGTCATGGCATCCACCGCCAGAGCCAGAGGGTCCCGGGACAGGGACACAAAGGACGGAAGCTTGTGATTGTGACGAGAGGCAAACAGATCCACCTCCGGCGTCCCCCACCGGAGACAAAGTGACCGAAACACCTGGGGATGGAGAGACCACTCCCCCCGACGGGACGCACACCGGCTCAGAAAATCCGCCTCTGTGTTTTCCGCTCCCGGAATGTAAACTGCCGAGATGCAAGGGACATGAGTCTCCGCCCAGACCAAAATCAGAGACACCTCCCTGTGGGCACCCAGACTGCGAGTCCCTCCTTGGTGATTGATGTAAGCAACCGCCGTCTGATTGTCTGAGCGAACCTGAACCGGCAGACCTTGTAAATGATGCGTCAAGCGAGACAGAACCAACCTGATGGCTCGCAATTCCAGAACATTGATGGGCAAGTGGGCCTCCTGAGGGTCCCACTGCCCCTGAAACCGAAGATCCTTCCAAAAACCTCCCCAGCCTGACAAACTGGCATCCGTGGTGACAGTTTCCCAAAGTGGAGTCAGAAACGACCTGCCCTTCAGAAGGTTGTCCGAGACCAACCACCACAGAAGGGACTGCCGAACCCGAGGGGACAACCGGAAGGACCGATCCAACGACCCCGGACACCGGTTCCAAGACGCCAAAAGATGAAATTGAAGAGTCCTCGTATGAAACTGAGCAAAAGGAACTGCCTCGAACGAGGCCACCATCAACCCCACCAGTCTCATCCCCAGACGAATGGACGGATGAGGATGGGAGAGGAGCAGCTGGACCAATTCCTGAATCATCAGAACCTTGGCCTGAGGGAGAAACACTCTGTGCTGGCAGGAGTCCAACGACATCCCCAGAAAGGTCACCACCCTGGCCGGAACCAGCGAGGACTTGGGGTAATTGATCACCCAGCCGAACCTCTCCAACATAGACACCACCGTGCTGGTGTCCCCCTCTGCTTGACTGAAGGAAGGAGCCATGATGAGAAGATCGTCCAGGTAAGGCACAATGCGAATCCCCTGAGCTCTGAGCAGGGCCATCACCCCCGCCAACACCTTGGTGAACACTCTCGGAGCAGAGGTGAGGCCGAATGGAAGAGCCACAAACTGAAAATGCCGATCCCCCACCACGAAACGAAGGAACCGCTGATGAGCAGGAAAGATCGGCACGTGCAGGTACGCATCCTTGATGTCTATGGACGTCATAAAGTCCCCCCGCCGAAGCGAACCGATCGCAGACCGCAGGGTTTCCATGCGGAACTTCCGAGGACGAATAGACCTGTTGAGAAACTTCAAATCCAGAATAGGACGGAAGGACCCGTCCTTTTTGGGAACCGTGAAGAGATTGGAGTAAAACCCGCGCCCTACCTCTGAAGAAGGAACCGGGCAAATGACAGCTAAATCTAGAAGATTCCTTACTGCCGCCAGGAGCCCCTGCGCGGCCAAAGGATCCAAAGACACCCGAGACCTGAAGAACCTTGGAGGAGGACGGGACTCGAACTCCAACTTGTAACCGGCCGAAACCACCTCCCGGATCCATCTGTCCGGGACCTCCTGGTCCCACACCCGGGAGAAAAGTTGCAACCGTCCCCCCACCCGTACGGGTGAGGGCGCCCCCTCATTGCTGGGTGGGCTTGGCAACCGGCTTGGGCTTGGCACCCCAGACACGAGTGGGACGGCCACGGCCTCTGCCCCTATTCCAACTGGCGCCCCTGGGGGCCGAGGAGCCCGCACCCCTACCGGCTCCGACTCCCCGAAAGGACGGATTGAACGAGACCGTCCCCCGCAAAAGGAACTGCCTCGAACGAGGCCACCATCAACCCCACCAGTCTCATCCCCAGACGAATGGACGGATGAGGATGGGAGAGGAGCAGCTGGACCAATTCCTGAATCATCAGAACCTTGGCCTGAGGGAGAAACACTCTGTGCTGGCAGGAGTCCAACGACATCCCCAGAAAGGTCACCACCCTGGCCGGAACCAGCGAGGACTTGGGGTAATTGATCACCCAGCCGAACCTCTCCAACATAGACACCACCGTGCTGGTGTCCCCCTCTGCTTGACTGAAGGAAGGAGCCATGATGAGAAGATCGTCCAGGTAAGGCACAATGCGAATCCCCTGAGCTCTGAGCAGGGCCATCACCCCCGCCAACACCTTGGTGAACACTCTCGGAGCAGAGGTGAGGCCGAATGGAAGAGCCACAAACTGAAAATGCCGATCCCCCACCACGAAACGAAGGAACCGCTGATGAGCAGGAAAGATCGGCACGTGCAGGTACGCATCCTTGATGTCTATGGACGTCATAAAGTCCCCCCGCCGAAGCGAACCGATCGCAGACCGCAGGGTTTCCATGCGGAACTTCCGAGGACGAATAGACCTGTTGAGAAACTTCAAATCCAGAATAGGACGGAAGGACCCGTCCTTTTTGGGAACCGTGAAGAGATTGGAGTAAAACCCGCGCCCTACCTCTGAAGAAGGAACCGGGCAAATGACAGCTAAATCTAGAAGATTCCTTACTGCCGCCAGGAGCCCCTGCGCGGCCAAAGGATCCAAAGACACCCGAGACCTGAAGAACCTTGGAGGAGGACGGGACTCGAACTCCAACTTGTAACCGGCCGAAACCACCTCCCGGATCCATCTGTCCGGGACCTCCTGGTCCCACACCCGGGAGAAAAGTTGCAACCGTCCCCCCACCCGTACGGGTGAGGGCGCCCCCTCATTGCTGGGTGGGCTTGGCAACCGGCTTGGGCTTGGCACCCCAGACACGAGTGGGACGGCCACGGCCTCTGCCCCTATTCCAACTGGCGCCCCTGGGGGCCGAGGAGCCCGCACCCCTACCGGCTCCGACTCCCCGAAAGGACGGATTGAACGAGACCGTCCCCCGAAAGGAACGGCGAAATTTCTTGCGCTGAGGTAACTTACCTCCCTTGGCAACAGAATCCAGCCTCTCACCAAAAAGCCTCAAACCCAGAAAGGGCAGAGCCGTGAGCGATCTTTTAGAATTAAAATCGGCCGTCCACTGTCTCAACCACATACAGCACCGGATAGCCACCAGCAAGGCAGTAGCCCTGCCACACATCAACATGGCATCCTCCTGAGCGGCCAGGATAAAAGACAAAAAAGAATCGCAGCGCTTAAGCCCAAGGGACTCATCACTGGTGGGCTCGAGATCCACCCCCAAGTCCCTGACAATAGACCTGACAGCAAAAGTCAAAAGAGCCGAAGCACAGACAGGCCTTAACACCGAACCCGCACATACAAAACCATGACGGGCAAGCTGATCAACCCGGCGATCCTCGCCGTCCCTGAGCGAAGTCGTGTCAGGGGAATGCACGACCGCCGTGTTGGACAGTCCCAAGACCGGAGTATCTACCTCAGGGGGGACAGACCAACGCTTCATCAATTCCGCCGGAAAGGGATACTTCCTATCCCAGCTAGACGGCACACCAACAAGACGTGTAGGTTGCTCCCATTGCTTGAAAACAATTTCTTCAAAATGCTGTTGGCTGGGAAACTCCAAACGCTGCTTGGACACCCCAAAAAGCTGACCCTTAGGCCTAGGAGCAACCACCAGAGGCTCCAAATCCAAAACCTCAAACATCTGTCTCAGAATTGTAGAGGAATCGAGAGGGAGGCCATCAGCCTGATCCCCCTCAGAACGCAGCAACTGCTGAACATCCGAATCTTCTTCCTCAATGAGCTCACCTTCTTCACGGGGACGATCCGACCAATCCAGATCTCCCACCACTTCCTCATCTGAATCCGGCGGAGGCGGAGACAGATGCTTCCGCTTAGCTGAAACCTTCTGAGCGGCTATAGCAGAAAACCGCTTCTCAAGACTGGTCAAGCGGGCACATACCTCAGACTGCGAATCCCCGCCCAGGACAACGTCACACGGGGTCCGGAATAAGCGAGGGGGAGAGGGAGATGGCGCGGCTGAAGAAGTGCTAGGCACCGGAGTACTGGACTGCCGTGCAATGTTCTGCTGTGCACATGGGATACACAAAATGACATCATCTCCCTGGAGCGGAGTCCCACAACCCCCGCACACCTTGGATTGTCCCGAAGAACCATTCCCGGTATCTGTGGCAGCCTCCATGTGGTGAATTTTATGGTATTCGCAGAACCCAGGGATTTATGCGGTACGCGACCCGGGATGCCCCTTAATAACCTAACAATTGTCTAAAGATTGTCACAAGACCCTGACCCAGGGGAATAGCATAAAAACCCTTATAAAAATATATAAATATATATATATATATAGTGCAATGAAAAACACCCCCCACGAGCCAGGTATATAAGACCGGGAGAGCCCTGCCAGACGGGATCCCAGGATCTGAAAGACACAAAGGGAGAGGGACAGGCGTCAATCCAGGCACAATAATACCTAAACCAACATACAACATAACATACAAACCCCCCTTCCCCCCCCCCCCCTCATTAACCATAGACCCAGGAAATGGTTAATACAAAACCAGCACATTAAAGATGTGCAGGAGTGAGGAGGCAGGAGGAGGAGGAGGGGACGTAATACGGGGGGCCAGGCCAAACTCTATGTGCGCATCCCGCAAGAAAAAACTAAAACGCCTACCTGAGAGGGAGCACTGCGCAGCTAGGCACCGCAGAAGATGGCGGCCCGCAACACAGTTCAGAGACGTGAGGGAGGGGAAGACGAGCCCCGGGAGCGCGGGAGCCGAGAAGGCCCCGCCCCTCCGGGACAACCAATCAGTGCGCGGCTCGCGCGCGACCCCGCCCCCTTGCAGCGTCAGCCGACAGAGACCACGCTCAGACCTCTAAGACGGGACCGGCGGAGCAACCTGCCGGTTCCCAAGTGCGCACAAGAACACAGACCCACACACTGATCCTCTGTTCCCCCCCCGTGCAGACCGGACACGCAGGCTGCAAGCGCCGATCACGGCGCTCAGCCACAGGCGGGACCGCGGCGCAGCGCGCCGCGAGGCCCCGCCCCCCCCGGCTCCTGAGGGGAGAGAACCATACACAGCAGACAGCAGACAGAGTGACAGCAGACAGAGTGACAAGAGGGACACACAAGCACAATAAAAGTTAGCCACAGTAAAACAGCAATAAGCCCTCACAATGCAGCAGCGCAGCAGCCACAATCACACAACATGTCACCGTCCCAAAGCGCGCCCCACACCCCGGAATGTGGAATGACAAAAATCCCAGGGCTAGGCACATCCTGACCGCTAACCTCCTATTAAATGGGGCATCCCACATCCGGATCACCACTCCGGGAATCCCGCTATGCCCCGCAATGAAGGGTCGAGCGGAGGAGCTAATCTCCTAGGCACCAATGGTGCCGGCTACCTTTTGCCCGGCCTACAGCCGCAGCTGGGAGGCTGCCAGTAAATAGTATACTCTCAAACAAGAGCCGGGCAGAAATAGACCACAGGGGGGGGGGGGGCCGGGTGGATACTTCTTTCTTCTGTCTTGTCGCCACCTTGCAGAGAACAACACTGGGAGGTTCTTGGGAGGTACCAGGTATGTATAGACCGGGAGGGGCCTGTTGAAGTTTTTGGAGGTTCTCTGCAATGCTGCCACCTAGCGGTGCGTTAACCCTAGTGTAATTATTAATGTTTGAAGTGGGGTGTGTGACATACTTAGAATAATAAGGCCATAAAACGAGCGCTTACTGATTTAATGCTGGCAACATTAATGGTTGCCACCTTTATCGGAGGGGGAACTGCCATCAGAGTCATTCGGGAGAACGTCTCTTAGCCTTCCCTCCGGCCTCACTATCGGATCCCTCACGCTTACTGGAGGAGACTGGTGTTTCCTCCTCCTTATCTGAGGCCTCAGAATCAAAAGAAGAAATGTCTATTGAGTCCTCAGAAAATGCCTCAAACCGGTTGAAGAGCTGCACCCCATGGCTCTTCCCCGGTCCTGGCACTCCATTGTACTTTTTTCTTTTCTTCTTGGTGGCAAACCTGAGAGCAAGGTAATCCTGATCCTCGGGGGAGAGTCCAGACCACGCTGTCTTGGGATCTGAACTCCCACCCTGCTCAGAAGGGGGTGCAGGATCAGGATCACCTAGCCCCAGCCTGCGAGGTTTTACAGCAGGGGCCACAATTACTGGGACCCCCTTGGTACTTGCAGTGCCAGCCCCCCGGGCCGCCTCAGCTATTAAATTACTAGATCTTACATTGGTGGTTGCTGACTTGGGGGCAGACTGGGGATTCACCTTAGGGACCCCTGCAGATGGTACAGGAGCTGGCGCAGGGGCCTCAGGAACCCCCAGCTGAGTGGGGGGAGGGACCGCAGACGGGGCAGCATGGGAATGTTCCTCCCTATCCAGTCGCAGCATTTCCTGCACCACTTCCCTGTCCAGGTTGTGCCAGGCCTCAGGACACTGACTATAAGGGTGTCCGAGCTGGTTACATAGATTACATCGGATTGTATTGCAGTCCTTAGCCAAGTGTCCCAAGCCCTGGCACAACGAGCACCTAAGAAGTGAGCAGGAGGAGCTGAAGTGACCCTTGGCCCCACATTTATGGCAAACCTTGGGCTGACCAGGATAAAAGATGGTCAGCCGGTCACCCTAATAGATTGTAAGCTCTTCTTCTGTATCCTCCCTTTTATCCTAATAGATTGTAAGCTCTTCTCCTTCTGTATCCTCCCTTTTATCCTAATAGATTGTAAGCTCTTCTCCTTCTGTATCCTCCCTAATACCCTAATAGATTGTAAGCTCTTCTCCTTCTGCATCCTCCCCAAATGGACTGTAAGCTCTTCCCCGCTCTATATCCTGGAAGGGCCCTTATACACGTTGCTATGGGGCCTGGGTATTGGCCAAGCTCTTACCATCAGGTTCACCAATATGGTGCCCTGCACAAGCAGCACTTTGAGCAGAGCTTTTGATTGGCCGCTCTGATAGCGGAGGGTATAGAGCTCCTTGTTGCTGGCCCAGCCATCCGGGAGCTTCTCTGATCCTTCTCTCTCCTGGGGAGACGCCTGCAGAGAACAGAAACAGTGAGCGAGAGCAACGGCAGCTACACAGAATCCCTTCATAAATATTTCATCAAAATGACAATTTCTATTGGATCAATCTGTTAGAGGAGGAATCGATTAAATAGAGCTTAAAGCGGACCTTCACTCTGAATAAGAGCATATCTTATATGTTTCCACACACTGTACATACAGATTGCCCACATTAAAAATCATCCTACCTGCATCTACTGCATGTTATGAGCCTTTAAACATCTAAGATGGCGGCTTATGGAAGCCGCCATCTTACCAGGCAGCCTGCAAACAGGAAGTGCCTCCTGACTGTGCTGCTCTGAATTCTGGGACTGCTGACCGTTACCTGACCCCAGCTCTGCTCTGTCTGAGCAAAGCACAGCTATAACCCGCCCCCCCTGTACCTCATCCCACTCTCCTCTCCTCAGTAAGTGTGATGTTTCTGAGTCAAGATGGCGGCGCCCGTATCCTAAATTCCTGAACAGAGTTGCAGCCCAGTGGGGGAAAGAATAATAAGTTAGTGACTAAAAACGTAAAATAGAGTTTGGGCTTTTCATTAAATCACGCTGAAGGTCCGGTTTAAGTCTAAGGATCAGATCAGACCGATCAACAAGGGATCAAGAAAATACTGATCTGATCTAATTCAAGTGTGTGTGAGCAAGTCTACACGCAAATCAAGGTTTTTATTTAAAGTGGAAAAAAACCTGGGAATTTGCCATGCCCCTCAGGGCATCCTGAAGCGGGATGCCCCGCTGTGTGAAAACCCCCAGAAAAAGCTCACCTCGCCACGCTCCAACGATGCATGTGCGGGCTCTCGTCCAATGGGAGCTGCACGCTGTGAATAAGTCACTTGGCTTTCACTGAGTTGAATGGGGAGCCCCGGCCACGCACAACGCTGGGAATGACGTAGTCATAACGGCGTCTCATTGTATAAGATCGGGTAGGATCGGGTAAAGGTGAGTGTTTATGGGCGAACTGGGGGGTTTCACACAGCGGAACATCCCGATTCTTTTAGATTCCAGGCCAGCCGCTGCTGGGTTTTGTTCAGTTTTAAATAGAAAAAAAAAAAAAAAAAATAAAAAAATAAAAAAAAATCGGACCCAGGAAATACCAGAATTCTCTCATGCACAAAAAATACCAAATTTAATATAAAAATCGATCATTCTGAGGAAAACATGTAACAATGTAACACTTCCGCTGGGTTAGTTATCAGATCAAAATAAAAATTATACTCAGCCCACATTGTGAATGATTTGATTTATTGTATTTAAAACTGGACCAACCGGGGTCCCCCCTTGATCAACCCCCTACACCTTACCCGTCACCTTGCTCCCTCTGCGAAATGCAGCTCTGTCATTGGCTGGCGGTTGCCACATGTCCTGTTCTTGGGCTTTGGCGGCGGCCGGACGGGAACAGGACACCTGACCACCGGCCATTCACACAGTTGAAGGTCACCAAGGAAGCAAGGTGACAAGTAAGGGTTATAAGGTTCCAAGGCGGTTGATCGAGGGGGGGGGGGGGGCAGCATTCAGGATTGCCCTGTGCAGACCAACAGGTTTAAAGCAAAACAAAACCTGACACGGCCCCCTCTGTGTGAACCTCACCTTTCCCTGATGCCACAGCGCATGCGCAGGCTCTCATCCAATCAGAGCCGTTCATTCCCAGCAGTGGGCCTCCTCCTACCTCCAACTAGGGGCGTACATAGGTTTTACAGGGCCCCAAAGCAAAACTCTTAGCAGGCAAACCACAGCATTAACGTGGACCAAAACCCACAACTTCTAGGCCCAGAGCCGAAAAGACCAGCGAAAGTACTTCTCAGGGGCATCCCGCTGTGTGAAACTCCTGGGACTGGCCATAATCTTTCCTCCCAAGGGCATCCAATGGGATGCCCCGCTGTGTAAAACACATCCGGATTGCCCAGTTTACTCACCTTCTCCCTGATCCAACAGAGCATGTGGGAGCAGCGGCCGCTGCCTGCTATAGCTGCAGCAAGGCGTGCGCCCGCACCAGGCATTTGTGAGCAGCCTGTGCGGGCATGCTCCCTGTTATAGGGTAGCAGGGATGCAGCCGCCGGCGTGCTCGTCTCCCTCTCTGCTCGGCTAGACTCTTACATAAGTCCAAGATGATTTGACGACAGTGCAGGCCAAAGATGGCGGGATGTGGCGGAGATTGAGATTTGTGCCCCCCCGAGGTGTGTGGGGGAGTTTTCACACAGCTCAGCATCATGACATGGGATGCCCCTGAGGAAAGCCCTGTTGGGTTTTGTCCCACTTTAAAGTAAAACCCAGAGCGATTCCCAGGCCAATAAATTCCCTCCTCCTGGGCATCCAAAATCGGGTTGCCCTGCTGTGTGAAACCCCCCAGGTAGCCCCGTACACTTACCTTGCTTCCCGGTCCAATGCCACATGCGTGAGCCACAGCCCCGCTATCCCTCTAGCAGGGCACCTGCCCGCGACAGGCATTTGTGAATGGCCGATGCGGGCACGTTCCCTGTTAGAAGGAAGCGGGGGATGCGGCCACTGACCTTATACGGCGTGACATCCGCGGTGCCGAGCGCACTGATTGGACGAGCGGCAGCGCATGCACCGCAAGACTGGGAAGAGGCGATCTGGGGGGGGGGGGGGGGGGGTTCACACATTGAGGCATCGCCGATCAGGGTGCCCCGGGCAAAAGGACCAAAACTCTGGATAGTCAAAATCCTGGGTTTTGGGACAAACTTCCTTGGAACAAACTTCCAGCAGAGGTAAAATCAACAGTCACTGAATGTAAACATGTCTGGGATAAGCACACATCTATCTAAGATAAAGAGAACATACAGTATATACATAAGGGCAGACTAGATGGACGTCTCCTTCTACCATCACCCTTTTATGTTTGGTCCACTTTAATGCAGCTGTAAAGTGGACCAACACCCGTGATTTTGACTATACTAGGTTTTGGTCCACTTCCCCAGGGCAACCCGATCGGGGATGCCCCACTATGTGAAACCCCCCAGATCGCAAGATACAATTCACCTCACCCCGCTGCTACAGTGCATGCGCGGCCGCTCGTCCAATCAGCGTGCTCGGAGCCGCTGAGGTATGCGCGTCAATGCCACGTCTTACCTCAGCGGCTCCGAGCACGCTGGCCGCGTGCATCTCCCGAGCACGCTGGCCATTCACAAATGCTCCGTCAGACCGGGATCCAGGTAAGTGCAGCAGGCGTCTTGGGCGGGTTTCACACAGCAGGGCATCCCGATTTTGGATGCCCAGCAGGGAGGGATTGGATCGGCCCGCTGGGTTTTGGTCCACTTTAATGCAGCTTTAACGGCTCTGATTAGACAAGAGCCCCCATATGTGTTGCAGAACCTAAGAAATTGTTTTTTCTGGGGGCATCCCACATTAGGGTGTCACAGGGGCAAGGAACCAAACCCAGGAAAGTAAAAGGTATAGAAGAGAAATAAATGTCGGCCATCCCATGTGATTTGTTCATGTCTAGGCTCCTCTTTACACAGCTCTGATGAAGGGGCGGTGTGTCACCTGCTCTCCTGTCCCCAGGCAACGGAAGCCGCTGCTGATTAGTTCCCAGTGGATGAAGCAGACGAGCGCGTCCTGGGGCCGCTTGATCTCCGGGGACGCCACCTCGTACAGCAGCTCCAAACCGGGAGCCGCCATGTTTACCGAACTGATCTTACAGCCGCCACTTCCGGGATCAGTGAGGAGACCTCACAGCGTCGTTACTGCTCACCGTGACTCAGGAGGGCGGGAACACGCCTGACATCCCCCCCCTGCAGACACCAGAGGGCGCCCGAGCGCCAAAACACAAGGAGAAACCTTCGCCATTCCCTCATGCGGACACCAGAGGGCGCCCGAGCGCCAAAACACAAGGAGAAACCTGCGCCATTCCCTCATGCGGACACCAGAGGGCGCCCGAGCGCCAAAACACAAGGAGAAACCTGCGCCATTCCCTCATGCGGACACCAGAGGGCGCCCGAGCGCCAAAACACAAGGAGAAACCTGCGCCATTCCCTCATGCGGACACCAGAGGGCGCCCGAGCGCCAAAACACAAGGAGAAACCTGCGCCATTGCCTCATGCAGACACCAGAGGGCGCCCGAGCGCCAAAACACAAGGAGAAACCTTCGCCATTCCCTCATGCGGACACCAGAGGGCGCCCGAGCGCCAAAACACAAGGAGAAACCTGCGCCATTCCCTCATGCGGACACCAGAGGGCGCCCGAGCGCCAAAACACAAGGAGAAACCTGCGCCATTCCCTCATGCGGACACCAGAGGGCGCCCGAGCGCCAAAACACAAGGAGAAACCTGCGCCATTCCCTCATGCGGACACCAGAGGGCGCCCGAGCGCCAAAACACAAGGAGAAACCTGCGCCATTCCCTCATGCGGACACCAGAGGGCGCCCGAGCGCCAAAACACGAGAAACCTTCGCCATTCCCTCATGCAGACACCAGAGGGCGCCTGAGCGCCAAAACACAAGGCGAAACCTGCGCTATTCCCTCATGCGGACACCAGAGGGCGCCCGAGCGCCAAAACACAAGGAGAAACCTGCGCCATTCCCTCATGCAGACACCAGAGGGCGCCCGAGCGCCAAAACACAAGGAGAAACCTGCGCCATTCCCTCATGCAGACACCAGAGGGCGCCCGAGCGCCAAAACACAAGGAGAAACCTGCGCCATTCGCCATTCCCTCATGCGGACACCAGAGGGCGCCCGAGCGCCAAAACACAAGGAGAAACCTGCGCCATTCCCTCATGCAGACACCAGAGGGCGCCCGAGCGCCAAAACACAAGGCGAAACCTGCGCCATTCCCTCATGCAGACACCAGAGGGCACCCGAGCGCCAAAACACAAGGAGAAACCTTCGCCATTCCCTCATGCGGACACCAGAGGGAGCCCGAGCGCCAAAACACAAGGAGAAACCTGCGCCATTCCCTCATGCGGACACCAGAGGGCGCCCGAGCGCCAAAACACGAGAAACCTTCGCCATTCCCTCATGCAGACACCAGAGGGCGCCCGAGCGCCAAAACACAAGGCGAAACCTGCGCTATTCCCTCATGCGGACACCAGAGGGCGCCCGAGCGCCAAAACACAAGGAGAAACCTGCGCCATTCCCTCATGCAGACACCAGAGGGCGCCCGAGCGCCAAAACACAAGGAGAAACCTGCGCCATTCGCCATTCCCTCATGCGGACACCAGAGGGCGCCCGAGCGCCAAAACACAAGGAAAAACCTGCGCCATTCCCTCATGCAGACACCAGAGGGCGCCCGAGCGCCAAAACACAAGGCGAAACCTGCGCCATTCCCTCATGCAGACACCAGAGGGCACCCGAGCGCCAAAACACAAGGAGAAACCTTCGCCATTCCCTCATGCGGACACCAGAGGGCGCCCGAGCGCCAAAACACAAGGAGAAACCTGCGCCATTCCCTCATGCGGACACCAGAGGGCGCCCGAGCGCCAAAACACAAGGAGAAACCTGCGCCATTCCCTCATGCGGACACCAGAGGGCGCCCGAGCGCCAAAACACAAGGAGAAACCTGCGCCATTCCCTCATGCGGACACCAGAGGGCGCCCAAGCGCCAAAACACAAGGAGAAACCTGCGCCATTCCCTCATGCGGACACCAGAGGGCGCCCGAGCGCCAAAACACAAGGAGAAACCTGCGCCATTCCCTCATGCGGACACCAGAGGGCGCCCGAGCGCCAAAACACAAGGAGAAACATGCGCCATTCCCTCATGCGGACACCAGAGGGCGCCCGAGCGCCAAAACACAAGGAGAAACCTGCGCCATTCCCTCATGCGGACACCAGAGGGCGCCCGAGCGCCAAAGCACAAGGCGAAACCTGCGCCATTCCCTCATGCGGACATCAGAGGGCGCCCGAGCGCCAAAACACAAGGAGAAACCTGCGCCATTCCCTCATGCGGACACCAGAGGGCGCCCGAGCGCCAAAACACAAGGAGAAACCTGCGCCATTCCCTCATACGGACACCAGAGGGCGCCCGAGCGCCAAAACACAAGGAGAAACCTGCGCCATTCTTCAGAGGGTTCCCGGGCTCTTAAAGTGGACCAACACCCAGGGGGAATCTCCCGGCCGATCAGATCCCTCCCCGCGGGGCATCCGAAATCGGGATGTCCCGCGGGGTGAAACCCCCCAGGAAGCCCACAATCCTATCTTCTCCACGTTCCAGCGGCGCATGCACGTCCGCCACCTCCCGCGCGTCCCTCTAGCAGGACGCGCTCCCGCACTGGCCTTTTGTGAATGGCCGGCGCGGGTGCGCTCCCTGTAAGAGGGACGCGTGGGAGGCGGCGGCGGCGGACGCGCTCTGCTTGTCCGGCGCTGCCTCTCGTCCGTCGGCAGGGATTGGCTGCAGCGGTCACGTGGGATCGGGGTGAGGTGAGTTTTCGGGGCTTTCTGGGGGGTTTCACACAGCGGAGTTTTTTGTCACTTATTATTCTTTCCCCCACTGGGCTGCAACTCTGTTCAGGACTTTAGGATATGGCATCACCATCTTGACTCAGAAGCATCACATTTACTGAGGAGAGGAGGATAAAGTACAGGGGGGTAGGTTATAGCTGTGCTTTGCTCAGACAGAGCAGAGCTGGGGTCAGGAAAAGGTCAGCAATCCCAGAATGCAGAGCAGCACAGTCAGAAGGCACTTCCTGTTTGCAGGCTGCCTGATGTTTCATGAGCCGCCATCTTGGATGTTTAAAGGCTCATAACATGCAGTAGATGCAGGTAGGATGATTTTTAATGTGGGCAATCTGTATGTACAGGGTGTGGGAAACATATAATATAGGCTCTTATTCAGGGTGAAGGTCCGGATTAATGTGAGCAACCTGTATGTGCAGGGTGTGGGAAACATGTAAGATAGGCTCAGAATAAATCCAAATTCAGGATGCCCCGCTGTGTGAAACTCCCCGGGTCGCCCCATACACTTACCTTGCTTCCCGGTCCAACGGAGCATGCACAAGCCGCAGCCGCATGCCAGTTATTCCTATAGCAGGGCTCGTGCCCACGCCAGGCATTTGTGAATGGCCAGTGCGGGCACGCTTCCTGTTAGAGGGAAGCGGGGGATGCGGCCTTCAGAGCACTTGGAGCCACTGGCCTCAGATGAAGGCTTAGACAACATGGTGTCAGCGGCTCCGAGCGCGCTGATTGGCCGAGTGGCTGCGCATGCGCCGCAGGCCCGGGAAGAGGTGAGTTGGCTTAGGCAATATGGGGGGTTTCACGCTGCGGAGCACCCCAGGGGAAAGGATAGTCAAAATCCTGGGTTTTGGTCCACTGTAAAGCGGAACAAAACCTGGGAAATCGACATTCCCATGTTTTGTTTTGCCCCCAGGGCACCCCAAAGCAGGATACTCCACTACGTGAAAACCCTCCAGAAAAAAAATCACATGATCTGGCTCCAACTACACATGCTCAGGCTCTCGTCCAATGAGAGCTGCCTGAAATGACGGCTCTCATTTACTAGAATAGGGAGCGCGATGCTGCAGTATCCCCGGCCGTGCATACGCTCACATCACAGCCCATCCAAATGGCCTATTCTATTAATTAAAGTGGACCAACACCCAGGATTTTGACTATCCTGGGTCTTGGTCCACTTCGGTGGGGCACCCCCGATCGGGGTGCCCCACTGTGTGAAACCCCCCCGAACTCACCTCTCCCCGCGCCGATGGACAAGCTGCGGACAAGTGGCTCCTCTGCCGCCGCCTCCCGCGCGTCAAGAGGGAATTCACAGACGGCCGGCGCGGGCGCGCGCACGTCTAGAGGGGCCGCCGCCGCCGAAGATAAGGTAAGGAGTTTGGGGGGGTTTCACCCCGCGGGACATCCCGATCTCGGATGTCCCGCGGGGAGGGAGGTGATCGGATTCCCGGGCCGATCACCCGTGGGTGTTGGTCCACTTTAAGAGCCGTCTGCTGAACGACTTAGTCAGGGCCGGATTAAGGGTGGTGAAGGCCCCAGATACAGTATTTTTTCCTTTAAAAATAATAATCTAGCCAAGTAGCTGATTGGTGGTTGTCTGACACCCGCCTACAGAGATGTCAGATGGAGTACCTTGTGCCCCCCTTGTGTGGGTGCGTGCTGCTTTGCCATTCTGGGTGGGGGGGGTGTAATCACCCGGCTGGTCTAGTAGAAAACAGTTCCCTGCATTGCGCTGCCAGTGGCTGTGCTCGGTGGTTTATGTGCAGTGACAGCTCTGCACGCACCCATCACTGTAGCATTGCTGATGGCGGCTTTGCTGCTCTAGACTCTCCATCCTGCCCTGTGGTGGCTTTGGCTGCAGGTTTGCAAAAACAAAAAAAAGACTTGCCCAGGCGCGCCCCACTGCCGCTGATAGCTTTCTTTCCAGCCCATCAGACCAAAGACTGAAAAGCCTCCTAGACCAGACCATAACCCAAAGGTTGGTGGAGGCCCCCTTTGCAGGACAAGTGGTGGAGACCCCGGCTGTTGACATATATTAGTAAATGAAGTTCAACTTTAATACTTGTATAGACATTGGAATTTTTTGGTTCGGAAAGATCCACAATCATTGCGCACCAGCTTGACCTGACTGTAAGGCTTTACTCATACAATTGTCAGAGGAGGGTGTTCACCAAGTATTGCTGGAGCCAATCAAGTGCTCGGGTCCTGCTCAGACATGTGTAACAAATGTAACTGGCAGACAATTAAAGTGGACCAAAACACAGGATTTTGACTCTCCTGGCTTTTGGTACTTTCCCCGCTGTGTGAAACCCCCAGGTCGCCTCTTCTCTTCCTGGTCCTACCTGCGGTCAGATCCGCTGCTGTCCCTTCATCTAAGGCAAGCAGCTCCGAGTGCTCTGTCAGCCGCATCCCCCGCTGCCCTCTTAACAGAGAGCATGCCCACGCTGGCCACTCACAAATGCCTGGCACGCACCCTGCTAGAGGGATAGCGGGCATGCAGTCGCAGCTCGCTCTTGCACCGTTGGACCGGAAAAGAAGGTAAGTGTATGGGCAGCCTGGGAGGGGGGGGGGGGGGGGTTCACACAGCGGGGAATCTCAATTTTGTATGCCCCGGGGGGGGGGGGGGGGGAAATCGATCGGCCCAGGAATCTTATAGATCGCCGTGGGTTTTGGTCCACTTTAAAAAATCTCTTGTACCTTTTTGGGAGCAAAAATTAATATAAGAGCTGTCTTATTTTCGTGATACAAGCATTTGAACTGCTGAGAACATTTCTCCGATCTATCATAAAGCTATTGGCGTGGCTGGATGCTACACATGACCCCCATCGCATTACTCAATACCGGTAGTTTCTGGTAAGATTTTTTTTAATATAGTCAAAATGAAAAAAAATTCTCAGCCCAGGGGTTAAAATAAGCAGTTATTCTACAGTTTTGGGAGGGGGCACAGATGGCCATTGTATGCTTACATACACATAGGAATTCTTTTTTCGCATTTAACCCATCCATGCAGTGAGTGTACACATGCCCGAAGCATTGGGCTGCCCTAATTACAGCGCTCGGGGAGTAGTTGGGGGGGGCTTAGGTGCTTTGATCAAGAACACTTCAGTCATGTCCCAGCCAGGAAGAAAACCTGCAACCCCCCTGGGTCACAAAGGTCGCTTTCTCACCTTTAGGCCTTGACTGTCCATATATATATTAGTATATCTTCAGTAATAAGTGCAGTCCTGCATGCTGAATGTTCACCTCGTGCTCCGCTGTGCGTCCTCTAAGGTTCAATGCCGACTGGTGCTCCAAATGCACTTTTGAGCTACTTAGAAGCTTAGCACTAGGGGCAGTCATGTGACGCACCCCTTACCAATCAGAGCTGACACTGCAAAAATTGGGGACCTCCAGGACTCAATCATCCACAATGGATTACCACTGGGTTGTAAAGAGGTTTTAGGGATTTTCTTTGCAATTTAATATGTCCATATGCTTTCACTTTTAGTTTGTCGTGTGCGCTTGCCAGGTCCACCACAGTCCACCTTTAGTGTTCTTGAGCTTTTTCGATGGGATCACGTTTTTTTGGTGCCGGCTTTTCGCAGGCGAGTAAATCCTGCTATGAGCAAGTAAAAATATGTGGGAAAGATTGTAATTTTTGCGTGTTTTTTAAAAAATTTTTACCTATTAAATTTTAAGATAAAAAAACGACTTACCAGTCTGTGGCTTTCCTGTCCTGTAACCCGCAGAGCATCGGCCTCTCCATGAAAAGAAAAGTGGCCACTGCAATATTAACTTACTTCTAATGTGGCCAGGACTGGCCTTACATTGGAAGGGCTCCTATGCAAGACCGCAAGATGCTGCCCCCCAGGTCAAAACAGACTGCTTCCTTCAATGGACCTTTAATTCATCAAACTGCTGATGTTCTTCAATAGGAATGCAAACTGTGGCATCCCGAGCGGCATGCTCTCCCATCCCAGCCTATCTGAATGGCTGGGGAGGGAGCGCGCCCACAGCCCAAAGATTCAGGGGATGCAGCCGCTCTCGCTCCCTACTTTAAAGTGGACCAACACCCAGGATTTTGACTATCCTGGGTTTTGGTCCACTTCGGCGGGGCACCCCGATCGGGGGTGCCCCGCTGTGTGAAACCCCCCAGAAACCCCAAAAAACTCACCTCTCCCCGCTCCCACGTGAACACCGCAGCCAATCCCCGCCAACGTCCAGGCGGGGGACAGGAACGTCCAAGCCGCTTCCGCCGCCTCCCGCGCGTCACTCTCGGCGCGCGCGCGCCCCCGCCGGCCATTCACAGAGGGCCGGCGCGGGCACGTCTGGAGGGGCGCGCGGGAGGCGGCGGATCAGGTACGTTTTTTGGGGGGTTTCACCCCGTGGGACATCCCGATCTCGGATGTCCCGCGGGGTGGGAGGTGATCGGCCCGAGAATCTTATAGATTTCCGGGCCGATCACCCCTGGGTGTTGGTCCACTTTAAACAATCAGAGCGATTTGTCAAATTACATAGGCACAACAAATAAAGCTGATTGTACGAGAGCCTGCGCATGCACCATTGGACCAGTAACAGGTAAGCTTTTACTGGAGATCTGGGAGTGGGGGGGGTCACATAGTGGGGCATTCCAACCCAGGATACACCAGGGGAAGGCCAGCCCTGGAGTCTTTTAGATTGTGGCAGGCAATGGGGTGTGAATGTTGCATGCACGCCCACCTGTGCGTGTGCATCCAATCGGGGTGCCCACACTCTCCCCTTGTGCAAGCCCAAAACATGCCCCCTCCAAAGACTAACCTCTTCCAGCAGGTCCCAGACTCTTGTGGTGCTCGGTGGAGAATAGACAGCAATAGGCCGCTGGCGGTCCCATAGGTCTGGAGCTCAGAAGAGGTGAGTAGACCCTATTGTTTACTAGGAGTACGTTTAAACCGGACCTTCACCATGATTTATTGAAAAGCCCAAACCCTTAAAAAACGATTCCCCAGCATCTAAAGTTAATATATTTTAAGTTTTTAGTCACTAAAGTGCAGGGGGCGGGTTAAAGCTGTGCTTTGCTTAGACAGAGCAGAGCTGGGGTCAGGAAAAGGTCAGCAATCCCAGAATGCAGAGCAGCACAGTCAGAAGGCACTTCCTGTTTGCAGGCTGCCTGATGTTCCTTGAGCCGCCATCTTGGATGTTTAAAGGCTCATAACATGCCGTAGGTGCAGGTAGGATGATTTTTAATGTGAGCAATCTGCATGTGCAGGGTGTGGGAAACATATAAGACAGATTCTTATTCAGAGTAAAGGCCCTCTTTAAAGCAGACCAAAATCTATTGAAGCAGGGCCTAACAGTCTAGGACTAAATTGAGGTGCCCTGCAGTGTGAAGCCCCCACACCAGACATGACTATAGATAATAGATGCCGGTGTGTGCGTGCAGTAGGAGGGAGAGACCAGCAGGGATGCCCCAGCAATTCACCTTTCATTGCCGGGCAGTAATATGGAAGCTAATGAATGCTAATTGGAGGAGAGCATGCGCGTGTGCCGTGGGAGTGTAAATCCAGGCAACTTACTGGGAGAACCGGGAGTATCCCACATTAGGATGCCCCTGTAAAGTGAGGCAAACCCCGGGGGAGAGGGGGCATTATTGTATATTTATAGAGCATTATCAGTCTTCCATGGTGCTGTACTATGTAGAAATGACACAGGAGCAACGGCCACGTAACAAAGATACAGGAATATACAACAGTGAACTATACAACAGTGTATCACCGTATCATATCAATAGATGACACCATCACATGCCACACACACAGCAAAAAATGACACCATTGTACAGTGTGTGTGTGTGTGTGTGTGTGTGTGTGTCATGCATTGCATTGCAGTGTATGTGTGTATTGTGCAGTGTATAGTGTGTGAGATGCATTGCATTGTGCAGTGTATAGTGTGTGTGATGCATTGCATTGTGCAGTGTATAGTGTGTGTGATGCATTGCGCAGTGTATAGTGTGTGTGATGCATTGCATTCTGCAGTGTATAGTGTGTGTGTCATGCATTGCATTCTGCAGTGTATAGTGTGTGTGTCATGCATTGCATTGCAGTGTATGTGTGTATTGTGCATTGTATTGTGCAGTGTATAGTGTGTGTGATGCATTGCATTGTGCAGTGTATAGTGTGTGTGATGCATTGCATTGTGCAGTGTATAGTGTGTGTGATGCATTGCATTGTGCAGTGTATAGTGTGTGTGATGCATTGCATTCTGCAGTGTATAGTGTGTGTGATGCATTGCATTCTGCAGTGTATAGTGTGTGTGTCATGCATTGCATTCTGCAGTGTACAGAGCGTGTCATGCATTGCATTGTGCAGTGTATAGTGTGTGTGTCATGCATTGCATTATGCAGTGTACAGTGTGTGTCATGCATTGCATTGTGCAGTGTATAGTGTGTGTGTCATGCATTGCATTGTGCAGTGTATAGTGTGTGTATCGTGCATTGCATTGTGCAGTGTATAGTGTGTGTGTCATGCATTGCATTGTGCAGTGTATAGTGTGTGTGTCATGCATTGCATTGTCCAGTGTATAGTGTGTGTGTCATGCATTGCATTGTGCAGTGTATAGTGTGTGTGTCATGCATTGCATTATGCAGTGTACAGTGTGTGTCATGCATTGCATTGTGCAGTGTATAGTGTGTGTGTGTGTGGGTGTAATGCATTGCGCAGTGTATAGTGTGTGTGATGCATTGCATTGTTCAGTGTATAGTGTGTGTGTGATGCATTGCATTGTGCAGTGTATAGTGTGTGTGTGTGATGCATTGCATTGTGCAGTGTATAGTGTGTGATGCGTTGCATTGTGCAGTGTGTGTGTGATGCATTGTGCAGTGTATAGTGTGTGTCATGCATTGCATTGTGCAGTGTATAGTGTGTGTCATGCATTGCATTGTGCAGTGTATAGTGTGTGCCATGCACTGCATTGCATTGTGCAGTGTATAGTGTGTGTAATGTATTGTGCAGTGTATAGTGTGTGTGATGCATTGCATTGTGCAGTGTATAGTGTGTGTGTGATGCATTGTGCAGTGTATAGTGTGTGTCATGCATTGCATTGTGCAGTGTATAGTGTGTGTCATGCATTGCATTGTGCAGTGTATAGTGTGTGTCATGCATTGCATTGTGCAGTGTATAGTGTGTGATGCATTGCATTGTGCAGTGTATAGTGTGTGATGCATTGCATTGTGCAGTGTATAGTGTGTGATGCATTGCATTGTGCAGTGTATAGTGTGTCATGCATTGCATTGTGCAGTGTATAGTGTGTCATGCATTGCATTGTGCAGTGTATAGTGTGTCATGCATTGCATTGTGCAGTGTATAGTGTGTCATGCATTGCATTGTGCAGTGTATAGTGTGTCATGCATTGCATTGTGCAGTGTATAGTGTGTCATGCATTGCATTGTGCAGTGTATAGTGTGTCATGCATTGCATTGTGCAGTGTATAGTGTGTCATGCATTGCATTGTGCAGTGTATAGTGTGTCATGCATTGCATTGTGCAGTGTATAGTGTGTCATGCATTGCATTGTGCAGTGTATAATGTGTGTATCGTGCATTGCATTGTGCAGTGTATGTGTGTATCGTGCATTGCATTGTGCAGTGTACTGTGTGTGATGCATTGCATTGTGCAGTGTATAGTGTGTGTATCGTGCATTGCATTGTGCAGTGTATAGTGTGTGTATCGTGCATTGCATTGTGCAGTGTATAGTGTGTGTATCGTGCAGTGTATAGTGTGTGTATCGGGCATTGCATTGTGCAGTGTATAGTGTGTGTATTGTGCATTGCATTGTGCAGCGTATAGTGTGTGTATCGTGCATTGCATTGTGCAGTGTATAGTGTGTGTGTCATGCATTGCATTGTCCAGTGTATAGTGTGTGTGTCATGCATTGCATTATGCAGTGTACAGTGTGTGTCATGCATTGCATTGTGCAGTGTATAGTGTGTGCCATGCACTGCATTGCATTGTGCAGTGTATAGTGTGTGTGTGTGTGTGTGTAATGCATTGCGCAGTGTATAGTGTGTGTGATGCATTGCATTGTGCAGTGTATAGTGTGTGTGTGATGCATTGTGCAGTGTATAGTGTGTGTGTGTGATGCATTGTGCAGTGTATAGTGTGTGTCATGCATTGCATTGTGCAGTGTATAGTGTGTGCCATGCACTGCATTGCATTGTGCAGTGTATAGTGTGTGTAATGCATTGTGCAGTGTATAGTGTGTGTGTGATGCATTGCATTGTGCAGTGTATAGTGTGTGTGTGATGCATTGTGCAGTGTATAGTGTGTGTGTGTGATGCATTGCATTGTGCAGTGTATAGTGTGTGTCATGCATTGCATTGTGCAGTGTATAGTGTGTGTCTTGCATTGCATTGTGCAGTGTATAGTGTGTGATGCATTGCATTGTGCAGTGTATAGTGTGTGATGCATTGCATTGTGCAGTGTATAGTGTGTGATGCATTGCATTGTGCAGTGTATAGTGTGTGATGCATTGCATTGTGCAGTGTATAGTGTGTGATGCATTGCATTGTGCAGTGTATAGTGTGTCATGCATTGCATTGTGCAGTGTATAGTGTGTCATGCATTGCATTGTGCAGTGTATAGTGCGTCATGCATTGCATTGTGCAGTGTATAGTGCGTCATGCATTGCATTGTGCAGTGTATAGTGTGTCATGCATTGCATTGTGCAGTGTATAGTGTGTGTATCGTGCATTGCAGTGTATAGTGTGTGTCATGCATTGCATTGTGCAGTGTATAGTGTGTGTCATGCATTGCATTGTGCAGTGTATAGTGTGTGTCATGCATTGCATTGTGCAGTGTATAGTGTGTGTCATGCATTGCATTGTGCAGTGTATAGTGTGTGTCATGCATTGCATTGTGCAGTGTATAGTGTGTGTCATGCATTGCATTGTGCAGTGTATAGTGTGTGTCATGCATTGCATTGTGCAGTGTATAGTGTGTGTCATGCATTGCATTGTGCAGTGTATAGTGTGTGTCATGCATTGCATTGTGCAGTGTATAGTGTGTCATGCATTGCATTGTGCAGTGTATAGTGTGTCATGCATTGCATTGTGCAGTGTATAGTGTGTCATGCATTGCATTGTGCAGTGTATAGTGTGTCATGCATTGCATTGTGCAGTGTATAGTGTGTCATGCATTGCATTGTGCAGTGTATAGTGTGTCATGCATTGCATTGTGCAGTGTATAGTGTGTCATGCATTGCATTGTGCAGTGTATAGTGTGTCATGCATTGCATTGTGCAGTGTATAATGTGTGTATCGTGCATTGCATTGTGCAGTGTATGTGTGTATCGTGCATTGCATTGTGCAGTGTACTGTGTGTGATGCATTGCATTGTGCAGTGTATAGTGTGTGTATCGTGCATTGCATTGTGCAGTGTATAGTGTGTGTATCGTGCATTGCATTGTGCAGTGTATAGTGTGTGTATCGTGCATTGCATTGTGCAGTGTATAGTGTGTGTATCGTGCAGTGTATAGTGTGTGTATCGGGCATTGCATTGTGCAGTGTATAGTGTGTATATCGGGCATTGCATTGTGCAGTGTATAGTGTGTGTATTGTGCATTGCATTGTGCAGCGTATAGTGTGTGTATTGTGCATTGCATTGTGCAGCGTATAGTGTGTGTATCGTGCATTGCATTGTGCAGTGTATAGTGTGTGTGTCATGCATTGCATTGTCCAGTGTATAGTGTGTGTGTCATGCATTGCATTGTGCAGTGTATAGTGTGTGTGTCATGCATTGCATTATGCAGTGTACAGTGTGTGTCATGCATTGCATTGTGCAGTGTATAGTGTGTGCCATGCACTGCATTGCATTGTGCAGTGTGCAGTGTATAGTGTGTGCGTGTGTGTGTGTGTGTGTGTGTAATGCATTGCGCAGTGTATAGTGTGTGTGATGCATTGCATTGTTCAGTGTATAGTGTGTGTGTGATGCATTGCATTGTT
This sequence comes from Gastrophryne carolinensis, assembly GCA_027917425.1. NCBI lineage: Eukaryota > Metazoa > Chordata > Amphibia > Anura > Microhylidae > Gastrophryne > Gastrophryne carolinensis. The sequence continues at coordinate 48,147,093 of CM051243.1, forward strand.
CAGTGTATAGTGTGTGTGTGTGATGCATTGCATTGTGCAGTGTATAGTGTGTGTGTGATGCATTGTGCAGTGTATAGTGTGTGTGTGTGATGCATTGTGCAGTGTATAGTGTGTGTGTGTGTGATGCATTGTGCAGTGTATAGTGTGTGTGTGTGATGCATTGTGCAGTGTATAGTGTGTGTCATGCATTGCATTGTGCAGTGTATAGTGTGTGCCATGCACTGCATTGCATTGTGCAGTGTATAGTGTGTGTAATGCATTGTGCAGTGTATAGTGTGTGTGTGATGCATTGCATTGTGCAGTGTATAGTGTGTGTGTGTGATGCATTGTGCAGTGTATAGTGTGTGTGTGTGTGTGATGCATTGTGCAGTGTATAGTGTGTGTCATGCATTGCATTGTGCAGTGTATAGTGTGTGATGCATTGCATTGTGCAGTGTATAGTGTGTGATGCATTGCATTGTGCAGTGTATAGTGTGTGATGCATTGCATTGTGCAGTGTATAGTGTGTGATGCATTGCATTGTGCAGTGTATAGTGTGCGATGCATTGCATTGTGCAGTGTATAGTGTGCGATGCATTGCATTGTGCAGTGTATAGTGTGCGATGCATTGCATTGTGCAGTGTATAGTGTGCGATGCATTGCATTGTGCAGTGTATAGTGTGCGATGCATTGCATTGTGCAGTGTATAGTGTGTGATGCATTGCATTGTGCAGTGTATTGTGTGTGATGCATTGCATTGTGCAGTGTACAGTGTGTGATGCATTGCATTGTGCAGTGTATAGTGTGTCATGCATTGCATTGTGCAGTGTATAGTGTGTCATGCATTGCATTGTGCAGTGTATAGTGTGTCATGCATTGCATTGTGCAGTGTATAGTGTGTCATGCATTGCATTGTGCAGTGTATAGTGTGTCATGCATTGCATTGTGCAGTGTATAGTGTGTCATGCATTGCATTGTGCAGTGTATAGTGTGTCATGCATTGCATTGTGCAGTGTATAATGTGTGTATCGTGCATTGCATTGTGCAGTGTATGTGTGTATCGTGCATTGCATTGTGCAGTGTATAGTGTGTGTGTGTGTGAAGCATTGCGCAGTGTATAGTGTGTGTGTGAAGCATTGCGCAGTGTGTAGTGTGTCATGCATTGCATTGTGCAGTGTATAGTGTGTGCCATGCATTGCATTGTGCAGTGTATAGTGTGTGCCATGCATTGCATTGTGCAGTGTATAGTGTGTGCCATGCACTGCATTGTGCAGTGTATAGTGTGTGTGTAATGCATTGCGCAGTGTATAGTGTGTGTGATGCATTGCATTGTGCAGTGTATAGTGTGTGATGCATTGCATTGTGCAGTGTATAGTGTGTGATGCATTGCATTGTTCAGTGTATAGTGTGTGATGCATTGCATTGTTCAGTGTATAGTGTGTGATGCATTGCATTGTTCAGTGTATAGTGTGTGTGTTTGATGCATTGCATTGTGCAGTGTATAGTGTGTGTGTAATGCATTGCGCAGTGTATAGTGTGTGTGATGCATTGCATTGTGCAGTGTATAGTGTGTGCCATGCATTGCATTGTGCAGTGTATAGTGTGTGTGATGCATTGCATTGTGCAGTGTATAGTGTGTGCCATGCATTGCATTGTGCAGTGTATAGTGTGTGCCATGCATTGCATTGTGCAGTGTATAGTGTGTGCCATGCATTGCATTGTGCAGTGTATAGTGTGTGTGTAATGCATTGCGCAGTGTATAGTGTGTGTGATGCATTGCATTGTGCAGTGTATAGTGTGTGATGCATTGCATTGTTCAGTGTATAGTGTGTTTGTGATGCATTGTGCAGTGTATAGTGTGTGTGATGCATTGCATTGTGCAGTGTATAGTGTGTGTGTGTGATGCATTGCTTTGTGCAGTGTATAGTGTGTGTCATGCATTGCATTGTGCAGTGTATAATTTGTGTATTGTGCATTGCATTGTGCAGTGTATAATTTGTGTATAGTGCATTGCATTGTGCAGTGTATAGTGTGTGTATCGTGCATTGCATTGTGCAGTGTATAGTGTGTGTATCGTGCATTGCATTGTGCAGTGTATAGTGTGTGTATCGTGCATTGCATTGTGCAGTGTATAGTGTGTGTATCGTGCATTGCATTGTGCAGTGTATAGTGTGTGTATCGTGCAGTGTATAGTGTGTGTATTGTGCATTGCATTGTGCAGTGTATAGTGTGTGTATTGTGCATTGCATTGTGCAGTGTATAGTGTTTGTATCGTGCATTGCATTGTGCAGTGTATAGTGTGTGTGTTTCGTGCATTGCATTGTGCAGTGCATAGTGTGAGTTTGATGCGTTGCATTGTGCAGTGTATAATGTGTGTATCGTGCATTGCAGTGTATAGTGTGTGTATCGTGCATTGCAGTGTATAGTGTGTGTATCGTGCATTGCATTGTGCAGTGTATAGTGTGAGTGTGATGCATTGCATTGTGCAGTGTATAGTGTGTGTATCGTGCATTGCATTGTGCAGTGTATAGTGTGTATCATGCATTGCATTGTGCAGTGTATAGTGTGTATCATGCATTGCATTGTGCAGTGTATAGTGTGTGTGTCATGCATTGCATTGTGCAGTGTATAGTGTGTGTATCGTGCATTGCATTGTGCAGTGTATAGTGTGTGTGTGTTGCATTGCATTGTGCAGTGTATAGTGTGTGTATAGTGCATTGCATTGTGCAGTGTATTGTGTGTGTATCGTGCATTGCATTGTGCAGTGTATAGTGTGTGTGTGATGCATTGCATTGTGCAGTGTATAGTGTGTGTGTGATGCATTGCATTGTGCAGTGTATAGTGTGTGTCATGCATTGCATTTTGCAGTGTATAGTCTGCAGTGTATAATGTGTGTGTGATGCATTGCATTGTGCAGTGTATAGTGTGTGTCATGCATTGCATTGTGCAGTGTATAGTGTGTGTCATGCATTGCATTGTGCAGTGTATAGTGTGTGTCATGCATTACATTGTCCAGTGTATAGTGTGTGTGTGTGATGCATTGCATTGTGTATAGGATGCAGTGTATAGTGTGTGTGTGATGCATTGCATTGTGCAGTGTATAGATGCAGTGTATAGTGTGTGTGTCGGCTATCAGCAGTAGGACAGCTCCCCCGGGCGGGCAGGCAGGCAGCGGTCGGTCCCTTCTCTGTGGTTTGCTGGGTGACCTCGCCCTTGGCCCGGGGTCTGGCTGAGGCGGACATGGCGGCCTGCCCTGGCGGCTTATTATTAGCGATATTCCTAATATCTGAGTCTTATTACTAGACACAGGCTTCCTATTCTATGCAGCAGACGGGGGGGGGTCACCAATGGTACGACCAATTTCTACTTTAGCACCTCACATAGTTCTAATGTCGTATCGTTTAAATAAAGGTAACGTTAGTAATGAAGGAAAACGATGACGCACTATTGAAAAATTCATGTAATTTCTGAAAGGGGTCATTTTCAATCACGTCGCTCTCCCTTGAATAAATGGTACGTTCCACAAGCCGGGTTTCCTGTCTAAAACCACCGGCTAGCGCAGGTTCCTGTGGGCGGGGTTTGCTTACGCGATTTACGCAGCGTAAGCGTGGCTAGCAGAACGCAGCGCTACGTCACACTAGTGGCGTAAGTGTGTTTGGTGAATCGGAGGCGGATGAGTGAGCTGTTTTGAGGCGGTTTCGTTTTGAGAGTTGCACGCATCCCGGTTCGAGGATGAGTTACGATCGGGCCATCACTGTCTTTTCTCCGGACGGGCACCTCTTCCAGGTGGAATACGCGCAGGAGGCCGTAAAAAAAGGCTCTACGGCGGTAAGTGTGGCGGGAGTATGGCCCCTAAGCTGATCCCTGATGTAGTTGTCATCATAGGAAACAACTCGGCGTTCATCTGCTCCAGGCTCTGATCATCGATTCCTGATGGTATTGATCACCTCAAGCTGCTAAACTGATTCTAATTTTATTATGGGCAGAATATAAAGCCCTAATTGGCCTGATGTGTTTGTCATGGGCAACCGCTTGTTCTTCCTTGGTTCAAGGCTCTGATAATCGAGTACTGATGGTATCAATCACCTCAAGCTGCTAAACTGGTTTTAATTTTATTTTGAGCAGAATATTAAAGCCATGATTGGCCTGATGTGGTTGCCATGGGCAACATCATGGTGTTCATTGGTTCCAGACTTTGATAATTGATGTTATTGATCATCTCAGACCACTGTGCTGGGTCTAATCTTACAGTGGTCATGCACCATACAATCTCCATTCAATCTTAGGAACACTGTGCGGTGTGATGGCCCTGATTGGTCTAAATGCTGAGTCACATGTCTGTGCCACATCATAGTACATGGTAGTTGAAACCCCCCCCCCTGGGTTTGATGCCCCCCTGTGTAAAGACCCCTGTGCCATATAGATCCCATAGCTCAGCCTTGGCTTCCTTGCTATCCTGAATCTAGGTCTGCTTTACATGTGCATTTTGCTTTGGGATGCCCCTTTGTGTGTTAAATTGGAACAGAGCCCAGGAATTTGACTATCCTGGGTTTTGTTCTGTGCCTCGGGGGCATCCCGAATTGGAATGCTTTGCTGTGAGACCCCCCCAGAAAGAGGGTATTTAACTCACCTCTCCTCGATCCGGCGGCGGCCTCTCATTCAGTGAGAGCCATTTGCCTCGACTATGTCATTTTTCATGGGGAGCGCAAGCTGGAAAATCCCCAACGACACACGCACTCCTGTCCATGCCTTTCTGAATGGCCCTCAGTCCGAGGATGCAGGTGATGCTTGCGCTCCCCATTGAAAACAGAGCTGTTTGTCGAATGACATAGGCACGGCAATCAGCTCTGATTGGACGAGAGCCTGACATGTGCTGTTGGAGCCTGGAAAGGTGGGCAAACTAAACCACAAAGTAGGGAGGCACTGTCAACCAATACATAATTTTATTTAATACTCAATACATAATCCCTACATATAATACCTAAACATGCTAAAACCAATTAAAAACATAAATCAGACCATGACAAACAAGACAAAAACCAACATAAATAGGTGTGTAGGCGATGGGGAGAGTACCACCACGAGCAAAAAAATAAATACATTATTCCACATGTATATATTTCCTTACCAATGAAAAAGCATCAGTGCAAATTACAATGTGAAAATCCTACCTATGATCCGGATCCTAAAAGTGAAATATGCTCCATAAAGTACAAGTGCAAAACAATGTAATCAAATACAAAATCAAACATGATTCCTTGACCATCTCAATCTAACAATTAATACAACAACATAATCCATAATATCACCAACACGAAATGCTCCCAAAGTAATCACAGACGAATAACCAACAATATGGATCACAATATAAGTCTCAATATAAATCAAAGATTTATAGGCAAACTAGGGGGATTCACACAGCTGGACATCCCAATTTTCCCCAAATTGGGATGTCCAGCTGTGTGAATCCCCCTAGTTTGCCTATAAATCTAAGGGCGCGGAACAAAACCAGGAAAGTCAAATTCCCTGTTTTTTACTCCGATTGGGGATGCCGGGCCGGTGGGCCCTGGAATCTTTTAGATCCTCCCTGGGTTCTGTTCTACTTTAATCCCCCAGTATTGCTTGAAATCTTACCTCATTTCCTATGGCTGCTTACACCCGACCATCCATGCTGAAAAAATGGATTGCGGGGCGCCCCCTGCTGGCCGCTCCCTCTTGCTGTGTGCACCTGCAGCCAGCCATTGAGATGTTCATAGAATGGTCCTGGGTGTTCCGCTGAGGGGGGATTGTGAATGCGTTGTGGGGTCGAGAGACGATGTAAGGTTATGGAGCTTTTCACGCAGAAGGGTCCTGGAGGCTTTTAAAGCAGAACAAAACTGACCAGCCTTGGAATCTAAAAGATTCCAGGGTCGACACCAAATTGGAATGCCCCACTGTGAAACGCCCCCAGAAAGCCGGTATTCGCTCATCTCCGCAGTCCAGCGGCGCATTCAGGGCTTTCGTCCAATGAGAACGGTCTGCCGTGACTGTCATTCGGCAAACAGCCCTCATTGTTGTCATTGGGGAGTGTGCACACGCAGGGGATGCGGCAGCGCATGCTCCCTATTCTAGTCCAAGAGATCCCTTTGCCGAATGACATTGTCGCAGCATGCAGCTCTCATTGGATGAGAACCTGCGCATACGCTGTTGTAACAAGGCAAGTGATTAAGTGTGTTCTGGGGGTTTCACACAGTGGGGCATCCCAATTTGGATCGCCATCCTGGGTTTTGTTCCAAGAAGCAGCCAATCTTTGTACCCCAAGAAACTCACCTTTCCGCTGAGCCCATGGCGCAGGCTCTTTTCCAATCAGTGACTAGTGCTCCGTGGTGCTGCCTGCCATCTGCAGAGTGTACATTGCCTGCACACCAAGGAGGCGCATACACTGTGGGATCAATAGGGTTTCACACAGAGGGGAATCCTGAATCCATATGCCCCTGGGAAAGGGAATTCACTCGGCCCTAGGCTGGGTTTTGGTGCACTCTAAAAGAACGCACAGTCCAGGCAATGAAACAAACATTACTCACTTTTTTCTCCCCCGCAGATGGTTTGGTTTAATAAAACCAGGTCTCTAGCTCATTGGACATGTCAACTCCATTCTCCTCATGAGGGTGGAGGGGAGGGGGCGCGCCTTTCGTCACTGTGCTCAGCAGGAATGCCCATGTCGGACCCAGTAAGGTTTATTTAACCAGACTAGGGCGGGTTAGCTGGGGGTAAGAAAAGGTGAGTATTATTTTCTGACTGGAACTGGACCAAAACCCAGCGCGATCAGCCCAGGAATCTATAAGATTCCCATGCCAATCTATTCTCTCTTCCCCCCCCCCCCGGGCATCCAAAATCAGGATGCCCCACTGTGTGAAACTCCCCAGGTCGCCCCGTTCACTTACCTTGCTTCCCGGTCCAACGGCGCATGTGAGAGCCACGGCCGCATCCCTACCATCCCTCTAGCAGGGTGCGTGCCTGCACCTGGCATATGTTAATGGCCGTCGCTGGCACGTTCCCTGTTAGAGGAAGCGGGGGATGCGGCCACCAGCGCGCTCGGAGACGCTGACTTAGACGTCAGCGGCTCTGAGCGCCCTGATTGGATGAGCGGCCTCACATTTGCCACAGGAGCAGAAAAGGACTAAAACACAGGATGGTCAAAATCCTGGGTTTTGGTCCACTTTAAAGTGGGCCAAAACCCAGAAATTTGACTATCCCAGGTTTTGGTCCTTGCCCCTGGGGCACCCCAATGCGGGATGCCGCACTGTGTGAAACCCTCCAGCTCACCCACTCGCCTTTCCCCGGTCCTATGGCACATTTGTGCCCTCCCATCCAATCAGCACACTCAACTGCGCTGACACGCGCACATCTAGGCTCACTTAAGGAGCTGCTACCCTTTAAAGTGGACCAACACCCAGGCGGATCGGCCCGGGAATTTATAAGATCCAAAATCGGGATGCCCCGCTGTGAGAAACCCCCCAGGATGCCCAGAAACCTTACCTTACTCCCGGTCCAACTGCGCGGGCCGCGGCCGCATCTCGCGCTTCTCTCTAGCAGGGCATGTTCCCTCGCCCTGTTAGAGGGAAGCGCGAGATGCGGCCGCCAGCATGCTCGGAGCAGCTGTGGTTGTACGTCGCTTGGACGCGCATACCACAGCGGCTCCGAGCACGCTGATTGGACGAGCGGCCGCGCATGCGCTGTAGGGGTGAGGTGAGTTTTTTTGGGTGTTCTGGGGGGTTTCATGCAGCGGGGCACCCCCGATCGGGGTGCCCCGTGGAAGTGGACCAAAACCCAGGATAGTGAAAATCCTGGGTGTTGGTCCACTTTAACACTACCTCTGACTGGGGGGGGGTGTCGGGATTTAATCCCTGTGGAAGCAAAGGAAAGGTGAGGGGGCTTATACACAGCAGGGCATCCCACATGGAGAGGAACAAAACCTAGGAGTGAAAATTCTGGGTTTTTCCTTTTTAAAGAGGACCTCCAAGCAAATCCCTTCACTCACCTGGTGGCCGCCATACTCTTTTCAATCCCAGTTGGAGGGTGTGAGCTCTACTAGGCCCGGTTGCCCAATCCCTAGGACTGCAGCTGCTGCCCCTCCTCTGATCCTGGTGATGGCATGTGCCGTCTTTTTATTTTACTCTGCTAATCAGGGTTTGGTTGGAGGTCCTCTTCAGGCAACAAGCGGTCGCTTTCTTGCCTCCACTGATTCGGGATGCCCGTATTCACCCTGTCGCTGGCTGCAGCACCTCTGGCTGGTGGCAGAATTCTGGATATTGATGATGTTCTTTTCCGCTGTGCATCCTAGAAGTGTCTGATTGCGGATCAAACTGGCGCACGCGTCTCTTGCAGGTCGGGGTGCGGGGGAAGGAGATCGTGGTGCTCGGCGTGGAGAAGAAATCTGTGGCCAAGCTCCAGGATGAGCGGACAGTGCGGAAAATCTGCGCCCTGGATGATAACGTCTTCATGGCTTTTGCTGGTAAACAGAGTCTCTGGAATTACCATAACTGCAGCAGGCTTCACCATATACGATACTGTCAGGGCTGCCACTGAGAATTATGGGTCCCATATAAACTCAGTGGCTTAACTACATGTGACAGGGCCCTGGTGTGAACATTAAATGGGGCCCTTTCACGGCTTGTACAATAAACTTTTTTTCCATATCTTAAAGAGGACCAAAACCCATGCCCCATCGGCCCTGAAACCTATAAGATTCCAGGGCCACTTCCCAGGGCAGCCAGAATCGTGATGCCCCGCTGTATCGAACTTCTTTCCCAGGCCAATGGCGCATGTATGAGTTGCGGCCAAATCCCCGCTATCCCTTTAGCATGGGGCATGTTCGCCCCCAGCATTTGGGCACGCTCCCTGTTAGCGGGGGATGCGGCCACCAGTGCGGTCAGATCTGTTTGCATTAAACAAGCTCCTGTATGCAGGGGCTCGGATGGATCGCATGTGTGCCGGCCCGGAAAGAGGTGAGTTTGTTTGAGCAACCGGGGGGGGGGGGGGGGGGGTTTCACACAATGGGGCACGGGCCAAAACCCAGGAGCCAAAATCCTGGGTTTTGGTCCACTTTAAAGTGGACCAACACCCAGGATTTTGACTATCCTGGGTTTTGGTCCACTTCGGTGGGGCACCCCGATCGGGGGTGCCCCGCTGTCTGAAACCCCCCAGAAAGCCCCAAAAAACTCACCTCTCCCCGCTCCCACGTGACCGCGCCAGCCAATCACAGCGATCAGAGCCGCTGAGGTATGCGCGTCCAAGGCCACCTGGACGCGCATACCAGCTCAGCTGGCTCTGAGCGCTGGAGGCCGCGTCTCGCGCTCCCCTCTAACAGGGAGCGCGCCTGCACCGGCCATTCACAAACGGCCGGCGCGGGTGCGCGCCCTGCTAGAGGGAAGCGCGAGACGCGGCCGCGGCTCGCGCATGCGCCGATGGAACGGGGCTGAGGTAAGGTTTGTGGGCCTCCTGGGGGGTTCCTCCCCGCGGGACATCCCGATTTCGGATGCCCCGCGGGGAGGGATCTGATCGGTCCGGGAATCTTATAGATTTCCGGGCCGATCCCCCCTGGGTGTTGGTCCACTTTAACTCCATCGGATGCAGCTAGACAACTTTATGCTGAAACAGTAGAGACAAATGGGGCCTCCTTTTTCTAAATGATGCTAAGTGAGAATAAATATGATGGGGGAGCTCCCTGACCACCTGGGTCCGGGTGTGGTCACACCCTTTATATTCGACCCCTGCTCAGGGGTGGTGGATGGACCCTTACTTTAAACTGAGCCGTTGGTGCTAAAGCAACCAGACCCGTCTCAGTTTTCATACTATATAGGAAACTAGGGGCCCAGCCATCTTATTATAGCTTATGGGGGCCCAGGCACAATATAGACTGTATAGTGTGGCCCAGATATAATATCCTAGCCAGGTTGAGGTTGCTGAGGTCAGTGGCTTGTTGTAGGGGGGACAGACTGCAGGCTTGTTGTAGGGGGGACAGACTGCAGGCTTTCCTTGCAGCCACAGGATGCTGTGTTTTAAAGTGGACCAAAAGTGGCACTGGAGTCTATTAGACTCCAGGGCTACCTGTTTCCCTCACCCAGGGCATCCCGATTCAGGATGCCCTGCTGTGTGGACCCCAAAGTCCCCTGTAAACTCACCATCTTCCCGATCCAATGGAGCAGCCGTCAGCCACATTTGTGAATGGCCGGTGTGGGCATGCACCCTGTTAGGGGGTTGCGGAACGCGGCTGCCCTTAGCACGTCGATGAGTGTGCTGGTTGGATGAGAGCCTGCATAGGCGTCGTCGAACTGGGAGAAGGTGAGTTTACTGGGACGACCTGAGGGAATCTGGGTGCCCCGGGGGCAAGGACCAAAGCCCGGGATAGTAAAAATTGGGTTTACTTAACGCAACCACCCAGGTGTGCAGCACAGTGGTCTCCCTCTTTATGGGGCAACCCAGCTAATGCACATGCTCCCAGCTTAAACCGGACCTTCAGCGTGATTTAATGAAAAGCCCAAACTCTTAAACGGTTCCCCAGCATCTAAAATTAAATATTTTTTACGTTTTTAGTCAGTAACTTATTATTCTTTCCCCCACTGGGCTGCAACTCTGTTCAGGAATTTAGGATACGGGCGCCGCCATCTTGACTCAGAAGCATCACATTTACTGAGGAGAGTGGGATAAAGTATAGGGGGGTGGGTTTTAGTTGTGCTTTGCTCAGACAGAGCAGATCTGGGGTCAGGTAAAGGTCAGCAGTTCCAGAATGCACAGCAGCACAGTCAGGAGGCACTTCCTGTTTGCAGGCTGCCTGATAAGATGGCGGCTTCCATAAGCCGCCATCTTGGATGTTTAAAGGCTCATAACATGCAGTAGATGCAGGTAGGATGATTTTTAATGTGAGCAATCTGTATGTACAGGGTCTGGGAAACATATAAGATAGACTCTTATTCAGAGTCAAGGTCCGCTTTAAAGGGGAGGATCTCTGCTAATCTTAAGGGTCTTTTTCTGGCCTCCCTCTCATTTTACCTTAGAGGGTTAAAAGACTCAGCAATTGGGAACCCCCCTGCTTGCTTACTTATTGAGCTTGGGGAGGGGTGCCTCTACCCTCAGGCAGGGGAATCCTTGCAAGTCCCTGCCCCTTTATCATCTACTGTGGGAGACTGCTGTGGATCCACATCCTTCCAACCCTTTGCCTTTGGGCCAGTGCAAAGCGCATCCATCTCTAGTAGCCAATGAGATATCACTGAACAGCTTTGGTTTATTGTTCTCTTGTATCAAACACTGTTTAAAGCGTTTGTTTCTTTGCAGGTCTTACAGCTGATGCTAGAATAGTAATAAATCGCGCTCGGGTTGAGTGTCAGAGCCACAGGCTGACGGTAGAAGACCCAGTGACCGTGGAGTACATCACACGATATATCGCCAGCCTGAAACAGGTCATTTGCCAAACAAAACATCATCCTTTTTACTTTAAGGTGGACCAAGAGCCAAAAATTACTAAGAATCCAGGGTGCGTAATATAGACTGGATTCTGCTTGAAAAAGTCTTCTCCTTTTTTAGTTTTTTTTCTTTAATACCCCTTATTCGCCCCAGGGGTAAGTGTCCCTTTTTCTATGGCAGGCTGAACCATACCCCTTGAAGTGGACCAACCATCTAAGTGACTTGTCTCTTTTAACATACTTCCCTTCCCTGATGCATGCCAGTTTTGGGATGCCTCTACAGTTCTTTAACGCGGAACAGAACCCGGGATTTTGACTTTTCCAGGTTTTGATCCGTGTCCCCAGGGCACCCCGCTGGTGAAACTCCCTAGATCGCACTTTCAAACTCTCCTCTTCCCGCTTCTACAGTGCATGTGTGGGCTCTCGTCCAATCAGAGCCGTTCATATTTGCTCACAAAATGTGCTCTGTTTACACGTGAGTCCAGCAATGGGAGCAAGAGCTGCTGCATCCCCTCCAGCATGTGCGCTCCTGTACCCAGACTTATCTAAATGGTGGGGGCTAGCACAGGGAGGTGGGGATGCAGGGGTAATTAAAGAGAGCCTCCTGCTGAATGAGCTCGCGAGGTGAGTTTTTTTTTTTTTTTTTTTTTTCAGGCTTCCTGGGGGGTTTCACACAGCGGGATGTCCTGGACAAAATCCAGTGACCGGCCCTGGAATCTTTTAGATTTCAGAATGGCCGCTGGTGGTTTTTGTTCTGCTTTAAAGAGAAAGCGAGGTCTGAGAAGACTTTTTTTCTTTGTCCCAAAATATTGGCAGCATGTTGGCATCTCAAATTGGGATGCCCCACTGCGCTGTGCAGCCCAGCAGGCCCTTTAGTAGGCATATCGATAATGGTAATCTGAAGGTGACAGCCGAATGAGACTGCCAGCCTTCAGTTTCACTCGGCGAACATGATTGGTCCTTTGTAGTGGTGGAACGGTATCCCCAATGACCAGGCCTGCTGGGGCATTCCAAACCAGTATTAAAGGACAAAATATTTTTAGACTTTACTTTCTGTTTAAAGGGACGTTCCAAGTAATGGGTTAATTTAGAATTGAGGAGGCCCAGCAGAAGGGGAGAGAGCTCACTAAGGCGTATCAAGAACTATAAAAAGATGCTGCCCCTCACAGCTAGTATGGGTATAGCAGGAAGCAAGCTAAATTTTTGGTTGCGCTGTGAGTTAGATCGCAAGGATGTATGAGGAAGAGATAGCCAGTGACAAATTGTCCTGCTCCTTGTTCCTCCCTTTGATCTGTGCTGGTAAGGACGTAACCCCGCTCAGCTCCACTGTGCTTTCAATTGGCCAGAAGTTAAATAGATAATTCTATTAAGCGCAGGTAAGTATTGCATTGTTCATACTTAATTAGTTAAGGTAAAGCCATAAATTAATGAAATACCAAAATAGCGATAAAGTGCTAAGAATCGCATACTTTTACTGCCTTGGCCCTGGATTCGCAAACCACCTGGGGCCTCTGTTACTAGACTTTCATTAACATCCTCCCAGGGATGTTTTAGAAGATCTACATTTAAAGTGTCAATGTATCAATCTAAAAATAGACTAAATTGGAGTAAAGCAGCCAACAGTTCCTCCTGATTCCATAAAGCGTTAAGAAGAAAAATTCAGAAACCCTGAACTTGAACCAAACTTTACTTGGTATCCAGCACGGGTTGCTTCATCTGTATTCTTCATTATTGGGTAATCCGCCACAAGGTGGCGCAGTCGACTGCCCATAAAAAGCAGGAAAATACCCAAGATACCCAGTGTTTCTCTGCAGTCCTGACTGCGAAGACAGAAGATGACTCTCTGGATTTTCGCAGGCGAGCGGGGCATCCCAAGCCCGGCGGCCCTGCAGGCCTATTCCACCTGTTCCGGACCCATTCTGCCTCCCAGCCCCGGCTGAAGGTTCAGGTGAAGGTAGGGGAGCACCTGGGGTCGGGTGCTCACAGAGCTAAGCTCTGGGCCGCAGACCCTGTACCCAAAGGGTAGCCGGCCGATGGCTATGGTGAGCCTTTTGGGGGGGGGAGGGGAGAAACCACCCGAGGACCCCTTGCCCGGTTTTATTATGTGCCGTTGCTTGTGTTTTTTCACGGTGTGTTTGTGTCCCCTGCGCTGCTGTCCCTTGGTCTCACTGGATGTTCCCCCCTCCTCCCTTCCCCACCATGCTCCTTGCGGCGCCCTCACTTCTCTTCCGGCCAGGGTGCATTGTAGAGGGGGGGAGTCCCTCCTTTTGTCTATCTCCGGGTGCCATTCTGGTGCTCGGGCGCCTGAAGGTTTCGTGCGCTGCCGGGGGGGCGGGGCCGCACGATGACGCGATCCGCGTCATCGCAGTGTGGCCCGCCCCTCGAGGTACCTTGTGGTTCCCTCGGCCGGCGCCATCTTGCGGGACGCGTACCGTTTGATGTGGCGCTTCTGGAAGTAATCCTCTCCTTTCCTTGATATTCATTACTTTTATTGTGCATGTGCTGTGGGATGCTCATCTCATGTCCCTATTGTGTCTTCCAGGCGGGTCCCTCATTACTTTTGGTTTCTCCCGGTCCCTCCACACCTCCCCTTCCCCCACATCCACCTTATAGTGGCTGTGGGGCATCCCGGGTCTGGGACATTAGCGCCTGTTACCGTGGCGCATTATTTGCTTAATCATCATATGGAGGCTTCTGGGGATAGCGAGCTTGGGGGCCTCTCGGGGCGGGCTCCGCTGTGTCTTGTGTGTGGTATTTCCCCTTTGAGCGGCCACAGCGCGGTTTGCGTCCCCTGCGCCCAGAGCATTATTGCGGAACAGGATGGGCCTAGTGCCCCAGTTCCATTTTGCCTGCAGCTTTGCCGACACCCCCGCATCTACATTTAGCCCCCAGTGAGGGGGAGGTCAGCCGGGGGTCCCATTCAGACCTGGCGTTGTGTGGCCAGTCTTGAATGACATTTGGCGCGCCCGCCAGTCTTAAGGCTTCCAGTAAGAAGCGGCATTTGGAACCGGCCTACTCTCTCTTTGCCGATAATGCCTATGAGGCTCCTGGCGGTCGTGACTCCGTGGAGGTGGAGTTATTCCATGATTCCGACTCCTCCGAGGACCGTCTGGGCGACTTTCATAGTGACCCTGGATCTTCCTCGGATGAGGACATGTGGCTCCCCACTGATACGGATTGGTTATTGGCCGCGGTTTTTGAGACCTTGCATTTGGTTCCTCCTAAGGCGGCGAAGAAGAAGCAAGGGGAGCTTTTCCGTCCGGATAGACAGCGCCTGGTATTCCCGGAGCAGGGACATTTTTCCAAGATGGTGTTTAAGGAATGGGAAAGGCCTAACAAGCTGCCCTCGGTGCCCAAGGGGCTGGACAGGCGGTATCCCTTTTCGGAGGAATTGGTCTGTCTTTTGGTCTTGTCCCCCGGAGGTGGACGCTCCTGTCCTGGGGCTCTCCAATACTCCCGTCATGCCGTCTCCGGACACTACTACCTTACGTGATAATGCTGATCGGCGCGTGGACCAACTTGCTTGCCATGCCTTCACCTTTGTGGGGGCCGGCCTGCGTGCCCTGTGTGCGCCGCAGCAATTGTTTCTATTGCCATTAAAAAGAAAGTCAAACGTCTTGCTGAGGCTACTTGTTCCCGCAAGAGAGCGGATGAGTATAAGGAACTTTTGGCTTGTGCTGAATTTATTGCTTTTGTGCTTTCAGACATGGATGATGCCGTCCGGCTTGGCGGTAGGGCTTCGGCTCTGCTGGTTGCTCTCGGCCGGTCTATTTGGCTGCGGCAGTGGGTGGCCGATGCTGCCGCCAAGAAGTCTCTCACCGGACTCCCCTTCCTGGGACTCCGTCTCTTTGGGGAGAGTCTTGATCACTTAACCAAGGATGGCCGGCTTCCCCAGCGCCGGAAGCATTCGCGGCCCTTTCAGTGGTCCTCCTCATTTCGCCCCTTCCGAGGGGGTCGCGGCTCCTCCTTCCCTGCCGGTCGCAGGGAATCCTGGGGACGAGGTAGGGCCTGCGGTCGCCCTGGTCTCTCCTGGGGATCCAAGCCTAAGCCCCCCTTCAAACCTCCTCAGGCATGAGGAGGCGCCCTCACCCATCCGGGTGGGGGGGACGGCTTCTGCTCTTTGCTCACGTCTGGAGACAGCACGTCCTCGGACCGGTGGATTCAGGAGGTGGTGTCCTCCGGCTACAAGATAGAGCTCGCAGCTTGGCCGCCCCCAATGTTTCTTCGGTCCCGGATTTTCCAAAACCCTGTGGCGGCACAGGGCCTGAGGTTGGCTGTCCAGCGTCTCCTGTCATCCGGAGTGATTTGCCCGGTGCCTCTTCAGGAACGAGGTCAGGGGTTCTACTCCAATCTTTTCACAGTGCCCAAGAAGGAAGGCTCTCTGAGGCCCATCTTGGATCTGAAGGGTCTCAACAGATTTGTCAGGTTCAAACACTTCCGTATGGAGACCTTGCAGTCGGCGGTGAGCTCCCGTCTGTCTGGCAATTTCATGACCACAGTGGACATCACGGATGCCTATTTGCACGTTCCTATCTTCCAGGGACATCGGAAGTTTCTGAGGAGGATCAACACTACCAGTTCATGGCCCTGCCGTTCGGTATCTCTACGGCTCCTCGGGTGTTCACCAAGGTGTTGGCGGGTGTCATGGCCCTCCTAAGGGGCCAGGGCATTCGCATCCTTATCTTATCTGGACGATTTGCTGATTGCTGCTCAATCTCTTCATCAGGCTGAGAGCGATACCCAGAAGGTCTTGTCCACTCTCGAGGCCTTCGGTTGGGTGATCAATTATCCCAAGTCTTCAATCACTCCGTCGTTGGTGAGGTCTTTTCTGGGCATGACATTGGATACGTCTCAGGTCAAGGTGCTCCTTCCTCAGCAGAAGGTGAAGGGTCTCCAGACTCGGGTGCGGACCTTGTTGTCGCATCCACATCCCTCCATCCGTCTGGGGATGCAGTTGGTTGGCCTCATGGTGTCCTGCTTCGAGGCCGTTCCCTTCGCTTAGTTCCACATGAGACCTCTTCAGTTGAATCTCTTGGCCGTTTGGGACCTGTCACAGGAGTCCCTGGAGCAAGAATTTACTCTGTCCCCTTTGGCCAGTCAGTCCCTCTCGTGGTGGTTGGACTCGAGGAACCTTCTAGTTGGCAGATCCTTTCTCCCCCCGTGCTGGGAGATTGTCACCTCGGACGCCAGTCTGACTGGTTGGGGAGCGTTCTGAAGTCGTAGGGCCAGTGGGGCCCGCAGGAGGCTCATGGTCCCATCAACATTCTGGAGTTGAGAGCGATCAGATTGGTCCTCTCCCATTGACTCCCCACCTTCAGGGTCGTGCGGTCCAGATCCGCTCGGACAGTCAGATGGCGGTCGCCTACGTCAATCATCAAGGCGGGACTCGGAGCAGACGAGCCCTCGAGGTGTCATTGATTCTGTCTTGGGCAGAGGAGAATGTTCCGTGCGTCTCGGCGGTTTACATCCCGGGAGTGGAGAACCAGGAAGCGGACTCCCTGAGCAGGGGGATGTCTCGTCTGGGGGAATGGTCTCTCAGCAGCAAGATCTTTCACGCCCTGTGTCGGCGCTGGGGTCAGCTGGACGTGGACCTGTTTGCGTCCCATCACAATCACAAGCTTCCAAAGTTCGTCTCCCTGTCAAGAGATCCTTTAGCCTTTGCCACGGACGCGCTAGCAATTTCTTGGACGGAGTTTCGACTTCTATATGCCTTTCCTCTGCTGGGTCGTGTGCTGCGCAAGATAGCCCAGGAGGGGGTACCGACCATTCTGGTGGCCCCCCGCTGGCCGAGAAGAGTGGTTCGCAGACGTCGTCCAGATGGCGGTGGATCACTTCGTCATGCTCGACGATCCAGGGCTCCTCACTAAGGGACAGCTGCGCCATCCCAATTTACAAACGCTGGCTTTGACGGCTTGGCTGCTGAAACCTCCATCCTGATGGATAAGGGGCTGCCGGCCTCGGTCGTCAGTACCATGATTCAGGCTCGGAAGAAGTCCTCCTCTATGATTTATTACAGGGTCTGGCACGCTTACATTGCCTGGTGTGAGTCTTAGTCTCTTCCTTGTCGCACCTTTTCCGTCTCCAGGGTTCTGGAGTTTCTTCAACATGGCCTAGAGTCGGGGTTGCAACTGAGTACTCTCAAAGGACAGGTTTCGGGCTTGGCTATTTTCTTTCAAAGATCTTTCGCCAATCATAGACTTATCAAGACTTTTTTCCAAGGAGTTACCCATGTACGTCCACCGTGTAAGCCCTTGTTACCGGTGAGGGATTTGAACTTGGTGCTTTCTGCCCTTCAGGGTCCTCCCTTTGAGCCTTTGTGCGATGCTGCGCTATCTATTCTGACTCTGAAGGTGGTGTTTTTGGTAGCTATCACCTCGGTGCGTTGTGTCTCTGAGCTGGCTGCTCTTTCTATGAAGCCTCCTTATTTTGAGCGGCATCGGGATAAGGTGGTGTTCCGTCTTAAGCCGGATTTCTTGCCCAAGGTTGTCTCTACCTTTCATCTCAATGAGGACATTGTCTTGCCTTCCTTGTGTCCTGCCCCTTCTAATTCTAAAGAACGGAATCTTCATTCTCTGGATGTGGTCAGGGCACTTGCGTACTATTTGGTTGCCACGGAGTCCTTTCGGAAGTTGGACTCTGTCTGTTCTCCCTTCCGGACCTAGGAAGGGCTTGCCCCCGGCCAAATACACTATCAGCAAGTGGATCAGGCAGACGGTGGTGCAAGCGTACTCTGCCAAGGGGAAGGAACCCCCTTTTCGTGTTACAGCTTACTCCACTAGAGCTATTGGTGCCTCTTGGGCTTTTCAGCACCAGGCTTCAGTTGAACAGGTTTGTAAGGCCGCTACTTGGTCTTCAGTTCATACTTTTTATAAATTTTTACAAGGTTGATGTTAGGGCCTCAGCTGACGCTGCCTTTAGTCGCAAAGCGCTTCGGGCGGTAGTGGCTTGAACTACCTGTTGTTGCTCACTGGGGATCCCACCCTTTTTTCTTGGACACTGCTTTTGGATGTCCCAATAGTGAAGAATACAGATGAAGCAACCCGTGCTGGATACCAAGAAAAATACAATTCTGTGATTACTCACCTGTAGAATTGTTTTTATGGGTATCCAGCACAGGTTGCTCCATCCCACCCTTGCTTTTGTTATCCTATTTTGCCTTGTTATGGTGATTGAGTTCTTAGTGGGGCTTTGTTTGTTAACATGGTCTTGCCTCCTGGCTTCTTACATTACTGCTTTCAACACTGGGTATCTTGGGTATTTTCCTGCCTTTTATGGGCCAGGAGGAGCCACAAGTCTTTCTGCAGTCGACTGCGCCACCTTGTGGCGGATTACCCAATAGTGAAGAATATAGATAAAGCAACCCATGCTGGATACCCATAAAAACAATTCTACAGGTGAGTAATCACAGAATTTTTTTTTCTTCTATGGCCACCCTCTCCCACCAGCGCTACACTCAGAGCAATGGCCGCCGACCTTTTGGCTTTTCAGCGCTCATCGTAGGCTTTGATTTTGATGGCACTCCTCGTCTTTACCAGACAGATCCCTCTGGCACTTACCATGCATGGAAGGTAAGTCTGTCCATCATGTCTTTCTGTTTGGGATTGTTTTCTGATTTCAATGAAACAGCCGCTTACATTCACTTCGGTCTTGCCAGGCCAACGCCATCGGCAGAGGAGCCAAGTCTGTGCGAGAGTTCCTGGAGAAACACTACACGGACGAGGCGATCGAGACAGACGATCTGACCATCAAGCTGGTCATTAAAGCTCTTCTGGAGGTGAGTGCTGCAGCTGCTATTAGATTTATATATATTGCTGGTGTTGAGGAAGATTGTGGCCATTGACCCTCAACTCTGCAAAACAGAATTTAAGTCTGAACTTTTGTCCACTGCAGCTGTTCTGATGTGAAACCAAGTGGCAAGATTGAGTAGGCTGCTGGTCTCCATTCACAAGGAAACATCTACCTCCTCCAAGACCCTCCATTGCAGGTGAGCTCTGTGACTTATGCAAAGGGACATCCGTCCTGGAGGAGGCAGACGTTAGACATAGAAACAAAGAAAGGTGACGGCAGAAGGAGACCATATGGTCCATCTAGTCTGCCCTTATGTGTATACTGTATGTTCTCTTTATCTTAGGATAGATGTGTGCTTATCCCAGGCATGTTTAAATTCAGTGACTGACGATTTTTCAACTACCTCTGCTGGAAGTTTGTTCCAAGCATCTACTACTCTTTCTGTAAAATGATATTTTCTAACATTGCTCCTGATCTTCCCTCCGACTAGCTTCAGGTTGGGCCCCCTTGTTCTGTCATTCAGTTTCTTAAAAACACTTCCCTCCTGAACCTTATTCAATCCTTTCACATGTATAAAGGCCTCAGTCATGTCCCCCCCTCTCCCTTCTTTCCTCCAGACTGTACAGATTACGTTTTTTAAGTCTCTCCTGATAAGTTGTACGTTTTTAAGCCCTTCTACTATTTTTGTTGCCAGCCTTTGGACCCGTTCTATTTGAATAATGTATATTCTTAGTATACAGTACGTCCTGCTCCAGATAAGATTCTTTACTCTTGGGTATTACTCCGCCAGATGGCGCTGGACTGCAGAGACAGCGAAATTGGCTCCTCCTGGCCCCTTAAATACCCACAAATCCCCAGATTTTCTCTGCAGTCTGGACTGCGAAGGACAAGAAGATGGCTCTCTCTTCTCGCAGGTGAGCGGGGCTATTAGCCTGCGGCCCTGTAGGACTATGCCCACCCGTTCCATTGTTAATTTGCCTCCCAGCCTTGGCTGCGCTGGTCCGGGTGATGGTAGGCAGTACCGCTGTCAGATGCTTAGCAGCGCTGCTCCACCGCAATCCCCCACCAAAGGGTAGGCGGTATAGGCACATGGTGAGCCTTATGGGATGCCCCTCCCACAATATTGCCCCTGTCTATCGGTGGGCCCTACGTGGGTGGCCACTGCCCTCCCTCGCTCTCCCTGTCGTTCTCGGGGGGGGGGGGGTTTAATGTCATGTATGCATGTCGCTTACGGGGTTTTTTTGCTTATATCTTACAGGCGTGTCAAACTCAATTGGTTTCTCCCGGCCCTACCCCCCTCCTATTTAGTTTATTAAACTTATTGAGGCCTAGTGTGCAAATTCCTCCCACTTCCCTAGCGGGCTACTGGGGCATCCTGGGTTGCTTTTATAGCGTGAATCCCTATCGGCCTATTGTGCCGCTATAATCACCATAAGGAGGCGTCTCAGGATAATGTGCTCGGGGTTCCTTCGGGACAAGCCCGGCTGTGTGTAGCGTGTGGGGTGTCCCCTACAAGTGTTGACAATGTGCGGGTTTGTGTACCTTGTGCCCAGCAGGTGCTTGCGCTGCAGCCTGGCTTACCAGCAGCTGGGCCTGCGCCACGTATGGCTTTGCCTACTCCCCCAAGCTTACATCTGACTCCCAGTGAGCTGCATACCAGTGGGGAGTCTCAGCCTGATGTGTCTACTAGACTGGCCACTGCTAAGAGGCGTCATTTGGCACCTGATGTCACTCTTTTCCCTATGGAGGCTGAACAGTTCTTTGATCTGTCTGGTTATACCCCCCTGGAGGAAGGGGACTTGTTCTCTGACTCAGACTCATCTGATGAACGGCCCAAGAGTTATGAGGATTCTGGGTCTGATCCCTGGTCCCCAGATGATACTGATAGGCTTTTGGCTCAGATTTTTGAAGTGCTTTCTATCTCTCCCCCGGCAGCGGCTCCTAAGCAGCAGGGGGAATTGTTTCATATTTCTAAGCCACGTTTAGAGTTCCCTGAACAATCTCATTTTAATAATCTCGTGCTCAAAGAATGGGAGTGTCCTAGCAGGCTCCCTGGAGTCCCTAAGAGTTGGGATAAGAGATATCCTTTTCCTGCTGATGTGGTAAAACATTGGTCATCCCCTCCAGAAGGGGATGCCCCAATTCTGGGTTTGTCTAACACCTCCTGTCATGCATTCCCCTGGCTCTACTTCCTTGAAGGATAGTGAGGATCGGCGTATTGAACAGCTGGCTTCCCATGCCTTTGCCTGTGTGGGGACGGCGCTGCGCCCGGTTTGTGCCTCTGCCATTACAGCTGTAGCTATTAGGACTCTGCTTAAAAGTGTCCTAGATGGTGCTCCTGATGATGTTTCTAGTGAAGAGTATAATGCACTCTTGCGATGTGAGTTATTTGTTGCTTACGTCCTCTCTGCCTTGGATGATACCATTAGGATGTGTGGCAGAGCCTCTAACTTGGTGGTGGCTATATGCCGCTCGGTTTGGCTGCGCCAGTGGGCAGCTGACAACGCTGCCAATAAGGCTCTCACTGGGTTTCCCTTCAAAGGACTATGCCTATTTGGGGACCGCCTGGACCTGTTTACTAAGGGAGGCAGGTTACCCCAGTGCAGAAGGCAGTCTCGGCGGGCCCGGGCTCCTTTTCTTCCCCCTACAGTGGATCCAGAACGGGGAGAGGGGGTCTCCTTAACTGGGGACCGAGGAGATTTCTGGGGTAGGGGCAGAGGACGTGGACGCTCTGGCCCATTCTGGGGCTCCAAGCCTAAGCCTTCCCCCAAGCCCCCTCAGGCATGGAGGGGCGCCCTCACCCATCCGGGTGGGGGGACGGCTTCAGCTCTTTGCTCATGTCTGGAGGCTTCATGTCTCAGACCGGTGGATTCAGGAGGTAGTGTCCTCCGGTTACAAGATAGAGTTTGCAGCCTGGCCGCCCCCAAGATTCATCAGATCCCGGATGTCTCAGGACCCCATGTCGGCTCAGGCTCTGATTCTGGCTGTGCAAAGCCTTCTGGAGCTGGGGGTCATCTGTCAGTCCCCTTTACGAGAAAGAGGCAAGGGGTTTTTATTCCAACCTTTTCACCGTGCCCAAAAGAGATGGGTCAGTCAGGCCAATCCTGGACTTGAAGATCCTCAACAAATTTGTCAGATGCAGGCGTTTTCGCATGGAAACTCTGCGCTCTGCTATCAGTTCCCTGCGCCCAGGGGACTTCATGACCTCTGTGGACATCAAGGATGCTTACCTTCATATTCCCATCTTTCCAGGTCATCAAAGATTCCTCAGGTTCGCTCTGGGGGATCAGCACTACCAATTTGTGGCATTACCCTTCGGTTTCACTTCAGCTCCCAGAGTGTTCACCGGGGTGCTGGCAGGAGTGATGGCTCGGCTCAGGTCTCAGGGCATTCGCGTTCTGCCCTATTTGGACGACATTCTCATCACTTCCCAGTCCCTCCAACAGGCAGAGCTGGATACTCAGCGGGTAGTGTCCACCCTGGAGTCATTTGGCTGGGTGATCAACCATCCCAAATCTTCCCTGTCTCCCTCCTTGGTGGCGCCATTTCTGGGAATGAATCTGGATACAGTTCAGGCAAGGATTTTTCTTCCTCAGCAGAAGGTGGACAGTCTGCTAGCCCAGGTTCAGTTCCTTCTATCTTGCCCTCATCCCTCTATCAGGCAGGAATGCAGCTGATGGGCCTGATGGTGTCGTGCTTTGAGGCGGTTCCTTATGCCCAGTTTCACATGAGTTCTTTGCAACTCCACCTCTTGTCAGTATGGGACAAGGATCCTGCGTCCCTGGACCAGGTCCTTGTTCTGTCCCTCCCAGCCAGGCGGTCCCTCTTGTGGTGGCTGGACTCCAGGAACCTGTTGGCGGGCAGATCTTTTCTGGCCCCCTGCTGGGAGACAGTCACCACGGATGCCAGTCTGACAGGTTGGGGGGGGCTTCTGGAAGTCCCTACAGTTCCAAGGGCGGTGGAGCCCTCAGGAGGACCACACACCTATCAATATTCTGGAACTGAGGGCGGTCAGGTTGGTTCTGGCTCACTTGACCCAACACCTTCGGGGCCGGCCTGTTCAGGTACGCTTAGACAACCAGACGGCAGTTGCCTATATCAATCAACAGGGAGGGACCCGGAGCAAGGAGGCCCTCAAGGAAGTGTCTCTGATCCTGTCCTGGGCGGAGGACAATGTTCCCTGCATCTCAGCTGTGTACATCCCGGGAGTGGAGAATCTGCAGGCAGACTCTCTGAGCAGGGGGACCTCTCGCCAGGGAGAATGGTCCCTCAGCGACAGGGTGTTCCACTCTCTGTGTCACCGTTGGGGTCAGCCAGATGTGGATCTGTTTGCGTCCCGTCACAATCACAAGCTCCCTGCCTTTGTCTCCCTGTCCCAGGATCCTCTGGACTTGGCCACAGATGCTCTAGCAATGTCATGGCAGGACTTTCAGCTTCTGTATGTCTTTCCTCCATTCCCCCTGTTGGGCAGGGTTCTGCGCAAGATAGCTCAGGAAGGGGTGCCAGCAATCCTGGTGTCTACCCGGTGGCCAAGAAGAGTGTGGTTCGCAGACATAGTGCAGCTGGCAGTAGATCAGTACGATCTGCCCAGGGTTCCAGACCTACTCACTCAGGGACATTTATGCCATCCCAATTTACAAACGCTGGCTTTGACGGCCTGGCTGCTGAAACCTACATCTTGATGGAAAAGGGGCTGTCTGCCTCTGTTGTTAACACCATGATTAGGGCAAGGAAGAAGTCGTTCTTCTTCCATTTACTATAGGGTTTGGCGTGTCTACATTGACTGGTGTGAGGCTAAATCTCTTCCCTGTCATGTGTTTTCTATTCCCAGGATTCTGGAGTTCCTTCAACATGGTTTGGATCTGGGGCTTCAACTCAGTACTCTGAAGGGTCATGTCTCTGCCCTGGCTGTTTTCTTCCAAAGATCTTTTGCTCAGCATTCTCTGATCAGGACTTTTTTCCAGGGGGTTACTCATGTGCGTCCTCCCACGTAAGCCTATGTTGCCTGTCTGGGACTTGAACTTGGTCCTTTCTTCCTTGCAGGGTGCTCCTTTTGAACCTGTGCAGGAGGCTGCTTTGGCCATTCTTACTCTCAAGGTTGTCTTTTTGGTGGCTATCACTTCTGTTAGGCGTGTTTCTGAGTTGGCGGTGCTTTCCATTCAGCCCCCCTACTATGAGAGACACCAGGACAAGGTGGTGTTTCGCTTCAAGCCAGATTTTCTGTCTAAGGTTGTGTCTGCCTTTCATTTGAATCAGGACATTGTTCTACCTTCCTTGTGCCCTAATCTTGGTAATGCTAAGGAGAGGGTCTTGCATTCCTTGGATGTGATCAGGAATCTGAAATACTATCTGGTGGCTACTGCCTTTCAGGAAAACTGATGCTTTTTTTGTGGTCCCTTCTGGTCCTAGTAAGGGTTTGGCTCCTGCTAAATCTATCAGCAAATGGATCCGTCGGGCTGTGATTCGGGCCTACACTGCTAAGGGGAAGAATCCTCTCTTCCGCCTTACTGCTCATTCCACTCGTGCTATTGGTGCCTCTTGGGCTTTTCAGCACCAGGCTTCTATTGAACAAGTTTGCAAGGCCGCTACTTGGTCTTCTGTTCATACCTCTTCCAAGTTTTACAAGGTTGATGTTAAGGCCTCAGCTGATGCTGCTTTTGGCCGCAAAGTTCTGCAGGCGGCAGTGGTTTAAACTGTCTGCTGTTACCTTTGGGGATCCCACCCTACTTTATGGACACTGCTATTGGATGTCCCGATAGTAAGTACTATATCTGGAGCAGGACGTACTGTATACTAAGAATAATACAATTCTGTGATTACTCACCTGTAGAATTGATATGAGTATACAGTACGTCCTGCTCCACCCCACCCTTGGTTTTCATTATTCTTGGATCCCCTGTATGGTGATTATCATTGTTGGTTTAGTTACTAGTTGGTTATGTTATCATTCTCCCGGCTTCTTATTAACTGCTTTTTAATACTGGGGATTTGTGGGAAGTCCCGGGTATTTGAGGGGCCGGGAGGAGCCAATTTTCACGGTCTCTGCAGTCCAGCGCCATCTGGCGGAGTAATACCCAAGAGTAAAGAATCTTATCTGGAGCAGGACGTGCTGTATACTCATAATACCAATTCTACAGGTGAGTAATCACAGAATTGTATTTTTTGCAGCTGAGGTCTCCAGAACTGCACACAGTATTCTAGCTGTAGCTAGACCCTGAATGGAAAGTGATGCACAGCAGGAAACTCTATCCCCCATTAAAGAGCATCTTCTTGGCTGAAGTGTACCGCGCTTAGCCATTCAGATAGTGGACCAAAACCCAGGATTGACTATCCTGGGTTTTTGTCCTTGCCCTGGGGGTACCCCGATCAGGGATGCCCTGCTGTGTGCAACCCCCCAGGTCAACTGAACTAGCTCATCTTTCACCTTTCCTACGCATGTGCATCCTCCCATCCAATGAGCTCATCTAGGCTCGTCTAAGGGCCTCTAACAGGGAGCGTGCCCGCGCCGAACATTCACAAATGCCTGGCGCAAGTATGTGCCTTGCTAAAGGGATAGCGGGGATGCGGCACATGCGCGAGCAGCGCTGTATACCCGCTATCCCTTTAGTAGGGCGGAGAAGGTGAGTATACCGTGCGACACACAATACTGGAAACCTTTAAAAATGTAACCCAAAAAAGTGGACTTCAAAGCTGAACAAAATACAGGAATTTGACCTCCCCAGGTTTTGTTTCTTGCCCTCGGGGCTATCCCGTATTGGGATGCCACACTGTGTGAAATCCCCCAGTTCCCCCATTAAAGCGCACATTTCCTGGGTCCAACAGCACATGTGCAGGCTCTTGTCCAATCTTGGGCTCGTTTGCATCCTTGGGCAAAGGGCTCCGATTGCCTTCAATGGCTGATTGTAAACAATCCGAGGCGTTTCCTGAAAGGCTAACTGTTCTGATTGGGCGAGAGACTGTGCATGCGCAATTGTAGCGGGTAAAGGTCCATTATTGCCGACACCCTGGGGGGTTTCATGCAGCAGGCCATCCCTAATTGTGGGGGGGGGGAGGGGAGTCGGCTTATCTTAGATTCCAGGACCATACTTTGAAGGTTTTGTTCCACTTTAAAGTGGACCAACACCCTGAGGTGATCGGCCCGGGAATCTATAAGATTCCTGGGCCGATCACCTCACACACCGCGGGACATCCGAGATCGGGATGTCCCGCGGGGTGAACCCCCCCTGAACACCCCAAATCCACCTACCTGGTCTCCCTCGCGCCCCTCTAGGCGTGCGCGTGCCCGCGCCGGCCGCCTCTGAATGGCCGGCGCGGGCGCGCACACGTCAAGAGTGACGCGCGGGAGGCGCCGACGGGCAAGCTGCTTGTACGTTGCTGTCAATCAGCTTGTCCGTCGGCGCCGATTGGACGGCGTGGGAGCGGGGAGAGGTGAGTTTTGGGGGGTTTCTGGGGGGTTTCACACAGCGGGGCACCCCCGATCGGGGTGCCCCGGGGAAGTGGACCAATACCCAGGATAGTCAAAATCCTGGGTGTTGGTCCACTTTAAGTACTGGTCAATAGAAATTGCTATTGGGAAAATGCCCAGTGACGGACGTGTAGACTAAAGAGTTTGATGTGATAACCTCTAAACATTCAATGTATACTGTCTCTTGGAGTTGCAGCTTTAAAAAAAAAGTTTTTTTAATTTTATTTTTTTAATAGGTTGTCCAGTCTGGAGGCAAGAATATTGAACTAGCGGTTATGAGGCGAGACCAGCCCCTGAGGGTAAGACAGATCCTATTTTATTTGTCCCTTTATGTCTTATGGTCTGTATAAAATGGTCTCTGGCTCTGCTGGATTATAATAACCATTTAAAAAAAGAATGTGGGCTAGAGGTTGCCCATTAGGATCTAGTCCAGGGGTTCCTAAACTTTTTTTTTCATCAAGTACCAGCTGGGTGGACCTCAAGGGTTGCCAGTAAAAAAAAAAATATATCTACATCAATGATAATCCAAAAACTAGGTACCAGGTGATGTACCTTATCTAATCACCACAAAGGTACACAAAATAATTTTTATTAGTAATAGCCAAAACACATACTTTAAAATCAATTAAAAACATGGGCGAGATTCCAGGGCATTTTTGCAGATTTTGCAGGTTTTGCACATTATTTACTAGATAATTCTATTATGTATTTATGAATACTCATATTAGTCCGTCATGTATTCCAGCCCATGCACATATGTTTTTAATTGATTTTAAAGTATGTGTTTTGGCTATTACTAATAAAAGTTTTGAAATATTAATAGATTGGTATATCTGTTGAGCGGCTGATTTTTGGAGGCCCTGGGGTCTGTGCTGGCAGCCCCCACTTTTTTGTATATTGACAATTGCCCAGTTTCTGGGCACTTGAGTCTTCTTCAGCCAGCATCCAGTTTACATTCATTGTGGGATGTATATTGCTGTGCAGGTAAACAATTTTCTTTTAGTTACACAAAATAACTCATTAAAGCGGACCAAAGCCCACATTTTTCACTTGCATCCCCTAAATTGCTTCCTCCATTAGCAGTACCTACTGCCAGTTTTTACTGCTACTGCTTCACGCTAATCCCAGATAATGGCGCCTGTTTTAGCTGTAAAGCTCCGCCTCCTCCATTCATTGTGACTGTTGTGTAATTGCCACACCTATGCAATGACTGATCGCCTGTCATCTTACAGAGAGGGACAGCAAATAAATCAGTGTTCCAGGACGATTAGAAAAGGGAAAATATCCATTTCTATTTCTACACATTAAGAAGGAAATGGCGGCAAGGGCTTTGGCCAAATGTATTTCAGAAGTTCAGTGGGTTTTGGTCTGCTTTAATATACACTAGCTACAAAACAGTTAAAGTGGACCAATCACCAGGATTTTGGCTATCCTGATGTAGGATGCCCCCCCTGTGTGAAACCCCCCAGATCGCCCACTTTCGTTCGCCATTCCCAGTTCCCACAGTGCAGGCGCTCGTTCAATCGGCGCTTTAATGCGCAGCATGAAGCCGCTGATTAGAACTTCGCCCTGGCGGCTGCATCCCCCGACTCCCATGTGGAGTGCACGCTGATGCTGCTTTTAGCTGCAAGGTGCCCCGTGCGGCTGTTCCCGGAGTAATGACAACAGCCTTTTATCATTCTTTACCTGTTGCGCAGCTACAGTTGGGTTGTTTTTTCCGCCCAAGTCCTTCACTGCTTTAAAGCATCGTAAGGAATCCTGTGTGACTGAGTGACGAAAAAAGGGAATTTTATGCGTTATCTACCGTAATAATTCCTTTCCCCTTAACCGGACCTTTAGCGCCATTTAATGAAAAGCACAAACCCTTAAAAAATGATTCCCCACCATCTAAAATTAATATATTTAATGTTTTTAATCACTTTTTATTATTTTCCCCACTGGCCTGCATTGCTGTTCAGCACTCTAGGATACGGGTGCCGCCATCTTGGCTCAGTACCCTCACATACTGAAGAGAGGGGTCAAAAATACAGGGGGCAGGGTTGCAGCTGTCCTTGACACAGACAGAGCAGAACTGGGGTCAGGAAAAGGAAAGCAATCCCAGAATGCAGAGCGACACAGTCAGAGGACACTTCCTTTTTGCAGGAAGCATGAAGCTCCATGGGCCGCCATCTTGAATGTTTAAATGCTCATAAAATGCAGTAGATGCAGAAAGGATCATTTTTAATGTGCGCAATCTGTATGTACAGGATGGGGGAAATATATAAGATATGTTCTTATTTAGGGTGAAGGTCCGGTTTAAAATGTCACTCCAGACCCTTCCTGCTGAAAAAACATAACCCCTGCCCCACCCCCTCCAAATAGCGATTATGCTCATGTAATAAAAAAAAATAAAAACCCTGAAACCGCCTTTACCCTGAAGTCAGTGGTGTCACAGCTGGCGACACAGGATGCCTGCCGCCATCTTCCCAGTTGTCCCGGCTGGCCGCTTTGAGCACGTGCTCTCCCCCATCCATTTGCACTATATGGAGAGTGCGGAGACTTCTGGGAAAAAGGCGCCGGTCATCCGGGGGCTGGATTTTTTCCCTTGTTTTATTACATGAGCATAATCGCTATTTGGAGGCATGGTTGTGTTTATTTTGCAGGAAGAGGTTGGAGTGGCTCTTTAATATTCATGCAGTCACACAGCATCCACCTGTTTGGTAGCTGCAAGGTTACACTGTTGGGTTGGCTGATGAGCTATGGCTTCAGACCTTCCGCAAGTTCTGTGCTGTACAGGTTATGTTACAAACGTTTTACTCTGTTTAATGTCGGTCCATCCTGGTTCATGCTTCCTACTGCTTGTTACCAACTGATGACAGATGGGCCTCACTGAGGGAGGAGCCGCCAAGGAGTAGGAGGGAGGCCTCCGCCTTTAACTCTTCCAGTGCTGCCTGTCACTCCTGGAGATGGAGTATATCCCTAGGGTAAGCAATACTGATAACTGAGATTAAAGCGGACCAAAACCCACATTTTTAACTAGCATCCCCTGAATTGCTCCCCCCATGAAGAGCACCTTTTGCCAATTAGTGGTCCTGCTTCACTCTTAATTCCAGATAACAGCCCTTGTTTTAGCTGTAAAGCTCCGCCTCCATTCATTGCCATTGTGTGTGCCAATGATGTCATTGCCACACCAATGCAATGACTGATCACCTGCCATCTTACAGAGAGGGACAGCAACAAAAAAAATCAGTGTTCCATTTGAAAAACAAAATGATCTATTTCTAGTTTTACACCCTAAGAAGTAAATATCGGCAGGGGCTATGGCCAAGTGTATTTCACAAGTTCGGTGGGTTTTGGTCCGCTTTAGGAGAGGAGTTATTATGGTAATACATAAAATTCCCGTTTACCTGGTTTAGTTTTGTAAACCCCGGGAATGCCCTGCTGTGTGAACCTTCCGAAAACGGCAACAGCGCAATTCGTACATCACTTGGCTGTCATTGAGTTGTATGGGGAGTGCGCGCTCCCGCACCCCCAGCCATACATGCCTGCCTCAGCCTATCTGAATGAAATCTATTGTAAACAATGAGAGCCATTTGCCAAATGACGAAGTCATAGTGGGCAGCTCCCATTGGACAAACAGGCGAACTGAGGGTCTTCAGATAGCGCTGCATCCTGATTTGGGGTAAATCTAGTGGCCAGCCCTGGAATCTTTTTAGCTGCTGGGTTTTGTTCTGCAGAGAAAACACATGGGTTGATCCATTTATTTATCGTTCTTTTCCCTTAATCTAAGTTGTATTTGTCTCTGGCAGATCTTGACCCCGGAGGAGATCGAGAGGTATGTTGCAGAAATTGAAAAAGAGAAGGAGGAAAACGAGAAGAAGAAACCGAAGAAGACGACCTAAACTGTCATTGTGTTTACTGTTCAACAATTGTCACTCTAATAATTATTTCTTTTATCTAATCTCCACTGTGTGTTTGTCTTGTGTCATTAATTACACAGCTCAGAGGACTTGTTTATATACTGCCCTATACTCTACCCGCATTCACATTTGGTCAGTAGCAGCAGAGCTCACAATCTAATTTCCCCAGCAGCCATCGCACCTCAGTGAAGCTAGGAGTATATTTTTTGGAATGTGGGAGAAAACTGTTGTAAACACAAAGGAGGTTGCACAAATTCCAAACAAGAGTGTTCACTGAATAACCACCAAGGTTTTGGTCCTTGCTAGCGGCTGGCTTGAAATCTAAAAGAATCCAGGGCCAGCTGCGGAGTTCCCCCTGGGGCATCCCAAATTGGGATGCCCAGCTGTGTTGAACCCCCAAGGTGCCAGTAATAGCTCTCCTTTCCCTTGGCCAACAGCGCATATGCAGGCTCTCGTCCAATCAGAGGCTTTTGCCAAATTGCTCTGGAGGTAGTCGGTAGTCTGAATACCACCACCTTGTCCCTCCTGGGGGAAGTAATATCCACAAGAGTATCAACCGTATCAAAAGGGACATGTAGAGCCCAAATCGGATTGACATTCCACAGCTCATAAGGTTTCTTAAAGCGGAACAAAACCCCCCAGCGTCTGGCCTGGAATCTAAAAGATCCTTTGGGGCATTCCTGAACCAGGATGCCCAGCTGTGTAAAACACCCAGGGTGCCAGTAATAAGTCGCCTTTCCCTGGGCTCTCGTCCAATTAGAGCCCTTCATCCAACGGCTTCGATTGTTTACAGTGTACATCCCTAGTGGTGTGCGCGTGGTCTCGCCCCAGCATCTGAGAGCGGCTACGCCACAGGGGATGCGGCAGCACTCGCACTCCACATTAAAGATAATCTGAGCCCTTTGCCGAAGGATGTAAACGCTGCAAAGTGCTCTTATTGGAGGAGAGCCTTTGCATGCGCCATTGGAGGGAGAAGTGAGTTTTAGTGGGTGAACTGGGGGGTTTCACATAGCAGGGCATCCCGATTCAGAAAGTCAAGTTTCCTGCGTTTGTTCTGCTTTAAGGGAGAACTATCATGAAAAAATGTGCCAATGATAAAAATCCATATAAATATGCTGGATGGTGGGAGGAGGGGTCACTTAAATGCCTTACATCAAGAAATATCCAGCCAGTGGAAATCCAAGGGGGACTGGTTCAGTCACCCCCGATACACTAAACCCATCACCCCTGGATTTTATTTCTACCAGGAGAAGAAACCCACAAGCTTGGCTGGAGTATTATTCAGTTGGGGTGTATAAGTGACCCCTCCTCTCATTAGCCAACATGTTTGTACTGGACCTTCACCATGATTTAATGAACATATCGCTGGTTCCTGGCCGTGGGTAGGCATGGCCTGTGGCCTGTATAGGGCCATTTAAAACAATACACACTGGCCCGAGTCGCAGGCAATGCCCACCCATGGCCTGGAACCAGAGCTATGTGGCAGGAACTTGTGTGTGGCAGCAGCGGACGCCAGTAAGATGTATGTGTGTGGCGGCTGGCTGCTGGTAAGGTGGGGGGATGTTGCACACTGCCTGTGATGGGGGTTTTCTGCACACGGCCTGGTATGCGGTGATGGGGGTATTCTGCACACGGCCTGGTATGGGGTGATGGGGGGTTTTCTGCACACGGCCTGGTATGCGGTGATGGGGGTATTCTGCACACTGCCTGGTATGGGGTGAGGGGGGTATTCTGCACACTGCCTGGTATGCGGTGATGGGGGTATTCTGCACACGGCCTGGTATGCGGTGATGGGGGTATTCTGCACACTGCCTGGTATGGGGTGATGGGGGGTTTTCTGCACACGGCCTGGTATGCGGTGATGGGGGTATTCTGCACACTGCCTGGTATGGGGTGAGGGGGGTATTCTGCACACTGCCTGGTATGCGGTGATGGGGGTATTCTGCACACGGCCTGGTATGCGGTGATGGGGGTATTCTGCACATGGCCTGGTATGGAGTGATGGGGGTATTCTGCACACGGCCTGGTATGGGGTGAGGGGGGGGTGATGGTATTCTGCACACGGCCTGGTATGGGGTGAGGGGGTGGTATTCTGCATACGGCTTGGTATGGGGTGAGGGGGGGGGGGGTGGTATTCTGCACACGGCCTGGTATGGGGTGGGGGGGGGGTGGTATTCTGCACACGGCCTGGTAAGGGGGGGGTGGTATTCTGCACACGGCTTGGTATGGGGTGAGGGGGGGTGGTATTCTGCACACGGCCTGGTATGGGGTGAGGGGGGGGGGTGGTATTCTGCACACGGCCTGGTATGGGGTGAGGGGGGGGGGTGGTATTCTGCACACGGCCTGATATGGGGTGGGGGGGGGTGGTATTCTGCACACGGCCTGGTATGGGGTGGGGGGGTGGTATTCTGCACACGGCCTGGGGTGGGGGGTGGTATTCTGCACACGGCCTGGGGTGGGGGGGTGGTATTCTGCACACGGCTTGGTATGGGGTGGGGGGTGGTATTCTGCACACGGCCTGGTATGGGGTGAGGGGGGGGTGGTATTCTGCACACGGCCTGATATGGGGTGGGGGGGGTGGTATTCTGCACACGGCCTGGTATGGGGTGGGGGGGGGGTGGTATTCTGCACACGGCCTGGTATGGGGTGGAGGGTGGTATTCTGCACACGGCCTGGTATGGGGTGAAGGGTGGTATTCTGCACACGGTCTGGTATGGAGTGGAGGGGGGTGGGGTGGTATTCTGCACACGGCCTGGTATGGGGTGGAGGGTGGTATTCTGCACACGGCCTGGTATGGGGTGAGGG
The DNA here is from genome assembly GCA_027917425.1 of Gastrophryne carolinensis. Classification (NCBI taxonomy): domain Eukaryota; kingdom Metazoa; phylum Chordata; class Amphibia; order Anura; family Microhylidae; genus Gastrophryne; species Gastrophryne carolinensis. Next base: position 48,180,470 of record CM051243.1, read on the forward strand.
GGGGTGGTGGTATTCTGCACACGGCCTGGTATGGGGTGGAGGGGGGTGGGGTGGTATTCTGCACACGGCCTGGTATGGGGTGGAGGGTGGTATTCTGCACACGGCCTGGTATGGGGTGGAGGGGGGTGGTATTCTGCACACGGCCTGGTATGGGGTGGAGGGGGGTGGTATTCTGCACACGGCCTGGTATGGGGTGGAGGGGGGTGGTATTCTGCACACGGCCTGGTATGGGGTGGAGGGGGGTGGTATTCTGCACACGGCCTGGTATGGGGTGGAGGGGGGTGGTATTCTGCACACGGCCTGGTATGGGGTGGAGGGGGGTGGTATTCTGCACACGGCCTGGTATGGGGTGGAGGGGGGGTGGTATTCTGCACACGGCCTGGTATGGGGTGGAGGGGGGTGGGGGGTGGTATTCTGCACACGGCCTGGTATGGGGTGGAGGGGGGAGGGGGGTGGTATTCTGCACACGGCCTGGTATGGGGTGGGGGGGGGGGGTGTTTTTAGCACACCATTTGGTTCAGAATATTATTCCAAGTATACAGCACGTCCTGCTCCGGAGAGTAATTCCTTACAGTTGGGTTATACATCCACAAGATGGCGCTGGACTGCAGAGACGGCAAAAAGTGGCTCCTCCCGGCCCCTTATATTCCAGGGACCTCCCACAAAATCCCCAGTCCTTCTCTGCAGTTGGCGCTGCGATGACAAGAAGATGGCTCTCTCTACTCGCAGGTGAGCGGGGCTATTAGCCTGCGGCCCTGTAGTACTATTCCCACTCGTTCCTCCTTTTCATGCCTCCCAGCTTTGGCTGCGCTGGTCGGGTGATGGTAGGCAGCACCGTTGTCAGGCGCTAAGGAGCGCTGCTCCACCGCAATCCCCCACCAAAGGGTAGGCGGTACAGGCCAGTAATGAGCCTTATGGGATGCCCCTCCAGCATGATCACCCCTCGCCCCCTGTCCATCGGTGGGCTCCTGTTAGGTTGGCTGCTGCCCTCTTTCGCTCTCCCTGGTATTTCTCGGGAAGGGGGGGGGGGGGGGTGTTGTGTTTGTAGGTGTATTCTTCAACCGGACCTTCAGCGTGATTTAATGAAAAGCCCAAACTCTTAAAAAACGGTTCCCCAGCATCTAAAGTTAATATATTTTACGTTTTTAGTCACTAACTTATTATTCTTTCCCCCACTGGGCTGCAGGACTTTAGGATACAGGCGCCGCCATCTTGACTCAGAAGCATCACACTTACAGAGGAGAGGAGAGTGGGATAAGGTACAGGGGGCATATTATAGCTGTGCTTTGCTCAGACAGAGCAGAGCTGGTGTCGGGTAAAGGTCAGCAATCCCAGAATGCATAGCAGCACAATCAGGAGGCACTTCCTGTTTGCAGGCTGCCTGATAAGATGGCGGCTTCCATAAGCCGCCATCTTGGATGTTTAAAGGCTCATAACATGCAGTAGATGCAGGTAGGATGATTTTTAATGTGAGCAATCTGTATGTACAGGGTGTGGGGAACTTATAAGATAGGCTCTTATTCAGAGTGAAGGACCGCTTTCACTCTTATTGTTTCCATGGTATAGCTTGGCTTGCTTTTAAAAATGCTAAAAAAATGTTATTCAGGCCTATTCTGCTAAAGGGAAGGAGCCTCCCTTCCGCCTTACTGCTCATTCCACTCGTGCTATTGGTGCCTCTTGGGCCTTTCAGCACCAGGCTTCTGTTGAACAAGTTTGTAAGGCCGCTACCTGGTCTTCTGTTCATACCTTTTCCAAGTTTTACAAGGTTGATGTTAAGGCCTCGGCTGATGCTGCTTTTGGCCGCAAGGTACTTCAGGCTGTAGTGGTTTAAACTGCCTGCCATTACTCTTTGGGGATCCCACCCTACCTTACGGACACTGCTTTTGGATGTCCTAGACGAAAGGACTTCATGAAACAGGCCGTGCCATGCAATAGGAAAAAGACAATTCTATGAGTACTCACCTGTAGAATTTGTTTACTGTGCATGGCACACCCTGTTTCATCCCACCCTTGTTATCGTTATTCTTGGTTGCCTCTTTATGGTGATTGTTCCAAGTTTGTTATGGAGTTTTTACCTTTTTTCCTTTATTACCTCCACTGGAGAGGTCTATGGTGATTCCTGTTTTTATATGGTACCGGGAGGAGCCACAAATCTTCTGCAGTCCACTGCGCCACCTTGTGGCGGAATAACCCAGACGTAAGGACTGCATGAAACAGGCTGTGCCATGCACAGTAAAAACAATTCTACAGGTGAGTACTCACAGAATTGTATTTTTCGGGTGTAGTTCATCCAAGGTTTACAGGTGGACAGGGCCTGTGAGTGGATCCAAGCGTGATGGCGGCTGCATCCTCCGCTACCTCAGCCCCCTAACAGGGAGCGTGCCTGCGCCCTCCATTCACAAATGCCTGCAACCTGCTAAAGGGATAGCTGCTCGCGCATGCGCCGTTGAAGGTGAGCTTCCGGGTGCCCTGAGGGGTTTCACACAGCAGAGCATCCCGATTCTGGATGCCCCGGGGGGGGGGGGGAATCTAGCGGCCCTGGAATCATAGATTTCAGGGTCGTTGGGGCGTGTGTTTTGCATACCTCCCAATTTTTCAGGATGGGAAAGAGGGACACCCGGACTGGCATGTGTAGCCACACTCACAGAAATAGGGATGGCCAAGAAAAATGGACATAAACCTGAGATTTCTATAAATCCGGGGTTTAGGTCTACTTTAAAGTGAATCAAAACCCATGTAACTTGCCTCTAGAGTACAAAATATTATAGGGCTGGATTACAGCATGTCAAATGTGGGATGCCCTCCCTTCACTCACCTGTAGCTCATCGTTGTTGCAGCACCTGGTGGCATGTGTGCTCCCTCCGCCATTCAAGTCTTCCTAGCGTGGTGCATGTGCAGACCAGGGTGTCGCTGTGGGATATCAAGTAAACCAGTGGGATACCCTGCTCTGTGAAACCCTGCAGGCAGGGAATTGGCCAGCCCTGGAGTCAACACAAAACGGAGGGAGCAGGGGATTCGCACACTTCCTGTGCTGAATGTGATCAGGACGGGATCCCAGTAGGAGTAGTGTGCTGCTTAGATGCACAGGGAGGCTGACTGTGGCCCCCAGGCATCATACTTCCTGCAGGGGATCTTTAGGGATAAAGCAGTACTAAACCTGTGATTTTGACTATCCTGGCTTTTGTTCCTTGCCCTGGGGGCATCCTGATTTGGGATACCCCGCTGTGTGAAACCATACAGATCGACCAGAAAACTCACCTTTCTCTGGTGCTTTGGCGCATGTGCGCGCTCTTGTACAATCACAGTGATTTGCCATGCATATTAAAGTAGACCAACACCCTCCCGGATCAGCCCAGGAATCTTATGTGCCCCGCTGTGTGAAACCCCCCAGGACGCCCAGGAACCTTACCTTGATCCCGATCCAACGGAGCATGTGTGGGACGCATCTTGCTAGCAGAGCGCGAGCAAAAGTGGCCGAGATGCTGGCGCCCTCAGCCAGATCTGAATGGCTGGGGGTGGGAGTGTGCCTCATCCCAGAGATGCAGCCGCTGATGTAAACAGGGGAGCCAGGAAGTAGGTGAGTTTTGTAGCAACCCGGGGGGGCGGGGGAAGTGGTTCACACAGCAGGGCATCCTGATTGGGGATGCCCCAGGTGAAGGCTAGTGAACGGCCCTGGAGTCTTTTAGAATCCAGGGCTGGCTGTGCAGGGGTTTGCCTTATGTCACCTATAATTAAGAAGCCCCTTTGATACATTCAAGCAGACCAAAAGTCTTTACTGACTTTATTTTTTTGTGACAACCAGGAGAATAATCTCTGCACTGGGATGGGAAATTGCTAAAGTCTGCCATTACCTTATGCAGAACTGTTTTCCTTCCAGTTGCCTGGGTTGTATTGGGGGCAGCAAGTTGCTCTGTTCCATGTGCGAAGAAGACGTGCAGCTGCAGTGAGAAATAGGTCCCATCCCCGACACGGAAACTATTTATTAAAACACCACAGGTCTCCGCCTTTTATTTTACGTATTGCGCTTCAAAAAAGAAATGTCCGCAGATAGCAGTTCCACACAACACGGGGCGGCCATTTTTCTGAAGCTAGCGTTGCCTTTACATGAACAGGACTTGGCTTCGGCAATATGGCTGCCGTTGTGGGGACATAGAGGTCAGCTCGCTCTTTCAGTTACGGGGGAAGCCATGAAGGAAGGGTAAGTGGTGTGCTGAGTGGCTGCAAACAATTTAATTTGAAGAGTCTGCACTGGCTCCTCCTCGGTCACTCAGCTTTTGGGCGGGGTGTCCGTGTCCGTGTCCTGCTGTTCCTTCTATGCCAACCTTTAGCTCTTCATGCTGACACACAGCCATTGTGGTTCCCTGCTGCTCACAATGCTTCTAAGCCCACCTTTAGCCATCCCCTGGCTTCCATGGCTGTGTGTCTGGGGTATCCCAAATGGGGATGCTGTACTGTGAACCCCCGCAGTAGGCCCCCATTCACTCACCTTTCCAGTGGTCCCATGATTGCAGTCGTATTGCCCAGCATCCCTGCAGCTGAGGCACACCCCTAAACCCAGCCATTCAGTTGGGCTGGGTGCCAGGGCGCACCACAGGAAATCTGGTCATGCAGCCATTCCCTATGCCCAGGCACTCTGTTTAAAGTGGACCAAAACCCACTCCGATTGGCCCAGGATTCTATATCCCCACCCCCTGGGCATCCAAAATCAGAATGCCCTGATGTGTGAAACCCCCCCAGGTTGCCCCATTCACCTACCTTGTTTCTTGGTCCAATGGCGCATGCGTGAGCTGCGGCCGCATCCCCGCTATACCTCTAGCAGGGCGCATGCCCACACCAGGCATTTCTGAGTGGCCAGCGTGGGCATCCTCCCGGAGGATGCGGCCGTCAGCGCGCTCGGAGCCTCTGCTTAGACGCGCTGTAGGACCAGGAAAAGGTGAGTTGCCTTAGGCGATCTGGGGAGTTTCACACAGTGGGACTAAAGTGGACCAACACCCAGGATTTTGACTATCCTGGCTTTCGGTCCTTGCCCCCGAGGCCCCCGGCTGTGCAAAACCCCCCAGGTCCCCCGAACGAACTCACCTTTTCCTGGTCCTACGACGCATGCACGGCCACTCGTCAGTGCGCTCATATCCGCTCAATCCCCTGCGCCCAGGAGGCTCGTCTTAATGCGAGTGGATCTGAGCGCGCTGGCGGCCACGTCCCCCGCTTCCCTCTAACAGGGAGGGATAGCTAGAGGGATAGCGCATGTGCCGTTGGACCAGGAAAGAAGGTGAGTTTATGGGCGACCTGGAGGGTTTCACACAGCGGGGCATCCCAATCCTTGGTGACCCGGCAGATGGAATTGATCTCCAGATCCCCAGACATCAGCAGCCAAGGGATACAGATGAGCCACCAATTTGTGGACCTTAACCTGGGATTATGACCATCTGGGGTTAAGGTCTGTTTTCCTGGAGCATTGTGGGGATGTGGCTAGGGGCGTGGCTTGTGTCCCTCTTTACCATTCTGAAAAGTTGGGAGGTATGTGTAAGGCCTGTTTGGTTGCTATTGGAAACATTCTCACAGTTTCAGGTGTCTGTTAGGGTGATACTTACAGATTTGACACAGCTAACTCGACCTAAAGTCTCTTAAAGTGCCACGCCAGCTTTTCAGGCCCCTCCAGGCCAGAGCGGATATGCCGAGTAGAAGCTGCGTTGTATTGAACCCACTGCCAGCAATTGAAAAATCGCCCAGCACTATTGGGCCTCGAAGTGGACCTACACTCCGTCCAACCTAATCCCCCCCCTTACACCATGCGTCATCCCTGCATTATAGAGGCGATATGTCTGCTTTCATATGCTCTATGGCAACAGCAAGGGGGGTTCATAGGGAATAGTGGGCAAAACTATACAGACCCCACATACATGGCCCACTTCTGCTACCTGGCCTGAGAGTTTATAGGGTAACTTTTCCCTTACATCTCTAATCTCCCTTACCTACCTTTACTCCTAATGACCCATCCCACACATTTTGTTCTAAAGACCTTTCCCACGCAGGTTCTTCCTTACTTTGTCTGTGCCACCCTCTTGCCTTCCCTTTGCCTCCCCAGCTCCTTTGCCTTCCCTGTCCCTCCCTCTTGTCTCCCCTGTCTTTCCCTCCCTCCCTCTTGCCTCCCCTGTCCCTCCCTTTTGCCTCCCTTGTCTTTCCCCCCCCTCCCTGCCTCTTGCCTCCCCCCTCCCTGCCTCTTGCCTCCCCTGTCTTTCCCTCTTGCCTCCCCTGTCTTTCCCTCTTGCCTCCCCTGTCTTTCCCTCTTGCCTCCCCTGTCTGTCCCTCCCTCTTGCCTCCCCTGTCCCTCCCTCTTGCCTCTCCTGTCCCTCCCCCTTGCCTCCCCTGTCCCTCCTCCCTCCCTGCCTCTTGCCTCCCCTGTCTTTCCCTCCCTCTTGCCTCCCCTGTCTTTCCCTCCCTCTTGCCTCCCCTGTCTTTCCCTCCCTCTTGCCTCCCCTGTCTTTCCCTCCCTCCCTCTTGCCTCCCCTGTCTTTCCCTCCCTCCCTCTTGCCTCCCCTGTCTTTCCCTCCCTCCCTCTTGCCTCCCCTGTCTTTCCCTCCCTCCCTCTTGCCTCCCCTGTCTTTCCCTCCCTCCCTCTTGCCTCCCCTGTCTTTCCCTCCCTCCCTCTTGCCTCCCCTGTCTTTCCCTCCCTCCCTCTTGCCTCCCCTGTCTTTCCCTCCCTCCCTCTTGCCTCCCCTGTCTTTCCCTCCCTCCCTCTTGCCTCCCCTGTCTTTCCCTCCCTCTTGCCTCCCCTGTCTTTCCCTCCCTCCCTCTTGCCTCCCCTGTCTTTCCCTCCCTCCCTCTTGCCTCCCCTGTCTTTCCCTCCCTCCCTCTTGCCTCCCCTGTCTTTCCCTCCCTCCCTCTTGCCTCCCCTGTCTTTCCCTCCCTCCCTCTTGCCTCCCCTGTCTTTCCCTCCCTCCCTCTTGCCTCCCCTGTCTTTCCCTCCCTCCCTCTTGCCTCCCCTGTCTTTCCCTCCCTCCCTCTTGCCTCCCCTGTCTTTCCCTCCCTCCCTCTTGCCTCCCCTGTCTTTTCCTCCCTCTTGCCTCCCCTGTCTTTCCCTCCTTCCCTCCCTCTTGCCTCCCCTGTCTTTCCATCCCTCCCTCTTGCCTCCCCTGTCTTTCCCTCCCCCCTCTTGCCTCCCCCTCCCTCCCTCCCTCCCTCTTGCCTCCCCCTCCCTCCCTCCCTCTTGCCTCCCCCTCCCTCCCTCCCTCTTGCCTCCCACTCCCTCCCTCCCTCTTGCCTCCCCCTCCCTCCCTCTTGCCTCCCCCTCCCTCCCTCCCTCCCTCCCTCCCTCCCTCCCTCCCTCCCTCCCTCCCTCTCCCTCCCTCCCCCTCCCTCCCTCTTGCCTCCCCCTCCCTCCCTCCCTCTTGCCTCTCCCTCCCTCCCTCCCTCTTGCCTCCCCCTCCCTCCCTCTTGCCTCCCCCTCCCTCCCTCCCTCCCTCTTGCCTCCCCCTCCCTCCCTCTTGCCTCTCCCTCCCTCCCTCTTGCCTCCCCCTCCCTCCTCCCTCCCTCCCTCCCTCTTGCCTCCCCCTCCCTCCCTCCCTCCCTCTTGCCTCCCCCTCCCACCCTCTTGCCTCCCCCTCCCTCCCTCCCTCCCTCTTGCCTCCCCCTCCCTCCCTCCCTCTTGCCTCCCCCTCCCTCCCTCCCTCCCTCTTGCCTCCCCCTCCCTCCCTCTTGCCTCCCCCTCCCTCCCTCTTGCCTCCCCCTCCCTCTTGCCTCCCCCTCCCTCCCTCCCTCCCTCTTGCCTCCACCTCCCTCCCTCTTGCCTCCACCTCCCTCCCTCTTGCCTCCACCTCCCTCCCTCTTGCCTCCACCTCCCTCCCTCTTGCCTCCACCTCCCTCCCTCCCTCCCTCTTGCCTCCCCCTCTCTCCCTCTTGCCTCCCCCTCTCTCCCTCTTGCCTCCCCCTCTCTCCCTCTTGCCTCCCCCATCCTCCCTCCCTCTTGCCTCCCCCATCCTCCCTCCCTCCCTCTTGCCTCCCCCATCCTCCCTCCCTCTTGCCTCCCCCATCCTCCCTCCCTCCCTCTTGCCTCCCCCTCCCTCCCTCCCTCCCTCCCTCCCTCTTGCCTCCCCCTCCCTCCCTCCCTCCCCCTTGCCTCCCGTCTATTCCTCCCTCTTGCCTCCCCTGTCTATTCCTCCCTCCCTCTTGCCTCCCCTGTCTTTCCCTCCCTCCCTTTCTCTTGCCTTTCCTGTATTTCCCTCCCTCCCTTTCTCTTGCCTTTCCTGTATTTCCCTCCCTCCCTTCCTTTTGCCTTTCCTGTCCCTCCCTATCTCCCTCTTACCTTCCCTGTCTCTTCCTCCTTCTTGCCTCCCCTGTCTTTCCCTCCCTCTTGCATCCCCTGTCTTTCCCTCCCTCCCTGCCTCTTGTCTTTCATGTCCCTCCCTATTTCCCTCTTACCTTCCCTGTCTCTTCCCCTCTCTTGCCTTCCCTGTCCCTGCCTCTTGCCTTCCCTTTTCACCCACCCCTGCCTCTTGCCTTCCCTTTACCACCATCTTCCCTGGCTGATTCTTCTCTTTCTCTCCCTGTTTTATGCGCCCTATCATCCTTCTCTTTTCCCTGTCCCATCTCTTCTTTCTTACCCTACTCCTTGATTTTGATATGGATGTTGCAGCCAGTGTATTCTGAGCTCTCAAGCACAAAAAATGGTTAGGGTGTAAATATGGAGGAGCTGCACAGAATAGATGTATTGTGTTGTATTGCAGGCAGTGATGTTGGCAGTGCCACTGTTATCTCGGCTCCGTGCCTTGACTGACCAGGTCAGGTTGTTTCAAGCCATCATCTACCAACATGTCCAGATTCCATCTTCACGCCTGGTGTCACATGTCCGCCCCCTGTCCACTGGCGTCACTCTACAGGCCAAGCCAGGAGATCGCACCACGAGGAAGAGGGACCTAACTGAGAAGAGGCTGGTGAGTGCATGGGCACTGGTTAGATGCATGTATCTGGGGAATGAGATTTAAAGGGAAAGTCCCCTTTCATTGTTCAGAGGTGCCTATTGAAGTCAATAGAGTACTCGGGTGAACGAACAGTGGAACGGGAGGTGGGTTAGTGGGGGAGTCTTTTGCCTTATGGGCCCAGCTGACTTGGGGTCTGATTGGAAAGGCCACGCACGGTGGTGCAGATGTTGTGGAATATATTTGCAGATGCTGCGCTCCTGAACTGCCTGGGAGGCAGAAATTCCGTACACATCCCTAGATGAGAACAGAGTTGCCCAGTCCTTCCTTCATATGTTTTCAAATGGATCAAGTTATTTCATTTTAAAAGTGAACCAAAACTATCTAATCCCCGCCACCACCCACCCGTCCCTCTCTCCTGAGTACTTGTGGCTATGCTACTGCCTCAGCGGTGTGCCGATTTTTTAAAGAAGAACAAAACCCACTGAAGCCGGTTGCTGACGCATTGGGTTGCTCCGCTGTGAGAACCCCCCCTGGGTGTCAAAAACTCACCTGCTTCCTGACACCCTTGGAAATGTAAAGAACATGTGGCATCTAATCACCCACCCGTCCCCCTTTCCTGAGTACCTGTGGAAATGCTGCTGCCTCAGCGGTGGGTTGTTTTTTCAAAGCGGAACAAAACCCACTGAAGCCGGCTGCTGACCTATCTCCGGGGCATCCCAAATTGGGCAATGCACATTGGGATTGCAGACTTGTGTGTCTGGAAGTGCTGGTCTAGGCACCAATGTCGCCTAGCAACATTATCTCGCCCATTTGTTCTACAATTTAAAAACGTAAAACCGTTTAGGACATCGCCAAACTTAGCCCAACATGATGTAACAATTGCCTTTGCCTGAAATATCACTTTAAATTGCGCTAACTATTAAAGGTTAAACTTTTAATATATGGCGTGGGGTCCCCCCTCTCCTGCAAAACCAGTCCGGGCACCATGTTGGCTGGTAGACCAGTGCAAGGAGGCCAAGGGGCCGGCCTCCCACCCTAAAGGCTACCAGCCCACACAGGCACCGGGCTCTTCTGCACCCCCCTGGGCTTTGGGGATGCAGGTAATGGGGGGGGGGGGGGGGTGGCAACTCACCCATTTGCTAACAGGTAACTTGCCGACCCCTCCTGCCCTTTGAACTGCTATAGGGGTCGCTCACTCCCGCTGCAGGGAGGGGCCTTTTATAGCGGCATATATCAAATGTCCGCTCACTCTCAGGTATAAAAAGCATCTCTCTGGGGAACGAGTTGTTAGAAGCCGAGCAGGGGTCAGAGAATCTGTGTTCTCTCTCCTGCTTAAAACCCTGGCCCAATGGCCGCTGGAGGATAGGGAGACCCCGGGCGCTGGCGAGGTCAGTTTTTTTTTCTTTTGGCTCTAAAGGGGAGAAAATACCAGCCAGGTAAAATTTACCGGGCTGGCACATAAAATGGGACAAAACCTGGGAATTTGACTTTCCCGGAATTTGTTCTGTTCCCCGGGGGCATCCCGATTTGGGATGCCACAATGTGTGAAACTTCCAGAAAGTCCCAAACATCTCGCCTCTTCTTTGTTCCAAAGGCACATGCACGGGCACTCAGCCAATGAGAGACGTTTCCTGTGGCTCTCATTGACTTCAATAGGAAGCATCCGCAGCCTAATCCCCAATATCCCCACCCTCGTGCCCCAGCCTATCTGAATGGCAGGGACTGGTGCACGAACGACATGTGACAATGTGCGCTCCCCATTTAAAACCTTGAGAGCCGTCTGCATGCACCATTGGATCTGGGAAAGGTAACAGATTACCAGCAACCTGGAAGGTTTCACACCCTGATTCCGGGGAAAGACAGTGGCCAGTCCTGGAATCTTTTAAATTCCAGGCCGGGCAGTGCTGGACCGTGGCTAAGGTAAGGGTTTTTTTTTTTTTTGCAGTCCTGCCTCAGCCCCAGGAAAGGGTGGCTGGGCGGGGAAGGTTGGGGGGTTCTTTTTCACTAGACTCCCCCCCCCCCCCCCCTTAATGGTTGGTGATGTAAATTTTACCTGGCTGACACTTAAAGGGTCAAACCCCCCAATTAGAAATCCCTCAGCACCACTGAAATAAAATGGGTTTGGTTTCTTTTTAGACTCGGTACTTTGTTGATCAGCGTAAGGTTCGCGTAGTGGGAGGTGCTGGTGGAGATGGGGCGTGCTGCTTCCATAGCGAGCCCCGGAAAGAGTTTGGAGGACCGGATGGAGGAGATGGAGGAAATGGTGGCCATGTCGTCATTAAAGGTAAGGGATCTTTGTAATTGCTAACTAAAATCAACCCCAGCTAATAAATATTTCTTTCACTTTAAATTGGACCACAACCCAGGATTTTCACTTTCCTGCATTCTGGATGCCCCAGGGGAGGGGAGTAAGTCTGCTCTGGAGTTTAAAGCGAAACAAATCCTGGGCACACATACACATACTCGCCTTTCCCCGGTCCAAAGGTACGAATACGAATACTTTATTGACCGCCAAATAAGTACAGGATACATACAAGGAATGCTTCTTGGAAGGGAGGTACCCCGTTAGAGCTATAACATTAAATATAAAATAGAACATTTAACATATTATACATATAATATTATACTATTATACATTTTTCCTTTTACATTAACATTTTAACATATTTACATATGGTATCTGTGGTAAATCAGTCAGTTCGTGGCAGATTATTTAGTGGTGGTTATTTAGTGCCTTAACGGCTAGTGGATAAAAACTGTTTTTGTACCTGGAGGTTCTTGTCGAAAGAGCCAAGTACCTCCGGCCAGAGGGCAAGAGTTTGAAAGATGAATGTCCTGGGTGTGTTGGGTCCTCAGTTATTCTTTTTGCCTTTGAGCAGATCCTTTGCATGAATTGCTCCTCCGGGGATGGTAAGGGGCATCCAGTGATCCGCTCGCTGTCCTGGTGATCCTGTTCAGCCTGTTTTTGTCCTTGGCTGTGGTCCCACAATACCAGACTGTGAAGGAGGAGGTCAGAAGTGAGCCTAAGGCACCATTATAAAAGGTTTTTAGGATCCTTTTAGACATACTGTATCTTGCTAGTTGCCTCAAGAAGTATAGCCTCTGTTGGGCCTTTTTCAAGATGACGGTAGTTTGCCTGCTCCACTTCAAGTTTTGCGTGATCATGATGCCGAGAAATTTTGTGCTGGTAGCGATATTGACCTCTCCATTACCGATGGAAATGGGACGATGTGTTATGTGGGATCGTCTGAAGTCAATAATGAGTTCAACCGTTTCCTGGATGTTCAGGATAAGGTTGTTCTCTTCGCAACCAGGATTCCAGGTTTTTTACTTCTTCAAACTTGATTATCTTGATGGATGGGTCTGAGGATTTGAAGTCATTTGTGTAGATGGAAAAGAGAATGGGAGACAGAACACATCCCTGTGGTGCACCTATATTTGTTGATCTGGATGTGGAAATAAAGGGGCCCAGTTTTACTCTCTGGGTCCTGTTCGTGAGGAAGTTGGTAATCCATCCACATAAATTTGGTGAGATGCCCAGTGCGAGCATTTTCCCAAGGAGAATTTGTGGATTAATGATGTTGAAGGCAGATGAAAAGTCTACAAATAACAGTCTGGTGTACGTACTGGGTCGATCTACATGTTCTAATGTGAGCTTGACTGCCAGATTGTAAGCAAACTGCAGTGGCTCCCACTGGGAGCCAATGGCCTCCTTGAGGAATGGTATGACCAGTCGTTCAAAGACTTTCATGACCACTGGGGTCAGAGCAATGGGTCTGTAGTCATTCAAGGCTGAGGCTGATGACGACTTTGGGATTGGAATGATGACTGAGTTCTTCAGACAGTCAGGGACTATTCCAACCTCGAGTGAGCTCCTGAAGATGTCAGTGAGGACTGGGGCAATCTGTTCTGCACATACTTTAAGGCAGGTTGTTGAAATTCCATCAGAGCCAGACGCTTTCCTGGTGTTGAGCGTCGGTAGAATCTTCTTGACATCTGACACTTCAAGGTTCAGTGTGGGCGAGGTCACTGGGCATGATGTTTCACTTACTGGTGGGGAGGGGCTTGCAAGTCCTTCTCCAGGCTTCATTGTGTCAAATCGGCTATAGAACTGATTCAGTTCCTCAGTGAGGTCCTTGCTAGATGGAAGGGGCGGAACCCTTGAAGTTGATGATATTTTTTAGGCTAGACCAAATTACTCTGGAATTAGCTGAAGAAAAAAATCTCTTATTTGGTTGAGTAAGACCTTTTTGCAGCTTTTATCTCCTTTGTAAGCAGATTCCTTAATTTCCTATATTCATTGAGATTGCCATGTTTGTGGGCTGCCTCCTTTTTCATCCTAATGGCTTTGATTTAGCTGTTGAACCATGGTTTGTTGTGCATCTGTTTCCTATAGGTCCTTGTGGGAATCAGCATGTCCTTACAGAATTTGATGTAAGACGTGACCTTAACGGTCCAGTCACTGACGTTTCCGGGGTTCTCAAAGACTTCCCATTTGGTGGAATCGAGGCATGCTTGATTCGCGGGTGCTTATCCAATCAGAGCCGCCCGCTGAACTGATATAATTCGCCACATGACCTCGCAGCTCTAATTGTTGTTGAAGGGCTTGAGCGGCCGCATCCTCGTGCTCTCTGCGCCATTCAAGGCTAGGGCGCGAGCGCAGGGCAGCAGTGATCTTGGTGTTCCACTTTTTCCTGTGTCTGACAAATGAACCATTTTTTTGCTAAAGCTAAGCTAAAACAATAGCAATGTCTGGGTCAGTTATGATTAGAAAACCTCTGATTGTTCCGGGCATAGCAGATTAGTGTCATTCATAGTCACCACAAAGCTTCAAGTTTCTTATTTACTTGTGTCTGAAACGCCTTCATTTATGTAATAATAAGCCCTTTTATTGTCTTATGTGTCTCTTTGTTAGTGGATCCTGGTGTGAAGTCTCTATCTTCCATCGTTCCTTTATACCAGGGGGCTCATGGACAGCCAGGACGCAGCAAGAACTGCTATGGACGAGGAGGGGAGAATATGTACATTAAGGTAAGGTCCCCAACCTTTCTTAAAGTGGACCAAAACCCACCCTGGAGTCTCAAACTCTTATTCCCTCCTCCTGCGGCATCCAGATTTGGAATGCCCCCTTGTCTGAAAACAAAAACCCAGGTCATCCAGTAAACTCACCTTCTCTCCGATCCAAAGGCGCATGCACAATTAGTGGCCGCTGCCTGCTATATCTTTAGCAGGGAGCACGTCCACACCAGGAACTTGTGAATGGCCGGCTCAGGCACGTCCCCTGTTAGAAGGTAGCAAGGATGCAGCCACCTGCGCGCTCATCTCCACTTAGCTAGACTTGGCTGGAGCCGAGTCTTTGACAAGCCTAAGACAATATGACGTCATCACATTCAAGGTCTCTGATTGGACGAGAGGCCGCGCATGAGCCGTACCAGGGAAAGGTGAGTTTTGGTGGGTGACCTGGGGGGGATTCACACAGCGGGGCACAGACCAAAACCTGGGATATTATGCTGCCAAACTGTACAAACACAAACCAGTAGTAGGGCCCTCAACGTGACCCAAATAATACCTACCAACATTGTCAATATGCCGCACACACTATAGATGGTAAAGGATTAATTCATATTTATTGTACAGACTTTACACCCACTTTAATAGTTCTGAATTTAACTTTAATAGCTTTGTATTTTTGTATATGCTTTTCATATACAAAGCACTTGTTACTTTTTTCACATTTTGTATAGATGTGTATTTATTTATTTGATATAACTTTTGCACCAGCATTTGCGCTTTATTTCACTGTTGTAAATTTTGATATCCTTTTGCACAACTCTAGCACTTTATCCATATGATACAAAAAGGGGGTTATTTACTTACTTGTCTGGGGCCTTATGAACTTAAGGACCCCATTTATTTATACAGATTTTAGCATTTATTAGAGCCTGTCCTTGTTTTTTAACTATGTGGTGTGGTCTTTTTGTGTTAGTAGACTTTTTGAAAGTCTGTACATTACCACCTATAGTGTGTGTGGCATATTAATATTGTTGGTGGATATTATTTGGGCCAACCTGATGGCCCTACTACTTGCTTGTGTTTGTAATACCCCCCCGGATATTCAATGGTTTTTGTTCCACTTCAAAGTGGAACAAATCCTTGGCTGGTCGGACCTGGAGTCTAAAAGTCTCCAATGCCTTCCCTCCGGAGCATTCAAAACCGGGATACCCTGCTGTGTGAACCCCCCCCAGGTCACCAACTCGCATTTGCCTGATGTAAACATCATTGGCCTCATCCCCAGAATCTCTTTGCCAATGCTCAGTCTAAAGCAACTCTTCATGCCATGCATTAGTATGTTTCCACCCCCATGCTTCATGGTTAGGGCTGTGTTCTTGGGGTTGGACCTGACCACATGACCTTTTCCCATGCCTCCTTTGGATCTTCGAGCTGGTCATTAAGGAACTTCAAACTTAAAGCGGAACAAAACTCACGTGATTCAGCCCAGAAATCGAAAATATTCAAAGGCTGGCCACTGTCCCTCTCCTGATGCATCCCAGATCGGGATGCTGCGCTGTGTAGAACCCCCCACAACACTCACCTTCTCCCACCCCAATGTAAACATTTGGCAGCCACATCCCCCCATCTTTGGCTATGAGCACGCTCCTGCCCCAGCCATCCACATAGGCTGGGAGCTGGAGCACGTGCACTGCAGGGAATATGGCCTCCCTCGCTTCTTTTGCCGAAGCCCTGCATGTAAAAAGAGCCGCTTGCCGAGCATTACATACGCACAACCAACGGCTCTGATTGCACAAGAGCTCACACGTGTTCTGTAGGACCTGGGAAGGGTGAGTTGGTACGGGCATTCTGGAAGGTTTCACACGATGGGGTATCACAATTTGGGATACCCATGGGGCATGAAACAAAACCCGGGATAGTCAAAATCCCTGGTTTTGTTCTGCTTTAATCTATGACGGCGTAGTGTGTTAATAACCTTAATCTTTGACACTGTGGTCCCAGCTCTCCTTAGATCACTGACCAGATCCTCCTGTGTAGTTCCTGGGCTGATTCCTGACCTTTCTCGGAATCCTCCTCACCCCATAAGCTAAGATCTTGCATGGAGCCCCAAACCGAGGAGGACTGACAATCATCTTGTGCTGTTTCCATGTATCTAATAATTGTGCCTACAGTTGTGTCCTTCTCTGCAAGCTGCTTGCCTATTGTCCTGTAGCCCATCCCAGCCTTCTGCAGGTCTACACTATTGTCCTTGGTGCCCTTAGACAGCTCTTTGGTCTTGGCCATGATGGAGAGAGTGTGACTGATGTGTGTGGACAGGAGCAGTTATGACAGGTAATGAGTAGGACGGCTTTTTAAAGAATAAACTAACAGGTCTCGGTTTTGGATGCTCTGCTGTGTGAGACCCCGCAGTTCGCCGACTATACTCACCTCTCCTCAGTCCAATGGCTCATGTGCGGCTGCTCATGCAATCAACTTCTCTGCCTGCACATTAATATGAGAGAAGCTGAGTGGAATCCCAGGCGCACACATTGGCTATGCGTGTTATCACTTGCATCCCCCCGGCTGTGCGCGTCCGAAAGGGGTTGTGATTGATGCCACCTCTGGACTCGCATCCGTGTCGGGCTCGATAGAGAGGTAAGAACTGGGGGCATTCCAGGTCGGGAGAGGAAATTCGCCTGCCCCCAGTTTTCGCTGTAGAGCACGTTCCCAGGGCTGTGCGTACAGCATGGCAGTGCAAGCGGCTGGAGGATAGATGGCGATGGCCAACGCTGGATTGTGGCCAAGGTAAGTGTTTTCTTGTTTTTTTTTTAATGTAATCCCACCCCCTTGCCATGCCTCAGACCTATCAGAGCTAGGGAAGGGTGTCAGGAACGGGGGGGCAGTGGCTGGACTGGCTCTTTTAATGCTCAGAAGTTCAGCCGAGCTGCCATGGGATTTGTGTGCAGCTATTAGAAGGTCCTAAGCTGGAATAATCAATCCTCTTGTACCTTGTTAGGTTCCTGTAGGGACTCTGGTGAAAGAAGATGGCGTGGTGCTGGCGGATCTTTCCACCCCAGGGGAGGAGTTCATAGCCGCTCATGGTGGCATCGGAGGCAAAGGAAACCGATTCTTCCTCAGCAATGAGCTTCGCGCTCCAACCATGACAACAGCGGGTGAACCCGGGGAAGAACGTTGCCTCCACCTAGAACTGAAGACAATGGCCCATGTTGGAATGGTAATATGTCTCTCTGACCTGCTGTATAAATATACGAAGGGGGAGTTGGTACCAACAAATAAAGGGTCTGTCCACCGCAGCTGTTCTGTCCTGCTCCAGCGCATTAAAACATAGCGGCTCCCGAGATTGAGGCATTGCAATGAATGGAGTGGGCCTTCTCTAGACACTGTGACCCTGTGTCTCCAATGAATAGAGAAGGGGCCTACACGCCCCTCCAATCATTCTCAGTACCCCGATCAACTGCCGGGGACAAAAGGTGTGTGTGATATTAAAGAGGAAGATCGGGGGAGGTTAAATTCACAAATGGCCGGTGCGGGCACGCGCCCTGCTAGAGAGGAGTGCGAGATGCGGCCGCCAGCGTGCTCGGAGCCGCTGAGCTTTGACGCGGGGCATCCCCATTTTGGTGGTAGTGAACACTGTTTCCATAAAACACACATTTTCTAACATAAAATAAATGTAAAAAATGCTAGATCAGCTCAGCACCTGGAGGACATCCTTTTGGTGCACAAAAATATACACATTCAAAAACTCAATAGAAAGTGGACTTTCCCTTTAATTTTGCGCCTTGTACTCCCCTTGATCCCCGCTCCCACAGTGCATGCACAGGCTCTCCTCTGTCATTATTCATTGCTGTGCGCAGGGGGGTGATCTGAGGGGTGTGACCACACCAGGGCCCAGGAGGTCGGGGGGGGGGGGGGGGGGGACATAATTGTTGCTCTTCCACCTTTTTTATTTTAGATTTGTGCTCACTTGGCATCATTTATAGAAAGGAAGAACCATTAGTCTTGGCGGTTTCAGTCTTAAAGCAGTCCTTTAGTCTGAATAAGAGTCTATCTTATACGTTTCCCACACCCTGTACATACAGATTGTTCACATTAAAAATCATCCTACCTGCACCTACTGCATGTTATGAGCTTTTAAACATCCAAGATGGCGGCTCATGGAACATCAGGCATCCTGCAAACAGGAAGCATCTTCTGACTGTGCTGCTCTGCATTCTGGGATTGCTGACCTTTTCCTGACCCCAGCTCTGCTCTGTCTGAGCAAAGCACAGCCATAACCCCGCCCCCTGTACTTTATCCCGCTCTCCTCTCCTCAGTAAGTGTGATGCTTCTGAGTCAAGATGGCGGCGCCCGTATCCTAAAGTCCTGAACAGAGTTGCAGCCCGGTGGGGGAAAGAACAATAAGTAAGTTACTAAAACTTAAAATATATTTATTTTAGATGCTGGGGAATCGTTTTATAAGGGTTTGGACTTTTCAATAAATCGTGGTGAAGGTCCGGTTTAAGTTGTTTAGATGCATCCAATTGAGGTAAAAGCCCCATTTAAAGCAGAACAAAACCCAGAGTGGCCGGCCGCTGGCCTTTTCCCTAATTGGGATGCTCCGCTGTGTGAAATCCCTCAGGTCACTGGTTTGCACTCACCTTTCCCCTGTCCAACAGCATATGTGCAGGCTCTCGTCCAATCAGAGCTTCTTGCTGTGCCTATATAATTCAGCAAACAACTCTGATTGTTTACAATAGGAAGCAAGAGCAGGTGCACCCCCTGCATCCTCGGGCTGTGCGCACTCCTGCCCCAACCATTCAGGTAGGCTGGGACAAGAGCGCTCACCACTGGGGATGTGGCCGTTCGAAATTCCCTATCGAAGCAGATCAGAGACGTTTGCCAAATGACTTAGTCACGGCAATTGTACGAGAGCCCGCGCATGTGCCGTCGCACCGGGAAGAGGTGAGTTATTATAGGTGATCTGGGAGTTTTCACACACCGGAGCATGAGACTATCTCGGGTTTTTTTCTGCTTTAATGTTTGCCCTAGAGGCCCATGTGATGTTTGCCCCAGAGGCCCATGTGATGTTTGCCCCAGAGGCCCATGTGATGTTTGCCCCAGAGGCCCATGTGATGTTTGCCCCAGAGGCCCATGTGATGTTTGCCCCAGGGGCCCATGTGATGTTTGCCCCAGAGGCCCATGTGATGTTTGCCCCAGAGGCCCATGTGATGTTTGCCCCAGAGGCCCATGTGATGTTTGCCCCAGGGGCCCATGTGATGTTTGCCCCAGGGGCCCATGTGATGTTTGCCCCAGAGGCCCATGTGATGTTTGCCCCAGAGGCCCATGTGATGTTTGCCCCAGGGGCCCATGTGATGTTTGCCCCAGGGGCCCATGTGATGTTTGCCCCAGAGGCCCATGTGATGTTTGCCCCAGAGGCCCATGTGATGTTTGCCCCAGAGGCCCATGTGATGTTTGCCCCAGAGGCCCATGTGATGTTTGCCCCAGAGGCCCATGTGATGTTTGCCCCAGGGGCCCATGTGATGTTTGCCCCAGAGGCCCATGTGATGTTTGCCCCAGGGGCCCATGTGATGTTTGCCCCAGAGGCCCATGTGATGTTTGCCCCAGAGGCCCATGTGATGTTTGCCCCAGAGGCCCATGTGATGTTTGCCCCAGAGGCCCATGTGATGTTTGCCCCAGGGGCCCATGTGATGTTTGTCCCAGGGGCCCATGTGATGTTTGTCCCAGGGGCCCATGTGATGTTTGCCCCAGGGGCCCATGTGATGTTTGCCCCAGGGGCCCATGTGATGTTTGCCCCAGGGGCTCATGTGATGTTTGCCCCAGGGGCTCATGTGATGTTTGCCCCAGGGGCCCATGTGATGTTTGCCCCAGGGGCCCATGTGATGTTTGCCCCAGGGGCCCATGTGATGTTTGCCCCAGAGGCCCGTGTGATGTTTGCCCCAGAGGCCCGTGTGATGTTTGCCCCAGGGGCCCATGTGATGTTTGCCCCAGGGGCCCATGTGATGTTTGCCCCAGGGGCCCATGTGATGTTTGCCCCAGAGGCCCATGTGATGTTTGCCCCAGAGGCCCATGTGATGTTTGCCCCAGAGGCCCGTCACATTTAGTTCCGCCACTGGGTTCCTGGGAAGCACGTCTTGCGTTATCGGGAAACCTGGGAGCTTTACACTAGGGGGGCATCCCCAACCGGGCAGGGCTTTCATCCGCCTGGATGCAGTGAGTAACCCTAACGAGGGGCAGTAAGAGCGGTGCTCTGTGCTCTTGCCCTGTATATGGTGCTGGGTGGCAGGGTCCAATGTGATGAGCTCTGTATCTTTACAGTCTTTAGTCTAATGATGTGTCTTATTTATTTTCAGGGCTATTCATTACTGTTACTTCATTACAACTGAATGAATTCAGAGAAGTATCACCAAGGTCTTGTTAACAAACACTTTTTTATTATATTTTTTTTAATTTCCTAGGTAGGCTTTCCTAATGCTGGCAAGTCGTCCCTCCTGCGCCTTCTTACCAATGCCCGACCGGCTGTAGCCGCCTACCCCTTCACTACTCTTAACCCTCATGTTGGGGTCATCAACTACCAAGACTATGAACAGATTGCAGGTAAGATGTAGTTTACTTTTTGAAATTAAAGTGGACCTCCAGCCAAAAGAAAAAAAAAAATAGTAAATTGCTCCTCTAAACCGTACTTCTGATGATCAGTGGCATGAACTGTTTGAGAAGGCGTAAGGCGGAACAAAACCCAGGAATTTGACTTTTCTGGGTTTTGTTCCGTGCCCCCGAAGCGGGATGACCTGCTGTGTGAATCCCCACCCCAGGAAGCCCCCAAAAACTCACCTCGCAACTCTACAACGACGCATGCACAGGCACTTGTCCAATGAGAGCCGCCTACTATGACAACGGCATTCTGATCAATGGGGAGTGTGCGCTGCCGCATCCCCTGCGCCCCCGGCCGTGCGCAGCTCACACACCAGCCTATTTGAATGGCTGGGACTGGAGCGCGTACACAAACTGGGGATGTGGCAGACGTCATAGCAGACGGCTCTCACTGGATGAGAGCCTGCGCATGCTCCGTTGGAGTGTGGCGAGGTGAGTTTTATGGGGCTAACTGGGGAGTTTCACACAGTGGGACATCACGATTTGGGAGACTTTCAGATTCCAGGCCGCCCTCTGGTGGGTTTTGTTCCGCTTTAACCCCATGCAGATGGAATAGCTGAGCACCCAAACTACATGGGAGTGGCCATCTTGCTACAAATCTGAAATTGCTGCTCACACATGAGCATGAGGTGGGGGCTGTGCCAGCAGTCCTTCTCACCAAACAGAGAAAGCCTCTTGCAATAAAAGAAAAAACAAAACCAACAAAGTGGGCCCCAGAACCTGCGTGAGAGAAAAGGTGAGTATAGCTGTGTTGGGCAATGCATTAAAGTGGACCAAAACCCAGAATTATGACTATCCTGGGTTTTGGTCCTTGCTGTGTGAACCCCCCCCCCCAGGTCACTGAAACAAACTCTCACCTTCCCAGTCCTACGGCGCATGCACGGCCTCTCGTCCAATCAGCGTGCTCGGATCTGTTGGACCGGAGAATAAGGTGAGTTTATGAGCAACCTGGGGGGTTTCATGATCGGGTTCCACAGGGGAGGGAATCGATTGGCCCGGGAATCTTATAGATTCCTTGGCTGATTTCTGTGGGTTTTGGTCCACTTTAACACTGTAACAGCACAGGTCAGTAGAAGTATACGGCAACGCAAGCGCAATGCATGTATTATGTAGTGTACCTGCATTGCACTTATTATGCAAAAAATGTTTTTTTAAAAACGCAATACAAATGCATTGCTAGCGCATCAAAAAGCGCAGTGTTTGTTTTGATACAATGCCCCTCTGGAATATTTACCAGAGAGGTGTGAACAGAGCCTTAAAGTGGACCAAAACCCAGGATTTTGACTATCCTGGGTTTTGGTCCTTTCCCTCTGATCGGGGTGCCCCGCTGTGTACCCCTCAGAGCGCAACTCGCCTTTTCCCATATAGCACATGGCTGCCACTCATCCAATTGGCATGCTCGTATTCAGCTAACGTCCCTTCGTCTAAGGCACGCGGCTCTGAACACGTTGACGGCCGCATCCCTCACTACCCTCTAACAGGGAGTGTGCCCACGCCGGCTATTCACAAATGGCTGCTGCGGGCATGCGCCCTGCTAGAGGGGTAGCGGGGATGCGGCCGCTGCTCGCGCATGCGCCATTAGACAGAAAAGAAGTTAAGTGTATGGGCGACCTGGGGGGTTTCACACAGCGAGGCATCACAATTTTGGATGTCCTGGAGGGAGGGAATCGATCGGCCTGGGGATCTTATAGATTCATGGGCCACTCACAGTGGGTTTTGGTCCACTTTAAGGAACTCAAGCAATATATATATAGTAGCATGAATAATTTCTGTATTTCGAGTGAGTGAGAGCCTCCTCCTCAGCAGCCATTTTCTCATCATTTTCCCAGTGGCGGACATCCCCGGCATCATAGAAGGAGCGCACCAGAATCGCGGTTTGGGCCTGTCCTTCCTGCGCCACATTGACAGGTGCCGCTTTTTCCTGTACGTGTTGGACCTGTCGCACCCTGAGCCCTGGAACCAGCTGCGCTCTCTGCAGTATGAGCTAAGCCACTTTGATGAAAGTCTCGCCCAGCGACCTGGCCTCATCGTGGCCAACAAGATGGACCTTCCCAACGCCAGGAAGACCCTGGAAAGCCTGAGCCGGGAGGTGGATGCTGCCATTATTCCTGTTTCTGCTTTGACCGGAGAGAACGCTGAGGAGCTCATCCTGCGTATTAGAGAGATGTATGATGGGCATGGGACTGGCAGGAAGGTCAAGACTAACACAGACTGGTAGATCACCTGACCTGACTTCAAACTGCCCCCTTATCAATTATGTCTTTCATACTTTTATCCCATCAAAAATGTCATATAATGATATTTTCCAAAATACATTTTGCTTATTAAAATATTTCAACAATATACCTTTAGGTTTATACAAATCTGCAACTAACGCCGGGGGAGTAAGAATAACTCGGAATAATGGCGGCCAACATATAATTCTGCAAAGGTTACACTGGAGCACAGAGCCACTTAGTGTTACTCCCCTAAACAGATACATTGTTATTAATATTAGACAGCCATCTACTGGTAAAACAAACTTAAAGTTGACCAACAGGGGGAAGGGGAAAAAATGGAGTGGATGGAAGGGGAGGGAAGCAAAGGGGAGCGGACGGGAAGGGGGGAAGAAAAGGGGAGTGGATGGAAGGGGGGAAGAAAAGAGGAGTGGACGGAAGGGGGGGAAGAAAAGGGGAGTGGACGGAAGGGGGGGAAGAAAAGGGGAGTGGACGGAAGGGGGGGAAGAAAAGGGGAGTGGACGGGAGGGGGGGAGAAAAGGGGAGTGGACGGTGTCACTAATCGGCACTTACCTGGGCCCCGGTCCAGCGTTGTCGGCGGCCGGCCGGCCCCAGCAGCTCCGGCCCGGCGGCCGCGCCGTGCGGCATCTACTCAGGCGGCGCCGAGCACGGCCTCTCTCCCTCCTCGCGCGCGCGCCCGGGAACTGATGACTTTCAGGGTCACCTTCCAACTTGCCGGCGTTGGAGGAGTGGCTTCAAGAACGGAAGAATATCTGGACACATGTTCAGGAAATTCTTAAAACCACTAGTTTGAGATATAAGAGATTTGCTGATCGTCGCAGGTCGCAGGAACCAGCTCTGCAGGTGGGTGATCTAGTTTGGGTCTCCACCAAAAATATTGCGCTCCGTCAACCCTCTAGTAAATTAGGTCCCAAGTTCATTGGACCTTATCCTATTATCAGGAAGTTGAATAACGTGTCTTTTAAAGTTCAACTCCCGCCAACTATGAGAATACCCAACTCTTTTCACGTTTCACTGTTAAAACCGGCGAAGAATACGCCTCTTGCTGGTCCTGCACCTATTCTTGTGGATAATGAGCCCGAGTATGAAGTAAATAAGATCTTGGATTCTCGTAGGATGCGCAATTCTTTACAATACTTGGTGGACTGGGTTGGCTATGGTCCAGAAGAAAGATGTTGGGTGGCTGCGAGGGATGTTCATGCCAAAGCTCTTGTACGGAAATTCCACCGTGATAATCCGGAAAAACCGGGTGAGGGTCCGGAGGCCCCTCGTGAAGGGGGGGGTAGTGTCACTAATCGGCACTTACCTGGGCCCCGGTCCAGCGTTGTCGGCGGCCGGCCGGCCCCAGCAGCTCCGGCCCGACGGCCGCGCCGTGCGGCGTCTACTCAGGCGGCGCCGAGCACGGCCTCTCTCCCTCCTCACGCGCGCGTCATCAGTTCCCGGGCGCGCGCGCGCGTGCCCGAGACCTGTTTTCCCTCCGGCGGCGCTGTGCTCAGCGCGCCCGCCGGAGGCTGTAGATTAGCCAGGGGGCACTGGCACGCCCCCTGGTTCGGATTAAAGGGCCAATGAGCCCTAGGTTCTGTGGGGCTTACGCCCCCCTCCTTGTCTGGGCCAATGAGCCCCATAGATGGGATTGGGCACTCTGTGCTCTCCCAATCAGACCTGTGATCATAAGTGCACCAATCACTCTCACCCTCCTCTCTGTCTCTCCCTATAAAAGCAATTCCCCCTCAATTGGGAATTGCCTGTGATAGTGCCTTGTACCTAGTAGCTGCTTGTCTCTTGTGAATATTCTGAACTCCCGTTGCCGACCACCGCCTGTCTTGACTATCCCCGATCTGCGTTCCTGTTGCCGACCTTCGCCTGTGTTTGACCATCCCCGGTCTGATCTCCTGTTGCCGACCTCTGCTTGATCCTCGACCACGAATTGTCCAACCCTATTGTACCGCTGCCATCTCAGAACTTCCGTTGCTGACCCTAAGCCTGTTTGGACTTCCGTTATACGCTCAGCGATTGGGCTACTCAGTGCCACTTCCAGCCACGGGTTCTCCAGGCCTCTGATCAGTAAGACTCCAATCTTTGAGCCATTGAAGTCCTGGGGGCAACCGATCCCGGGCAGGCGTGTTCTGCGTCCCGGCAAGCGGGGGCTCCTATAGGTGAAGCTGGCTGCGGAGATTGGGGGTTGAGGTCTTACCGAGAGGGCTGGAGTTATCTAAGTGGATTGCTGTAGTACCCGGAGCGTGACAGACGGGAGGGGGGGAAAGAAAAGGGGAGTGGATGGGAGGGGGGGGAAGAAAAGGGGAGTGGACAGAAAGGTGGGAAGAAAAGGGGAGTGGACAGAAGGGGGGGAAGAAAAGGGGAGTGGACGGGAGGGGAGGGGGGGAAGAAAAGGGGAGTGGACGGGAGGGGGGGAAAGAAAAGGGGAGTGGACAGAAGGGTGGGAAGAAAAGGAGAGTGGACGGGAGGGGGGGGAAGAAAAGGGGAGTGGACAGAAGGGTGGGAAGAAAAGGAGAGTGGACGGGAGGGGGGGGAAGAAAAGGGGAGTGGACGGGAGGGGGGAAAGAAAAGGAGAGTGGACGGGAGGGGGGGAAAGAAAAGTGAAGTGGACGGGAGGGGGGGGGAAGAAAAGGGGAGTGGACGGGAGGGGGGAAAGAAAAGTGAAGTGGACGGGAGGGGGGGAAAGAAAAGGAGAGTGGACGGGAGGGGGGGAAAGAAAAGTGAAGTGGACGGGAGGGGGGGAAGAAAAGGGAAGCGGACGGGAGGGGGGGAAGAAAAAGGGAGCGGATGGGAGGGGGGGAAGAAAAGGGGAGCGGACGGAAGAGGGGGAAGAAAAAGGGAGCGGACAGGAGAGGGGGGAAAGAAAAGGGGAGGGGGGGAAGAAAAGGGGAGGGGGGGGAAGAAAAGGGGAGTGGACGGGAGGGGGGGAAGAAAAGGGGAGTGGACGGGAGGGGGGGAAGAAAAGGGGAGTGGACGGGAGGGGGAAGAAAAGGGGAGGGGGAAGAAAAGGGGAGTGGACGGGGGGGAAAGAAAAGGGGAGTGGACGGGAGGGGGGGGGGGAAGGAGTGGACGGGAGGGGGGAAAGAAAAGGGGAGTGGACGGGAGGGGGGGGAAGAAAAGGGGAGTGGACGGGAGGGGGGGAAAGAAAAGGGGAGTGGACGGGAGGGGGGGGAAAGAAAAGGGGAGTGGACGGGAGGGGGGGAAAGAAAAGGGGAGTGGATGGGAGGGGGGGAAAGAAAAGGGGAGTGGACGGAAGGGGGGAAGAAAAGGGGAGTGGATGGGAGGGAATAGGAAGAAAAGGGGGGAGGGTGTTGGTTACCGCTAACATGACAGGCTGGGGGGACATCCAGAGTGCTGGAGCCTCCCCCACACATAATCCCTCAAGACACCTGCAAACCTGTCCTTAAGCTGGAACTTCAGCATCATTTAATGAAAAGCCCAAACCTTTAAAAAACTATTCCCCAGCATCTAAATGTAATATATTTTCCATTTTTTTTTTCTTTATTCTTTCCCCCACTGGGCTGCAACTCTGTTCAGGACTCTAGAATACAGGCGCTGCCATCTTGCCGCAGAAGCATCACACTTACTGAGGAGAGGAGAGTGGGATAAAGAACAGGAGGCGGGGTTATAGCTGTGCTTTGCACAGACAGCAGAGCTGGGGTCATGAAAAGGAAAGCAATCCCAGAATGCAGAGCGGCACAGTCAGAAGACACTTCCTGTTTGCAGGACTCAATTTGCATCCATCTTGGATGTTTAAAGGCTCAGAAAATGCAGTAGATGCAGGTAGGATGATATTTAAAGGAGCACTATCGCGAAAAAATGACCCAATAATAAAAATCTATATAAACATGCTGGGTGGCAAGGGGGGGGGGTGACTTATACACCCGGCATCAGGAAAGATACAGCCAGGTTTAATTTTTTTATTCTAATGGAAGGAAGAGGACATCTGGGGTGACAGGTTCTGTCACCCCTCATAGACTAAACCTGTCACCCTTAGATTTTATTCCTACCAGGAGAAGAAAGCCACAAGCCTGGTGAGAGTTTTATTCAGTTTGGGTGTATAAGTGACCCCTCCTCTCATTAGCCGACGTGTTTATAAGGATTTTTAATATCACCCAATTTTGCGATAGTGCTCCTTTAATGTGGCCAATCTGTATGTACGGGGGGGGGGGGGGGGAAACATATAAGATAGGCTCTTATTCAGGGTGAAGGTCCGGATTAATGTGGGCAATCTGTATGTACGGGGGGAAACATATAAGATAGGCTTTTATTCAGGGTGAAGGTCCGGATTAATGTGTGCAATCTGTATGTACAGGGTGTGGAAAACATACAAGATGGGCTCTTATTCAGGGTGAAGATCCGGATTAATGTGAGCAATCTGTATGTACAGAGTGGGGGAAACATACAAGATAGGCTCTTATTCAGGGTGAAGGTCCGGATTAATGTGAGCAATCTGTATGTACAGGGTGTGGAAAACATACAAGATGGGCTCTTATTCAGGGTGAAGGTCCGGATTAATGTGAGCAATCTGTATGTACAGAGTGGGGGAAACATACAAGATAGGCTCTTATTCAGGGTGAAGGTCCGGATTAATGTGTGCAATCTGTATGTACGGGGGGGGGAACATATAAGATAGACTCTTATTCAGGGTGAAGGTCCGGATTAATGTGGGCAATCTGTATGTACAGAGTGGGGGAAACATACAAGATAGGCTCTTATTCAGGGTGAAGGTCCGGATTAATGTGGGCAATCTGTATGTGCAGGGAGGGGAAACATATAAGATAGGCTCTTATTCAGGGTGAAGGTCCGGATTAATGTGAGCAATCTGTATGTACAGGGTGTGGAAAACATACAAGATGGGCTCTTATTCAGGGTAAAGGTCCGGATTTATGTGGGCAATCTGTATGTACAGGGTGTGGGAAACATACAAGATAGGCTTTTATTCAGGGTGAAGGTCCGGATTAATGTGAGCAATCTGTATGTACAGGGTGAGGGAAGCATATAAGATAGACTCTTATTCAGGGTGAAGATCCGGTTTAACCTCGCTCCCCCTGCCGGGAATCCAGCACTGTGATTGGCAGGAACATGACAGCTTCACGATTGGCTGCATTCAGCGGACAGAACGCCACAGCCCACCACACAGCCAATCACCGCATTGGATTCCCGGCAACAAGGTTAAGGTAAGGTTTACAGGTGTCTGGGGGGGTTATGCGTGGGCGGTCAGTTTAGTGGCAGCAACCAATACCCTCGCTGCGGAGACCCGCATGCAACAAGCCCATCATAGAATGCCACACCTCGAGTGGTTGGCCGCTTGACCTAGCTTACCTGTTCCCAGTCTGGGTGTCGCATGTTCGGTCCAGACCTTTGAGTCCGCAGACCTGTCTCCACACCGGGAGAATTATCGGTGGGATTTATCTATCATTCTGCAGCAGAATTTTTTATATACGAGATCGCTTTTACAGTACGGAGCTTCTGTAAAGTTGTATCTGTTGAATTTTTTGTACCACTAGGTTGGCAGTGTTTGTCATGTTCCTATTATTATTATTTAATAAATGGAGGAATCATGAGATAGCCAGGAGCAAATTTAGAGGAAATGCCTAACTCGTAGAAATGTAAAACATAGTAACTGAGATAAAGAATGAGATCTGAATTCTAGCTGGACTGGAAAAAGCACTTAGTATTATTATTTAAAGTGGACCAAAACCCAAGATTTTGACTGTCCTGGGTTTTGGTCCTTGCCCCAGCCCCCCCCCCCCCCCAGGTGTGTGAAACCCCCCCAGGTCGCCCGAATAAACTCACCTCTTCCCGGTCCTGCAACGTATGCGCGTCCAATAAGCCGTATCCCCCGCCATTCACAAAAGCCTGGTGCGGGTACGCGCCCTGCTAAAGGCATAGTGGGGATGCGACCGCTGCATGCACCGTTGGACCAGGGCAGAAGGTGAGTTTCTGGTCGACCTGTGGGGTTTCACACAGCTGGGCATCCCGATTCTGGATGGGGGAGGAAATTGATCGGAAAGGGAATCTTATATATTCCTGGGCTGATCTCTGTGGGCTTTGGTCTACTTTAAAAATAATAGTATTATTAAATAACTATAACAGCGTTAATCCAAAGTCAAAACATGGAGTGGACGTGACACAGACCACACCTTCCTCCCAATGAGGAGCACCAAACAAATAATAAAAATTACCGGTACATGTTTTTTATCAGAAAATAGGCTAAAATACATACATACAACACAAGACATTTAAAAACTACTGCACTACCCCCCTGTAATCTCCAGACACTAATCTACAAAAATAAATGATGCCCATAGGCAAATGTATACCCAAATCTCTCAACCCCCTAAATAATTTTTGTGTTGGCACAAAAACTATTCTAAGAAATAATTATTTACATAATATACAAAATTGTGCTGATTAATTAAGTGCTCACATGCTAGAAATCCAATATAAAGTGCAATAGTATCAAAAAACTCACATATAGGCCTCGATTCAATAAAGGTAGAAAAAAATTCTCATGGTAGTAAAAAAATTCAATTCATGAGAAAAAAGTCTGAGAATGTCACTGTTGCTGAATCACCAGATAGGAAGACAAAGAAAGTCAATGGCACTTTTTTTACTCCTAAGAAAAGTAGAGAACTGTTTACTCCTTTCTACACTGTAGTAAAAGCTGCCATTGACTTTCATTGTCTTTTTATCTGGTGATTCAGTAACAGTGACATTCTCAGGCTTTTTTCTCATGAATTGAATTTTTTACTACCATCAGTTTTTTTTTTCTACCTTTATTGAATCGAGGCCAAAGTGTCTAGTGCAGCAAGGTTGTAATCACATGAATCAATTCATACTAAGACCAGTACATACAAAACAGTGTAAATATTGCACAGAAACCCACCCAAAGGATTTATAATAATTGCCAATCAATATAATACAAAAATGATGATCAAAGCCAAAGATAAACATAAAGTGCATGTGCCAGCAGCTAATCAAAGAGATTACCACACAAGTCACAGGGCAGCGTTAATCCAAAGGGTAAAAAAAAACTGAAAATACCCATATTGCAGGCAAAATTAAAATACAGAAGGATTAGCCCGCTCAAACTCCAAAGGAAAAGAAAAGTCCAACATCAATAATGCCTATGAAGCGGACCAAAACTCACAATTTTTTACCTAGTATCCCCTGAATTGCTCCCCCCATGAAGATTATTTTGGTAATTCTTGTTGCTCCTGCTTCATTCTAATACCAGTTTAGTAGGGTTTAGTTGGATGTAATGCAGAACAAAACCTGGGAATTTGACTTTCCCGGGTTTCGTTCTGTTCCCTTGTTCCAAATTGGGATGCCCGCTGTGTGACACCCCCCAGGATGCCGGTATTCCCAATTCAGGATGCGGTTTACATCGCAGAGGGTGCTAGGAAGGAAGGAAATTTTGCTGTGCCTCGGGGGGTTCTTTTCACAGCTGATTGCGGAAGGTTTTCCACGCATTTCATATGCAGAGCAAACGACTCTGATTGGACGAGAGCCAGCACATGCGACATAGGACCGGGGAAAGGTGAGTTTGTATGTGCACTCTGGGGGGTTTAACACAGCAACGCATCACAAATGGGGATGGGCCTAGAACAAGACCCGGTATAGTCAAAATCCCGAGTTTTGTTCTGCTTTAAATTTCATGTGCAACAGACTGAATTGCCCTGGGGAGAGATGCATGTGAGCACTGTGTCTTGTAAGGCTGTTGGTCCGGTTTACAGCTGAACAAAACCCAGGGTGCGTCCGGCCCTGGAATCTAAAAGACTACGTCATTCGGCAGGCTGCTGTCATTGTTATGGTGCTCCCCATTCAAGTCACTGAGAGCCGTCTGCCAATTGATGTAGTCACCACAAGTGGCTGTTATTAGATGAGAGTCCACACATGTGCCGTTGAAAATGGAAAGGTGAGTCTCACACCACAGGGTATCCCAATCTGGGAGAGAACCCAGGAAAGTCAAATTTCCAAGTTTCCCAACGTTGTTGCGTTTTTTTTTCTTTTCACTTGGCGATACAAACAAATTTGCACATTTCCACGCATTTGATATGTTATGTAGTCTGTGCTTTTTGGACACTAGGAGGCGCCATTCTCTTATGTATAAAAAGCTGCACGCATCCATTCTAGAAAAGTCCCCTGCCTTCCTCCCCCCTCCTCCTGTGCTGTGTGCCAGTACCGTGTGTTAAAGTCAACGTGTCACCAGGAAGGTTCCTTTTTTGTTGTCAGATCAGAATCAGGGGGGTAACTATAGGGGGTGCGGCTGCATTGGGGCCAGAAGGTCCGCGGGGCCTCATTGTTGCTCCTCCACCTTATATATCAGGTGTGTGCTCACTTGGCAGCGTTTTAAAAACAAAAAAAAAAAGAAGCACCATTTGCTGTTGGATAGTTGCCAAGGCTTCAGGTTTGGGGGGCCCTAGGACAATAGAGTCTTAGTGGGCCCCTTGTGGTGTGGTAAGACACTCTATACATGTTGGTAAAGTTGCATGTATGGGGTGAATACTGCCAAAGAATAATAGAAGGAATCACAGAAAACACTATAGAAGGAATAAGGAATAGAAAGAATGAGAAATGGGAGAAGGAGAAGGAGAAATAAAGACGGGATAGAAAGAAACACAGCAAAAAAGAAAGCAGAAGAGAGAGAAAACAAATGCCCAAAAAATAAGAAAGAATACATGGAACGATGAAAGAAAATAACAGAAATATTAGATTAAAGAAAGAAACCAAGAATATATGAAAATAAAATAGAAATATAACAAATAGAAGAAAGAAAGACTAAAGCAAGAAATTCATAAGTAAGAGACAGAAATAATAGAAGAAACGAAAGAAAAGGAATAGCAGAACAAATAGAGGAAATAAAGAATTAAAGAATAAATGGAAAGAATGTAAGAGAGAGAATAGAAGGACTGATAGAAATAATAGATAAAAAAGAAGAAATAAAAAGAAAAGAAATGTTGGAAAGAAATAAAAAAAGAAAAGAAAAAATAGAAAAAAACAAAGAATAGATGCAATAAAAAAAGAATAGAGGGAAGGAGACAACAAATTGAAAGAAACAAAGAAAGGCTCTCCCAATGGCCAGTCTGCCTGGCTAACAGTCCTTAGTCTTGGTCAGTGGCGCACCCTGGAGTGCAATGATAAGGAGGGGAGGGGAGAGAGTGCGCGTAGTAGACCAAAACCCAGGATTCTGACTATCCTGGGTTTTGGTCCTTTCCCCCGGAGCATCCCGGTGCCCTGCTGTGTGAAACCCTGCAGATCGCCGAGCGCAACTCTGGGCGCGCACATTAAAGCAGACCAAAACCCACTGAACTTTCTCTTCTTAGGGTGTAGAACTAGAAATGGGTATTTTCACTTATCAAATCGGCCTGGAACACAGTTTTTTTTTTGCTCTCCTTCTCTGTAGGGATTCAGGTGAGTGTGGCATCATTGCCACACACAACAGTGGCAATGAATGGAGGAGGTGGAGCTTTACAGCTAAAACAGGCGCCATTATCTGGGATTAGAGTGAAGCGGGAGCAGTAAAAATAGGCAAAAGTTACTATTCGTGGGGGGAGCAATTCAGAGGATGCAAGTAAAAATTTTAAGTTTTGGTCTGCTTTAATGTGTGGCTGGAGAAGCTGGATGGAACCCAGGACGCCAACCACGTGTGTGCCATGGGCTCATTGGTAAGGTAAGCATATCGCGCTACTTGGGGGGGTTTTACTCAGGGGAATCCCAAATCGGGAAGCCCCAGGGGGTGAAAGGCAAGCCGGACACGCTAGGTTCGGTTTTGGTCCACTTTAAATCGTGAATTGTTCACCCTCCCCCTCTTAAAAAATGAATGGGCCGCTTACCAATCCACAGAGAAAGCCACTAAATGACTGCAGAGCTGGTCTGGTGATGTCCTGTGGTGTAACAGCGGCAGCCGCCGGAGGGGATATACAGAGCTGCTGGGTCCAGGTGAATGGAGGGCAGACGCCCCGGTCCGGCTATGTGTTCCGCGTGTGGGCCATCCACCGGCTCTTAGCCGTTCTTAAAGTGGACCAACAGTCAAAAATGAATTAAAATTAGACTAACACAACAAACAGTGCTCTTATGCCCCCTCCCCATAGCAATTTAGATTGCTGCACATAAAAAATAATTTACCTTTATCTAATGCCTACTGGGATAAATTTAAAAAACCAGATGGCCGCTCATGGGCTTGCAGGCCACCTGCAAACAGGAAGTCATGCTGGGCTTCCTGTTACTGTGCATTTCAGTTATGTCAGTTGGGAGAGGAAGCTCCAAAATGGCCGCTACCTTTTCCAACAGTGCCAGGCTGTTGGTCCAGTTTAAGTTCCGCATCTGTTCAGCACACAGTTAGATCCCCCACTACCTGGTGTAAGAGAGCCACCCACGGGTCCCAATTACAGACTTGTCATATTTATCGGAATATCCCGGGACCACATGAGCGATTTTAGTGGGGACATAACAGCCGTGGACCATTTGAAAGGATTTCCACTTCCAAAGCAGAGCTTTCTGGGGACACACTCTGGGCCCAGTAACCTCCCCAACACACTCTCCAAGGGGACAAGTGCTCCCCCTCCTGTCCAGGTGGGGGAGGAGTGGGGGCCCCCAGAGGCAGAATTGCCCCCCAAAGTTTGGATCCCCATTGATTTCAATGGGGACCGGGTTTTGGTCCCGAACCTGAACTTTTATTCAGAGTTTTCCCGAACTTGCCAAACCCAAACTTTGGGGGTTCGCCTGACACTGATTGTACAGAAGATTTGCTAAGTTTCATGGAAAAGAACCCCCTTAGGCATCCATGTCTACCAAAACACATCACATCTGCAATGCAATCATTTGCAATATGTAGAGACCACTGCGTTTTCAGTCGGAGCTCATCAGATTATTGTCTATGTTTAAAGGATATATTTCACCCAACAGTCCCAAACTACTGTTTATTGATGTCTCTAGATATGCTGGTCAACTTTTTTTAAAAAACAAGATGGCCGCTCATGGACTTGCAGGCCACCTGCAAACAGGAAGTCATGCTGGGCTTCCTGTTACTGTGCATTTCAGTTATGTCAGTTGGGAGAGGAAGCTCCAAAATGGCCGCTACCTTTTCCAACAGTGCCAGGCTGTTGGTCCAGTTTAAGTTCCGCATCTGTTCAGCACACAGTTAGATCCCCCACTACCTGGTGTAAGAGAGCCACCCACGGGTCCCAATTACAGACTTGTCATATTTATCGGAATATCCCGGGACCACATGAGCGATTTTAGTGGGGACATAACAGCCGTGGACCATTTGAAAGGATTTCCACTTCCAAAGCAGAGCTTTCTGGGGACACACTCTGGGCCCAGTAACCTCCCCAACACACTCTCCAAGGGGACAAGTGCTCCCCCTCCTGTCCAGGTGGGGGAGGAGTGGGGGCCCCCAGAGGCAGAATTGCCCCCCAAAGTTTGGATCCCCATTGATTTCAATGGGGACCGGGTTTTGGTCCCGAACCTGAACTTTTATTCAGAGTTTTCCCGAACTTGCCAAACCCAAACTTTGGGGGTTCGCCTGACACTGATTGTACAGAAGATTTGCTAAGTTTCATGGAAAAGAACCCCCTTAGGCATCCATGTCTACCAAAACACATCACATCTGCAATGCAATCATTTGCAATATGTAGAGACCACTGCGTTTTCAGTCGGAGCTCATCAGATTATTGTCTATGTTTAAAGGATATATTTCACCCAACAGTCCCAAACTACTGTTTATTGGTGTCTCTAGATATGCTGGTCAACTTTTCGCTAATAAAGAACCTGATGATTTTACTGAAATAGGACTTTTTCAAACTTCTAAGCTTTAGCTGTGGCCTGTTTAAAATCTATAATAACAAAGGTCATCATTAATGTTGGTTTCTTGTAAGCACCTTAGGTTTAACAATATTATAAGGTCTGCAGTAAGCCAAAGACTCTAGGATACGGGTCTTCTATAAAGCAGACTTCCATGCTCTTGGGGAATTATACATTGGGAAGTACTTGAAAATAGGTGGTACTCCATGAATAAAATCTGTAGAGGGTAAATTGTAAACCATCCCTGATCCTGCTTTTTTGGCATTGAGAAGACTCCCCAGTGCTGTGGCATACATGGGGTTAACCTAGCTCTGATCACTATATCTGGAGGCATTGAGAAGACTCCCCAGTGCTGTGGCATACATGGGGTTAACATATCTCCGATCCCTATATCTGGAGGTAATTAACTCTCGTAGACAGCGCGTTGTCTCAATTGAGACGGATGAATTAATCCTGAGCTGCCTTTTGCCTCCCACGACATTTGTACCAAACAGTTAAATGGCACAAATTGTATTTGTCAGCATTTGGGATTAAGCTCATTTTGAGAAACATTCATCATCATTAAGAGACGATGGGCCAAATGGGGAGGACTGCGCCCCCGTGACAGGACCTCGGTGGGGGCCCGACCTGAGAAAAGTGGCCTCTTAGTCACTCATGGCAGATGCCTCCCTGTCACCAGCTGCTTAAAGTGGACCAAAACCCACAGGAATCCGTAAGATTCCAGTACCACCTGATTCCCCCCCCCCCCCCCCCCGGGGCATCCCTACCTACCTTCTTCCCAATGCAATGGCGCATGTTCGAGCCGCGGCCTCTGTCAACTATATCTTTAGCAGGGTGTGTGCCCGTTCAAGGCACTTGTAAATGGCTGGCGTGGGCACGCACCCTGTTAGGGGGATGCTGCTGCCCATGTGCTCGGCTCCTCGCTCCTAGACTCAGTTCTTAGCCAAATCTTGGCAGATACTGAGGAGCACAGCCAAGCGTGCGTCATAGGATCGGGGAAAAGTGAGTTTTACTTGTTGACCTGGGGGGGCAAAGACCAGCTTTTGATCCACTTCAAGGCTGCCCACTGTGTCCGCTCAGCATGTCGTTACACAGGAGGAATAGAGGAATAGGCCTATTCATCTCCTCCTTGGTCAGTTACTATGCTCACCAAAAGGTCTCCTCCCTGCAACACCCAGCAAAGAGGAGATGTTAGGTGGTCCACTTTAAAGGGAACCAAAACCCATGATTTTGCCTTTTCTGAGTTTCGGTTTCTTGCTCCCGGGGCACCCTGATCGGAGATGCCTCGCTATGTGAGACCCCCAACTCTTCCTGGTCCTATGGCACATGCGCAGCCATTCGTTCAATCGGTGTGCTGATGGCCGCATCCCCTGCTTGCCTCTAACAGGGAACGTGCCAACGCCGGCCATTCACAAATGCCTGCACCTGCCCTGCTAGAGGGATAGCGGGGATGCGGCTCACGCATGCGCCGTTGGACCGGGAAACAAGTGTATGGGGCGATTTTGGTTGCTCCGGGGGAGGGAATCGATCAGTTTCCCGGGTCGATCGCGGTGGGTTTTGGTCCACTTTAGATTCCTAAGAACCTGACTTGAGGTCTTTAGGTCAGCCAATATTTCGAGTCACAGATGTGTCGTGTCTGTTGGGTCCACCCAAGTCTATATTGTTTCACCTTCCTTTACTATATTCCAACTTGCCTGGGTCATTTTCTTTCTCCGAGCGCTATCTCATGTTGGATGGAATTTGTATTTAATAATAAATATTTATTTTTTATGTTTTTGGTGCAATGTCAGAAGTAATTGCATCTCAATGATATTTCCTCTCTTGCGGCAGTGAGTCTGGCGAGTAATTCACCGGCGTGCGGTGGCGCATTTTGATCGCTGAGTGAGAGCGGGGAAAATGGCTGAGAAGCTGATTGACTTTTCTGCGCTTCACCCTGGATGTTATTACAGAGAGGATTCAGGGCAATTGATGGTAAGTTTGAATCATATTGTGTTCCTAGACAGTGGCAAGCAGCTATTAACTCTTCCTATGCCTATCAACATTGTTACAAAAGTCTTGATTCACAAAGGGTTGAATATTCTCATGGTAGTAAAAAATTCAATATATGAGAAAAAAGCCTGAGAATGTCACTGTTACTGAATCATCAGATAGGAAAACAATGATAGTCAGTGGCACTTTTTACTACAATACTTTTTCCAGGAGTAAAAAAGTTCCATTGACTTTCATTGTCTTCCTATCTGATGATTCGGTAACAGTGACATTCTCAGGCTTTTTTCTCATAAATTGAATTTTTTACTACCATGAGAATTTTTAGTGAACCAAGGCCAAGGTCTCCTTTTTTTGGAAAATAGAGAATGCCCCCTCTTGAAATGAAACTTTATACGAAGAACTCCTTAAAGTGGACCAAAACCCAGGATTTTGACTATCCTGGGTTTTGGTACTTTCTGAACGGGAGTGTCCCGCTTCGTGAAACCCCCCAGATCGCCTAAGGCAACTCACCTCTTCCCGGTCTTACGGCGCATGCGCGCCTACTCGTCCAATCAGCAAGCTCAGAGCTGCTGAAGTCACGTTGTCTAAGGCTCCGTCTAAGAGCAACGGCCCCGAGCGCGCTGACGGACGTGTCCTCCACTTCCCTCTAACAGGGAGCGCGCCCGCGCCAGCCATTCACAAATGCCTGGCACAGGCACACACCCTGCTAGAGGGATAGCGGGGATGCAGCCACGGCTCGTGCATGTGCCGTTGGACCGGGAACAAAGGTAAGTGAATGGGGTGACCTGGGGGGGTTTCACACAGCGGGGCATCCCGATTTTGGATGCCCCGGGGGGGGGGATTGATCGTCCCGGGAATCTTATAGATTCCCAAGCTGACTGCGCTGGGCTTTGGTCCACTTTAAAGAGAAACAAAACCTGGGAATTTTTGTCCAGGTTTTGTTCTGTTCCCCGGGGGCATCCAGAATTGGGTGTGATATCCCCCAATGCCGCTTTTCACTAACCTCTTCCTGGTTCCAACCGAGCATGTGCAGGCTCTGATCCAAAAAGAGCCATCTGCTGCCATCTGTCATTCGGCAAACAGCTCTTGACTAGAATGTGGAGCGTGCGCTGTCGCATCCCTGGCAGCGTGTGTGCTCCTGTCCCAGCCTATCTGAATGGCTGGGGCAGGAGTGTGCGCGTGCCACCAGGGATGCAGGAGATGCCGCAGCATGTGCTCCCCATTGACAACAATGAGGGCTGTTTTCTGAATGACATAGTCATGGCAGACAACTCTCATTGGACGAGAGCCCACACATGCGCTGTTGGAGCGGGGAAAGGTGAGTGTTAATGGGCGCCCGGGGTGTTTCATACAGCGGAACATCCCGAATCGGAATGCCCCACTGTATGAAACCCCCCGCAACTGCCATTTTCACTCACCTCCTCCTGGTCCCAATGGCGCATGTGCAGGCTCTCATCTAGTGAGAGTGATTGGCTGTGACTATGTCATTTGGCAAACTGCTCTCATGGGGTGGGAGCACACATGCGCACGCTGCGGGGGGGGGGGGGGGGTTCTGCACCATTTTCAGAATGACATTGCCTTGATTTATGGACGTAATTTTTTTGCGAGTAAGTACTTTTTCTTTCGATTTTTTTCTCTAAGTGCTATTGAGAGCCATATTTAGCGTTTTTTTTTTGTTTAACAAATTGCACCACTAAATATAGTTACCCCTCTCATTGGACAAGAGTCTGCACATGTGCTGTTGGAGCAGGGGAAAAGTGAGTGTTAACGGGAGTTCCAGGGGGGTTTTATACAGTGGGGCATCCTGATTCAATATGCCCCTGGGGAAGGCCAGTCTTAGATTCCAGGGCCGATCTGGTGGGTTTTATTCCATTTTAAGGGGGAAGTTCCACTGTTGCGGACTTTCCCCCAGACTTCAGATCATAGGCTGCCAGAGAGCACAAAGCTCCTCTACTTACTTTCCATCCGCACTGCTCGTCGGTCTCCTCGGGTTTGTAGAGAGTAAAGGATCAAGAAACGAAATTAACCTCCTTTTCCTTCTCTTCACTTAGTCACACATGGATAGTCCCTACATTAGTGTAATATCCTCCTGTAACCAGGATATTATGCAAAGTTAAATTTCTTCTCCTGTTGGCTCCTCCTGTGGTGGACAATGGTCATCAACCCAGTGTTCTTCTCCAGCAAGAGTGCCAGTTCCCTTTACAGACACCACTAATAAAGTGTTTCAGGATTCAGCCCTCATGAATCCCATGGATCACTTTGTTTAGGTCTCTGGTGTCTTCTCGGAATTGATCCTTGTTTCCTTAGGCGCAACCAAACCATGCAACTTGAACTGAGGTAGAGTCTCCATACGGCGTTACCGGTATTGTTTTTCGGACATCTCTACCTCCTGAATGGTCCTTCTACCACAATGTTTCCTAGCAAGGTGGTTTTGATTTTGCTCAAACAATAGGGACCTTTGGGGTTCGTCTTGATGTTTAAACCTGTAAACAACATGTGGGGATGCCAAACTAAAAAGGGTTAAAGTTCTTCTTCTGGGACCAGGGGGATGGCCATGGATGGGGCATTGTACTCGCACATTCCATGGAATGATGGTCACCATGATTCTCCAGAGCACAACAGGCCCCTCTTTATTAAGCACTTTGCTCCAGGGGCACCTTCTCGTGACCCCTAACTCCCAGGTCTCAAACTGGCTTCCTTGCCTCTCCTGTGAAGACTTAACTGGGGCACCAGACACTGAGGCCGAAGTCCTCATCCATCCCACTCCCAGGGATCTCACCAAGCTGCACTCCAGGGGCATCCTCCTCTTCTGACCCTCTCCAAGGTCCCTAGCCAGTTTCTCTTCCTAGCCTGTAGCTTTACAGGGGCCCTGGGCACTAGGGCCTTCTTCTCTGAGCATCCACTCCAAAGGATCTTCAGCAACTACACTTCAGGGGTGCACTCCACCTGCCCCTCTCTCTCACAGGTCCAGCCGGACCTCGGCACACCATGTCTCAGGAACTCAGCTCTACATTGTGGCCTCTTCTCATACTATCGGTGCTTCCAGGGCTATGATCACAAGCCAGCCATTTAGGAGTGGAGAGAGGAGAAAATGTAAACTGGACAGCAACTTTAACCACATACTCTCTGAATCCATGCCATGCCTCTCTTGCAAACTCCGCCCCCCCGTGCCTCTCTTGCAAACTCCCCCCCCCCCCCAAAGTAATTTCTCCAGATACACTCAAAGGTTTTCCCTTTGTGTTGGGCTACACATGACCATGGGGCAGATTAAGAGCCTGGTTAGGACTGAAAACTGCCATTTACTTTGTCTGCCTTGGAGCTGATTCAGAGCCAGGTAAAAAATCACACCCTATAGACAATGTCTAATAAAAAAAAAATGAAGCTAAATTGCCAGAGTAATTTTGGAACTGATTACTAGCCTATCGATAACAGAAGGGGTGTCAACTTGACACAAGCCTCCTGATTCAATTGGTGGTCTGGATTGGGGGGGGGGGGGTGGGAGGCGCTGGAGGCAGAGGAAGAAGAATTTCCCCTGTCTTTCAGTGACCAGAGCAAAGAGGCAGCATGGGACTGACACTGCTTCA
The DNA here is from genome assembly GCA_027917425.1 of Gastrophryne carolinensis. Classification (NCBI taxonomy): domain Eukaryota; kingdom Metazoa; phylum Chordata; class Amphibia; order Anura; family Microhylidae; genus Gastrophryne; species Gastrophryne carolinensis. Next base: position 48,220,664 of record CM051243.1, read on the forward strand.
GGTAAGCTGTCAGGATATTGATTTAAAGTTTGACTGGTCAATCCCTTTAATTGATAAAAAACAAATGACACACTTTTCTATACATTAGATATCCCCTCAATCAAGAGAACCAATGTGTTGCAACCATCAAGAACTGCCCAGGCATACGGATATTCAGGCATATAGGTGGTATGCTGGGAAAAAGAACTGTAATCAGTCAATATAAAGTACAGTGATGTGTGCATAATGATTATACATTGGCCGCAGGTTGGTTTAAACAAGCTGCTAATATTTTCTGAAGGTTGCGATGCCTTTGCTGCCTCATCTCAAAGCTAAAATAACCTTCATGTAATTCAGTTCCTCTGAGCATTGTGCACCATTGATCTACTCTGTATTTTATACCACAGTCACTGTCTTACCTGTGCCCTCTTCTATTTACATCAGTGTTCTCCCCGATGATTACCCATTAGAGGGGAGATTTTATTTTGCCCTGTTATTACCGAATAAGTCTATGTGAATTTGATCAGGATTTGTTCTGCATCCTTTTATCTCTTTATCGTCCTTTCCATTTACGCAGTCACCCAAAAGGCCTGAAATAACATAATTATCTAGATGAGAGTAGCAGTGGGTTGTTGCAAGGCACCAACTTGCAAAACAAAGCTGTCTATAAAAAAAAAATCATCTCCAAAAAATCTTTTACTTTCAGCAGATACATGCATAGTCTGAGGTTTATGTGTTACTACCTTAGAGGGTTGGTTGCCTCTTCCACCTCTTAGTTTTCTCACTCCTCTGAGTTTTGGTTTCTCCTTAGCATATTGGTGGTTCCATTCCTTCTATGAGTTTTCTTGCTTCTTAGAGCTTTGGTTGTTTCATTAAAGTGAGCTTTATCGCTCCTTAGAGGTTTTATTGTTCCTTTCATCACTTAACTTTCCTTGCTACTTAGAGCTTTGACTGTTCCGTTTACGTATCGTCTTTCTTGCTTGGTTGTTCCCACCCATGAGTTTCCTTGTTCATTAGAATTGTGGCTGTTCCCTTCCACCTATGAGTTTTCTTCTGATAGCTGTGTAACGGGGTGGCGGACTAGCGGAATAGTGTGAGCTGGAGTAAGGGGTTAATACACAAAATTGTATTTATTTAATTCCCCTTAGAGGTAATGGCAAACTTTGGCTACTGGATTAGAAATGGATATTCATAGTCTTCAATTGCAATCACTTCCATATATGGGCATAACCTTGAGGACTGATTGGCTGCTGGGCCTATAAAAGGGTGGCCCAGCACACACCCAATGTTCAGACTCTGTAGGTAAAGCTGGAAGAAGGGCGGAAGAGAGAGGAAGAGAGGGTGTGATCCAAAGATGTCAGTTGTCTGTGGCCCTCAAGGGGAGGCCAGTGAGGGGTCCCTGGAATGCAAGTCACTCATGGAGGAAGGTGTCCCTCGAGGGGTTCTGTACGATATCCCTGGGGTGTGCACCACCTGCTGGAACCTTGAGGAAGGAGGATCCCTGGAAGGCATAACAGGTCGGAGGCCTGTGCAGTCCTTGGGAAGATGTTAAGGAAAGCCTGAAGTCGTGCCAGGGTCAGTTGAAGAGATTCCCCTTAATAAAAGGTGCATTTACCCGTTAAAGAAACTTTTGGATTGTATGTTTTCCTTTTGTGTTCTCCTGGAGCGCTGAACCCACCTATTCGGCCGTCAGGGATTCTGAGTGAATAGTGTAGCCCTCACGTACCGGGGTGTCCGACACGTGACGGCAGGGAGCAGGTTCTTCTGGGCCCAGGTGTCCGATGTGTGTGTTGTGAGTAGGTAAGGGTTAGGATTTCAGGGAAAGGTAAGTACTCACTGGTGCCGCTTGGAAAGATGTACAGCACTCCAACTGTTGAAAGCAGAGTTCCTCTTAATTTATTCCACAAGCAAACGGCAAACACGGAACAAGTACATATCTTCCAGTTACATCTCTGGTTCTGTCCAATATCAGGTACAATCATCAGCATTGCTTCCATTAGAGAATATTGATCTAGGTTGGAACATCTCCTTTCTCTCTCTCTTAGAGTCTGTGCTCCTGCTCCTTACAATTCAAATGGTGAATCACATGATTAACACTGGGTTTGGGTTGGGGGCTTCCCTATATCCCTTCTCACTGCCTTCCAGAACCTTCTATCACATGTTCGGCCTCGTGTCCGACATCTGATAGGATGGTTGGTAAACCCTCTGACCAATCACTAGCTTTCAGTTGTAACTATGTTACTAGTCTATCTCCTGTTATGACTAACAACCCTTCTGACCTCATCCTTCTAGAATGTTCCCCAGTCTAGTCTATGGACCAGGTTAGCCTATGGCCTAAACCCACTGTCTATTTAGGTTATGGCACTTCCAATGTATTTAAATGGGTAGAAACCATAAAAGTGAATTAATGTATGGTTAACTCTATTTAAAGGATTCTTATTAGTTGATTTAAGTGTGTCTAGTTATTACCAGGTCCCTACACTCTCCCCCACTGTCGTCCCCGACATTAAGGACTTACCGAGGCTCAAGGTCACAAACGATGTCTGGAACCACCTCAACACAAGTGTTTAGGGGTAATGTGCAAGTTAAGTACCTGTTTGGGATGTCCTTGTGTTTGGCTACCAAACTGGATTTATCTTTCTCTTGACACCATAGATCAGGGTCCTTTCCCCTTTCACTCGGTGAGAGTTACTTACCTCACTCCAGTCACGTGTGCTTTCGCTACCTGGAATGTGGGACAGGTATACTTACCAAAAAAACTAAGATTAACATTTCTATTTTAACGTGAGGCTAACTATAAACCTTTTTAACTTTGACTAGGATTGATTTAACTCCTAACAAAGCACAAACACTGTAGCACAAGATAGATGTGAACAGCTTCCTGATTAGAAGAAGAGTAGGGCTGGACTTTCACCACCACCTTGTGCCACCATCGCATCGTGGATGCTTGGCAGGATTTACGTCGGTTCTTCAGTACCAAAGTAAAGAAACTTATACCCTTGGTCTCAATCAAGGATTTTGCACCATCTGGTATAGGCTACGGGTTTTAAACCTTTTTATTTCAATGTTTAACTTTTAATTAACCCTTTTACTGCTCCCTTACTCACCTTTCTCCAGCGCAGCACAAGTGTCCTTTGGCTACACTTGAGGTGTGTTTTAGTCTAATGAGTAAGATTATCTTATTAAAGGAAATTACCCTTAAAGGACGTGGGACTATTTTACTCCCAGGAAACTACTTTAACTGTAGGATTAGGGATTCTACAGAAACTACTGTAACATGGGGTTAAGAGTTTTGGTAACTCTTAGGAATTTCTCCCCAAGTTTTGTGGAAAAGAGGTTTTTAACATTAAGTGGACCTACACACTCACTTGCTCTCTAGTGGTAACTCCGCTTAACCACTTACAGAGGTGTTGTTGTTGCAGTTGGTGTTGGTGAGTCACTGCGTTAAAGTGCACCCACAAGTTTAACGTTGGTTGTACTTCTCTTAAACCCATAGGTTGGTGGATACCTCTCTGGTTAAGTAGAGTATCACCACACCTGCTGGGTTGACTTTCTCAACAAGGCAACTGGATGTCTATACCGGCAAGGGGGAATTAGACATGTGACCCATTTCCTTTTGGTCTAGTCTCCCTGGTTGGGTGAACCAGTTTTGTTTCTCTCCCAAAAAAACTCAAAAACTACTTTGGGATGCAGCGTGTAGTATCAGTGTTCTGCAGCACAACTGAAACTGCTGACCATCCAAGGCCTTCTCTTCACCTTCTTTCTCCCGCGCGCTGTTACGGTACCAACACTTCTGGCATGCGACAAGAATCACCGCAATCCCCGTGGGTTAGACTAGTAGATTGGGTTCATCTGTGTCCACGCTTTCCTCAGAGGACCCTCACCCCGCTCCCCCACTTTCTAAAACATCTGTGGTGAGTGGTGATGCCTCCTACACAACTTTGACATATGTAAAGTGTTCCACCTTTAGCATATGTGTCACAACAAGGGTTGAGAGTGGTACACCGTTTAGGTATATTACACTTCCAGTGGCTGGTTGTGATAGGACAGGTTCTCTTTTCTGAATATTGAATATTGAACACTGAGCGTTAAGCTCCTTGCAATTCTAGCTCCCTTGTTCAGCTAGAACGCGTAGCATTGCCCCTGTTAGAGGTGGCAGGTGTAAGGGGGTACGGTAGATCACCTTGAACAGATCAGGTTCGTGGGTTTTCAACCTAACTCCTGTAACACAGTTTTAACACAACTAAAGGAGGTGAGTGATCAAGACACACTCCTTTCCCATCTACCCACACAAAAACATTTAAGACTACAGCAAACAGAACACCTAGAGCCATCCACCACTGTAAATAGGGTGTAAGGACTCATCCAGAAGCTCTATTTACTGCCCACCCACAGGAACCACATTTAAGAGCTCCTACAGCGGTAGCTGGTACCACTGAGGTAGATTTAACCACTAGCATCTGGCCATGATGCGAAAACATATAAAAATAAATCACATAACATCATTAATTACATTTCACTTTCTACACCTGGGTGACACTGGTCTCTGTGTCTCTTCTTTCCTGTAAGAAAAGCCTTAAGACTCTATGACATTTAAAGAGCATTTCAACTTTGAGTGTATTATAATATAAATGTTCCGGATCATGAACATTACTTCAGCATTCCATGTATTTGCGGTAAGACACTGACACCCATTTTTGTCGCAAGAACAAAATGTTAAGTTTTATTCAGCCTTAGCTGGATAGCCTTGGAAAAGACTTTTGCATTTTCCTAGTAGAAAAATAAACTATTTTAGTCTCACTTGTGAGGATGAAAAATATTTTCTCACTGGTGAGTTGAGGTAAAAGAATGGAAAAGAAAAGTGCTTTTGATTCAAAACTACTAGAGCAATAAAACTGGGTCAACATCTTACTGCAGACATAAAAGACATAACATTGGTTTCAACTGTAAATGTTTCACTACTAACACCTATAAGAAAAAAACATTAAAGTACAGTTTTTAATGCAATGATTTAACTATTAGGCAGTGTCTCTTTAAGGACCATAGAAGCGCGGATCAGGCTTCTCTAGGATGCTTCCATCAGGCAAATACACCCTGCGACGGTACACCGTCTCTCCGTGCTCGGAATGTACAATGACCACTCTGTCTTTGTAAATGTTCCTTCCGTACTTCCAACTTCTCAAGTGGTGCTTAAACTCCTCCAGCTTTGGATCAGAAAGAGACTCAATTGGGAATGTGAATGGTATTTTCATCAACTCCTGAATGTGTCCTTCTAACCACCTTTCTCTGTTCTCCTCCACCCAGTCCATTTCAGTTTCAGTGCAATAGGGATAGTCTCTCCCAATTTCCAGGGCAACCCGGTGCTGTAGCTTGCGTTGGGCTCGGGACCACGTGGATAGTTGGCGGCGTTTCCGAACCCGTTGCAGGCCCATGTTTGAGGGGGCCGGCGGGTGTAACGCCGATATCCCGTTGGCTCAGGGATCCCAACCGGGTACACTACTTCCTCCTCTGGGGGTGGTCTGGACGGCCAAATTATTTGAACACGGCCTGGGGTTTCAGCTTCCCAGGTTTCCTCCTCTGCTTCCTCCCACACAGGGCCAGCGGGGCAGTTTGCGTCCTCCCGGTCGGGCCGGTGCTGGGGGAAAAACAACACTCCCGGGGCTTCTTCAGGCTCAAAGTCCACCAACGGGGCAGGAATGGGACTTGGGACAGTGACAGGGGCAAAGCTTTGGGCAGTCTCTGGGGCAGCTCCCTGCGCAAGGGCACTCACCGCGATCACCAGGCACTCCTCGGCATCATCCGACTCGACTGGAGATTCCTCCTTCGCGGTGGCAGCGGGCAGATTCGGCTGATCAGCGACCTCCTCCCCAGTCTCAGAGGCGACACCTTGCATAAATGACTCCCGGACCAGCGGGCTGACTGCATCCGGTTCCCTCCTTGGGCGACAGCAGGACCTTTTCAGTGTCTGCAGCGCAGGCCTGGCGGGCCTCCTTCACCCATGGCGGCAGGTTTCCTCGGTGGTACGCCGGTCGTGCAGGAACGCAAAGGTGAGCTGGCATCGGCCAGGTAAGTCCGACCTCTGGGTTTCCCGGTAGGTGCTGTTCCAGCATACTGTCCTCCAACTCCTTAAACAGTTCTGTTCCGCAGCGGATGCAGCGGCGGTGTCCGGACCCCACAATGACCATCTGGCAACCCGGGCAAACAGGCCACCACTTCTCCCTGCTGTACTCGATACACAGCGCGTAGGTGGTTGTGGGGATGTATCGCCTCCCAGTGTCATGGAGCGAATACACCGCTGAAACACTTCCTCCTGGGCTGGCTTCTAGTTCAGGAACTCCTGTAGTAACTCCTCGGCTTTTGCTGTGCGGGCGGCGGGGGGTACTCTCAGCCTCGTCACCGCTGGAAACTTCTGCTGGGTCTTTGCTCCTTGTTGCAGCCATGGTGCTGTTCCGCACTTCAGCTGTCCTGCTGGCACACTGCACACTGGCGCTGTGATTGGCCGCCGATTCGCGCCGTTGCCAAATGGCGGGAAAGCGGCTCCGCAGTGGCGGGAAAATCTGGGCGCGTCTCAGAGCAGCACACTTAACCCTTTCTTGATTGCATACAAACTTCCACCATTTTAACTGGAAATGACACTTTCTTCTGAGCCTCCCAGCTCGCTCACAGTTAGTCCAAAACACTCCGAACTCCACAGACAGCTTCCAGGGGATTTAGCCAACACTCCCTGCGATTTTCAGGCAGTTAGTCCAACGTCAGCAGCGCTCTTAAAGTGACAGTACACAAGTTTCAAGCGGACCCAAAACCGTTTCCATAGGCCTCCGAGTCACTCCAACAGTTTCTTAATCCACACTAGGCAATGTCCAAGCAAAAATCAGCAATATCTTCACACGTTTTCCAAACGGGCCAAACTTTCTTCTTAAAGGTTCTAACCCTTCCTCACACACGGAACTCTCCGTTGGGCGCCAGAATTGTAGCCCTCACGTACCGGGGTGTCCGACACGTGATGGCAGGGAGCAGGTTCTTCTGGGCCCAGGTGTCCGATGTGTGTGTTGTGAGTAGGTAAGGCTTTCAGGGAAAGGTAAGTACTCACCGGTGCCGCTTGGAAAGATGTACAGCACTCCAACTGTTGAAAGCAGAGTTCCTCTTTATTTATTCCACAAGCAAACGGCAAACACGGAACAAGTACATATCTTCCAGTTACATCTCTGGTTCTGTCCAATATCAGGTACAATCATCAGCATTGCTTCCATTAGAGAATAATGATTTAGGTTGGAACCTCTCCTTTCTCTCTCTCTCTAGAGTCTGTGCTCCTGCTCGTTACAATTCAAATGGTGACTCACATGATTAACACTGGGTTTGGGTTGGGGTCTTCCCTATATCCCTTCTCACTGCCTTCCAGAACCTTCTATCACATGTTCGGCCTCGTGTCCGACATCTGACAGCATGGTTGGTAAACCCTCTGACCAATCACTAGCTTTCAGTTGTAACTATGTTACTAGTCTATCTCCTGTTATGACTAACAACCCTTCTGACCTCATCCTTCTAGAATGTTCCCCAGTCTAGTCTATGGACCAGGTTAGCCTATGGCCTAAACCCACTACTGCCATCTAGTGTCTATTTAGGTTATGGCACTCCCAATGTACTTAAATGGGTAGAAACCATATAAGTGAATTCATGTATGGTTAACTCTATTTAAAGGATTCTTATTAGTTGATTTAAGTGTGTCTAGTTATTACCAGGTCCCTACAGTAGTCCCACCCTTTTCCCCAGGCGACTTAGTAACTTTCTCAGGGAAGGGGACTCCGGCTCCGACAGCTCCCCAACCCCCTCTTACACGGACCTTATGCCCAGCAGGGGCATCCCATAGTGTGTGGTTGCTCCCACTACAGCTGTTGTTCACTCTTAGGTATGAGCATCCTCTCCCACCTTTGAGTTTTCTTGCTCATTAGAATTTTGGGTGCTCCCTTCCACCTACTGTTTGAGGTATGAGGTTCCCCACTGTTTAGACGTTTGGTTATTCCCTCCCACCTTTGAATGTCATGATTGGTTGTTTCATTTCACATACATGAATCTGCTTTATGCTCTTCAGAGCCTTGGTTGTTCTCTTTTACACTTGCCCCCCCCCCCCCCCCCCCTCTTAAAGACTTAGTTGTTTAATTTTACCCATGAGTTTCCTTGCTCATTCAAATTTTGGTTGTTACCTTTTAACCTATGAACTTTCTCGCTCCATGAGGTTTTAGTTGTTTCCTCCCACCTATGAACTCCCTTGCTTCAGATTTTTTTCCCTTCCCAGCTGATTAGAGGTTTAGTAATTCCATCCCACCTATGAGTTTCCTCGCTTTTTAGCATTTTGCTTGTTCATTCCCACCTATATATGTTTCCTGCTCCTTGAAACTTTGTTCTCTTTCAGTTATGAGCTTCCCCATGCCTTAGCATTATGATTGTCCCATCTTCCCTATGTGTTTTTTCACTCCTTAGAGTTTTGGCTTTCCCTTTTCCCTTTCCTGTTACTGTATAACAGCAGTTTCATTGTTTCTTCCAACCCACGAGTTGTACCTTTCCTCACTCGTTTGTCTTTTACTTGTTCTCCCCCACCAATGATCTATTTTGCTCCCAAGTTTTTGTTACCCCCTCCTACCTATACATTTCCTCTTTCCTTAGATTTGTCTCCTCTCACCAATAATGTTTAATAATTTATTCATGTTTTGATTGTTCATGGATTTCCTTGTTCCTTTCCACTTTCAGTGCAATTTTTGAAAGTGTATTTTTTGTGCCAAAAGGATTCCCTCAAGGTACTTAGCGTATCTCGCTCCTTAGAGGAGGGATGCCCCAGCTAGGATGGGATATCGCACATGCACTGCAGACGTATGCCCAGGAAAGTATGCAGGCCTAAATAAAGTACGATTTAGAGGTAGTAGGTACTCACTCAGTGTTGCAGTCTGAAGAAAAGATGAGCACCAGTCACTTTCTTTTCAGGGTTTCCAAGCTTTATTGTGGACAGTATTAGCAGAATTATAATCATCAATATCAAAAGTATTGATAGCAGTACAGTTCCATGATCATGTAGACACATTCAATAAGGTTCTCTTCACCTCCCCCAGACTGGGCCCATGCTTATTTATTCCTCTTAGTATCTCTGCACTACACTTGCCCTTTACAAAGGCTGCCTAAGCCTTATGAGCACTTCGGTGAAACCATTAAGTAGAAACTTCTAGAAAATAGCAACCCTTACAAATAAGCCTATTCCAGCTTCCCATTATATAACACAGATTCCTTAACCAGTGCCATCTACTGGCCACTGCGAGTAACTACGCCTCCAACTAATGAATAATAAAAGCCCTGCAGAGGACCTAAAAAGGAAATTTCTTAACCCCTGACACACTTATGAGTTTCCTTGTTCCTCAGAGCTCCTCTTCCGGCACTGGCTCATAATCAAGGTGAGTATTCTCAGCGTTCTGTGCAGTTAGGTGCGAGGGGGCTCCAGCATTCTGGTTGCCCCCCCCCCCCGAGGGTCTTGCTATCAGCAGAGAGAGGGACCAACACCTGTTAAAGTGATGACGGGTGTTGGTCTGGTTTAAGGCAAATGTCCAGTGTCTTCATAACCTCCCATCCTGGCTTCCTTCCCCTGGTGCTGAGGCAGGACAGTGGCTACAAAAATAAATGCCCTGAATGTAGTACAGTTCCCCAGCTGTCTCAGGCCATGAGCACAGCCATCTTGAAGAGAATGCACTGAGGGGCATCCCCTACTCTGTGCGCACATGGGCGGTCAGGTGCATACACCATGGAAGGAATGGCACCACTCATGCCCGGATGACAGTGCTGAATTACAAGAGAGGTAATGCTTTTCTTTGTAATCCTCTTTCTCAGCATCCGGGATGGTGGGGCCAGGGGTATGAAGACACTGGACGTCCGATTTCAAGTAATAGTGCTGCACATCTGTGCGGACCCCACCCACCAAAAAAAAGACAACCTCCCTGTATTTCCTAGGTAGGTAATGTTAGGAAGATAGGTGGGTGAACACGCAGGCTTATAGGCGAGTGGGTAGGTAGGTAAGTGGGCATTTAGGTAGGTAGGCGGGTAGAAAGGTAGGTAGGTAGGGGTAGTCAAGTAGGTGGGTAAGCAGGCAGGTAGGTAGGCAGATAGAAAGGTAGGGGGTGGTCAGGGAGAGGAGTATGTGGTAATTTAGAGGAATTTTAGAAAATTGCAGGAATTTAGGATAGATAGACAGGTGGGTGGGTTGACATGTAAATACACAGGTCAGTAGGTGGGTAGGTAAGTAGGTAGGTATATAGTTGGGTAAGTATGTGAGTAAGTAGGAAGGTGGATGGTTAGGCATTTACGTGAGTGGGTAGGTATGTTGGAGGGCAGGTAGCGAGGTTGGTGGGAAGGCAGATAGGGAGGTGGGTAAGTGGGCAGGCATATAGGTAGGTGGGTGGGTAACTTCTCCAGGGTCTGACAATTCTTCCTTTGCACCGTGGCTGCCTGCTGCCATTCCAGGTCCTGGATAGAAAGGCAAGTGGGCAGGTATGTAGGTAGGTCAGTAGGCATTTGGATAGGTCAGTGGGTTAGTTAGAAGGCAGGTAGATAGGTAGAAGGGTGAATGGGTAGATGGGTACATTGGTGGGTGGGTCAGTAGATAGGTATGTGGGTGGGGGGTCAGTAGGCAGGTAGGTGGATCAGTGGGCAGGTAAATAGGTAGGTGGGTCAGTAGGCAGGTAAAAAAGTGGGTAGGTCATTCAGCTAGTCATGGTGTAAACATCAACACATAGTACCCCTGTTATGTACCTTATACAGCAACAGCCAACATACCTCATTGACATTACTGCTGGTCATTCCTGTGCTGTCCTCAGTGCTGTCCACCACTTGTCCCTGTCCTCCAGTCCTCTCTGCACTTCCAGTGGGTTTCTAGTCCCTCTGGATCCGGAGAGCCGAGGCTCCAAATCATCCTGGGAATCAATGCACCTCGCCAGATCTCTGGACCTAGTGGGGGCTAAAGCTTGCTAAAGGTGTTGTTGGAAAGGGAAGAATGCCAGGTATCCAGCCCTGCCAGGGCATATGGATCGAGGGCCAACTGGACCAAGCGGCGGTACCAGAAAAAACGTAAAGTTGCTCCCGGTCGCCAAGGTGGTACATTTCCAAGTGCCAGATCTCCGGACCTAAAGGGGCTAATGACCCACAGGAGGTGTCGTTGGATAGGAACATGTGGATTGGGGCTGAATTTACCAAGTGGTGGTACCACCAAATCCCGGTACTGTTGCTCCTGAGCGCACTGGAAAAATGACCTGTCAACAGAGGCTGACAAAATCTCAAGTAGGTTGGCAGTTAAAAGGGTTAAATGTACCTATGCATGTTGGGTATTGTTCAGTTCAGGGGACCTTGTGCTTTCAGACTTAGATTGTTTATTTCTTGTTTGCATATTGAGCCGGCTTTGCTATCTTCTCTAGTTGTGGCTGAGCTGGGAGGGCTGTGTCATGATGCAGCTTTATTAGTCATGTTCTCACTTTGCTGTAGTCAAGAGACAGCTGCAGGACCACTGTGGCTTGCCATGCTCACTTATGCTGAGAGCACCAAGGGACAAAGAATATTTTTTGCATGGTCCTGGGGAAATTGAATTGAAAGGAGAGCAAATTTTGGAGACCTGCTACAGCTTCTACCTGGCACTACAGGAAATGGAGGAGAGGTACATGGTGACAGGCATCGGGTAAGCTGCTTGCTTCCTTATTATTGCTGTTGCCTGGACTGCCCCTTTAATAACACCTTTTTATTATGCATATACTGTTAACAGCTTACCTGGATGATGTCCCTAAGCTGTGCTAATTAACATATCAGAGAAACACTTAGCAATATTTAAAGCTGCAGAATTTCTAATTCTGAATTGAGAAAATGAAACACAGTTACCTTGACCTGTTGCTATAGAATCCACCCAGAAATATTCTCTTTACTCTTTATAGTATGGGGTGCATTACATTTACATTTTGTTTGACTGCCCCAACTGACTGTGGAGGCTGATTTGGAAGAGATAAGTTCCGAGACAGCTGTTTCTTAGTTTTACCGGCACCGATGCACAGCTAAGCTGCCCGGGTCGTGCTGCCCCGCTGCTGTATAGCAAAGATGGTCATTTTTGACCAGAGTTCCTCTTTAAACCAGGTCCACTTTAAAAAAAAAAAAACTGACTGGAGGTCCACTGAGAGGTCTATCCCTGGGACATCTTAATCTGGGATACCCTAGCACGCTACTGGTAAATTAAAGACTGAAATACTTATCACTGCTTGGTGCTATTATGGATGACGGCTGCTCAGCAGCTCCATATGATGAGAATGAGATTGTCGAACTCCTTTGGCATGTGACCCGCACGGGAATCAGGACCTGGTAGCATGGCGGAGTATCCCAAATCGAGATGCCTCCAGGGTAGGGTGTGTGGACCTCCAATAGTTTTTAACTAGAGCTTCAACTTTAATGATTTTCCAAATTACTTTTCTAAAATGTATAAAGCTGAGCAATTTTCAACAGCTTAGTTTTGGTCAAGCTCATTTCCCACTTATTAAAACATTGCAGGCTTCTGGGTAATATCCTCCATTGTATTAAGGAACTCAATGCAATTACTGACATTTTTATTAAATAAACTAAATCTACGAGCTTGCAAATCTTAAAGGTCATCTCCGCTGCATCGTTTTTCTTTCATATGAAGGATCTGGGAGTCCCATCACACCTCGCCGTCTCTGTTCAGAACAATCTTCTATATTAAACATGTTAAAAATGCAAAACGGAACAGGACAGACTGCGAAAAAATATATAATTTATTTATTTTAACCAGGTGGAATTGACTGTCTATTGACCTCCAAATGTTTGTTTTGGTCCGGCTTGATTGATAGACATGACTTTACCATAAAAGCACAAAGTTTACATAAAAGCTCTTAGTTTCACATGTAAAAAAAAACATAAAAATGCATTGCAGCGATATTTTTGACATTTCACCAGTCATCGAAAAAAGTGTTGAAACAAACAAATCAAAGAATTATTTTCTTACCTTTTTACTACCATTTGTGCAGCTGATTCATCCCCCTGCACTGCTGATTACCCACACGCCAGTCCCTGCTTGAAAAAAGAGTGGTTTCTCTGCTAACAGGTGTTGGTCCAATTCCGGGAGCATTCAAACAGATTCGAATGGGTAGATCCAGAATGCTTGAGCTCCCACGCATCACCCTCCAGAACGTCCACAATTCTTACATCTTCCTGGATAATAAGCACTTCAATCGCCGTCTCACCAAATTTGCGTTTCAATCACCACCACACCTAATTAACATTTCAATTGCCAGTGGCTGTCTGTGTGCTTGTGGTTGTGATTAGGTGGAACAATTGCAGATTTGGAACATGACAATAGAGCCTCCACCCCTTCCCTTCACTATTGATCAGTCATCAGACTTTGGACACTGTGGATTAGAAATTACTCTGCTGGTGCATATTAACGGATTCAAACTAATGCAATTCTAACCACAAGCAACAGGGAGAAAGGGAGGAGCACAGCCAGGGTGCTTAAAGCACAATATAGAGCTCTTACAGACCCTGCCTATTATGGTGATTATAATGCAGCATCACAGCTCCAGGGGTCTAAAAGAATCCAGGGCCAGCTGCTAGACTTCCCCTGGGTTAATTTCCAAATCGGGATGCCCCTCTGTGTGAAACCCCTGGGGTCGCCAGTAGAATGACCCTTCGCGGCAGCTCCCACACATACTGTGGCCACATCCCTGCTACTCTATAGCTGAGGCGCATTTCCACCTCTAGCCATACATATAGGCTGGGGGTGGAAGTGCTTCCCAGACTAGAGGGTAGCCGGGGTTGCGGCCAGCAGTGGGTCCTGCTGGCATTCTTGGGATCGATCAATCCCAAAAATGCAATGGGGGCTTGGACTTGGCAGTGGAAAACCCTGTTTTTCTTTCAAAGCCAAGCCACTTTATTGCCTGTGGTACTTGTGCGGAGAGGGTTTTTACTGGTTTATAGAGGAATTAAAGTCAAGTCACCATTTAATTGTATGGCAGCAAGTGACTGTCAATCATGTGCAAGCACACTTGGCTAACACGATTAGTCACTGACAGACACCACCCCCTGGCTTGCCTCTGTGAGCAGGCACGCCCCACTTCCTTTTACTTAATGGAAAGGGGTGTTTGAAGACCTAACATGCCCCTTTCCATTGCAGTGAGTCGAAGGGGACATGCCTGCTCAAGGTGACGAGTTGGGGATTGTCTGCGTCGTAGGACCCAGGAAGAGATGCTTGATCAGGTGTGCAGAGCGGGCTGTGGATCCAGCAATCAGGAAAGCAGCACCTGCAGCACCTGAATATCGTTGCCAGTCTATGTGAGACACATGGTGATTATAGCATTTTTTACATTTTTGGCTGAAAATGTTATTTACCTACAAGAAATTGAATTTTGGCAATAAACATTTCACCAAACAGAACATTTTTGTTAATTTGTGAGTTCTACACTGTGAATCTATATACATGTGTAAGTACCAAGCTGGTGACTCGTTTTATGTATACTTTATATTTTTATTTTATTTTACGTGATGGGACTGAATGCAGAAGACCAACCAGTAGAAATGAAATGGTTTGGATATGGTTAGTACACAAATTTAGTAATTTGTAATCATCATTCAGAATTTTATCGATGGGTTGAACAGATATGATATTGCCTGATGTTGGGACTATAGACACCCATATGGAATTTAGGTAACAATACATAGCCGTAGAACAAGACATTCCATAAGCTTTGACACGGAAAGACTACTAGGATCTTAAAATAGTTAGTTGCATCAAAAATATTATTTATAATATTTTTTTTTATATCTTTCCATAAATCAGTTTGCTTCACCTGCAGTAAAGCTGTTCTCTTTTTTCCAACACAGTTGAAATTTACTAGGTGGCTTGATTTTCAGCTTTTGTGGACACAATATCTTCTTAAAAGCCCTCCTGAAGCTGTAATGGCAGAGAGGATACAAGATGGGGTTGACAGCTGAGTTTACCCATAAAAGCCAGAAGGAGGCCTCGTACCAGTATTCTGGCACACAGTGTCCTCTGCAGGCTGCCCTAATGATCATCAGTAAGGTGTAAGGTGCCCAGCAGAGTCCGAATACACAAACAATAACAGCTAAAGACTTTGCAATTTTTTTGTCTTTTGACAGTCTGAAACGTTGGGCAATTCCTTGAGATACCATTCTCATACGTTTCTCCAAGGATGGTGTAGAACCTGACTCAGTAAAGCTTCTTCTTGTGCTTTTTGTTTTGGCTAATACGGTCAACGTACTCCCATTTAAGGAGGATCTTTTCACTCCCTTGACCCTCTCCAGAACCTCAGCCTCTGCTGACTTGTAGGCATCATGGTCCTCCCCCTTTTTAGAAGCTTTATTGGCCATTTTCCAGCATTTCACAGAGCTATCCCTTGCTGGTTTTGACATCGGTTTTGCATTGTCAGTGGTGATTTGGCTGTAAGGTTCTTGCATGAGGTCCAGTCTAGCCTTCGTCCTCCTCCTGATGTTCAGATATATACAGACGTTGAAGAAGGTCACACTAATGAAAGGCGTAAAGAACTCTATGGTCGAGGCTGTCATCAGGAAGTACCAGTTGTAGAAAAATTCTGCAAAGCACTCTCCATCTGGGATGATGGATTTGCCTGCGATGTATTCCCAGGTTATGATAGCGGGCCCATAGAGGAGAAAGGCAAGAATCCAAACCATGGACATCTTCAGCACTGCATGTCTGCTATTGGTTTGCTGAGCCCTGTAGCTCACCTAAAGAAGACAATGACCAGTTAGAAAAATCAAAAAAGCCAGAACCAACACGAAGAGAACACATAGGGTGAGCATTGAGATAAACAGAATAGAGGGAGATTGACCATAAGCCCCTCCATGCAGAGAACATGTAATGACAAATAAAAAATGTGGAGTTACCCATAAGGGTAGGAGAGCCTCCAGTATCAGGTCCAAGGGACCCATCAGTAAGATGGGGCCGTAGTAAGGTGACCCTAATGGCCACCCTGACTTGAGGCTCACAGGCCCCCACACTATTGCTGCTGGTGTTGATGATAAATAAGGATGTCTGCCCCCTTCCCCCAGATTGGTTTGTCTGGGGGTCCAATTCAAAATATGGACCATGTCATCACACACAGATTAGAGAGTGGACCAGGTTCTATACAACTTATATTGTTTCTGGGCCCCTCATAGTCTATAATGTGATTGCTCAGTCCCTAGTATGCTTTTCAGTTTCCTTTATGACCTGCCTTGTCTTGCCTAAGTTAAGCATTACGCTCAGTTCAAGCTAAGACCTCAACCATCACATATAGGTTATAGAGGCTCAGTTTAAACTAGGGTGCCCAGTCTCTATACAGCGTATAGTGTGCCCCCATAACATATATTGTGTTTGTTTCCTATATGGTCTGTCTGGACTTTTTATGGGGGGAGGGGGACTTATTCCCCTGCATTTAGCCCATTTGTGCAATGAGTGTACACATGCCTGGAGTGGTGGGCTGCCCTAATTATGGCACCCAGGGAGCAGTTGAGGGGGACTAGGTGTCTTGATCAAGATCACTTCAATCATGTCCCATGGCTGGGAAACGAATCTGCAAACCTATGGCAACAGGGCTGCTAGACCATTACTTGCCACTTTAAGGCAGCCTGGTTTCCTTGGGACCAGAGACTAGGGGCCGAGCCATCACACATTGGTTATGAGCGGGGGCCTAAAAATTTCAGGTGGGTCTGTGTATAACCACTTCATTAACACAATGTTAAGCCCCCCCTCCTTCCTTACTACCTACATCCTAGCAACAGGCCTATTTAACTGCAAATTACGATTTAGAGGCTGATTCACTACTAGCGCTGTGTATTGCCAGATGAGCGTCTGTATAGCGGCGCTTAGAGTGACCGCTTGTAGATGCTGTAAGCAGGTATCGGGCGCTGTAACCTAACGTCTTGGTCACTCTAGTAACCTAGCTGGCACTGATGAATGTGATGTATGTTGGGTGCTCTGACAACAGTACAGCGCTGCAGCAAGCGAGAGGTAGCGCCAGCTCAGTGCATCCGGCACTCGGCGCACCACACCATATTTAACAAAAAACACACACACAGCATCGACGCTCTAAAGCTGGGTGCTGTTGCTTAGAGCGCCAGACGCTGTGTGATCAAAGTCTGTTTTTGAACACGTATCCACCAGTAACAAAGCGAAAGCACATAGAATGTTATTGTTTTAACACTGGGACATTAACACTTTAGTGCCAGACCTGTAAATACAATTCTGCATATAAATATAAAAAGTCCCAAAAATTTATAAAAGTGTTTGTTTGCAGCCAGGAGACGTCACACAATGATTTGAACAAAAAAAATAATTTTAATTGCCAAACACTCATTTATACACAACTAATGAGGCCCCATTGAAATGTATGGGAGAGCGCTATAGAGCGGCATGTACTACATTGCGCTGCTGAGCCTAGAGGGCCGGTGCTATACGCTGAGCCACCTAGATTAATTCATGTGACGCTACATGGGGCTGTTAGAGGCGCTCATCAGATTCGCTTTCTTAAATGTGGTTTTGTGTACAGCGCCCAGCATTCACCAGACGCTGCCAGCCGCTACGAAACACTACTTGGCGCTATCCCTTCTTAAATAACCCCCTTAATCTCTGAGCCAATGTACGTGCATTTGATATTATTTATATTTCCATGGGGCACCTTAGACCTTCCTTTTGTGTCATTAGATGGAAAAATTAAGAACAAAAATGTATATTTTCCTTTTGTTATCATTTTATTTTTGTTTCAAAAAAATTTAAGACAAAATATGTCCAAGCTATGACTATATGTTTGTGCTGTGAAAATTGAAACTATTTGTGCAATTTACCTACTGCCTGGGCTCACCGCAAGATCTGACTTGAGTGGAGTGCATTATAGTTTTCGGGAAGCTATTTTTCTATTTGCTATTTTCATGGCACTGTGCTGCGAGAACAGGTTTTGTACAGTGCCAAAACATCCAGAAAGTGAGTTAAAGTGTTGACCTAAGGTATTCTTGGGGAAATTTCAACATTTTGGCTTTTTTTTTTTAAACTATTCATTATGAAAGAAAAAAATGTGTGTATATTTCACAGTCATGGCAGGAAGGGGTTAAATTAATATTACAGCAGAAACACTGTTTCTGCTTTTTACTGAAATAATTTTGTAACTAGCCTTCACTTTCACGAGAGAGAGAGAGAGAGAGAGAGAGAGAGAGAGAGACTTTTTATATCTGTTGCGTATTCAGTGGGAGGGGGGGCAAAACACTAGATTGCTCCTTTGGCTTACAACCAGCTATAGGCACTCTTTTGGTTTCAGCCTGCTTTATTGCTCAGCATTAGTTAGCAATGGCATAGTGCACATACTGCCTGCTCCTTCCCTCCCCCCCTCTTCCTGTGATCAGCCAGATTATGGAGCTCTTTGTTGCTGTCCTGGCATCTGGTCTGCCATGCTGCTAAATATCTTAAGTGACAGCCTCATCTCCCAGTCATAGCGGCATGGTCTCCAGCAGGCTGAGGAGCCCCATGGTAGCAGGAAAATAAAAACAGGACCAGGCACCACCTACTGCTGTGATACATGGAAAAATCCTTTTATTCTTGGCCTGGATGTGTCAAGTAAATGGTTTCTGCTTTAAGAAGATGCTTTACTTGAATAAAGATTCTCCCTTCTTCCTTCAGGACAACCCATGGAGAGAGTGGTTTCACCCCCTGGGAGGAAACACAAACTGAACAGAGGTTAAAACCCCAAACCTTCCTTTCCCCCTCAGTTCTTTGTGTTTCCTCCCTAAGGAACCACTGGACAGATAGGCCTACACCGTGGAAGCGCCAGGGAGGTGAGTTTTTACAGTGAACTGTAGGGATACACATAGCAGAGCATACCAAATCGGGATGCCCCATCTGAGAGGAACAACACCAAGGAGAGAGAAATTCTCAGGTGTTGTTCCTCTTTAAAGTGGAACAAAACCCACCAGCCAGGGCCGGCAGCTGGCTTTTTCTTTGGGGCATCCTGAATTGGGATGCCAGAGCCACGGAACAAAACCCACTTTAATGGCGCAGAGCCTTTTTGTCTCTGGACATTAGTTTAATTTTAAAGGGACAGTCAATGGAAATTATAAGGCAGCACAAAGCTCACCTGATGCCTGTCCCATGTGCTTCTCCTCCATTTCCCACAGCCCACTGTAGGTGCTGTAACAGGTTTCTGAAATTTGACCTTACATTCTTTTCCATTTTTTCATGACCACGCTCCAAATGTGGTCACAAGGCTGCCCCTGTACCCCTGCACTCCCAGAATGAGTGAGCCGGGAAAGTGCTACAACGGTGGCTTGCTGTGATAACTCACCTGGGAGCACTGAGATACAGGGGTGGCTGTGAGACCACATTTGGAAGCAGTGTTCATAGACCACTTGGAGACCACCGACAGCCTGCTGCAGGAAATGGAGGAGAGGCACATGGGGCAGTCTTCAGGGGAGCTCCTTGCTTCTTTATTATTGCTACTTCCTTAACTGTCTTTAAGAGCAGTTCCTCACCTAAAAGACAAGTCACTAAGACGATCCTTGTGGCAGAAAAAGCGGGGAACTTATTTCTGCATCTTTCGTCTTGTGGGAGCAGGCTCCCTCGTTGATTGGAACCACCATCAGCAGGCATGGTCTTTTGCGGGGTAAATGGCCCAGCTGTGGCACCCTGGATGCCGCTGGATTGAGGCAGCATGAGGAAAGTTATGTGACAAGTGAAAAGTAAATTAAACTACACTGATACTTTAAATATGACCTATTCCCATCGCATGGAGTTTAAACGACTTTAGGGATGGATGAAAGCCCTGCCCAGGGGCATCGTGATTTGGAGCATACACAGGCTTCCTCCAGCGTCCCCAGCACCCTCCATCCCCTTTGCATGGCAATGGCAAGTACCCGGCTGTTTATTTATCCATTGTTCTTTGCTCACCATTGCACAGCAAAAAAATATGATTGGAGGAGAGCACGTGCATATTCCATGGGATCACAATATCAAGGTGAGTACAGGTCAAACCGGGGAGTTGTACACACACAGGAGCATCCTAAATCAGGATCAAAATTGTGGGAGGAAAATCCTGGGTTTTAGTCTGCTTTAATTCTCTTTTGGGTGGAGGCGGCATTATATATATATTGAGGAAGGCCTCTAGTGGTTTGAGAGGATTCCTTTCTAATTAAGGGGCATTGGGGGTTAGGGAGATATATATTTGGGTTGGGGATTCAATTCTTATAAGAGGGAATAAAGACAGATCCTGTCTTGAGGAAAGCAATTTGTCAGTTGAAAAGAAGGCTCTTATCAAGAAATACATGCTATATTTTTTATATGCATTTGAACTGTAGAGAAAAAAATGCAACACAAGTAATAAACACATACAGAGCTGCCATCAGGGCACTACAGGCATGCCTCCTACATGGGGCCCAGATCATTTCCTGCATTACATAGGGCTCATGCAGCTTTCACCCAATACATTATTTAACTTTATTGTATGGCTGCAAGGTTGTTTGAGAGCCCCTTGGTATAATGTGAATGGGCCTCTGGGTAATATTGGGGGTTCATGGATTGTATGTATGGCCATTAGAGTTTGTAACAAATGGTCTTCCCAGTGTAAGTGAGAATTCCAGATGGTTAGAGGGGCCCCTATGTCATTATATGTATATAATGGTATGATATGAAATGTCCATCTAAGGGCAGACTAGATGGACCGCATGGTCTCCTTCTGCCGTCAGCCTTCTATGTTTCTATGTTTCCCAAACGTTTTTCCATCAAGAACCACTTTACATTTTCTAATTATCTCAAGTACCACCTGGATGGTACATATGGGATGTCACTCAACTAAAAACTACGGAAAAAACACAACATTTAAAGTGCACGAAACACACCAAAATTACACAGATTTTTTTGTATTACCATTTGGAGCAGTTTTAGTTTGGAGCAGGTATATTTGCAAATAAGGAAAATTAATATTGTTAAAATATTATGTAATGATTTAATGTATTTGCCTCTCTTGCTATGTATAATCAGTTGCTTTTGACCAGTGATACATAGTCATACAAGTCAGGTCATTCACGCAGGCTAAAGTCCCTCTCAGGCCCAGAGGCTGGTCAGCCGAATAAAAGCAGGTTTTCAGATCAAGTTTGGGAGGGCAGATTGAAATTTCAATACTTACCCACTTAGAGACGAGCAAATCAGGTTGCGACAAGTTTCAGGGTAGCCAGACTGAGAAAACAAAGTCTGGACATCAAAGGGTTGTCGGGATATAACTGGGGGAGAAAGGAGAGCCTGAGGAGGAGAGGAGCCCGAGAGAGTGGGGAAAGGAGGAAAAAGGCTGCCAGCTGAAAGTTCTGCTTGTGTGAGTACAAGTTGCTGGTCAGGTAATGCTCTGTGTATGCAGATCATATAACTTTGATCATAGCATGTGGTAACTCGTTGTTTTGTAAGATTTGATTGCATCTTGTGTTATTTTACCAACGAAATATCTTTTTATTTACCATTTGTCTCCATGTCCGATTTACCGGATGTCTAAAGAGCCTACAGTCTTTTGCATGTATCCATTGCGTTATCGTTGGACAGTTATTAATAATATTTATATATCTGTTAGCCTATTTTAGTTATTACATTGTGTAGGAGATTAAATTGTTTACATAATTTGGACAAGCCATTCAGCAGATCGGGTTGGGTGTCAGTCTGCAGCATTGTCAAGTACCATAGGATAGGATAGGATCTCTAGTACCACTGGTTTGGAACCCCTGGTGTAGTGGATGCCTAGACATTATGGCCCAGGAGGCTAAATGGGGCCTTGGGTGCTATGGGGCACCCTTTAATGGTATTGTTGGAATAGCTTTAATGCAACAACTACATCCTGTATATGCCAGGATCTGCTTGATTTGCTTTTGATAAAGTTAGTTTAAAAGAAAAAAAAAATGGCGGAGCACGTGACTGTATGCATAGCGTGTTTAACCTGCTAACAGAAAGGAGCTGTGTTTCCTTTGCTCCATGTGTTGCTGATGTATCCTGTTCATGTTTTTTTGGGCATACTGTCAGCATTACACTCTTAAACCCGGTATTACCAGGCTTCATCACCAAGCTCTTAGGGTTTAGAAATTTTGGTTGCATCATTGTATTGCCTTTTTTTCTTTCTTCTTCCTTTTCCCTTTGTTCCCCATTTTTTTCGCTCCACCCCCTCCCTCTTACTCCTTTTTTTTCTTCTTCCCCCGTTCCACTTAACTTCCACTCCTGTTCTATTCTTGTTTTCATGTTTAATTAAGTCATACCTGAGTATTAAGTCCTAACCTCCCACCTAAGTCCATCCTCCCCTCTCCCTCCCCCTTGACTCTTTAGGTTGTTGTTTCATACTTAGACTATTTAGAAGGTGTCATCTGGTCCACTTGGATTATCGTGTGCAAGATATCTTGTAGAATAGAGGGTTTTAGCTCATCTTGAGCTAATTTGGCCCGGATTGCTTGTTTAAAGGCAGTTTTCCCTATTTCAAAGTTAGGGGGTTGATGGTTTTCCCAGTTCATGTTTATGTTCCTAATTGTTGCTGAGCAGAGTTAGCCCAGCGCAGGAATAGCCCATGTGGTCCAATGAGTGTTTAAACCACAAGACCACAAACCACAAGAAGAGATATTTTTTCACATTCATTGATGATTTTTCCAGATAAAAAATTGTCTACCTGCTGCACAGGAAAGATTAAGTAATATAAATTGGTGATAATGATGCACACCCTACCTGGGCTGAAAAAAATAAGCCACAATGACCTATCGGATGCTGCTTTAAGCTCCTTAAAACTGACCCTAATGAACCTTAGTATGGGGATATTTAAGCAGATATAATAGATATACACATAATAGATATAATAGATATACACATTTTATATGACTATTAATTCTGACCATTGTCTTACTCTTGCTATTTAGGGGATTATTTGTGTGTTTTGTATTCATTAACATTATCTTGGGCACAATGTTTATATATATATTTTTGTACTTCTACATGATTCACCATTAAATGCCATTAAATGTGTATATGTATTATAGTGAATACCCGTTTGGAGTGCTTTTTCTGCTCAAATATCTGTACAGCAAAGATGAAGTGTCACAAAACTTGACTACCATTCCATACAACCCAGAACAAAATGGTGTTGCAGAGAGAAGTATGCTGTTTGATGCAAATCTACCTACAACAATTTGGGGAGAAGCCAGCATGACTGCGTGCTATCTTCAAAACAGACTGCCAGGCAGAGGTACAAACAAGACTTCATATGAGCTATGGAACCTGCAAGAAGCCTGCATGTTCTACATTACTCAAATTTCAAGTTTTGCTTGTAATTCAACCGAAGCAAAAAGAACAAGAATCTTAGTCACAAGCTCCAGATACTGAAGAGGAAAGCAATGAAGTCTGGATAAGCTCTGAAACTACCAAGGATAGTACAGAAGAACTGTGACAACCTCCAGTCAGGAGATAAGAGAGGCCAAACAAGGGAATCCCAGCTAAGAGCATTTCTTATATGGTCAGAACAGTTCCAGAACCTCTGGTGAAGTCTCTTCCCCAACTCTAGACATGAAAGCTTAATGTGCTGCCACAAGGCAATGCGCGCGCAGCAATGGGCAGGTTGCTGTTACTGGGCGCGTCATCTTGTTATTGTGCTGCTCATTGGTTGAGGGGAGTCCTTATTTTCATTGGGTGACAGCCTCCTGGCGGACGTAGTGTATGCTTCCGCTGCCTGTGGTTCTGGCGCGTCTCCGGCCGGGACGCGTCAGCACATTCGTTGGGGGCGCGCGACCGGCCGGAGCGCGCCCGCACATATTGGCAGCGACGTCATGGCTCTGATCAGGATCAGCTGTTTTTCATTCAAATTACCATCAGGGCGGGGAGCCGATACAGGTCAGTGGCACTTAAATAGGGGGGTAGTGTAGACATTCGTTGTCCTGAGGAAGTGACGCGTCTTGACGTCACGCAACGCGTAGACGGGCAGGGCGGTGGGCAGGTGGTCGTGTTTGCATGTAAGTCTATTGTTTCTTACTTTGGGGATTATTTCCTTGGTCCCCCCCTGGCAGTGTCTATTTCACTTAGTGTGTTCACAGTAGATAGCATTATTAGGCTGTTAGGATTACATTATAATTTGGTTACTATCAGAGGGTTTCTTGATAATTATTTATTGCACGCGATATGGGTGTTATGTAGTGATTTCTTAGTAATAAGGAGGACGAGGTTAGTTGGCACTTATGCACTTTAATATTTAGCCAGGTTTTACTCATTTGTACTTATTTGTATTATCAACTTGTATCAAAACCACTTCCCACTGCCCCCACTAGATGTCTCCCTTCCTTGTTGTATATTGTCCTTAGTGTTTTTTAATCATGTTTCATGTATGTAGAATTGTCTATTAAATAAAATATCTATTTTTATTAATAATAGCGGTAGTGCCATGGTTTAATGGGTATTTGGGCATGTAGTGGGACTTGCTTTTAGGAAAGCTGTGCAGATTAGTGTTACCCATGTGTGCACACCGCTTTTGATTTATATTCTCAAATAATTAATAGTATAGGCCTGGGTGCAGTCTAAAATTGTTTTTTAACTACTGCCACAAGGCAAGGAAGCATTTGGATGTAAATGGGTCTTTCAGAACCGCAATGGGATTAAAAGGATAAGTAGTTGTTGAGGGGGATGTTGAAAAAGCTTTAATACAACAACTAAATCCTGTATATGACAGGATCTGCTTGTTATGCTATTGATAAAGTTAGTTCAAAAGAAAAAAGACAGGAAGTCTTAGACAGACCATGTGACTGTATGCATAGTGTGTTAAACCTGCTATCAGAAAGTAGCTGTGTTTCTTTTGCTCCATGTTGAGATGTGTTGCTGATGTATCCTGTTCATGTTTATGTTCCTGATTGTTGCTGAATAAACAGGCGTTGTACCTGCACGCTGGAGGAGTGCCGGGTACAATCCATTGCTAACAAGTATGGTATTATCCGGGAGACAAAATCTTGAATTAATCTTATATTATATTAATCTTATATAGAGAACACCTAGATGCTATTGGCAATACAGAGAGCATTGGGTGATATGTGTTGTTAGCAGGGAGAGTAAAAATGGTCCCAAAACAGTATATAGGACACCTAGGTGCTATGGGCAATGAAGAGGGCCTTGGGTGAAATGTGGCACCCTTTAATGGTATGATGGCAGCAGGTTGAGTAAGGGTGGCTCCAGTGGCGTTGCTAGGGCTGGTGTCACCCGGGGCGGTAGGAAATGGTGTCACCCCCCCCCCCCCAAAGAAAAAAAATTTTTGTATGTTGAAAGAACTCAATGGCAGAGAAAAGGAGCACACCGATTACAGACAGCTGGAGGAGAAAAGGGGCGGGCCAGACAGGCAGCAACCAATAGGAGTCGGGGCAGGGCCAGAAATCGCACCTGAACAAAAGCGGGGCGCGCGCCTATTATAATCAATGTATGATAGCAGAGGCGCTTATGCGTTGTGCAGTACCTCACTAGCACACATACATCGGCCTGCACGCTCCCTTTATGTCCATTAAAAACACCCATCTCCCGCCAGGTAACGCGCCCACCATGCAACACCACCACACACGCCACTGAGCAGTTACAGCTATAAATCCCCGAATAAACAGGAACAGCGTGCGCTCACCCCAGCAACACCACACACGCCCTCACCTGTTTCTGGCGACGAATACCGCGCGCGCTCTCAGCAACAGCGAACAAAAGCTCCCACCTCGTCCACGTGACCTGCTGTGCGCGCACACCATTGGTCCACAGATTCTGGACAGGCACCAGCAGCCGCTCCGCCTCCTGCCAAATGGCGCTCGAGCGCTGTGGGAGAGATGCGTAGGTGTCGCCGTGAGGGCATAGCATCCCCACAACTGACTGCTCTGTGCCACAGGCTGGCAATAATTGAGGTGACATAATGCTATAGTGCGGTGTCACCCTCTAGGTCTGGTGTCACCCGGGGCGGTCCGCCCCCCCCGCCCCCGGGTCGCTACGCCACTGGGTGGCTCCAGAGTGTTATAAAGGACCCCTAGGCACTATGGGTGTCCCTAGGGTGATAAAGAGGGCCTTGGGTGACATGTGGCACCCTTTAATGGTAAGATTACAGCAGGGAGGGTAAAGACAGTCCTGTGTTGTAGAGGACCCTAGGCACCAGGGGCAGCCCTAGGGCGAATGGTATGGTGACCCTGGGTGTTGGAAGAAGATCCTTAGGCAGTATAGATGGTCCCAGGGTTGTAAAGAAGGATATTGCATGATATGCGGCTTCCTTCCTTCCTAACAATATGAGTGGCAATAGGTATAATAAGAGGAAAGAGGGGTGGGTATATGCTACCAAGAAATGTTTGATAATGACTTTTCTCATACAAACTATCTATCTCACCACCTTGTGCATCATTTTCATACTGAATCTGCATCTGAACGAATGCAAGTGAATAATGGTAGCACTGGAGCTGATTTGCCTATTGTAGCCGACAGCTGTGATAGTGTGTCATTTTCCTTCTCATCCATTAAGCACAATTTTTCCAGTAAAACAAAACTTCACCTGGTCCCAACTAAAAGCTCAATCCCACATTGGAAGCTGAGGGTTGTATTTCCAGGCCCTGGGTCTGCAGAGCCTCTGGGGGGCTGCTGCTGTAGTGATTAGGTGACACATCAACCTTCTTGCACTCGTGGAGAAGGCGAAAAGCTGGGGTTTGATATGTTGTTTTGGAATATAGGTCCACTTTAAGTACCCCCCTTATCACCAAAATCAGAAAAGCGTATACGTATATAAACCCCCAAAATCATAGGTAATATTTCAACATTTTTTAAATGAGGCTCTACCCTCCAGGAAATTTGCATACATTTTCTACCTTCTGCCATATGCCATATATGTGGCATTTCAAGAAGTAAAGTTGAGTCACCATTTCCTCATTCACTTGTTTGGCAGCAAACAGCAGCCAGTCATTCTGGCAACTGTTCAGTTTTGATGTGCAAGCCAACTCAAGCCAAGGCAAATCGATTGGTCACTGGTGGTCACGTGATTGGTAGCTATATAATCATTGAGGAAGTGCTAAGCATTGGCTGGCTTGATTTTCCTTCCACGTTAACTGCCCTCCTGAGCCTTCTCGATGACAGGTTCACTTAAAGGAACTGTCCAGACTATATACAAAGAAATGGGGGTGCCCCACAACCCCAATGGAACAATGCCAAAGATTCGCTATTGCACTCACCAGTATCAAGAATCAATCTATTTTATTATTGCAAATTCATCATACAGTTATAACAATAGGCATACAAATTTAAAAAACATATAACACAAGACACAACTAAAAACTGCCACCAGGGGGCGCTGTTTATACCATTCTGCTGTGAATCCAGTAATATCTAAATATATCTAGCATTAAATATCCCCAACATTATTAAAAAACAGAAATATGTTTATTTATATCCAAAAAATAGAAAGTGCTAAGTGCATTGTGCATCAATCCCAAACAATACAACCGTGTCAAAAAGTCATATGAGGAGTAAACCATAAAGAGACAAAAGCCAAGGTAAAAACAGGTGTTACTTATCTTGTGACTGGATACCAACAGCAGAACGAGCAACCCCCCGCAGAGCCCACGCGTTCCGAGACAATAGTCTCTTCCTCAGGGCAGAGTGTGCAGCACAAGATAAGTAGCACCTGTTTTTACCTTGGCTTTTGTCTCTTTATGGTTTACTCCTCATATGACTTTTTTGACACGGTTGTATTGTTTGGGATTGATGCACAATGCACTTAGCACTTTCTATTTTTTGGATATAAATAAACATATTTCTGTTTTTTAATAATGTTGGGGATATTTAAACCGGACCTTCACCATGATTTAATGAAAAGCCCAAACTCTTAAAAAACAATTCCTCAGCATCTAAAATTAATATATTTTACATGTTTAGTCACTAATTTATTATACTTTCCCCCACTGGGCTGCAACTCTGTTCGGGAATTTAGGATACAGGCGCCGCCATCTTGACTCAGAAGCATCACACTTACTGAGGAGAGGAGAGTGGGATAAGGTACAGGGGGGCGGGTTATAGCTGTGCTTTGCTCAGACAGAGCAGAGCTGGGGTCAGGGAAAGGTCAGCAGTCCCAGAATGCAGAGCAGCACAGTCACTTCCTGTTTGCAGGCACTTCCTGTTTGCAGGCTGCCTGCAAAAATGGCAGCTTCCATAAGCCGCCATCTTGGATGTTTAAAGGCTTATAAAATGCAGTAGATGCAGGTAGGATGATTTTTAATGTGGACAATCTGTATGTACAGGGTGTGGGAAACATATAAGATAGACTCTTATTTAGAGTGAAGGTCCGCTTTAATGCTAGATATATTTAGATATTACTGGATTCACAGCAGAATGGTATAAACAGCGCCCCCTGGTGGCAGTTTTTAGTTGTGTCTTGTGTTATATGTTTTTTAAATTTGTATGTCTATTGTTATAACTGTATGATGAATTTGCAATAATAAAATAGATTTATTCTTGATACTGGTGAGTGCAATAGCGAATCTTTGGCATTGTTCCATTGGGGTTGTGGGGCACCCCCATTTCTTTGTATATATATTGCCGGCATTGCCAAAGTATTGCACCACGAATACCTTGACTAGTTGGTGCCGCCTATTTTCCCCCTTTTTGGGTGTTTCTAATAACTGTCCAGACTAGATAAGAAAACAAACCTCATTTACGTAGTGCTGTGGCCAAACTAGTCTAGTTGCAGTGCTCTCAGCTCTGAAGCTGGAAGTGTACTTCAAACTGGCTCCAGGTATGCATCAGATAATCCATTAGTAGCAGATAGCTCACGTCCCCCTAATGCCTATCAATGGGGGAGCCTGCTCCCTAGCCACTGGCAGCTGGGACCCGCACCAAGGCCAGGACAGGGAGCTCTTTGTCTGCACCAATTTACTTAGGCAAATGAATCATTTTTTGATGCAGACCTGCTTGTTACACCTCAAAGAGGGACACATGAGAACAACGAGGGACATGGAGTAAAAAGAGTGACAGTCCCTCTAAATCAGGGACAGTTGGGAGGTATGATACTCTGTAAGATCTAGCCTGCAGGCCGATGGCAATTTAGTTTTTTTTTAGAGCCTGGAACATCTCTTTAATTTATTTATTAGAATCTATGTGGAATGTGCTGCTACAAGGAACGACTCATCAGATTCACAGTGCTACTTCAACAGCATGTGTGATGGTTGAAGTTGACCTTTAGGTCTGCCTTGAACAGTATTGGTTAACTTCAGGAGCCTCAAGTATGGCTCCTTTACATAATGTTGACCATCATCACCCCCCATCCTAGAATCTCTGGAGGGCCCTAGAACTCAGGGGCCCCTTTGAGGGCCTTCATCACCATCTGAGCGTATTTGTTGCATCCCGAGTCACACCAAATTTTCAATGTGGGAAAGAGGGACAATTGTTAAATAAAGCCATGCCACCTCTTTGAGGGATGGATAGAAGACAGGTTTTACCAGTTACAACAATATAAACACTTTGAATAGGAGAACTAATCATTTATTGATGCAGATCTGCATGTAACACTTAAAAGAAAGACAGAGAAGAACAACGATGGGCATGGGGACATGGACTCAAGAGAGGGACAGTCCCTCGAAATCAGGGACAGTTGGGAGGTATCAAAGAGGTAATACAGTTTGGCATAATGTTTCTGTGCATGAGCCAACGCTTTCTGGCATGCCACTAATAATTTCTCCTCATTGGTGTTTTATAATGTTTGGCTGCCTTGAAACAGGTCACTACACCACATTCTATACCTGGCAATGATTGTAAATGGAAAGTGTTATAACCTGTCAGCTGGGTTAATCATTCCAGCCTGTTAGCTGTGCCAGGACTTTCAATAGATGTACAGAAATCCAATAAAGATTCCCCAGCCAGCAAGGATTACCCCGGTGATTTCTGAGCTTCCTGACATCACCACCCCTCCAGAGAATAGAAAACCTGTTTTAAGCTCCTCCATATCTGTCTGACGGAGAACTCATATGCTCATATGTTCATAGTACATATGTTCTGGGGACTGTGCTTACTCCCCTATATTATTAAATGGTTGGCATGTATGGTATAGTATATTGCATGGTGGGTCCTGATCATAGTCCTATGGCATGTGGGAGTGCCTAGCATTGTTGCTGATGTTACCTACATACCCTAGTGTTAGTGGCAGGGTAGTGAGGAGGGGAGATGTAACACACACATGGATGCACTTGGGTAGTGAGGAGGGGAGATGTAACGCACCATGGATGCACTTGGGATGCGCCTTCCAAACATGACCATGGACTTTCAAACTGGGCTAGAGGGTTGGCCAGGAACAGGGACATGTACTCACACTTGCACAACAGCAGATGATCACTCTTGTATCGGGCGGGTTTGAGGAGAAGCTCAGACACAGGCAGAATGCAGTTTTAACTAAGGGGTGCCCCTCCCTTTATTCAGGCAGTAACCAACAGTTTATCCTTGTTTCACATCAAATGTCCGAAGCCTCCCCTTACATCCCGTCTCCAGCTGCTCATGCATGGGTCTCAGGGTCCACACAGCCTGGTACCCCCTATCTGGGTACTCAGTTCCTCCTGACTGCCCCGCTACATCATGCTGCCTCCCATGCCTGGACATCAGGGATCCTTCTCCCCTCTCCTCCCCACTGGGTCCCTCTTATACCCTCTGAAAACTAACCAGTCACAGGAGTGGGCTGTACTCCAATTAAACCCTGTGTAGCAAGGAGGCATTTCCCTTGAAGAGGAACTTCTAGGGCCATCTGAGTTCCACTCCTTGGGGCATCCCGAATTGAGATGCCTCAATATGTAAAATGTATGTGGGAGCTGAGTGAAAGCAGCCAGTCAGCACACTTGCTCTCGTCTGAGTCTGCGCCTTGTATGTGAAAGGAAGGTTACATGATTCAAACTCCATGAATTCTCTCTCTCTTAAAGAGTAAGTTCATTTTCCATGGCATCTGTCAAGTATATATTATATGCCAAAAGAATGTCCTCAAGGTGATGTGCTTATCTAGTATGGGTGTTTGCTAACAAGTCTGTATACTAAGATCTACAAGAAGAGATAAGTGAGCCATGTTCACACAGAACACCTATGGCTGATGTCACATGGCCAGCAGCCACCAAAACTGCCGCATTTTGTGTGTACAAGGCTCTCTTCTCTTCTTGTAGATCTTGGCAACAGATTGCAGATCCATCCTGGTCTGGTCCACCTTCAACACTGTAACTTGTTTGTTTGTTTCCTCCCACTCTCATGTTTCACATGCCAAGGCACACTCAGCACGCGTGATAAGTCTCCATTCTAGCTCCATTCCTTTTTTTCCCCTCAGATTATGCTCCTCACCAACAGGTATTCTTCGTTGAGGTAGTTTGTAATTTACCTTAACTACGTGTTTGTTTGTTGAGTATGTCTCACTCAACCTGCCATTGCATATAGAAAAAGCAAAAATAAATGGTGGTATTTTAACATCAGAGTGCGCCACATCCCTGCCTGCCAAATCTATCTATCACCAGTCCTTCCGTTAGGTAGATTCCCCCCCACAGCCCCTAATCATTTATACATTATCCCTTCAGTGTTACCTGTTATTGTGGTTAGTGCCTGTTCCATTGTTCTGTGCCCTCCCGGCGAGCCCTTTTCCTTTTTAATTCTTTTTTGATGGTATTTTTCATTTCTCACAACCACAGGAGGCAGTCTGGTGCTGTTCTTTGACCCCATCTCAGTGGGATGCATTTCTTTGCGGAGAATAGTAACAACTCCTTTAGTTCAACTGACTTCAGCTTACTTTATATAAAATGAAGAGAATTCTTAGTATATTCCAATATATCAACCCAGAATTTTTTTTTTTTATCAACCCAGAATTTTTGGAAAGCGAGCATTCCCACCAAAGATGCATAACTGCAGTTGGTCTTTTGTGCACCACCAGCATAGTGTTGTCTGCATTCTCCTGTTATAATCTGAGGTGTGATATGCTTGGGAGATAAAATTATACATGGAAGGTTTCAGGGCTGGGGCTCTAGGCTTTAAATGAGAGCAAAATATATCGGTCCAACATTCTACCTCCAGGGAAATTCCCAGGACGCCTTCCCGTTTCACTTATGTTTTCCTGGAAGCTGAATTGCGAGTTGATAATACCAGTATATACCCACGATATGGTTGGTTTTACTGGTATGAGTATCTTAAAAAGCAAATGGTGACATTGATTATTTATCTGAGCTTGTTGAAAAATCTTTATTTTTAACTAATATGCAGAAAGAGGTAAGAATGGTATGTACAAAGGTATGTGTTGTTTGTCTAATGATCACTTACAAAAATGGCAGTTCACTACTGCACGTATAACATTAGAGGCGCAAACACCGTGCTTAAAAGACGCGGTTTTATTAAAGAACCACAAAGGAATTATGTAGATATAGCATTCCATCAAGAAATGTTCAAGAATTTGGTATCGTTTTTAAGCTCCAAAAGGTAAAAGAAAATCTGCAGGGTGGCAATATTAACAAAAAGCTTCAGTTCAAACTAATAGACACATACAACGACCACCAAGGTAGAATGCAGATAATCAGAGGGGAAATTAATGGCAAACTATGCACCCTGGTAAACATATACTCCCCCAATACAGGGCAACAAGCCTTTTCTTGCTAGAGTTCTAACTGAAGTGGAAAAAAGAAAGACGCATTAGTCCTGGGGGGGGGGGACTTTAACTTAATCAGCGATGCAGTATTAGATTCAACAGGCCCCGGACAACCACAGTCACTAACCCTAAGGGCAAAAAAAGGAACAAAAGTTTCAGTCACTAGCATCTAATGGGCGCATGGAGAACACTTTATATAAACGAGCTAGATAATAAAAAATAAAAGAAGAACTTGGGGATACGACCAAAGATCTGGGCAGCAACACTATGGGCCACCTATAAATGCTATATAAGTGGCGTATGCTGCCAAATTGCATCCAATGAATCAAAGTGACGAAAAAAAAAATGTCACCACTGATAGACCGTTTAAAATTTTTAGAGACAATACACAAACAAAATCAAT
Organism: Gastrophryne carolinensis; assembly: GCA_027917425.1. Taxonomy (NCBI): domain Eukaryota; kingdom Metazoa; phylum Chordata; class Amphibia; order Anura; family Microhylidae; genus Gastrophryne; species Gastrophryne carolinensis. The sequence goes on from CM051243.1 coordinate 48,253,712, forward strand.
ATATATATATATATATATATATATATATATATATATATATATGAAAATGAATACAATTAGGGAAGAACTAAACAAATGCTTTAAAAAAAAACCCAAATAGTAAGGCTGGATAAAAACACTGCTAGTCAGGATACCTAGAGTCTCTCTGCAATTATTAAGAAAAGGAAAGCAGATTTATAGCAAAGGTGATGGTAATATGGCAAACTCCTTAGATGAGATCAAAAAGAGTTTCTCACTTTTTTAATCAAATATATGCATCAGATAAGGGAAATGAACAAAACATTGACAATTACTTTACAAGTCTTAAATTACCAAAGATTAACATCAATATTAAAAAAGATCTCAAGAAGCTAATTACGAACGGCGAATTACGCGGATCTATTAAAACAATGAAGCCTGGGAAAAGCACGGGGCCAGATGGCCTCCCAAGTGAATTTTTCCAATCATATGAGGCAGAACACATAGAATACCAGAATAGATTCTTCAATACTATCTCGGTAGACAAGCCACTATCAGAAGCCGCTAACGCTGCAACAATTATACTCATACCCAAAGCAGGTAAAGATAAGGCAGACGGCACAAATTATCACGCAACTTTACTGTGATTTAAAGATCTGGCAACAAGATTACAACGAACCCTTCCCTGCTTGATCTCAGCAACACAAACTGGGTTTATGGCTGGATGTAGTACATCTCACAACATCTCAGTGTATACATAATGTAAAAAAACAGTTATTATAGCACTTGACTCCAAAAAGGCACTTGATCCGGTCTCGCAGACCGATATGCAGCAAGTTCTTTTTGTATATGGATTTGGCGCTATCTTTATAAGCAAGACTGGCACTGTATTTTAATCAGAACACAAACATGGCTCTAAAACCGCAAAATTAAACATTCAAAATGGTACCAGGCAGGAGTGTCCACTCTCTCCTCTGCTTTTCAATCTCCACTTGGAAACTCTACTACATCAGATTAAAAATAAACCAGAAATTACAGGGATCAATCTACATGAAAACGAGATTAGATCATTACCATATACAGATGATATTTTACTATGTATTGAAGATCTGGTTAGATCACTGTCCAAATGCATGAAAATCATTAAACAATTTAGTACATACTCAAACTTTTAGGTAAACTTAAATAAATCAGCAGCAATGCTATTTAATATGGACCCTGAAACTAGAGAAGCAATTTATCAGATTTCCCCAGGCACTATTCCCCAGGCATGGAAAAACCTTTTGATAATTACTATACCCTGGACCCCGGATAAGAGAGGTCATTAGACAAACAACACTTCCCCCCATTCCTGACCTCTGGCTGTAACCCTAAGCATTTTGCAGTTGTCACAGTACTTCCTGAAGCTTCAGTGCCCCCCCAAATGTCATAACATAATACTAACAAAAGCCCCATGACCTTGAAATGGCCAAGATAGGAATCCTCTCATCAAGGCCAACTAACAGGTCACATCTTGCAGATCCCCACACAAATGAACAGGTAAAGTAATTAGTGCTCAGAGAAAGCTGTAGAGACAGTTATCTGGAGATCCATGAAATGTGACCTGTTGATGTATTACAACCCTACTGACAGGCAGATTCCCCTACACCATAATCCAACTGACGGGCAGATTCACCTGCACCACAACCCAACTGACGGGCAGATTCACCTGCACCACAACCCAACTGACGGGCAGATTCACCTGCACCACAACCCAACTGACTGGCAGATTCACCTGCACCACAACCCAACTGACAGGCAGATTCACCTGCACCACAACCCAACTGACAGGAAGATTCACCTGTACCACAACCCAACTGACAGGCAAACTCATCTGTACCATAATCCATTTTACAGGCAGATTCATCTGTGCCACAACCCATCTGTCAGGCAGATTCATTTGCACTGCAGCCCAACTGGCAATGTTTGAGCTTTATTCTTCAAAATGATATTGCTGATATAATTCTGCTTATACAGTGCTTTAAAAACCCTACTACTGAAGAATAAACCTTAAGTCATGAATGGAAAGCACTGTGATTAATGAACCTAGTTAACCCAAGAAGCTCGCAGCAATGCTTTGGGAATGAATGTGCTATTTCCTCAGCCGCTGCCTGACATTGGAATCCATGCATTAATGTTACATTATCTATACATGTCGCATTGTATATTAGCTCCATTTGCATTAAATGGCCTGCACCAAGAGCAGCCAAGATTGTTTAACTGCTTCATTACCAGGATAATATACTCACTGCTTGAGTTACTGAGATGAACCTGTCGTAGCTGATGAGGACAATGTTAAAAACCGAGGAGGTGCACAGCAAGTAATCCAGGACCAGCCACAGCTTGCAGACGCCTCTGCCGAAGCTCCATCTGCCAGTCAGCACATAGGGCACATACAGAGGGATGCATAGGGCACCTGCAAGAAAGGAAATATTGTTATCAATGGCCGTATACACAGCATAACTGTAAATCTGTTGAATACACTAGAAAAATACTTTTTTTTAGAAGATACTAACATTGCCTGTTATCCTATATGTACGTATAACATTTTTCTCTACCCCATTCCTAGGTTGAACTAAATGGACAAGTCGTTTTTCAGCTGTACTAATGTAACAGGGCGATGGGGTAGCCATCACCTCTGTTAAACAAAATAGCATTAGTTCAGGTCTTCTTTAATGATATAATAATGAAGAAATGTATATATATTTTAGATAATTTCAGGTGTAAGTGTAGTTACATGGTTTGGCCAGCATATGGTAAGAAATGAACCGTTATTTTCATAAAAACAGGATATAGCTTGCAACAATTCTTACATTCTGATTTCTCATTGCCCCAACAATCTTCCTTATTAACTTGAAGATCCACTTAGGTAGTTCAGATGCTAAGGCTGATAGGATTACCAGTACAAGCATTCCCCTGCTCTTTTTTTCTGAACCACAACTTATGCTTGATCATGGAGCCTCCTAAACATGACCCGTAATCCCCCAGAGGTTCTTTGTTTGGTCACATCCTGTAAGAGGTCCTGCACTTGTGTTGTCAGGAGTACTACCTCTACAATATAATAGGAGGCTACCTCTACAATATATTATGCCCTTGATCTATTCTTGCATCATGGCTTGTACCTAGCCCAGACAGCCTGTTTCCTTTTTTTTCCCTCAGCAAGTACTTCAACTTTTAATGGTTTACCTCTTGATGGTCCATCATCAATTCCATACTTTGATGCCTACTAATAATCTGTTGGAGCTTTGAAGTGCTTCTTCATCGGGGAGAGTCTAAATGAATAAGTATCTCCTTTCAAGACAGGGGATTACCCTGACCACCTATTATTATGCTTAATTAGTTAAAGGGGTTCACCAGGGTTTCTATCACTTTCCTCACTGTGTTGCTGCAATGCGGATTGTCCTTTCTAGTAATTGCCTATCTTTGGAGTTATGCATTATTCTTAATTCGGATTGGAGCGCTTCATAAGAAAAAAATAAAAATTCTATCTATTAAAGCTCGGTGGATTTTGGTCTGCCCAGTTTATAGCAATCTGTCTACGAGTCTCTGCGAGCGCAATTAATTCCACTAAGCTATAATCAACATTTGTTTGTGCATTTAAGAGACATGTGGCTGGTTGACATTGGACTTTTGTTGTGTGAATAGAATTTATGTAATCTAATACCTTCACCCAGAGAGCCTTAATAGTCCTGCATTCCCACCAAATATATAGTAAGGTTGTTTCGCCTTCAGTACACCACCAACACCTTTTGTGTTTCATCCCGCTATTGTAGTCTGACATTAGATATGACCTATTAAAGAAATTAAAGTTAAATATTGCTAGTTTATCTGAGTTAAGGAATGCTTGTGCTTTTGTCTGCCTGTTCCCATTGTGCTTTAGAGAGAGTATACCCCAGATCTTTTTCTCATTTATCTATCAATTTCCTCGGGATTCTGCGTTTAAGTTCTACTAGCTATAGAGCCTGTTTCTGACAGGGGCGCCATTCCTAGTATGTGATCCTCTAGAGGAGGGGTGCATTGTCTTCTTTTCAAGGGACCACAATAAAATGTAAGCTACGATAACTCAGTTAACGCAGGTAAGCTTTACCCCTTAATCTTAGCATATGCTTTTATGAATATGCAAAGGTAAGAAGAGGTGAGACAGGAAGAGTAGAGTAAGGCAAACAGAAGTGTAGTAGGAGGAAGAGAGGACAGTGGTAAGGCATGATGACATGAATCCAGCAGATGTGAGGTGAGCAGTGTTAAGCCAGGAAGAGGTGGGCAGAGTCGAAGCAGGAAACAGGTGAGCAGAGGTGGGTAGAGGTATGCAGAAGTGAGACGGGAAGGGAGATTTTGGAAAGAGGTGAGCAAGGGTGGATAGAGTTAGGCAGAAGGGAGACAGAAAGAGGGTGGTGAGATGGGGAGAGGTAGTCAGAGCTAAACAGAGGTCATGTGAGCACAGGTAAGGTAGGAAGAGAGATATACAGAGGTGAGGTGGACTAAGGTAAACTGGGATGAGCCAGCCTACTTCATGACTCATTTCTGTTCCAAGTTTCTGTGTCTTTTCAGAGAGCTAGCTTCTGTTCCTGTTCTGTTATCTCCCAGAGGCATTATGTGGCCCCAAAAAACTCTCCAAGGACGCATGCATGGGGTCTCGTCCAATCAAAGCTGTCTGCTATGACAACATCATTCGGCAGGTGTCTCTCATTGTTTACAATGGGGAGCGTGCGCTGCCGTATCCCCGGCATCGTGCGTGCACACCCGTCCCAGCCATTCAGATTCCCTATTGACTAGAATGAGGGCCGCCTGGTGAATGACGTTGTCATAGCAGACGGTTCTCATTGGACGAGAGCTCATGCATGCGTCGTTGGAGAGTGCTGAGGTGAGTTTTGGGGAATTTTCTGGCACACTGAACAAAACCCGGGAAAGTCAAATTCCCAAGTTTTGTTCAGTTTTAAAGCTTGCCTGCAGTAAAAGATTTGTATTTTTTGTTGCTTACATTTTATTTCGGCTCCTTGAAGTAGAATAATAAGATAATGCGGCCCTTTGATCGAAAAACTTTGTGCACCCCTGCATTACAATATCCTGAGGATCCCTTCATCCAATGAGCTGATCTTACTGTTCTCAGAAAGGATTTTACAGCAAGTACTTATCTTCCTGGGCTTGTTTCCATAGAACATAGAAGACTAACAAGTGAACTTGATGGACATCTACTTTCTAAACCTAAATAACAGTAATGTACAAATGTCATATGACTACAAGTCAGGTACAATTGTTGGAGAAGGAACATCTTATGGGAGTCTCTCGTAGCTCATACACATCATGTAGCGGCCCACATACAGTACAGTTACTGTTTCAATGGGCATTCCCAGTCCAGTAAATGACATAATCATGACAATTCTATGACTATTATGACTATTATTCATGACTATTCTCATAAGCGAGCAGTCTATGCTTTAAAAAGAGCATTTAGAATTTGCGGTTCATATCACACACAGCATATCTCAATAGGTTTGATGCCATGGCAGTCTCACTATAGTGAGCATATACCTCACTAGCTCCCCGTCTCAGTGAGGATCTGCTTAGCTATGCCTCCCCAGAGGCCGTCTTGATGCATCTTTAATGCTGATATGTGCATCTGATTATCTGTAAAGTATGCATGTGTATACTGCATTGTAAATATGTATTGTGAGCCTTGTGGTTTAAAATTCTGTACCGCAAGCAGTACAGAATCTGTAGATGACGCCCGTCACCCACCCATCAGAAACAGTTCGGAAGAAAGAGTGTTCTTAGCCTAGAAAGCGACATGTATTCTGCCAACATGTCCTACAGCATTGCAAGATCTCTGGGGTGGCATGGGGGTCCTGGAGTTGTCAGACAAAAATGATTAATATACTGGAAGTGGTTTTCTTTTTATGATGCTACTGTGTCAACAGTGTCTTTGCCACTGGACTTTTGCTAGTTTCTTTCTGCGTAAAACAGTGAAGATGCTTGTGACGTTCAGAGAGATCCCAGGATAATTCACCCCCTTCAACCACTATGTAAGGGGCACAAGGGGGCGCAAATCTGACGCTTTTAAATAACAAGGGCCCTTATCTTGTTTAGCAGCTCTCTCTTTTCCATGTCTTTCCTTTATCAATGTCCTATTTCTCACTCGGGACAAGGCTTAAAACAGGGTGCCCAACTGGTGCCCCAAGATTGCCCAATACAACTCACTTCTTCCTGGTTGAACAGCACATGTGTGGGCTTTCAAACAATCAGAGCTATTTGCCATGACTATGTCAGTCGGCAAAAAGCACTGACCGGCAGCGTGTGTGCAGAGCCCAAAGATACAGGAGATGCAAGAGATCTCACTCATGGTAAACTATCAGAGGTGTTTGTTGAATTACATAGGCATGGCAAATGGCTCTAATTGGAGCCTGCGCATGCACTGTTGGACTGAGGAAAGGTGAGTGAATATCGGCCACCGGGGGGGTTCACACAGCGGAGCATCCTAATTCAGGATGCCCCAGAAGAAGACTAGAGGCCAACTCTGGAATCTTTAAAGTGGACCAAAACCCACCTTGGGGTCTATGCCCCTGGGGGCATTCAGATTTGGGATGTCCTGCTGTGTAAAAACCCCTCAGGTCGGCCAGTTAACTCACCTTCACTGTGATCCAACGGCACATGCATGTGCATTAGGCACTGCACTGCCTTTTAGCAGGGCACGCCTGCTCCAGGCTTTAGTAATGGCTGGCGCTAGCACACTCCCTGTTAGAGGGTAGCAGTCTGATTGAATGAGAGGCCGTGCAAGCGTCGTAGGACTGGGCAAAGGTGAGTTTTGGTGGTCAACCTGGGAGGGTTTCACACTGCACCCCCCATGTCTGCTCTCTCTTCTCTCTCTCTCTCTTATTTATATTCACCCCTCTCGTTTCCACATTCCCTTTTCTCTCTCTATAGGTTTGATTCAGCACCAGGTGGGGAAACTCACATCTTTTCAAGGGGAAATGAATTGGCCCCTATTTTCCACATTGCCTCTCTCTCTCTGTTTTTCAACATGACCATTTTTTTTCTTTTCTGCATTCCCTCTCTCGTTCTCTCACTCTTCTCTCCACATCCATCTCTCTCTCTTTTCCAAACCCACTTTTTCTCTCTCTTTTTCAACCTCTTTTCATTTTCCACATTCCCTGCCTCCTTATCTCTAATCTATAAGATTCCAGAGCTTCTTCCCTCCCCCCCCCGGGGCATCCAGTAATGGGATGCCTGGCTGTGTGAGATCCCCTAGGTCACCCAGAAACTCACCTTCTTCCCCATTCCAACAGCAGCGAATGCACGAGCAGTGGCCGCATCCCGCTATCCCTTTAGCAGGGTGCATACCCGCTCCAGACATTTGTGAATGGCCGGCGCAGGCATGCTCCGTGTTAGAGAGTAGCGGGGGATGTGGCCACCAGCACACTTAGATCTGCTTGCTTAGAAGAGCTCTTAGATGAAGGGGCATGAGCGGATCTGAGCATGCTGATTGAACGAGAGGCGCTGTAGGACCGTGGAAGGGTAAGTCAGATCAGGCTACCTGGGGGGGTTTCAAACAGCGGGGCACCCCCGATCGAGGTGCCCCCAGGGCAAGGACCAAAATCCAGGATAGTAAAAATCCTGGGTTTTGGCCCACTTTAATATACAGGTACCACAACACAGCAAAAAAATGCTTAGAGAAACTACTGATAAGCATTGGTAACAGCACAATCTACTGTTATAACTTGTCATAACTGTAAACTGCATTCAATCGTGCAAAAGTCCCAAAATCACATTCAGAGACAAGCAGAAGCTGCTGCTAAGTATTGTATCTCTGACAACCACAACTACAGGGACTGCACTAGACACCAGGGATGGCCGTTGTGGCTTTGGAGTGCAGTCTTGGGTAGCCCTCCCGTCCTGCCTCCCCCCCCCCACCCCGGTGCTCATGCAGGACGTGGTGGGGCATTTCGGTGCTTCTGATGCCTCGCACAACGTCCCACCCCTCACGTTAGTTACACAGAAGTGTCCATTCATTTATGAATAAGGCATAACTACCAATTTTTCAGGGGGGGAAAGAGGGACATTTGTTAAATTAGGCTACGCCCCCTCATTGAGGGATGGATAGATTGTGTTACAAAAATATAAACACTTTGAAAATGAATCATTTATTGATACAGATCTGCATGTTACACCTCAAAGAGGGACAAATAAGACCAAGGAGGGACAGGTGGACATGGCCCCAAAAGAGGGACAGTCCCTCCAAATCAGGGAGGTATGATAATGGACCCATATATCCAGAGAGGTAAACCAATTGGCTAGTGTATTGCTAACATATGGGGATTGTTACATATGAATGTGGTGTAGCAGTGGTGTAATAAATGTTTTTTTTATTGTTGAAGCTCCTCTGGCGAGCAGCACCCTGCCGGGATGCTACGCTGCCGTGTTGGTTGTGGGCAGGAAACCTTAGCTGGCCAGGACCCACAAGATCATGGGGATTCTGGCCAGGATGAGATCTGGGGGTGGAGCCATATAAAAGGGAGGGACAGGAGGCCCGGGGTGAGAACCAAGCCACGATGGAGAGTGGGGAGGGTAGCTGCTATCGCTGGGCCAAGCAGAGTAGACCCCAGCTCGCCCTGACAACCAGAGGTGTCCCTGGACGACTTCTCTAACAGACTGCACACTCCTGAGCTCACTCCTCAGTCTGGGGAGAGGAGAGAGAGGCCCCAGTCTGCTGTTGCCAGGATACACCTGAGGTGGCCATTTCCTGAGGTAAAATCCGGGGCCTACAGCTTGGAGCAGTGACTGGGGTGTTGGAATGGCTCTCCAGTGACAGAGACTTTGCTGTGTAGTGGCCCGCGCCTGCCTGGCAACCCGAGAACTTGACGCTCCGCCATGCGCAGAGTGGAAAGTGGGGCCCAGCTGCTGTGGGAGACCCAGAGTCTTATGTCCAGCATTGTGGGGTGAGCTCTCCCCTAATAGTGGCCTTGCAGAGGGGTGACCGCGACCTGCCGGCACCCTGGAAAAATGTACTTATCTGGTACATGTGTCCTCAGGAGGGGGCGTGCATGTGTAACAGACATATAACAAACCTCTGCTGGGAGGCTTCTGGAAAACTCGTGTGTGTGTGTGTGTGTGTGTGTGTGTGTGTGTGTGTGTGTGTGTGCGCGCGCGTGCGGAGCCAGCCATGAGAGAGGCTGGTGAGGTAATTCCAGCAGGTTATAAAAGGCACAGCACAGTTCTGAGGGAGCAGAGTCTGTGAGGTGGTTCAAAGGGAGCACTTCTGTGTCTGTATGTGTTTCTGAGCCCACATAAATTATAGGGCCACAGTGAAGTTTTTGGTTGAAACTAACACTCTCTACCTCACTGCTGGACTGTGTGAGGGGTGTAAAGACTTAGGCCCTTATTCATCAAGCGATAGCGCCAGGTAGTGTCTGACGAGCGCCAGGTAGCGGCAGCTAACGGCGACTACCGACTCAAGTACGCCCGGCGGCGGTCACAATGACGCATTTATCAAGCTAAATGAGGCTAGCGCCGGCGAGAGCGAAGGCTAGCGCGGCATTCATCATGAAGCCGGCTGGCCCGAACAGCGCCGCTGCAAATTCCTTCACAGCGACACGTATTACCTGGCGCTACCTGCCGCTCTCCCATACATTTCAATGGCAGACGCTGCAATGATTGTTTTTAGTGGTTTTTGGGTTTTTTTCTTTGGTACAAAATTCAACACATGTTTATATTGATCTGTTTTATGAATCTGGCTGGTTATTTATATGTATTATTTTTTTATTTTTTTTTTCACAATGTAATGTTGTGAGTGACATGGGAATTGCATCTCCTCCACCCAAACTCATTGGCATCAGAATCGCTGGTTTTCCACACAATCGGGGCTTGTAAAGCTATTTTGTAGCCTGTCAGGTTGGGCGGTCACGTTCGCTCTTCGAAATTGTCAGCGCCCAAGCTATTCGGCAGCCCTGTCCTTGATGAATCTGTGTTGGTCAGTGTTTGTGCAGTCGCTGTTTTAATTCGCTATGTGGCGGCGCGAGCGTCGCTGTGCCTCGCTGCGCTGCGTTGTGCGGCGCTGTGCTGTTCATACATGTGCCCTTCTGCCATTTGCAAGGAATTCACTTCCCGCGACCCCAGTCGTTGTTAATGAATACACTGTAGTTGTGAGCGTGCCTGGCCACATATTGCAGGATTAACATTCAGTCGTATCAGCTCATAACAACCCGTTATGCATTCTCATGTGTGCCACATTTTCAGGTAGTTGTCTAGTTTGATTGTGTGATGACTTTGGGAAGGAATAAGATTTGTATATTTAAGCACAACGGTGTATGCTTTAGAAGGACCTATGCATTACAGTATGTAGAACCCCCTGCTAAATCAAGCTAATAATTCGTGGCGCCTTTTGCCCTAGCTTGTTTTGCAGCGTCATTTTAATGTTTTTCCGCCACTTAGCGTGTACATAGCTGATATTAGCTTGTCCCTGTTGCGCGCATGTTTGTTTTTGAATTTTGAAGCACAGTTGCTTGCGTCATATCCGGTTCCGGGATCCTCCTTTGCGTTTCAACGCCACCTTAAGGTAAAACTGTCTAGCGCTTATGCCAATAGCTTGTTTTGCAGCGTCATTTTAATGTTTTTCCGCCACTTAGCTTGCACATAGCTGATATTAGCTTGTCCCTGTTGCGCGCATGTTTGTGTTTGAATTTTGAAGCACAGTTGCTAGCGTCATATCCGGTTCCGGGATCCTCCTTTGCGTTTCAACGCCACCTTAAGGTAAAACTGTCTTGCGCTTATGCCACTAGCTTGTTTTCAAGCGTCATTTTAGTTTTTCCGCCACTTAGCTTGCACATAGCTGAGAATAGCTTGTTGCTGGTGCGCGTAGCGTTTTTTTTTTTTAAACTTTTTCCCAATGTCGCTTGGGTCATTTCCGGTTCCTGTTTCCTCCTTAGCGTTTCCAATATGATGCCCAGACGCAGAGTGATGCGCCTCCCCAGCTCCTCCTCAGACTCTGACCCCACCACCCCTCCCCCACCTCCCCCACCTACCTCACCTTCCTCAAGTAGCACCCCTCCCACCCCTTCCCCTCCTGGGCCTAGTAAGAAAAAGCGCACCCGGGTGGATAGCCGAGTAAATGGCCAGGTGGTAAAAGTGAGTATTTTTTTTTTGGTATTTTTAGCTTAAAAGTTGCAGAACACACAGGGGGGATTGGGTCAGAAATTTCTTTGTTTTCAGACCAAATTTGATCACTCCCCGTGGGGCATCCCCATTGTGGATGTCCTGCTGGGATGCCCCCCCCTGGAGGGCCCTAAAAATTACCTCAGCCCCGTCCCATCTGTGCATGCGTTAGCTGCGGATGCCTATTGCGCTTACCTCTAGCAGGGTGTACCCCTGCGCCAGACATATTTTAATTTTGGGTGCAGGCGCACTCCCTGTTAGAGTCAAACGCCACATGCGTACTTTGCCGTGCAGACCCAGCTGAGCTGGTATGCACGTCCCAACGGCCTTGTATGCGCACACCACAGCGGCGCGGAGCGCTGTGTTTGGCTTGCGGAGTGACGTGGGAGTGTCCTCAGTGGTGTATTTGTGGCCTCCCAAGGGGGTTGCAGACAGCGGACCACCCACAATTGGTGTGGCCCACCAAAGTGCACACAAACCCAGAATACTGATAATCCTGGGTGTGGGTCCACTTTGATCTGGCCTCTGTATAACTGTTTATGACAGTGTTCTGATGTCATGTATTGATTTTAGTTTGTTTGTTCTTTTTTCATAGGACTTCTGCGTGGCCGAATATGACTATGCCCGTGGAGGGAAAAAACGCATAGCCATGGAGGTGAAGGCCACAGTGTCCCGGCGCTTCAACACCGAGCTGACCATCCGCTCCATTCAACAGAAGTGGTCGGATTTCAAGCGCCGGGACCCTGAAGGCGTGTACCGCCTATATGATGCCTACGCATCAGGTAAGTTAAAGCTTATGTTCTGTTTAGCCTTTGTGCAGAATCATCTGCTAAGCTGTGTCCATTTGTGCTCTTTAGATTAATTATTTTCTTTCACCCCCTCCACACAGATAAGCGTTCTCCCCTGGGGAAACGGGGGAGGGTCCCTCCCGCGGGTCCTATTTAGAGGACCCAGGGGAGGAAGGGGATGACGCCCCAGAGGAGTGTGCTGCTGGGGGGCTGGCTGGATCAAGCCTCAGCTCCTCACACTCTGAGTCTGAGGACTCTCACCAGGCAAGGGGCCACTCTCAAGCAGGGAGTGAGAGGGAGGAGGGTGGCCCTTTGCCTGGTGGATCTTCTGACCAGAGTGTGAGGAGCCGAGGCTCCCCGCCTCCTCCTCAGAGCCCTCCCTGGGCTTCAAGTGGCGCTTCATCCCCTAATGAGTGTACATTTTTTAATTGTTAGTCTGTGACAGGTTTCATCTTGCAATTTGTACTTAGCCCTTGCCATTCCTCTCTAATTTGCAGGGCATCATATAGGCGGCACCTCCATGACGTTTTGGCGAAGGATTCTCCACGGGCATAGTCATGGTAAGTGTTTGTGGTTAGCCATCACATTCCCAATGTTATGACATTCATTAAAGTGTACCCCCAAACATTGATAGTGCTTGGATTCTCGAAGGTTCCAGGACAAATCACATCCCTCACCCAGGGCCCCCCCCACCAAAAAAACCCCACTAACTCCTTACCTCTTTGGGGGTTGCCCAAGCCACCGTCCCAGCCTCCTGTGTGACACTCTAGATGTGTGTGCACCTGCGCTCTTTTTCCAAATGGGCTGCGCGTGCGCACATACTCGAGGAGTGATGTGTGGAAGGCAGCGGGCGCGGAGTACGTTGTCTCATGCAAATTGTGTTGCTCTGCCAAAGCGGACCCAAACCCAGATTTGCTGCAATCCTGTGTATAGGCCCACTTGTAACAGACACATGTTTCCTGGTCCATTGTCACAGCTGGTTTTATAAGGTACCCTAACCTCACAAACCCCACTACAGTGCTAGCCAACTGTCAACCACCCCTATGTTTCTGCCCACACCATGATGGGTGTTCTAATTTGTTTTCTTGGGTTAAGTTGTTCCCGCTCCAACATGTGGCCCACTATTAACATTAGCCAAACAACTGCTAAAGATTCCTTTACATAGCACTGTCTATGTTATTTGCACATTCTCTTTAGGGATACATGTGTCAAGCCTAACAAATTGACATTAACTCATGGTCCAGGAAATATGCTAATTTAGGACAACCTGTATGTAACCATGCAAGCCTTTGCATTTTCAGACTCAATAACCAGATGGATGTCAAATAGTCAGGTGTCATTTGCCCACTAATTGTGTTTTTGTCTTTTGCTTTCTGTTGACAGATGTTGCTACGCAGACGGAGCCAGAGACCCTCCTCCCCACCCCAGCTCCAGGGACGGCCAGCAGCATGGGCCACCGCCACAGCTGCGATGGTGAGTACATCCCACTTCATATGCCTAAAGTCTTGTGAAACCTATGTCTTATAGTCACATCTGCAGACATTTTAAATTTACCTATGTGTTAATTTCACACACATCTCGATTCAATGTGTTTGTACAATAATCCAACATGCCTGTTTGCATGCTTGATTGTTGGCTCACATTCTTCATTAGGCCACATAGAGACTATTTTTGCGTTAGACACAACCAAATGGGCCCTATTAGGTCTGGACCTCTAACATTATAGGGCAAACTCGTGTACTCGTTAGGACTTAGGCCCTGATGTTTGGCTGTGACTAAACACAAAAATGGACACACTGGGACTTATACCTTCTTTGCTTCCCAAGAGTTAAACTGGAACAACAACCAGGATTTTGACTTTCCTGGGTGTTGTTCCACTACGGTGGGGCACCCCTGATTGTCACCGCTGTGTGACAACCCCCTGAACTCACTTTGACTCCAGCCAACGTACAAGCCACGGCAAATTGGCTCCTCCTCCGCCTCCCCCGCGCCCCTTTTTACGCGCGCGTGCCTGCGCCGGCCATTCACAGACGGCCGGCGCAGGCACGCACACGTCTAGAGGGGCGCCAGGGAGGGCCCGGCGGCACTGCCCCACCGAAACTGAGGTAGGTATTTCGGGGTTTGGGGGGGGGTTTCAGCCCCAGGGACATCCCGATCTCGGATGTCCCGCGGGGAGGGAGGTGATCGGGCAGGGAATCTGATAGATTCCCGGGCCGATCACCGGTGGGTGTTGGTACACTTTAAGAGTAAATGTATGCTTGGAATGTGTTGTTCACATTCCTGCCAGTCAATAGTACTCATATCATGTTAACCAATAAGCACACAGTGGTCAACAATGTTAATGTGAGTGTCACCTAATTGGACACACTGACATTACATTGCTACATCTGTGTCTGTTGAGGTCACATCCAATTTATTAATAATTTGTTGTTTCTACATCTCTACAGCTTGTGAAAACCAGCATCGCAGACTGTGGCGGGAGATCCGGCTCCTGAAGCTGATGCTGCTGGCCAAGAAGAGGCGCCGGCGGCGTCGTTAGGGTGGGGGGAAGGCTGGGCTCTTGATGCCCGTTGTTGGCCCTGTTGGCCATGTTTGGTTATTAAATTTTTTGAGTACCATCATTACAGTGTGTTGCATTGCAAAGCATAGTTTAACTGTCTCAAAACCCATTTGTGTGTCAATTTAGCCATACCTTTGGAGCCATTTCATGTGTTAACCATAGTAAGCTATGGTCTCAAATGTGTGGGCTAAATTGACCAATACATTGACATATGTAGATCAAGATACTCATCCCTGACTGTGTTATTAGCTAGGTCTTAGGAAACACACAATTTAGAGGTGGGTGAAGCAAATATATTTTCAAAAACCAAAATAAACAAAATTAATATTCTTGGCTGGGTGGCCGGGGAGGTTGGGAGTCATTGCTAGGGGCGGTGTTGGGGGACAACAGTGCAGTAAAAAATATAGACTGCTGTTGTATGAGCTGTTGTAGCAACAACAAAGTTTGGTCCTGCTGTATTGATTCTTCCTGGCGCTGGAGAGATTGTTCCTGGCGCTGGAGAGATTGCTCCATTAGATTTGCCAGCCGACCAAGTTCCTGGTTCTGGTGTTGGTTTTGGAGCAACTGGTCCATCTGGCGCTGCAGGGCCTCATTTTGTTGCTGACACATCAGCACCTGATTTTCCAACGCCGCAATGCGCTCATTAGTTCCATCACGCGGCTGTTGGCAACTGTAGTCCTCCAGCATCCGGACCCCTAGCTCATAGAAATCAGCACTGGTTGGTGCCACACCTCCTCTTGCTGTGGTTTGAGGCTAAACAAATAGAAAACAACATTTTAGTCAAACCGAACCAATGCAGGTATGCCCCTCAAAATAAATACCCTAAACAGTCACTATACAACTTACCCTTGTCTGAGCCTCGGAAGCTTGGCCACATGGGACTTGGGAAGAGGTCCCAGCTTGGGGTCCTGCAAAAACAACAATGAAAGGAAATGTGACATGTTGCTTCATCCACTACCCACGAAGATGCCAATGTGGTTCTAGGTCGTCTACATCAGCCATGTTACCTGCGTGTCCTCCGGCACAGGTAGGCTCGAGGTTTCGCTGCCAGAGAGTGGCAATTCAACATCCGAGATGTCCGGCAAGTTGGCATATGCTAAACAGGAAAATCAGGTTAGTAGGTCTGTGGCCCAAACTCAAATGTAACCTGGCTAGGCTATCGAGGCCATACCTCTAAAAAGTGCCAAAATACACACTAGACCAAAGGTATCTGCTAAACTCAGATTGTTAACATGTATGTTACAGGACTAAGAGGCAATAATTTTTGCTAATCACATCAGAAACATTGCTTAAATTACACATACCCGCAATCTCCCAGATGTCTTGAGTGGGGTCCTCACTCGAGCTTGGACCTTGAAAATACATGTGGACACACAAGTTGCCAGAAGCAAGTGCAACAAAAGTAGAGCCAAAATACAGACTAGAGCAAGGCAAAACTACTTACCCTCATCTCTGGCAGCCTGAACTTGAGGGGCCCTTTCTGGACAGCCACTTCCGATATTCGGGTCAACTAAAAAACACAAAGAATGTCTCTAAATATTCAGCAAACTACTACGGGGAATGTTTGGCAAAAAATATGTCCGCCAAAATACATTGCTATCACTCCAATAACTAATAGACTGACCCTGGGGAGGCAGCATAAAGGATACATTATGTATTGCTCTACACACCAACAGGGTCCTGTTGACCGGCAACATCGGAAGTGGGGTCCAAAGATGAACCAGTCACTTGGCCTACCAAGAAAAAAGAGGAATGAGACACATGCACTTGGGTAAAAGTGGATCAAGCAAGGTGGACACATGCACTTACCGACATCCAAAGAGTAGGTGGGATCCGGAGGAGATGCTGGGGCCAAGGGCATGGGAGCTAGGCAAAAATGAAGCCAACATTGAGCCATAGTTAATGTGCGTGCAAAAATACAACATGCATTAAAGTGGACCAACACCCAGGATTTTGACTATCCTGGGTTTTGGTCCACTTCGGCGGGGCACCCCGATCGGGGGTGCCCCGCTGTGTGAAACCCCCCAGAAAGCCCCAAAATCTTACCTGTCCCCGCTCCCACGTGACTGGACGGTCCAATCCCCGCCAACGTCCAGGCGGGGATCAGGAACGTCCAAGCGGCTGCCGCCGCCGCCGCCTCCCTCGCGTCACTTTCGGCGCGCGCGCGCCCCCGCCGGCCATTCGCAGACGGCCGGCGCGGGCGCGAGCACGCCTACAGGGGCGCGAGGGAGGCGGCGGCGGCCGGCCGCCGCCGAAGATCAGGTAAGGTGTTTGGGGGTTTTTTGGGGGGTTTCACCCCGCGGGACATCCCGATCTCGGATGTCCCGCGGGGTGGGAGGTGATCGGCCCGGGAATCTTATAGATTTCCGGGCCGATCACCTCTCGGTGTTGGTCCACTTTAAGGTGTGTGAGCAGCTCTTTCACTAATATTCACTAATCAAGGCCAGTGTGGCTCCCACATTGATATGCCGATATATGGCTACACATCTCTGGCTTCAAACATATCTACACATGTTAGGGCCTTGTTAGTTAGTTGCAGTGAGTGTTACAGTGGGCGTGAAATTAGGCCGCAGGCCCATATTATTAATACTCAACAGTGCCAAACTCGATTGTTTGAGCTGCTCCCACACCCATTTGTTCCCCAAACAACCAGCACCAAAATTAGGGGTAAATACCTTCAATGGCAGACTGGGGTAGCCTTGAGGTTGCTGGAAGGGCAGGAGCTTGGGTGTCCTGAGGCACATCCCGGACAGCAGCATGTGCACCTATGCAGAAAGCAACAGACAGAAAAGTAACAAATGTTTGAGCTCTAATGTAATACTTCACAGGTCCTACTGTTAGTTGGTCAGAATGAAAAAATGCAAATCACATACATTAACATTAGGTTTGTACAAAAGGCAGAAAATATGTACCTTCAGTCCAACCTGTGGTGTCATCCCCAGGATCCACACCCTGCAGCCGAGCCAGTGGGATTTTGGCCTTCAGCATCTCCTCATACGGCCTGTAGGTACTCTTTGGAGCCTGGATGATCCCACTGTCCACATCAAGATCGTGATTCATCTTTTTCATAAGGGCCCCTCGCAAAGTGTAGAAGCGTTTCCTGCAGGATGGGCCACTACGTGGGTGTTGAGCAGTGCTACTAAGCTCCACACCAATGGCATCCCACAGTTTTCTTCTTTCTTGTTTGCCTATGGACTTGCTTTGGGAGCCAAATATCAGCTCCCATTTAGCAAGTGTAAGGCGCACAAGATGATTATTCTCAGCCAAATTAAATTCAGGCTCCCTCTTGGCACCTGGGCGCTTAGCCTGGGGTGCTGCCCCACCTTCAGGCTGTGCCCTTTTCCGTAAGGGAGGTCTGCGCACAGCACCCACCAAACTCCTACTTGGGCCTGCTGTGGCTGGCAGATGTCCTGAATTTGGCTCCATCCTGTAGCTGCACACACACACAAATACACACCCAACAAGCACGCATGCAGACTACAGAATGGCATCGCAATCTCTTAGGCTTGGCCAGGTTTTATGTGCTCTAACAGCCAATCAAAAAGCAGGCCACTTAATTGATTCACACATACAGCCCAGTTCCTTCTAGGCACACCTCCACTGCACTGACTGAAGCATGTGTGTTAGCCAATTAAATCATTACAGACCTCATTAACCAAACAACACACACCCAAATACAACAATGGACTGATGTATCTCAAACCCTTCTGACATGTGGTTAGCCTAACGGCTATTTAAAAAAACAGCAGCTTACCTTTCATTGGGCCACCACTGATTTTTGGGCCATGTCCGTTAATGCACGCAAGTTTCGGCTCAAGTACGCTAGTAGCGCTACTAGCGTGCGCGTGCGCACTCTGTTTTACGCACACCTGGGTCGGCTAATTGGCGCCCGGAAATAGCAGAGCGACGCAAAAGGCGGCAAAGCGGACCTGTCCCTTTTGAAAGAGAAGTATAAATTGAAGGAATTTTCAAGCTTCTGCTATTCTTACACTGTGGCAAAGGCTGTGGTGTGGTGCTGTGCTCGCTTCCCTTAGCTCATTTGAGCCTCTGTCTGGTTTCTGTCCTCACTCTCTTTGGCTTGTTGGGTGATTTTTGACATCAGTGCTGTTTCTTTAGGAGCTTGTTTTTGGTGGCATCTGCAAATATTGTGTAGCATACAGCAAGTGAGGCTTGATTTTGGGGCCTTTTGTGGGCTGTGCAGCAACTCCCCTCTTGGTTGTGCCTAACTTAGAAAGCTGGTTTTCAGCAGGCTGGTGGTTTGGACCACTATAGTTCTGGTTTTGTGGTGAGCTGCATTGTAGCGGGTGTGTGTGGAGTGTGATTGTTTGTGTGTGTGTTGTGTGTTTGTGGTTTTTTTTGTTTTTTTTTGGTTTTGTATATATCTTTAGTGTGTGTGATGGATAAGAGGGTCATGTATGGTGTCTGGGTGGATGGATGTATGTGTATGCTGAAAGAGCAGGAGGAAAGGGAGCGGGGTGTTGTGAGGCTTAGGGCACCCCGCTCCTTTGCAATCCGCCTTTCAGTATGGGACTTAAGTGACGAGCAGATCAGGAGCCGCTTCCGTCTGAATCGTGCTGCACTACAGTCCCTATATGATCAGATTAAGCACAAAATCGAGCCATCCACCAAACGCACTCATTCCATTCCAGGCATAGTACGCCTGTGTGCCACTCTCAATATTTTGGCACGAGGGACCTTCCAGGCAACCTCCGCCCTCCTCAGCGGGATAAGCCAGGCTACTATGAGCCGCATACTAATCCAGGTAGTTCTGGCAATTTGTGATTTAATCCCAATTTACATCAAGTTTCCTGAGGATGAGGAAGAGGTTGCCAAAATAAAACATGCTTTCTATCTGATGGGAGGGATCCCGAATGTGCTAGGGTGCGTTGATGGTACACATATCCCTTTCCGCCCTCCCCGTGCACAGGAGCTGTCCTACAGAAACCGGAAGCAGTTCCATTCTATTAATGTTATGGTTGTCTGTGACCCAGACATGAGGCTGCGGGCGGTGAGATCGGGGTTCCCCGGCTCATGCCACGATTCTTACGTCTTGCAGCGGACAGTCCTGTGCCGGAAGTTTGATAACAACGAAATGCCAGCTGGCTGGCTACTGGGTAATAAATTAACCATGTCAATGTATTTTGCAAATATGTGGCCTAGTAAGCCAAATTTAACCAAACAACCACAAAAAAACATGTACTAGTACTAATTGCTGTCTCTCTCCTTGTGTTTTTTCTACAGCGGATATGGGCAGAGAACGTGGGTCATGACTCCGGTCAGGAACCCACGGACCTCTGCCCATGAACGCTACAATGCAGCGCATCGCAAGACCAGAAGCATTGTGGAAAGAACCATCGGCCTGCTGAAAGCACGCTTTCTCTGTTTGGCACGGCCAGGAGGAGAGATGCTCTACAGCCCACAGAAGGTCTCCAAGATCATCCTTGCCTGCTGTGTGCTACACAATATATGTATTTGCCACCAAATCCAAGCCCCCGAGGAGACAGCACTGGTGCCAGAAATCCCCAACATGCCCGCAGCAAGAAGTGAGGACACCCAGACTGGCGATGAGCTAAGGGAAAGGATGATCACTTCTTTTTTTGCGGTAAACTAACTACCCTTCACTATAATGCAAGTACTGCACTACTGGCTAAATGTATTTGAACTACCATCAAAAAGAGCCCAAAAAAACACTAAGGGGGGTGTAAGATGACCCAAACCACTCTAAGGGGGGGTGTAAGATGACCCAAACCACTCTAAGGGGGGTGTAAGATGATCCCAACCACTCTAAGGGGGGTGTAAGATGACCCAAACCACTCTAAGGGGGGGTGTAAGATGACCCAAACCACTCTAAGGGGGGGTTTAAGATGATCCCAACCACTCTAAGGGGGGTGTAAGATGATCCCAACCACTGTAAGGGGGGTGTAAGATGACCCAAACCACTCTAAGGGGGGGTGTAAGATGACCCAAACCACTCTAAGGGGGGTGTAAGATGATCCCAACCACTCTAAGGGGGGGTTTAAGATGATCCCAACCACTCTAAGGGGGGTGTAAGATGATCCCAACCACTCTAAGGGGGTGTAAGATGACCCAAACCACTCTAAGGGGGGTGTAAGATGACCCAAACCACTCTAAGGGGGGGTGTAAGATGATCCCAACCACTCTAAGGGGGGTGTAAGATGACCCAAACCACTCTAAGGGGGGTGTAAGATGATCCCAACCACTCTAAGGGGGGTGTAAGATGACCCAAACCACTCTAAGGGGGGTGTAAGATGATCCCAACCACTCTAAGGGGGGTGTAAGATGACCCAAACCACTCTAAGGGGGGTGTAAGATGACCCAAACCACTCTAAGGTGGGGTGTAAGATGATCCCAACCACTCTAAAGGGGGTGTAAGATGACCCAAACCACTCTAAGGGGGGTGTAAGATGACCCAAACCACTCTAAGGGGGGGTGTAAGATGATCCCAACCACTCTAAGGGGGGGTGTAAGATGATCCCAACCACTCTAAGGGGGGGTTTAAGATGATCCCAACCACTCTAAGGGGGGTGTAAGATGATCCCAACCACTCTAAGGGGGGTGTAAGATGACCCAAACCACTCTAAGGGGGGTGTAAGATGATCCCAACCACTCTAAGGGGGGTGTAAGATGACCCAAACCACTCTAAGGGGGGTGTAAGATGACCCAAACCACTCTAAGGGGGGGTGTAAGATGATCCCAACCACTCTAAGGGGGGTGTAAGATGATCCCAACCACTCTAAGGGGGGGTTTAAGATGATCCCAAGCACTCTAAGGGGGGTGTAAGATGATCCCAACCACTCTAAGGGGGGTGTAAGATGACCCAAACCACTCTAAGGGGGGTGTAAGATGATCCCAACCACTCTAAGGGGGGGTTTAAGATGATCCCAACCACTCTAAGGGGGGTGTAAGATGACCCAAACCACTCTAAGGGGGGTGTAAGATGACCCAAACCACTCTAAGGGGGGTGTAAGACGCCAATGTTGGTTATCAAGTAATGCATTTTTTTATTTGCAACAACAATACTACTTTAAAGATCTATACTAACTGCACTTTTCTTATTTTTTCAGGCACAAAGAGATGCACCCTGATCCCTATTTGGCACTTTAAAAACTTTATTTCCCTTTACTTTGCTTTTTCCTTTCTGTTTGAATTTTGAATTTCATTTTCTCTTCTGTTCCTTTTTAAATTTTTGTACATTTTAAAAATAAAATCTACGATATATAGATACATGTGGCTATGTGTTTAATTCTGTTGAAAGTTTCCTTTGCATTCTACTTCCTATTTTAATTTTCATTTTCTTTCTGAGTTCTGTTTTTATTTCCCTTTTCCATTTTCCTTTTATTTCTCTGTTCTGTTTTTATTTTCCTTTTCTATTTTCCTTTTCTTTCTCATTTCTGTTTTTATTTTCCTTTTCTATTTTCCTTTTCTTTCTCATTTCTGTTTTTATTTTCCTTTTCTATTTTCCTTTTCTTTCTCATTTCTGTTTTTATTTTCATTTTCTTTTTTCCTTTTCTTTTCCTTTTCTTTCTCATTTATGTTTTTATTTTCCTTTTCTATTTTCCTTTTCTTTCTCATTTCTGTTTTTATTTTCCTTTTCTATTTTCCTTTTCTTTCTCTGTTCTGTTTTTATTTTCATTTTCTTTCTCATTGGTGGTTTAATTGTATTTCCTTTTTCTTTAAAAAATAAATAAAATAATTTAAAATGTGGCTATGTGTTTAATTATGTTTTATTTTGCATTTATATTCTAATATCTGGTTTAATTTAATTTCCTTTTCAACACCAAATAAAAACTCAAAAAATTAAAAAAACATGTTGCAATGTGTTTTATTCTGAAGGTACTGGATGGCCAGGACACAGCAAAGCTAAGCGCAGGCGCTGTGTAGAATAGCGTGGTCACACTGACTGACAGCGCCTACAAAGCTGAGTGCCAACATCATATTCAGCAATGTAGGCGTTGTTCCCAACAACGCCAGGTAGCGACTGAGGAGGCCTGCTATAGCGAATCGCTAACGCCCGCGGCTGACGCTAGCGGCGCTCATAGCGCCATACTTCAGTCGCTCATCTGTCGCTACCTGGCGCTATTGATGAATCGGCCTCTTATTTTTTTGTGTGTTATTCACTGTGTGAAGCCTCCCGCGGAGCGCAAAGAAAGGGACTCAGCGCGGTTGGAGGACGCCCTTCGTAATTTTTTTTAGGAGAGTTTTTGAGGCTGTGACCGTTTGAAGAAAGAAATATCAGGAAAATATTTAAAGTAACAGCATCATTTTAGTCAGCAATAACAGGGCATTTTCCACCAAGATCGTTTGGTCTAAGGATAAGTGAACTTTTCTCAGTTCTCCTCACTATTTACAGCATAGTTACAAATTTAGAGCATCATCTATCTGAAGTTTATTATATAGAGTTAATCTTACATTTTAAATAGATTGTGTATGGATAGATTGTTTGAATTAAACAGAGCATACAGTGTGTCTTAAAGTTATGCAAATAGCCATATATGATAAAGTGACCTAGACACAAGTTTATCCTTTGTTTGAGATATTCTCCCCCCCCCATATTCTTCAAGTAGAAATTATACTAGATCCTTCTACAGTCATTTATTGCCTTAATCCAGTGGCTATATACACCAACCTTTGTGTTCAATGCTTTGCCTAATATTCAACCGTTAAATTCTAAATTGGTTCTTATTTATCTGGTGTGGTGTGTTTTATTCCATTTAGACTACCCCACACTACACATGTGACTGTTGAACTGTTTATTTGCTGCAACTAATCATATTACTACCATGTGTAGGATAAAGCTATTTACAGCTTAAAAAGAATCCTGTATATCCGGACGGTAATAATTTGTGTTGGTGTGCAGCAGCAGTGTGTTTCTTCAGATAGGTAAACCAATTGGCTAGTGTATTGATGATACGGGGATTATTACATATGAATGTAGTGTAGCGGTGGTGTAATAAATGTGTTTTTATTGTTGTGAACGGAACCCACAAGATCACAGGGATTCTGGCCAGGGGGAGATCTGAGAGTGGAGCCATATAAAAGGGAGGGACGGAAGGCCCTGGGAGAGAACCAAGCCATGATGGAAAATGAGGAGGGTAGCTGCTGTTGCTGGTCCAAGCAGAGTAGACCAGCGCGCCCTGACATCCGGAGGTGCCCCTGGACAACTTCTCTAACAGACTCCACACTCCTGAGCTCACTCCCCAGTCGGGGGAGAGGAGAGAGAGACCCCAGTCTTCTATTTCCTGACGTAAAAACCTGGGGCCTACAGCTTGGAGGATTGACTGGGGTGGTGGAATGGATCCCCAGTGACAAAGACTTTTCTGCATAGTGGCCCGTGCCTGTCTGGCACCCCGGAACTTGACGCCCCACCATGCACAGAGTGGAAAGTGGGGCCCAGCTGCTGAGGGAGACCCAGAGGCTTATGTGCAGCATGGTGGGGTGAGCTTTGCCCTAATACTGGCCTTGCGGAGGAGTGGCCCGCGACCTGCCAGCGCCCCGGAAGAATTTATCTGGTGCATGTGTCCTGAGTTCGGTCTCAGGAGGGGGTGTGCATGTGACTTTTAAACTGCTGCAAGTAATCATATTACTGCCATGTAGTATAAAGCTTATTAAAGAATCATGTGTGTCCGTACTACAAAATCCAAAAGTGATCATTTGTGTTGGTGTGCAGCGGCAGTGTGTTTCTTGACCCCCAAGTAGATTACAGTGGAAGTATGTACATATGAGTGTAAATAATCATTCAAATGGAGTTTGTGGGGAGACAGTGGGCATCCTCATTATGCTCTTCCAAAAGCAAATAATTTAAGTGGCCTGTGCTTGTCAAAAGGTTGAGCACCCCCGCGATAGGAAGACAATAGAGGGACAAATGGGGGAGAATTCCTGGTGGGCTACAATGCTTTAGGACTGGAGCCTCCTCATCTGGAGCCTATACACTGCACATGGAGCCTATACACTGCACACGGAGCCTATACACTGCACATGGAGCCTATACACTGCACATGGAGCCTATACACTGCACATGGAGCCTATACACTGCACATGGAGCCTATACACTGCACATGGAGCCTATACACTGCACACGGAGCCTATACACTGCACACGGAGCCTATACACTGCACACGGAGCCTATACACTGCACATGGAGCCTATACACTGCACATGGAGCCTATACACTGCACATGGAGCCTATACACTGCACATGGAGCCTATACACTGCTAGGGAAGCAGCAACACCATTGCTGCTTCCCTAGGTTCCCTCTTCCCATACCTGGTCCGATGTTACTCCCCCTAGACCAGGGGCACTCAGCTACCTCCTGGCGGAGGTCCAATTACTGGGGTCTGCCATGGGATTAAGGTCCGAGCTGAACACCAACAGTAAAAAACCCTGCTCCCCAGCAATTAGCCCAATTTGGGGTTCAAGTCAGGGAGGGTGCAGGTCGATGGCTGGGAGAAAGTTTGGTGAGAGTACAGGTCAGTGGCTGAAAATGGGGCTTAAGGTAAAGGTCAAAATGAAGTGAATGTAGGGCCTGTATAGGTAGTGACAGTTAAAGCGGACCAAAACCCACATTTTTAACTAGCATCCCCTGAATTGCTCCCCCCCATGAGGAGTACCTTTTTCACTGTTCCTGCTTTACTCTAATCCCAGATAATGGCGCCTGTTTTAGCTGTAAAGCTCTGCCTCCTCCATTCATTACCCCTGCTGTGGGTGGTAATTATGTCATTGCCACACCTATGCAATGACTGATCGCCTGCCATCTTACAGAGAGGAACAACAACAAAAAAGTGTTCCAGAGAGATTAAAAAAATATCAATTTCTAATTCTACACCCTAAGAAGGGAGTATCGGCAGGGGTCTTTACATGAAGCATTGAGAGACTTCAGGAGAAGCTGGCCAGGAGGGGATATGAACTGCATACCTACCAAATTTTGAGGGTGGGAAAAAGGGACAGTTGTTAAATTAAGCCACTCCCCCTCATTTATTGATGGATAGGAGATTTTAACAGTTAAATTAATATAAACACTTTAAATAGGCAAGTTAATCATTTATTGATGCAGTTCTGAAAAATACACCTCAAAGGACAGAGAACAACAAGGGACATGGGTTCAAAAGAGGGACAGTCCCTCCAAATGAGGGATACTTGGGAGGTGTGGAACTGTAATGGATGTAATGATTGTCACAAACTTGTTGGAGAGACCCATATAGAATTGCTACCTCAACCCCTGTGAGTCCTGCCTGTTTTAGACGAGGAGTGTCATCACTGCTGCA
This sequence comes from Gastrophryne carolinensis, assembly GCA_027917425.1. Classification (NCBI taxonomy): domain Eukaryota; kingdom Metazoa; phylum Chordata; class Amphibia; order Anura; family Microhylidae; genus Gastrophryne; species Gastrophryne carolinensis. The sequence goes on from CM051243.1 coordinate 48,279,482, forward strand.
GTGAGTACCACCACACCTTACACCGAGTTCCCCTAAGTACAAGAATCCCCAACTCTTCTACCCCTGTATTCCCTTGCTGGAATGGGCCTGTAACATGAACCTAGCCACTCTGCTGCCTGTGGCAAACTATAGAAAGATGCCCCACTACTCTTCAACAGAGCAATATGGTGTGGGGGGTAGGTAGTGGAGGTGAGGTCATTGATGATGAGCCAAAAATAAATGACTTCTGCAATCTCCACTGAAACACTGATTAAACTATACAAAATACATTAAAGGTAAATACATTTAAAAAAAAAACAGGTCCAATAATTGCTTTGAGAGAGTGTCGTCTAAGGCAGGGCCGGCTCCAGGTTTATGTGGGCCCTGGGGCGGCATGGTCTCAGGGGGGCCCCTTTGTGGTGAAGAGTTGCGTTGCATGACTGAGGGACGTCCCAAATTTGGATGCCCCCTAAGGATCATGCTATTTGCACCAAACCCCTTTAAACCTGACCTTGAAGTCTAAACGAATCTAGATCCTCCTGATTTTGGATGCTCCTGTGTGTGACCCCCCGCCCCCCATTTGTTCATTACTTTCCTGGAACTGGTGAATGCACTGTGGTATCGCCAGTTTGAGTTAATGGCCAAAACAGGGGGGTTCTTTACCAACAGGGGCATCCCAAATTGAGATGCCTCAGGGGTGGAATTACTTGCATAGTGGGTATGCCAGCAATCCCAGGGGGTTTCACAGAGTATCACAGATTGGGATGCTCCAGGAATAGGAAATCAGCTGGGGTGGGCAACTTAAAAGCAGAACAAAACACATCACTTCCTCCCCTGGAATCTAAAATGAGATGCCCCGTTGTGTGGAACCCCAGCTGTGGGGGTGCCCTCCCAGTCCACCGCCAGTCAAGCGCTGTCACACACCCCAAAGGCCAGCCCTGTCAGTGGGCCCCCCAGAGAGTGGGGGCCCCCGGCAGCTGCCCCACTTTGCCGGGTGCTGACGCCGGCCCTGGTCTAAGGTGGTCACCTCACATGGGATCAAGCCAAGGTGCACCCCTGATGATGTGGTTAATATTTGTCTAATTGTGGTCAAGCAGTGCTTGGGTCGACTAGGTCGACTATTTTGAACTATTTTGAACTTTGGCTGTTTTACAGATCAACAGTAATGCACAGATTACCAAATTCTCTATCAACCAATCATCTGGGTCCTGGCATAGCAATGAAAAGAGTTGCCCATATTGCTTTGCGCCTCGCTAATACACTCTGTGTAAATATTATTGGCAATCAGGTGAGTTTTATGTTCCTTCATATGTATGTATATATAAATGTGTGGGATGTTTCCAGCTTCATCGACTGATCATGTTTTAATGTGCTGCGAAGCTGCCCAGCTTGCATTAGAGCAGACCTAAACACAGTATGGATTTGCCACTGGCAATCACGTAGACACAAAGGGATGCCAGCCACTGAGGCCAATTTATAACTAACCTAGGAGGTGCACTGTCAAATGATGCTAGGGAGAATCCCAGGGAAGTCTTGTAAGGAAGGGAAGCTCCTTTTACCCAAACCGGTTATTTTGACTGCTTTTGCTTGCAGAAGAGGAACCCATGGAGGACCCCAGAGGCCGGTGTAAGTACGTAGAGCATTAAAAAAACTTTGTGTTATGTGTTATTTTTACTCTTTCTATCTTGAGATAGCAGGGGATACAAGGGTCCCCTATACTAGTTTGCAGGGTATGGGGTGGATAGTTACCTGCCATTGCCCCAAAAAAAAAAAAAATTACGGTACACATTTTATTTGACTGCAAAACACAAACTTCTGCTTCAAGACATTAGCAAAATGCTTTCCGGAGATCCATCCAGACAGGTGTGAACATAGCTCAAGTCTTCTTTTCTTTTTACTTTCCTTTCTCTTTCCTAATTCTTTCCTCTTTTCCAATATAATTCTTTTGGCATATTTAGTTTTTTGGCATCTCTGCTTTCTTTTTATTTTTTGCTCCATCTATCCCTCTTTTCAACGTTCCCTCCGGCTTTGTCAGTTTACTACATACCCTTTGTTTCACTCCCGTTAAATATGAAGGTATATGAGTGTGCATGGGAGGGGCACCATTGTGAAAACTTGCACAGGGCAGAATTTACACTAAGGCTGGCTCTAAGTGCCACAGAGTCCTTCAGCAGTTGGGGCATCGGGGGTCACTTCTCTGTTACCTCTTTGTCGTGGTATCGGGTGGGGGAAGTTACACAACTCTCAATCTAATTAGTCCAAATGCTGCACAAGGAATTGCCTGAGATGAAGGTTCCCTCCAGGAGCTCCATTGTCTTCCCACAGTTTGAATCCTCTTTGGATAAATGGCCTCTGACTCATATTATATGACTGTTGTACGGGCAAAACATTATGAGCCCTTGCTAGTCACAGGTGAATGAGTTTGAATTATTATAACATTTTTTTAAAATACCAGTTACATGTTAACTGAATTGATTATTGCAGACTTCTGACGTATTAGAAAGCCCATCTACCCCCCACCTTTGTTTTTTTGTAAATGTCTTTAATCATTAAGATTTGTAGATATTGGATTGTGTGTGTGACGTGGTTTCCCTCCAGGAGCTGCTTTTTCTTCCCACATCCAGATCCTGTTTGGGTAAATGACTTCTAATATGATTCTATAGTAAAAGCTTGTGTGACGGGTTGTAGTGGCAGTAGATTGGATGCTCTTGCTAGGACCAGGGCTAATGAGCATGGTGCAGTACCAAATCAGAATCCTTAATGGGAAAGTGCGTAGGTGCAGGAACTCCTATTTCTTCCCACAAATGGCATTTTGTAATGGGCTTCCTTCTCTGTTGCAGGGGGTAATAGACAGGGCATTATGAATTTCTAAAGGAACAGAAAAGATACATAAAGGAATATCATATCACCTTCCCATTATGCCAGCCAAATGGTTTCATCTCTTTTAACTGGGGTGTGGACAGTACACTCCCTGTCCAGCCTGTGATGCTAGTCATTGATTGGCTGCCGGAGGGCATCATGCCTGCATCTACCACTCATATGTGCACCAGACGGCAGTGCGCTCAAGGCCAGGTCCTGTTTATTGCAAAGTGTGGCACTGGGCAAAATTAAAAATGGAACCCCAAGCTCTGAAACATTGCATCAACAAGATGGTCACATGCAGTAAATTGATGTTTTAAAACCTTGCGCTCAGTTCCTGTTCCCTGTGTGGCCAGCCCCTGATATGCTCTATCGTGTCTCCAGCCACAACGTTCTCCATCAGGTGTCCAGCCCCTTACATACCCCATCATGTTCCAATCTCCTACATGCTCCATCGCGTGTCCAGCCCCTTACATCCTCCATCATATGTCTATCCCGTGGCATCCTCCATCGTGTTTCCAGCCCCTACATTCTCCGTCATGTTTCCATCCCCTTACATCCTCCATTGTGTTTCCAGCCCCTTACAGCCGCCATTGTGTTTCCAGCCCCTTACATCCTCCATCCTGTGTCCAGCTCCTGACATTCTCCATCGTGTGTCCAGTTTGTGACATCTTCCATCATGTTTCCAGACCCTTGCATTCTCCATCATGTGTCCAGCTCCTGACATCCCCCCCCCCCAGTGTGTGTCCGGGCCCTGACATCCTCCATCGTGTCTCCAGGCTCTGATATGCTGTATCATGTGTCCAGCCCCTAACTTGTTCCACAGTGTGTCCATCCCCTGACATCCTCCATCATGTGTCCAGCCCCTGACATCCTCCATCCTGTGTCCAGCCCCTGACATCCTCCATCCTGTGTCTAGCTCCTGGCATGATCTTGCTGTGTCCCACTCCTGACATGCTACATCCTGTGTCTGACATGCTCCATCCCGGGTCCAGCTCCTGACATGCTCCATCCCGGGTCCAGCTCCTGACATTCTCTATCCCGGGTCCAGCTCCTGACATTCTCTATCCCGGGTCCAACTCCTGACATGCTCCATCCCGGGTCCAGCTCCTGACATGCTCCATCCCAGTTCCAACTCCTGACATGCTCTATCCCGGGTCCAGCTCCTGACATTCTCTATCCCGGGTCCAGCTCCTGACATTCTCTATCCCGGGTCCAACTCCTGACATTCTCCATCCCGGGTCCAGCTCCTGACATGCTCCATCCCAGTTCCAACTCCTGACATGCTCTATCCCGGGTCCAGCTCCTGACATTCTCCATCCCGGGTCCAGCTCCTGACATGCTCCATCCCGGGTCCAGCTCCTGACATTCTCCATCCCGGGCCCAGCTCCTGACATGCAACCATCCCAGGTCCAGCTGCTGACATGCTCCATCCCGGGTCCAGCTCCTGAGATGCTCCATCCCGGGTCCAGCTCCTGACATGCTCCATCCCAGTTCCAACTCCTGACATGCTCCATCCTGGGTCCAGCTCCTGAGATGCTCCATCCCGGGTCCAGCTCCTGACATGCTCCATCCCAGTTCCAACTCCTGACATGCTCTATCCCGGGTCCAGCTCCTGACATTCTCTATCCCGGGTCCAGCTCCTGACATTCTCTATCCCGGGTCCAGCTCCTGACATTCTCCATCCCGGGTCCAGCTCCTGACATTCTCCATCCCGGGTCCAGCTCCTGACATGCAACCATCCCAGGTCCAGCTGCTGACATGCTCCATCCTGGGTCCAGCTCCTGACATGCTCCATCCCGGGTCCAGCTCCTGACATGCAACCATCCCAGGTCCAGCTGCTGACATGCTCCATCCCGGGTCCAGCTCCTGAGATGCTCCATCCCGGGTCCAGCTCCTGACATGCTCCATCCCGGGTCCAGCTCCTGAGATGCTCCATCCTGGGTCCAGCTCCTGACATGCTCCATCCCAGTTCCAACTCCTGACATGCTCTATCCCGGGTCCAGCTCCTGACATTCTCTATCCCGGGTCCAGCTCCTGACATGCAACCATCCCAGGTCCAACTCCTGACATTCTCTATCCCGGGTCCAGCTCCTGACATTCTCTATCCCGGGTCCAGCTCCTGACATTCTCTATCCCGGGTCCAGCTCCTGACATTCTCTATCCCGGGTCCAGCTCCTGACATTCTCCATCCTGGGTCCAGCTCCTGACATGCTCCATCCCGGGTCCAGCTCCTGACATGCAACCATCCCAGGTCCAGCTGCTGACATGCTCCATCCCGGGTCCAGCTCCTGACATGCTCCATCCCGGGTATAGCTCCTGACATGCTCCATCCCGGGTATAGCTCCTGACATGCTCCATCCTGGGTCCAGCTCCTGACATGCTCCATCCCGGGTGCAGCTCCTGACATGCAACCATCCCAGGTCCAGCTGCTGACATGCTCCATCCCAGGTCCAGCTGCTGACATGCTCCATCCCGGGTATAGCTCCTGACATGCTCCATCCTGGGTCCAGCTCCTGACATGCAACCATCCCAGGTCCAGCTTCTGACATGCAACCATCCCAGGTCCAGCTTCTGACATGCAACCATCCCGTGTCCAGCCCGTGACATGCAACCATCCCGTGTCCAGCCCCTGACATGCTCTATCCCGTGTCCAGCTTCTGACATGCTCTATCCTGTGTCCAGCTTCTGACATGCTCTATCCCGTGTCCAGCTTCTGATAAGCTCCATCCTGTGTCCAGCTCATGACATGCTCCAGGTCCCCAATCCTTATCTCAAGAGACTGCCTGGGGTTAGTGATAAGGGCACAAATAAATGCATGTTTGTTTACTACCTGCCTCCATCACTGCACCTGGTTTCCATGTGTGATGTTTGGGCCGCATTCCTGGGTCACACTGAATGTGTAGTTCTAGAAGATGCAGAGACAGGTAAGCCCCCAGACTTTATCACCTGCTCAACACTACCATATAACCATTTTCATGCCCTGGGGGATCTGCAGTTACTATCTAGACAATAAAGACTGTAGTGACTGTAAACATGCATCATCTCCTTGTTTTTAAATGTGGCTCTCAGCAGTGATTGTGGCTCTCAAGCTATAGAAAGTGGGGGATCCCTATTTTACAATGATCATTAAAATAAATCCAGTCCTGTAATAAGAAGTGTGTGGGGTCTCCACTTGAAAAGGGCATCTCACGGCTGACGGCAACAACAAAAAATCACCCCCTCTGCAGCACATAGATCCATGTCTCCTGGTCTAATACTTAACCATGTTTACCATCGAGAGAATGTGCAGTGTGTGACAGGGATTGCATGCCTCCTGCACACAGGATGTGTGAAGCTGCACACGCTAGTGAAATCAGTAAGGGGTGATGATCTGGCAATGGTTTTGCTCTTAGCAGACTGCCGAAGCCGGTGGGCACATACCCGAGGAGTGCGTCCAGACCTCCAGCAAGAGTAAGCATTACATTATAGGACCGGGATCGATGTGAGATTTTTTTTATCAGCCTATAAATGCTTTTTGGTCTTAAATTCACTGTGCAGTCCAAAAAAAATAAATTACATACATTCTCCCATAGCATACCTCCCAATTGTCCCTCATTTGCAGTGACTGTCCCTCTTTTGAGTTCATGTCCCACTGTCTTTCATTGTTCTCATTTGGCCCTCTTTGAGGTGTAACATACAGGGGGCATGCCAGTCTTCAGCACGGCCCCTTCCTTGAAATGAATGGAGTGGGTGTGGCCAGTCATCCAGACTGAAGCAATGTGACCATGGGTGTTGTTCGTTAGCGCAGGCTGGATCTCCAGGGATGAGCCGATCAGCTGAATATATCCTAGAATAGTGCCGATCATCTGTGTGGGGCTATAGGTGGGTATGCCTAGTTTATTGTTTTACCTGGAGAGTCTTTATAGTAGTCCCGATTTGGTGTCCCCTGCCTCACGTACTGTAAAAGCAAGGCCAGAGATCAGGCAGAGCTACTTTTTTTTTTTTACATAGTTAATACGGTTGAAAAAAGACATATGTCCAGCAAGTTCAACCAAGGGTGTTTTTTTTTAATGATAACCGCTAATAGTAACTGTTAATGTTATTCTCTTCTAAATTAGCATATAATCCTTTTTTGAAGCTGTCAGCGGTTGATGCTGTAACAAGCTTTTGTGGGAAGCTATTCCATAGATCTATAGGTCTTATGGTAAAAAATGATTGTCGCATCCGGAGACCAATTTTCTTTTTTTTCTAGTCGAAGGAAGTGCCCCCTTGTCTATAGAGAGGATTTACCTGAAATTGTGTTCCCCCATATTTTTTGTATGGGCCATTTATATATTTATACAAGTTAATCATGTCTCCTCTCAGCCGTCTCCTCTCAAGACTAAACAGATTTAATTCTCATAATCTTTCCTCATAACTAAGATCTTTCATTCCTCTTATTAGTTTGGTGGCTCTCCTCTGCACCCTTTCCATAGTCAGAGCGTCCTTTCTATGAATGGGTGCCCACAACTGGACGGCATATTCCAGGTGAGGGCCAGTGCCTTGTAAAGAAGCAAAATTACATCTCTATCCTGTGATTCCAGGCCTCGTTTAATGCATGATAGTATCTTGGTGGCCTTGGAAGCAGCTGCTTGACATTGAATGCTGTTATTTAGCCTGTGAACTACCAGTACCCCCAGATCCTTCTCAACAAGTGATTCTCCCAGTTTTACTCCCCCGAGGATATATGTGGCCTTCAGGTTGTTAGACCCCCAAGTGTATGACTTTACATTTCTCCACATTGAACTTCAGTTGCCAAGTGGATGTCCAGACACTCAGTGTCCAAGTCAGCTTGAAGTTTGCGAACATCTACAATAGACTGCACTGTGCTACATATCTTTGTGTCATCTATTACTTACTCATGTCTCTATTTCCTCACTTCTTTAAGAAAAAAAAAGCAGGGAAAAGACAATGAAATAGTGGAATCCTCTTCTGAATACACAAGCACCGAGGTTCCCCACACAGTCTGATACAAGAGGGGTTAAGACAGGTCCACCTCTCAATGCTGAAAGGAGCTATATTTCATTAAAGTCCCTGGATTTTGACTATCCTGGTTTTTGGTAATTTCCCCTTTTGTGTGAAACCCCCCAGATCACTTATGCCAACTCACCTCTTCCCGGTCCTACAGCACATGTGCGGCAGCTCGTTCACTTAGCCGCTGTCCTCGAAGCCTTCGTCTAACGCCAGCGGCTCCGAGTCCGCTTGCGGCTGCATCCCCCGCTTCCCTCTAACAAGGTCCGTGTCGGGCATTCACAAATACCTGGTGTGGGCACGCGCCCTGCTAGAGGGATAGCAGGGATGCGGCTGTGGCTTGCGCATGTGCCGTTGGCCCGGGAAACATGGTAAGTGTATAGGGCGACCTGGGGGATTTCACACAGCGGGGCATCCTGATGTATGAAACGCGGGGGGAGGGAATCAATTGGAATGGGCTTTGGTCTAGCTTTATTCAGCAGCACACCGGGATGAATATGGTGTGACAGGTAAACAAACAATGATTTAACCTGTGCTTAGGTAGGTCAGTTATGTGCCCTGAGTTTGGCTCCATATTAGAACAAGTAAACTGGACTCATTCTGAATCTCAATACTGGGATACTGGGTGAAAAAAAAGAAAAACGAAAGTATACCTTAGCAAGTATATGCACCACCTTGGTGGTATGTATCGTCCGTCAGTCACCTAGAACTGTGTTACAAATGTGCAAAACAATTTAAATTGCTAGAAATGTACAGAAATTTTCATTACATTTTGGAGCAGTTTTGTATACATGGAGTAATTCAGGCTTGGGTATAGTATAGATGGCAACAGACCAGGTTGGGGTACAGATCAGTCTACACTCACTGTATACCATACCTACCAACTTTTCAGGGTGGGAAAGAGGGACATTTGTTAAATTAGGCCACACCCCCTAATTGAGGAATGGATAGGAGATAGGGTGTAACAGTTTAAACACTTTAAGTAGGCAAATTATTCATATATTGATGCAGATCTGCATTTTACACCTCAAAGAGGGACAAATGAGAATAACAAGGAACAGAGGGACATGGACTTAAGAGAGACAGTCCCTCCAAATCAGGGACACTTGGGAAATATGCCATATAGCACTTGATAGGATCTTGCACCAATGGTAGACACAGAGCTCTTTCTAGGGAAGGAGGGTGATCGCCCATTGGGGGTACCTTTATCCCAGCCATCTTGTTTTCTCTAGATGAGTCAGGGCCACTGTTAGTGGTGCAGGACACATATGACAGGCTCCTTATGCGCCCCTTGGGGGGCACAGCATGGCACATACCTGTATACCTGCATCAGCACCATGGGATGGTGAGAAGGGGGCAGAATTATTTCCTTACTACACTGAGCACTATTTTGCTTAGCAACTGCCCTGTTTACACATAATACTGGTTAGGATCCCTTTCTTATGAAATAGTGTTGGTGAAAGCAATTTTCGAATAAGGGTGTAGGTACTAACTGCTTAAAGCAGAACAAAACCCGTGATTTTGACTATCCTGGGTTTTATTCTGTCCCGAATTGGGATGCCCTCTGTATGAAACCACCTAGAGCACCCAGAAAAACTCACCTCTTCTCTGTCTAACGCATGTGTGGATTCTCCTCCAATCACAGCCATTTGGCAAACAGCTCTGATAGACAATGGGAAGTGAGAGCGGCCCCATTCCCCATGGGAATCCTGTCCCAACCTATCTAAATGGCTGGGACGGGAGTGCGCGCACAGCCCAAAGATGCAGGGGATGCGCCTGTTTGCCGAATTACAAAGGCATGGCAAACAGCTCTGATTGGAGCATGTGCCATTGGAGCAGGAAAAGGTAAGCATCTGGGTTTCACAAAGGGGCATCCCAATTAAGGATGCACTGAGGAAGGCCAGCGGCCCTTTTTGTTTCCAGTGCCGAATGCCCTGGTTTTTGTTTCGCTTTAAGTCAAGTTGCGGATACTGGGCAAAAGTGTCGCTAAATATGACCGAGGCAGACATTAAATCTGTTCCTGGCATTGCCCATAAAGTAACCTTTTTCCTGCCAGATACAGCCCCTAGGATGACAATTTTAATGAAATTGAATAGTATTAGACTGAAACAATAGTTACAAATGATGATAAATTTAAATTATATATATATATATATATATATATATATATATATATATATATATATATATATCAGTTAAATAAAGTGGAGGAACAACAATGGTGGTACCCACTGATCTCATGGGCCCCAGTACAGTTGCTACCCCTTGTAGCAACTAGCCCAGTACTGTATATTCCTCACCTAGTGTTGAAGGTACAGTGGGATCTAGCGTTGAAGGTACAGTGGGTAGGGTTCAATTGCAAGAATATTGCAAGTTCGCCTATGCTTCTATGTGCAGGGGCGGACTGGCCATAGGGAGACCTGGGACAATGCCTGGTGGGCCGCACTGCTTTGGGGCCAGTTGGGCTGCTGCTTTTAACACCCACATTCAGTCCCTGTCCCCCTTAGACTCCCTCTCAGTCCCCTGTACCCAGCTCCACTTTACCCACAAGCCCCCAATTCTATAGCCCCGGCATCATGGTTGGGGGGGGGGGGGTCTCAGCAGGGGCTGATAAAATCCAGGGCTGATATTTGGCACCAGTTCATCACTGTCTGTGTGTGTCTCTACATGGCTAAATGCATTGGAGGTTTCATATTCTTTTACAGGGCTTGTTGACACCAGATCTGTTGCAGGACAGTGCCCCACCACAAAGTTGCATGCATTTTGGTGTGAATAATCATTATACCAGTTGTGCTCAACCTTCTGAAGAGCACGGGCCATAAAAGCGATTTGAATACTGGTTGCGGGCCACAATGAATAGGTTATCATTATTACCCATAATCACATTTATATCTTACAATCCTCAGATGCTAGTAATATAAAATATAAGGGTCCCATATTTAGCCCATCCCCCCCATTAATCCAAATCATAACTGTATTCCCAATACTAAACTCATCTAGGCGCCTATCAATGCTAAACATAGAATAAAACACAGAAAAAAACTATTATTACCTCTATTAGAAATGGATCCCGCCAATATCACTCTCCTCGCAACCTGCCATCCTTTCTGAGTCTCTATTTACCTTTAAACTCCAGTTCTATTTAAACCTCCCATTTTCCCCACAGCAGGTCAGGGGCCACAGCAAATTGCTCCAAGGGTCATCGGTGCTCCCCCTCCTCCGGGCAACAGGTTGAGCATATGTGCTTTATACATAAAATAGAAAAACATTGAGATACTTTACCTACTAGAAAGTCAGAGATGGCCAGATTTAGCAAGAAGTAGTTATTTTGCGTCCTAAGACTGGAATCGACCACGAAGGCGAACATGACCAGAGCGTTACCCAGCACCGTGGTCACTATCAAGATCCCCATGAGTACGGCCAAGAAGACGGTCCATGAGAAGGAAAAGGTGCCCTGAAAGCTGGTTCCTCCTGCGTTTCCTTTCCAGGAGTCATTGAGATGCCAGCTCTGCTGGGTGCTGGCCATATCAGCACCGCAGCTCTAAATGATCTCTAGGTCGAAAACATGGTACACGAAGGTAAGGTTGGCAGATTGGGCATACTTAACTCCTCATGCTAAATAGAGGAAAAACAAAAGTGACCACCTTGAAGTGAGCAGTCAAGTGAAGATCCAAAGGCATTTGTCTTCTCATGGTCTCAAATCAACTTTGCTCGGTGCAGAGGAGCCCCGCTCTGGTACGCATTGCCAGTCTGAGTGCCTAGTTATTATCTGTCTAAGCCCATCTGCCGATCTCTCCAGCACTCCAATAATGAAGCGTACACCACCTCCCAACATCTCTCTTGCAGGACTGAACCTCCTCCCAACCTCATCCCCTCGCTCTCTCCCGCTTTTCCTCCCTCCCACCTCCAGCCAAAGAAGCTCACACAATTCGCACACTCCACAACCTCTCAGAGAGCGACAGAGGTCAGCTTGGTTATGAATATCAGACACAATCAGCTGGAAATCAGCTTTTAAAATCTCCTTTAACTCAGTCCTCTCTGGATGATTTAGTCAGATACCAGATTGTTTGGGATATTACATTTATTCCAATGCCGGTGGTGGAATAATAATAACCGGTAAACCAGTATTCCTACACAGCAAAGATTTGAATACCACTGACATAATGAGCATTTTTTTTATCTCTCTCAATTTAATTGTGAAATGAAATCTCCAACACAAATAAAAGGAGTATTTCTGTGAGAAATTATTAAAAAATAACTTGACGTAATTGTCATGGGAAAAGATTATGCTGCTATTAACAGAACACAAAATTTGTTTTTGTCCCTGTGTTCCCTTGTTATGTGCATTTTTTTCTGAATTCCTACTGAAAAAATAAAGGATTCTGAATATAAGAACTGCACGCTCTTACCTCCCATTTATGGGTAATCATTAACTTGCACAGAATGGTAGAAATTGCTCCCTTTTTTAAGCTCTCTATAAGCAAGACCTTAAAATCATAATATGTGTCCTAGCTGCCACCTGAAAGCTAATTTCTTCCAGTCTGATTTCTCAGAAGAGAATTGTTGAATGATCTTTAGTCTCCTGTATTAAATAGCTACATAGTTCTCTGTGATTCTGTGAAAAGCAGACTGGGATTGCTCTAATTGTTTGTGAAGGAAGGGAGAGTGTCTCTTTTGCTCCTGTCTGTTTAGTTAAACCGTAATAACACCCAACAAATGAGTTGTCAAATATTGCTCTCAATAACAATTCTCACCACGTCTTTGTTTTCTTTAAATATCTTCATTTATGGCACTAATGGCATTGGTCAGGACTGCGGGCAATCTGTAAGCGCGGCTCGGCTGAGCATGCCCAGTTGGAAGGAGACAAGCCTGGCAATGGTCCATTAAGAGAGCATGCACATGCGAAGGGTACTACATGGTGCTCCCGAGCCTAGAGTGCCAGCCTTATATGCTGAGCCGCCTCTAGTAATACATGTGACGCTACATGGTGCTGTTAGAGGTGCTCACCAGATTCGCTTTCTTACATGTGGTTTTCACATATAGCGCCCAGCGTTCACCCGACGCTACCTGATGCTATGTGGCACTACCTGGCGCTAGCATTTCTTAAATAACACCTTTCGTTTTTCTTACCTGTTTACTGAAACATATTTATATCTATATAACATGGAAATAATGTACAGACTTTCAGCTTTCATTTGAGGGTATGCACATTAAAACATAGATTAGGAGTTTCAGCTCCTTGACATGTGCCACCCTGTTTTTAAAGGTACCAAAAGTAATTGGACAAATGAGTCAAAGGCTGTTTGATGGGCAGGTGTGGGCTATTCTTGTTATGTCATTCTCGACTAATCAGATAAAATGCTTGGAGTTGATTTGAGGTGTGGTGCTTGCATTTAGAAGATTTTGCTGTGAAGAAAACATGCGGTCAAAGGAGCTCTCTGTGCAGGTGAACCAAGCCATCCTTAAAACGGACCTTCATCCTGAATAAAAGCCTATCTTATATGTTTCCCCCACGCTGTACATTCAGATTGCTCATATTAAAAATTATCCCTCCTGCATCTATTGCATTTTTTGAGCCTTTAAACATTCAAGATGGTGGCCAATGGAGTTTCAGGCTGCCTGCAAGAAGTCTTCTGACTGTGCCGCTCTGTATTCTGGGATTGCTGACCTTTTTCTGACCCCAACACGGCTCTGTCTGTGCAAAGCACAGCTATAACCTAGCCCCTCTGCACTTTTGACCTCTCTTTTCTCCTCAGTATGTGACGCTACTGAGCCAAGATGGTGGCGCCCGTATCCTAGAGTGCTGAACAGAGTTGCAACCCAGTGGGGGAGAGCATAAAAAACAAGTGATTAAAAACGTTAAATATATTAATTTTAGATGCTGGGGAATAATTTTTAAGGATTTGGGCTTTTCATTAAATGATGCTGAAGATCTGCTTTAAGCTGAGAAAACAGGAAAAAACTGAAAAATTGCTCCAATATTAGGAGTGACAAAATCCACAGTTTGTTACAATCCTGAGAAACTCATCAATGCAAAAAGACCCGGAAGCCCATAGAAGATAACAGTGGTGGATAACCGCAGAATAATTTCCATGGTGAAGAAAAATTACCTTCACTACAGCCAACCAAGTGACCAACACTCTCCAGGATGTCGACAAAGTATCAATATCCAAATCTATAATAAAGAAAAGACTGTATGAATGTAAAGGTATCACTGCATGGTGCAAGCCACTCATCAGTCTCAAGAATAAAAAGGCCAGATTGGAATCCAAAAAAGTCAGCAGAGTTCTGGAAGAACACTATTTGGACAGATGAAATCAAGATCAACCTCAACTGGAATGATGGAGAGAAAAAAGTTTGGCCAAGACGTGGTACAGGCCATGATCCAAACAATAGCACATGAACTTGTAGCACATGGCGGAGGCAGTGTGATGGCTTGGGCATGCAAGCCTGCCAGTGGCTCCGGTTCACTAGTGTTTATTGATGATGTGACACAGGACAGAAGCAGCCGCATGAATTCTGAACTATTCAGAGACAAACTGTGTGCTCAAATCCAGCCAAATGCAGCCACACTGATTAGTCTGCGTTTCATAAAACAGATGGACAATGACCCAAAACATAAAGCCAAAGCTACCCATGTGTTTATTAAAGCAAAGAAGTGGAATAATTTGGAATGGCCAAGTCAGTCACCTGATCTCCACCCATTTGAGCTGCATTTCTCTTGTTAAAGACTAAACGTCAGACAGAAAGGGCCACAAACGAACAAGAACTGAAAGCCTCTGCAGTAAAAACCTGGTATAGCATTAAAAAGGAGGAAACACAGCAATGTCTGGTGATAGCCATGAGTTAAAGACTTGGGGCAGCCACTGCCAACAAGGGGTTTTCAACCAAGAATTAGAAATTAACATTTTATTTACAATTATTAGATTTGTCCAATTTACTTATGAGCTCTTGAACGGATTGTGTTTAAAAAATTCTTTAGTGCGTTCCATTTTTATGCAATCTTTTTGTTCAACCCACGAAATAAAAGCTGCATCTGAATTGTTTTGTTCAAAATATATTGTGGTAATGTACAGAACCAAAACTAAAAAAATGTAGTCTCTGTCCAGCCGTAAACTGTACCTAAGGGGCTTCTAGATGACAGACGGGCATGCAGAAAAATATTTGTATGACCCACACCCACCTATATGAAGGTTAAAGTATATATTAGGCACCGCTTCCTAATTAAATGAATGTGATGCATCACCTTCTGAATAAAGCATTATGTATTATTAAAGGACATCTATTAGTCTATTATCCTTTATTATCATGCTTAATATATTTGCAAACAACCTTAACTCTCTTTCTTATTTCTTATTTTTATATGCATTAATAAGAAATAAATCCCCAGAAACATGGATCCATTTTTATCCAAATCCCTCTCTTCATCATTTCCTGGGAAGCGTATTAACATAACAATTAACCTTCAATATTGTGGGTGATATCAGATTGGGTTTTAATGAGTCAGGCCAGCTCTTGTCATTGGTTCTTATTTGGCAGATACACATCGACATGCTTCCCCTCAACCCTTTATTATGTAGTATCATCATGAAGATGGTTGGCTCCAGGGTATCCTTCAGGATGGAGCAGCCACTGCGCGACAGGTTTCCATGAGTTAACGACGACTGTGGTGGTGCTTGTGGCAGTGTTGTGTATTATTTATTATCGACCGGCTTTGTTCAGTCTGGGAGATCAGAGCTCGGGAGGAAGGCGGCGAGGATGAAACAGGTTGAATTGAAGATTGGATTGTGGGTTTTTTTGGAAAAGTTGAATAAAACACATACAATTCTGACAATGGAGCCTGCTGTCACTGATTGTTTTGTTAAAGCTTGTAGTATTTTTTGGTTGTCAGAAGGACAGTATCTATAGCTGGTGCTTTCAGTGTTACTTACCCCCCCACCCCAGGTGCGGCCCTGCTCTAGTATTTCAATGGGTCGGCGTCATGACTGCACACATGATGTGTCACAGACAGCAAAACTCATAGCAACCTAAAACCTTTAATGCCATTGTCCAGGCACCCTCAAAAGTATTCCCATTGTGTATGGCTACACATGGCAATGTTCTCATGTTTTTCCTTTTTGAAAACAAAGCTTTATACAAAATTACAGAATTATTGCCCTCCCAGACAGAACATCCAAACCCTAACCTGCAGAATCAGGAAGAACCTTCCCCACCTAAACACATACAGGACATCACACGCACACACACAGCAACTTCATACTCGCCTGCTACTGGCCATGTTTATCTGTGTGGGGAGTATTGTGCAGCCCAGGAAAGGTGAGCCAAGGGCGTTCCTAATTGCTAATGGAGTTAGGGGCGCTGAGCCAAGCCTCCCCTATCTGCTCTAATTTGTTTGGGCATCCCCTGGCCAGGTAGGTCATCTTATATAGAATAAGTTTCCCATTTACTAACTTTTTCCTACCTGGCAAAGTTGGTTTATTTGGGTGATTCCAGTTTAGCAGTATACATTTCCATGCATAGAACATTAATAAGCGTGAGAGGGTTTTCTGTGGGCCATCATTCAGCATGGGCTTGACCACACTTAACAGACAGAAGGCGGCTGACTTTTTAACTGATAGGCCTATGGAGGTAAAATTGGATATCTCCCCCTAGAACGCCGAGATCAGCGGGCATACCCAAATCATATGCAGCAGGGTGCTGGGCCTGGTGATACATCTAGGACATATATCTGACTCCAGCAGGCCCATTATTTTAAGCCTAGCTAGCTTGGGTCAAATAAACCTGTTGTAGCCACTTGGCTTGGATCAGTCTTCTTTTTGAGTCTATGACTGAGGGGTATAGGTTATCTAATGCCTCCTCCCAATCTCCTGATCCTGATCCGGGATCAGAGTCTCCCATTTCCCTGATGCTTTATCCAAAGGGGAAGACTGAATTGAAATGAGGGCATTGTATAATGTTGAAGTGGGTTTATTAAGGTCTGTGGACCTAACCAGGGATTCCACTGATGATTCCATCAACTGTAGCCCGTCTAGAGGGATCTGAGACATAAGGGCATGCTGGAGCTGCAGATAGCGAAATAAATCCCTCAGCGATAATGCAAACTTGCAGCATAGCTGTTCATATGACATCAGGGCTCCCCCAGAGAATATATGCGCTAACAAGGTTATTCCTCGTCTTTTCCAAAAGATTGTGTCTGGGATGGACATCAATTCAGGTAGTTTGGGGCTGTCCCAAAGAGGCGTGTTAGGGGACTGTGAAGGAACAATCCAGTTAAATTTGAAAACCCCACAGATACAAGTCCGGAGTTCCCCTTTATTTCCCCCTGTTAAGGCTTCCTAGTCATCAATATGCACAGGTCCTAATCTCCCCAGGAAGGGGAATTAGCATTTATGGGTTGAGCAGGGCAGATCACAGACTCCCTGCTGATTCTCTCACACCTCCAGCCTGAGAAGGCTCCAGTGGGTCTGGAGATGGCAGGACCCCTGGCTGTTAACCCGTCACATGAAAGATTATAGCCGCAGAAGAGCGGCACCAACACAAATCAGACCATAGCTGGGCCACCATGTGTCCCAGCACCAAGCCAGGTACAGAACCAGAACCGGCTCACAAATCGAACGTAGAGGTAGAGGTTCTCTGAGTCCTGCGACATAGGAAACCTAGAAAAATGGAAATCTAAGGTTCTGACCCATTTAGGGACCTCATTTTGGACTCATCGGATGCCCGGCATCTAGCCCAATCTTTTGGTGCCGTATCCAAAGCCATGCGACCCCCCTGCACAAAGTTATAACCCCTAAAGGGTTTTAGGGGCTAAAGCAAGCTTCAGAAAGGGGTCCCGAGGAATATTGGGGGTAACTCTGGGCCAGGCTGGTGTCACTTCCGGAGAGGTCACGGTTCCCGCCTGCTGGAGGTGCCCATCAACAAGCTTGCCACTTACCTCTTGTGGGAGCTCTTCATTACCACTCTACAACTGCTTCTTAGGGTAACTGACCATTATCTCTCTGTGTAACTCACTGTAACCTGTAACCACTACTCAAAACAGCATTTGTATTATTTCTCATTCCTTAATAGCCAAATGTTTGTTATCAATGCCTAGTGTGCACTCATTGCATTAAAACCTATATTTAACTTGAGAGATCTTTTTGCCTTAGCCAGGAATCTGTGTCCCCAGGCTTTGGGTCTATTAGCCAAACGGACGGGTTTTGGGGAAAGCGGTCTTTGTGTCCAGAGGTCCCTGATTGATAGTTTGGAACATGTGACCCACGGTTCCCTGACAAGGACCATTAAAAACAAAGCTATATTGCCAGAGTAATTATAAAATAAAGTTTCACATCATATCCTCTGTGATGATGCAGATGACATGCAGATTGAAGATGACGCCTTTTCAACAGGGTTTCTTTCTGGGAATGTATTTGGACACAAACCAGGAGTGTTCTACCAGCAGACAAGTTCTGGAATAACTGAATGCTATATCCACACACCTAATTGCATGACAGTAACCATCTTGGTACTCCCTCTTTCTATTGGACTATAGGAACACTGTTGTAGGAAAGAAAAAACATGCCCACTCTCATTAAAATGGGGTTTCTCATTAAAAAGGGATTTATGTGGGAATTGTCCAGTAAAATATACTATTTGTTGCTATTCTCACTTTGGTCACTGGATGGGGGTATAAGACCACAAATGAGAGAAGCAGAATTTTATTCAAGCTCAGAATTATAGCTCAGAATTCCCCTAGTAAGGGCGCAAGATACAATGTAAGATACATTTGGGGAACAACAGGAAACTACATAGATTGGTTGGGAGGGAAAACCTCAGGCTACAATGTTTAGAGCAGATGTATTATAAGGCAAAGCCAGAGGGACAGGCAGGGAGATCGTCCATAAACCTGCCAAGGGGAAGACTGGTGTAGACTCCTGCTCCTCGTGGGGCTACTACAGAGACGAGACCGAGTGCAGTTGAAAGCAAGTAGCAGGATGTGGATGTAGTGAAGCAGAGCTGCAGTGAGTTGCAGAGAGAGTGAGAAGACAGGGAGTCCACGCAGACAGGAGAGGACTTTGGCAGGAAAGACCCAGGGGGGTCCTGGCATTGGATGTGACAGAGAAGACACTCCTTAGGAGTAGAGAGGATCCAAAGGAAGCAACAGGCCCCACAAAGGTAGCCGCTGTGTCTGAAACTCTGGTTACATGTGGCTGCACCTACCTGAGGCCCCTGCCCTGAAGTGACTGTTGTGTGAGGGAGAAGCCTCTGTTGACACCGGGCAATTTTGCATCCCAGTCTGGGATACTCCATAGATGGTCTCCTCTATGAGGGGGTTCTCAGCTCAAACTGGGGTGGTGGCCACCCAAATCCCCCTCTGAAAAAAGGCCTACATTTAAATGGGAAATATAATACTGCCT
Organism: Gastrophryne carolinensis; assembly: GCA_027917425.1. NCBI lineage: Eukaryota > Metazoa > Chordata > Amphibia > Anura > Microhylidae > Gastrophryne > Gastrophryne carolinensis. The sequence goes on from CM051243.1 coordinate 48,298,708, forward strand.
AGCCCCTATGCTTAAACATTCTGATAAGAAAGAGAACCTATGTGCTTCTGCCTGAAGGACACAAGACTACTTAACCCTTACACTGAAATGTCCTTAAGAAACAATTGTGCCTGTGTTGGTTTTCTACGAAGTGATGCAAGTTTATTTGGAACTGTGTATTTGATCGTGACGTGGGTTAAAGTATTAACTCTTTTCATTCAACATGCAACAATCTTTTCATGCAACAATAAAACAAGCTGATGCTTTCACTTATCCTGCTTGCCATTGAGTGTCTGCTGAGATACCATCTTGGTAGCTCCACATGCTGTGGTCCCATTAACCCTTACCTTCAGCTACCATACCTGTGTGCTGTGACATTGCCTGAGATAAGTTGACACCGTGACATTTACTGGATTGCAATTAAAGCTGACCGTGACTGCCGGCCAACCCCTATAACTACCGTTATATCACCTTCTAATGTCTACAGAATTAGAAGGCAGTTCAGGCAGCTCAGACATCCACAAAGCATTACTTGGAGGCAGTTTGCTTTTGGTGGAGGGACACATTTAACTTGAATAACTCTTTACAAAAACATTGGTGCCCTCCTGTTCAAAATACTGACAGGGGATTGGCGGGTGGAGATCCGATTCCCAGCCCCAGTACTCGCCTACGGCCGCAGAAGAAGCCCAATCTTTGACCCCAGTACTCCAATTGTCAAAAATGCTGTTCCTCTGAGCCTACAGCGAGGGGGGGGGGGGGGGTTATCTGCTCCACATACTGGTGAGGAATTGTCAGGGAAAGGTTTATTCCTGGCCCCAATATTCACCTACTCATATTCCTCTTTCTGCATACCAGCGGAAGAACTTCCATGATTTCTCGTTTAGCCTGCCAGATTGTGGACCCATATGACTGTTGGTGGCTAGTGGGGTTCCATCAAGTGGGGACATGCTTTAGTATGTTACCCCCCCCCCCCCCCCCCCCCCGCTGCAGGGCAGAGGGGACCAACAGTCAGTTTTTGACCATCTGCCCTCTTTAAGGTGGACATATCAGCAGGATTTTTACTATCCTGGTGATGGGTCCCAAATCAGGATGCCCCATAATGAACTTAGACGGGGCCTGCCCTGGAGTCTCTTTGACCTTCCATAAGATCTCATAACTACAGTAATTCAACTGAACACCCAGTGTTTGGCTTCTGAGTGCAGAGAAAGCTTTGTAACAGCAGGAGGATGGCTGAATAAATGTGTGTGTGTGTGTGTGTGTGTGTGTGTGTGTGTGTGTGTGTGTGTGTGTGTGTGTGTGTGATGAATTTTTGATGGGTTTCAGACTATATATAAGAAAAAAAGGCTCATTGACTCTTATAATGGAGCAAGGGCAGTACTAGTGTTCACCCACACACAGGGCCAACATCAGGGCAGGATGGCCAAAACCAGTGTCTTGAGCCCCAGTCCTGAGTATTCTGCGTCACCCGCTAATGCAGCCACTGTTTAAGTGCAAGTTGGCAACGCCAGGGGCCAAATTCTATACTGCAGGGTGGAACTAAAAAAAATGTTGCTTGTTATCCCAGCACCTGGTTCCTGATCCACCACAGCCACCGCACAGTGCCCCTGGCCCCCTGTAAACACCATCAGGGCCCCTGGCCTCCCACTGCTACCATCAGTACCCAGGGCACCTTGCAGCCAACACACAGAGCTCCTGGTCCCCCACAGCTGTCACACATGGCCCCTGGTCCCCCACAGCCATCACTCAGGGCCCCTGGTCCCCTGTAGCCACCTCACAGGGCCCCTGCAGTCATCCCTAGGGCCCCTGGACCCTGCAACCTCCTCACAGGCTCCCTTGTCACTAAGCAGTTCCTGCTGCAGTCGACCAGGGTCGAGCCACCAGCAAACAGTCCCAATTGCACTCAACCAGACCACACTACCACCAGCAGCCAAGGCACACAGACAATTACCAGGGGCAAGCCGCAAGTGCGGCAGCTCAGCCCCACTGACAAAAAATCAGGAACTTGCAACCATTGACCTGGGCCATGCTGTGACCATTCCTAACTGAGCAGGTAATGGGCTGGGGGTATATAGTTGATGGGGTTATATATTGCTAAGGGGGTCATACGCGTAATGTTGGGAGGTGTTAGCATTTATTACTAACATATTTGTATATCTAATAATGTTTCCGTCCAGAATCACTCTGGTCACTAAGGTGCAAATTAACCATAGCCCCAAGGGGGGTTATAAATTACTCTGTTAAAAGAAAACCTTCAACATAAGATGGCAAACTATCACACCAAAGCTGGAGACAGCACTGGGCATCTCACATTCAATATGGATGATTCCTAATAAATAGGTATAGCTTTGCTTTTCAGCTGTTCCATATAAGATTCACTCTATTTATTTTAGATGGTGGAGTGGTTCTTTAAGCTGGCAGTGAGCATCCATGTAAGCGGCTGGAGATCGTCTCTCTCCTTGAGATCTGTTTGCATTTCCTGAAGATGACAGCGCAGAGAGGCGGCTGGGTGACAAGGTAATTTCCCAGCTTTAATCCACACTACCATCATGGGGTCATGTCTTCAGTCTCATCTCCTTCCTGAGCGTGACGGATTAAATATTCCCACAGCTATGGCTGGAAGATTATCACGTGTCTATAAAATCTAAAGTCAGATTAGGCTATGAGAGGGGGATGTCTCATTTCCTGGCTGCGCGACATGTGTTCTCATATTAGGCTGTAAATGAGCCTGTGTCCAAGTGTCAATCAAACGGGTAGGGAGACTCTGCCATGCCAACACCTAGAGATGAGATAATGGACGAGTCTAGTTAAAACATGGCACTGTTTTCACACGTTTATAATGACTATTGCCCCGGCATAGCTTGAGGATTCCTGGACTGGATGCAAAATATGATCCTGGGTGCTCTCAGCCAAATCTGTTAATTTATTTGCTGGATGGCAGCATTGCCTCCCAATGCGGAATGGTGGTAATAAGCATTTTTTTTTCTAATGCGTTCCCCAATTGCCAGCAAAGTCCTTCTTCTTCTCTCTATATATACTGGTGTGTGTGTGTGTGTGTGTGTGTGTGTGTGTGTGTGTGTATATATATATATATATATATATATATATATATATATAGTTAATATGTATAGTTAAAGCAGAATAAAACGGTATTTTGACTATCCCGGCTTTTATACCATACCTCTACTGCATGAACCCCCCCCCCCCAGAACGCCCAGAAAAACTCCCCTCTTTCAGTCCAACAACCCATGCACGGACTCTCGTCCAATCAGAGCTGTTTGCAGTGCATATTTAATGCTTGGCAAATGGCTTTGTTTATATGCAGGGCTTCTGCATCCCCAACCCATCTGAGTGGCTGGGGACGGGTGCTCTCACAGCCTGAAGATGCAGGGATTTAGCTGTCAGGCTTACAAGCAGGGTGAGTACTGCCAGCGAGGAAGCCCCTTGTGAGCTGGTGGGGCAACAGTGAAACCTTAGCAAGGTAGGCTAAGAATAGGTCAGAACCAGCAAGACACTAGACCTAGGAACCTGGAGTCTAAGACTAACCCTTGTCTTTGCTAAGCCCCCCCGCAAGGGAGGATAGACTGGACTGCAGGAAAGGTCCAGGTCGGGTACCCAGGGAATGAGGTGCTGGACAACTAGGCTAGATTAGCACGGTACCTGAGAAGCTGAATAGGTGAGTAGCATGGTCTGTAAACTGGCCGGGGTCAAGGGTCACAAGTGTAGCAGCAGAACAAGAAAACAAGACGAAGGTTGAAGCAGGCAGTGCATGGTCGTAAGCGAAGGTAAGCCATGGTCAAGCCAAAGGGTCAGTCGAGAGAGCAAATGTGGTCCGATGGTCCGGCATATCAGGAGAGCAATCCAAGGGTTAAACCTAAAGAAAAGTCGAGGGAGAAACCGGGTCACAACAATAGATCTGCTGGATATCAAGGGAGCTCTGGAACACAGGAAACCAGGAAGGCTAATGATAAGGCAGCACTGTGACGATGTCAGGTCCTCCTTTTAAATGTCAGCATACAGGTGAGACGTACAGGAATCGGACTGTCAGCAGAAACAGAATCCGGGCTTGTGAATGGATGTATGCACAGGGGAAAACCTAGAAGTGGATTGCCTGTTAGAATTGAATGCTGGCTTCCGCACAGATACACAAATGCACAAAGACTTGGAGAGCCCGGAGGTATTCTGACATGTCCCCCCCCCCCCCCCCCCTTAAAGACGGCCTCTGGACAACTCCAGATGCTGGACATTATACACAGGCTCCCAAAAATTATCTTCTGGGCCGAAGCCTTTCCATTTCACAAGATACTGGACAGTGGACCTCCGAATACAGGAATCTAGAATCCTCTCCACCTCCAATTCTTTTAGCACCTTCAGTTATTACAGGGTCAGGAGGAGGATTAGAATTACCTCGTAGGTTTGCAGGTTTCAGCTAGGAGGTGTAAAAAACTGGATGGATCTTATATGATGGCGGTAACAAAAGTTCATAGGCTAGGTTAATTTTTCTCAGGATAGGAAAAGGACCAATGAATTTAGGTCCCAATTTTCTTGAAAAACACTGGAGCTTCAGGTGCAGTGTAAACCTTAGTTCCAGGTTTGTAGTCCAGGTCAGGTTTCCGGTGCTGGTCAGCGACAGACTTGAAGTGCTTTTGAGCCTCCTGAACGGATTTACTTAATTGTTGGTGTACTGAACAAAGATGTTGGGCAAGGAATTGTGCTGCAGGGACAGAACTCTCACCAGGAAGATGAGCGCACTAGGATACCAGACAAAGTGTCCTTTCTGCTACTGGTAGGAGATCCAGCCAATCATCCAGGAAATATAACAATGGAGATATTGTTTCAGCGTCTGGTTAGTCCGTTGGCCATTTGTCGATGGGTGGTGTGGTAAAGAAGGGGCCAGAGATATCTTAAGGACCTGACAAAGGCTCTTCCAGAACATGGCAAAAAACTGAGAGCACCTGTTTGAAACAATTGCAAATGGTAATCCATGCATTTCCATGGACTGTTGGGTACTGACAGTGGCATAAGCAAACCAGAAGACTTGACGGGCTGGGTTTTGTGATGGGCACAAATGTCACAGATTGCACATGGTTGACCAAAAGTAGTAGTGGCTAAGTAGCTTGAGGGTCTTCTTAACCCTGAAGTGGCTAGCTAGAGGGTGATCATGACTAAACTTGAGGATCTCAGTACTCAGGGAACTTGGTACCAAGATTTTCCCCTTATGGATCCAGAAACCTTCTGAAAGGACTGTTGGTGCTTGCAGTTCTGGATTGGAATTCTTGGACTCCTCATGTATCGGAAGGATCAGCTCAGTCTCGAGAAGGAGGAAGCGATTGCTTGAAGGAGATTGCTTTGTGGGTCAAGGAGAGTTTCTTTCTGATGTAACTGTGACAGGGCATTGGACTTAACATTCCTATTTCCAAGGTGAAAAGTTGTATGGACACGGAACCTGGAAAAGAACAGGGACCAACGAGCTTGATGAGGATTATGTTTTTGGGCTGATTTCAGGTATTTCAAGTCTTTGTGATCCATGATGATCAAAACTGGATGTGGTGCAACTTCAAAGATGTATCTTCATTCTTCCTTTGATCTTAAGGAGTTCACGGTCCCCTACATTGTATTTCCTGCCTGAATCAGAAAGTTTGCGGGGGAAGTAAGCAACAGGTTGCAGGGTACTGTGCTTTTCGGAACGTTAGGAGAGAAAAGCTCCAACAAGCGTACACCTCCATGCTAAATGTTTTTTGTGGATCCGGGTGTACTTGAATCGGGGCAATTGTAAAGCGACTCTTTAGGTGTTGAAATGCCTCTTGAGCAGCTTTTGACCATAAGAACTTAGACTTAGTTAGGTCAGTAATTGGTTTAACAGTTTTTGAGAAGTTGCAGATACATTTGCAGTAGAAGTTTGTAAATCCAACAAATCGCTCTGCTTCCTTCCAGGAAGACGGTGATGGCCAATCCAGGATTGCCGAAACTTTGCTGTGATCCATCTCTACTCCCTGGCATGAAATGATAAACCCCGGGAAGTGCACAGAAGTCTTCTTAAATTCGCACTTCTCCAGCTTGTACAGTCTGCTAGAACCTAGCATTCATGGTCCTGGTGTTCTTGTAAAGAAGATGAGTAGATCAAGATGTTGTCCAGATATATAATGACAAAGACATCCAGCAGGTCCCAGAAAATATCATTTACAAGGTTTTGGAAGACTGCTGGGGCATTGCACAACCCAAATTGCATTACTAGAAAATATCCGTACCTAAGGCTCGATTCAGAGAGACAAAAAAAAACTTCCGTTTTAGTGCCGATCTGTTTTTTGTGTGAAATGTTTCCGTTCTCGTATGAGTGTATGAGCGATTCTATGCATGCATTGAAAACCTTCTGTAAAGTTTCCGTCTGTTCGTACGGCAGATTACGAATACGAGGATGTCATTTTCCAGCGTGACTTTTCCGTTTCCTTTTCACATGTTACAACGTAGGCTTCCGTTTTTGCCCTTTTCCCATCGTATCCTCCCACGAATCCTTTACGTTTCCCGATAGATTCTGCTTCCCTGTTTCAATAAATATTCGTTCAGACGGAAATCCTTACGATCTAGCGCCTGCGCACTACAAACTTAACTCATTCAAGTGCTCGCTTACATATTTGCCACCCTCACTTCTACTGCAATGTTTAGCTAAATCACTTAGCACTACCCTCCATCTTCCCTTTTGGACCCTTAAAGCTCACCCAAACCACTTAGCACTATCCTCCATCTTCCCTTTTGGACCCTTAAAGCTCACCCAAATCACTTCTCGGTCACGTGAATATTCATCTTTAAATATTTCTGGACCCATTAGTTTTGTGTTAATGTATTTTGTAAATGAAATGACAATGTAACATTTTTTTTTGGATTCCATCATAAAATATAACATTTTAAAAATTTTAGAACATTTCTAATTTTTAAAATGATAAAAAACAAAATACATAGCAATGGCAGGTCACAGAACATTATTCTTCATCTGTGGTCCCCAACGAGTTGCGCAGCTCCTGCATCTCGCCCACCAACTGAAGGACCCTGACACTCAGTTGTGCCACTCTGGCACGTGTGGTCCCTGTTAAAAAACTTAAATTAAAATATTGGTATAACCTTGTTGGGGTCATACTGCAGTGCCCCCCCTCCCCCTGTATGGTCCAAACACCTAAATCTGGACTTAAAAAGCCAGAGGGCCCTCGCCACCACGGCCCGGGTTTTGCATAGTGCCCGATTAGAGAACCCCTGGCCCGCATTCTGCAGGCAAAGAACGGGCATCAGGAGCAAGGGTAGGAGTGGATATCCAGAATCCCCTGAAATAATTTAAAAATACTAACATAAAATACACATTCTAAGCTACAATATTGTTTAACATGTCATCAAGGGCTAAAAACAGCAATAGGTTAAGTCATGAGTCATCAACTATATTCATTGCCATACAGTGAAAATGGGTTAATGGAATGTGAGCAAACTTACCCAGGAGCCATCCACCAGATAATTCTCCTGACTCAAACTGACTAAATAAGCCGGAGCTCTGCAATATATAAAAATCATGGGACGACCCTGGATGCCCTGCAAGAACACTGAGGAATCGCATAGCTGGACCAAAGACTGCTTGTATGTTGTGTGAGTGGCACATCTTGCGGTTCCTGCAACCAAATATAAAATAATTACACAAAGCAAAGGTAACCGACTAAAACAATAACTCCTACAACAAATTAAGATTCAAGTTCAACAATCCAAATATAATTCACAAAGGACATAAGTCAAAAAAAATATAGCAATTATATGGATGTGTGGGAAAATAAATGTTTACATGCTAAGGACTAATTAAGGTCAGCATTAAAATGCATCTATAAGGCATACATGAAATGTATTGATTCAGGTATGCATTGCTATACAATTTATGGCCTTGGCCATGCTGATACATGCAATGCCTTGGTGCTAAAGGCGCGCAGACTCCTCCACATAGCCGCAAAACATGTTCAACAATAGCAATCCGAGCCCTCAAAGGTCCCGTAAGTTGATCGGAAATGAAACGGATTTATAGGGTGGTGGTCCGTCGGAAATCAGCTCTCTGAATCAGACGGAAACCCATCCCAACAACAGAAGTTTTCTGAACGAACGAAAAATTTCCGATTTTGTTTGGAAAATGATCCGAACTAACGGAAATGTTCTGATTTGCTTCCGTTCATCGAAAGCGCATTCCTGAACGTTCATACAAATGAAAAATGAATGAAAAAAAGCAAAAAAATGACAAACACCCACCAAAACTTTCACAGACAGCTACGGAAGTCTAGACGAATGTGTCTCTGAATCGAGCCTCTAGTGCGGAAAGCAGTCTTCCATTCATCGCCTTCACATATGCACAAGTTGTATGCACCCCAGAGGTCCAACTTGTCTTACAAGCAGAGGATAGGAGCCATAGGAAGTAGTCAGCCAAGCAAAGGTCAGAAGCCAAAAGGGATTGTCAGCAAGAGAGATTGTTTACTGTAATTCAAAAGATGCCGGCATCATTTCCAAGAATATCTGCTGGCAGTGACATATTGCACAGCGCACATATTAATGCACAGGCACGAATGCCGGCGCTGGAGACAATTGTCTTGAGATTGTTGGGACCAAACTGGTGGTGCGTGAACCAAAGTCTGGTATATCCTAGTGTGTAATTGCGCGGGTTATCCTTTATTTGCCCATGCACACCTTATATCACAGAATTCCTAAGTGGTGCCACATCATGACAAAAAGGATGTGAACGTGTGAAAAGCTTATGTATTTTATCTAGTACTGTGTTTCCCCTGAAAAATGTTGCTCCAAAAGTTGCATTAGGGCTTATTTTCAGGAGAATGTCGTATTATTCCATAAACAACAATCTACATTTATTTATAGAGCTGAAGATTAACCTTCTGTCCTGGCCTCTGTGCGGCTCTACAATGATGCAAATGTCAGCGAAGCCGCATGCAGGAGCCGAGACTTATATACATATATATATTAGTATACAGCGTGCCCCATGCCACACAAAAGCCCACTAAAGGCACAAAAGCGTCCACAAAAGCAGCAAATAGTTTCATTTTATGGAGCGGCACCCACCAGGAACATCAGGGGGCTGTGGCGGGTTGCTAGCAAACTGAGATACTTGGTGCCCCGGGCATGAATTGCCCCTGTCTGGTGCCCTGACCTTGATGGTGGCTTTCTGGTCCTGGGGCCAAATGCAGTTTCAAACAAACTAAAGAAGGCGAACTACCAAAGTTTGGATTGCAAAAAAGTAAAGGGATTTTAATTGAGGAAAAGGATCACAAGTGCTGTACAAATATGCATAACAATATCTCAAAGCAGTATACAGGTATAATGCAGAATGTGGTTATAGCCCCTTAAAGTGACCGCTAGGTGGAGCTCCTGTACATATAGATCAGCAATCAGTATATTACTATAAGCAGTGCACCATAAAGAATTCAGTTTAAGCCATATGATTTGCATGAAAGAGCAATATGTGCCCAATGGCAGTTAGAGGAGTGCTCCTGCTCCCCAATGTCCCAAAAGCTTTTCATATGGGCAAAACAAACGATAAATCAGTAATGGTACAGATATACAGAAAAGAATTCTTACAGGAAGGCGCAGGTGGAAGTAAAGACCCTCAACTTTTCGAAACGTTGAGGGTCTTTACTTCCAACTGCGCCTGCCTGTAAGACTTTTTTTCTGTATATCTGTACCATTACTGATTTATCGTTTGTTTTGTTTTGTTTAATCATATGGCTTAAACTGATTTATTTATGGTGTACAGCTTATAGTAATATACTGATTGCTGATCTATATGTACAGGAGCTCCACCTAGCGGTCACTTTAAGGGGCTATAACCACATTCTGCATTATACCTGTATACTGCTTTGAGATATTGTTATGCATATTTGTACAGCACTTGTGATCCTTTTCCTCAATTAAAATCCCTTTACTTTTTTGCAATCCAAACTTTGGTAGTTCGCCTTCTTTAGTTTGTTTAACACTGCATTGTCCCCCTGTGGGTAGTACACAGGTTAAGAAGACTGAACACCGCTGATTTACTTACCTTTTTCCTGTTGCTTCATAATATACTCTTTAGGTGTGCTTCAACCATTATTGTTTTAATTGCCAAATGCAGTTTCCACATTTGCCCCTTGCCCCACTGTGAGCTCTGCACTTCCCAAACCTTATTGCTTTGTCTCAATAGAAGACAAGGGTACGGCATTATGCAGTAATTACATCATGGCTGCTCCCATGAACAATAATAGTTAGTTAGACTGGACTGGCCCTTTAAGTGGCAGCTACGCGAGTCTAACGATTTTGTGTAGCAGTCTACTTGTATAGCTCTAGAAATTTCCCACCAGATGTGTAACATCATCCCTTGCACGTCGCCAGCATCTGTCGGACTTGGCCCCTCCAAAAACTGTAACAAATCCCTCCAAATTTAATGAGTTTCACCGGGCATCTGTACCATCTAACCAGCAGTTTGTAGATTCTTTACTGACTCTTACAGGCAAAACTCTCAGACTGGCCAAGGAGGTTCCCAAGCAGAAACTGGAGTACCTGTCCATATGACCACAATAAGCTGTACACTCCATATTGGAAGAGTGTCAGATGAGGCCAAATTTGAAGTCCACCAAGCAAAACTCTATGTCTAACCCCCAGATGAGGCCAGAATTGAAGTCCACCAAGGAAAATGCTGTGTCTGACCTAAAGAACACCATCCTCATAGTGAATTATGGTGGTGGAAGCATCATGCTGTGTGGATATTTTTCAACAGCAGGAACTGGGAATCTAGTTCAAGTTGAGGGAAAGATGGATGGTGCCAAAAGGGATATTCTTGAGCAAAATCTGTTTCAGTCAGTCAGTCATTTTATGACTAGAGTGGAGGTTCACCAGTAGCAGTAGAAGTAGCAGTAGTAAATAAATGCAACGGTCACTTTAATACATTAATACACTTCACCCTGTCCCACTCTGGGACTCAGACATGAAGGAGTTTTTTCTGCCCCCAGAAGAAGGCACATAAGTTAGTGGCGGTTGAGCCATGCTATTAGTCCTTTCCTCTCTATAGCTGCCCTTGAAAAGGTGTGCAACCAAGGTGCTAGAGGAGCTCCCACAGCCAGCGCATCTGCAGATCAACAACTACTAAGGTGTAACAAACCCTTATATAACATAAAGCCACACTAAACTAGAGAATATTCTGGGCCCTCTAGTCTAAAACACCCCCAATGGCCTATATTGTATGAAATACATCCCTTCACTGAGGGAGCTCTGCCACCTACTACCCATAATTTGGTACTTCACCTTACTCCATATATCCAAAGCTGCTGAAACAATAAAGGGGTTAGGGAGAAATGGGGACATCCCACACGTGTAAATGTGTTAGAATGGCTTAGTCAATGCCCAGATTTTAATCCAATTGAGAATCTGTTGTCCGCCTTGAATATTGCTGCTCACCAGCGTATGGCAAACATTCCAGTGGCAAGATGTTCATAGAGACTTATCCAAGGTGAATTGCAGCTGTAATTCCTGCAAAATGTGTCAAAAGTACCAACTTTTAGCCAAGCCAGACCAAATTTTTGATTACTGCACAAGGCAGATCAAGTAATTTACTAATGCCCAAGACAGGGTTACTAATAAATACAGGTTTGTATATTGTGTTAAAGAGCTCAGAGCATAGCAATAAAGATGTTCTTTATATATAAAAATAAAAAATATACTTAATAACAAAAAAAGCAAGCTAGCAAAGGTAATAATATATAAAAATACAAAAAAAACTTACATCACCATTGAGTAAACAAATATCATCTTTCGAGAGGTAACTCAATGGGACATGACACCACTTCACCACGGTAAAGAGGTGGAAATTCATCATCATGTGTCTTAACATTAACTGTAGAATCTGTATACAGCAAAAGACAATAGAGAGCATCTGTGGGATAATTACACTGTGTTCCCATCACAGGTAAACGATTCCTGCTCCTGGATAAACGCTGCTCACTTCAGCCCGAGTAGCTCATTTCACACTTTTTCAAGCCAGTGGTCTTGCTGTTTCATGTAGCTTTTCAAATATGCTGATTATTAACCCATACTCAAGCAGGTTGCTTGCTCAAGTGAGTAATAATTCATTTGTTGCAAGATTTTTTATTAAAGCGGAACAAAACCCCGGGCTTTTGTTCTGTCGCCCAAGGGCATCCCAATTTGGGATGTCCCGCTGTTTGAAACCCACCAAATCACCCAGTAAAACTCACATCCTCCCAGTCCTATGGCACATGTGTGGGCTCTTGTCTAGTCAGAGCCGTTTGCCCTGAATATGTAATACTCATGAAACAGCTTCGTTCACATGCAGAGCTCTGCAAACAGGAGTGTGAGCAGCCACATCCCCTGTAGTCCGCTCCTGCCCTTAGCCTATCTGCATGAATCTGAATCACAGACCAAAGTTGAGGGGAGGTGATCACCTGATGTTTACATTGGTGAGGGAGCCAGAAGGAAGGTGAGTCTTGTGGTGCCCACAGGGGGTTTACACAGTGGGCACCCCAGTTTGGGGTGCCCCACGGGAAGGTCAGTGGCCAGAAATCTAAATCTAGAGCCTGAAATATAAAAGATTAGTCAGCCAGCTTGGGTATTGTTCTGCTTTAGAGACAAACACCCCCTCAATTGCGTTAGTGATTATAGATATATAATTACAGAGATTAAACCGGACCTTCAACACCAATAAAAAGCGCAAACCCTTAAGAAAAAATTCCCCAACGTCTAAAATTAATATATTTTATGTTTTTAGCCACTTTGTATTCTTTCCCCCACTGGGCTGCAACTCTATTCAGGACTATGCAATCCCAGAATGCAGAGTGGCACAGTCAGAAGACAATTCCAACACCGTTCCTCTTTAGAGAAACAGATAGATACAAACAGCTTATAGCGCCTGGCTCTACAGGAGGTCCCTAGGACCAGCTGGTGCCTGGGAGCACCCTGAAGTGGGTGTGATGGAGTGGTGGCTGTGGTGGAGAGCCACAGGTGACCCCGTGACTAGAGATGAGCGAACGAAAAATTTGATTCGACTGATTTGCCGAATTTTCCGACAAAAATCGTTTCGACCCGAATTTACTCGCGACAAAACGCTATTAAAAACGGCAATTTCTGAGCCTCCTAGAGCCTCAATAGGGTTGTAAACCATTCTGCCTTGCTGTAACACACACAGGATGCGTGCTGGGTTAGTTAAATAATACTTTGAATAAATATCACATGCAGATCAGAGGCATCGCTAATAGAATCGCAGAGCGGCACAATTGCAGGGAGTTGAAGTGGCATCACTATGAGGGGTAGGAGCCCAAACATTGCTTTAAAGAGACACAGGAGTTGGCAGCAGCAGGAGCCCAAAAATTGGATGAATCACACCCTGGAGTTGGCAGCAGCAGCAGCAGCAGGAGCCCAAATATTACTTTAAAGAGACACTGGAGTTGGCTTCAGGAGCCCAAAAATTGGATGAATCACACCCTGGAGTTGGCAGCAGCAGGAGCCCAAATATTACTTTAAAGAGACCCTGGGGTTGGCTTCAGGAGCCCAAAAATTGGATGAATCACACCCTGGAGTTGGCAGCAGCAGCAGGAGCCCAAATATTACTTTAAAGAGACCCTGGGGTTGGCTTCAGGAGCCCAAAAATTGGATGAATCACACCCTGGAGTTGGCAGCAGCAGCAGGAGCCCAAACATTGCTTTAAATAGACACTGGGGTTGGCTTCAGTAGCCCAAAAATTGGATGATTCACACCCTGGAGTTGGCAGCAGGAGCCCAAACATTACTTTAAAGAGACACTGGGGTTGGCTTCAGTAGCCCAAAAATTGGATGAATCACACCCTGGAGTTGGCAGCAGCAGCAGGAGCCCAAACATTACTTTAAAGAGACACTGGGGTTGGCTTCAGGAGCCCAAAAATTGGATGAATCACACCCTGGAGTTGGCAGCAGCAGCAGCAGGAGCCCAAACATTACTTTAAAGAGACCCTGGGGTTGGCTTCAGGAGCCCAAAAATTGGATGAATCACACCCTGGAGTTGGCAGGAGTTGGCAACAGCAGCAGCAGCAACAGGAGCCCAAACATTACTTTAAAGAGACCCTGGGGTTGGCTTCAGGAGCCCAAAAATTGGATGAATCACACCCTGGAGTTGGCAGCAGCAGCAGGAGCCCAAACATTACTTTAAAGAGACACTGGGGTTGGCTTCAGTAGCCCAAAAATTGGATGAATCACACCCTGGAGTTGGCAGCAGCAGCAGGAGCCCAAACATTACTTTAAAGAGACCCTGGGGTTGGCTTCAGGAGCCCAAAAATTGGATGAATCACACCCTGGAGTTGGCAGCAGCAGCAGCAGGAGCCCAAATATTACTTTAAAGAGACACTGGGGTTGGCTTCAGGAGCCCAAAAATTGGATGAATCACACCCTGGAGTTGGCAGCAGCAGGAGCCCAAATATTACTTTAAAGAGACCCTGGGGTTGGCTTCAGGAGCCCAAAAATTGGATGAATCACACCCTGGAGTTGGCAGCAGCAGCAGGAGCCCAAATATTACTTTAAAGAGACCCTGGGGTTGGCTTCAGGAGCCCAAAAATTGGATGAATCACACCCTGGAGTTGGCAGCAGCAGCAGGAGCCCAAACATTGCTTTAAAGAGACACTGGGGTTGGCTTCGTTAGCCCAAAAATTGGATGATTCACACCCTGGAGTTGGCAGCAGGAGCCCAAACATTACTTTAAAGAGACACTGGGGTTGGCTTCAGTAGCCCAAAAATTGGATGAATCACACCCTGGAGTTGGCAGCAGCAGCAGGAGCCCAAACATTACTTTAAAGAGATACTGGGGTTGGCTTCAGGAGCCCAAAAATTAGATGAATCACACCCTGGAGTTGGCAGCAGCAGCAGCAGGAGCCCAAACATTACTTTAAAGAGACCCTGGGGTTGGCTTCAGGAGCCCAAAAATTGGATGAATCACACCCTGGAGTTGGCAGCAGCAGCAGGAGCCCAAACATTACTTTAAAGAGACACTGGGGTTGGCTTCAGTAGCCCAAAAATTGGATGAATCACACCCTGGAGTTGGCAGCAGCAGCAGCAGCAGGAGCCCAAATATTACTTTAAAGAGACCCTGGGGTTGGCTTCAGGAGCCCAAAAATTGGATGAATCACACCCTGGAGTTGGCAGCAGCAGCAGGAGCCCAAACATTGCTTTAAAGAGACACTGGGGTTGGCTTCAGTAGCCCAAAAATTGGATGAATCACACCCTGGAGTTGGCAGGAGTTGGCAACAGCAGCAGCAGCAACAGGAGCCCAAACATTACTTTAAAGAGACCCTGGGGTTGGCTTCAGGAGCCCAAAAATTGGATGAATCACACCCTGGAGTTGGCAGCAGCAGCAGGAGCCCAAACATTACTTTAAAGAGACACTGGGGTTGGCTTCAGTAGCCCAAAAATTGGATGAATCACACCCTGGAGTTGGCAGCAGCAGCAGGAGCCCAAATATTACTTTAAAGAGACCCTGGGGTTGGCTTCAGGAGCCCAAAAATTGGATGAATCACACCCTGGAGTTGGCAGCAGCAGCAGGAGCCCAAACATTGCTTTAAAGAGACACTGGGGTTGGCTTCAGTAGCCCAAAAATTGGATGAATCACACCCTGGAGTTGGCAGCAGCAGCAGGAGCCCAAACATTACTTTAAAGAGACCCTGGGGTTGGCTTCAGGAGCCCAAAAATTGGATGAATCACACCCTGGAGTTGGCAGCAGCAGCAGGAGCCCAAACATTGCTTTAAAGAGACACTGGGGTTGGCTTCAGTAGCCCAAAAATTGGATGAATCACACCCTGGAGTTGGCAGCAGCAGCAGGAGCCCAAACATTGCTTTAAAGAGACACTGGGGTTGGCTTCAGTAGCCCAAAAATTGGATGATTCACACCCTGGAGTTGGCAGCAGGAGCCCAAACATTACTTTAAAGAGACACTGGGGTTGGCTTCAGTAGCCCAAAAATTGGATGAATCACACCCTGGAGTTGGCAGCAGCAGCAGGAGCCCAAACATTACTTTAAAGAGACACTGGGGTTGGCTTCAGTAGCCCAAAAAGTGGATGAATCACACCCTGGAGTTGGCAGCAGCAGCAGGAGCCCAAACATTACTTTAAAGAGACCCTGGGGTTGGCTTCAGGAGCCCAAACATTGGATGAATCACACCCTGGAGTTGGCAGCAGCAGCAGCAGGAGCCCAAATATTACTTTAAAGAGACCCTGGGGTTGGCTTCAGGAGCCCAAAAATTGGATGAATCACACCCTGGAGTTGGCAGGAGTTGGCAGCAGCAGCAGCAGCAACAGGGGCCCGAACATTACTTTAAAGAGACACTGGGGTTGGCTTCAGGAGCCCAAAAATTGGATGAATCACACCCTGGAGTTGGCAGCAGCAGCAGCAGCAGGAGCCCAAACATTACTTTAAAGAGACCCTGGGGTTGGCTTCAGGAGCCCAAAAATTGGATGAATCACAACCTGGAGTTGGCAGCAGCAGCAGGAGCCCAAACATTACTTTAAAGAGACCCTGGGGTTGGCTTCAGTAGCCCAAAAATTGGATGAATCACACCCTGGAGTTGGCAGCAGCAGCAGGAGCCCAAACATTACTTTAAAGAGACACTGGGGTTGGCTTCAGGAGCCCAAAAATTGGATGAATCACACCCTGGAGTTGGCAGCAGCAGCAGCAGCAGGAGCCCAAACATTACTTTAAAGAGACCCTGGGGTTGGCTTCAGGAGCCCACAAATTGGATGAATCACACCCTGGAGTTGGCAGCAGCAGCAGCAGCAGCAGCAGGAGCCCAAACATTACTTTAAAGAGACCCTGGGGTTGGCTTCAGGAGCCCAAAAATTGGATGAATCACACCCTGGAGTTGGCAGCAGCAGCAGGAGCCCAAACATTACTTTAAAGAGACACTGGGGTTGGCTTCAGGAGCCCAAAAATTGGATGAATCACACCCTGGAGTTGGCAGCAGCAGCAGCAGGAGCCCAAACATTACTTTAAAGAGACCCTGGGGTTGGCTTCAGGAGGCCAAAACTTGGATGAATCACACCCTGGAGTTGGCAGCAGCAGCAGCAGGAGCCCAAATATTACTTTAAAGAGACCCTGGGGTTGGCTTCAGGAGCCCAAAAATTGGATGAATCACACCCTGGAGTTGGCAGCAGCAGCAGGAGCCCAAACATTACTTTAAAGAGAGCCTGGGGTTGGCTTCAGGAGCCCAAAAATTGGATGAATCACACCCTGGAGTTGGCAGGAGTTGGCAGCAGCAGCAGCAGCAACAGGAGCCCAAACATTACTTTAAAGAGACCCTGGGGTTGGCTTCAGGAGCCCAAAAATTGGATGAATCACACCCTGGAGTTGGCAGCAGCAGCAGGAGCCCAAACACTACTTTAAAGAGACACTGGGGTTGGCTTCAGGAGCCCAAAAATTGGATGAATCACACCCTGGAGTTGGCAGCAGCAGCAGGAGCCCAAACATTACTTTAAAGAGACACTGGGGTTGGCTTCAGGAGCCCAAAAATTGGATGAATCACACCCTGGAGTTGGCAGCAGCAGGAGCCCAAACATTACCTTAAAGAGACACTGGAGTTGGCTTCAGGAGCCCAAAAATTGGATGATTCACACCCTGGAGTTGGCATCAGCAGGAGCCCAAAAATTGGCCTAAAGACATAAATTTGTTTTGCACCATTTGGAAAGTGTAAAACGTGGCACCATGCTGAATCTAGTCGCATGCATCAGGCATTGGTGGGTGGAAATCCTGGCTGATCCATCCCTGATTCATTTTGACAAAGGTGAGTCTCTCCACATTTTTGGTTGACAGACGAGTTCTCCTCGCCGTAACTATGGCCCCCGCCGCACTAAACACCCACTCAGATGGCACGCTACTTGCCGGGCAGGACAGCTTTTCCAGGGCAAACTCTGCTAGTTGCGGCCACAAATCAAGTTTGGCTGCCCAGAAGTCCAGCGGATCCTCAAGGTGTGTTGGCATGGTCATGTCAAAGTATGACATGACCTGCTGGTTCAGGTCCTGCTCCAGGTCTTCCTGCTGCTCATGAGTAGCCTCACTATGCGGGTGTAGAAAGCTACTCATTAGCGACTGAAGACTGAGGCTGCTGCTGCTGATGGAGCTGCTGCTCCTGCCAACCCCCCCAGCGGCCATGGCAGTGGAAGGTGAGCGCAGAGGTCCCCTCGAGTCAGACCTGCGAGAGTATGGACCATGGCGCAGATAGGCATCGGCCAACTGCCTACGTAGAATGTCTTTGTAGAATGTTCAGTTTGTCCTCCCTCTCGGTGGGTTTAAAAAATGCCCCCATTTTGTGCCGGAAGCGAGGGTCCAATAAGGTGGACAGCCAGAAGTCATCCCGCCGACAGATGGAAACAATTCTGGGGTCACTACGCAAGCACGTGAGCATGCTTCGTGCCATTTGCGCAAGTGACTCGGATGGACTACCTGTCCCCATCTCCACTGCATACTGCCACGGTGTGCCCGGGTCCTCTGTCTCGCCTTCCTCAAAAACCTCTAGCTCCTCTGGCTGCTCCTGCTCCTCCTCTCCTGTCCGCTGACTAGATAAACCAGCCATTTCGCCAAGCCTAAACTGTGTTTCGCTGGGCAACTCATCCTCCTCCTCTTCCTCCTCCTCCTCCAGTTCAGCTCCAACGGGGTTCATGTGGCCGTAAGATGTAAACGCCATGTCTCCAGTGCCCTGACCAGCCATGGTTTCCAACATGTGCTGTAGTACATGAAGCAGTGGAATCACGTCGTTCATCCCGTAATCCTGCCGACTGACAAATAAAGTGGCTTCCTCAAAGGGCCTGAGCAAACGGCAGTGGTCACGTATGAGCTGCCACTGGTTGACATTGAAGTTACACAGGGGAGTCCCCCTATCTGCTTGGATCATCAGGAAATCCGTGATGGCTTTTCTCTGTTCATATAATCGGTCCAACATGTGAAGGGTGGAATTCCAACGGGTGGAAACATCGCAAATCAGACTATGTTGGGGGATACCATTCTGACGCTGTAGCTCAAGAAGGGTGTGTTTGGCAGTGTATGAGTGGCTGAAGTGCATGCAAAGTTTCCTTGAAGTTGTTAGGATGTCTTGCAGATGGGGGGAACACTTCAGAAACCGCTTGACAACCAGATTGAAGACGTGAGCCATGCAGGGGGCATGGGTCAGGCTTCCTTGGCGCAGCGCAGACAAAATGTTCTTCCCATTGTCGGTAACCATGATTCCCATTTTAAGTTTTCTTGGAGTAAGCCATGTTTGGATTTCCTGATGAATACATTTAAGCAGTTCCTCCCCTGTGTGACTCCGTTCGCCAAGACAAACCATGTGAAGCACTGCGTGACACCTCCGTGCCCTGCACACATGGTAGACTGGAGGGGCACTGAGACTTGAGCCTACAGTGGAGGGTGAGGAGATGGCGGAGGATGAGGAGGCCGAGTCGCACGGTGTCACAGGCCCAACGGGCAGGGAGCGCGGAGGCCGAAGCGGCGTCCAAGCTGCTGCTGCTGCAAAGGGACCACATTCACCCAGTGGGCCGTAAACGACATGTACTGTCCCTGACCGTAGTTACAGCTCCAGATGTCGGCGCTGCCATGCACTTTGCTACACACCGACAGGCTCAAGGACTGGCCCACCTTCTGTTCAACAAAAGTGTGCAGCGCTGGTACTGCCTTCTTGGCAAAGAAATGACGGCTTGGGACTCTCCACCTCGGCTCGGCACAAGCCATCAGTTCTCTGAAAGGTGCAGATTCCGCCACCTGAAAAGGGAGCGACTGCAGCACCAGCAACTTGGACAGGAGCACATTCAGCTTCTGCGCCGTAGGATGAGTGGGCGCATACTGCTGTCTCTTGGACATGGCTTCGCTGATGGATTGCTGGCGGGATGCATGACTTGGAGGAGGAGGAGGAGGAGCACGCTTCACCTTCTGCCTACATATCTTGCATGTGGCCTGCATGTTACCCTCCTGCGGATGCTTCAGGGAAAACTGCCACACTGCCGAGTAGCTACTTTTCCCACCCCCTGGCCTCACTGATTCACTGCTGCTGTTGCCAACTCCAGGAACCCCTGCTCCACTACCTCCCGATAAGGTAGACTGCCGCACAGCAGGTGCTCTACCCCGGCCCCGGCCCCGGCCGGCTCGAGCCTTTGGAATTGTGCCCCCATGCTGACTGCTACCACCTTGCTGCCTCAGCTGCTGACTCCGGGGCAACCTGCGCCCCTCTTCTCCTGATGATGACGATGAAGCCCCTTCATCACCCGGCTCCCAAGTGCGATCGGCTTCATCGTCATCATCATTATCACCGAGTTGTGGCTGTACGTCACTGATGTTCGTGGATTCGTCAACAGTGTCTGGCGCAGGAGCTGGAACGCTCGCAGCACCCACGACACTGTCCACATCACTATTTGTCTGCCTAGCTAAAGAAGCCACCTCCATTTCTTGGCTGGGCAGTAGCTGCTGACTGTCCTCTATCTGATCGTCCTCCTCACTAAAGAGTGGAGCTGAACCCAAAGCATTGGATACGTCGCTGGGGGAGGGAACGGCGTAGGACAGAGGCAATGGGAGGACAGGGACTGCTCTCGGGGCATGCCAACTCAGGGTTGTGTCAGAGGAACCTACCGACCCTAGACTGGGGGTCTCAGACGTAAGTTGTGATGATGTTGTTGATGAGCGCGTCAACCAATCTACCACGGCAGATGCGTTACTGGTGGAGACCCGACCGCTAGCAGATACTGGCAGATTAGGTCTCTCAGCGTGACTCCTGCTGCTACTGGCCGCCAGTCTGCGGCGAGCTCTGCCTGCGGAATCTTGGCCTCTGCCACTCCTCTTTTCACTTCCAGGAACTTGTCTGCCCGACATAGTCTAACTGGCTTGGTAGTAGGTGATATTTTAAGAACCCCCGGGCAGCGGTGGGTCTATATGAAACAGAATATAATGCACACCAAAAGTGAGCAGTAACACTCAGCCTCCAACAGGCCTGCCTAGTGTAAATAAGAGAGCTGCTTAGTGTAAATAAAGAGGGGTATGCTATGTTACGGAATGGGATGCCCCAACAGCCAGCAGTGCACCTGTGAGCAGTACTACTATGCACAGCAAAAGAGTCTTTATCAGGCCTAATTTCAATTAGAATAAGTGCAAATGGTTATGGTCTTAAATAGAGGCTGGTGTAGTCACAGAATGGGATGCCACAAAAACCAGAGAGCATGCACAGCAAAAGTGTCTTTATCAGGCCTAATTTCAATTAGAATAAGTGCAAATGGTTATGGTCTTAAATAGAGGCTGGTGTAGTCACAGAATGGGATGCCACAACAGGAGTGCACCTGGGACCAGTAGTGCTATGCACAGCAAAAGTGTCTTTATCAGGCCTAATTTCAATTAGAATAAGTGCAAATGGTTATGGTCTTAAATAGAGGCTGGTGTAGTCACAGAATGGGATGCCACAAAAACCAGAGAGCATGCACAGCAAAAGTGTCTTTATCAGGCCTAATTTCAATTAGAATAAGTGCAAATGGTTATGGTCTTAAATAGAGGCTGGTGTAGTCACAGAATGGGATGCCTCACAGCAGAGTGCACCTGGGACCAGTAGTGCTATGCACAGCAAAAGTGTCTTTATCAGGCCTAATTTCAATTAGAATAAGTGCAAATGGTTATGGTCTTAAATAGAGGCTGGTGTAGTCACAGAATGGGATGCCCCAACAGGAGTGCACCTGGCAGGCAGCAGTAAGTCTATGCACAGCAAAAGTGTCTTTATCAGGCCTAATTTCAATTAGAATAAGTGCAAATGGTTATGGTCTTAAATAGAGGCTGGTGTAGTCACAGAATGGGCTGCCACAAAAACCAGAGAGCATGCACAGCAAAAGTGTCTTTATCAGGCCTAATTTCAATTAGAATAAGTGCAAATGGTTATGGTCTTAAATAGAGGCTGGTGTAGTCACAGAATGGGATGCCTCACAGCAGAGTGCACCTGGGACCAGTAGTGCTATGCACAGCAAAAGTGTCTTTATCAGGCCTAATTTCAATTAGAATAAGTGCAAATGGTTATGGTCTTAAATAGAGGCTGGTGTAGTCACAGAATGGGATGCCACAAAAACCAGAGAGCATGCACAGCAAAAGTGTCTTTATCAGGCCTAATTTCAATTAGAATAAGTGCAAATGGTTATGGTCTTAAATAGAGGCTGGTGTAGTCACAGAATGGGATGCCACAACAGGAGTGCACCTGGGACCAGTAGTGCTATGCACAGCAAAAGTGTCTTTATCAGGCCTAATTTCAATTAGAATAAGTGCAAATGGTTATGGTCTTAAATAGAGGCTGGTGTAGTCACAGAATGGGATGCCACAACAGGAGTGCACCTGGCAGGCAGCAGTAAGTCTATGCACAGCAAAAGTGTCTTTATCAGGCCTAATTTCAATTAGAATAGGTGCAAATGGTTATGGTCTTAAATAGAGGCTGGTGTAGTCACAGAATGGGATGCCACAACAGGAGTGTACCTGGGACCAGTAGTGCTATGCACAGCAAAAGTGTCTTTATCAGGCCTAATTTCAATTAGAATAAGTGCAAATGGTTATGGTCTTAAATAGAGGCTGGTGTAGTCACAGAATGGGATGCCCCAACAGGAGTGCACCTGGCAGGCAGCAGTAAGTCTATGCACAGCAAAAGTGTCTTTATCAGGCCTAATTTCAATTAGAATAAGTGCAAATGGTTATGGTCTTAAAGTGGACCAACACCCACGGGTGATCGGCCCGGGAATCTATAAGATTCCCGGGCCGATCACCTCCCTCCCCGCGGGACATCCGAGATCGGGATGTCCCGCGGGGTGAAACCCCCCCAAACACCCCAAACTCCTTACCTTATCTTCGGCGGCGGCCGGCCGCCGCCGCCTCCCTCGCGCCCCTCTAGACGTGCGCGCGCCCGCGCCGGCCGTCTGTGAATGGCCGGCGCGGGCACGCGCGCGTCAAGAGGGACGCGCGGGAGGCGGCGGCGGAGGAGCCACTTGTCCGCGGCTTGTCCGTCGGCGCGGGGAGAGGTGAGTTTGGGGGGTTCGGGGGGGTTTCACACAGCGGGGCACCCCGATCGGGGGTGCCCCACCGAAGTGGACCAAGACCCAGGATAGTCAAAATCCTGGGTGTTGGTCCACTTTAAATAGAGGCTGGTGTAGTCACAGAATGGGATGCCACAAAAACCAGAGAGCATGCACAGCAAAAGTGTCTTTATCAGGCCTAATTTCAATTAGAATAAGTGCAAATGGTTATGGTCTTAAATAGAGGCTGGTGTAGTCACAGAATGGGATGCCACAAAAACCAGAGAGCATGCACAGCAAAAGTGTCTTTATCAGGCCTAATTTAAATTAGAATAAGTGCAAATGGTTATGGTCTTAAATAGAGGCTGGTGTAGTCACAGAATGGGATGCCTCACAGCAGAGTGCACCTGGGACCAGTAGTGCTATGCACAGCAAAAGTGTCTTTATCAGGCCTAATTTCAATTAGAATAAGTGCAAATGGTTATGGTCTTAAATAGAGGCTGGTGTAGTCACAGAATGGGATGCCACAAAAACCAGAGAGCATGCACAGCAAAAGTGTCTTTATCAGGCCTAATTTCAATTAGAATAAGTGCAAATGGTTATGGTCTTAAATAGAGGCTGGTGTAGTCACAGAATGGGATGCCCCAACAGGAGTGCACCTGGCAGGGAGCAGTAAGTCTATGCACAGCAAAAGTGTCTTTATCAGGCCTAATTTCAATTAGAATAAGTGCAAATGGTTATGGTCTTAAATAGAGGCTGGTGTAGTCACAGAATGGGCTGCCACAAAAACCAGAGAGCATGCACAGCAAAAGTGTCTTTATCAGGCCTAATTTCAATTAGAATAAGTGCAAATGGTTATGGTCTTAAATAGAGGCTGGTGTAGTCACAGAATGGGATGCCTCACAGCAGAGTGCACCTGGGACCAGTAGTGCTATGCACAGCAAAAGTGTCTTTATCAGGCCTAATTTCAATTAGAATAAGTGCAAATGGTTATGGTCTTAAATAGAGGCTGGTGTAGTCACAGAATGGGCTGCTACAAAAACCAGAGAGCATGCACAGCAAAAGTGCCTTTATCAGGCCTAATTTCAATTAGAATAAGTGCAAATGGTTATGGTCTTAAATAGAGGCTGGTGTAGTCACAGAATGGGATGCCACAACAGGAGTGCACCTGGCAGGCAGCAGTAAGTCTATGCACAGCAAAAGTGTCTTTATCAGGCCTAATTTCAATTAGAATGAGTGCAAATGGTTATGGTCTTAAATAGAGGCTGGTGTAGTCACAGAATGGGCTGCCACAAAAACCAGAGAGCATGCACAGCAAAAGTGTCTTTATCAGGCCTAATTTCAATTAGAATAAGTGCAAATGGTTATGGTCTTAAATAGAGGCTGGTGTAGTCACAGAATGGGATGCCACAAAAACCAGAGAGCATGCACAGCAAAAGTGTCTTTATCAGGCCTAATTTCAATTAGAATAAGTGCAAATGGTTATGGTCTTAAATAGAGGCTGGTGTAGTCACAGAATGGGATGCCTCACAGCAGAGTGCACCTGGGACCAGTAGTGCTATGCACAGCAAAAGTGTCTTTATCAGGCCTAATTTCAATTAGAATAAGTGCAAATGGTTATGGTCTTAAATAGAGGCTGGTGTAATCACAGAATGGGATGCCTCACAGCAGAGTGCACCTGGGACCAGTAGTGCTATGCACAGCAAAAGTGTCTTTATCAGGCCTAATTTCAATTAGAATAAGTGCAAATGGTTATGGTCTTAAATAGAGGCTGGTGTAGTCACAGAATGGGATGCCCCAACAGGAGTGCACCTGGCAGGCAGCAGTAAGTCTATGCACAGCAAAAGTGTCTTTATTAGGCCTAATTTCAATTAGAATAAGTGCAAATGGTTATGGTCTTAAATAGAGGCTGGTGTAGTCACAGAATGGGCTGCCACAAAAACCAGAGAGCATGCACAGCAAAAGTGTCTTTATCAGGCCTAATTTCAATTAGAATAAGTGCAAATGGTTATGGTCTTAAATAGAGGCTGGTGTAGTCACAGAATGGGATGCCACAAAAACCAGAGAGCATGCACAGCAAAAGTGTCTTTATCAGGCCTAATTTAAATTAGAATAAGTGCAAATGGTTATATGGTCTTAAATAGAGGCTGGTGTAGTCACAGAATGGGATGCCTCACAGCAGAGTGCACCTGGGACCAGTAGTGCTATGCACAGCAAAAGTGTCTTTATCAGGCCTAATTTCAATTAGAATAAGTGCAAATGGTTATGGTCTTAAATAGAGGCTGGTGTAGTCACAGAATGGGATGCCCCAACAGCAGTGCACCTGGCAGGCAGCAGTAAGTCTATGCACAGAAAAAGTGTCTTTATCAGGCCTAATTTCAATTAGAATAAGTGCAAATGGTTATGGTCTTAAATAGAGGCTGGTGTAGTCACAGAATGGGATGCCACAAAAACCAGCAGTGCACATGGCAGGGAACAGTAGTGCTATGCACAGCAAAAGTGTCTTTATCAGGCCTAATTTCAATTAGAATAAGTGCAAATGGTTATATGGTCTTAAATAGAGGCTGGTGTAGTCACAGAATGGGATGCCTCACAGCAGACTTAAGATCAGTTCAGTATATATGCACAGTTAGTGTATAAGCAGCCTGAAAACGCTAACAAAGCCAGTCAGCCAGCCAGTAACAAACACTCAGGCTGGATGAAAAAAAAAAAAATCTCCCTTTGACTGCCTCCGATTTTTCCTAACTTTCCCTGTTTTTCGCTGACTTTCTGTCTGTCTCCTGCCTGTCTCCTGCCTGTCTCCAGCCTGTCCCTGTCTGTCCCTGTCTGTCTAACTGTCTCTCTCCCTGCCTACAGCAGCGTTCTGTCTCTCACGAATGCAATACAGAAATAAGGAAAAGCAAGATGGCCGCCGGCCTTAAATAGCGCTGTGACGTCACCGGGCTTGCTGGCTGCTGACAGGCTGCATGTGACTGTCCCAGCATACACTGCCCCAGCTTACATGTCTGGACATGTCACGTAGACCATCCTAGAATGCCTGTCATTGAAATGAATGGATTTTAGAAAAAAACTTCGCTCGATCGAATGGCGGGGAAATTCGGATTCGATCCGAATCGAATTTTCCATGAAATTCGGATCGAATCCGGGTTCGTCCGGATCGATTCGCTCATCCCTACCCGTGACTAGCTGGTGCGCTGGATCTCTGATCGGTCCCCTAGTAACCCCCCCTTCCCCCTCATATAACCTTATACCCTCTTCCAAGTTATCTTCTTTCTTAATTCAGCCCTTAGCTGTAGCCAATTCTATATTATGGCAAAAGGAATGTGCAAGTTACCCTGTTCTTGCCTTTCTGTATCTTGACTGGAAAATAAAATAAAGAATTAAAAAAAAAAAAAATGAAGACAATTCCAGCCTTAGACTCCATGGGCCACCATCTTGGATGTTTAAAGGCTCATAAGATGCAGGTAGGATGATTTTTTATGTGGGCAATCTGTATGTACAGGAGGGGGGGAAACGTATAGAAGGCTCTTATTCAGGGTGAAGGTCCGGTTTAAGACACAGGCAGCATAGGTAAACAGCCAGCAAATAGATATTTACACATGATTTAAACAAACAATTTTTTAGGGATATTTACACCTTGTTTAAATAGAAGACACGGACAGAGCAGTGTTTAAACCCAAACAACACTTTTTTAGAACTGGGGTACTAGATATATCCCCAAAAGGACCTTGTAATCGAGCCACACACCAATAAAATCAAATAATTTATCATCACAATATAAACAAGTACAGTGTATCACATAAAAATACATTATTAAAAAACACATACACAAAGAAAACTAGCTGGAGGAGAAACCAGCTGGCGGTAGGCTGCTGCAGGAGGACCCTGACTCTCATGAACTGGTGATGTTGATGATTCATTGAATCAATCATTGAATTGTTTACTTTTTTGTATCCATCCTGCTGCTCCTTTCTTTCCATGCACTTCAGCACTTTTTCAATTATGCTTGCACAATTTTTGAAATGTGGTTATTTTGGCCATGTTTGCACATAACTTATTTGTGGATATTGTAGTTTTGCATTGCTTTGCACATATCTTTGCACTTAGGCACTTTCTTTCACTATATGAACATTAACAATTAATAGTAATATTTACAATATTGATTAACAATTATAAAATTTTTTTTTCAGCTTAGATGGTATACAATATCACATTGATAATATGCTATGTATTTTTATTCTTGCATAATAGAATCAATTGTTTTGGTTTCTCCTCCAGCGAGTTTTCTTTCAGGCTGATTCATTATTAGTGGCAGGTAGCGACAGATGAGCGTCTGTAGCAGGCATTTCTGAGCGCCTGCTAGTAGTCGCTGTGATCGGCCGTGGGTCGCTAGTTCAGAGCGACTCAGTCGCTGTGCAGCATTGATGAATACATTGTGGGGAGTCGCTATATGACCATTACAGCGCTGTATGGGAGTGAATGTTAGCGACTGGTCAGTGCGACCGACTCACAGCATATTCATCAAAAAAAACAGCCTCACACACCACCTGCGCTCAAAAATGCTTAGCTGAAGCCCAGAGCGCCGGAGGCTGTGTGAATAAAGGCTGTTTTTTAACATGTATCCACCAGTAACAAAGCCAAAACATACGGAATTACATTGTAATAACATTGTAACATGAACACATTAATCCCAGACCTGTAATGTCAATTCTGTGTAAATATGTAAAAAATTAACATAGTGTGAAAAAATGGCTTTTCCAAGCCCAGGAGAGGTCACAACATTATTTGAGATTATTAAAAAAAAAAAAAAAAAAAAAAAGAGAAGTTTAAAGAGAAGTAAAAGAACGTCCATTGACGTTCGGGGTGCCCCACCGAAGTGGACCAAAACCCAGGATAGTCAAAATCCTGGGTTTCGGTCCACTTTAAAGTAAATAAAACAGGTGAGAGTTATTTTACAGGCAGCAATCTGGATAGCTCGATGCACTATAAGATACACAGACGTTTTTTAGGGTGTTGTTCCATGTTTCGGTTTGTTTGTTTCGGAGACCAATTTAGCAACTATAAGAAAGAATACCTATAGAATTTCCCATTATACACAAAGTCAGCAATAAAACCAGACTTTCACCCTGAATAAGAGTCTATCTTATATGTTCTCCCCACCCCGTACATACAGATTGCTCACATTAATCCGGACCTTCACCCTGAATAAGAGCCTATCTTATATGTTCCCCCCACCCTGTACATACAGATTGCCCATGTTAAAAATCATCCTACCTGCACCTAGTGCGTTTTACCAACGGTGCATGTGCTGCTGGCGGTGGTATCTGTGCACGGTCACCCCACCATAACAGAATGACTGGCACGGTTGTAGGATGCAGGTAATGCTGTGTACCGATCGCGAGAGTGGCTAACCTACTATTCAGCTTCTTTAGCCATTTATTTATATGCGTAGCCAAAGAAGCTGAAGTATATATAACTGGTGACCAGCAGGGTTTCATTCAGTGGGGCATCCCGGATCAGGAAGCTCCAAGGGTAAAGGCCACTTTTCGTCCACTTTAGGTTACACAACTGTATACCCAGGATGGGATTCAGTAGGTTCTCCTACCTAGCCATTGCATAACAGGTTTACTACTGCTGTGATTCCAAGGCCTTTAAAGAACTAGGCCTGTGCAAGCAAAGTTTATTTTATCGAAAGACGAGAAACAACTTCTCTCCCTCACCCACCACCACACCCAACTTATCTTTATTGGACTGTGGGGCATCCCGGTATAGGATGTCCCGGTGCCGGCCTGGGTTGATTTTGTTCCGCTTTAAATGTATGCAAAGTTATTACTTGGTGGTAATAAATCTGATTCTGGATTATGAATAGCACAACATTACTGTGTAGTGAAGCAGTCCCACCATATCCTGCAAAATAGATTCAGCATTAAAGATATGTATATCCCCTGAGAGTTTTAGGTATATGGATACTGTAGATAACCAAGAAATAATGATCATTAGGAGAGCAGATGGTGTGTGACAGCTCATTCACATGTGATTCATGACCCCACTCAGTCACTCCGGCATATATTCATTGGCTGCCTGCTGCCATATATTGCATGTGGTGGGAATACTTATGCAATGCCTATGGTTGGGCACTACTGATATTAGGTCTGTTATTTGCGCCTGTGGCATATTATAAAAACATAAAGCAGTATGGGTTGCTCTCACCTTATTTCACAACTGATTATGGGACTCCAGAGCTGCAGGTCCTGACCTAGGCCCCCTATTATCCATACCACAAGAGCATTGACTGTAATATATACTGTTTGGAGTTTCTTTATCTGACCTGTGGTGTGTATGCAGCATAGTGCAACCACATACTTTTAAAAACTGGAAAGAGGGACACGTGTGGTGGAAGCTTTTTTGCCATTAAACCGTGCCCTATCACACCCTTAAAGGGAAACGCCACCTAAGAATGACATAATAATAATATAGGCAACCCCCCCACATACACAGGCAAGCCCCCTGCACACATGCAGACAGACAAGACCCCCACACAGACAAGCCCCCTCTACAGAGGCAAGCCCCCCGACATACACAGACAAGACCCCGACACAGGAAACCCCCCCCCACAGACAACCAAGCCCCTCCACAGAGACAAACCCCACACACACAGATAAGCCCCCACACACAGGCAAGACCCCCACACATACAAGTCCCCTTCGGAGAGGCAAGCCCCTATAAACACACATACAGGCAAGCCCCCACACATAAAGATAAGTCCCCCCACACAGGTTCGCCCCCCACACACAATCAAGCCCCCCATACAGACAAACCCCCAAAACACAGAGGCAAGCCACCCACACAGACAAGCTCTCTCCACAGAGGCAAGCTCTCCCACACAGACAAGACCCCCACACAGGCAAACCCCCCACACACAAGCAAGCCCCCCACACACAAGCAAGCCCCCCCACACAGGCAAGCTTCCCCACACAGACAAGCCCCCACATACACAGGCAAGCCCCTCCACACAAGCAAAACAAGTAAAAAAAATAAATAAATAATAAGAGCTTCCCCTATAAAATAAAATAAAAAATAACTTCCCCTACCCTAACACCCTTGGTTGAACTTGATGGACATATGTCTTTTTTTCAACCGTATTAACTATGTAACTATGTAAGCAAGCCCCCCCACACAGGCAAGAGCCCCCACGTAAGCAAGCCCCCCTCCCCAGCTCTCCCCAGATGTCCTAGGAACCAACAATCACAGCAGTGTCACCCCCTCAAAACGCACCTGACAGTTCCTCCTCCCAGGGGCGTACATACCATGGGGCAGTTCAGGCTTGTGAACAAGGGGGCCCAGGGCACACTGCCTCCATCACCCCTGTGGTATGTACCTGCATCTAGCAATACTCACTCACAGTGGCTCGGTACTCATGAGAGTGGTGCGGGGAATCGAGCCAATGGCCCAAAAGTGGGATTGTCATGCAAAAATCGGGACACTTGGGGGTATGCAATCAGTATATCTGCCACTAGGTAATTGGGGTGACACCAGACAGAGATGTCCCATTTTCTCATCAATAAAACAGGGGCAAGACACGTGGCTGCTTCTTAGTTCCTAAATACTTTTTTAAATCCCGGAGGTGCGTGAGATTACATAAATTATCAGTGGTGTAACTAAATGTGACAAGGCCCTGGCATGAACATTAAATGAGGCCCGTTCACGGCTCATACCGTAAACTTTTCTTGTGTCTTTTAACTCAACTGGATGCAGCTAGACAACTTAAGAATGAGACAGCAGGTACAAATAGTGCTTCCTTTATCTAAATGATGCCAAGTGAGCACAAATCTGATAATTAAGGTGTAGGAGCCCCTGGCCTGGTCCCCTGGCCCTCTGAACACCGGTGTGGTCATACTCCCGGCACCTCCTCAAGTTACGCCCCTGTAAATCATTGTTTGGGAAAATGCCTCTTGTAAAAGGGACCTCCATATCTATTACAGTCACCATGTGACAGACTTTCACGAGTTAACAGGGACCGCGGTGCTTGTGTTGACGCTGTCTATTATTCATGATTGCATCCTGTGCTGGTGGGCTTGGAAGATCAGAACTCTGGAGGAAATGAGACAGGAAGTAACAGCCTGAATTCAAGATTAGTTTACTGTTTTTGTCTGTCTCCAACCAGCATAAAAGCACAATATGGAGAATGGGGGAGGGGTATATTTAATCACAACCAAAAATGTATTTAAGGGGAGCACCTTCACCCTAATTGGTTTCTAACCCCCTTACCCAATATACTAACCTGCATATATACAGCATAACAACACTTATAAGAAAAGCATAAATGTAATGCATTAAAATAAGACTTCTTAAAATGTAAACATTTTATTGCACTGATCAAGGTGTTATTATCTCCCAGCGTGCTTCACTCTATTCATCAAAGAGCTTTTTCAAGCAAATTACATATACATCTTTTAACAGCATTTAACAACATTAAAAACAAGACTTTGACCAATGCAATATAATGTTTACCTCTTAAAAAGAAGTTTTTAATGTTTTAATGCACGACTTTTATGCTTCTCTAAAAATATGTTGGTTGGTGTATTGGCTAAGGGGGTTACAATCCAGTTAGGGTGAGCGCGCTCCCCTTAAAGGAGCAGTATCGCGAAATTTGCATTAAAAAAGATAAATAATTAAATAGCCACACAATAGCTTCTAACATGTGTATAAATACTAATACTAATATTACTTTTAAATTGTATAATGACAATGGCTCAGTCCATTTGCTGAATAGGGGGATCTGCTGGGTTGTATTTAGTGAGCTGCTTCATTTAGCCCACTGGTCTCCTAGCAACACTTTACCTCAGAGGCTGACACTGTAATCAGTGGTAACGGCTGTGTGTGTGAGGTGCTGCTTTTGTTATGAGACCAGGTGACTCAAATGTGTAAAATCTATACAAAATAAACTAAACTGACTGAAAATAACTGAAATTCTTCTTTGAATAACTGTGCAGGAAAATCTAAAGGTATTAAAGTGGAACAAAACACTGAGTGGCTGACCCTGAAGTCTATAAGACCCGGCCATTGACCTTCCCCCTTGGGCATCCTAAATCGGGATGCCCCACTGTGTGAAACGACCCCTGGATAACCACAGATCCCCCCATTTTTCTGGCGCGCTCATGCAGATAGTCATTTAGACAGGCCGGGCGGCCAAGAAGGTTACTGCTCAGGCTCCCCATCTGTGTGCAAACAGCGCTGATTGGATGAGAGCCCGCGCATGCGCTGTGGGACAGGGAAAGGTAAGTTTTCACAGGCGAACTTGAGGATTTCACATATCAGGGCATCCCAAGTCGGTATGCCCCTAGGGGCACAAAAAACAAACCTCCAGATAGTGAAAATCCTGGGTTGGGCTTTGCTCAAAACACACAAAGTTGAAAGAAAGATCATATGGAAAAATGTGTTGAGAAAAGAGAGAGAAAATGGTAAACTGAAAGATTCTGCAGCAGAGCCAACATGAAGGGAAAACGGTCAAAATAAATAATGTTTAGAGCACAAAAAACAGGATGTAAACATAAAAATCCAATTCTGAAATAAAATAACACCCCCCCCCAAAAAAAAAAAACTGGCGAGTCTGAGATTTGAACCATTGATTCTCTGGTTCAAACTGACATTTAATTTACCAATCAGCTAAATGACTTCTAGAGCTTTTCTCTCTGTTTTAGATATATGAGTTCTGGCCAGGCAATGTTGTTATCTTATGCTGGACGGCTGTCAGCACTGAACAGCTGATACTTTGTTACATTGTTTCCCCCTCTCCTCAGCGTGGAACAGGCCAGAGTGTCGGGCCCCGACACTCAGCAGACATAAACATGAGCTATTAGTCTCCAGCTGCACAACAGACATCATCAAGTCACCAAGAAAAATTAGCAATACTGCTCCTTTAAATGAGTTTCTAAATTCAAGATTCAACATTGAAATTCTAGCAAGGAAGAATGTAGAGTTTGAAGAAAATGTTGGATGAATTAGTATGGATGACATTGACAGTCTTCTGTGCACACTCATACTATTGAAAAAGCTAGCTAACACTTGTTAAAGCATGGACTGTTAGTTAACATAAATTGTAAAATGTAAAAGCAAGGTAGCCACATACCCCACCCTTAACATTACTAAGCCTACAAGAGGTTCTGCAGAGTGTGCAGAGGGTTACATTTCATTTTAGTCTATGGAATGTGGTCACACCCCTCCCTGTCTGCCATATTATAACTGGATGAGCACATCCCTCCTTTCTTTTTGCTATTAACAGTCTCCTGGTCATAAGGATGTCATAGTTGCTTGGGTGGTACCTTCAAAATAGCAACATATACCAGTACCAAATAACATAAATTTAGAAGAAAAAATATTTAAAGTGGAACCCACCGCGATCAACCCAGGGAATCTATAGGATTCCCAGACCGATCGATTCCCTCCCCCCACTGTGTGAAGCCCCCCAGGTCGCCCCATACACCTACCTTGTTTCCTGGTCCAACGGCGCATGTGCGAGCCGCAGCCGCATCCCCGCTATCCCTCTAGAAGAGCGTATGCCCGCGCCAGGCATTTGTGAATGGCCGGTGCGGGTAGCTCCCTGTTTAGAGGGTAGTGGGGGATGCGGCCGCCAGTGCGCTCAGAACTGCTGGCCTTAGATAAAGCCTTTGACGATGTGACATCAGCGGCTCCAAGCACGCTGATTGGACAAGCGACTGCGCATGACTGGAAAGAGATGAGAGATGATGCCTTCAGTAATCTGGGGGGTTTCACAAGGGGGTTTTCTCAGGGAAAGGACCAAAACCCCGGATAGTCAAAATCTTGGGTTTTGGTCCACTTTAAAAAATTTTCACTGCTTTCAACAATGAAACATCCTTTATCCAAATATGTTCCTCTTTTTCTATTTGCCCGAAGCAAACTGGTACTGCTATATATTCTAGGCAGGGCAGTAGAAGTAATATAAGGCCTAATCCACTGCCAGGGGCCCAAGCCACAACCCTACTGCAACTCCTAATTTCTGCAATAAATTGTGTTAATTTTATGGAGTCAGAGCCTTAGTATGGTACCCAGGATTTTTCCTCTCACTCTGTCTGCCTCCTTGACATATCTTGAGGGTGCTTCATTACAAAATTCAGGATGGATAATGGGGCCTGTAACATGGTATGAGTGGAGCGTAAGGTGCTGTTGGGAGCACTGAGTGGTAAGGGTGGTTTGCAGTTTGGCTTAAAGTGGACCATCACCCTCGGGTGATCGGCCCGGGAATCTATAAGATTCCCGGGCCGATCACCTCCCTCCCCGCGGGACATCCGAGATCGGGATGTCCTGCGGGGTGAAACCCCCCCAAACACCCCAAATCCCCTTACCTTGCCTCCCTCGCCCCCTCTAGACGCGCCCGCGCCCGCGCCGGCCGTCTGTGAACGGTCGGCGCGCACGCGTCAAGAGTGACGCGCAGGAGGCGGCGGCGGAGGAGCCGCTTGTCCGCGGCTGTCAAAAGGCTTGTCCGTCAGCGCTGGGAGCGGGGAGAGGTGAGTTTTTCGGGGGGTTCGAGGGGGTTTCACAAAGCGGGGCACCCCGATCGGGGGTGCCCCACCGAAGTGGACCAAGACCCAGGATAGTCAAAATCCTGGGTGTTGGTCCACTTTAAAGGAGTTTACATTGTAAGGAGGCTGAGATGATATCCGTGAGACCCAGGCTTGTAGAAGGAGACCCTTGTACATGGGTAATGGGTAATGGGGCCTTATTGTCTGCTACTTAAAAGCAAACCATCCATTTTTTAGATTTAATGTTTTTTTGTATTTACTTCCCTGCTTGTATTAGAATTGTATTGTGCATCTGGACCATATATCACTCTTGCATCCCCCCTTAATAAATGAATACATTTCTGCTACTGACCCAGACTAACCTTCTAGGCCTCAAAACTTTTTGTAGACTACTAACTTGGCTCACTAAATTTGGCTTGACTCTTATAGCTACCTGTAAAGTTCTGGTGGACCAACAGCCTTTGCCACCTCAGTTAACATCCTTATGCATGGATCAGGTGACATAACGGGCTTCCTGAGGATAAATGTGGACTCGCAGTGAGGCCCGCACTCTTGGGCGCAAAGTGCTCTGGTGTCCTGACCATTGGTTGGTCCATGGTGGATTGTGCCAGGAGCCTTAGGGGGCCTGGTTTTCTGACCCGCTGCTGATGCCTTATACTGCTGCAGGTGATCTGCTCAGAGTGGCTAGTGTGGGTATCAACAGTGGAGTGCCTGCAGGATGAAGGACGGGGCCTGGGGCTACCGCTACTTGGTCATGTCTGTGTTCCCGGCTCTAGGGGCTGTGGTGGCACCTATGTTGTGGCATAGTAAGCTCCTTAATCAAGTGTCAAGAAAATATGACCCTCAGCTGTGGTCATTTATACCTAATTGAGTGCCAAGCAACCTATAGGCTACATTTGCATATGGACACAAGCACACTTCTGTGGTCCGCTAGGGCATATCGGTGCAGAAGACATCCGAAGGTCCAACATGGCACTCACTGTGTTCACCCATGAGCAGCAGGAGGAGATTATGATGGTAAGTCACATTTTCATGCCATTCGCCTATGCATGTGTGCCATATTACGCTCCTTCCAAGGTGCAAACAGGTGACAGAGTGAAAATACAAGCGGAGGCACATGGCCCTAAAGTAATGGCAGAGGCCTTCCAACGTTACAGGCCCACAGTACTTTGCTGACACTGTTATATGGACCACTGTGGTATGTTTTTATGCAACGCTGGGATGCCTAAGTGATTTATTTTTCACATTTCTATGCAATCTGCTACTATTGTGGCATGTAAGCGCAGGCTTCACCTTGTTGATGGCCGCAGTCAGCGAGCCCTATCAGACAGTAGTAGCAGAGTGGAGAGGTAGGTGCGCCTTTTGGCGTAAGTGTGTCTGCGCTTGCAATCTGCTACTACTGTGGGATAGGAGAGCTAGCTTAGCCTTGTTGCTGGCTGAGATCAGCGAGCCCTACCTGACAGAAGTAATGGAGTGGACAGTTAGGCGCACCTTTTGGGCTAAGTGTGTCTGCTCTTGCAATCCGCCACCAGTGTGGAATGGGCTGAATTAGGTAGCCTTGGCATACACTGGCGTATACAAGGCTTAGGTGCTTGCACTGTCCCTGAAAACTACTTAAAGGGGCAAGGGCATGCAAGTGGAGCTAAAGGAGACGGCAAAAGTGGCCCTGAGTGTGGAGGTTCTACAGCCAGGACTTCCCAGGTAAGTGGATGTACAACAGAGCAGGTGAGCTATCAAGGCAATGACAAAATTATATTTTCTTTTGTAGCTGGCGAGTTCTGGCTGCGGATCAAGCCCAGCCAGAGGCGAGGGGTACGACCAGTGGGGCCAAGAAGACAGGGTGTGGGTTTAAGGCGGAGGCCCCAAACCCTTCCAACGTCCTCTTCCTCCTCGGATTCAGCAACACCACCAGTCATGGAGCCCGCTGAAGAGGAGGGCTTGGATTTGCTCACAGCTCCTGCACACTCTGGTAGGCCAATGACCCCCCCCCCCAAAAAAAGAAGGTTGTGCTGCATGTCTAATAACATGTTTGCCAAGTGCTGGTGTGTTGTGTATCTCTGTCCCTATAGAATCATCAGAGTGGGGAGTACGTGGCAATGGGGCCACCAGAGACGGAAGCGGTGCAAGACTCAGGTGGGTGAAAAATACCCAAGCATTACACAAGCAACACATGCCCAGTCAGGTTCTTTTCCTTCTACAGACCCTGAAGAAGGGATAGTGCCGCAGAGGATGTTATATGCTGCGTGGTGGCATGTTTTCTATACAACTACATAAAGCAGATGCGCACCAAACAAACAACAGTGTAAAACAGAACACCAAAACAGAAGGTGGCCTAAGTAGTAAGTAACAGTGGGTAGAAGCAGATGACATGGCAACCAAGGTACAAAGGTAA
Organism: Gastrophryne carolinensis; assembly: GCA_027917425.1. Classification (NCBI taxonomy): domain Eukaryota; kingdom Metazoa; phylum Chordata; class Amphibia; order Anura; family Microhylidae; genus Gastrophryne; species Gastrophryne carolinensis. Next base: position 48,335,645 of record CM051243.1, read on the forward strand.
GTATGTGCAAGGACATACAGACTACATGGGATGCACTAGGTGTCGGCGTAGGGGGAGCAAAGATAAGTATGTGTAAGGACATGCAAACTACCAAGGGTACACGGGCAAGGGACAGCGGGAAGCACCTTAAAATTGCTGGTAGAAACAAAAAAAAAGGCCTACGCCAGAAAGCCGCCGAAGGGGAAGGCACACAGGAACAATGGGATCCGAAAACAGGTAAAAACTCTGCTTACAAGACTACTCTGTCTGCAAATAATGTAAATGCTCTGCTAAACCGTATGCATACACAAAGCAAATATTGCCACTAACACATGGACAAACTTTTCTCGGAACATGGCTGTGAATGATACGAGCGTTCGCAATTTCCCGGTTTCCGAGATCAGTTCCCAAATAAACGAGCATTCACGGGCAGGCTTTGAATCAGGATGATAGTCCTTGAAGGTTTATATACACTGCTACCCCGATATGCAGTCACAGCTTGGGCCCGATGATAGACTCCTTTGCATACTGGCGATGTTTTAACTGACGTTTCACATATAACACATTTGGTATTGGTTGGCTCCTGATGACCACATTTTATCGGGGTAGCAGTGTATGCGTATATGGTTAACTATAACTCTCACCTTATTGCTTAAGTATAAAAATCCGACTAAAGAAAAAAAATGAGGGAAGCCTGCGAACCCCTGAAATGCTTGCCTTCAAATGCAACCCTGCAGGGGCTCAAATAAAGTCTGGGAGTTTTCTTGACAATTCCATTAGAGTGATTTACCTTACAAAGCAGATCACTCACATGACTGTTAAAAAAATCCATTTCCCTTCACCACTTACACACCAGTGGAAAAAGGCAGATTGACTCCAATATGAAGCACTTAGTGGCTAAACGTGAACATCGTCTGGTCACAAAACCCCAGGATAACTTCGGTCATGGAGGGATTAAACCGGATGGTGTTATCTAAGCATGCACGTGTATGGCTTTACCAAAGACTGTGGTTGGGCTTTGCCGGCCTCCGAAACATCAATCTTGTTGTAGCCCTGCGCAGTTATTATCTCTATGGATCGGCATCCCTGATCAAACAAACTCCAATGTTCTCACTGCCGAGCCTCCTCCAATCTGTTCATTATATTACCAGCTTGTGTTTGTTGCATTGATTTATCCTAGATCATGGCTAAACAATGGCTGCTTTATGAGAACAAACAGCTTGGTGTAAGCTCGTTGGACACCATTAGTCTTTCAGTCCACGCTCCAGCTGGAAGATAGGACAGAACATAGAGTAGGAGGTGCCAGAATTAAGTTAGACATGCAAGATGTCATACATTCAGTAAGGTAGAAACCCCTGGACAACCTGGTCAGTGAATGTTCTTTCTGTTCAGGCACTGCCACATTTGGCAGGGGCAGACAAATCTCTGCTTTAACCTTTTAAATGGCAAGTATGTAGATTCTACCTTCTCACTTCTACTCCCTTTAAGTGCCAAGCATGTAGAATCTACATGCCTGGCATTTTGTCCTGTAAGCGCCAAATCCAGCGTCGGGAGTCTTCTCTAACCCGGTGGGCCTCCGATCGCCAGTCCGGGGTCTTCAGCAGAGCAAAGAACTCCTGTTTCTCTGCCCTACGCACTGGCTTCTGGCATCTCGATGGCCGCTGCAGGGAGGGGCCTCTTATACTGGGAGCGAGATGATGTCATCTCACTCTGCTGATGTAAAAGGTCAATCCATCCCCCTGCCCCCGCACCCGATTTCTGATGATCGCTTCAGAGGAGGTAAGTAAAAAAAATAAAAATAAAATAAAACACTTTCTGTTTTTATGTGTATTTGTTTTGCTTTTAACTTTTTGTGAACTGGTAAGGGGTCCTTAAGACAACTATACCAATTCACAGGGAAGGAGGGGATGGCAAGTCATCTGCCAAAAAGGCCCCTATAGTTGGCGCCCAGAATGATCTTGTCTGGATAGGGGGGACCTTTGTGTTTAGTAGTTATTGTGGAGTGAGTTGCACTTACTCTCTGAATCTGTTCTCCAGGAATACATTTGATGGTAAAACAACTGTTTCTTTATTCATAAGACTTCAAATCTTATTCACATCAGCATGGCACCTGACACTTCCACGTCAGTACTTCATCCAAACACAGTCTTTAGGCTTCACCTTCTACAGCTGTTGAGCAGGCCACTGCTGGACTTATTTTCTTTAGGACTTCCTCTCTTACAGGCTCACTGGTCTTCTTGTTGCAGAGTGTGATTGCAGAGTGCAGCGGCGTCAAATCCAGATAGACCAATGGAGAAAATCTAACAATATTTATTCAAAAATTACAAGCACAACAAACTTTTAAAACCAACATGTAAGACACATTAAAAATCCCCATGCTAACCCTAATATCCCTCTTTCCTCAAAGTAACCCACATAATACAAAGCATCGGCCAATATAGATATGTTATAAATCAATCCCCACTATAAGTTCAAGAAACAATAAAGAATATAAAATAACAATCAATATCCCTAAAAAAAGAAAAGAGCCATGATCGATAATCAAAAATGTAGAAAATCAATAATATATGCACAGAAAAAAATCAATACCTAAACCTATACACCTTAAATATTCTTTGTGCCGGCACAAAAAAACAACAAATAAACAACAAAAAACAATCCCTATGACCTATGATTAGATCAAATGAAATGGTATAAGTTCCTTTACCATGAAACAATAAACATATATAGTGTAGAATATTATCCCAGGTGCACAAAACAATTGTGCATACTATCAAGACAATACAGCATATCTAAACAATCCAACATGTCTCAACAATTGGATAGTTTATAAAGTGCATAGTGCCAAATAATAACAGGTGACACAGAAGAAATAAACACCAAGAATAAACAAAAATGAACTAAAGTGACAAAATTAGTCACTTTAGTTCATTTTTGTTTATCACGGCTCTTTTCTTTTTTAGGGATATTGTAGCGATAACGCTTATCGCCGGAGGGCTTCACCGCCCAAGACGTCCTTTTCCCAATCGTAAGAGGTGCTGCTGGAATTCCAGAGTCGTCCGTGAGTAAACAGGAACAGCCCTTACAAGGGCTAGTGAATTGTAATATAGCGTTTCCCCCAATAAGAGACAGAACTTCAGTATTGAGGGTGAAGGTGAAGTGTTTTTATTAGTGCCACTCTAGGCCTTATATACACAAGTCTCCATGCAATGGGACCTCCCCCGTGGACCTCATGACAAATACACAGACCAACTCTGCTGGTGACGCAATCAGCAAAACAATAGGCGTCTGTAATACACTCAATCAGAACAATGCCATTGCCTGTGACGTAATCAATTAACACAAAGGCAGTTTATAATACAATCCAAACTACAATGACCTAATTAAGAAAAGGCCAGTGAATGACCCGGTGGGCAACTGAATAGTGATGACATCCAAAAGACAGAGCGTCTGTCACAATGCCCCCTTTTTGTGGAACACCCGGCAGACCCGGATTGACCCTGTTCGGGTTAACGTGGGGCTGTCCGGACTCTTGTTATGGGCAGAGTTCTGTGTAAGGACAAGTCTGCACATAGTGAGTAACCGGACTAAACATTGACGTGGGCTGTACATAGGAATCGGTCATGGGTGGGGTCCAAACACTGGGATATTGTGGCGTTGGTGAGTTCAGCACCAAAGTCCTTGGTTGGATGTGTGCACAGGTGCTCTGCTTTCTTATAGCTGGCCCAAGTTTCAATCTCTTTCCATGGAAGCTGATCGGAGAATCCACAATCTTCTGCACATCTACATCATCGTAAAAGTAGACAAAACCATAACCCTTAGAAACGCCAGAGGCATCCCTAATAATTTTGACACTCTTTACAGCGCCATACTTTGAAAAAACATCCTTAATTTCAGGCTGATTAATCCGACGGCCAATGCCCCCAACAAAAATAGTGTTTGGCATACGTTTCCCTTCTGGAAGGACGTAACCTGATGGCTGATCCTCTTCTTGGCTTCTTGTAACAGACATGACGTGATGCAGACGAAACCCCTGGGTCTCCCCGACCAGTGGGCTGGAGTCGGCAGCTCGGGCTGGAGACCGGGTTGTAACAGGGTTGACGCTGGCTGGTCCAGAGGTAGCGTAGGCAGAAGTCATTGGTCCTAGATCATTTCCCAATAGTACTTCTGCTGGTAAGTTGTCCATAAGTCCCACCTGTACCCTGCCGGATCCAGCGCCCCAGTCAAGATGTACTCGGGCGGTGGGGAGTCGAAACACAGCTCCTCCCGCCACCCTTACTGCAACGGTGTGTCCAGTGCGGTCTTTGTTCTTGACCAAATGAGGTTGAAGCAAGGTAAGTGTGGCTCCGGTGTCGCGTAATCCTTGCGCGGTGCGCCCATTGACTCGTACCTCCTGGCAATGGTGCTGTCGGTTGTCTTGGATGGCCGCTTGTACGGGATCAGCTTCATACAGTACCCCCAGATACTCTTCCGAACTGCTCTCAGCTTCCAAACAGTGTGCCACAGGAGTACGGGAGGTGGAAGGTTGCTTTTGCCCCCACGTGTTTCGGGGAGGCTCTAGGGCGCAATCACTGCGATAATGTCCCCATTGTTTGCAACGATGGCACTGAACTGTGGAGAGGTTCGGTTGCTGCGCTGGCCTATGTGGCCCAGAGTCACGAGTTGGCGCTGAAGCCACAGGTGCTTGAAATTTGATGGGAGGTTGTGGTTTTGGAGCGGACTGTTCTGTCCGGCGAGCATCAGTGTACTCGTCGGCTAGACGAGCAGCCTCAGGTAGCGTTAGAGGCCTCCGGTCACGTACCCACTCTCTTAGCTCTGGTTGCAGGGCATTGAGAAAATGTTCTAGTAAAAACAACTGTAGTACATCCTCAGCGGTCGTGGCTTTGCATCCAGTGACCCAGTGTGATGCTGTACGATGGAGGCGACATGCCCACTCCGTGTAAGAATCCCCTCCCTTCTTTTGGGATTCCCGAAATCGTCGCCTGTAGGCTTCCGGGGTGACAGCGTACCGGGCTAACAAAGCCTCCTTTACCAGATGGTAGTGTGGTAAGTCCGCATCAGGGATGGCCCGGAAAGCATCGGAAGCTTTCCCAGATAGTTTCCCTGATAATATGGTGACCCATTCCTCCGTGGGTACCCGGTGTAAAGCGCACTGGCGTTCAAAATCGGCCAAAAATCCGTCAATCTCGTCGTCACTTTCCTGGAAGGACTTAAATGCTGCAAATGGAATCTTTCTCCCCCCAGTGTAACTGAGGCTGAGAGGCTGCTGGGTTGAAAGTCGCCGATCTTCCCTTCGCTTACTGGCCTCTGCCTCCGCTGCGGCGAAGACTCGGTCGATCAGTTCCTGTGATGGATTCGGGCCATAGACCGACAATCTGTTCCGAACCGCTTGAACAAGAGCAGCGTCTTCATCGATCTCTATATTGGTTTCAGTCCTCACTGCTGCATGATCCATTTCGATCAGCTCTGCTATCAGTTCCCGACGTGGGCGGTTGCTAGCTGACCTTCCCCGGCTCTCGAGTAGATCCTTCAGGGTCAGCCTTTTCAACTTGTCCTACTGACTCTCCATCAGGGTAGCACTCTCTCTGGGTACAAAGGACCATCCGACCGCTTGCCACCAATTGTAGCGATAACGCTTATCGCCGGAGGGCTTCACCGCCCAAGACGTCCTTTTCCCAATCGTAAGAGGTGCTGCTGGAATTCCAGAGTCGTCCGTGAGTAAACAGGAACAGCCCTTACAAGGGCTAGTGAATTGTAATATAGCGTTTCCCCCAATAAGAGACAGAACTTCAGTATTGAGGGTGAAGGTGAAGTGTTTTTATTAGTGCCACTCTAGGCCTTATATACACAAGTCTCCATGCAATGGGACCTCCCCCGTGGACCTCATGACAAATACACAGACCAACTCTGCTGGTGACGCAATCAGCAAAACAATAGGCGTCTGTAATACACTCAATCAGAACAATGCCATTGCCTGTGACGTAATCAATTAACACAAAGGCAGTTTATAATACAATCCAAACTACAATGACCTAATTAAGAAAAGGCCAGTGAATGACCCGGTGGGCAACTGAATAGTGATGACATCCAAAAGACAGAGCGTCTGTCACAGATATTGATTGTTATTTTATATTCTTTATTGTTTCTGGAACTTATAGTGGGGATTGATATATAACATATCTATATTGGCCGATGCCTTGTATTATGTGGGTTACTTTGAGGAAAGAGGGATATTAGGGTTAGCATGGGTATTTTTAATGTGTCTTACATGTTGGTTTTAAAAGGTTGTTGTTCTTGTAATTTTTGAATAAATATTGTTAGATTTTCTCCATTGGTTGTGCTCCCTTTTTTTGATCCCTGGGGAAATAGTGTACCCCAGCTTTCATTTATTCATCTAGTTGAGTGTTATTGGTGAGCACGCCATTACCACTTTTTCATTAGTGGTGCACCACATATATGCAAATCCAGATAGAGATATAACAGGAACCAGCTTTACTGGAACATGAATTCAGTAAGAGAATGTTACCTTAACATAGTGGCTAACACATACAGGAAAAAGAATCACAAAGGTGATAGAGATCACAGCTCAATGTACAAGAAATACAACACAGCAGAACAAAGCATAGAGAGACTACAGAGTAGCATTAGTAAATGCGCCATCTACTATCATAACTGTAAATTGCAGCCAAACTGGCAAAAGTCCCAAATTCACATTCAGAAACAAACAGAAGCTGTTACAAAGTATTGTATCTCCAACACCCCTTCTCAACAGCTGAGGCTTGGTCTTTTAAACCCATCTTCTTTGTAAGTGTCTTTCATTGGTCGGGGCTTAGTAAGGATATCTGCTGTCATATCGTCAGTAGGGCAGTAAAGTAACTGCTCTGGAAGTTCCTTGGTCCTTTGGTTTCATATTCCATGTTCTGGTGGCTTGCTTTAGACCGTATTTTCTCCTCTGAAGTTTGCATGTTAGGTCCGGCCTTTGATCATCTTTGAACCCTAGTGTTTGTTCCATGTAGATGTCTCCTGTTAACTCGCCATGTAAAAACGTTGTCCTCACATCAAAGTGCTTCGCTTGCATTTTCCTTGTGGCGGCTACTGTCAGCAAAGTCCTTATTGTAGTATGCTTGACTACTAGAGAAAAAGTCTCATCATAGTCCTCTCCATATTTTTGAGTATATCTATTGTCTGCGAATCTTGCTTCTGCACCACTGTGCCATCTGCATTGTACTTCCCTTTAAAGTCCATTTGCAACCTATGGATTTTCTTCCAGGTGGTAGTTCTGTAAGTGTCCATGTTTTGGTGCCATGCAGAGATTTTATCTCTTCCTTTGCAGCCTTTATCCATTTACTGGCTTCTACTTCTGAAAGCTGAGATATGTATTCCCAAGTTGCGGGTGTCAGGTCGCCCGCCTTCTGAGTAAGTCCGCAACTCCCAATCTCCACTGCTAGCTTCACCTATAGTCAAGCCCCGTCTGCCAGGACGCTTTATACGCCTCACCGGGCACAGTTGTCCCCAGGACTTGGTAGCACAAAGGATGCGGGCTTATGGGGAGGAAGGCGGATAAACCAGGAACAAGACTGGGCGAGGTCGGGCAAGCAGGGGTCATACACGGGAGATCAATCCAATCAAGCGCGACACCAAAGGATGAGACGGAAGAGTAGTCAAAGTCGAGCCAAGGGTCAAGCCAGAAGGTCACGGGTACGCAGTACAAGGGAGCAGGCAAATCGTAGTCGGAAACAGGCAAAGGTCGGTCCAGGCGGCAATCACGGGATGGTCATACACAGCAAGATCAATAATGGGAAAGTTCAGATATAGATAATCACACCCAGCAGCACGCTATCACGGGCAAGGAACAAGTGTGAGGGTAACACCTTTATAGGAAGTGGGCTGACATGATTGGTGGGAGAGGGGACGTGATTGGTGCGACGTGGGATACCTGGGCTGATTGCCAAATTCACTTTAGACTCATTGGTCCACCTTAAAACCAAGGGCTTATAGGCCCACCTTAAGACAGCCTCCGGCGGGCGCGCTGACTGCAGCGCCGCCGAAGGTTATAAGAGCTGTCAAGGAAAGGCGAGGAGGAGAGGGGGCATGTCTGCTCGGCCCCGCTCGCTCCGACGCCACCTGTCGAAGACGTGGCCGCCGAGCGGGGAGGAAGGCAGACGCCACGGGACCGGCGAAAAGGTGAGTTGTCCGTGACAGCGGGTTCATTGGTACTGGCAGTGCTTGTCTTGTGTGAAAGACGTATAGGTGGTTTACCTCTGTTTTCTCTCATTGAGCATCTTGGTTCTGTGTCTGAGCTTGCTTGTATCTGCTCTTCAGTACTGGTAGGTTCTGTGCTCACTTCAACTGTTTGTTCAGAAGTTACAAAAAGTGTCAGTTTTCTCTTCTGTTATTACTTCCTCAGGCCTTTGATGCTCTTTAAGTTCTCTTGTATGTTGTGTCCTGTGAATTTACCTCCATTGTCACTTTGAAATATGAGAGGCTTTCTCTGAAACTTGTTACTTGTCTTTCCTACATCGTCCTGTCACCTTAACATTGAGGCTAACACAGGCAGGAAAAAGAAGTGATAGAGGTCACCACTAAATGTACAGGGTATACAACACAGCAAAATGCATAGAGAAACTACAGATAAGCATTGATAACAGCACCATCTACTTTCATAACTTGTCATAACTTTACACTGTAGACAACCTGGCAAAAGTACCAAATTCACATTCAGAAACAAGCATAAGCTGTTGTAAATTATTGTATCTCTCAACATTCTGTTTGTACTAACAGACTCCTTCCTCCTTTTAATTGTTCCCCTCAATGACAACTTCCAGAACACTGAACCTATGGCAGGCCACTTAAATATGAATTTTTCTTTCTTCGGGAACTTCTCAGACCATGCCCTCTCACACCCACACCCACCTCATATATCAACTAAGGTGTGGATGCCCGAAAGGTTTACGTAGGAGAGACACAAAACGCTTTGCACACCCCAATTCAGGCCCATGGTTCTAACATTCGATTGGCACAGTGGGACACTTTGGCAGGTAAGACTGTTTCACCTGTAGCGTGTCACTTTCTGGAATGTCATGAAGGGGATTTTTCATCCCCCCGAGTGATGGTGGTGGAAAAGGTGAATTTGGGCCCCCGTGCGGAGACTTAAAAAGACTACTCCTGCAGAGGGAGTTACGCTGGATATTCCAGCTTGATACCAGATCACCTCAAGGATTAAATGAGGAGTGGTCTTTCTCGCCCTTTTTGGGCTAATTGGGGTATGTTATCTTCCTGTTACTTCCCTCTTATCTCCTTTTTTTTTTCCTCTTTTTTGCAGGCACTCTTGTCTGTTCCTCCAGATGAACTTATAATGGGATATTCCCCTCATATCATGTTCACTTGGTTGAGGTGCACTGTGACTGGATAGTTGCAGAGGGGGATTAAATTGATTTTCTATTTTTTGCGTGCTGCGGCTTCCAATGAAGTCCTCAACACCAGGGGGGGTTCTTTTTATGGACATCCGGTTGGATGCCCATTTATTAGGTATGAGTGGTTCACTATTTGTTTTGTTCATATAGCTATGAGTCAGTAAGTGATCGGGTTGGGGTGACTGGATCCCCAATAACCGACCTTGACTCTAGATATCACAAATATAATCCTTATGGACTTATTACTTTTCACATATCAAACACATTAATGTTTTGTCTTGTTTTGTTTTGTTTTAGGAGTGCCCCATGAGCCACTGGTGGATTGTCAGACAGGGAACTGTGATTGAAGAACAATAATCTATAAGATCTCACCAAGATAGCCTTGAGGGAGGAGAAATGAAAAATTCCCCAGTTTTTATATGCAAACCCCCCCTTTTTTCCTGAGAAGTACAAAGTGACTAGCCCGTGTATGTTGAAAGTAGAGATGAGCGAACTTTTGAAAAGTTCGATTCGGCCGATTCGCCGAATTTCACAAAGCCGGCCCGCTGACAGCAAAAAAAAAAAAAAAGCATTTTTGCCGGCATGGTGGGAGCGGGCCGGCCGGTTCCGCGCTGACATGGTGGGCTTTACCGGCCCGCCGGCCCGCTCCCACCATGCCGGCTTTTTTTTTTTTTTTTAATTTCAGGAAAAATTCAATCGGCACGAACCACAAAATATTCGGGTTCGTGCCGAATCGAATATTTCCTGAATATTTCCTGAAATTCGGAGCGAATTCTGGTTCGCTCATCTCTAGTTGAAAGCAACGTTGGACTAAGCCCGGGGTTTAGTTGTCCTACAAGTATCTGTGTTTAAAGGAGATAATGCTTGGACATGTTCCATGGACTTAGTTACATAGTGACATCTCCTAGCCATCCGTGTATGCAGTAAAAACTTCTCCCATGGGTTTAGGCTAGGTAGCCGTTCTGTATTACTGCAGAGTGTGTGGATAATAGAGGTACACATTAGAAATTGTCTGTGGCATCCTATAGGAAAGATTTATCCTATAGATTTGTTTCAGATTTGCTGTATACTCACTGATGAATGTATAGTGTATAGTCCTTGGTGAATTGGTTAATGTCAGTTTAAATTTCAATTTTGAAGATAGTGTCCATTATATTGGAGATGAATTAATTATGTTTTTTATTGAGGCTTCCTTCCTTTGTACAGCTCCCTGACCTGACAGCTCTCCCTATGGGGGTCTGTCAGGTCCTGTCCCGGTCCCTGGCTGGCGCGCCCCCGCCGCGCTATTTGTGGCCTGACCAGTGTATGGGGGGCCGGAATGCTGCACATGGTTTTCATTGCGACGTCCCGGCATGCTCCCGGGCGGGCCACGATTGTGGTTGGCCAGGCGGACGGGCTGCCCAGGTGCTGTCCGGGTGTTACCATGGACGATGCCGTCCATGGTTACGGACACGTCACCCGTTATCCACCCGCCACGTCACATCCGGCCGCGACTGGCTGCAGCGCACGCACACGTGTTCCATCTCGTGTGCGCCGCCATGTCATGGACGGGCTGAGGGTGAGTATAAAGGAAGAGCCTTTTTATTGTGTGTTCCCTCACCCAAGCAAGAAGCGGTCTGAACCGCAAAGCGCAGGTGTTGTTCCCCCGCCGTCCCTGGTCTTCCTCCTCGTCTGCTATCCATGCACATACTGGCTAAGTATCATTCATTCATTTGAATTGATATACATCTGCCTACTTTTTCATTTGTTCTCTTTGGCACTTTGCACTTTATCTTTTTTATCTGTGTATATTATCTGTGTATGTTACGCATAAAAATGATTGTAAATCTTTTGTGCAATATAAGGTGAATTTGGACTTTATGATATTATTAATTAATTGCATGTACTCTTTTTTTTGTATTTATGGCTTTTTATATGTAGCACAGGGATTTTTTCCTATGTGGAATATGTGTTAACTATTGATTAAGGATTATGGTGTGGTAGGTTTTGTGCCGGCACAAAAAAATAAATTAATTTATGTTGTATAATTCTGTTATGGTAGTTGTGTTTGCACATTTTGCACATTTAATAGGATAGATAGTAGGATATATTCAAATCTTGATGTAGTAGCAGCGCTGTATTTTCCATGGGTTATTTTGAGGAAGATTGATGCTGGGGTTAGAGCAGGGGGTGATTTTAAAATGTCTAAATTGTTGGTTTTAAATGTCTGTTTGTGATATTATTTTGAAATAAATTTTGTAGATTGTTTATTGGGTTGTACTTCCTTATTGGTGGCTCCTGGGGGAATAACATATCCCTGGCCTCACCTATTCTGCACTCACATGTTTCGTGTGTTATCACCTGCTTCATGTCAGTTAAGTGACCAACTAGTTTTTAACTTCTAATTCCTGGCCTGTTTTTTTCCCTCCATAAACCATTGACTTTTCTATGACACCTACTCCCACTGTAGTCTATCCCCTCGATTCAAAGAGCAAAAGTTAAGTGATTTCGTATCGAGAATCGTAAGTTTGGGTGGGTGTTTGTCATTTTTTCTGGTTTTTTTGGCCATTTCGTATTCGTACGATCGTTCGCGCATAGACGTATATGAACATACGCATTTCGTACGAGAATCGTATAATTTGCGTTAGTTCGTGTGTTTTTCCCGTCCAAATCGTATTATTTGCGTTAGTTCGTGTGTTTTTCCCGTCCAAATCGTATTATTTGCGTCCGATCCTATTTTTTACGTCCTTCACATGGGCTTGCGCCCAATTCAGAGAGGTGATTGCTAATTGTTTTGAAGCCCATTAAAGAGCTGCTTTACGAAATGTTTGCCGGCAGCTATTTGGCCTCGGGAGTAGGATGGAGCGGAGCGAGTTTGTGGCACATCAAGGGCTTATGCTTTTTGGCATTGAGTTGATCGAGATGTCTGAGAGCAGATTGCCCCTGCGTCGTCGCATGAACATCGATAGCATGAATGATGTTGAGCTGTTCGAGCTGACCAGGCTTAATCGCGCTTCCCTCCATAAATTATATAGTGAGCTGCGGCCATGGTTAGCCCGCACCACAAGGAAGGGGCATGCAATTTCAGGTATGACCAAGATGCTTGGCTGCCTGCAATTTTTGGCGAACGGCTCGTTCCAGAGGCTGGGTGCCCTCTCCGTGGGGATGTCACAGCCTACGCTGAGCCGCGCACTATCTAAATTTTTGGAAGGCATGGCTGCCATAACTCAAAAATATATTTATTTTCCTGATGATATGGCAGCCAGAAACGCCATTAAGCTTGGGTTTTATAATGTGGCCGACATGCCCAACGTTATTGGTGCAATTGACTGCACACATGTGGCACTCGTACCTAGGGCAGCCGACGAGTATATATATAGGTATTGAGATTGGTTATTATGTTGCCCAACGTGTCATGTAACCTGTTTTCCTTTGCGGCAGCATATTTGTTTATCCCTCATTTGTGTAGCTGCTTTATCTCGGCTTTTCATTAGTCTTTCCCAATAGAGTGCAGACATGTTTTGTGGTTAATTTATTAGTTTGGGTCAAATATCAATGACCCTTTTTGTATGTTTTTGCCTTAAGGAATCGTAAAATGGGACACTCACTTAATGTCCAGGCCGTGGTTGGTCCGGATATGCGGTTTATGAGTGTCCTTGCCGGCTACCCCGGATCGTCCCACGACTCCTATATCCTCCGGCGATCTGGGTTGTTTCGGAGATTTGAGGCAGGTGAATTTTCGGGGGCATGGCTGCTTGGTAAGTGTGTCCTATTTGTGTGTTATTAAATGTGGCATTAATCTTGTATTTGTTGATATGTTTGTTTTGGCAAACTTTACAGAAGCGTCCAACTGCCTTTTTCTTGGCTCATATATTAGGAACTTTCCCAAAAAATCCTTGTCTCGCTTTTGCCTTCAGAATGTTTTCCCTTTAGTTAGGATGTCTGTAAGTTCCTTGTGCCTAAATATATTGGTTTGGAGTTTATACCCAAGGATCTTTGACATTTGGCTCCTTTTGTACTATTGGTCGTTAAATGTCAAAGTGGACTTCAACTGCATACATTGTAGTTTCCAGTGAAATGTGGATAGGGATCTTTGACATTTGGCTCCTTTTGTACTATTGGTCGTTAAATGTCAAAGTGGACTTCAACTGCATACATTGTAGTTTCCAGAGAAATGTGGATAGGGATCTTTGACATTTGGCTCCTTTTGTACTATTGGTCGTTAAATGTCAAAGTGGACTTAAACTGCATACATTGTAGTTTCCAGAGAAATGTGGATAGGGATCTTTGACATTTGGCTCCTTTTGTACTATTGGTCGTTAAATGTCAAAGTGGACTTAAACTGCATACATTGTAGTTTCCAGTGAAATGTGGATAGGGATCTTTGACATTTGGCTCCTTTTGTACTATTGGTCGTTAAATGTCAAAGTGGACTTAAACTGCATACATTGTAGTTTCCAGAGAAATGTGGATAGGCCCTCAGCAGCATCCTAATTGTAACATGTCTGAAAACTACAAATATATGTAAAATACAAATACCCTTGGCCGTGCAGATGTTTGTTAATTAATTGGTATATAGAAGTGCCATTTTTATTTAGGTTATACCTTAGTGCAATTTTTGGGGGCCCTAATGTGCCCTACTTTTTTTTGGGGAACACTTTACCTTACATCATTATGATATCTGTGAATTTTTTGGTGTTGGTTGTGTTGCCTTTTTAATTTTGATTACATTTAATTCTCTGTTTAAGGTGATTCCGGGTACCCACTTCTACCCTGGCTCATGACGCCTGTGCTGCGGCCCCAGGATGCCTCTCAGGAAGCGTATAACCGTGCGCATCGCAAGACCCGGGCTGTTGTGGAGAGGGCCTTTGGTCTGCTGAAGACACGTTTTCGTTGCCTTGACCATACTGGGGGGGCCCTGCAATATGATCCCAAGAAAGTGATCGACATTATAATGGCATGTGCTGTTTTGCACAATTTTGCCATCATGGAACGTGTCCCACGTTATGTGGACAGCCTGCCCTCTTCAGCCGTCGAGGATGAAGCCGAGAATTTTGAGGGGCCCCCCAGTGAGTCTGGCCAATCTGTTCGAGCCAACCTGATCAGCCAGCATTTTAGTTAACTTTTTTCCCTGTCTCACCATTCTGTATGTCTGTGTTATCCTTTTGTAAACATATGTTGTTTTGCCCTAATGTGGCATTACCTCTAAGTAAAACATTTCGACCTTAATTGTTGCCTAATGTATTTCATGTAGTTTCCTTAGCTTTCGCTGTGCATTGTTACACCTCTTCCAACCAAAATTATCTGGTTTAGGCCAAGCTGTTAAAAAAGTCTTCCCACTAAAAACGCCACAAGTATTGGAAGTGAAATTTTTGTTTTACTTAGCAAATGAAAAATTATAGTGGTTAACAGAAATCAGTCCACATACATCTGTGGTAACAAATGGATAACATTAAAAAAAACATCGAGCACATCTACACCTGGAAGTTAGTGGCCCAACCAAACAAGGACACCCAGTCCAAAGGCCAGCCTAGTCCAGTCATTAATATTGCCTGGGCCCAGGGATATTTGGGCATGGCCATAATGTCACACAAACATGTCTGCAAACAGGAGGAGCACCAACCAAATACATAGGTAAAGCCATAAGTGGCCAGATAAACTCCACATAGACCTATGGCATTGGCTAGTGGCCTTAAGCATTACTCTAAGGAGCTATATGGGAGCAAATACAAAACACAACCTGCCAGAGCAACACAAAATGGATTGTTTGAAACCTCAAAGGACAAGTAAATACAGTGGGGGTTAAGAGAAAAGATGTCCCACACACCCATGGCTTAATAGGGTGGCTGCCCATAATACCCAGGTGGAGGTCCAGGTGGAGGTCCATGGGAATGGGACCTAGCCTGGGCCATGGCAGCATTGTGAATTTGAAACTGCTCCACAATGTTTCTCTGCATATTGGTCATCTCAGCCATGGCTGACTGGATGCCATTACTTGCATTGGCCACGTTGCTGTTGAGGGTACGCAACTCCGCGAGGATGCCCTGTAGACTGGTATGGATGTTCACCATGTCGGCATGCCTTTGCTCACGCTCTGTAACGAGCTGGGCGTCATAAGAGTCCCTTTGTTGGGTCCATAATTGAAGCAGGGCACTCTGCCTCCCCTGGGAAATTGTGGGGCGGCGTAATGGCGTCCGCCGCACAATTACCCTGGCTCTTGGGCGTGCCCTGCCGCGTGGTGTCGTACCCTCAACAGCAACCGGCCTGCTTTGCAAATCCTCAGCAGCAGAGTGAACACTGGGGACTGTAGTGTCAGTCTCCCCATGTGCAAGCACAATGGATGGAGATTCACTCTGCTGCTGAGGATTGGCCAGAGAAACATTATCGAGCAGTTCCAAATTGGGACCCAGGGGGAGTTCATCCGACGTGCCCTGTACGGAGACATCATCATCTTCCTCCATGTCCTGGATCTCTTCCATGAGTGTGCGGGTCTGTAGGGACATATCAAAAAAAAAAAGGCTAAGTTTGCGTCCCAATTTAGGATTTCAACAGTTTAACACATTCTTAAGCACTTGTTAGTATTTATGCTACTAAATTAACTTACCGAAAATCTCTGATCTGGGCTCCGATGCTGTACGGACCTGGTAGGCATAACCAAACTGGGGGGTGAGTTTACCCTTGCTGAGGGATCATGCTGGGCTGAAGAAGAGAAAAAAATACCACGTAAACACACACACATAACCTTTTTTTTGATAGGTAATCAAATATAGCTCTATTTGTAATATTATTCAACTCTAGAGCAATGGTGACCTTTGTTCAAACCCACGCAAGTTTACATAGGTGCAATGGCTCGGACAAACTGCTAAGTGACCTCAGTTCTAAGTCATGAAGTGTACCCAGTCAGCATCCAACTTTCAAGGCACATTTTTGGATTTAGCCTACCATTCGCTCGGTCCGGGGTACTCAAACAATTGTTTGAAACGCCCATTTAAAGGTATGTGGTGAGAGGTGAATGTCTGGCCATGCTGCTGACGCAGGGGGTGTCTAGTTAAAAATAAAGACACTGGTGGAGGGGCTGGAGCTTTCAAAGTGCCAACTAATAAAGGCTGCTTGCCCTTGCTGGCCTGGATGGGCCAGAGCTGAGGGGACAGGGATTGGATGTCTAAAGGGGGGAGTTAACGTATTGATGGTGATGGGATGGATGGAGCCAATCTGTTACAAATGTATGGGGCTTATGTGGGGGGGGGCATGGGGGGACTGTGGCACATGGGCCAGAGCAGGGGCAGCGGGACACGATTGTGGCCAGTGAAAATTTAAATAAGTTACTGTGTACCTTGCAATGCCACTTCCTGGGCAGTACTTCATATTGCAATGCTATGTTTCAGGGAGCCATGACATTGGGCAGGAGACCAACCACTACATGGCCGATCAAGGGGGCAGCTCTGAGCACGTCAACACAGAAGTAACTGAGTGCAGGGCTGTCTGGGCAGGGGTCCTTGAATGTGGTGGCAAGGTCCGCATTGGGACCCCGGGCCGCCAGTTGAGTCTCGCTGCTCTAGGTCAGATATGTTTGTGGGTGGCTAATTAAATTGTTAACTCAAACACAACTCACACAACCAAAAGGCAACCCATACATAATGATGTGTGTTTTGTGATTGATTCAAAATATCTCACTTATCTTGCGAAACTTCATGACTTTAACAATCCAATTGGACATTTGATCTTTGCCATAATGGCTGTGGGCCTAAATGTGTGATTCCCAGGGACCAAAAGAGGACACAAACAGCCACAGTAGTGCGAGGCCAAGCAAGGCAAACCATAGGGGCATCCCGTTATCTGGTTACTAGTGAACTGTAGATTATTTAGCAAACAGGCAAACATGCAGATTTAAGAGTACTCACCGTGGGTACGGGTCGGGGAGTCTGTGTCCCTTAGACCAGCATGTCCACCGACCGCGACCGGATGGAGAAGTCCAAGCACAATCTCCTCAGCAGGGGTAAACTCCAATTTAGATGGAAATCCACCTCCAGTTTTCATGCTGAAAAGAGAAAATCGTTTGGTAATCAGAAAAGGTGCATACAGCACATCCCAAACATTATATTTAGCGAAAACATTTATTTACCTGTAATTATGCCTTTTAATTTCTTTTTGCCGTACAGCATACTTCAGATCAGAGATTTTCTTCTGAATTTGGGACACATCTTTCCTCTCTTCCCCCGCTGCATTTACTTGTCGGAGGATGGTTTCAAACAATTCCATCTTGCGCTGCTTGGTGGTGTGTTTGGATTTGCTCCCATATAGCTCGTCATAGTATAATGTAAGGCCACTAGCCAATGCCATATTTTGGTCATGGGAGAATCTCCCACTCAACTGGCCGCGGCGCAATGTGCGGCCAGATGGTTGGCTTGGCTGCTCCTCCATGTGTGCAGACACATGTGGTGACATTATGGCCTGGGGCTGGGTAGGGGAATGGCCGGATTGGTGGCTTCCCAATGACTGGACTGGACTGGCCAAGGGACTGGGTGTTCTTGCGTGGCTGGCCACCGAACTTCCAGGTGTAGATGTGGTCATGGTTGCAATTCGGGGCCCTCTTGGGGGGCTAGGTTCCCGGCTGGTGCCAGGTCGGGGGCTCTGTTCCCGGCTGGTGCCAGGTCGGGGGCTTCTGGCCCTGGATGGGGTTCTGGCCCTGTAGGGGCTTCTGGCCCTGGATGGGGTTCTTCTGGCCCGGGATGGGGTTCGGGCCCTGTAGGGGCTTCTGGCCCTGGCTGGGCTTCGTGCCCTGGATGGGGTTCTTCTGGCCCTGGATGGGGTTCGGGCCCTGTAGGGGCTTCGTGCCCTGGATGGGGTTCTTCTGGCCCTGGATGGGGTTCGGGCCCTGTAGGGGCTTCTGGCCCTGGCTGGGCTTCTGGCCCTGGATGGGGTTCTTCTGGCCCTGGATGGGGTTCGGGCCCTGTAGGGGCTTCTGGCCCTGGCTGGGCTTCGTGCCCTGGATGGGGTTCTTCTGGCCCTGGATGGGGTTCGGGCCCTGTAGGGGCTTCGTGCCCTGGATGGGGTTCTTCTGGCCCTGGATGGGGTTCGGGCCCTGTAGGGGCTTCTGGCCCTGGCTGGGCTTCTGGCCCTGGATGGGGTTCTTCTGGCCCTGGATGGGGTTCGGGCCCTGTAGGGGCTTCTGGCCCTGGCTGGGCTTCTGGCCCTGGATGGGGTTCTTCTGGCCCTGGATGGGGTTCGGGCCCTGTAGGGGCTTCTGGCCCTGGCTGGGCTTCTGGCCCTGGATGGGGTTCTTCTGGCCCTGGATGGGGTTGGGGCCCTGTAGGGGCTTCTGGCCCTGGATGGGGTTCTTCTGGCCCTGGATGGGGTTGGGGCCCTGTAGGGGCTTCTGGCCCTGGATGGGGTTCTTCTGGCCCTGGATGGGGTTGGGGCCCTGTAGGGGCTTCTGGCCCTGGATGGGCTTCGGGCCCTGCTGCGGGGCATGGGTTTCCGAACTGCCCTACTTGAAGGCATGCCCGGTGTGGTCTCACTTGTGCTGCCTGTTCTGGGGGCAGAGGTGGTGGGTGCTGCAGTTGCCAGCTTCTTGGCTGCAGGGGCACGGGGCTTGGGGCCCCTTTTTTTGGTACCTGACGGTCCAGGATCCCTTGGTGGGGCCGAGGTGGGAGTCTTGCCTCTCAGTTTTCGGCCAGCTTGCTGGGACCTTGTGGTGGGGCCCTCCGCGGTCTTGCTTGCCTGGGGTCGCTTGCTGCTCGCCTTTTTTGGTGCCATCGTACAGAAATGCTCAAAGAGAATGAGCTTGGGGGGAAAGGACCTTTAAATAATGAGCCCAGCGTGTGACGCCTATGCGCACGACTACGCGCTCGTACGAACGTACGTTCGAGCGGAACCAGGAAACCGCTGGGGTTTCACTTATCTGCTGCCTGGAAGAAGACTAAAGATGGCGCCCACTATCTTCACCCGTCAACAGGAAGAGATCCTCATGCTGGTAAGTGGCTGCCTGTGCATTTTAATAGAATAGTCAATGATGGCCTAAATGTCAATGATGCGTTGGGAACTAGTTTGGGGTCTCTTAATGTTTAATCACTGGCTCCTCACACTTCATCCTCAAGGGCCGAGCCTGGCCACGTTTTCACCTGTCTATGCTGATGTCCTAATTCGGCCAATTGCTCCGGCTTAGCAACAGTTAATTAACCTGTGGAGTAGCGGGGCGAGCTGTCAAACCTGGCCTGTCTCGGACCTTGATGCGGATGTTTGCGGAACACTGTTTTCCTAAGCCATAAAAACACAAGGGGAAGCCACACACGTGGTCCAAAAGCCTAAGCATTAGGCTACATCTTGGATGTTTAAAACATCCTAACATGCCATAGATGCAGGTGGCCTGATTCTTGATGTTGGCTATTATCTGTATGTACATGGTGTGTGATACATATAACATAAGACCAGACTGTCAATCACAGTCAACGTCCTCTTTAAGGCACTCCCCAAAAATGGCGGCCATTCGAAATGTGTGTGTTAATGACATTAAATACTCAACTTGTGATGCAACACATATGGGTCTGTGTGTAAAAGTAAAAGCTCTGTGTCCATTATGTTTTTCAGATCATGCTTCAGCGCCGGTATGACTTCGCGCCCAATGTGTGCGAGAAAAGGGACATCGCCCGGGAGATCATCGCGGAGATACACCGTGTCACCAGCACCACCTTCACTCACACCCAGATCATGCAGCATTGGTCGGACCTGAAGCGTCTGCACATGCCCCGGGTGCGGAGGTTTTTTGGGATCCATTTCCCAAGTAAGTACCAAGCAATTGCATGTTATATGTTCCAAATGTCTAAGTTATGCCTTTATTTATAATGACTTTTCTTTGGTAGTGTTGGAAATGGATTTCAGAATTCGCCGCACCCGGAGACGTACAGGCCGACCAGTGCTGCATGACTCTGCATCTGTGAGTGAAGGTGGTGGATCTCCCGGGCGACGGACCTACCCCTCCTCTGTGGCCTCCTCAGACCAGCCCCTGGACCTTACCACAGAGGAGGGGCCAAGGCGCGTGGGCGTGGAGTCATACCTGGCCACGCATGGGGAAGGCTCTGGTATGTCACTCTTCATGTATAGGCACAAAGATATACATGTCAGGCCAAAAACTAAGTTATCCTTTATTATGTATTTGTAGAAGCTTCAGGAGCGGGTGAGATAGTGGAGGAGGAGGCAGCAGAGATGCTTGAAGTCGATCCTGGCGAAGGTGAGTGATGTCAGCCAGACTGGGAGCCAGATATGTTGGGGATAGTGACTCTCTACAAATACTAACCAAATGTCACATGTTTCTCCAGGGACTTCTTCACAGCAGAGCCAGGACCAAGGGCAGCCTGTTGGCCCCAACCAGCCATCTGTCGGCCACCAACTCCGTAAGTCTCCATGCCATGATTCAGATTAATGTTTTGTAAGCTAATAACACACACATAACTAAAGGCTTAGCCAATGTGTAGTTAACACTTTCATGTGGCCACTTCTTTAGCTTAAAGCGGACCCTAACTCGTATTAAGAACATTGCTAATAATTAGGCAACACACTGTACCTACAGATTGGAAACATAGAAAAACAGACTTCAGCCATCTAATGCATGTTAGGAGCGTGAAAACAGCCCATATTGCGGAATATGGAAGGCGCAATATTTACAGGCAGCATGGGATACAGATTGTAAAAAGTAAGGTCCTGGCATGCATTGTGGGATTGATG
Source organism: Gastrophryne carolinensis (assembly GCA_027917425.1). Taxonomy (NCBI): domain Eukaryota; kingdom Metazoa; phylum Chordata; class Amphibia; order Anura; family Microhylidae; genus Gastrophryne; species Gastrophryne carolinensis. The sequence continues at coordinate 48,356,737 of CM051243.1, forward strand.
ACCTTTCCCTCAACCCAGCTATGCTCTGGATTGTCAACGCACCACTGTAACGTACTCCCCTGTACTTTATCCAACTCTCCACTCCTCATTAATTGTTAGGCTTCAGAGTTCAGATGGCGGCGCTGCAAGCCATAAACGTCAAAACTGTACTTTGATCTGGTGCATAATCATTTAGAAATAGGTATTGGTTGTCATTCAATAATGTTGAAGGTCCGGTTTAAGGAGTTTAAATACTTACCTGTTGGAAATGCATTAACTTTAGCCCTTGGAAGAATGACATATGTCATGCATTTACATGTATTGGATTAACCACAAATCTATTTACAGCATACCAACCGGTCTGGTACTCCTATTTAGGTTTTTTTCTCTATTGCTTACAGGGATTATGCCAAAAACCAAGGCAGAGAAAAAAAAAAGGATCCAGGAGTTGGTGGCCGAGCTGCTGGCCATACAGGCGACGTTGGGGCCAACAGATGACGAAGAGGAGGATGAATAGTGCCCTTGGTCCTGGCTACTTTGTTAAAATTGTTTTATACATTTTACTGTTTTTTATCCAAATTTTATATGTTTTAAATGTTATAAAAATAATTTTACTTACAAAAAAGAAAAAAAAAAAAAAAAAAAACAAAATTCCCAGTTAACTATTTAAGTATAAAAAGTTATTAAAAAAACTAACTCCAAATTTTAAAAATTTTAAAAAAATATAGGACATTTTACAAAATTAATCTTGAAATAAAAAAAAAATTTAAGCCTTCAGAAATGTGTCTTTTCTAATATGCGCAACAAAAAACAACTACACACAAAATTACATACACACTAAAAAAAAAAAAGACAGATGTACATTATGTGGTTTGGTGACGTTTTATGGACCGAGAAATGAAGTTGGATGCAGGCGCTAAGGGGTTTAGGTAAGTTTAAGGGACCGAGAAATGAAGTTGGATGCAGGCGCTAAGGGGTTTAGGTAAGTTTAAGGGACCGAGAAATGAAGTTGGATGCAGGCGCTAAGGGGTTTAGGTAAGTTTTATGGACCGAGAAATGAAGTTGGATGCAGGCGCTAAGGGGTTTAGGTAAGTTTAAGGGACCGAGAAATGAAGTTGGATGCAGGCGCTAAGGGGTTTAGGTAAGTTTAAGGGACCGAGAAATGAAGTTGGATGCAGGCGCTAAGGGGTTTAGGTAAGTTTAAGGGACCGAGAAATGAAGTTGGATGCAGGCGCTAAGGGGTTTAGGTAAGTTTTATGGACCGAGAAATGAAGTTGGATGCAGGCGCTAAGGGGTTTAGGTAAGTTTTATGGACCGAGAAATGAAGTTGGATGCAGGCGCTAAGGGGTTTAGGTAAGTTTAAGGGACCGAGAAATGAAGTTGGATGCAGCCGCTACGGGTTTATGTAAGTTTCTGGTTGAGGGTGCGCATGCGCAAGATCTTATAAACATACGAACGCACGAATCTAAGAGGCCAAAAACCAATGAAAACCAGAGGCAAACGCAAGTAATTGGAAGAGCTGGACGATGGAAGCCGCCGACAAAACAGGCTGCCGCCGCAACAGGTGAGCACATGAACGTGATTTTTACGATTGCCAACTGACTGAGGCAAGTTCGGGAGATATCATACGAACGGACGTATCTTTTAGGATAGAAACGTATTTGCTTATTGAATCACTCGCAAGTTCATACGAACGCACGAGCGGACGTAAAAAATAGGATGATCGTGAGCCAAATCCAAGCTGTTACATGTTTCTTTGAATCAACCCATATGTGTCCCATTACCTTTTATGGAGAGATACTTAACACTGCCATCTAGTGCCCAAACTATATTACCACAACTACTATTCTACTTTATGGCAAACTAATTAAATCTAATCCACGTCTCTTTCTAGGCTACTCCTATGTAAGGGGTAAAAAATTATGTAGTACACAGAGCTCCAAGTCAAGAATTTAATGGGTATAATATGCACTTACTGTCACGCTCTGGTAACTCCAGCCCTCTAGGTAAGCCCTCAACCCCCAATCTCCGCAGCCAGCTTCACCTGTAGGAGCCCCCGCTTGCCGGGACGCAGAATACGCCTGCCCGGGATCGGTTGCCCCCAGGACTTCAATGGCTCAAAGGATGAGAGCTTACAGGTATAGAGGTCTGAAGAACCAATGGCTAAGAGCGGGTGTAGCGGAAGTCCAGAGGCAGGCCAGAGGTTAACACGGGGAGTCAGAGTTTGCAGCGGTACAGAGGGGAGAGATAGCTCGAGGTCTAGGTACAAGGCAGAGGTCGGCAACGGAGATCAGATCGAGATTGGTCGGTTCAGGCAGAGGTCGGCAACGGAGATCAGAATAGTCAGTTCAGGCAGAGGTCGGCAACAGGGTTTCAGATCGAGAGGCGTCAGGAAGGCAGAGGTTGGCAACTGGAAATCAATCGAGCTTCAATGCACAAGACAAGCTTGGTACTAGGCGCTATAACAGGCAATGACACACTGCAGTGGAAATCCCTTTATAGTGGGAAAACCGGCAGGATTGGACAGGGAGACAGTGGCTGGGATTGGTGCACTTAGGATCTGGCGGCAGATTGGAGCACTGGCCCTGTGGTCTGATTGGTGAGCTCTGGGCTGATTGCTCCAGCTGAGCTTCCCAGGCAAACTGCTCAGAGCTGCACCTTCTAGACTTCGTTCTTTTAAACAGCCTCCGGTGGCCATTCTGAGTATTGCACCACCGGAGGACATGAGCTGATTGTATAGGCCAGCAAGCACAAGCTGAGTGACAATGGGCAAGGGGGGAGGACTTACTCGGCGGCACACGCGCCGCTGGGGATGGCACCCGAGGCAGAAGCCGCTGCTGGGCAGGAGGAACCCAAACCCGTTGCCTAGGGACCTCACGGGCACGGGTAGAAGGCAAGTCATTCATGACACTTACAAGATATAAAAATTGATGAGCTTAAAAACAAGGCAAAGTTGATTCAGCAAGTCACATCACTTTTCACTTTAAATCCTCCGCCTGAGTATCATAGAGCGATGTCTGCATAGATGAGATCTCTAGAGTGGCCGGAATCCATTAAATTCTCTGTGAACTTTAGAAGGTATTGCACTAGATATATTTTTATTTTGTTTGCATGCTACCACCTATGGATACTGCTCTGTGTTGAAATACTATTGCGTGGAGACCAATTTGGATGCATTTTGGATGCTTATGCTTCTTTGGGTTTAGCATCATTCTGGAAAACATCTTGATAATGTATATGCCCTTCTGACCATAGGCTTTGGTAAGAATTTTGCATAAAAGGTGGCGGATAATGCACAGTGTGAATATTCTTCTGCACCCCGGGAATATCTTAACCCTTTAAATGCCAAGCACGTAGTTTCTACGTGGTTGCTTCTCCTACCCTTAAGTGCCAAGCACGTAGAAACTACGTGCCTGGCATTTCCCCCTAACAGTTAAAAGATAGAAAAAAAAACCCACTTACCTCTGGTATCCCCGTGAAGCTTGGGGTCCCCTCTTCCTGCGGGGGGCATCCGATGGCCCCCCCGTCGTCCTCCGTCTTCAGGGGGGGGCCCGAAACCAGCCGCCCCCCCCCCCCCGTTTCCAGCGCTGACTCGCTGTTGTAAAAAAAAAAATAAAACTGTCATTTACTCACCTCCGCGCCCGAGCCTTCTGTCCGGGTCTCCTCTTCACCAGGGGGGGGGGTCCGATCCCCCCCCTGGGCTGCGCAGGCTCTTCCGGGTCCTCACCTCTTGAAATGGCGGCGATGGCCGCCGCCTCTTAGCCCCGCCCATTGTGGGACGTCATCCCGCTCCTCCTATACCCCCTCCGAGCTCCGGCATCTGTCAGATGCCGGTGGTGATCGGAGCAGGGCGGGTGTCAGGTGAGGAGGCTCCGATCGGAGCCCCCTCGCTTGTCACCCGCCCTGCGCCGATCACTACCGGCATCTGTCAGTGAGATGATCGGCGCGGGACAGCGGCGAGGGACGTCGGATCGGAGGTGAGTAGTGTAAAAAAAAATAATAAAGATTTTTTTTTCTTATGTGTGTGTGTCATTTTTTACTTTTAACCCCTTGTGAACTGGTAAGGGGTCCATGACCCCTATACCAGTTCACAAGGCTGGGGGGATGGCAAGCCACCTGCCCTAGCGGGTGGCTTGCCATTAACCCCTGGCACCCCAATTACCTGCCTCCCCAAAGGCCAGGGGGGGGGGGCAGAAGAGCCCGGGCCCACATAGGCTATGTGAGCTCGTAGGCTGCAGGGTGGGGGGGCCACAAAAGCTGGCCCCCCACTCTGTGCCTACAAGCCCCCATAGCTGGTCCCGGGCTGGTTACTTTGGGTAAGGGGGACCCCACGTCAATTTTTTTTTGATTTTTAAGGGTTTTTAACCCTTAAAAATAAAAAAAAAATGGGGTCCCCCTCCCCTGGGAGGGGGGACCCTATGTCATTTTTTTTTTTGATTAACCCTTTGTGTTCTGTCATCCAGCAGCTATAAAAGGCTTCTAGCAAGTGAGCAGAAGCCAGTGATCGCCGAGGGACACAGTGCTCCAGGATGGATGGGAGGTGAGTACAGTGTAAAAAAAAAATAAAAATTAATAAAATATTTTTTTCTCTGCTTGTGTCTGTGTGATTATTTACTTTTAACCCCTTGTGAACTGGTAAGGGGTCCATGACCCCTATACCAGTTCACAAGGCTGGGGGGATGGCAAGCCACCTGCGCTAGCGGGTGGCTTGCCATTAACCCCCGGCACCCCCATTACCTGCCTCCCCAAAGGCCAGGGGGGGGGCAGAAGAGCCCGGGCCCACATAGGCTATGTGGGCTCGTAGGCTGCAGGGTGGGGGGGCCACAAAATCTGGCCCCCCCACTCTGTTCCTACAAGCCCCCATAGCTGGTCCCGGGCTGGTTACTTTGGGTAAGGGGGACCCCACGTCAATTTTTTTTTTGATTTTTAAGGGTTTTTAACCCTTAAAAATAAAAAAAATGGGGTCTCCCTCCCCTGGGAGGGGGGACCCTATGTCATTTTTTTTCTCGATTTAACCCTTTGTAGTGTGGATGGTATTTGCATTTTTTTTGTGAATGTTATAAAATACTTATTTCAGTTAGAGGGGTCTCCTGGGCAGGAACAGGGGGCTACCGATAAATATGTGGTACCGTTCTAATCGGTAGAAATGGGGCTTTCACATGCAATATGATTTTCCTTAATAAAATACATTTTTTATTTAAAATAAAGGAGTCAATTTTCTAAAAATGTTTTTTATTTATTTATTTATTTTTTTTACTTAATAATATTGTAAAAAAAAAAAAAATTTACAAACAAGACATTTCATGTTAAAGCCTAAACTCTGCTGCAAAAAAAATATATATCATTTTCCTGAAAGTTCCAGCAAAACATGACGCAAAATGGGGAAAAATGGCCTGTCAACAGAGGGTGACAAAATCTCAAGTAGGCTGGCAATTAAAATGGTTAATAGTACCTATGCATGTTGGGTATTGTTCTGTTCGGGGGACCTTGCGCTTTCAGACTTAGCTTGTTTTTTCTGGTTTGCATATTTATATTTTAGGAAAAGGTGTTTTTTATTCAGCTTTTTTATAAATTTTTTAGGGAAACCCTGCGCAACCAAAGAATTCTTTGAGGTAATAATTCCAGAAAGATGAGCCCACTAGAACAAGCTGGGTACCCTTAGAAAGCTTAACGTGTGTACTTTCAGGGAATATATGGTTTATGGGGGATATTCCAAATGTCAAGAGTTGTTTTGGTTGAAAAATCGCAAGGTGTGCACTTTGTCTGCAGAGCTGAAATTTTCAAGTAAAATTACCGTTACGCACATGCTTTACTTTGGGGTGTTTGGCAACTCTTCCCTTGACAGTAGCTATGCATGTTGGGTATTGTTCTGTTCGGGGGATGTTGCGTTTTCAGATTAAACTTGTTTTTTCTTGTTTGTATATAGTTTTTTTTAGGAAAATGTGGCTTTGATTCTGCTTTTTTATCCTTTTTTTAGGGAAACTCTTTGCAACCAAAGAATCCATTGAGGGATTACTTCCAGAAAACTATGGCCACATCAACAAGCCTGGTACGCCTAGAAAGCCTGAGGTGTGTACTTCCAGAGAATATATAGTTTGTGGGGGGTATTTCAAATGTAAAGGGTTGTTTTTCTGGAAAAACTGCAAGGTGCGCATATTGCGTAGCACAGTTGTATTTTATCTGAAAATCCCCTAAAGCGCTGTTTCAGTTTGGGGGAGTCTCCTGGGCAGGAAAGGGTGTCTACCTATACATATATGGTACCGCTGTAACCGGGAGAAATTGGGATTTCACACGCAATAAGATTTCATTGACAAAAAAAACTACAATATGTAAAAATTCTTTTTTTTTTTTTTTTGCACATATTTCACCCAAAAATATTGAGAATACACCTAAAAATGACAAACAAGACATTTCATGTTAAAGCCCAGACTCTGCTGAAAAAAACAATATATCATTTTCCTGGGAAATCCCTGGAAATCCCTTCAAAAATCACATTTGAACATGGGGAGCGCAAAATAGTGCAAAATGGTCTGGCAACAGAGTGTGACAAAAACTCCAGGTAGGCTGGCAGCGAAAGGGTTAAATGGAGAGTAAAAAAAAAGACTTTATCCTGGTTGTCGACTTGGAGCTCTGTGTACTAGATGTTTTTTTTTTGCATTTAGATTACTGAGAAGAATGACTCTATAACACGTTGTGCTCTGAACTTTCTATCTATACCGTGTCACGCGCTTATCTTACATTAATACTTTAGAAGTGAATTGGGCATGTCTGCTCATCTGTAAATGCCTAATGGAATATGGGTCTCAAAGACCGCCCCTATGCATAATAAAGGCATGACCAAGTTGATTATAGCACTGGCCCATGTCTGCACTTGTATCGAGACTGGGGCAGGGACCAAGGAAGCACAGGATCTGGCTTTAATTGGTGGACAGAATTGGGGGGAGGCGCCAGAAGCAAGGGAAATGGAGAAAGATTTCCTCTTCCTCGCGCTGCACTGAGGTCAAGAGCTGATGCAACGAAAGGTAAGCTTCATCAGCATGCATACATTAGGAAAGGCTGGCCAGTCCCTTTAACCCCCTAAGCGTTCTGGATGTGTTTTGCCCTTTGATAAAATTAACTTTTAAGTTTGGTTGAGCAGGCTGCTGACCTTTACTGCCCTCTCGCCCTGTGTACCAGGACTCTGCACTGGGTGTCTTAAGCTGCCCCTGATAATAGATACATTTTTGATGTATTGGAAGTTTTTTTTTCTATTTTACTGAAAGTTAGCGGGTTAAAGTATATCTATAGGGAAAACTTTTGTACAGTAGATAATGCTAAAGGTACCCTTTGAAGTGTACCAAAAACTGCCAAAACTACTAAATCTTTGGTGCTCCCCCACCCCAGGTAAATTACCATTTGGATGTTTTTTGCCCACAGTGCTGCTTGGTATTCCTGTGATAGTGACTTTAATTTTAGTTTTCCCGGGGTATGCCTATGTATGCTGTTGGTTTCTGACAGGATACCATTGTTTTAAACTAGCTATTTAGCTCCTCTAGCTCCTCACAATCTCATGTTTGGGACAATTACAACCTATTTAAGAAAGGAGCCAAAATAAGATTTCATTTTCCCCCAAATTTTCTTTTGAAGCCAAAATCATTTGTCACTATTTGTATCCAATTCATTCTGAGGACATTAAAGAAGGTTCATATGTGTTTTTTTTAAATGTAATCTTTCATGGGATTTAGTTGTCCACTTTAACAAAGAATGTTTGAAAAAAATGTAAAAGATGAATTGTCTATGGGATATATAGAAGGAATTTTATTTGACAATCGGGCACAAAAGAGTTTAATAAAGAACCCAATAGCAGGGTTTTATACAATTCAGAAGAAGAGAGAAAACAAGAGTAAAAAAAAGCTGCAGTAAGTTTATACACAGGAAAGGTGCTTGCAGCTGTGTGTACTATCAACAGGCAGTTTAGGTGGAGGGCAGAAAGAGTGAAGAAACTATTTTGAAAATATTCTCAAGACAGCAGTGTTTCCTTGAGAAAAGGATATCCCCGAAACATCAGCTGTGTTTGTTCTTTGCTATTTGGAATATAGATTTATTCAGAACTTGTGGATTTACTCTGCTATTGAACATGGTACCGCTGGGAGCCTCTTCGCCTGTATAAATTGCTTACAAGTGTGTGGTGGTATATGCAATGTTTGAAGTCGAAACACAGGCCATGTGACCCGCCGACAGCGGAGGATTATGTAAGGGAGGCTCCAACAATCTGGATGCTCTCCAAGCTTGTCCAAATGTGGTCTAACAACATTTTTTTAGAAAATGGTTGTTGAACCAAATGGTTTAAGGGTATAAAATGGCTACTCCAAACCATAGGCACACAAAAATGATCACTTTGTTTGCTGAACCATCTTTGTCTGGTAATTGACCTGTTGTTTATAAATTTATCTGTTGGATGCCAAGAGAATGTTTTTCAACTTTAAAGAAAAACTTTGATTGCATTTACTTTAAAAGTATACTTCAAATCACCCATTACTCGTTATTTGATTAAGACTTATTGATTTTTATTTAATCAAGTGCCCATTGTTTAACTAAGCACTTATTATTCAATTAAGAGCTTGTTATTCAATCAGTGTTTAATAAAGCTTCTACAAAGCTCCTGCAAATATTGGCAACACAGACCACTTTAATGATTATTTCTGCCCTGGTTCTTGCTTAAGCAGAGAATAGCTCTATCAATGTCAGGAGAAACCCAGTGACTCTTTCCACTAACCTAATTAGTCTTTGACGTTGTTTTTGTCCTACTTGGAGACTCCTCTGAACCAGACTAGAAGGTGGAGCACGAGTCATCCAATCACAGATTTAATCCTCTAAATGCCAGCCAAATAGATTTTACGGCAGTACCATTAAGTTCCAGCACCGTAGATTCTACATGGCTGGCATTTTCCCCTAGTATAAAAAATAAAAACGCTCACCTTGCTCGGGTATCCAGCAGCCAGGGTCTCCTCTTCCAGTGGCGGGCCTCCGATCACTGATCCAGGGTCTGATAATGTCATCTCACTGAGCTGGTAAAAAAGGCCACTTCCGGTAGTGACTGGAAAGCGTCAGAAATAAATAAAGAACTTTATTTTGTGTATGTATGTGTTTTTACTTTTAATCCTTTGTGAACTGTTATAGTGGCCATGAGACCCTTATACCAGTTCACAGGGCAGGAAGTCATCTGCCAGCAAGTGGGTAACTTGCCATATCCCCCTCGTCCCATTACCTGCATCCTCAAAGCCCAGGGATGTGCAGAAGAGCCCGTGGCCCATATAGGCTAAGCGGGCCGGTAGCCTTTCAGGGCCAGGGACAGTCCAGATGCTGTAGTAAATGTTCACAGTATCCTTAGCTTAAAGTATGTAATCATCAAATTGTTTTCCAGTGGAGTATGCTAGTACTATATGTTCAAGGGTCTTCGTAACCATAAGCTAGTGGTCTCTAATCATTGCAGCATGTTCCATCTGCCTTTTTGCAATATATTACCAGAGAAAAGGGGGAGTCTTCTTTTATTCTTGAAGCAGAGCCCCAGTCATTATGTTCTTTTGGGGTCATTAGGCAGGAATACTCAGCTGGTCCACACTCCAGTGTCACATATGCACTGGCAGCCAACGGGGTGTGCACGATGCTACAAATGTTGAGCATTTTGATAGATGTTGGACTTCCTAGTGGGTCTAAGCAGATGGGCATCCCAAAGTCAAAATTACCTAAAATATCTGTGCAATCATCCATTATTTCTATACAAATGTAGAAAACCATCAGCTGCAATGACACATCATTGCTCTGCTCACAGCAGAGATCTCCCATATACATTGTAGATACATTTCCACTGCCTGAATGACCTGCGGCTGCTGCACGTTTGAGTTATCTAGAACATACATAATAAGGGCTTCCACCTTACACAGATCTCTTTTGTTACAGCAGCTGGTTATTCATTGTGTGCGTGTGTTCAGCATGGGAGACATGATGTCCCATGTTCAGGAGCACAACATCTGCATGAGTTAAAGCCATCTCAAACAATCGATCACGAGAGTTGGTTTATAGGAGCAATTTACTAATCTTTCTTTTCCAAAAAACATGATTAAAGGTAACCTCCTACTTTTGTTAAGCACAGATGTTTGGTTGTCTTCCTTCTTCTGTTGTCTGTGTCAGTTGCTTTCAGAGGACCCGACTTAACACCATGAATTGAGTCATGTTTGAATTTGGATCTCCACCTCCCCCAGTCACCTATTTAGTCATTGAGGACTTTATCAGAATCAGAGTACCCGGAAAGATTGTCCAAGTTAGGCTTATTTAGTCTAGAAAAAAGACGATTGAGGGGTGATCTAATAACTATGTATAAATATATTCGGGGTCCATACAAGGATCTGTCCCACAATCTATTTATACCCCGGAGTGTAACCATAACCCGGGGGCATCCACTAAGGTTAGAGGAAAGGTGCTTTCTCCACCGACATAGGAGGGGATTCTTCTCTGTAAGAGCAGTGAGACTATGGAACTCGCTGCCAGAGGAGGTAGTTATGAAGGATACAGTAAAAACGTTCAAAAGTGGCCTTGATGCCTTCCTGGCATGTAATAACATTTCCGGCTATGGCTACTAGACCACTGGAGGGAGTTAAACAGGCTGAACTGGATGGACTATAAAGTCTTTATTCAGCCTTACATACTATGTTACTATGTTACTAGAATCATCTTTATTTTTGCCAAGTATATATGTGCATACATGCAAAGGATTTACCTTTTATTCTGCATTGGTCCACCTTATTTTTGTAGCTCCGGAGCCACTTGTGGCTTGCAGGCACCTGGTTTGTGGCTCTTCGGTTGTCTGCTTGATAAGAACACTAGCAGATTTCTAGCACATTGTTCAGTCTGGGGGGTTAGATGGCACCCCGGTTTGGGCACTGCTGGCACCATGCAGGGGTTTTTATATGAGGCGGGTGGAGAAATGTCCTGGCTTACCTGTTTTGGTAGCTCTTAGTACAGCACTCAGTTTACCAGCCTCCCTACAGTGCCTTGGTTTCAATTCTGATATTCACTCCTTTTGGGCCGGGGCATGTGGGGCAAGTATTTTTATGAGACAAGGGGAACAACAGGAACACTAAGTTGTCAAGTTTGATGCTTGCAAGTACATTATCTTGCTTCCCGCTGCAGGTAGGGGCCTTTTATACCGGCGAGTGAGATGGCATGTAAAAGGCCTCTCCCTAGCAGCAAGAGTGAGAGCCAAGGTCATCTGCGGGGCAGGGGACACTAATCCTTTGTCCTGCTTCTGACCCCCGCCGATCCCTGCCAGCTGTCAAAGTAGCCATGGATAGAGTGTGTGTATTTGTGTGTATATGTGTGTTTGTTTGTTTTTTCATTTAACCCTTTGTGAACTGGTAAGGGATCCTTGAAACCCCTATACCAGTTCACAGAGTAGGAAGGGCTGGTACATCATCTGCCGGCAAGCAGGTTTATTGCCAAAGCCTCTCGAACCAACTATGGACTTTGCGAGCTGGTAGCCTTCAGGGCCAGGGGCCAGCAGCTCAGCCTCAGCGCCCTGATCTACCAGTCCCCATAGCTAGTGCCTAGGCTGGTTTCGCTGGAGAGGGGGGTACCCACACCATTTATTTTCTTCCTTAAGTGTTTAACCCTCGATGGTTAACTGCAATCTCATAAAGCAATCTTTTTAATTTGCGGTCTCTGCTGGGCAGGGATGGGTGTCTACCAATACATATGTATTCAGGAGAAATGTGCCTTTTACACACAATGTGGTTTTCTTGAAAACCATACATTTTTTATTTAAACAAGCTACAACATTTAAAAATAGAATTTTTACATTTTTCATGCCCATACTCATATATATTTTTTCTGGAAATTACAGCAAAAATCACATAATAAACATATATAGTGCAGGGTGCTTAAGAATTGCCTTGCAACAGAGGGTTACAAGGTAGGCTGTTACTGAAAGGGTTAAGAGGTACATTTCCATAACATGCGGGTTGCTTTTTCATATGACTGTTTTTGAGAAAGTTGAGCTTTAATTTCAGATAGATATATAAATAAATACAACTTTAAATGTGAACTACGATTCCACTCAATGTAGTCCTGAAGGGAATAAAGATTTTTACTTTTTGTTTTCCTCTCCAAAAGTAAGCAGGATTAAAAGCCATTCCTGCCTAAAGCTCATTAAAGGAGCCCCTGGTGGCATCAACGCTCACTTCATGGCTGAATGCGAGACTTAGAGGTGGAATGTATCCACTGGCTAAATGAACTGCCGCTTCTCTATCTCCGCTTCCTAAAGATCCATATCCTTCCCCTCCAGACTCCGGGCGCTGATTGCTCATTTGTCTCCGGTGTAAAATGCGCTCTATAAATCGATTAGCTGATAAAATCATCCGCCGGATTCCACCAACACGTCGCTGCTTTTTCTCTCGAGTCTCTGCAAGCGTGCACATCTAATGCGATTTGTGGTTACGATGCATATTTTAGACTTTTTAAAAAAAGGCTTTGCTGAAATACGAAGCTGTTTACTAGTTTACAATATTATTGCGGTGTGGCACAAAATCCCAGAACATAAGTCACTACTAGTCGATTCATGGTTGGTGTGCTAGAAAACCCCAAATCAAATGCAAATGATTCTGCATGTCTCTAGGCGCCTGATTCATGGCTTCGTGTGTACGCCGGGCGCACGTGCAAATCGTACCAAATGGCATGCACAAATAGCGAGCGCAAAATTCCTTTTTAGACTCCCTTCATCTGAAATTCTGCTGTTTTGAAGTGCAAATGGCCCCGCCCCATGCACATTTGGCTTGCTAAGCCCTTAACTGGTCCTGATGGCCCCCATGTTTCACCCCTTTTTTTTACTGTTTCTCAATTGTGATTTTGTCTCTCCAGTTTCTGTGTTTTACGTGAATCTCTATTCTCCATTTCGGAGTGTATTCCCAGTCAGGTGACGCTCCATACACTCTGGAATGGAGAATAGAGATTTGCCTAAAACACAGAAGCTGGAGAAACAAAATCGCAATTGAGAAACTGTAAAGAAAGGGGAGAAATATTTTAGGTGTTGTTTATTTATAGCTGCTTATTTCTCTTTATATTCTTAGTATACAGTACGTCCTGCTCCAGATAGAATACTTACATTCGGGTACTATTCCGCCAGATGGCGCTGGACTGCAGAGACATTGAAAATAGGCTCCTCCCAGCCCCTCAAATACCCAGGGACCTCCCACAATCCTCAGATTTTCTCTGCAGTCTGGCCTGCGAAGGACAAGAAGTTGGCTCTCTCTACTCGCAGGTGAGCGGGTCTATTAGCCTGCAGCCCTGTAGGACTATTCCCACATTTTCCATCAGTAATTGCCTCCCAGCCTTGGCTGCGCTGGTCGGGGGATGGTAGGCAGCACCGCTGTTAGGTGCTTAGGAGCGCTGCTCCACCGCAAACCCCCACCAAAGGGTAGGCGGTACAGGCATATGGTGAGCCCCTATGGGATGCCCCTCCCGTACTATTGCCCCTTGCCCCTGTCTATCGGTGGGCCCTATGTTTAGTGGCTGCTGTCCTCCCTCACTCTCCTTGTAGCCTTCGGGGGAAAGAGGGGGGTGTGTGTGTGTGTGTGTGTGTGTGTGTGTGTGTGTGTATATATACGTGTATTGGCTTTTATGCTTCACTACATTATGCTTGGTGTCAGCCGCCGCGCTGACTTGTTTTACATTTATTGTGCTTGAAATTGCTGCCGCCGCCGCATGCATTTTTTCCTGTGCTCCGCGCTTGGCGGCGGCATTACCTCAGGCGCCGGTGCGCCGTCATTGGCTGCTTGTCATGTATTGGCTTTGCGCTCTTCGGGGGGGGGGCCTGTCTTTGGCGCGTTCCGCGTCATTGCTCATGCGGCCCGCCCCTCGAGGTATACCGACGCCATTTTTTTGCATGGTTCCGGCTGCTGCGTGACGGGCTTCTACCTACCGCGGTCCGTGAGTGCCCTCGCGGGCGGCTTTATTACCACTGTTAATTATTGTATACTTACGGCTCCCCTTTCATTATGTCATTATGACGAGCGAACCCCTTTGGCTTCTCCCGGCCCTGCTCCCTCTATTTAGTTGGTTAACTTGTGAGGCCTAGTGTTAATTACTCCCACTTCCCTAGGGGGTTATTGCGGCATCCAGGGTTGCTGTATAGCGTTAATACCTATCGGCCTATTGTGCCGCTATAATCACCATATGGAGGCGTCTCAGGATAATGTGACTGGAGTTCCTTTGGGACAAGCCCAGCTGTGTGTAGCTTGTGGGGAGTCCCATGTTGACGCGGACAAGGCGCGGGTCTGTGTACCCTGTGCCAAACAGGTGCTTGAACTGCAATCTGGCCTTCCAGTGGCTGAGTCTGCGATTCATTTCGCCTCACCTACTCCCCCAAGTTTAAATCTCACACCCATTGAGTTTGCCTACAAGTGGGGATTCTCAGCCTGATGTGTCTTCCAGACTGGCTAGTGTTGAGAAGTTAATTGCTAATACCTTGGCGCGTAAGGCCTCTGCAAAAAAGCGGCACTTAACGCCTGTCACTCTTTTCCCTATGGAAGCTGATGAGTTTTTGCAACTCTCTGGCTATACCCCTTTGGAGGAAGGGGAGCTATTCTCCGACTCAGGGTCATCTGATGAGAGGCCCAGGGGTCATGACGATTCTGGCTCTGACCCCTGGGCCCCGGATTATACTGATAGACTGTTGGCTCAGATTTTTGAGGTTCTGTCTATCTCTCCCCCTGTTGCGGCTCCCAGGCAAAGGGGGGAACTTTTTCATACTGCTAAGTCCCGCTTGGAATTTCCTGAGCAAGCACATTTCAATAACCTTGTGCTCAAGGCATGGGAACGTCCCAGTAGACTCCCCGGTGTACCTAAGAGTTGGGATAGGAAGAATCCCTTTCCTGCTGATGTGGTGAAGTGTTGGTCATCCCCTCTCGAAGTGGATACCCGGTTCTAGGGTTATCTAATACCTCTGTCATGCACTCCCCTGACTCTACTACCCTGCGGGATGCTGAGGGCCGGCGCATTGACCAGCTGGCGTCTCATGCCTTTGCATGTGTGGGGACAGCGCTGCGCACGGTCTGTGCCTCTGCCATTACGGCTGTGGCTATTAGGACCCTGCTCAGAAGTATCCTTGATGGTGCCCCTGATGATTTGCCTTGTGAGGAGTTTAATGCACTCTCTAATTGTGATGTTTTTGTGAATTTTGTCCTCTCTGCCTTGGATGACACCATTAGAATGTGTGGCAGAACCTCTGTCCTTGTGGTGGCTATACGCCGCTCGGTTGGGCTGCGCCAGTGGGCTGCTGACAACGCTGCCAAGAAGGCCCTCACTGGTTTTCCCTTCAAAGGACTACGCCTGTTTGGGGACCGCCTGGACCTATTTGCTAAGGGAGGCAGGTTACCCCAGCGCAGGAGGCAGTCTCGGCCCTTTCGGGGTCAGGGCTCCTTTTCCTCCCCCTACCGTGGTGCTAGACAAGGGAGGGGGGTTTCCTTTACTGGGGCCCGAGGAGACTTTTGGGGTAGGGGCAGAGGACGGGGATGCCCTGGCTCCTCCTGGGGCTCCAAGCTTAAGTCCTCTCCCAAGCCCCCTCAGGCATGATGGGGCGACCTCACCCATCCGGGCTTCAGCACTTTGCTTACATCTGGAGGCCGGTGGATTCAGGAGATAGTGTCCTCTGGTTACAAGATAGAGTTTGCTGTCTGCCCCCCCCCCCCAAGGTTCATCAGCTCCCGGATTCCTCAGGACCCTGTGTCAGCTCAGGATCTAGTGCAGGCAGTGCAAAGCCTTCTGGAGCTGGGGGTCATCTGCAAGGTCCCTTTAAGAGAAACGGGCAAGGACTTCTATTCCAACCTTTTCACAGTGCCCAAAAAAGATGGGTCAGTCAGGCCCATTGCCAGGGATCGCCGAACACCCTTCTTTCATAAGCCAAGCAATCCCCAATCTCCACCGCCTCTTGTGCCTATAGACAAGCCCCCGCTTGCTGGAGACACGGGTTATGCCTCTCCAGACTCGGTTTCCCCCAGGACTTACTGGCGCAAAGATTGCTGGCTTATGGGGAAGATAGGCGAACGGCAGGGTATCCCAAAACGGAAGTGCAAGCGGACTGAGTCTGAAACGTTGAGTCCAGCAAGTTACAGTTGGTCGAGACGAGCAGGGGTCAAAGCCGGGTGGTCACAGGGCACGGTATCCAAGGGGTTAGACGGAGAATGGTCAAGACAGGCAGGGGTCAAAAGCCGGGTGGTCATCAAAGCGCAGTATCAAAGGGGTAAGGCAGAGACGAGGTCAGACAGGCAGATGGTCGGTGCGGGCAGCGGGCAGGAATGGTCAAAGATGGAGCCGGATCAAAACACACTAAACGCAAATCCAACAGCGCACCCAAGCTAATAATGGCTATAACGGGCACTGGTGGATTGGGCAGGAACATATTTAAAGGAGAGCTGACCAATGGGAAGGGGAATGTGGTGATTGGTGCAACAGTGAGGGTGATTGGTGTAACTAGGAACTGGCTCCCTATAGGATCAGCCCCAGGGACTGGACCGCCCTGGCCAGTCAGGCTGACCAGTCCCTGGGTTAATCCTCAACCAGCCTCAAGACCTAACTGGTCCATTTAAACTTGCCCCCGGCGAATGCACTGGGAGCAGCGCCGCCGGGGGGCATATAGAGAACGTGCTCGCGCGCGCATGCGAGCACGTGACTGGCCGGGCGCGCTCCCCGAGAGGAGAGGGGACGCCGCGCCGGCTGAAGAGGCAGGGGAGCCGCCCGCCGAAGTAAAGGGAGCCCCCGTGACGTCCCCGACCCCAGCCTCCCCTGCCTCGGCGGCGGAGAACGAGGCTTCAGAGCGGGAGGAGGAGGCGGCCGCCCAGCGCGGCCGCCGGAAGACCGGAGCCGTGCGCGGGACAGGACCCCGGAAGAAGGTAAGGACCGTACACCCATCCTGGACTTTTTTGAAGATCCTCAACAAATTTGTCAGGTGCAGGCGCTTTCGCGTGGAAACTCTGCGCTCTGCCATCAGTTCCCTGCGCCCAGGGGATTTCATGACGTCTGTGGACATCAAAGATGCTTACCTTCATATTCCTGTGTTCCCAGGTCATCAAAGGTTCCTCAGGTTCTGGAGGATCAACACTACCAATTTGTTGCATTGCCCTTTGGTCACACTTCAGCTCCCAGGGTGTTCACCAAGGTGCTGGCAGGAGTGATGTCTCTGCTCAGGTTTCAGGGCATCCACGTGCTGCCCTATCTGGATGACATTCTCATCGCTTCCCAGTCTCTACATCAGGTAGAGTTGGATACTCAGCTGGTGGTGTCCACGCTGGTGTCATTTGGCTGGGTGATCAAGTCTTCTCTGTCCCCCTCCTTGGTGACTTCATTCCTGGGAATGAATCTGGATGCAGTTCAGGCAAGGATTTTTCTTCCTCAGCGGAAGGTGGACAGTCTGATTGCGCAGGTCCAGTTCCTGCTATCTTGTCATCATCCCTCCATCAGGCAGGGAATGCAGCTGGTGGGCCTGATGGTGGCGTGTTTCGAGCCGGTCCCTTATGCTCAGTTCCACTTGAGACCTCTGCAACTCCACCTCTTGTCAGTGTGGGACAAGGATCCCGCGTCCCTGGACCAGGTCCTTGTTCTGTCCCCCCTAGCCAGGCGGTCCCTCTCATGGTGGCTGGACTCCAGGAACCTGTTGGGGGGCAGATCCTTTCTGACCACGGATGCCAGTCTGTCAGGTTGGGGGGGTTTCTGGAAGTCCCTGCAGTGCCAGGGGAGGTGGGGCCCTCAGGAGGCCCACACACCTATCAACGTCTTGGAGCTGCAGGCGATCAGGTTAGTTTTGGCTCAGTTGACTCCTCACCTTCGGGGCCTACCTATTCAGGTGCGCTCGGACAACCAGACGGCAGTTGCCTACATCAATCATCAGGGAGGGACCCGGAGCAAGAGGGCCCTCCAGGAAGTGTCTCTGATCCTGACCTGGGCGGAGGCCAATGTTCCCTGCATATCAGCGGTGTACATTCTGGGGAAAATCTGCTGGCAGACTCTCTGAGCAGGGGGACCTCTCGCCAGGGAGAATGGTCCCTATGCAACAGGGTGTTCCAATCTCTGTGTCACCGTTGGGGTCAACCAGATGTGGATCTATTTGCATCCCGTCACAATCACAAGCTCCCGGCCTTTGTCCCCCTGTCCCAGGATCCTCTGGCCTTGACCACGGATGCTCTAGCAATTTCATGGCAGGACTTTCAATTCCTGTATGTCTTTCCTCCATTCCCCCTGCTGAGCAGGGTTCTGCGCAAGATTGCTCTGGAGGGGGTGCCAGCGATTCTGGTGGCCCCCAGGTGGCCAAGAAGAGGTGGTTCGCAGACGTGGTGCAGCTGGCAGTAGATCAGTACATTCTGCCCAGGGTGCCAGACCTGCTCACTCAGGGTCCCTTACGCCATCCCAATTTACAAACGCTGGCTTTGACGGCCTGGCTGCTGAAACCTCCATCTTGATGGAGAAGGGGCTGTCTACCTCGGTTGTTGACACCATGATAAGGGCTAGAAAGAAGTCTTCTTCTTGTGTGAAGTCTCTTCCCTGTCGTGTGTTCTCTATTCCCAGCATTCTGGAGTTCCTGCAGCATGGGTTGGAGATGGGGCTCCAACTCAGTACTCTGAAGGGTCAGGTTTCTGCCCTGGCTGTTGCTCAGCATTCTCTGATCAGGACTTTTTTCCAGGGGGTTACTCATGTGCGCCCCCCATGTGAGCCTATGGTGCCTGTTTGGGATTTGAACTTGGTTTTGTCAGCCTTGCAGGGTGCTCCCTTTGAACCTGTGCAGGATGCTGCCCTGGCCATTCTTACTCTCAAAGTTGTCTTTTAGGCATTAGGCGTGTGTCTGAATTGGCGGCGCTTTACATTCAGCCCCCCTATTATGAGAGACACCAGGACAAGGTGGTGTTTCGCTTCAAGCCAGATTTTCTGCCTAAGGTAGTTTCTGCCTTTCATTTGAATCAGGACATTGTTCTTCCTTCATTGTGCCCTAATCCTAGTAATGCTAAGGAGAGGGTTTTGCATTCTTTGGATGTGGTTAGGTGTCTGAAGTACTATCTGGTGGCTACTGCACCTTTCAGAAAAACTGATGCTCTTTTTGTGGTCCCTTCTGGTCCTAGGAAGGGTTTGGCTCCTGCGAAGTCCAACATCAGCAAGTGGATCCGTCAGGCTGTGATTCAGGCCTACTCTGCTAAGGGGAAGAATCCTCCCTTCCGCCTTACTGCTCATTCTACTTGTGCTATTAGTGTCTCTTGGGCTTTTTAGCACCAGGCTTCTGTTGAACAAGTTTGCAAGGCCGCTACTTGGTCTTCTGTTCATACCTTTTCAAAGTTTTACAAGGTTGATGTTAGGGCCTCAGCTGATGCTGCTTTTGGCCGCAAGGTTCTGCAGGCGGCAGTGGTTTAAACTGTCTGCTGTTGCCTTTGGGGATCCCACCCTACTTTATGGACACTGCTATTGGATGTCCCGAATGTAAGTATTCTATCTGGAGCAGGACGTACTGACGTACTATTTGAGGCGCCGGGAGGAGCCTATTTTCGATGTCTCTGCAGTCCAGCGCCATCTGGCGGAGTAGTACCCGAATGTAAGTATTCTATCTGGAGCAGGACATACTGTATACTCATAATACCGATTCTGCAGGTGAGTAATCACAGAATTGTATTTTTTAAGTGTCGTGTTTTATTAGGGATCGCCTGATTCCAGGTCACCTCTAGTGTTGTTTTTCCAAATGTTTAGTCTTTGATGTTCTATTTACCCCTCCCTGCCCTGCGTATTAGTGCTTGTAACTGTACTACTAATGTTTTTTTTTATTACTCTTAATTTTGGTGATTTCCATCGTTAAAAATATTGAGATTTGTCAACCTTAACAACTTTTAAACACCAAAACCAAAAAAAGGGAAATATTACACATTTCCATGAAAAACATGCCGGATGCTGCCGCCATATGTTTTAGGAATAAAATAAGCCTGTTAGTTATTGTTAGTCGGCAGTTTAATTCAGCCTTTTGCTGGACAATATTCACACATCAGCCATATCCCGAGTAAAACCTAACTGACCGCCGATCCAACGGCGCATGCACAAACTCTCATCCAATCAGCACCTTTTACTGTGCATATTTATGATCAGCAAACATCCCTAATTGCACACTAAACTCTGCAATAGAGAGCAGGGGTGGACTGGGGCCAAGTATCAGCCCAGGAAATTACTGGCATGATCCAGCCCATGACCTGCCCACGAGCTGCTGATCCCCCCACCCCCAAAGGGTGCTTTTGAGCCAGTTTAAGTGGACAAAAAGCAGCCTGATTCCCTCCCCCCGGGCCGTCAAGATTCGGGATGATCCGCTGTATGAATCCCCCTGAGTCCCCCGTAAAACTCACTTCCTCCCTGATCCAACGACATATGCGCAAGCCATAGGTGAAGTCTGCAATACCTTTAGCAGGGCACGCGCCAGGTATTTGTGAATGGCAGGCATGGGCATGTGGCCAATGGTTGCATTGAGGGCACTGATTGGACGAGAGCCTGCGCATTTGCTGTAGGACTGGGGAAAGGTGAATTTACTGAGCAACCTGGGGAGGTTTCACACAGTGGTGGCAAGGACCAAAATCTGAGATAGTCAAAATCAAAGGTTTTGGTCCACATTAAAGAGTGTGTATTTCAACTGAGGCTATAACACGTCAGGGGGAAATCATGGGCAGGAGTAGAAAGAGATGGTTCTAAAATTGTAGGGGCAGATAATGTGGCATGAGTGGGTATGGCAACTGTTTTGCTTGGGCGTAATTTATCTAAAATTTACAAAAATATATTTGCAGCCCTCAAATATATAAGGAAACTTAAGAGCTCAAATATATGTATATCTCCAAAAGTTTCGCCTCGTTTGTCTAATAAGTTCAATTGCCAGTAATCTCCAAGGAAGATTATGCACTTTAAAGTTATTTTATATACCTTGCAAAATGTACAAAACAAAAATACTACAATCTGTGTTACAACATAGAAAGCCTAACAGGGCAAAAGCATATATATATATATAAACGGATTACTCATCTGTATATATTGGTTCCAAGTAGGTATCAACAGGCCACATCCAATCACATCCAAACAAGATGGTTGCTGTACTTGGCTTCACAATGCAGGATTCTCTCTACCCAAGGCAAAGTCCCATCATCGTCTGTCTGCAGGCGCACCATCACGTTTTCTCCAGCTGCCCTCCAAAAGAAAAATCCCTCTCCCTCTCCAGTCCTACTGTTTTTTAACAGGTGGACCCTTTGTTCCATTTTGAAATCTGCAGGTCGTCTGATTGGCCCAGGCAAAAACTCACAAAGTGATACTGGCCCATCCCTATCTCTATCACAGGTAGCCAGCTTAATTTGCATGCAAATGCACACCTGAAACTCACACCCAGAAAACCAGTCTTCAAGAACAAAGGGGGTTACCAACCCTGCATCAAACAAAAGGGATTTTCCTATATATACAGTGATTGCATGTAGAAGATTTTTTTTTACAATTTCTATGGGAACAAAATATATAAAAAACTATCATAGCTTCACAATCCACCCAGATGTTCCCTATGAAATCTTTAAAAATCATCAACAATCAGTCTGACCAATGTCCCTTTCAGCTTCTGGTGACTGAAAAAAACAGCATAAAAAAAAACATTTTGGAAAAAACTTCTGGAAAAAGTCACCAAATCCAAGTCCTTAACTCGTATCAGGGCCCCAGGCAAAGTCAGAATGTCTTTCAAGTGTCCCTGCCGCTGTAATTCGATTTTTCATAGTTCCACCGCATCATCCATTCAACCGTTGCTCGACGCCATTTTCTTGCCCATCTGGTCAGGCTGGGACTCATCACCTCATGGAAACGGCTGCGGGAACAAAGAAAAATACAGCGGAATTACCTGTCCTTTACAAAGCATTCAGATCAGGAACATTTTCTGATATTGCCTTAGCTCTTATTTCATTATAAGGCAACTTTTGCTGCCTAACTGCACTCAATCCAAAACGAGAATTAAATCTGACAGAATATGTATCAATATCACGTTTGGAAGTTGTGGGGTGTGCAACACATGTGCGCCTCCGTCCCACCTCACTATGTGCAGTATTACAATTACTGGACAAATGCCCACGTTTTTTGCAGGTAAAACATATGATTCTATGTCCAGTTACCCTCTTCCATTTGTTCCACAACTCCTCATAAGGGATCCCATCTATCTCTTGCTTTGGAACCCCTGATTTCAATAAATCCACCCAGAGAATCTTGCGAGGAATTTTCCATTTCCTTTTCACTAAGTCATTCTCGGGCTTTTCAATAGGTGCAGACTGCACCTTCTCAAGTGGAGGCCCACTCAGTGCACGTGAGGGGGTCTTAGGCTTAAGCAATGGCTGCTTAACCACCTGGCTTGCTGCAGGCTGGCTCACTATATTTCTGACCTCATCAACTGAGCTAGATACAACAACTTTGCTTGACCTAACCTTAGAGCCTGACTTCCTTTCACTACTCTGGGAAGTATTACTGGCTACAGACAAAGCTTTGTACTTATTTTCCAGCTCAGAAAACTCATTTGCAGTGTGTTGGAGGCATTCTAAAGCTACTGCAAGTTGATCTCTCAAAGATACAACTTCCGCATCAGCTTTGAGTTTTTCCGCCATCTCAGCATGAAAAACTTCTAATAGTAGCCACCCCATCTCTGCCACTGCAACTCTAGCTTGCTTATCGAGCTGGAAACGTTTAAAACTAAATTTAGCTAAACGGCTATGAATGCTACCCTCATCCAAACTAACACTAGGGGGAGCATATTTACCAAACTCTTTAGCAATGGACACCCATGGACTCTGATTAACCCAGCTTGGGACATTACAATCCTCAATTTCCCATTGTGAAGTATGCTTAACCCCAGCCTTCTTAAACAGCTTGTGAAACATTTTCTACTCAACAAAGGTATAATGAAAAAATAACTATCTACAATTTGTGCACGGTTTCAGTTGGAAATTAGTGCAAATAACGGCACGAGCCCCCAATTGTCTTGCTTAGGCGTAATTTATCTAAAATTTACAAAAATATATTTGTATATTTGCAGCCCTCAAAATGTATAAAGCAACTTAAGAGCTCAAATACATATACATATATATATCAACAATTACGCCTTGTTGTCTAAGAGTTCACTGAAAAAACAGTGAGTTTTGAGGATAATTGCATCCACAGATAACTATCACTACACAAGCAATCAGACACAGACCCCAGACAAAGGAAAAACAGGTTTAACTAGTTTCCGAGAACAATAGTTTCTATTGAGAAAAAGGGAAAAGAGAGAGCGAAGTCCTCCTTGCAATTCCTTTTGTCCGGCAATAGGACCGCCCCTCTTGACCAATCACATGTCTCCAAAATTGTCCAATGGGTGAATGCTATCTTATTAACCAATGGGAAATCTACACATATACCCATAGGAAGACAAGCCGCATGGTTTCAGCCATCTTGGAAACAGTCTTCAGCCATTTTGTAACATTCCAACTCAAACAATTTATACATTTATAGCAGATCAAACCCATAATGTGTCTGTAGCACTACAGCAACCCAACAGCCTTGATACTTGGGCTAGAAGATTTGCAGGGCTAAAACATGCTGAGGGGTTAAATGGGGCATGAAACGAAACTTGGGAGACAGGGAGCTGAGGCAGAAGTTAGAAGTAAATTAATTGATTCTGGCATAGGGTTTGGATAGCTATGTAAGCCTATAGGCATTGCTATCTCTAGCTGTGCTCCCTATGGCAATTCCAATTAGGATTGCCTAGAGACAGACTAGCAGCTTGCCCTGAGTCTAGAAGACCGCCAGGGTTTGTTCTGCTTTAAAGAGGAACAACCACTTGCCTAGAGTCTACAAGACCATCCATCTTTGTGGAGCATCACAATCTGGAATGCCCAGATGTGTGAAATCCCCCAGGTTACTGTGTATGCTCACCCACCCAACCGATCCCACGGTGCATGTGTGGCCTCCAGCCACATCCCTGGCTTCCTCTGGCTCAGGGGCATACATACCATAGAGGAAGTGTAGGCACCACCTCTCTAGAATGTACGTCTGATGCCAGCTGCATACTTACCTACTTAGCCACGTCACCTCCCTCTTCCAAGCTGGGTGCACATCTCGCATCTCCGCTGCCTCCGCGGCTGCCATGCACAGGTGCCGCACTCCTCCCTCACTGACGTGTGTGTCTCTCTGTCTCCACTGCACAGGACGCATCCCTCTCTCCCCCATCGCACACAGACCGTGCATCGCCCGACGCCCGCATCTCCATCGGCACGCGGGAACCAGCCAGTGAGTGTCTGCTTGGAGGGGGATGTTCTGATGATGAAGCTGGCCCATTATAGGGGCCCTGCTATAGGGTCAATCAGGACTATGTACGCCTCTGCTCTGGCTGATGAACATACCCTCACCAGGCATTTCTATATGCGGTGCGTACCCAGACCAGGCATTTTTCAATAACTGATGTGGCAGAGCCCACACCTAGAGGTGAGTACGGATGCAGCCAGGTGGGTGCTTGGCTCCATTCATCTCACTAGCATCTGTAACATCACAGCAGCTTGCGAAGCTAAATGGAGGGAAGCGAAACTGAGCACTCCAATTGGAATGAGCACCCCATGCCTGTGCCATGAGTACGCCGGAAAGGTTTCCTGGGCAATCTGTGGGAGTTCACACACTAAACTTGGTTGCCCCATCTGAGAGTAACAACACCCATGAGAATAAAAATTCCCAAGTATTTTTACTCGTGGCTGCTAGCCTTCCACAGGTGCATCTCAAATCGTGAAGCCCCAAGGGCACTGCAAAACTCAAGCAATCCAGCAAACGATGGGGAGAGAGAGCGGGCAAACCCCAGCACCATTTGGGCAGTACAATTCATGAAAGATGTGTTTTTGAACAATTTGACATACAAATGTGTTTTAAGCAAAATGTATGTATTTTGATTAGGGATGAGCGAATCGATCCGGACGAACCCGGATTCGATCCGAATTTCAGGAAAAATTCGATTCGGATCGAATCCGAATTTCCCCGCGATTCGATCGCTCGAAGTTTTCCTTTAACATCCATTCATTTACATTACAGGCATTCTAAGATGGTGGACGGGACATGTCCAGACATCAACCCCGCGCCAGTGCAAGCTGGGACAGTCACATGCAGCCTATCAGCAGCCAGCAAGCCCGGTGACGTCACAGCGGTATTTAAGGCCGGCCATCTTGCTTTCCAGCCTCATTTCTGTATTGCATTCGTGAGAGACAGAACGCTGTGTAGCTGAGTGAGAGACAGACAGTTAGACAGGCAGGGACAGACAGGGACAGGCTGGAGACAGGCAGGAGACAGACAGGAGACAGACAGAAAGTAAGCGAAAAACAGGGAAAGGAAGGGAAAATCGGAGGCTGTCAGCTTTTTATTTTTCATCCAGCCTGCTTTGTTAGCATTTTCAGGCTGCTTACACTAACTAACAGTGCATATATACTGAACTGATCTTAAGTCTGCTGTGAGGCATCCCATTCTGTGACTACACCAGCCTCTATTTAATAGCATAATAACCATTTGCACTTATTCTCATAGAAATCAGGCCTGATAAAGACACTTTTGCTGTGCATGCTCTCTGGTTTTTGTGGCATCCCATTCTGTGACTACACCAGCCTCTATTTAATAGCATAATAACCATTTGCACTTATTCTCATAGAAATTAGGCCTGATAAAGACACTTTTGCTGTGCATGCTCTCTGGTTTTTGTGGCATCCCATTCTGTGACAACACCAGCCTCTATTTAATAGCATAATAACCATTTGCACTTATTCTCATAGAAATTAGGCCTGATAAAGACACTTTTGCTGTGCATGCTCTCTGGTTTTTGTGGCATCCCATTCTGTGACAACACCAGCCTCTATTTAATAGCATAATAACCATTTGCACTTATTCTCATAGAAATCAGGCCTGATAAAGACACTTTTGCTGTGCATGCTCTCTGGTTTTTGTGGCATCCCATTCTGTGACAACACCAGCCTCTATTTAATAGCATAATAACCATTTGCACTTATTCTCATAGAAATCAGGCCTGATAAAGACACTTTTGCTGTGCATGCTCTCTGGTTTTTGTGGCATCCCATTCTGTGACAACACCAGCCTCTATTTAATAGCATAATAACCATTTGCACTTATTCTCATAGAAATTAGGCCTGATAAAGACACTTTTGCTGTGCATGCTCTCTGGTTTTTGTGGCATCCCATTCTGTGACAACACCAGCCTCTATTTAATAGCATAATAACCATTTGCACTTATTCTCATAGAAATCAGGCCTGATAAAGACACTTTTGCTGTGCATGCTCTCTGGTTTTTGTGGCATCCCATTCTGTGACTACACCAGCCTCTATTTAATAGCATAATAACCATTTGCACTTATTCTCATAGAAATCAGGCCTGATAAAGACACTTTTGCTGTGCATGCTCTCTGGTTTTTGTGGCATCCCATTCTGTGACTACACCAGCCTCTATTTAATAGCATAATAACCATTTGCACTTATTCTCATAGAAATCAGGCCTGATAAAGACACTTTTGCTGTGCATGCTCTCTGGTTTTTGTGGCATCCCATTCTGTGACAACACCAGCCTCTATTTAATAGCATAATAACCATTTGCACTTATTCTCATAGAAATTAGGCCTGATAAAGACACTTTTGCTGTGCATGCTCTCTGGTTTTTGTGGCATCCCATTCTGTGACAACACCAGCCTCTATTTAATAGCATAATAACCATTTGCACTTATTCTCATAGAAATTAGGCCTGATAAAGACACTTTTGCTGTGCATGCTCTCTGGTTTTTGTGGAATCCCATTCTGTGACAACACCAGCCTCTATTTAATAGCATAATAACCATTTGCACTTATTCTCATAGAAATTAGGCCTGATAAAGACACTTTTGCTGTGCATGCTCTCTGGTTTTTGTGGCATCCCATTCTGTGACTACACCAGCCTCTATTTAATAGCATAATAACCATTTGCACTTATTCTCATAGAAATCAGGCCTGATAAAGACACTTTTGCTGTGCATGCTCTCTGGTTTTTGTGGCATCCCATTCTGTGACAACACCAGCCTCTATTTAATAGCATAATAACCATTTGCACTTATTCTCATAGAAATTAGGCCTGATAAAGACACTTTTGCTGTGCATGCTCTCTGGTTTTTGTGGCATCCCATTCTGTGACAACACCAGCCTCTATTTAATAGCATAATAACCATTTGCACTTATTCTCATAGAAATTAGGCCTGATAAAGACACTTTTGCTGTGCATGCTCTCTGGTTTTTGTGGCATCCCATTCTGTGACAACACCAGCCTCTATTTAATAGCATAATAACCATTTGCACTTATTCTCATAGAAATCAGGCCTGATAAAGACACTTTTGCTGTGCATGCTCTCTGGTTTTTGTGGCATCCCATTCTGTGACAACACCAGCCTCTATTTAATAGCATAATAACCATTTGCACTTATTCTCATAGAAATCAGGCCTGATAAAGACACTTTTGCTGTGCATGCTCTCTGGTTTTTGTGGCATCCCATTCTGTGACAACACCAGCCTCTATTTAATAGCATAATAGCCATTTGCACTTATTCTCATAGAAATCAGGCCTGATAAAGACACTTTTGCTGTGCATGCTCTCTGGTTTTTGTGGCATCCCATTCTGTGACTACAGCAGCCTCTATTTAATAGCATAATAACCATTTGCACTTATTCTCATAGAAATCAGGCCTGATAAAGACACTTTTGCTGTGCATGCTCTCTGGTTTTTGTGGCATCCCATTCTGTGACAACACCAGCCTCTATTTAATAGCATAATAACCATTTGCACTTATTCTCATAGAAATTAGGCCTGATAAAGACACTTTTGCTGTGCATGCTCTCTGGTTTTTGTGGCATCCCATTCTGTGACAACACCAGCCTCTATTTAATAGCATAATAACCATTTGCACTTATTCTCATAGAAATCAGGCCTGATAAAGACACTTTTGCTGTGCATGCTCTCTGGTTTTTGTGGCATCCCATTCTGTGACAACACCAGCCTCTATTTAATAGCATAATAACCATTTGCACTTATTCTCATAGAAATTAGGCCTGATAAAGACACTTTTGCTGTGCATGCTCTCTGTTTTTTGTGGCATCCCATTCTGTGACTACACCAGCCTCTATTTAATAGCATAATAACCATTTGCACTTATTCTCATAGAAATCAGGCCTGATAAAGACACTTTTGCTGTGCATGCTCTCTGGTTTTTGTGGCATCCCATTCTGTGACTACACCAGCCTCTATTTAATAGCATAATAACCATTTGCACTTATTCTCATAGAAATCAGGCCTGATAAAGACACTTTTGCTGTGCATGCTCTCTGGTTTTTGTGGCATCCCATTCTGTGACAACACCAGCCTCTATTTAATAGCATAATAACCATTTGCACTTATTCTCATAGAAATTAGGCCTGATAAAGACACTTTTGCTGTGCATGCTCTCTGGTTTTTGTGGCATCCCATTCTGTGACAACACCAGCCTCTATTTAATAGCATAATAACCATTTGCACTTATTCTCATAGAAATCAGGCCTGATAAAGACACTTTTGCTGTGCATGCTCTCTGGTTTTTGTGGCATCCCATTCTGTGACAACACCAGCCTCTATTTAATAGCATAATAACCATTTGCACTTATTCTCATAGAAATTAGGCCTGATAAAGACACTTTTGCTGTGCATGCTCTCTGGTTTTTGTGGCATCCCATTCTGTGACTACACCAGCCTCTATTTAATAGCATAATAACCATTTGCACTTATTCTCATAGAAATCAGGCCTGATAAAGACACTTTTGCTGGGCATAGTACTACTGGATCTTTTTTGGGGGCATCCCATTCTGTGACTAAAGCAGCCTCTGTTTAAGACCATATAACCATTTGCTCTTATCATATTTGAAATTAGCCTGATAAAGACACTTTTGCTGGGCATAGTACTACTGGATCTTTTTTGGGGGCATCCCATTCTGTGACTAAAGCAGCCTCTGTTTAAGACCATATAAGCATTTGCTCTTATCATATTTGAAATTAGGCCTGATAAAGACACTTTTGCTGGGCATAGTACTACTGGATCTTTTTTGGGGGCATCCCATTCTGTGACTAAAGCAGCCTCTGTTTAAGACCATATAACCATTTGCTCTTATTATATTTGAAATTAGCCTGATAAAGACACTTTTGCTGGGCATAGTACTACTGGATCTTTTTTGGGGGCATCCCATTCTGTGACTAAAGCAGCCTCTGTTTAAGACCATATAAGCATTTGCTCTTATCATATTTGAAATTAGGCCTGATAAAGACACTTTTGCTGGGCATAGTACTACTGGATCTTTTTTGGGGGCATCCCATTCTGTGACTAAAGCAGCCTCTGTTTAAGACCATATAAGCATTTGCTCTTATCATATTTGAAATTAGGCTGATAAAGACACTTTTGCTGGGCATAGTACTACTGGATCTTTTTTGGGGGCATCCCATTCTGTGACTAAAGCAGCCTCTGTTTAAGACCATATAAGCATTTGCTCTTATCATATTTGAAATTAGGCCTGATAAAGACACTTTTGCTGGGCATAGTACTACTGGATCTTTTTTGGGGGCATCCCATTCTGTGACTAAAGCAGCCTCTGTTTAAGACCATATAAGCATTTGCTCTTATCATATTTGAAATTAGGCCTGATAAAGACACTTTTGCTGGGCATAGTACTACTGGATCTTTTTTGGGGGCATCCCATTCTGTGACTAAAGCAGCCTCTGTTTAAGACCATATAAGCATTTGCTCTTATCATATTTGAAATTAGGCCTGATAAAGACACTTTTGCTGGGCATAGTACTACTGGATCTTTTTTGGGGGCATCCCATTCTGTGACTAAAGCAGCCTCTGTTTAAGACCATATAAGCATTTGCTCTTATCATATTTGAAATTAGGCCTGATAAAGACACTTTTGCTGGGCATAGTACTACTGGATCTTTTTTGGGGGCATCCCATTCTGTGACTAAAGCAGCCTCTGTTTAAGACCATATAAGCATTTGCTCTTATCATATTTGAAATTAGCCTGATAAAGACACTTTTGCTGGGCATAGTACTACTGGATCTTTTTTGGGGGCATCCCATTCTGTGACTAAAGCAGCCTCTGTTTAAGACCATATAAGCATTTGCTCTTATCATATTTGAAATTAGCCTGATAAAGACACTTTTGCTGGGCATAGTACTACTGGATCTTTTTTGGGGGCATCCCATTCTGTGACTAAAGCAGCCTCTGTTTAAGACCATATAAGCATTTGCTCTTATCATATTTGAAATTAGGCCTGATAAAGACACTTTTGCTGGGCATAGTACTACTGGATCTTTTTTGGGGGCATCCCATTCTGTGACTAAAGCAGCCTCTGTTTAAGACCATATAAGCATTTGCTCTTATCATATTTGAAATTAGCCTG
Organism: Gastrophryne carolinensis; assembly: GCA_027917425.1. Taxonomy (NCBI): domain Eukaryota; kingdom Metazoa; phylum Chordata; class Amphibia; order Anura; family Microhylidae; genus Gastrophryne; species Gastrophryne carolinensis. The sequence continues at coordinate 48,387,230 of CM051243.1, forward strand.
ATAAAGACACTTTTGCTGGGCATAGTACTACTGGATCTTTTTTGGGGGCATCCCATTCTGTGACTAAAGCAGCCTCTGTTTAAGACCATATAAGCATTTGCTCTTATCATATTTGAAATTAGGCCTGATAAAGACACTTTTGCTGGGCATAGTACTACTGGATCTTTTTTGGGGGCATCCCATTCTGTGACTAAAGCAGCTTCTGTTTAAGACCATATAAGCATTTGCTCTTATCATATTTGAAATTAGGCCTGATAAAGACACTTTTGCTGGGCATAGTACTACTGGATCTTTTTTGGGGGCATCCCATTCTGTGACTAAAGCAGCCTCTGTTTAAGACCATATAAGCATTTGCTCTTATCATATTTGAAATTAGCCTGATAAAGACACTTTTGCTGGGCATAGTACTACTGGATCTTTTTTGGGGGCATCCCATTCTGTGACTTAAGCAGCCTCTGTTTAAGACCATATAAGCATTTGCTCTTATCATATTTGAAATTAGGCCTGATAAAGACACTTTTGCTGGGCATAGTACTACTGGATCTTTTTTGGGGGCATCCCATTCTGTGACTAAAGCAGCCTCTGTTTAAGACCATATAAGCATTTGCTCTTATCATATTTGAAATTAGGCCTGATAAAGACACTTTTGCTGGGCATAGTACTACTGGATCTTTTTTGGGGGCATCCCATTCTGTGACTAAAGCAGCCTCTGTTTAAGACCATATAAGCATTTGCTCTTATCATATTTGAAATTAGCCTGATAAAGACACTTTTGCTGGGCATAGTACTACTGGATCTTTTTTGGGGGCATCCCATTCTGTGACTAAAGCAGCCTCTGTTTAAGACCATATAAGCATTTGCTCTTATCATATTTGAAATTAGGCCTGATAAAGACACTTTTGCTGGGCATAGTACTACTGGATCTTTTTTGGGGGCATCCCATTCTGTGACTAAAGCAGCCTCTGTTTAAGACCATATAAGCATTTGCTCTTATCATATTTGAAATTAGCCTGATAAAGACACTTTTGCTGGGCATAGTACTACTGGATCTTTTTTGGGGGCATCCCATTCTGTGACTAAAGCAGCCTCTGTTTAAGACCATATAAGCATTTGCTCTTATCATATTTGAAATTAGGCCTGATAAAGACACTTTTGCTGGGCATAGTACTACTGGATCTTTTTTGGGGGCATCCCATTCTGTGACTAAAGCAGCCTCTGTTTAAGACCATATAACCATTTGCTCTTATTATATTTATATTATAAGACACTTTTGCTGGGCATAGGCTTACTGCTGCCTGCCAGGTGCACTTCTGTTGAGGCATCCCATTCTGTAACATAGCATACCCCTCTTTATTTACACTAAGCAGCTCTCTTATTTACACTAAGCAGGCCTGTTGGAGGCTGAGTGTTACTGCTCACTTTTGGTGTGCATTATATTCTGTTTCATATAGACCCACCGCTGCCCGGGGGATCTTAAAATATCACCTACTACCACGCCAGTTAGACTATGTCGGGCAGACAAGTGCCTGGAAGTGAAAAGAGGAGTGGCAGAGGCCAAGATTCCGCAGGCAGAGCTCGCATCAGACTGGGGGCCAGTAGCAGCAGGAGTCACGCTGAGAGACCTAATCTGCCAGTATCTGCTAGCGGTCGGGTCTCCACCAGTAACGCATCTGCCGTGGTAGATTGGTTGACGCGCTCATCAACAACATCATCACAACTTATGTCTGAGACCCCCAGTCTAGGGTCGGTAGGTTCCTCTGACACAACCCTGAGTTGGCATGCCCCGAGAGCAGTCCCTGTCCTCCCATTGCCTCTGTCCTACGCCGTTCCCTCCCCCTGCGACGTATCCTATGCTTTGGGTTCAGCTCCACTCTTTAGTGAGGAGGACGATCAGATACAGGAGGACAGTCAGCAGCTACTGCCCAGCCAAGAAATGGAGGTGGCTTCTTTAGCTAGGCAGACAAATAGTGATGTGGACAGTGTCGTGGGTGCTGCGAGCGTTCCAGCTCCTGCGCCAGACACTGTTGACGAATCCACGAACATCAGTGACGTACAGCCACAACTCGGTGATGATGATGATGATGACGATGAAGCCGATCGCACTTGGGAGCCGGGTGATGAAGGGGCTTCATCGTCATCATCAGGAGAAGAGGGGCGCAGGTTGCCCCGGAGTCAGCAGCTGAGGCAGCAAGGTGGTAGCAGTCAGCATGGGGGCACAATTCCAAAGGCTGGAGCCGGCCGGGGCCGGGGCCGGGGTAGAGCACCTGCTGTGCGGCAGTCTACCTTATTGGGAGGTAGTGGAGCAGGGGTTCCTGGAGTTGGCAACAGCAGCAGTGAATCAGTGAGGCCAGGGGGTGGGAAAAGTAGCTACTCGGCAGTGTGGCAGTTTTTCCTGAGGCATCCGCAGGAGGGTAACATGGCCACATGCAAGATATGTAGGCAAAAGGTGAAGCGTGGCCAGGGTCCAAATGTTGGCACCACGGCCCTGCGTCAACATATGATGCGTCACCATAAAACGACCTGGGAGAACCGAGGCTCCCAAGGGGTGGTCCAGTCTGCTTCCTCACCAAGTGAGCTCCCAATTTCTGCCAGCCAAGGCTCCAGCACCTCAGCCGAAGGCAGCTGTGCGTCATACCCATCCTCTGTCGCTCCTGCTCCTCCTCCTCCAAGTCATGCATCCCGCCAGCAATCCATCAGCGAAGCCATGTCCAAGAGACAGCAGTATGCGCCCACTCATCCTACGGCGCAGAAGCTGAATGTGCTCCTGTCCAAGTTGCTGGTGCTGCAGTCGCTCCCTTTTCAGGTGGTGGAATCTGCACCTTTCAGAGAACTGATGGCTTGTGCCGAGCCGAGGTGGAGAGTCCCAAGCCGTCATTTCTTTGCCAAGAAGGCAGTACCAGCGCTGCACACTTTTGTTGAACAGAAGGTGGGCCAGTCCTTGAGCCTGTCGGTGTGTAGCAAAATACATGGCAGCACCGACATCTGGAGCTGTAACTACGGTCAGGGGCAGTACATGTCGTTTACGGCCCACTGGGTGAATGTGGTCCCTTTGCAGCAGCAACTTGGACAGGTCACGCCGCTTCGGCCTCCGCGCTCTCTGCCCATTGGGCCTGTGACACCGTGCGACTCGGCCTCCTCATCCTCCGCCATCTCCTCACCCTCCACTGTAGGCTCAAGTCTCAGTGCCCCTCCAGTCTACCATGTGTGCAGGGCACGGAGGTGTCACGCAGTGCTTCACATGGTTTGTCTTGGCGAACGGAGTCACACAGGGGAGGAACTGCTTAAATGTATTCATCAGGAAATCCAAACATGGCTTACTCCGAGAAAACTTAAAATGGGAATCATGGTTACCGACAATGGGAAGAACATTTTGTCTGCGCTGCGCCAAGGAAGCCTGACCCATGCCCCCTGCATGGCTCACGTCTTCAATCTGGTTGTCAAGCGGTTTATGAAGTGTTCCCCCCATCTGCAGGACATCCTAACAACTTCAAGGAAACTTTGCATGCACTTCAGCCACTCCTACACCGCCAAACACACCCTTCTTGAGCTACAGCGTCAGAATGGTATCCCCCAACATAGTCTGATTTGCGATGTTTCCACCCGTTGGAATTCCACCCTTCACATGTTGGACCGATTATATGAACAGAGAAAAGCCATCACGGATTTCCTGATGATCCAAGCAGATAGGGGGACTCCCCTGTGTAACTTCAATGTCAACCAGTGGCAGCTCATACGTGACACCTGCCGTTTGCTCAGGCCCTTTGAGGAAGCCACTTTATTTGTCAGTCGGCAGGATTACGGGATGAACGACGTGATTCCACTGCTTCATGTACTACAGCACATGTTGGAAACCATGGCTGGTCAGGGCACTGGAGACATGGCGTTTACATCTTACGTGAACCCCGTTGGAGCTGAACTGGAGGAGGAGGAGGAAGAGGAGGAGGAGGAGTTGCCCAGCGAAACACAGTTTAGGCTTGGCGAAATGGCTGGTTTATCTAGTCAGCGGACAGGAGAGGAGGAGCAGGAGCAGCCAGAGGAGCTAGAGGTTTTTGAGGAAGGCGAGACAGAGGACCCGGGCACACCGTGGCAGTATGCAGTGGAGATGGAGACAGGTAGTCCATCCGAGTCACTTGCGCAAATGGCACGAAGCATGCTCACGTGCTTGCGTAGTGACCCCAGAATTGTTTCCATCTGTCGGCGGGATGACTTCTGGCTGTCCACCTTATTGGACCCTCGCTTCCGGCACAAAATGGGGGCATTTTTTAAACCCACCGAGAGGGAGGACAAACTCAACTACTACAAAGACATTCTACGTAGGCAGTTGGCCGATGCCTATCTGCGCCATGGTCCATACTCTCGCAGGTCTGACTCGAGGGGACCTCTGCGCTCACCTTCCACTGCCATGGCCGCTGGGGGGGTTGGCAGGAGCAGCAGCAGCAGCTCCATCAGCAGCAGCAGCCTCAGTCTTCAGTCGCTAATGAGTAGCTTTCTACACCCGCATAGTGAGGCTACTCATGAGCAGCAGGAAGACCTGGAGCAGGACCTCAACCAGCAGGTCATGTCATACTTTGACATGACCATGCCAACACACCTTGAGGATCCGCTGGACTTCTGGGCAGCCAAACTTGATTTGTGGCCGCAACTAGCAGAGTTTGCCCTGGAAAAGCTGTCCTGCCCGGCAAGTAGCGTGCCATCTGAGCGGGTGTTTAGTGCGGCGGGGGCCATAGTTACGGCGAGGAGAACTCGTCTGTGAACTAAAAATGTGGAGAGACTCACCTTTGTCAAAATGAATCAGGGATGGATCAGCCAGGATTTCCACCCACCAATGCCTGATGCATGCGACTAGATTCAGCATGGTGCCACGTTTTACACTTTCCAAATGGTGCAAAACATATTTATGTCTTTAGGCCATTTTTTGGGCTCCTGCTGCTGCTGCTGCCAACTTCTGCCAACTCCAGGGTGTGATTCATCCAATTTTTGGGCTCCTGAAGCCAACTCCAGTGTATATTTGGGCTCCTGCTGCTGCTGCTGCTGCTGCCAACTTCTGCCAACTCCAGGGTGTGATTCATCCAATTTTTGGGCTCCTGAAGCCAACTCCAGTGTATATTTGGGCTCCTGCTGCTGCTGCTGCCAACTTCTGCCAACTCCAGGGTGTGATTCATCCAATTTTTGGGCTCCTGAAGCCAACTCCAGTGTATATTTGGGCTCCTGCTGCTGCTGCTGCTGCCAACTTCTGCCAACTCCAGGGTGTGATTCATCCAATTTTTGGGCTCCTGAAGCCAACTCCAGTGTATATTTGGGCTCCTGCTGCTGCTGCTGCCAACTCCAGGGTGTGATTCATCCAATTTTTGGGCTCCTGAGGCCAACCCCAGGGTCTCTTTAATGTAATATTTGGGCTCCTGCTGCTGCTGCTGCTGTCAACTCCTGCCAACTCCAGGGTGTGATTCATCCAATTTTTGGGCTCCTGAAGCCAACTCCAGTGTATATTTGGGCTCCTGCTGCTGCTGCTGCTGTCAACTCCTGCCAACTCCAGGGTGTGATTCATCCAATTTTTGGGCTCCTGAAGCCAACTCCAGTGTATATTTGGGCTTCTGCTGCTGCTGCTGCCAACTTCTGCCAACTCCAGGGTGTGATTCATCCAATTTTTGGGCTCCTGAAGCCAACTCCAGTGTATATTTGGGCTCCTGCTGCTGCTGCTGCCAACTCCTGCCAACTCCAGGGTGTGATTCATCCAATTTTTGGGCTCCTGAAGCCAACTCCAGTGTATATTTGGGCTCCTGCTGCTGCTGCTGCTGCTGCCAACTTCTGCCAACTCCAGGGTGTGATTCATCCAATTTTTGGGCTCCTGAAGCCAACTCCAGTGTATATTTGGGCTCCTGCTGCTGCTGCTGCCAACTCCAGGGTGTGATTCATCCAATTTTTGGGCTCCTGAAGCCAACTCCAGTGTATATTTGGGCTCCTGCTGCTGCTACTGTAAACTCCTGCCAACTCCAGGGTGTGATTCATCCAATTTTTGGGCTCCTGAAGCCAACTCCAGTGTATATTTGGGCTCCTGCTGCTGCTGCTGCCAACTTCTGCCAACTTCAGGGTGTGATTCATCCAATTTTTGGGCTCCTGAAGCCAACTCCAGTGTATATTTGGGCTCCTGCTGCTGCCAACTTCTGCCAACTCCAGGGTGTGATTCATCCAATTTTTGGGCTCCTGAAGCCAACTCCAGTGTATATTTGGGCTCCTGCTGCTGCTGCTGCTGCCAACTTCTGCCAACTCCAGGGTGTGATTCATCCAATTTTTGGGCTCCTGAAGCCAACTCCAGTGTATATTTGGGCTCCTGCTGCTGCTGCTGCCAACTCCAGGGTGTGATTCATCCAATTTTTGGGCTCCTGAGGCCAACCCCAGGGTCTCTTTAATGTAATATTTGGGCTCCTGCTGCTGCTGCTGCTGTCAACTCCTGCCAACTCCAGGGTGTGATTCATCCAATTTTTGGGCTCCTGCTGCTGCCAACTCCAGTGTCTCTTTAAAGCAATGTTTGGGCTCCTTCTGCCCCTCATAGTGATGCCACTTCAACTCTCTGCAATTGTGCCACTCTGCGATTCTATTAGCGATGCCTCTGATCTGCATGTGATATTTATTCAAAGTATTATTTAACTAACCCAGCACGCATCCTGTGCGTGTTACAGCAAGGCAGAATGGTTTACAACCCTATTGAGGCTCTAGGAGGCTCAGAAATAGCCGTTTTTAATAGCGATTCGTCGCGAATTTATTCGGGTCGAAACGATTTTTGTCGGAAAATTCGGCGAATCAGTCGAATCGAATTTTTCAAAAGTTTGCTCATCTCTAATTTTGATATTAATACATTCAAAAGTACAGAGACATGGTAGCAACTAACTGGAAAGGGTAGCCAACTGGGACTACCTGATTAGTGCAATTAACTTGGTTAGCCCCTTAGGGGTGCTCCCAGGTTACTGATGAGCTGATTAGAAGGGAACACCAAATAGATCTTATGCAGACCGTGTGGGTATTTTCACAGTGTATATTTCTTTGCTCCATGCTAAGAAATCTTGCTGCTGTATCCTGTTCATAATAGGGAAGTTAGGGAGAGCTGCGCTTAGTATATATGGAGCTGCGACCTGAACAGGTGGCTAGACTGTGACATTTGTAAAAGGTTAAAGTAAAATAAAGGTTGGAACAATAAGGGGTTAAAATTCTTACTGTTCAAGCAATTCTCACTACAGGCGCTCTAAAATGTTTGACATAGGAGGGTTGCCAAAGTCAGTGATGTGTTAAAAAGACTATAGAGTTCCTGTAAAGGTGACAAAAAACTGCCCCCCCCCCGGTTGGCATCCTCCCAGATCACAAATTGGGAAGCCCTAAATGGAAAAGGATCTAGGGGTTTTAGTTGACAATAAGCTCAACTGTAGTAATCAATGCCAGGCAGCTGCTGCCAAAGCAAATAGGATCATGGGGTGCATCAGGAGGGGCATAGGTGCTCATGACCAGAGCATCATTTTACCCCTGTACAAGTCACTGGTCAGACCCCATATGGAATACTGTGTACAGTTCTGGGCACCTGTGCTTAAGAAGGACATATCAGAACTGGAGCGCGTTCAAAGAAGGGCAACAAAGTTAATAAAAGGAGTGTGGGGGCTAGAGTACCCTGAAAGATTGTCCAAGTTAGGTTTATTTAGTCTAGAAAAAAGACGATTGAGGGGTGATCTAATAACTATGTATAAATATATCCGGGGTCAATACAAAGATCTGTCCCACAATCTATTTATACCCCGGAGTGTAACCATAACCCAAGGGCATCCACTAAGGTTAGAGGAAAGGTGCTTTCTCCACCGACATAGGAGGGGATTCTTCTCTGTAAGAGCAGTGAGACTATGGAACTCGCTGCCAGAGGAGGTAGTAATGATGGATACAGTAAAAACGTTCAAAAGTGGCCTTGATGCCTTCCTGGCATGTAATAACATTTCCAGCTATGGCTACTAGACCACTGGAAGGAGTTAAACAGGCTGAACTGGATTGACTAAAGTCTTTATTCAGCCTTACATACTATGTTACTATGTTAGTATGTATGACATAAACCCCACCGGTTCAACAGGTACTGACCTCAATCTCAGATCCAACATGCATACGCAGCCCTCACTCAGTATCCGTGCGGTATGTACCCAGCAGACTTAGGTGTCTTAGGGTGCACATCCAAGCATCAGGAGAACTGGGGGGTCTTATAGCTGGGCATCCCACATCTTGGTTTATTCTGGTTTATTGCTAGCAGGAGAAGCATGGGTCACAAGTGTGTCACAGCCAGCTGACAGCCCAGGAATGCGTGAGATTCAGCTGGTGGGTGTGCAAGGGCTTGAGGCTCGATTCAGAGAGACAAAAAAAGACGTTTAGTGCCGATAGTTTTTTTTTTATTTTCCCGCTCTCGTATTCTATGCATGCATTGCTAATCTTCAGTAAAGTTTCCGTCCGTTCGTATGCCAGAGTACGAGTACGAGGATGTCATTTTCCTGCGTGACTTTTCTGTTTCATTTTCTCATGTTACAACGTCAGGTTTCGTTTTTTCCCTTTTTCCATCGTCTCCTTCCACGAATCCTTTAAATTTTCTGTTAGATTTTGTTTTCCTTTTTCAATAAATAATCGTCCGGACGTAAATCCTTACGATCTTGTGCCTGCACAATACAAACTTAACTCATTAAAGTGCTCGCCTACATATTTGCCACCCTCACTTCTACTACAATGCTTAGCTAAATCACTTAGCACTATCCTCCATCTTCCCTTTTGGACCCTTAAAGCTCACCCCAACCACTTAGCACTATCCTCCATCTCCCCTTTTGGACCTTTAAAGCTCACCCCAACCACTTAGCACTATCCTCCATCTTCCCTTTTGGACCCTTAAAGCTTACCCAAACCACTTAGCACTATCCTCCATCTTCCCTTTTGGACCCTTAAAGCTCACCCAAACCACTTCGCGGTTAGGTTCTTCTTCCATTTTAGACCCTTAAAGCTCACCCAAACCACTTCGCGGTTAGGTTCTTCTTCCATTTTAGGCCTCTAAAACTTAGCCAAATCACTTTGCGGTTAGGTTCTTCTTCCATTTTAGGCCCCTAAAACTTACCCAAACCACTTCGCGGTTAGGTTCTTCTTCCATTTTAGGCCCCTAAAACGTACCCAAACCACTTCCTGGTCATCTGAATCTTCATCTCTAAATATGTATTTTTTTAGGCTTTTTTAAAATGTTTGGTTTATCAAAAATATAACATTTTGTTTTTACTTTAAAAAAACATTTAAAAATTTTAAAACATTAAAAATTTAAAACTATTTACAAACAAAAAATTCAGTGACAGGACCCAGGACACTAGTCTTCTGTTGTCCCCAACGAGTCAACCAGCTGCTGCATATCGGCCACCAACTCAAGGACCCTTCAATTCATTGACTCTTGCCCGTGTGGTCCCTGTATAAAATTTGGAAAAAAACATTAGTTTGAGACAAATACATGTTTCTCACCTATGGATGGAATGTTTGTTAGTTGGCAACTTAAATCATGACGACATATGTCATTCTGCTAAGTCGAATGTGTCTCTGAATCGAGCCTTTGATGCAAGAGGTTACTGAACTTTTTTTGTTTTAGATCATCTTAGACTACAGCGCACAACGATAGCAGGACTATAGGCTTGATTCAGAGACACATTCGTCTGGACTTCCGTAGCTGTCTGTGAAAGTTTTTGTGTGTGTTTGTCTTTTTTTTTGCTTTTTTTCGTCCATTTTTCATTCGTACGAACATTCGGGCAAATGCGTATATGCGCTTTCGATGAACGAAAGCAAATCGGATCATTTGCGTTAGTTGGGATCATTTTCCCCACAAAATCTGATATTTTCCGTTCGTTCAGATAACTTACGTTATTGCTATGGGCTTGCGTCTCATTCAGAGAGCTGATTGCCGACGGACCACCACCCTATAAACCCGTTTCCTTTGCGATCCCCTTACGGGACCATATTGACCTCGAGACTAGCAGCTATGGACGACTCTAGTGCATTTGAGGAGCATGAGGATCTGCAGCTCATGGGCATTGAAATTGTCCGGAGGGCCGAGACCAGATTGCATCGGCGACGCATGCACATCGATGGCATGCATGACGTTGAGCTGTTCGAGCTCACCAGACTTAATCGCGCTTCCCTCCATAAGTTGTATAGTGAGCTGCGGCCATGTTTAGCCCGCACCACAAGGAAGGGGCAAGCAATTTCAGGTATGACCAAGATGCTTGGCTGCCTGCAATTTTTGGCGAACGGCTCATTCCAGAGGCTGGGTGCCCTCTCCGTGGGGATTTTCCAGCCTACGCTGAGCTGCACGCTATCCAAGTTTTTGGAAGGCATGGCTACCATTACTCGGAAATATATTTGTTTTCCTGAGGACATGGTAGCCAGGAACGTGATTAAGCTTGCATTTTATAACATCGCCGACATGTCCAACGTCATGGGTGCCATTGACTGCACCCACGTTGCCCTGGTGCCTCCGGCAGCCGACGAGTATATCTACAGGCAAGTACAATCTGTCATTTTTACAATTACTTTACCTTATTTTAGTTTACATTTTTTAAAAAGCCAACTTGTAAAAAGTCCCTCCTTGTAATTATTCCCACCTTGTAAAAAGTCCCTCCCTGTAATTATTCCCTACTTGTAATTATTCACTCCTTGTAATTTTTCCCTCCTTGTAAATAGTCCCTGTGAAACAATGGACCGTATTTCGTTTCTCCAAAATTTCACGTGTTCCCAAGGGAAACATTTTAAGGTGTACCTGAAATAGACACTTCAAAGTTAATTTTTACTTTTTCAAACATACATATCCTTTTTTTTGTGTACCAAATACAATGTACTTGATTAGTGTTATTTGTATTGGCCCACAGGTTTTTCTTAGGGTGTGATTAGTTAGTGTTTCACTAGTTTTCCTTGCTTTGCTAATGTTTTGGTTTTTATTTTTTACCAGGAACCGCAAAATGGGCCACGGAAATGCGGTTCCTTAGTATGCTCGCCGGGTTCCCAGGCTCATCCCATGATGCCTACATTCTTAGAAGATCTGGATTGTATGGTCGGTTTGAGTCTGGGGAATTTTCCGGTGGATGGCTCCTTGGTAAGTTGACGCCAATAACATAATTTTTTGGGAAATGTATGCCTATGAATTTAGTTTGTGTTCCATGTATGAAACTATGCCTATTTGTACATCTTGTTTACATGTGAAACACGACCTTAACCATTTCATTTTTCAAACAACAAAGCCTTGCCAAATGTTTGTCCTGCATTTGCAAAATGTTGAATTTCAATTTATAGTAAATTAATCATTAGTCTTCCCCACACTCGGCTGAAATTAGGTTCTTGACTTTATGATAGGGTCTGCGCCATCTTTGCTTAGATGCATTACACTTACTGAGTAGAGGAGAGCGGGATAAAGTGCAGGGGCCGGGTTAGAGCTGTTTTTGCCTTACACAAAGCAGATACGGGGTCCTGAAAAGTTAAGACATCCAAGAATGCTGAGCAGCACAGTCCTAAACCAATACCTGTTAGCAGTCTTGCTGACTGGCCATCATCCGCCATCTTTGATGTTTAAATTGTTCACACATCTATTAGATGTTTTTAGTTTTTTTTTTGCCTGTGCAATATGTATGCTCATGCTGTTTAGCAAATGGGACCTAGCCTCTTAGTCATGTTGATGGGCCGTTTTTGGGATTCAATTTAGGGAGTAATGTGTAATTTATGTGTTTTTCTTACAACATTTGCAGGTGATTCCGGCTATCCACTCCTTCCGTGGCTGCTGACGCCCGTCCTCTGGTCCCAGAATGCCTCCCCAGGATGCATATAATAGGGCCGTGGTGGAGAGGGCGTTTGGCCTATTAAATACCCGCTTCAGATGCTTGGACCATACCAGGGGAGCCCTTCAGTATGACCCCAAAAAGGTCATAGATATTATCATGGCGTGCGCAGTGTTGCATAATTTTGCCATATTGCAGCGTGTCCCCCGGTATGTGGATTTGCCCCCCTCTCCATCTACTGATGATCCAGAGGAGGACTACCGTGGGCCACCTAGTGCGTCTGGCCAAGCCGTGCGGTCAGATTTGATAGCCACACATTTTTCCTAATTTGTTGTCCCTTTGTTTGTTTTGTCACTTTATTGATTGTTACTTTAGTTTGTTGCCCTTTGTGTTGGTTTGTTTATTTTTTTATGTACCAAAGACTAAGGAATTAATTACTATAAACCTCACACCTGATTTGAAACTCATGTCTTTTTTTGTGCCCAAGTTGTTAGTGCAAACTTTAAGTAATCTTTATTCCCAAAAAACCTAAAGGCATCAACTTAGTCAACAACAGGTTAAGTAAAAATTTGGGGGGCTTATTGGAAAAGCAAACATTGGAGTTGATGGTCACTCCCATAGTTCCTGTAAATACATGGTCAAACTACAAATGTCATTTTTGGCAAATCATGCCACATAGCAATTGGCCACAGACAGGAGTTACAAAGTAAGGCACTCCAGGCCAAAATTTAATACAAAATTACAAAACAAACACATATGTGACAAGCATTGGCATGTCCAGATTTTTTTCCAAAAAACGACGTCCACAGACACGCCCTCTCCTGCTTGGCCACATTTGCCACAGGCACAGGTGTAAAGCAGCCATACTTATGCCACATCTACACCTGTTACTCAGTGGCCCACCCAAACAAGAACCCCCAGTCCCAATCCAAGTCCTATACAATCTCAGCCAGGGGTCAAGGTAGTAGTTTTCAAGCCCAGAATGTCCCCCAATCATGCCTACAAACAGGAGGAGCCAGAACCAATGTAATTAGGCCCAAGCCTGCAACGCAACAGCTTGAGTGGCCGGTTCAGTGAGGCTTGACCTCCGGCATTGGGTAGTGGCCTACCTCAGCACTCTAATGAGCTATATGGGCGCAAATCCAAAGCATACAAGCAAAGCCATACACAAAGGGTATATTGGTAGGGCTCACCAGACAGGTAAATACAGTGGGGATGTAGAGCAAAGATGTGGAGCAGTTACAGGCCAAATAGGCCTTAAAATGGGGGATGCCCATAAAACCCAGGTTAGGGCCCTTGGAGGTGGGCCCTCACCTGGGCCTGTGTGGCATTCAGAATCTGCAACTGTTCCAACATGTTTCTATTGGAAGTTCGAAATTCAGCCATCATGGCACTGAGATTGTTAGATAAGGTGGCCATGTGGCTGTTGCTATTTCTAACTTCCTCAAGCATGGCACTGTAATAATTCGATAAGGTGGCCATGTGGCTGTTGTTGGACCTAAATTCAGTCAGCATAGAGTTTAAGGTGTTGTTTAATGTTTCTAATTGTCCATGAAGATGCTCGTGGTTTCGTTGATTTTGTAGGCGAAATAACCGCCTTTCATGGTGCCATGCTGACTCCATCATCGGCGCGCCCCTCCCTTGGGAAACTGGGCGACGTAGCTGACTACGCCTCCCAATTCCCCGGGTTGTGGGGCGGGCAGATGATGGGCCTCTAGGTCCACCAACAGCCACAGGTCTGCTTGGCAAATCCTCAGCATCAGAGCTAATACTGGGGACTGTAGGCTCAGTCTCTGCATGCTGCCCACGATGGTCTGGCAGCATGCTGCCAGCTTCACTCTGCTGCTGAGGATTTGTAGGAGAAACATGTTGGGACAGTTGCAGATTCTGTCCCGGGGGGGCTGTACAGGAGGTCCCATGAAGGTTCCATCCTCCTCCAGCTCCTGGATTTCCTCCATCAGTGTGTGGGTCTGTTGGGACATGTAAATAAAAAAGGTTCAGTTTGGGCAATAAATATGTAATTCCGCAAAAAGAAACATAGCAAGTCACATGCATAAGCAAAATCAGAAAAAGACACTTACCGTATACAGTATATCGGATCCTGGGTCCGAAGCAGCACGGAAGTTGACGGCATGGTCAAACTGGCTGAGAATTCCCCACTAGCTGAGGGATGATGCTGGGCTGCATTGTGGAAAAGAAGGCATGTTAACACACAAATATGCATTGCTGATGTGTAATACACATATGGTTCACTAAAACACAGGGCCACGCATTAATGGCAACTCCCCCAATGGACCAAGTTGACCTTGACTATGAATGCCATTATCTGTTAGATGTATTAGTCAACAAGTACATACACATTGGTCTCCTTAACCCAAATAAACATGCAATTACTGGCTGTTCTGAGGCTTCACATATCCCTAAAAGCCCATTAGGGGACCACACTCAGCTTGCAAATAGCATTTGCCATCAGATTATGCTGGTTGCCATTCTTTCTAGGTCAAACTTTCTAGCACCCCAGATCAAGTCTTTCTTACCAAGGCACAGCTCCAACCCAAGTGGCCTACAGATAAAGATGGAAGTGTTGGATGTAATTGACTTTAAATACATAACAGGCAGTCCTTTGCTAATCTCAATAGTGTTCCTCAAGACTCTCAAAGCTCATGTATGGGCAAGGAAATAAGCAAATGATGAGTCCACACACATAACACACCCTGTTTAAATTGTTACCTCCACTACAAGGCACACCCTAGGGGCATGTGTTAATATATGACTTGGAGCCTCATTTTACACGTAGCTCACATTTCACATACACACTAACATTACTAACCTGCAGGAATAGTCGGAATGTCCGTGTCCTGTCGGCCGAGTGTCCCTCTAAGGCGACAGGATGTAAATTGTAGTTTAGTGGGGAATCCTCTGCCAGTTTGTAAGCTGCAAAAGATAGTTGTACACATTTAGCTAAATGGTGCCAATACAAGAAGAAGACAAATCCACAAAGTATATATGTACCTGTACTGACGCCGTTTATTTTCTTTCTGCGTGCTGCATACTTGAGGTCCGATATTTTCCTTTGAATCTGCTCCACATCTTTAAGCTCTTCCCCCGCTGCATTGACCTGTCTGGTTAGCGCCTCCAAAATTTCGGCTTTGCGCTGTTTGCTTGTAGCTTTGAATCTGCGCCCATATAGCTCATCATAATACAAGGTGAGGCCACTAGCCAATGCCAGAGTTTGCGCCTCCCCAAACCTGCCACTCAACTGGCCTCTGCGCAATGTGCGCCCTGTTGGTTGCAGTTCTGGCTCCTCAGTGTTTGGCGGAAAATCAGGGGACATTCTGGGCTGGCTGTGTTGGGGTGAAATTACGGACTGCTGGCTGGCTGCAGATTGAACCAGACTTGGAAAGGGACTGGGTGTTCGTGGATGGGTGGCCACTGAAGTCGCAGGTGTAGATGTGGCATATTCTGAGTGCCTTGACACCTGTGCTGGTGGAGAATGTGGCCGAGGAGGAGAGGGTGTTGTTGAAGAAGTCGGGCTTGGGGCCCTGTGCCTCTGTGGGCCCTTAGAAGAACCATGCCCCTTGGAGGTAGTCGGCCAGTCCAGGGGTGAGCCAGAGCTTTGGCTTCTTGGCCGGTGCCTTGCTCTCTTGGCCGAGGATTTGGTGACCAGTGCGGGTGGAGATGGCGACCTTGGGCTTCTTGGCCGGTGCCTTGCCCTCTTGCCATGAGACTTGTGGCCACGTGCGGGTGGTGGGGATGCCGAGCTCGGGCTGCTTGGGCTTCTGGGCCTTGTTTGCCGGTGTCTTTGGCTCTTGGAAGTTTTTTCACCACGGGCGGGTGGTGTCCTTTTTTTAGCCTTGGCTTGGTAGACACGTGGGTGGAGTGATGGTGACCTGGGGGGGCTGGGGCTTCGCACCCTCTTGGTACCTTTTTTGGCGCCCGTTGTTGTTGCCTTGCTGGCCTGTGGCTTCCTCTCGGCCGCTGGATCCTTTTTTGGCCTGGTTTTTGGAGGAGGCTTCGGCTGAGCACTGTGGGTTGCCTGCAGCTTACTTTTTGGCATCTTGGAGCGAGTTGTTGGCCCTGCACATTGCTCCTGCCGCTTGGATGGCAGTTTGCTGCTGCTGCTGCTGGCGTCCTTTGCTGCTTTTTGCAAAATTTTTTAGGTGCCATAATGTTGAGACTCTCAAAGAGAATGAGCTGTGTGTCCAGGACCCTTTAAATAAGATTGGCGGGGTCTGGCGCTTACACGTACGCGTGCATACGGACGTGCGTCCGGGCCAACAAGAAGAGATCATCATGCTTGTAAGTGTCTTTTAATGCCTTTGATTAGCCATCTAAATGCATGCCTAGCCCTTAAGGAAGCTCAGGAAGAAACGGTTTGTTTACAAAGTGTCTAAAACTCCGTGCAAAACCGACGTGAGGGCCCACACATGCGAACCAACACTGAGCCCAGCTTCAAGGATTGGATTAGACTAGAATTGTGTCTGTTAATGTCATTTAGTCAAATGATCGATTGTTGACAGATATTTGTATGCAGTTTGAACTAAATCCTATGTTTCTGTTTTGTTTTGTAGACCATGCTGGAGCACAGGTACAACTATCTGCCCAACTCTTTTGAGAAGCGCACCGTCGCCCTGGAGATAGTTTCCAGAAAACAACATCAGACGGACACCGCCTTCACCCACACTCAGATCATGCAGCATTGGTCGGACCTGAAATGGCTGCACATGCCCCGGGTGCGGCGGTTTTTCAGACTCCATTTCCCTAGTAAGTACCTAGCGATTGCATGCCAAATGTCAATAATCCAGAAGGTAGGCATTTATTTATAATTGCTTTTCTTTTCTAGTGTTGGAAATGGATTACAGAATCCGCCGCACCCGGAGGCGCACAGGCCGACCAGTGCTACATGAATCTGCAGCTGGAAGTGAAGGTGGTGGAACTCCAGGGCGACGGTCCTACCCCTCCTCTGTTGGGTCCTCCGACCAGCCCCTGGACCTTTCCACAGAGGAGAGGCGGCACGGCGTGGGCAGGGAGATGTACCCAGCGACGCAGGCGGGAGCCTCTGGTATGTGACTCTTCATGTAACCGCACACACATACATGCTAGTCCCACCAAAGCTGAATCCCTTAATCTGTTTTTCTAGATGCTTCTGGAGTGGGTGAAGATGTGGAGGATGCAGCAGATCTCGCCCAGGAGGCACAGGGAGAAGGTGAGTGATGTGACACACACATTGAAATTGACATTTGATTACTGTTGACTAAGACATTATAAGTGACCCTATTTGCCATGTCTCTACAGCCTCTACTTCACAGCAGTGGCAGGGCCCAGAACGTAGGGTTGTCCCCAACGAGGCATCCGTCGGCCACCAACCAAGTAAGTTGTAATGTCATTCTTTGCAGTATGTGGTAATTGACATGATCACCCAGATACATCAAGTCACAGTCAATGGCATTAGCAGAATGACCTCTGCCCACTTCCTTAGATTAATGGCTTAGCAGAAAGACCTCTGCCCACTTCCTTAGATTAATGACTTAGCAGAATGACCTCTGCCCACTTCCTTAGATTAATGACTTAGCAGAATGACATATGTCGTCATGATTTAAGTTGCCAACTAACAAACATTCCATCCACAGGTGAGAAACATGGATTTGTCTCAAACTAATGTTTTTTTCCAAATTTTATACAGCGGCCACACGGGAAAGAGTCGAAGCAATGAATCGAAAGGTCCTTGAGTTGGTGGCCGATATGCAGCAGCTGGTTGACTCATTGGGGACAACAGAAGATGACTAGTGTCCTGGGTTCTGTCACTGTACTTTTTGTTTGCAAATAGTTTTAAATTTTTAATGTTTTAAAATTTTGTAATGTTTTTTTAAAGTAAAAAAAAAAAAGTTATATTTTTGATAAACCAAAAATTTTAAAAAAGCCTTAAAAAAATGGCCTTCTAATATATAAAAAAACAAAGTTTCAGTGTCATTTTTTTGCACAAATACACTAACAACAAATGAAGGCGAAAATACATATTTAGAGATGAAGATTCAGATGACCGGGAAGTGGTTTGGGTAAGTTTTAGGGGCCTAAAATGGAAGAAGAACCTAACTGCAAAGTGGTTTGGGTAAGTTTTAGGGGCCTAAAATGGAAGAAGAACCTAACCGCAAAGTGGTTTGGGTGAGCTTTAAGGGCCTAAAATGGAAGAAGAACCTAACCGCGAAGTGGTTTGGGTGAGCTTTAAGGGTCCAAAAGGGAAGATGGAGGATAGTGCTAAGTAGTTGGGGTGAGCTTTAAGGGTCCAAAAGGGAAGATGGAGGATAGTGCTAAGTGGTTGGGGTGAGCTTTAAGGGTCCAAAAGGGAAGATGGAGGATAGTGCTAAGTGATTTAGCTAAGCATTGTAGTAGAAGTGAGGGTGGCAAATATGTAGGCGAGCACTTTAATGAGTTAAGTTTGCAGTGCGCAGGCGCAAGATCGTAAGGATTTACGTCCGGACAATTATTTATCGAAAACGGAAAACGTAAAGGATTCGTGGAAGGAGACGATGGAAAAAGGGAAAAAACGAAAGCCGACGTTGTAACATGAGAAAATGAAACAGAAAGTCACGCTGGAAAATGACATCCTCTTACTCGTACTCTGGCATACGAATGGACGGAAACTTTACTGAAGGTTAGCAATGCATGCATAGAATCGCTCGCACACTCATACGAGAGCGGGAACATTTAAAAAAAAAAAAACAGATTGGCACTAAAACGACTGTCTTTTTTTGTCTCTCTGAATCGAGCCTTATATTCAGTGTCCAGGAGCTGTCCAGCAGGCATGTTGCTGACTGTTTCATAGTGCAGACAGCTGCTGTAGCATGTTTAAAGTGGACCAACACCCAGGATTTTGACTATCCTGGGTTTTGGTCCACTTCGGTCGGGGTGCCCCGCTGTGTGAAACCCCCCAGAAACCCCGAAAAACTCACCTCTCCTCACTCCCACGTAACCGCCGCTGCCAATCCCCGCCGACGGACAAGTGGGAGGCAGCGACGGACAAGAGAGCACGCCCGCTGCCGCCTCCCGCGCGTCACTCTTACAGGGCGTGCGCCCACGCCGGCCATTCACAAGCCGGCGTGGGTGCGCGTCCTTCTAGAGGGACGCGCGGGAGGCAGCGGCGGGCGCCGTTGGATCGTGGATAAGGTAGGGATTTAGGGGTTTCTGGGGGGTTTCACACAGCGGGGCACCCCCGATCGGGGTGCCCCGCAGTCAGGGGTCTGATCGGCCGGGAATCTTATAGATTCCCGGGCCGATCATGGGAGGGTGTTGGTCCACTTTAAGCAGGTTTTTGTGCTGCTTGTGAGATGATATCCCCTTATTTACCATTCCCCCTGATGCTATGGTTAAAAAAAAATTCCAATAACATCAAATATAGTGTTACCAGTCTTTAAAAAATGTTTATTAAGCAATTATTTGATAAAATACACTCAGGTGATCTAAAGTTTACTTTTGAATCAACTGTAATCAAAGGTTAAATACTACTATAAACAAAGATTAGACTCTTACATCACCACTGGCAATATATAGCATCACTTTTATCTGTGACATCATCAACCAGAGGAGAATCCCAGAGAGGCACCTCTAGTCTTCATCACTGACCAGAAATGGCCACTTACTCGCCCGTGATGACAGCAACAGGTTAAAATCACCAAGTAAGATGTCTCTGGTGGTTCTCAACCTACTTGTTCTGTGCCCTTCAGCAAAACAAAAACATGTAATGTGTCAACTTCAGGCTAAGATGGCTCTGAGCAGCCATTTTGTATCCCTCTGCATTTTTACCACAGCCTGTCAGTCTGTAGGCACCAACGCATTCCTAAAGGCTAAAACTGATTGGTTTCAGTGCTGTCAGCTCTTGTGCCAAAAGCTCACTGCTTTCAGTTACTGAGGGTGAGGTTCACTTTTTTATTGGCAGCAAAGACATACCACATGAAAATGGTGAGCACACAGTCCACTTTGGAACTGATTGCTCAGAATCAAGACTGCTTTAGCCTGCAGAGTTTACCTTCTGCCAGCTGAATGGTCTATCTCTGGCTAAAGAACCCCTTGTATTGTCCTGTCACACCCTTTTGGCCCTGATGGGACCCATTAGGGTCTCTGTCAGTGAGGTTTACATACAGATACACAAACTGGATCCAATGTGCATTGTGGAATGCAGTGTGCACTAATTCAGGCCTTCTGGTGTTGCAAAAGACAACACCTGCAACCAGGAAATATTAGTTTGACTTTCCTCCCCTCTTGATCCTTAGGAACCGCAATCCAAGACTCCGCTGTCTTCACTCTTACCAGCTCTCAAACTGGCATCCTTCTCCTTACTTTCTGGATACAACCTCAGTTTTCCTTGTCCCCTCTGATCTTACACCAGCCTCTGACCTCAGCTGGTTTCATCACTAACAAACCTATGCTACCAGCCCAGAACTTTGTGCTTATTTTGATTGCTATGCCTAGACCATCACACCAAGTGAGGTAGAGAACCATCAGGCACCTCCTAAATTCCAGGACCTGGTTAGTCTGGGTTTCTAGTGTTCCCTCCTATTGAGCTTTATCAGCCTCCAGAACTAACCTCACACAAGGTTTCAACGGGTGGGAGTTGTGATGCCTGTTCCTTAAAGATACCTTCAGACCAGAACCTTTGGCCTTACTGTTCAGAATTCCCCTAAACACTCCATGTAAACACTCCGCCTTCTTTAAGACTATGGAGGTCCTGCAGCTGTCACTGCTGAAGCCAAACTTCGCAGAATGCTCCAGCAGCAAATCTCAGTAAAACTGAGGCATTCCTTAGGGCTCTGGAGGTCCTGAGCTCCGACCCTGTCTGGGCCGCCACTGGTGAAGCAAAATGTCATAGCATGCACCAGGGCTGTTGGTCAGCAGAGGAATAATGTTTGGAGTTTGTCGCTAGACCGCCGACCGCCAATGGAACAATCCGGCACTCTGCAGCAAATTCAGGCTCAGACTCTTGAAGGCCTTGGTCAATGCGACTCTGGAGGACTCCATGCAATTGTCCATCCAGATTGACCAGAGGATCCAGGAATTGTGGCAGGAAAAAAGCTGCGCTACAGACCCAGCCCTTCAGTCTTAAATCTTGAATAACCCTTCTCCAGTCTCCTCTGAAGAGCCTGCCAAGGCTGCAGTGGTGGTATAATGAATGCCACTGGGGCTTGGAGTCTGCAGTCTCCACAGTGTACAGGATTTGGCCCTGCTTCATAATTCCCGGTGAGTTGTTCCAGGACAGAAATCATTAACTTTATTTTAAAGGGACTTACCAGTTTTTATAAAACCCAAGGTTTTCTATTGACTTTCAGCTCTACCTTTAGCTGTGCTCTTGCACTCCACCTGCTAGTTGCAAGTGCTATAAATGAATACCATCTAATTGTTTCTAATCTGATGATAACGCTAATACAAAAAGCTCAACAAAATCCAAGCAATAAAGTCTAATTTCTGATTGGCTGGCATTACATTACTTGGCGATGTGGCTGTCATTGTTTTGTCATTAAAACTTTTCTCTGTACTCACTGCCCTGACTTCCTGAGTCACATTGACCTCATTTGCTAAGACATGAAAGGACCCTGGCCTGTCAGCCAGACGCACATCATTATATTTTAGATTCTTGCATCTTGAGGATTTTCCGGAGCTGTGACAGCGCATGCCGCATTAGTATGGGCGGCGGAATGGAGCGGGAAATCTTGCGCTGCCTTTGATAACGAAGGACGCTGGGTAATTAAAATCCATTTCTCTTGCCAGGTGCAAAGCAACGTCGCCTGCTGCGGGAGTGCTTCCCAACAGCTAGAGGCGATGGGTGCTGGATAAAATCACCCGTATCATTGTTACCCTGAATTCCATCCTTATTTTCTACACATTGGCCGGATGGGGATGTGTTGATTGTCTGCTATTCTTAGATCAGAACGTCATTCCGGAATGACAAAATTTAGCACCCATCACTGAGACGTGTACAGGCTATTTAAACACCCCATCTATGTTTATATCACAGGATCCCAAGCCAGCTTTTTCCCATGAAATTGAAGTCATCCAGCACCTCAGGCCACATATGTTTTCCCTGTATGGTCTGCCAGTGAGTACTGAGGTAAGTATTGAGACTCAGGAAGTCCCTGTGAGCTGGTTGATACCATGGGTACGGGTAGTTGCAAAGCCCCAAGCCAGAGAACAGGGGGGAACCAATATGACACTTAACCTAGAAACCAAGGATCTAGGACCTCCACTGAAGCCCCCAACAAGGGGGTACAGATTGGGCTGCAAGAAAGGTCCAGGTTATAAAGTAAATATGAAATTGAAACTCTTGCCTGAGTTAAAACAGTACCTTGGAGAGCAGGATCAGTTAAATAGCATAATCCGTGGATAAGTAGGTCATAATCACAGGAGCAGGGTGGATTGCCAAGGGACAAACTGGTTAATGAGCCCAAAGAGAGCATTCATAATCAATCCAAAGGGCAGATCTAAGAAATGGTCAAAGAAGCCAGATCAGAACACAGGACATACCAGGATACCAGGAACACAAAGAGTTCCAGAATAGAAGATCAGCCAGCACTGTGATGATGTCAGATGGCTTAAACCTCAGCAATTGTGTGACAAGTCCTGGAAGCAGGCTTCCACATGGATGCATTTGAAAGAAAAGTCCCCGGAAGTCAGGATCAGAGGAAAGGCACTGGAGACGGAGGAAAGGAAGAAGTAATTCCCCTTCCTTTCTGTGACCAGAGCAAAGAGACAGCATGTGACTGACACTGCATCAGAAAAGCTGCCACCACCCTTTTCTCTTACAAATACAATCTCAATTTGGTTTTTCCTGCTAAATATTCACTCTCTACCCAGGACTTGCTACACAACTGGGGTATTACCCGCATATGGCTTGCTACTGAGACTCTTTTGGATCTCCTTCACCCCATCCATTACCTGCATTTCTACATTATAATCTTGTGATTATACACAGGACTAGGTAAGGACATCCTACCAATTCATTTTCTCACTTAATATGGGGTATTTACCCATATAGAAATTAATTTATATTTTACCTTTACATCCTGTCACCAGTACCATAGAAACATGAATGATACCTAAGGTATGCCTTTTGTTGACATATCTGCATCTACAACAATTATTTATTAAACCTTGGCAATAATACTTGTACATATCTTTATAGGATCCATGAGAACCAAAGAAGCCACTCTTGACGAAATACATATACTCAAGAGAATCTAAAAACATTATACTTTGGAGGCCTCTGTTTTGTAACAGTGAGTGAAACCTCACTTTTTGTACTGTATATACAAGATTCAAATAAATTAGTGCACCATTTACTGCACAATTGTTTGTGCGGACTGGCCATAGGGAAATCAGGGACAATGCCCGGTGGGCCGCACTGCTTTGGGGCTAGTTGGGCTGTTGCTATTAACATCCTCATTCAATACCTGCCCCCTTAGTCTCCCTCTAAGCCCCCTGTACCCAGCCCCACTGTACCCACAAGCCAGGGAACATAGTAACATAGTAACATAGTATGTAAGGCTGAATAAAGACTTTAGTCCATCCAGTTCAGCCTGTTTATCTCCTTCCAGTGGTCTAGTAGCCATAGCCGGAAATGTTATTACATGCCAGGAAGGCATCAAGGCCACTTTTGAACATTTTTAATGTATCCCTCATTACTACCTCCTCTGGCAGCGAGTTCCATAGTCTCACTGCTCTTACAGAGAAGAATCCCCTCCTATGTCGGTGGAGAAAGCACCTTTCCTCTAACCTTAGTGGATGCCCCCGGGTTATGGTTACACTCCGGGGTATAAATAGATTGTGGGAAAGATCCTTGTATTGACCCCGAATATATTTATACATAGTTATTAGATCACCCCTTAATCGTCTTTTTTCTAGACTAAATAAACCTAACTTGGACAATCTTTCCAGGTACTCTAGCCCCCGTACTCCTTTTATTAACTTTGTTGCCCTTCTTTGAACGCGCTCCAGTTCTGATATGTCCTTTTTAAGCACAGGTGCCCAGAACTGTACACAGTATTCCATATGCCCCTCCTTATTCCCCTGCATTTCACTCGGCATGTCAAATTCTTTTGTGAATATAGAAGCAAAGAAGTTGTTAAGCAAATTAGCTTTCTCCTCATTTCCCTCTATAGGGGTCCCATCCTTGCTTTTCAGGGGGCCCACACCCTCAGGTTTGTACCTTTTACGGTTTATGTAGCTAAAGAATAATTTGGGGTTAGTTTTACTCTCTTTCGCGAACAGTCTTTCTGTCTCCAGCTTAGCTGCCCTTATCTGTTGTTTACATTGTTTATTTTCTTCTTTATAGTTTTTTAACGCTCTCGCTGTCCCTTCCTGCTTTAAACGTTTAAATGCCTTTTTTTTGTTGTTTATTGCCCCCTTAACCTTTTTATTTAGCCACATCGGTTTACATGTGTGTCTAATAGTTTTATTCCTGTAAGGTATATATCTGTCACACTGAAAATTAAGTATTCCTTTGAAAGTATCCCATTTAGCGTCCATGCTTTTGTTCTTAAGGACATTTTCCCAGTCAATGCAGTGTAGGGCATCTCTAAGTTGGTCAAACTTTGCCTTTTTGAAGTCCCGCGTTTTTGTGACTCCTTGATAAGGCACCCTAGTGACTGCTAATTGGAAATGAATGATATTATGATCACTGCTTCCAAGGTGTCCCCCAACCTGTACCTTTATTACTTTGTCTGGTACATTGGTTAGTATTAGGTCCAATATGGCTTTCCCCCTTGTTGGAGCTTGTACTTGTTGGGAAAGGTAGCCATCTTTTGTTTTAGATAAAAAACTATTACTTTTCTGCGAAACACATGTTTCAGCATCCCAGTCTATATCTGGGTAGTTAAAGTCCCCCATAATCACTACCTCATTTATTTTAGCGGCTATATCTATTTGCCTTAGCATCATATTTTCTATGGATTCGGATATATCTGGAGGTATAGCCCCAGCATCCTGGTTGGTGTCTTGGGCCAGCCAGGGGCTGGTAAAATTCAGGGCCCCAGTCCGCCACTGGTCACTCCTATACCAACTTAGCATTACACTTAGTTGAACTAAGCCTTTGCTGGAACCCAAAGGGTAAAGCTCATTTTTATACATACGCTGCGAAACAAATGATTTTAACATTTCACTGTCGCTTTAATTTTATATTATAGCTTCCAGGAGGGCATGTTGCAGAAGGCAACATATTGATATGATATGCAAACCTGCAAGTGACACCGCTTGCCCATGGCGATAACATGCAGCTACAGGCCAGTTCAGATCCTCTTAAATGAGGACACAGCAGTCTCTCAGAAAAGGATTCGAGCAGGTGTGAGGTAGGGAGAGATGGGGAGACAATGGAAGGACAGTTTGATTTAGTGACAGTGAATGGTGCGTGTAAGCACTCTCGCCACTCTGAACCTTTCATGTTGCTCCCTCTGTGTCACTGAGAATTATTGCCCTAAAGTCTTTTAGCAGAAGATAAAAAAGTCCCGCCAATTAATAATACAGCTCATATAAAAATTGAATAGTGATGGACAGATAATGGCTCACTGTTATTAAAGCGGAACTTCAGTCAAAAGTCAGCCTAGGGGCATTTTAACATGCCTGCAGGGACTGTATTAAATTACCTAAAAAAAATTAATAAAATTACTGATATTGGGATCTCCCCCACGGCCTCGTTGAAAGCCGCCATACACATGCATTGCGTCTAATTTTATGTCTATGAGACCGGCGCCTCAGCTGTCCTCGGCTATTTCGTTCCAACATCTTGCCACTCACGAGATTTCGGGGCAGTTCGTCTACCTGAGTTGGGTGCAGGCCTCCCCCTCCCTCCTGCTGTCAGCTCAGAGCGATGTGTGGAGCTTGTACCTGTGAGCATTCCCAGATCCAGTAAAGAAGCCCTGATTGGCTATGGGCCTCTGGGACTTCCCACAGATACTAATTCCTGTTTCCTGCATTTAGTTGAGGAATGCACTCACCAAGGGCATGGGCGCATCCAGTGTGGAGCGCAGCAATTGTACATGCAGGATAGGATCTCTCTGGCACAAGTGCGTCTGGGTATACAAGATGGAAGCGACCAGCGGCGAGTACCTGCAGGACTCGAAGGCTGGCGGGGGGAGGCGGAGGACATACAGGGACGGCTGTAGGTATATTAATTTGTGTATTTGGGGCTATGGGCTGGCTTTGATAATAGGTACAAAGCCCAAGCTCGTCCCCCGAAGTTCCGCTTTAAATTCTGCCCCCACCACCCACTGCTATTGTTAGTTAAATGAATAAGTTGGAGTAAGGCCTTGACATGCCCAGAGGGAGCACATATTACCTTCTCAGAGTTCGGCATCCCACCCACGCCATTGCTGTTTTACAGTGAACCACCCTACTACTACCTGCTGTTAGCAACCAACTGCTCTATTTGAAGGGCTGAACTTAGTAATACGGGGGGTTCTGTTGAGGCCATCTTTCTTAATGTTGGTAATTCTGTGCATTGCAATTCTTTTCCTTTCAAATAACAGTATGGCCATGCCCTGCTAAACAGAGCAAGAAAAAAAAGAATACTCATACTACATTACCGTTCATGTACCTGAAGGCTCCATGGAACAACTTGTTAATGGGATCTTGGTCCTAAACTACATTCTCCAACACTCTGACAACCGCAAGGGGTGGTGTTTTAGCTCCTAGCAGCCCAGGTTCGGACTGACCTACAGGGTTACCAGAACTTTTCCGGGCCCCCCTAGGCCCAGGGGTCCCTTTGAGGTCCTTCGTCACCAAAACCTGAACCGTTTATAGCTCATTTGTGGCATCCCAAGTGCACACACAGTGACAATACGGTCTAGTGTAATGTTTCTGTGCATGGGCCCTGAATATAAGCTGGTCAGGCTTGAACTGGCCCACAGGGTCACCAGGAAATCCCCCGGTGGGCCCCTAGTCCCAGGGGACCCTTTGGAGCCTTCATCACCAAAACCTGAACCATGTATAGTTAGTTGTGGCATCCCAAGTGCACCCACACAGACAATACAGTTTGGCATTATGTTTATATACATGGGCCCTGAACATAAGCCAGTGATACTTGCATCTAAATGTGGGGTGGGCCCCCAGATACAGCTCTACTGGAGGGCCCAGGAATCCCAGTCCGACAATGTAGCAGACCCTAGTCGGACTAGCTCACCAAGTGGGGCCATAGCTGAAAAACAATGGAGAGACTGTATGAGCAGAGAAGGTAAAGTGAAAAAGAGTTTGAGGTAATGTTAGAAAGAGATGAAGGTAAATAATGGAAAAAGAGAAAAATAAATGGAGCGAGAAATTAGAGGATTAAGGAGAAAATGTTAAAAAAAGAGGGAGACAGGGGAACATTGAAAAGAAAAATATATTATGAAATGTGGTAAGGCAATATAAAGAGAGAACAATTTGCAAGAGACTGATACAGAGAATTTTAAAAATCAAGTAGGATAGAGGGAATGCAGAAAAAAGAGAAAGATGCATGGAATGTGGAAAGATGCAGGGAAAAGAAATCGAGGCAGGAAAGGTGACATTCTCCTACTGCATGCATGTTCCAGTAAAGCCAGTTCCTCTCCACCACAAATGTCTATCTGGGTTTGACTCGGCTGCATCCAGCACCGACACTCTGTAACAGGTTATGGGCCCAGTGACCGGGGGAAGCCACAGTGACGGGATTAAGTCCAGTGACCAAGCACAGCCCAGGCAGAGCAAAGCCCAGAGCGGGAGACAGCGCGGCTGATCAAAATAAAGAAGCTTTCCAGAGACATCCCCTGTATACAAGGAAGATTGTTCTTATATATAAAGGAAGGAGAATGGCCAGCAGCTCAGCCAAAGTGTTTGGCAAGTCAAAAGTTAAAAAATAAATATCCATAGCTTACCTTACATTGAGTCATTTCAGCGTACCCTCCTTTCCTGTCTTTCTCTGTAGTTAGGAATTCACTTCCTCATTCAGCTTTCAATCACCAGCCCACTGACCTTCAATAAACTTTCAGTGGACAGAGAACAAAAAGACCTCCCCCCCACTTCCTCCCCAGATGTCCTGATTGGCTGCCTCTCTCTGCAGCTCTAAAACCCCATCCTCCTTTCTCTGCTCTCAGTGTTCAGACATCTGACTCCAGTGTTTGATCAGGCTACCAGCAATCAACAGCCTTCCCACCCTATATTCCAACATTTTCCTCCTTGCCACAGGTCAGACACCTAGCAAACCCCCCTTGCATCCATGCACACTAGTTGCTAACAGTTGCTAACAGGGTGCAGATAATCTCTCTACCTGCAGCATTCCTCTCACTCCTATGATTTTATCACACTGATCTGACAGGGTGCAGACAATCTGCCTGCAACATGTCTCTCCATGATTCACCTTTATGTACAAGCTGTGACTCTCAGCACACTTATCCAAGCATGGCCCATTATGCTAAGCACACAGTGTGCTTAAATCACATCGCTGTTGCCCCTCCCAGGATTTTGACTATCCTGGGTTTTGGTTCTTGCAATCACCCCGATCGGGGGTGCCCCGCTGTGTGAAACCCACAACACTTTAAAGTGGAAATGATATTATTTGGAGATAACTTGGGGGATGTTATCACTACAGAAAGACCACCATAAGCTTATGAGTAGAAGACGATCAGCTTATTCACATACGCAGTGAGAATACTGCAAAAGGCATGTGGGATGTACTGAAATGACTGCAAGAGGAATCCAGTTTAAACAGCAAGTTGTTTCTGCTGAGGAAACTTTACAAAACGAGGCTTAGCAGAGAGCAGGACATGCTGGAGCATATAAATGTCATGCTGGAAGGGATCACACAATTCAGATCAGTCGGTGAGAATATATCAGACATTCATGTCGTAGGCATGTTGTTGTTCAGCTTTCCTAATAAATATACTGCACTGATTAATGCGCTGGAGAAGACTAGCCTCATAGATTAGGAAAGAAAGCAGCTTGTGCGTGACTCCACAAAAACTGACACCAGAACAGCTCTTAAAGCGGACCTTCACTCTGAATAAGAGTCTATCTTATATGTTTCCCACACCCTGTACATACAGATTGCTCACATTAAAAATCATCCTACCTGCATCTACTGCATGTTATGAGCCTTTAAACATCCAAGATGGCGGCTTATGGAAGCCGCCATCTTATCAGGCAGCCTGCAAACAGGAAGTGCCTCCTGACTGTGCTGCTCTGCATTCTGGGACTGCTGACCTTTACCTGATCCCAGCTCTGCTCTGTCTGAGCAAAGCACAGCTATAACACGCCCCCCTGTATCTTATCCCACTCTCCTCTCCTCAGTAAGTGTGACGCTTCTGAGTCAAGATGGCGGCGCCCGTATCCTAAATTCCTGAACAGAGTAGCAGCCCAGTGGGGGTAAGAATAATAAGTTAGTGACTAAAAACGTAAAATATATTAATTTTAGATGCTGGGGAACCGTTTTTTAAGAGTTTGGGCTTTTCATTAAATCACGCTGAAGGTCCGGTTTAAAGCTACAGACACAAGGTTGCATGGGTGTGTTTTAGATGCCACAAACAGGGACACATAAAGAGAGATTGTACTATATGGAAAGCAGAGGCAGTGCCTCTCTTATACTAAACCCAAAAAACTATTGGCAAAATAATCTGGGTTTATTTTTTTATTTCAAACTCAGATACTGGATGGTCTAAAAATGGCCGCTCATGGACTTGCAGGCCATCTGCAAACAGGAAGTCATGCTGGGTTTCCTGTTACTGTGCATTTCAGTTATGTCAGTTGGGAGAGGAAGCTCCAAAATGGCTGCTACCTTTCTTTTCCAACTGTGCCAGGCTGTTGGTCTGGTTTAAATCTCCTTCCGATCACAGGTTAACATCTCAGTAAATTTTGTGATAAGTGTTTACTGTGGTACAATGCCCATTAAATTAATGTCTCTCTGGTTATGCTGGGCTTGAATGGTGACCAACTTTATATTCTGTTGACGGTCCCATGATTTAATGTTGTGGCGATGCAATGGCTAAAACATTTGGTCTATATAAGGTTTTTGTTATCTGGTACTGAGCAGGTTAATTAATGGTCTGTATATACTAGGGCAGCGTCTGACCCTTTGTACATCATAAAGATACGTTTTAAAAATATTTATGTTTATCCTCTTTAAGGTACAATGCAATGGTGGATTAACCGTTTCATGTCATGTTCCGCTATGTTCATACAATGTTTATGTTTAGCTCCTCTTTAATATAATATATCAAACAAGTTGCTAATCCCTTTCAGTTTTTGTCAGCTCAATAATAATCAATACCACCTTTGTACCACCATACGCCTTGAGAAAGTGACGCTGTGACGTCACGAAACGCGTTGGTGGTGAGGAGTGGGGGTAGCTTGGGGGGGGACACCTACGTGAGTCTGCTCTTTCTATATGTGAGTGCCTTTTTCATGCTTTTGCATTATATTATCTATTGTCTGTTCATCTTCACCTGGTGGGTCCTCATTGTTTTCATAGTTAGGGCTGCGTTTCAGCTTGCAGGGTTTTTGCACAATATTGTTTATGCACTTTATATTTATATGTATATTTGCTTTATTTGCACATCCTAGGAGAGGATTCAGTTTAATAGTTGTGTGTTTTGCATTTAGATAAACACTGGATTAATATTTTATTTCTTTATTAGCTATTTAGCACTCTATTGAATCACTAGCAATAGTTCAATTGCAGAGTAGGTTGCTATCCATATATTGGCGTTGTTGAGAGCAGCGGTGGGTTTGCCCTCTCTGATAATATTTCCAAGATTTGGTCATTTATAGTGGTGCTACTGCCTAAAAAAAGGGTTTTTGGGGGGTTATGTGGGACCCCGTTTGTCTTGTTATAGTTGCAATAGGCTAGTTGCCTCAACCCTGCGCAGTTAGCACACTGTACGTATATAAATTAGTTTGAATACCACCTTTGTGTTATGTACCCTTTTTACTTGTTTTCCTCAAATCATATGGCTGATATACTGACCAATTTCGGGTCTGCTTGAATTGTTTAACTACTATATCGATGAACAATTATTGAACATAGATTTTTCTTTTTTCAGATATGTTTCTCTAGGCCAGAGGTACTCAACCACTTCTTGTAAAGGTTCATTTACAGGCATCCATGAGAGGTGAAAGCCCGGACTGGAGGGCTGTTTTTGGGGGGGGGGGGGGTTGGGGCGGTGGATAGTTAGAAATCAGCACCCGAGGGGGGGTATAGGTTTCACAGACAATACTAAAGAAGGCTTGCACCCCCCCATTCCAATAATCCTATTGGACGCTGGAGAAAACAACAGGAGCTTTTTTCTTTTTGGCCCCACAGAACCACTACAGCTCTGGCCCCCGGCGTGCTGCTTTTATGTGCATTCTGTGCAGGCTGTGTACAGGGGTGGACTAGGGCCTGAAATGTTACTGGCAATAAGGTCTGATAACAAGGATGGATAGATAGAGCTCGGGGGAGAGGGATGAATTGGAAAGGAGCGATAAGGAAGAGGGATGGACAGACAAAACAGGAAATGCAGGGAGGGATGGAGAGAAAGCTGGGATAAGGGGTGGATGGGCAGAACTAGAAGAACAGGAATTATTTCGGCAAAACTGTGATGACAAAAATGGATGGAGCAGAGAGACTGGGCTGGATGGGGCAGAGATGGATGGGGAAGAGCTGGGGGGAAGGAATGGATGGGGAAGAGCTGGGGGGGCAGGAATGGATGGGGAAGAGCTGGGTGGGGACAGGAATGGATGGGGAAGAGCTGGGGGGGACAGGAATGGATGGGGCAAAAGTAGCGAGACAGGGATGGATGGGGCAGGGATGGCGAGACAGGGATGGATGGGGAATAGATGGCAGGACTGGGGTGGGTGGGGCAGAGCTGAGGGGACAGGGATGGATGTGGAAGAGCTGGGGGGGACAGGAATGGATGGGGCAGAGGTAGCGAGACAGGGATGGATGGGGAAGGGATGGCGAGACAGGGATGGATGGGGAAGAGATGGCAGGACAGGGATGGATGGGGCAGAGCTGGATCAGGGGTACAGGACTGGATGGGGCAAAGAAAGCCAGAAACAACATTTTTGTGAACCCTGCAATGCCACTTCCAGCCCGTGCAGTACTTTATATTGCACTGCTAGGTGCCAGGGAGCAGAGTCATGACACTGTCAGGGAGTCCGGAAATCTGGCGCCGAGATCCGCATTTGGATCCCAGTCCAAATGCCCTTACATGGGAGTAGGTATGCTATCCTATATTCATACATGCAAAGGTAGAAACAGGAAGGGAGTTGCTTTCCCCTCCTTATTCTTTTTATGAATTTGTTTTCCCATGTATTGATTTTATTACATCTGGGTTATATATTTTAGTTTATTTTATTTCGTTTATACTTACCTATTTACCACTGCACAAGTGTCCTCACGCTGTGTCCCTTCTGGCTAATGTACCATTATTAACAACGAATTAGTCACTGATAGCATGCAACCTTGCCAGAGGCAGAGCAACATCACTGCCTGTCAGGCCGGGCTTGCTATGTCGGTCTCCTCCCGACTCGCTGCTTTAACCTATCATTTGAGTGCCTGTTGAAACAGACACTATCATTGGCTCACAATGTAACTTCAGCTCAGTTTGGGTAGTCTTCATTCGGTGGCGCGCGGCTTCAATGGCGCTGTCTCTGAATGGCCTTATACTTAATGGGAGCGTGAGGCAGGTGAGTGAATACTGCTTGACAAGGGGGGATCCCCCCGAAATGCGTCACAGTTACTGCATCTGGGAATGGGGACATCTGTCCGGATGTAAGCTATTGCTTAATTAAAATTGCTTATTAAAATGACTATATATATTTTAATTGCTTATTAAAATTACTATAGTAAAAGCTAAGTTTTAAACTTTTGTCTGCTGCTGGGAAGCTGTGCTGAATTGGTGGTGAATAAAAAGGTGTAATATTGTCACGGACCGGGTGGAGCAGACTCGGGTGTGGATCCGCTTTAACTGTGGAACCGATGGCGGGTACCGTGTCAGGGGAGCGGAGTCTAAGAGGCCACCGGTAGTCACCAGAGCCCACCGCAAGGCAGGTTGGTCTTGTGCGGCGAGTGACCCCCAGGTCGCTACCCCCTAACAGCGGCCCAGTCCCACAGTCAGCCGAGGTTCAGTGAGGTATACAAGTGGCAGGCAAAAAGGCGTAGTAAGTACAGGCAGAGATCGGGGCTGGCAGCACAGGTTCGCGGTAAAGGTGAGTAGCCGAGGTCGGGGCAGGCAGCAAAGGTTCAGAGTCGGGGATAGGCAGAGGTCGGTACACGGGTGAGCAATCCAAGAATGTCTGACTTTCAACAAGCATGGAGAGACCAAGATCTGGCACTGAAGGAAGGAAGTGCCTGTTTAAATAGGGGAAGATGATGCAGGATTGGATGACATAAACACCAATCAGTGCTGTAAAGGCCCTTTAAATCTCAGGGATCCTGTGCGCTCGCCCTCTAGTGGACGGAGACGTGTGCGCACCTGACCATGCAAGGAGGAAGCATTGGGGGAAGGGCGGCAACTGGAAGCAGCCCTGAGGGAAGATGGATGACGGCTGCATGCAGCCATGGAGGTAGGTGAAATGCTGTGAGACGGGCGTGCAGCGCTCGCCCTAACAGTACCCCCCCCCTTGAGTCTCCCCTTCTTCTAGGGACCAAGAAAATCTGAGATGAGACTACGGTCTAGAATATTCTCTTCGGGCTCCCAAGATCTTTCTTCAGGTCCACAGCCTTCCCAGTCGACCAAGAAATATCTTTTTCCTCTGGAGAGCTTAGAAGCCAGAATCTCCTTCACTGAAAAGGTATCCTCGGTGCCCGAGATTGGGGCAGGCACCAAAGTTTTAGGAGAGAATTGATTGACAATAACTGGCTTCAACAGAGAGACGTGAAAAGAATTGGGAATTCGCAGTGAAGTCGGTAGGTGAAGCTTATAGCAAACTGGATTGATCTGTTGTTTGATCCTGTATGGCCCCAAGTAACGGGGGCCCAATTTGTAGCTAGGAATTTTGAAGCGGATGTATTTTGCCGACAGCCACACCTTATCTCCTGGAGAATAAACAGGCGGAGCTCTTCTCCTTTTATCAGCGCTAACCTTCATGCGGGCGGAAGCTTGACAAAGGGAACGCTGTGTTTCTTGCCAGATGGTGGAGAAATCCTGTGTGAGATTGTCCACGGCGGGCACTCCGGAGGACGTGGATAAAGGCAAAGGCGGAAGGAGTTGACGGCCGTACACCACCAAAAACGGGGACTTCCTTGTGGACTCAGAATCCTTAAAATTATATGAGAATTCCGCCCAAGGCAACAGATCGACCCAATCGTCTTGACGCGCTGAAACAAAATGGCAAAGATAATGCCTGAGAATCTGGTTGACTCTTTCCACCTGGCCGTTAGACTGGGGATGATAAGCGGAGGAAAAGTCCAGTTTAATTTTCATTTGTTTACAAAGAGCTCTCCAGAACTTGGACACAAACTGCACACCTCTGTCAGACACAATATGTGTAGGTAGACCATGAAGTCGAAAGATATGCTTCAGGAAGTATTTTGCCAACAGAGGAGCTGACGGGAGGCCGGGCAAAGGAACAAAATGCGCCATCTTAGAAAACCTATCCACTACCACCCAAATTACAGTATTGCTATGCGAAGAAGGGAGGTCGGTAATAAAGTCCATAGCAATGTGTGTCCATGGGGTATCCGGAATAGGAAGTGGGTGGAGTAGGCCAGCAGGTCTTTGGCGAGGGGTTGTGGCGGTAATGCTGGAGCCGGTGATGGAACTTGCTGTTGCTGAATTGTTAGAAATTGCTGCATCATGGCAGAGAGTTGATTAATCTGGCGGGACTGCATAACCACTATAGCAGGCAATTCAGTGGCATCCGGCAGCGGTACCTCAGCGGGATCCATGGCCGGATCTTACTGTCACGGACCGGGTGGAGCGGACTCGGGTGTGGATCCGCTTTAACTGTGGAACCGATGGTGGGTACCGTGTCAGGGGAGCGGAGTCTAAGAGGCCACCGGTATTCACCAGAGCCCACCGCAAGGCAGGTTTGTCTTGTGCGGCGAGTGACCCCCAGGTCGCTACCCCCTAACAGCGGCCCAGTCCCACAGTCAGCCGAGGTTCAGTGAGGTACACAAGTGGCAGGCAAAAAGGCGTAGTAAGTACAGGCAGAGATCGGGGCTGGCAGCACAGGTTCGCGGTAAAGGTGAGTAGCCGAGGTCGGGGCAGGCAGCAAAGGTTCAGAGTCGGGGATAGGCAGAGGTCGGTACACGGGTGAGCAATCCAAGAATGTCTGACTTTCAACAAGCATGGAGAGACCAAGATCCGGCACTGAAGGAAGGAAGTGCCTGTTTAAATAGGGGAAGATGATGCAGGATTGGATGACATAAACACCAATCAGTG
The DNA here is from genome assembly GCA_027917425.1 of Gastrophryne carolinensis. Classification (NCBI taxonomy): domain Eukaryota; kingdom Metazoa; phylum Chordata; class Amphibia; order Anura; family Microhylidae; genus Gastrophryne; species Gastrophryne carolinensis. The sequence continues at coordinate 48,422,388 of CM051243.1, forward strand.
CTGTAAAGGCCCTTTAAATCTCAGGGATCCTGTGCGCTCGCCCTCTAGTGGACGGAGACGTGTGCGCACCTGACCATGCAAGGAGGAAGCATTGGGGGAAGGGCGGCAGCTGGAAGCAGCCCTGAGGGAAGATGGATGACGGCTGCATGCAGCCATGGAGGTAGGTGAAATGCTGTGAGACGGGCTTGCAGCGCTCGTCCTAACAAATATTAGCTGTTTTTATCCAAAATAGTCTCGCTTTCTGTGCTGGTCTGTGTTAGAGTACTTGAAACCTCAGACAAATTATGCCGTTAGCTGTACTCTAGATAGTACACTGTGGACTGTTCAGGAAGAATAAATAATCTCCTTTTCAGCCAATAAAATTGTTGTTTCCTATCAAATATATATTTATATACATGTATTAATGAAAAAACGACAAATTAATATAACATAAAAAGGCTTGTCCTCAGTGTATTGCTGTCTGGCGTGACGCACGCTTGATTTTCAGTTGAGCCCAAGTCCGAAGTGTAGTTAGTATCTTGAATCCCCAGCCGGGGACAGAGAAGAAAGTTTGTGCACAGCCGCAGCTGTGGGGAAAAAGGGGAAGGGAAAAAAATGGGTTAAAGGAAGAGGAGGGGAAGAGGGGGGTAAGGTAAGGGACAAGATAGGTGGGGAGGAAAAAGGGGGGTGAGGGGGTCCAAACAGCTTCATCTGTTCTCAAGAGACAATTTAGTTAAATTTCTATGTTTAACCCATTTAGAGCCAGTGTGTCAAGTTCAAAGATCCAAAAAGTCTCTTTTTGAGAGTTCCCCTAGATTTGCTCCTCTCCTCTCTAGATTTTTTCTCTTATGCAAAAACTCAGTTAGGGTCTTCACCAGAGCCCACCGCAAGGCAATTTACAAGTGGTGTCTTCTTTAACTTTATCTTACTTGTTTGTTAAAAAACCCTTAAAAATCCAAAAAAATATGAAATGGGCTCCCCCCTACCCAAAGTAACCAGCCTGGGTCCAGGGCTTGTAGGAACAGGGTGCAGGGGCCCCTGGCCCTGCAGCCTGAAAGCCAGCATAGCCTATGGTCAGGGCTCTTCTGTCCCCCCTCCTGGGCTTTGGGGAGGCAGGTAATTGGGTGTGCCGCGGGTTAATGGCAAGTCGCCCGCTAACCGCAGGTGATCTGCCAGCCCCCAGCCTTGTGAACTGGTATAAGGGTCTCATGGACCCCTTACCAATTCACAAGGGGTTAAATGTAAAAAATAAACACACAGACACAGATAGACAAAAATGACATTTATTATTTTTTCTTTTTACTCTACTCACCTCCGATCCTGCGTCCCTCGCCTCTGCTCTGCACCACTACTACTGCCATCTGTCAGAGCCGGAACTGGGGTAAGAGTATATGTGGAGCGGGATGACGTCATCCCGCTCCTCCCACAAAAGGCGGGGCTAGGGGCGGCGGCCAGCGCCGTCACAAGAGGTAGTGAGGACCTGGAAGAGGGTCCTCACCTGAAGCCTGTGGATCGGAACCCCCCCTGGTGAAGAGAAGACCCCGATGGAGGGATCGGGCGAGGAGGTGAGTGAATGACATTTTTCTTTTTTTTTTACAGCCACAAGTGTCAACGGTGAAAGCAGGGGGGGGGGGCGGGCAATTTCGGACCCCCTCCTGAAGCCCGGAAACCCCGGGGGAGGGATTGGATGCTCCCTGGGGGAAGAGGAGCTTTACATCAATACCAGAGGTAAGTTTTTATTTTTTTCTATTTTTACAGTAGCAGGGGAAATGGCAAGCACGTAGTTTCTACGTGCTTGGCACTTAAGGGGTTAATAATAGAAAGATGAAATTACAGGTGATAGACTCTGTCATGGCTCATTGACGAAACCTATAATCCCTGAATTTTATTCCTACCAAGAGAAGAAAACCACAAGCTTGGCAGGAGTTTTATTCATTTCAGGTGTATAAGTGACCCCTCCTCTTAATAGCCAAGGTGTTTATATGGATTTTTGATATTACACAATTTCGCGATAGTGCTCCTTTAATTTCGTTTTCTTTTAAGGGGGGTTCCATATTGAGAATAAAAGTGCAACTTGTACCTTGGTCATTTAATATTCCAGTAGTTTTTTTATGTTGTACTCTGGTTCCTGCTCTCCTTCCCCCTATTAGAGTTTATTTAGTTTAGCCCCCTTGGATACGGTGAACACTTCCACCACAAGTGGTGGTACCACAGATCCCGGTACCTTTCCTCATGGGCGCCAGAGGATGGTACACTTCTGAGTGTTGGATCTCCAGACCTAGCAGGCTAAAGTCCCACTGAAAAGGGGAGAGCCTCAGGTATACACCCCTACAGGGGCATGTGGATTGGGGCCAACTGGACCAAGCGGTGGCACTGCAAATTCCCAGTACTGTTGCTCACTTGTGCTGAAGTGGTGCACTTCCGAGTGCCGGATCTCCAAACCTAGGAGGCTACTGACATTCTCACCCTATCAGGCAGTGTGCAGACCCCCCCAATCACCCCATAACAGGCAGTGTGCATAACACCCCCCTCATTTACACCATAACAGGCAGTGTGCAGATTCCCCCCAATTACCTCATAACAGGCAGTGTGCACATTTTGCCCCAGAACCCCATAACAGGCAGTATACAGAATTCCCTCCAATCCCCCATGACAGGCAGCATGCAGATTCCCCGCTCAGAACTCCATGGTAGGCAGTGTGCAGAGCCCAGGATCCCATAGCAGGGAGGTCTACCCCCCCCGTCCCAAGGTAGCCCATAACACCAGTGACATAAGCTGCCACATAACAGAGCCGCGTACGACGGGGGTAACAAGCAGCACTTGGAACCTGTTTGTACTGTAAGTGTAAGCATAACTACTCCCTGCCCGCCCGTCACTATAGGTAACCTGGTGGGCCAGTCCGAGCCTGGTCTATGACAGATTGGTCCACTCGAAAACTAAGGCTTTGACTAAGGGATCTGTAGAAATGTGCTGTCACCTTTAAAATAAAACGTCTGGATGTGTTTGATTGCTGCAGCTGTGGTCATTGCCATGTTCCCTGTAGGCCGCTGCAGTTTGTCAGAACAGAACAATATTAATAAATTAGGGGAGTTAAAATTCAACTCTTCTCCTTCTTCTTCCAACAAATGCACATTCACAGTCATTGTAATGAAAATATGAAGACATATAGAGATATGTGTTATATATTCCTCTGCAGAGAACACTACAGGCTGTAAATTTACCGGTAACTATCTGGCTGTCTCTATTTGAAGTGAGAAATGATCAATAGCACATGGGAAGGGGGAGTCCATGGAGAATGTTATCCCATAAAAGAGCAAAAGCGGGGAGGGGGGGAATGCAAGTGCTCCTCCGTTTCTAGTGGGTAAATGGGTCTGGGAGGGAATCAATCAGCATTTATTCTTCAGGAAAAGGTAACAATTCTGCCACTGCTAGATATAAATGTTCACACTATACCAAGTCTGTACTCTGAATAAACAAGCGTTTTTCTATCAATGTTTAACATTTTTGTTGGGTTTGGAAATGTAAATCTAATTTAAATGTGTAATATTTAACTCTTCTTTTTTTACGTGTTATTATATAATTGTTGTATTTTCATATTATAGATATCTCTTTTTGTTTTTTTTTAAATAATATTATGTCTATAATGTCTGCTGGCGGAACTGACCTGTGCTGGTCTGACTCCAAGCCCTTCTCTCCCTTTGGATAACATGACCTCCTGGGCTTCCTGACCTCTGCCTTAGCCCGTTTGTACTGACCACCTGTTAGTCAGGGTCAATGGGTATGTAGTGCACTAATCACTACACATGTTCGTTTTCCATCAGCTATTAGTTCCTTGTTCCAATTAAGTCTGCCACTGTCCATTCCATCCCGCCTCCTATAGCATTTATTACATTGGACTTGATTCAACAAAGGTAGAAAATTGATTTTTCATGTGTTTTGTGCTTAAAAAGTTGCAATTTTGCGATAGTTATTTTTACGAGTGATTCAGCAACCTGGAACCATTGTAAAACACGAGTCACTCGAATTAAATTCGATTGCGATTGTAAAAGTGCGAAATAAATTAGTGGATCGAAAAATTTACTACTGCATTTTGCGATTCGTAAATTTTACTACTGATTCAGGTGGACTTGATGAGCCACACACATGATATAAATTAGAGTGTTTCACACTAGTTTTTTGATGCAGCTTTCAGCAGGAGAAAACTCATTTTGCTCTTTCTCACAATGGAGCCCTTCTACTTTTTTTGTAATGGTAGTAAATTCTAATGGTAGTAAAAAATTCAATTCATAAGAAAAAAGCCTGAGAATTCCACTGTTTGTGAAACGCTAGTTAGGATGACAATGAAAGTCAATGGCACTTTTTATATTAACTTAATATTGAACTTTTTACCCCTTTTTACTAGTAGTAAAAAGTTCCATAAGAACAGGGGAAGGTACATGGGAGTGGTCGACCTTTGGGTTTTTACACTGCGGGGCACCAAAACCCAGAATAGTCAAAATCCTGGGTTTTGGTCCATGGTGTAAGCATAAGAATGGCGTACCATGAGGTTAGAGCTAGCAAAGAGCTGCACCCTGCACCCAAGGACACGTGGTGCTATGTGAGCAAGCTTTGTATAGAAAACAATTGCTACATTTCTGCATTAAAGGAAACTTTTTTAATACAGGTCCCTAGCAATCCAACCAAACCCCCCAAAAAAACAACATACATGCCTCTTACAAATATTACTATTTAATTAGTACTTCCACTACAGCATACCTTGCCTCTTTATTACATGTATCCACAATGTTAGCCATGTACATACAGCTACACAGGCAACTTAAAAAGTTGAAAAAAATTATGCATTTACATTTACCCATTAAAAAACCTTACAACACCATGCAGCAGTCAGAAAACAATACTAAACAATAGAAAAAAAAATGGAGTACATTTTCCAATAACTTTCGCTTGCGACAGCCTTTTTACGAGCATTTTGAAAATTTTACGATTGCATTTTTGAGTGCACGTATTTAATTCAACCCCTTTTCTGAATCACTCGAAAAAGTTAAATATTTACTCATACGATCAGATTTTTTGAGCGACACGAATTTATTTCTACCTTTGTTGAATCGAGCCCATTGGGTGTGATTGGGTGCTACATTGCCGGTTGGATACCTTGACCTCCCAGCCTTCCTGACCTCTGACTTGTCCCTGGACTATTCTACTGCTTTGACTGACAATCCAGTAACAACCTATCTCAACTCAACTCTACATTTTACTTTCTCCATTTTGCCATCATACCACCCTTCAGCTTCCCTGCTATTGATGGGTGCTTCTCTGCCACTGATCATCCTCCAGTCCTCACTGCCACCTTTTGCTCTCTAGCCCTTGCCACCACAATGCTGCATTCACCCTCCAGTCCTTACTGCTTACTGCTCTAATGTCCACTATTGTTACCAGTCAACCTCTGATCCTTGCCACCTTTGAAGCTGCCACCAATTGTCCCCCATTCCTCATCACTTTGTCCCTTGCTGCTGAATGTTCTTGGGTTCGGGGGCCAGCCATGAGCAGATCTGCACAAGAGATACCTTGCTCACCAGTATGGTGGGTGGAGGCTGTTCTATCTATTTGTATTATTATTTTAGTCAATAAATAATTCAATTTTATCCAAGCAACCAGGACAAAGAGAACAGGGCTGATACTAACCTCTTCCAGGATCCTTGTCCCAAGTGATCAGAAGCAGCCTGGTCTGCCGATGGTCATGCACATTGCTTTGCAACTGTTGGCAGTGAAAGCCTAATAGGCTGGTCTATGTTCACCATGAAAGGATCCGGGAAGAGGAGAGTTTTGGCAGCCCTGTTCCCCTAGTTACCAGCACCACGTCATCAATCTACATCCAGAAGTGATCAGCAAAAGCCAGGAGTAGAGCAAAAGATTGGTGCCCATGCCCCCACCTGACTTACACCGATCACTCTGGCCTCTCTGCTCACTCCGCTGCTGGGAGGGGCCTTTTATACCAGCTGAGTGAGAGGCAGAGGCTGCCGTGGGGAACAGAGAATGGGTATTCTTTGCTCCGCTGAAGACCCTGGGGGGGATCGGATGCCCCTGGCAGAATAGAAGAGCTACGGTGCTGGATCCCCAGACGGAAGTGAGTTTTTTATTTTTTGGGGGGCTATAAACAGGGGAAACATAGGTATGACTAATTTTTGTGACTGGTATTTAATGGTAGGAGCTGCAGCCAAGTAAATTTCACATGCTTATTGTTTAAAGGGTTAAGGTCACTGCAATCCAGTCAGGTTTGGTTGCTGATAGGAGCAGGGATTAAAAGCATGTTGCAAGTATGTCTCTGCTTTGCACCCTAGTATTCTTGCTGGAAGGCGACGTCCCTGGAATACCAGGGTGATATTGTTCAGTGGCTGGTAATGACAGCAATAGCTTGGTGATAGGTTTCCCAGTGGGGTGTGAGCGCTGATAGCTGGACAAGTGATTTCACTGTTCCTGTAATATGTAATAAACTGAGAGATTGCTGCTGGGTGCGGTGAATACATAACATTACTGGCACCGCGGTCAGGGCTGGCGATATCGCTGACACCTGTCACATCTCCCCACTCCCTGCTCTTTACCGCAATAATTTTCCCATCAGATTACAGGGTTGGACAAAGTTCACAAACATCTCCTAAAGCTTTTTTTTTGTAGCTTGTGACTAGGCTGTTGCTATGATGTTAAACATTCCCAAAATGAGAGAGAAACAAAGCTCTTATCAACTTTCATACTAAGGTAACTAGAAAAAGATGACGTATGAAGAGGAGGGTGACTAGTGAAGCATGGAGGATGCTGTTTACAAATCTGGATTTAGAGTAGATGGCAGATATGTTTGTCTAGCAAGACCTGGGGCCCACAGGTGATAACCGTGTTAGTCATGACTAGGTGTGTTAGAAGCAGGGATAGCTGCACGTTAGGCTCAGACTGGCTCACAGGGGCACAGGGGAATCCCCCCCGATGAGCCCCTGAACCCTGGAGCCTCTTCGGCTGCCTGTTCTCCAAGAAGCTCAGGGCATCTGCTCAACCTCTCCCTTATTTGTTCGGCGCTCACAGCCCTGGTGCTTTGTGCATTGGCAACCCAGGGAACAGCATGATCAGCGGTTTCTTACTTTGACCCTGTGTACAACCACCTGATACTGGATAGATGGGCACAAAATGATAGTAATGATTCTGCAACCAATTTCCCTATGATAGGTGCAGCAGATAATACTGGTTGCATTTGATTATAGAGTGGGCCCAAGTAGTCAGTTCTTTTGGTGAGCCCAGGACAACCCATTTTGATACTGTTAAAGGTTACGATTCCCAGCCAAGTAAGATGAGTAAATATCTCTAGGAAGTCTAAAATCAGGTAAAAATATCTCTAGGGTGTCAAAAATCCTGGGCTGCTGCAACCCTACCTTGAAAATTCCATTCTCCGCTGGCAGGGAACAGGCTCTGCTGGGCTGGCATGCATGCATCGTGTATAGCTCCACATGTGCACCTGGACATCCCCATTGGCCATCATCTGTTGCGTGGAGCATGATAGCAGCACATAAGTGTGGACCAGTTGAGTAACTCGATTTGGTACTACCTAGGGATATTTATCTAGGGGAGCTTCCAAAATCAGGATTCCCCAGGGGATTTGGTACAAGTCCTATTTGACTTAAGGCACATTTTAACCCCCTCCATTGGCGAAATCTTAAAGCGGAACCATCTTAAAGTGGACCAACCCCCCGGCTGTTGGTTGCCGCTGATATAAGACACTCTGGGGGGGGGGTGGGGGGGGAGCATCCAGAACGCTGGAGCCCTCCACACATAACTCCCCAGAAGGCCTGTAACCTTTCCCTCGGTCCCCCGTTGGGCATACAGCACTGTGATTGGCCGCAGAACAATGGCGCCACTCGCTATTCACTTTAAGCAAAGTCTTTAATAGTGGTGGAATCAACAGCAAAAGAGAAGCAGCAGGAAAGGAAATGTTGAAAGGTTGACGTCAGAAGGAGACCATATGGTCCATCTAGTCTGCCCTTGTATATGTATGTATGTGTGTATACTGTATGTGTAGCTCTCACGCACCAGGTGCTCGGTGAGAACAGCATGAAGCAGGTTCTTCTAGGCCCAGGGTGCTCTACATATGTAGGTGAGTAGGTAAGGGTTAAGTTACAGTTGCAGGGGAGTTTGGTACTCACTGTTGCTGCTTGAAAGGATGAACACTAGTCCAGGAGATGAAAACAGAATTCCTTTTTTATTTAGTCTACCAGCAAACAGCAAACACGGCACAGGTACAATATATCCATCCAGTTACATCTCTGGGTTCTGTCCATAATCACAGGTACAATTAAGAAATTATTGCTTCCCAAGGAGAACTCGTCACTATCTGTATCTGTTTCTCTCCCTCCTCTCTCTGTCAGAGTCTGCTCCATTACAATTCAAGAATGGTTAAGAAGAAGAAGTGGCTTTTGGATTGGGGCTTCCCTAAATCCCTTCTCATTAACTTCCAGAACATTCCATCACATGTTCGGCCTCATGTCCGACATCTGATAGTTTGCTCTCTAAACCCTCTAACCAATCACTGCTTTTCTAGTTATAACTCTGTTTCTACTCAGCATCCTGTTATGACTAACAACCCTTCTTACCTTCTAGAACAGGGGTATTTAACCAGCGGACCGCGGCCGTTTGGATTCCGGTCCCATGGCCAGGAGGGTGGGTGCAAAGACGGGTGTTGGGGGATATCGGGGCCGGAGACGGGGAGGGAAGGCAGCAGGCAGGGCTGGCAGTCGGGGGGAAGGCAGCGTGCGGGGCCAGAGACCGTGAGGGAAGGCAGCGGGCGGTGGCATGTGCGACGGGGCAGTAAGAAAGACAGCGGTCTGCTCAGCTGTCTGCTTCGATCGCAGGAGGCTGAGCGGCGCTCTGTTAAAAGAAGTTCCGCAGGGCACCTTTCAATAACCTCTGGGCAGCAACAAGCAGGACTATGCACTAGTTTCGCCTTGCATAGTTCTGTTTGCAGCTGCCCAGCGGATATAAAACAGTGCACGAAGCAGGACGTTTATGATTGTGCATCGCTCAGCCTCCTGGGATAGTTGCAGACGGCTGAGCGTGCCTTTTATCACCAGCCAGTTTTCCCCAGTTTTTCCCAGCTCTGTCCCATCCCATCTCTCTTTTCCCAGCTCTGTCCCATCCAATCCCATCTCTCTTTTCTCAACTCCGTCCCATCCCATCTCTCTTTTCCCAGCTCTGTTCCATCCCATCTCTCTTTTCCCAGCTCTGTCCCATCCCATCTCTCTTTTCCCAGCTCTGCCCCATCCCATCTCTCTTTTCCTAGCTCTGCCCCATCCCATCTCTCTTTTCCCAGCTCTGTCCAATCCCATCTCTATTTTCCCAGCTCTGCCCCATCCCATCTCTCTTTTCCCAGCTCCGTCCCATCCCAACTCTTTTCCCAGCTCTGCCCCATCCCATCTCTTTTCCCAGCTCTGTCCAATCCCATCTCTATTTGCCCAGCTCTGTCCCATCCCATCTCTCTTTTCCCAGCTCTGTCCCATCCCATCTCTCTTTTCCCAGCTATGTCCCATCCCATCTCTCTTTTTCCAGCTCTGTTCCATCCCATCTCTCTTTTCCCAGCTCTGTCCCATCCCATCTCTCTTTTCCCAGCTCCGTCCCATCCCATTTTTTCCCAGCTCTGTCCCATCCCATCTCTCTTTTCCTAGCTCTGTCCCATCCCATCTCTCTTTTCCCAGCTCTGTCCCATCCCATCTCTCTTTTCCCAGCTCTGTCCCATCCCATCTCTCTTTTCCCAGCTCTGTCCCATCCCATCTCTCTTTTCCCAGCTCTGTCCCATTCCATCTCTCTATTCTAAGTATACAGCATGTCCTGTTCCAGAATATTCCTTACACATGGGTAATACATCCACAAGATGGCGCTGGGCTGCAGAAAACAGCTTGTGGCTCCTCCCGGCCCTATATAAGTCAGGGACATCCCACAAATTCCCAAGTTCTTTTCTGCAGTCTGCGCTGAGAACATAGAAGACAGCTCTCTTGTGGCGCAGGTGAGCGGGGCTTATTGCCTGCGGCCCTGCAGGACTATTCCCACCCGTTCCGTTCCAGTTACTGCCTCCCAGCCTCGGCTGATAAGGTTCGGGTGAAGAAAGGCTATTGAAGCACTATGGTGCTGAGGACTTAGGCTCCTACTGTAGTCCCTGCTCTAACAGGGTAGGCGATTTAGGCTAATGGTGAGCCTTTCAGGATGCCCCCACTGCCTCATGGGTTTTGCCAGGTTTATCCTGTGCAGTTAAACCCTATGCCCATTTTCCCCCTCACCCCTCATCTTAGTCCACAGTGCACGAAGCCCGGCTAGCCCCGCTATGTGTTGCGTGTGGGGTATCTCCAATCGGTGATGATGTCAGGGTATGTGTATCCTGCGCCCTGCAGGTACTTGCACTGCAGTCTGGGTTACCTGTTGCTGGGCCTGCGACCCCTCGTGCTTCGCCTACCCCCCCACGCGTGCATCTGGCCCCTTGCGAGGAGTATACTAGCGGGGAGTCTCAGCCTGATTTGGCTGCACGGATGGCCAGCATTGAGAAACATATTGCTGGGTCTGCCTCCCGTAAGGCTTCTGCTAAGAAGCGGCATTTATCTCCCGCCGTTTCCCTCTTTCCTGTGGAAGCTGAGGGAATTTTTGACACTACTGGTTATTCCCCCCTAGAGGAGGAATTGTTCTCTGATTCAGAATCATCTGAGGAGCAGCCTAGAGTTATGGTGGTACAGGGTCTCCCTTTGGGGAAGTTCCATGGTCCACAGATGACACTGGCAGTCTTTTGGCTCATTTTTTTGAAGTGCTCTGTATCTCCCCTCCTGCCGTGACTCCGCAGCAGCAGGGTGAGCTTTTTCATACGGTTAAACCACGTTTGGAATTCCCGGAGCAGTTGCACTTTAATAAGAATGGGAGCGGCCTAGCAAGCTGCCAGGGGTACCCAAGAGTTGGGACAAGAGGTATCCCTTTCCTACTGATGTGATTAAGCGTTGGTCATGTCCTCCCGAGGTGGACGCGCCCGTTCTGGGGCAGTCCAATACATCTGTCATGCATTCCCCTGACACTACTACCCTGAGGGATGGTGTGGACCAGCTGGCTTGCCATGCTTTTGCCTGTGTGGGGACCGCGCTACGCCCGGTTTGTGCCTCTGCCATTACAGCTATTGCTATTAAGGGTTTGCTTAAGAGTCTCTTAGAGGTGGCCTCTGATGACGCGGGAGGAGAAGAGTATAGATCTCTCCTGCTTTGCTATGACTTTGTTGCATATGGGCTGTCTGTCACAGATGCCATTAGAATGTGTGGTAGGACTTCTGCCCTGTTGGTGGCTATACGCCGCTCTGTCTGGCTACGTCAGTGGGTAGCTGATAATGCTGCTAAGAAGGCTCTCACTGGTTTCCCTTTCAAGGGCCTGCGCCTCTTTGGTGAATGCTTGGATTTGTTTGCCAGGGGTGGTAGGTTACCTCAACGTAGGAGGCCGTCCCGGTCCTTTCGGGGGATGGGTGCCTTTCTCCCATCCTTCCGTGGTTCCAGAACTGGCCGAGGAGTTTCCTTTACTGGGGCCCGTGGAGATCACTGGGGAAGGGGCAGAGGACGTGGTCGTCCTGGCCTCTCCTGGGGTCCCAAGAGAAAATCCTCACCCAAGCCCCCTCAGGCATGAAGGAACACCCTCACCCATCCGGGTGGGGGGACGGCTTCGGCTCTTTGCTCACGTCTGGAGGCTTCACGTCTCAGACCGGTGGATTCAGGAGGTAGTGTCCTCCGGTTACAAGATAGAGTTTGCAGCCTGGCCGCCCCCAAGATTAATCAAATCCCGGATGGCTCAAAACCCCCTGTCAGCTCAGGGTCTGTGGCTTGCTGTCCAAAACCTTCTGGAGTTGGGGGTCATCTGCCAGGTGCCTTTGAGGGAAAGGGGCAGAGGCTACTATTCCAACCTTTTCACTGTTCCCCAAAAAGACGGGTCCATCAGACCTATCCTCATCAAATTTGTCAGATTCAAACATTTTCGCATGGAGACTCTGCGCTCAGCTGTCAATTCACTATGTCCAGGGGACTTCATGACCTCTGTGGACATCAAGGATGCTTACCTTCATGTACCAATCTTTCCAGGTCATCAGAGATTCCTCAGGTTCGATCTGGAGGATCAGCACTATCAATTTGTGGCCTTGCCTTTCGGTATCACCTTGGCTCCCAGGGTATTCACCAAGGTGCTGGCGGGCGTACTGGCTCTGCTGAGATCTCAGGGCATTCGCATCCTTCCTTACTTGGAAGATATTCTCATCACGTCTCAGTCCCTCCAGCAGGCCGAGCTGGATACTCAGCAGGTGGTGTTCACACTGGAGTCCTTCGGCTGGGTGATCAACCACCCCAAGTCTTGACACCGTCAATGGTGAGGTCCTTTTTGGGCATGACTCTGGATACATCTCAGGTCAAGATTTTTCTCCCTCAGCAGAAGGTGGAGAGTCTTCAGGCCCAGGCCTGGTGGTGTCTTGCTTCGAGGCGGTTCCATACGCTCAGTTTCACATGAGACCTCTCTTACTTCACCTCTTGTCAGTTTGGGATCGGGACCCTCGGTCCCTGGATCAGGTGTTAGTTCTGTCCCCTCTGGCCAGACGGTCTCTTTCGTGGTGGCTGGACTCAAGAAACCTGTTGGTGGGCAGATCCTTTCTGACCCCGTGCTGGGAGACAGTCACCACAGATGCCAGTCTGACAGGTTGGGGGGACTTCTGGAAATCCCTGAAATTCCAGGGTCAGTGGGGCCCTCAGGAGGCCCACACCCCTATCAACATTCTGGAATTGAGGGCTATAAGGTTGATTCTCGACCAATTGACTCCACACCTTCGGGGTCGGGCGGTTCAGGTCCACTCGGACAACCAGACGGCGATTTCCTACATCAATCATCAGGGGGGGACCCGGAGCAAGAGGGTCCTCAGGGAAGTGTCCCTGATACTGTCTTGGGCGGAGGAGAATGTTCTCTGCATATCAGCTGTGTACATCCCGGGGGTGGAAAATCTGGAGGCAGACTCCCTCAGCAGCGGGATCTCTCGCCTGGGAGAATGGTCCCTCAGCAGCAGGGTATTTCGCTCCCTGTGCCACCGCTGGGGTCAGCCAGATGTGGATCTGTTTGCGTCCCGTCACAAGCTTCCAGTCTTTGTCTCTCTGTCCCAGGACCATCTGGCCTTGGCCATGGATGCACTAGCAATGTCTTGGAAGAGCTTTCAGCTTCTCTATGTGTTCCCTCCTTTTCCTTTTCTGGGCAAGGTGCTGCACAAGATTGCATTCTGGTGGCCCCCTGTTGGCCAAGAAGGGTGTGGTACGCAGAAGTCGTGCTGTTGGCAGTAGATCAGTATGCTCTGCCCAAGGATCCAGACCTGCTCACTCATGGGGCAGCTACGCCATCCCAATTTACAAACGCTGGCTTTAAAGGCCTGGTTGCTGAAACCTCCATCTTGATGGAGAAGGGGCTGCCTGCCTCTGTTGTTAATACCATGATTCGGGCTAGGAAGCAGTCCTCATCATCCATCTACTATAGGGTCTGGCATGCTTACATTGACTGGTGTGAGTCTAAGTCGCTTCCCTGTCGGGTGTTTTCTATCCCTAGGATTCTGGAATTCCTGCAACATGGTTTGGATTTGGGTCTTCAACTTAGTACCCTCAAAGGTCATGTTTCTGCTTTGGCCATTTTCTTCCAAAGATCCTTTGCTCACCATCGCATGGTTAAGACTTTCTTCCAGGGGGTTACTCACGTGCGTCCTCCACGTAAGCCTATGTTACAAGTCTGGGATTTGAACTTGGTTTTATCTGCCTTGCAGGGGTCTCCCTTTAAACCTTTGCTTGAGGCCCCTTTGTCCATTTTGACTCTTAAAGTAGTCTTTTTGGTGGCTATCACTTCTGTTAGGCGTGTTTCTGAGTTGGCGGCGCTTTCCATCAAACCCCCTTACTTTGAGAGACACCAGGACAAGGTGGTGTTTCGTTTTAAGCCAGATTTTCTGCCTAAGGTTGTGTCTGCTTTTCATCTCAATCAAGACATTGTTTTGCCTTCTCTGTGCCCTAATCCTAGTAATCCTAAGGAGCGGGTGTTACACTCTCTGGATGTGGTCAGGACTCTGAAGTTCTATTTGGTGGCTACCGAATCCTTCAGGAAGACTGATGCTCTTTTTGTGCTCCCGTCTGGACCTAAGAAGGGTCTGGCTCCACCTAAGTCCACTATCAGCAAGTGGATCCGTCAGGCCGTGGTACAGGCCTATACTACTAAGGGGAAAGAGCCTCCCTTCCGCCTTACTGCTCATTCTACTCGTGCTATTGGTGCCTCTTGAGCCTTTCAGCACCAAGCTTCTGTTGAACAAGTTTGCAAGGCCGCTACTTGGTCTTCTGTTCATACCTTTTCTAAGTTTTACAAGGTTGATGTTAGGGCCTCAGCTGATGCTGCTTTTGGTCACAAAGTTCTGCAGGCGGCAGTGGTTTAAACTGCCCGCTGTTACTTTTTGGGGATCCCACCCTACCTTACGGACACTGCTATTGGATGTCCCATGTGTAAGGAATATTCTGGAACAGGACGTGCTGTATACTTAGAATAATACAATTCTGTGATTACTCACCTGTAGAATTGGTATTATACGTATACAGCATGTCCTGTTCCACCCCACCCTTGTTATCATTATTCCTAGTTATCTCTGTATGGTGATTGTTCATATGTTCATTTTTAAATTCAGTTTTTTATTGTTCTCCCGGCTTCTTGTTAACTGCTTGTCAATACTGGGGAATTTGTGGGAGGTCCCTGACATATATAGGGCCGGGAGGAGCCACAAGCTGTTTTCTGCAGTCCAGCGCCATCTTGTGGATGTATTACCCATGTGTAAGAAATATTCTGGAACAGGACGTATAATACCAATTCTACAGGTGAGTAATCACAGAATTATATTTTTCCCACCTCTGTCCCATCCCATCTTTTCCTAGCTCTGTCCCATACCATCTCTCTTTTCCTAGCTCTGTCCCATCCCATCTCTCTTTTCCCAGCTCTGTCCCATCCCATCTCTCTTTTCCCAGCTCTGTCCCATCCCATCTCTCTTTTCCCAGCTCTGTCCCATCCCATCTCTCTTTTCCCAGCTCTGTCCCATCCCATCTCTCTTTTCCCAGCTCTGTCCCATCCCATCTCTCTTTTCCCAGCTCTGTCCCATCCCATCTCTCTTTTCCCAGCTCTGTCCCATCCCATCTCTCTTTTCCCAGCTCTGTCCCATCCCATCTCTCTTTTCCCAGCTCTGTCCCATCCCATCTCTCTTTTCCCAGCTCTGTCCCATCCCATCTCTCTTTTCCCAGCTCTGTCCCATCCCATCTCTCTTTTCCCAGCTCTGTCCCATCCCATCTCTCTTTTCCCAGCTCTGTCCCATCCCATCTCTCTTTACCCAGCTCTGTCCCATCCCATCTCTCTCTTCCTAGCTCTGTCCCATCCCATCTCTCTTTTCCCAACTCCGTCCCATCCCATCTCTTTTTTCCCAGCTCTGTCCCATCCCATCTTTCATTTCCCAGCTCTGTCCCATCCCATCTCTCATTTCCCAGCTCTGTCCCATCCCATCTCTCTTTTCCCAGCTCTGTTCCATCCCATCTCACTTTTCCCAGCTCTGTCCCCTTCCATCTCTCTTTTCCCAGCTCTGTCTCATCCCATCTCTCTTTTCCCAGCTCTGTCCCTTCCCATCTCTCTTTTTCCAGCTCTGTCCCATCACATCTCTCTTTTCCCAGCTCTGTCCCATCCCATCTTTCATTTCCCAGCTCTGTCCCATCCCATCTCTCATTTCCCAGCTCTGTCCCATCCCATCTCTCTTTTCCCAGCTCTGTTCCATCCCATCTCTCTATTCCCAGCTCTGTCCCATCCCATCTCTCTTTTCCCAGCTCTGTCCCATCCCATCTCTCTTTTCCCAGCTCTGTCCCATCCCATCTCTCTTTTCCCAGCTCTGTCCCATCCCATCTCTCTCTTCCCAGCTCTGTCCCATCCCATCTCTCACTTCCCAGCTCTGTCCCATCCCATCTCTCTTTTCCTAGCTCTGTCCCATCCCATCTCTCTTTTCCCAACTCCGTCCCATCCCATCTCTTTTTTCCCAGCTCTGTCCCATCCCATCTTTCATTTCCCAGCTCTGTCCCATCCCATCTCTCTTTTCCCAGCTCTGTCCCATCCCATCTCTCTTTTCCCAGCTCTGTTCCATCCCATCTCTCTATTCCCAGCTCTGTCCCATCCCATCTCTCTTTTCCAAGCTCTGTCCCATCCCACCTCTCTTTTCCCAGCTCTGTCCCATCCCATCTCTCTTTTCTCAACTCCGTCCCATTCCATCTCACTTTTCCCAGCTCTGTCCCCTTCCATCTTTCTTTTCCCAGCTCTGTCTCATCCCATCTCTCTTTTCCCAGCTCTGTCCCATCACATCTCTCTTTTCCCAGCTCTGTCCCATCCCATCTTTCATTTCCCAGCTCTGTCCCATCCCATCTCTCATTTCCCAGCTCTGTCCCATCCCATCTCTCTTTTCCCAGCTCTGTTCCATCCCATCTCTCTATTCCCAGCTCTGTCCCATCCCATCTCTCTTTTCCAAGCTCTGTCCCATCCCACCTCTCTTTTCCCAGCTCTGTCCCATCCCATCCCTCTTTTCCCAACTCCGTCCCATTCCATCTCTCTTTTCCCAGCTCTTCCTCTATTCATTCCTCATTCCCAGCTCTTCCACCACCCATTCCTCTTATTCCCAGCACTGCCTCCATCCACCCCCCTTATTCCCAGCACTGCCTCCATCCATCCCTCTTACACCTAGCTCTGCTTCCATCTATCCCTCTTGTTTCAGAGCTGCTCCCATCCACCCTTCCCAGTTACCAGAGCTGTAGGTTCTACAGGGCCAAACTAAAAAAAAGGTGTATCAGTGCCCAATACAGATACTGCTGAGGGAGGGGGGCATAGCAATTTTTTAGTTCTGCTCATGAGGATATATATCTCTCTGGTGCACTCATTTCATCTACAACACCCCCCCCCCCCCGGGTGCAGACCACTAAAAATGGACCTCGGCTAAAAGTTCTTGAGTACCCCTGTTCTAGAACAATCCCCATTATAGCCTATGGCCTAATGCTTGTTTATGGCCTTATCCTAAACTACTGCCATCTTGAGTCTAATTTAGGGTACTGCACTGTCTAGGCACTATATAGCATGCAAGAGAGCATAAACACAACCTAGTGCAACCTAATGTATAGATTAAAAACACTAAGTTTAATATCAAATTGCACACTCACAAAATCCAGGTTAAAAACAGCATGTAGATTTAAACAGATGAGCACTCCACCTTTCCTTTATTCCACTGCGGCCCCTCATGGGGATGATGTTACTCGCAATCTGTAATCTAATAAGGGTGCTTCCTCACATGACTCACCTTGCTCATCAGCCTGACAAGTCAGAAGCAGTGCCGGGACAGGCAGCAGATGGCAAAGCAAAAAGAGGAGCCCTTGGCATGGTACTACTTATCGAGAGCTGTAGTGATGAGTTTACAATAACAAATGGCAGATGAAGGAGTTTTTATGTTTCAATGTGTTTTGTTGTTTTCAGCACATAAAATTGGTACAACAATAACTTGTAAATAATGCAGAAACATCTGGAATCGCTTAATATTAGCCAAAAATATCTGTGACCCTTTGCTATGTATAGGTACCTTATGGTAATGATTTACCATACAACCAGCACTCGTGTGATTGTCTAGGTACTGTTACTTTTGTTAGGGTTGTCAGCATTATTTCTTCACAGATAAAATAAGTAGCAAAAGATTGAGTAGATTGAGGCCCAAGGTTCAGAGCCAATTAAGCAGGAAATGAGTATTCAATCAATGGGCTTAAAATTTTGATACATTGTTTATTGCTATCTTCTATTATACTGGTTAATTTTTTAAAAAAGGTGAAGGAGTTTTTGCCCACTTGCTTTGGTGCAGTGAATCCTTCCAGCTGTCTGCTCATGCACCCTGCTAAATGTCATATGCAGGACTCTAAGCTCACCTGCACACCTATCCCTTCATCACTCTACTTGGCAAATCTTCCTTAACAGATACATTTTCTAAACATAAAACACCCCACTCCCACATGTTAGTTTAAAAAATATGTAAATTATGTGTATTAAGATAAATTCACCACATTATTACAATAAAGTGAAAATGTGTTGTGGGCTACAACGACCCGATTTTGAGCGCCAGAACTGTTTGAGGCTGATTTTTTGATAAATGTGTTATGAGTCAGTCGCACTGCGCTCCAATACAGCGTAGTACTGCGAATCACATAAGGTAAAAAAAAAATTGGGATCAGGAAAGGGATTTAAGGATCTTCCATAGAAATGTATGGGAGAGCGCCAGGTAGCGAGAGGTAATACGTGGCGCTCTGCAAGGCTGAACGCCGACGCTGTATGCTGAGGCTGGGATAATGATGAATCGTACACTACATGGCGTTGTTCTAGTCGCTCACCAGATTTGGCTTCATAAATGTGTAAATGCGTGCCGTGTCCGGTGTTCACCTGACGCTACTTGACGCTACCTGACGCTGTACAGGCACTACCTGGCTCTATCCCTTCATGAATAAGGCCCTCAGACTAAAAAACTGTAGATTTTCCACAGAGTGCACTCAAACTATTCAAAGAGGTGTGGTCACATTCAGTTGATTTACACTAAAAATAACAATTGTACAGTTTCAGGCTGATTCATTACTAGCGCCAGCTATCGACAGATGAGCGTCTGTACAGAGGTGCTAAGAGCGGCCGCTAGTATACGCTGTGATCGGCTATCAGGAGCCGTAAAACAGAGCGTCTCATTCGCTGTAGTAACCTGGCCTGCATTGGTGAATGAGATGTATGTTGGGCGTTCTAACACCAGTATAGCGTTGCATGGAGCGTAAGGTAGCTCCAGCTCAGTGCGACCGAATCTCAGCGACTTACACCATATTCAATAAAAAAACAGACACACAGAGCGTAGGCGCTCTTGATCTGGTCGCTATGGCATAGAGCGCCAGATGATGTGTGATTAAAGTCTGTTTTTCAACACATATCCACCAGTAACAAAGCGAAAACACATGGAATTACATTGTTGTAACATTGTGACATTAATGTTTTAATGCCAGACCTGTAATGACAATTCTGCATAAAAATATACAAATTCAAAAATGTTTTCAAAAATGACTTTTTCTAGGCCAGCAGAGAAAAAAAAACATTAAAAACAAAAAACCCTGTTTAAACAGAAGAAAAGTAACATCCATTGAAATGTATGGGAAAGCGACAGTGAGCGAAAGGTAATACCTGGTGCTCTGGAAGCTAGAGCTCCGGCGCTATACGCTGAGCCGCTTGTAATGATGAATCGTACGCTACATGACGCTGTTAGAGTCGCTCACCAGAATCGCCTTCATAAATGTGGTTTTGCGTACAGCGCCAAACGTTCACCAGATGCTGCCTGCCGCTATGAGGCACTACCTGCCGTTATCCCTTGATGAATAAACCCCTTTATCTACAGCCTATTCCTGAACCCTCTTTACAGCACTGGAGTTGTATGGCAGTACTAAATGGATTGAACATGGATAAACAAGATGGCGAGTGTTGTATTCCTTTTTAATTTTTCTTTCTCTTTTGAGCAAAAGCTCATTGAAAGGGGTGTGCAATTAATCTTAGGCTGGGTCATGAGTAAATGTTTGGCATCCAGTCATCAACAGCCGAGGGCTGGGTGAGCAGCAGAAGGGAATTTAGTGGTCATATATGGGTCTGCTGGAACACAGCTTAAAGTCAAGTGGTCATCAAATGGTAGAAGAGAAGCCCAGACTTCAAGAACAGCAAGATGGAATGTAGTGCTTAAATATGGGCATTCTGTGCTGAAACACTGTATAACGTTCAGCGGTTGGCAAATGGTAGAAGAGTACCTGGGACAGCGAGAGCTACAAGATGCATTCATCGGTAAATTCGGGCAGAGCTGTAGCTAGCTTCTTTTGCGCCCGAGGCAAGCCCAG
The DNA here is from genome assembly GCA_027917425.1 of Gastrophryne carolinensis. Classification (NCBI taxonomy): domain Eukaryota; kingdom Metazoa; phylum Chordata; class Amphibia; order Anura; family Microhylidae; genus Gastrophryne; species Gastrophryne carolinensis. The sequence continues at coordinate 48,442,370 of CM051243.1, forward strand.
AAAATCGGGCCCCCCCCCCGCAAAAAAAAAGAAAATGTTATATATATATTTTTTCTTTTTGTTTTGTTTCTTGTTTACTGGATTATTTTGAGAGACATTAAGGAAAATATGCATAAAGAACGTAGAATAGAACTGTTTAATTTTTCAGCTACATGAGATTTAAGAAGGTATGTAACTTAACATGTGCACCTAACCCATACCGGAGAACCCCCCCAGAAAGTCCTGTAACCACTTACCTTCCCTGGCTCCAACAGTGCATGTGCGGGCTCTGGTCCAATGAGTGCTGCATGCCATCACTACGTAATTCAGCAGGCTGGGATCTCCATTGATTTTAATGAGAGCCACCTGCTGAATTACCTAGTTACAGCTGGCGGCTCTCATTGCACCATAGCCTGCACATGCGCCGTTGGACCGGGAAGAGGTGAGTGTCTATGGGTGATCTGGGGGATCCCCCCCCCCCCCAGGGCATTCCAAATGGGGATCTATTTTTATCAAAAATATATATTTTTAAAAAAATAAAAATACTACAAACACAAAGCAATCGTGACAGGTCCCCGAATCCCTGCCCACTCCTACAGTACCTTTCACTTGTCTGAGGGAGTGATAAACCCAGCCGCCCCTAGTCACGTGGTAGACGGTGAGCAGGTGGGCCCGCGCCGGCCCTGCAGCAAAACCAGCGGCCAGAGGCTGGCCGCCCAGACGGCAGGGCGGGGCTGGTACGGTCGGGGCAGGTTTGGGGGGATTACAGGCTGAGGCGGGGAAGGCAGGACACAACCAATGGTATGGATTAATGTGAGCAATCTGTATGTACATGGTGTGGGAAACATACAAGATAGGCTCTTATTCAGGGTGAAGGTACGGATTAATGTGAGCAATCTGTATGTACAGGGTGTGGGAAACATATAAGATATGCTCTTATTCAGGGTGAAGGTACGGATTAATGTGAGCAATCTGTATGTACAGGGTGTGGGAAACACAAGATAGGCTCTTATTCAGGGTGAAAGTCCAGATTAATGTGGGCAATCTGTATGTACAGGGTGGAGGAAACATATAAGATAGGCTCTTATTCAGGGTGAAGGACCGCTTTAAGTAATGTTGAGCAGGGCCGGCTCCAGGTTTATACGGGCCCTTGGGCGATAGAGAAAAAAAATACAATTCTGTGATTACTCACCTGTAGAATTGGTATTATGAGTATACAGTACGTCCTGCTCCAAATATAATACTTACAATCGGGTTATACTCCGGCAGATGGCGCCGGACTGCAGAGACATCGAAAATAGGCTCCTCCCGGCCCCTCAAATACCCAGGAACCTCCCACAAATCCCCAGCATTGAAAAGCAGTTAACGAGAAGCCGGAAGAATTAAACAACCCAAACTAGTAACTATAACAATTATAACAATCACCATACAGGGGATCCAAGAAAATGCAAACCAAGGGTGGGTTGGAGCAGGACGTACTATATACTCATAATACCAATTCTACAGGTGAGTAATCACAGAATTGTATTATTCTTAGTATACAGTACGTCCTGCTCCAAATATAATACTTACATCCAATAGCAGTATCCATAAAGTAGGGTGGGATCCACAATAAAAGGCAGCAGCAGACAGTTTAAACCACTGCCGCCTGCAGAACCTTTCGGCCAAAAACAGCATCAGCTGAGGCCCTAACATCAACCTTGTAAAACTTTGAAAAGGTATGAACAGAAGACCAAGTAGCTGCCTTGCAAACTTGTTCAACAGAAGCCTGGTGCTGAAAAGCCCAAGAGGCACCAATAGCACGAGTGGAATGAGCAGTAAGGCGGAAGGGAGGATTCTTCCCCTTAGCAGAGTAGGCCTGAATCACAGCCTGACGAATCCACTTGCTGATAGTAGACTTGGCAGGAGCCAAACCCTTCCTAGGACCAGAAGGGACCACAAAAAGAGCATCAGTTTTCCTGAAAGGTGCAGTAGCCACCAGATAGTACTTCAGACACCTAACCACATCCAAAGAGTGCAAAACCCTCTCCTTAGCATTGCTAGGATTAGGGCACAAAGAAGGAAGAACAATATCCTGATTCAAATGAAAGGCAGACACTACCTTAGGCAGAAAGTCAGGTTTGAAACGAAATACCACCTTGTCCTGGCGTCTCTCATAGTAGGGGGGCTGAATGGAAAGCGCCGCCAACTCAGACACATGCCTGACAAAAGTGATGGCCACCAGAAATACAACCTTGAGCGTAAGAATGGCCAGGGCAGCATCCTGCACAGGTTCAAAGGGAGCACCCTGCAAGGCTGACAGAACCAAGTTCAAATCCCAAACAGGCACCATAGGCTTACGTGGGGGGCGCACATGAGTGACCCCCTGGAAAAATGTCCTGATCAGAGGGTGCTGAGCAAAGGACTTCTGGAAGAAAATAGCCAGGGCAGAAAACCTGACCCTTCAGAGTACTGAACTGGAGTCCCATCTCCAACCCATGCTGCAGAAACTCCAAAATCCTGGGAATAGAGAACACCCGACAGGGAAAAGACTTAGACTCACACCAGTCAATGTAGGCACGCCAAACCCTGTAATAAATGGAAGAGGAAGACTTCTTCCTAGCCTTTATCAAAGTATCCACAACCGAGGAAGACAGCCCCTTCTCCATCAAGATGGAGGTTTCAGCAGCCAGGCCGTCAAAGCCAGAGTTTGTAAATTGGGATGGCGTAGTGAGCCCTGAGTGAGCAGATCTGGCACCAAGGGCAGAGCGTACTGATCTACTGCCAGCTGCACCACGTCTGCGAACCACACTCTTCTTGGCCACCTGGGAGCCACCAGAATTGCTGGCACCCCTTCCAGAGCAATCTTCCGCAGAGGAATCGGAGGGAAGACATTGCTAGAGCATCCAAGGTCAAGGCCAGAGGATCCTGGGACAGAGAGACAAAAGCTGGGAGCTTGTGATTGTGGCGGGACGCAAACAGATCCACATCTGGTTGGCCCCAACGGTGACACAGGGATTGAAACACTCTGCTGCTTCTCCCTGGCGAGAGGTCCCCCTGCTCAGAGAGTCCGCCAGGCGATTTTCCACCCCCGGGATGTACACAGCTGATATGCAGGGGACATTGGCCTCCGCCCAAGTCAGGATCAGAGACGCTTCCTGGAGGGCCCTCTTGCTCCGGGTCCCTCCCTGATGATTGATGCAGGAAACTGCCGTCTGGTTGTCCGAGCGCACCTGAACAGGCAGGCCCCGAAGGTGAGTAGTCAAGTGAGCCAGAACTAACCTGATCGCCCGTAGTTCCAAGACATTGATAGGTGTGTGGGCCTCCTGAGGACCCCACCTCCCCTGGAACCTCAGGAACTTCCAGAAACCCCCCCAACCTGACAGACTGGCATCCGTAGTGACCGTCTCCCAGGGAGGGGTAAGAAAGGATCTGCCCCCCAACAGGTTCCTTGAGTCCATCCACCACAAGAGGGACCTCCTGACCCGAGGGGAGAGCACACAGACCCCGTCCAGGGACGCTGGGTCCTTGTCCCATACTGACAATAGGTGAAGTTGCAGAGGCCTCAAGTGGAACTGAGCATAAGGGACCGCTTCAAAGCATGCCAGCATCAGGCCCATCAGCTGCATCCCCTGCCTGATGGAGGGATGGGGACAAGCTAGGAGGGACTGAGCCTGTGCAATCAGACTGTCCACCTTCTGCTGAGGAAGGAAAATCCTTGCCTGAACTGTATCCAGATTCATTCCTAGGAATGGAGTTACCAAGGAAGGGGACAGTGGTTGATCACCCATTCAAATGACTCCGGAATGGACACCACCAGCTGAGTATCCAACTCTGCCTGATGTAGAGACTGGGAAGTGATCAGAATGTCGTCCAGATAGGGAAGCACGTGGATGCCCTGACATCGAGCAGAGACATCACGCCAGCCAGCACCTTGGTGAACACCCTGGGGCCTGAAGTGAGGCCAAAGGGCAAGGCCACACTGGTAGTGTTGATCCATCAGAGCGAACCTGAGGAACCTTTGATGACCTGGGAACACAGGAATATGAAGGTAAGCATCTTTGATGTCCACAAAAGTCATGAAATCCCCTTGGCGCAGGGAGCTGATGGCAGAGCGCAGAGTTTCCATGCGAAAGCGCCTGCCCCTGACAAATTTGTTGAGGATCTTCAAGTCCAGGATGGGCCTGACTGACCCATCTTTTTTGGGTACTGTGAATAGGTTGGAATAAAAGCCCTTGCTTTTTTCTCTTAAGGGGACCTGGCAGATGACCCCCAGCTCCAGGAGCCTTGCACTGCTTGCACTAGCTCCTGAGCTGACACAGGATGAATCTTGGAGGGGGACAGGCAGCAAACTCTATCTTGTAACCGGAGGACACTACCTCCTGAATTCACCGGTCTGAGACATGAAGCCTCCAGATGTGAGCGAAGTGCTGCAGCCGTCCCCCCACCCGGATGGGTGAGGGCGCCCCATCATGCCTGAAGGGGCTTGGGGGATGATTTTGCTTTGGGACCCCAGGAGGGGCCAGGACGCCCACGTCCCCTGCCCCTGCCCCAGAAATCTCCACGGGTCCCAGGAAAGGAAACACCCCTCCCCTGTCTGGCACTACGGTAAGGGGAGGAGAAGGAACCCTGACCCCAAAAGGGCCGAGATTCCGCATGCGCTGGGGTAACCTGCCTCCCTTAGCAAAAAGGTCCAGGCGGTCCCCAAACAGGCGCAGTCCTTTAAAGGGAAAACCAGTGAGGGCCTTCTTGGCAGCGTTGTCAGCAGCACACTGGCGCAGCCAAACCGAGCGGCGTATAGCCACCACAAGGGCAGAAGTTCTGGCACACATTCTGATGGTGTCATCCATGGCTGATAGGACAAAATTTACAAAAACATCACAACTGGAGAGTGCATTGAACACCTCACAAGGCAAATCATCAGGGGCACTATCAAGTATATTTCTGATAAGGGTTCTAGTGACCACAGCAGTAATGGCAGAGGCACAGACTGGGCGCAGCGCCGTCCCCGCACATGCAAAGGCGTGGGATGCCAGCTGGTCAATGCGCCGGTCCTCAGCATCCTGCAGGGTAGTAGAGTCAGGGGAATGCATGACAGAGGTATTAGATAGCCCTAGGATCGGGGCATCCACCTCGGGGGGGGGGGGGGGATGACCAACACTTTACCACCTCAGCAGGAAAGGGATACTTCCTATCCCAACTTTTTGGAACCCCGGGAAGTTTACTGGGGCGCTCCCATTCCTTGAGCACAAGGTTATGGAAATGTGCCTGCTCGGGAAATTCCAAACGTGATTTTTCTGTATGGAAAAGCTCCCCTCTCTGCCTGGGAGACGCAACAGGGAGAGAGATGGACAGAACCTCAAAAATCTGGGTCAATAATCTGTCAGTGTCATCCGGGGCCCAGGGGTCAGAGCCAGAATCGTTATGACCCCTCGGTCTCTCATCAGATGAGTCTGAATCAGAAAAGAGCTCCCCTTCATCAGATGGGGTATAGCCACACAGATTCATAAACTCCTCAGTTCCCATAGGGAAAACAGTAACATTAGGCGTCAAGTGCCGCTTCTTAGCAGGGGCCTTACGTGCTAAGGACTTCGCAATAATCTGTTCAACAGTAGCCAGTCTAGAAGACACATCAGGCTGAGAATCCCCACTTGTATGCAACTCAGCAGGAGTGAGATTTAAGCTTGGGGGAGTAGGTGAAGTGAAATGAGGTGCAGCCACTGGCAGGCCAGATTGCAATGCAAGCACCTGCTCAGCACAGGGTACACAGACCCGCGCCTTGTCAGCGTCAGCAGGAGGCTGCCCACACGCTACACACAGCTGGTCTTGTCCCGAAGGGACCCCGGTCACATTATCCTGGGATGCCTCCATATGGTGATTATAGCGGCGCTATACGCCGATAGGGAATAACACTATATAGCAACCCCGGATGCCCCAATAACCCGCTAGGGAAGTGGGAGTATTAACAAGGCCTACTAGTTATATAACTAATAAAGGGCCGGGAGAAGCCAAAAAGGGTTCGCCTCGCCTGAAAGACATAAGAAGCCAAAACCGTAGGCACACAGTAACCGTAGGCACACATAATATAAAGCCCCCCACGAGGGCACTTACGGACCGCGGTAGGTAGAGGTCCGTCACGCATGGGCCAACCAAGCAGGTTAAAGATGGCGTTGGTATACCTCGAGGGGCGGGCCGGTATCAGCAATGATGCGGAGCACGCCATATATGGGCCCCCCCCCCCCGAAGAGCGCGAAGCCAGGACGTGACAAGCAGCCAATGACGGCACACCAGCGCCTGAGGTAATACCGCCGCCAAGTGCGGAACAAAGCTCTTTTTCCCCGAAGGCTACAAGGAGAATGAGGGAGGATAGCGGCCACTTAAACAGGGCCCACCGATAGGCAGGGGCAAGGGGCACTAGTGCGGGAGGGGCATCCCACAGAGGCTCATCATAAGCCTGAACCGCCTACCCTTTGGTGGGGGATTGCGGTGGAACGGGTGGGAATAGTCCTACAGGGCCGCAGGCTAATAGCCCCGCTCACCAGCGAGTAGAGAGCCATTTCTCGTCCTTCGCAGCCAGACTGCAGAGAAATTCTGGGGATTTGAGGGAGGTCCCGGGTATTTGAGAGGCTGGGAGGAGCCTATTTTCGATGTCTGCAGTCCAGCGCCATCTGGCGGAGTATAACCCACTTGTAAGTACTATATTTGGAGCAGGACGTACTGTATACTAAGAATAAAAAGCTAGGCTTTCTGACACCTAGGGCAAATATTCAAAATGGCGCCCCAACCTGTTCACAGGCCTCCCTTTGGCGCCCCCCTGACCTGCTGCACCCAGGGCAAGTGCCCCCATGCTCCCCTCTAGCTACGCCCCTGGCCAGGCCCCTTGGGTTTGTAACCATTGTAGGCCTGGCTCATTCATTCCCACCACTCAGGTTCTAGGGACACCAGACCACATTTTTGTCTTCATAAGCTGACTGCTGCTTCTTTTTAGTATTCTGTATCCTAAAGGCACCTCTCACTTGCAATGGCCACCCGTCCGGTGCTTTTATTTCTTTATTTTTTTAAACAAATAGTTGCCACTGTTCTGAACCTGCCTTTGGGGGGCCCCTAGCAGGTGGGGGCCCCATGCACTTGCTTGGTTTGTGTGGTGATTAAGCACACCACTGGGTAGCCTGCATAATAATCAAGCAGTGCAGAGCTCTCCAGCAGGGGTGAAGCTAGCCTCTATAGTTTGCAAACTATAGAAAAGCAACCCTCGCCTATCAAAAAGTAAACTACCAGTAAATCAAATATGATTGGTCCATACCATCCTGTGGTTAATTTAGGACATTCAGTCATTGGTGGCTCAGCCATCAATAATTGAATGTATTAAAAAAAAAAAAAAAAAAAAAAAGAACATGACTGCGCGTAGTGGTTCCCTGCTGAACTACCAATTAACAGGCAAAAAAGAAAAATGGCCCAGTGATTACCATCTCCTCTAGACAGGGGCCCAAAGGCACATGGAACAAGGGGGCCCGGGGCACACTGCCTCCATCGCCCCTGTGGTATGTACCTGCCCCTAGCAATACTTGCCTAGCCATGCTGCCTCATTCCCGTCTGTCTCCTCCACCTGTGTCATCGCTGGCGCTACATGCACATGCCCGTGCCCCACATCTTCGTCGTCTGTCTCCCAAGGGCTGGGCAGGTGAGCATCCATGAGGAAGGTTGGGGGGGTTTGTGCAGGTCAGCTGATGATGGAGCACTGCTATGGGGCTTCATCATGTGCTTCCTGAGGCAGCTACCTCACCCGCCCTTATTAGAGGCGCACACCCGCTTCCCAGACACACCTTGAAAAATTCTTATACCTTGCTGGCTTTTCTCTGCACAATAAGAATTTATTGATTCCTTTTTAGCTTTTTTTGGTGGAGGATAGCAATATCATTTTGTATTTTTAAAATTATTTCTCTCCCCCATCAATCATGTCATCTTTTTTTCTCATTTCTCATTTTCTTTTCATATAATTTATCCTATTATAAACATATAAACATCCCCTCACATGCCCCTTCCCATAATACTCTGTGTTGGGACAGGCAGGGTGGGGTTGTGATAGCAGGGAGAAGAACTGACCCAGGGCAGGACTTACCTGGAAAACATCAGACCAGAAAGTACTGCAAAGAGACTCTGGGTTAAAGCAAAGTATTTTAATGGTAATTTAAAGTGAACCAAAACCCACAGAGATCGGCCCGGGATTCCAGAGCTGCTTGACTCCCTTCCCAGTCCCTGTCTGAAACCCCCTAGGTCGCTCGGCATACTCACCTTCAGCCCCAGTCCAACCCCTATCCCTTTAGCAGGGTGTCTGCGCCAGGCATTTGTGAATGGCTGGCACGAGCACGCTCCTGGTTAGTGGGTAGTGGAGATGAGGTGTCGCGCAGCCGAGAATGCATCAGGGCAGTTAAGTGGCTGATTGGATGGACGGTCATGCATGCGCTGTAGGAATGCGGAAAGGAGAGTCAGTTTGAGCACCTGGGGGGTTTCACACAGTGGGGCGTCCCCGATCGCGTGCACGAGGTCAAGGACCAAAACCCAGGATAGTCAAAATTCTGGGTTTTGCTTCCCTTTAAAAATCCACAAACAGAACCAAGAGTGGTTAAATAAACACAACAGCACTAGCTTGGTGGTAACCAAGGGATCAAACTAAACTAAGTGAGCCCCAGATCTGGGGCAGGTTACATCAGTATTTAGGTTTTCAGGTTATATATGTTCATGGGTTTCTGAGTACACATATTAACAGGTCTACAGGTCCCAGGGATGGCAGGTTAGCAGGTTCAAACCAGGGTCAAACTACAATAGTACGCCGGTATTGGGATTTCAGGGTGTAGAGGTTCATGAGTTCCTGGATACACAGGTTAACAGGCATACAGGTTCCAGGGTTGGAAGGCTAGCAGGTTCAAACCCAGTCAAACTAATCTAAGGAAGCCCTAATCCTGGGTTTCATTCATTAGGGTTTTAGAGCACACAGGTTAACAGGTCCAGAGGTTACACAGTTAAAAGGCTAGCAGGTTTAAAGTGGAACAAAACCCAGGATTTTGACCATCCTGGGTTTTGGTGCTTTCCCCTGGGGCACCTCGATCGGGGGTGCCCCGCTGCGTAAAACTCCCAAGATCGCTGAAGTTAACTCACCTCTTCCCAGTCCTACACGGCCACTCGTCCAATCAGGAGGAGCTGCTGATATCACATTGTCTAAGCCTTCATCTAAGGCCAGCGGCTCTGTGCGCTCTGGCGGCCTCATCCCCCGCTTCCCTCTTACACGGAGCATGCCTGCACTGGGCATTCACAAATGCCTGGTGCGGGCACGCGCCCTGCTAGAGGGATAGCGGGGATGCGGCCGCGGTCGCGCATATGCCGCTGGACCAGGAAGCAAGGTAAGTGTAAGGGGTGACCTGGGGGGTTTCACACAGCCAGGCATCCCGATTTTGGATGCCCCAGGGGAGGGAATTGATTGGCTCGGGAATCTTATAGATTCCTGGGCTGATTGTGGTGGGTTTTGGTTCACTTTAAGAGCACACAAGTTAGCAGGTAACTTGCTAGTGGAGATGCTAACAGAATACTGCAATATTTTTTTTTTAATCTGAGCGATGTGACCTGTCATTCACTGACCACATTGTGACTTTAAACTTCCAGCCTCAGCAGCTTCATCACCTTTTACCTTTGTCAACCTTTAAAATCTCAGCACTTCCTAACTATAGCTTTCCCATGCGAATGGCTGGCGGGAGGTGCACGCTACACAAAGGCTTTTAATATGCACTGCAATCTGATCTGATTGGACAAAGGCCACCACGGGAGAGGAAAATGAGGTAAGAAAATTAGCAATCTCTGGGGTTTCACAGACAAGAGCATCTCTGCTCGGGATGCCCCTGTAAAATGGACCACAAGAAAGAAAGAGGGTGAAATTAAAAGTAAATTTAAATTTGCAAACTAGTATTCCTTCAACTCACACACAGATACACAAAGGAATTTGCTGAAAACAATTTAATTTTACAACACACACAATATACTTGTTATTTCTATATCATTATGACTTTCAATTGAATTGTGACATTGTTGGGCAAATTTTGCAGTACAGACATTCATAAGTCCCCCAAAATAAATATCTGTGGTAATGAAAGGGATGCACGGAGCTGGAATGTTTATTCCTCACATTAGCATGCAGCGGATGCTTTGGGAGCGACACACACATATATACACACATATATATATACACACACACACATATATATATATATATATATATATATATATATATACACACACACACACACACACACACACACACACACACACACACACACATATATATCACACACACACACATATATATCACACACACACACACATATATATCACACACACACACACATATATATATATATATATATATACACACACACACACACACACACACACACACACACACACACACACACACATATATATCACACACACACACACACACACACACACACACACACACACACACATATATATCACACACACACATACATATATATATATATATATATATATATATATATATACACACACACACACACACACACACACACACACACACACACACTCCCTCCCTCTAAAAAAATAATCTTTTTTGTTTTACCTTTTTCTTTTTAATATTAAACAATTTATATTTTCTCCTTACCTTCTCCTCCGCGGTCCTCTGGTCTCTGCTGCAGTCACGAGTCTCATCAGGTGGGTGGAGCCTAACAGCCTCTCTCGCATGTTCTGAGCCGGCATTGCTTCCTGGAGGCGGGCGGCGAAGCAGCTGACAGCTGATTGGGGGGCGGTTGGGGCGGGGAGGCACTTCTTGGTCGCACTGGCGAGCACCGCGGGCACACGCACGCGCGCCTGTTAGTTAACAATTGAAAATGAAACTGACAGATGATCAGCGGGGGGGGGGGATGGTATGTGCGCTGGTGTAGATCGGATCTGCTTGGCAACCTGCGGGCACGCACGAGGGACACCGGCGTCCTTCAGTTTATAAAAAAATGTAGCACGGCTGTGCCCCCTTGCATGGAGCTGTAGCTGCGCCTGAGGCCAGTGCCTCATTCGCCTCATGGCTGCTACGGCTCTGAATTCAGGTGTTCCATACCGGATTACGCTATAAAGTCCCATGGATGGCAAGAGGTAGAAGAGAGGTAAGGCAAGAGGTAACAGATTGTGAAAACAGCAAGATGGAGTTCTTTGAGATATAAGTCTGCCATGCTGGAACACTCTATATCACCCAGGTAAAGTATGGGTCTTCCATGCTGAAATGCTGTGTAACGTTCAGTGGTTGGCAAATAGTAGAAGAGTAATTGTGGCAGCAAGAGGAGCACAATGGAGTTCATTGGTAAGATATGGGTCTCCATGCTGGAACACTATATAACGTCCAGTGGTTGGCAAAAGGTTGAAGAGTAACTGGGACAGCTAGAGCAACAAGGTGGAGTTAGGTGGTCAGATATGGGTCCTCTATTCTGGAACACTTTATAACATTCAGTGGTTGGCAAAATGTAGACAAGTAACTGGGACTGCGAGAATATCAAGATAGAGTTCATTGGTGAGTTATAGGTCTTCCATGCCGGAACACTGTATAAAGTCCTGTGGCTGGCAAAAGGTAGAAGAGTAACTGGGACTGTAAGAACAGCAAAATGGAGTTCACCAGCAAATATGGTAGAACACTGTATAACGTCCAGTGGTTGCCAAATGGTAGAAGAATAACTGGGAATGTGAGCGCAGCAAGATGGAATTCAGCAATCGGCTATGGGTCTACCAATGCTCGAACACAACATAAAGTCAACTGGTTGGCGAATGGTGAATAGCTGAGAGCAGCAAGATGGGGTTTGATGATCAGCTGTGGGTCTGCCATGCTGCAACACTGCATTGTTAAATGTTGATCAAATGACGAACGAATAACTAGGACATGATATTAAGTCATATTGAAAGCTTTGCCAGCCAGAGCTGGTGGTGCTGTTCTGGTGCACTCCCTTGAGTCTGGTTTCTGTTTTTACCTCAGGAAGCCCTGTAGCTAGGTCTGCTACATCTGTCTGCAAAAAGCCATCTGTAAACACCAAGAATAAGGACACATTTAAGATGCTTTTGCTTGATTGGAAAAGCAGCATACAGGGCTACAAAACTGACATTCATTATTTCTTGAACTTTAAAATGTCAGTGCAGTCAGCACTGAAAAAAGGCTAGAAAGGGGCTGTTATGACTGGCGTTTCCTTTTCAGCACATCTCACTTTCATTCCTGACATCTCTGACTTTCTCGTTTCCTCCCAGTTGACCACCTGAGTCTGGTCAGGCTATGCCAATTGTCCTCCGGCTTCTTTCGGCCTTTCTTTCTGCTTTCGACTTCTTTTGGCAGCTTCATAAAATATACATTGGACTCTCAGCACCAATTAGCCAAGTTGGTTGTCTATGCTTTGTGTATAGAAGAATCCCCATTGACCCCTCCTGACAGATATGATGTTAGGTGTCCAGTAGAAGAAACCCCAGTCAGGTGGAGAGGTGGGCAGAATATCCTTCTTGGACGGGCTAAACGTTACCATGAAATCTGGGACAGATCAAACGCTTTCTAGCTAAACACAGACACATCTGTTTTTTTCAATTATTCATTTGGGTTTCCTTTTAGGCATGACTTTAGCCAGATTTTTAAGGGTAAAACTGTGAAAGATCATAACCACTTTTTTATTTATTTTAGCTGTCTGAGACCCAACTGGCCTCACTTTTTATTTGGCCACCATGATAGACTGATTCAGACAAAAAAAAAATATGGGGATCCTGTGCCAGGGACACCCCCTATGGATTCCATGACACTTGTGGTTTTCTTGTTAGGTGAAATTCAGGTTTGATCACCCAATTAGAACTAAATGTTGATGACCAGTCAAAATATGATATTCCTGTTCCGGTAACACAGCATCTGTTTCCTATGATGCACAAGGCTTTTTTGTTAGATTTCAGCCATCTGTGGTCTAAAACAAAAGTTTCCCCTATTCTTCTCCAAATATTGACCTGATTCCCCCATTGGATCTTTTCAATTGTAGCTTCTTGTTCAGAGCTACAGCTGCTGCAGTGACTGTATGAAGCATGAATACGTGTTGTGGTACTCCAAATGCTTGCACACAAACGTAACTGTTGGGTGAACCCCTAGAGCACGTTCCACTGGCTGGTCCAGGATACTCCAGTGTGACAAAAAAAATAAAATCATAAAAGTCGCTAGTAAAATATAGTAAAAAATAATATGTCCAAAACCAACCTGGTTGATAATGGCAGACAGGGATGGGGGAACCTCCATCTTTCTACCAGGTGACCTCCACCACATTTAAAGTGACATTCCAGACAATGGGTTAATTAAGGCTGTTCTCTGCTCTCCCCATGTTGGCTGTGAGGAGCTGCATCTTTCATTGATCCTGCTTTATATTTTCTAACAACCCCAAGTAAACTCTCTTCCTTGTGCTGGACCTCACATGCTGGGTTGGTCATCAGCTCTGAATGTATCCACAGGGGACCCAAAAAAATTGAATTTATCAGAGAATGAAAGTGCTGGTGAATAAAAGATGCAGCTCCTGACAACCATCAGGCTGTAAGCAGCCTAACTGAATCCGTCTGGAATGCGCCTTTAATCCAGCCCTGCTTTTAGCAGTGGCCAATGGCTGAGGATAAGGACTGGTGGGAATTTTGGAGTGGAGTATTTGGAGTGGAGTAAGGGAGGCAATTTTGTTTCAACCAACAGATGTTCTTTAACTGAAGCCATTGCTTCCGAGTTAGTTCGCAAACTACAAAGCGAAAGTAATATGGGTATCAACCGTTTAGGACAAGGCAAAGTTGGACTTCAAATGTTTCATGCTAATATGCTAATAGCTTCTGTTGTCCAAGCGTGCAACCTTCCCCCCCCCCCCCCCCCCCGTAACGGCTCTTTGATGTACCAACAAAATGGTTTCTCTAAATGATATAAATGATAGGGCTAGGCAGTCGGCTTACGGTAACCGGGGCATGGTTATTTAAAAGATAAAGAGTAGGACTGGCCTTATGCTCTGCATATTTTAGGGAAACAGCCTGGTATTGGTGGTGAGGAGACAAGAGAAGGTATTTATAACACTGCCCACTCTTCTAAGAGTATCATTGTGGCCTAAGGCGGAACACTCACCATGTGGATAGAGCTGGTGGGCAATATGGGCCCAGGTAGGCCCAACATTAAATTTAGGGCCCAGAAATGCCTAATGGTGACCCTGACCGAGGTATTGATTCAGTACATCAAAAGCACTCAACCAAATAGCTTTCGGTGCCCTTTTCCCTTTTCTTTGTTGTCATTTATCCTTTCTTAGCTTTGCTGATGGCTCTTAAAATTGGAAGACGTGACAACTCTGAAAACAAATTGAATCTATTTCAGAAATGGCGGCTCAATCAGAGCGGAGAGAAAATTGGACCCCATTCCCGCCTTGTAATATCTCTGACAAGACAACATAAAAAATGAAGCTGACCAAGCTCCCACAGACAGACCCTCTTCATGGAGAACACTTCTTTAGAAGCAGCAGAGATGAATTATTGTCACTACATACTGCCAGTAAATGTAATAAGCTGTAAACACACTCCAGAAAAGGAATAACCCGAACAGCATGACAAGATCTCTGATAGAGAATGTGGGCTGAATAAGTCGTGGACAGCATTTCACAATTTCAGAACTATTCCACAAGGAGTTATAGACGAGGACATTGGTGACATTGGCGGTCACCAGAAATGTAGGTGAGTATCTGCTTCTATTTAAATGCTGTTGTATTGTGGCAGGCCTAGAAAATCCCATTAAAATACTTGTATTGAAATATTTTCAAGTACAGAATAAATATGCATCTTTAAAGCAGACCAAAACCCACATTTTTAACTTGCATCCCCTGAATTGCTCCCCCCACTAGTAACGTATGCATATTTTTACAGCTTTTGTTTCATTCTAATCCTGCCTGTTTTAACTGTTCCATGTAAATTGGCCCAGACTGCCAATTTATCTAGAAAAGCAAAAATATCCATTTCTAGTTCTACACCCTAAGAAGAGAAGTTAAAACCTCCCCCAATTCTCACCATTCTGAATGGCACAGGATTTGAAGAACACTTCTAGAGCCGTGCTTTTACTTACAGGCGGCTAAGTCGGGGGGGGGGGGGGCAGAGGATCGGGCCCTGAAGCAGCCAGACGTCGCTGCAGCAGGCAGTGGCAAGTAGGGGCGGATGTGGTGGGGGATCGGCCCCCTTTTTAGTTAAAATCCGATGTTCCTCTTTAATAAATCTCCTGCCAAGCTTGTGGTTTTATTTAGGGATGAGCGAACCGGTTCGGACGGAATTCGCTCTGAATTCGCCGCCGGCCTGCCCGCTCCCACCATGCCAGCATTTTTTTTTTCAATTGAGCGATTCGTGAAAGTTCGATTCGGGCGAACCCGAATTTCTTGGGGAAATTCGGCGAATCGCCCGAATCGAACTTTCAAGAAGTTCGCTCATCTCTAGTTTTATTCTCCTGGTAGGAATAAAATCCAGGAGTGACAGGTTTGAGTGTATCAGTGAGATCAGAACCTGATCCCCCTGATTTCTTCTTCATTCCATTTAAAAAAAGACACCAGCCTGGCTGGATATTTCTTAATGCCGGGTGTATAAGGGACCCCCCACCTCCCGTCATCCAGCATATTATATCTATCCCCATAGACTACAGGGCCGGCCATACACTACCTGGTGTCTAAGAAAGAACCTAAGGTGTCTAAGGGGATCTAAGAAATAACCATTAATGATATGCCATTAACAGATAAAGAGCTGAGACCCTAAAGCAGCCAAAAGCAGCAAGGAAATAGAAAAAGGAAAAGAAAGGAGAGAAGCAAATGAGAGAGATGCTCAACATTAGGGAAGCATCAGATGGTTAATAGAGCTTTATAAAAGAACTCGAGTAACAGGTGCAAAGACCAAATCTCCCAGACCCTTCATATATGCAGCACTTTTTTCATAAATCATTATATCATTCACACAAGGTATTAAAGGGTAATTCCAATTTCGATGGCATTTTTAATGTCAATAATGTCAATATGATGTGCTCAATGTGCTAAGATTATCTGTCAATTTTTTCTTTGCTATTCGTTTGCAACTATGTAAAAGAAAACAGTTTTACCTAGCAACAATGTGTTTACCTTAGTAATGTACACAAAAGTGGTTTTCTGGTGTATATTTCAGATACTGGCTTTATAATCATCTGAGACAGAGATGACAGGTTCAACCCCATATGCATTAACCTCTTTAGATGGGGGGGGGGCAAATTCTTGTGTTGTAGCTAAAAGCTTACTGGCAGCGTTCTCAGATGGGGAGGTAGTTACTACTGCTGTTGATGAGCTCACCTGTTACAGTGGAAGGATTCTTGGATTTACATAGTAACATAGTATTTAAGGCTAAGAAAAAAGACTATTCTAAGTATGTCACACACCCCGCTTCAAGAATCCATAACATGTGGGTAATATCGTCCTGAAGAGGCGTTCCTGCAGAGATGATAGCAAAAGAAAGCCCCTCCCTGATCCATAAATACCTGGGACCTCCCACTCATCACCCAGTTTTCCATCTCTGCAAGACGGCGAGCAAGTCAGAAGATGATGTTCCTCCTTGCACAGGGGGATTTTAAGGTAGCCGGGGTAACTCCCGGCCTGTTATTGGATTATTTCCGCTCGGACCCAATTTTTTTCCCCGGACTCACCTTTACATGCCTCCACAGTCCCGGCTGCTGGCCCGAGCGAGGGTATATCAGCACTTCTGGTGCTTAGGAGCAGAGCTCCACCGTGAGACCCTATATAAGAGGGTAGGCGGTCACACCGGTTAGGTGATCCCGGTTTGGGATGCCCCGTCCCTGGATTCTCCCCTGGGGGGGGGGGGCCCTTCCACATTTTCCCTTATACAATAGGGTTGGGGGGGGGGTCTCCCTCTTATGGTTAGGCTTTATTTTGCTGTTTGGTGTGGTGTTTTTTTTTTTCACTTATTCTTGTGTTGTGTCTTTTACTTTTATGTGCTGTCTGTTTTGTGCGGCGCCGCGGCCGCCATTGCAGCCGGGCGCCGGTACTTTAGTTTTTGTGAGGGGATAGTTTTCCCCTCACGTTCCTCTGGGGGGCGGGGCTGGCATTCGGCGCACTGCCGCGGCCAGCCCCCGTTCTCTGTGCATCCCGCAGGTCTGCACGGATGCACCCTTTGATGTGCCTTCGGTCCGGCGCCGCGGGTTCGTGGCGGCGCCGGTTTTCTGATGGGGCGTTATGCGAGGGAGCTTCTCTACCTCCCTTCTGCTTCAGGGGGGGGGCGGGGCCGGGCGCTCGGCGCGTCGCCGCGGCTCTGCCCCCCTCTGTTCAGGCGCCGATGCGGAGCTGGCTGCTCCTTGATGGTGAGGACAGGGGCTGAGCTGAGTTTTAGCGCGGGCTGCGCTGACCACGCCCCTCTTCTGGCCTGCGTCTCCCCTCGAGTGCTGCACGGTCGCCATTTTCTTGTTCCCTTGGATCGGTGAGTGGCCCTGTGGGCCCTATCTATTTATATGTCTTTTAAGCATTTATTGGCATTTATGGGGTTTTTCTCTGTTTTTTAGGGGTACGGATGTGACTCAGAGGATCATCATTAGTATTTGAGGGTCTCTCCTGGTCCTGGGTCCCTGGGTTCATTTTTATCTTAAATCCTCCCACTCGGGACATTAAAAGGGGCATCCCGGGTTGCTTACTGGCGTAATTCCCTGGGTCTTAGCGACCACTAAAATTTCACCTTATGGAGGCATCCCCGGATACTGGGCTTGGGACTCCTTCGGGGCATCCCAAACGGTGTATGTTGTGTGGAGTATCCATTACTGGGGACGACGTACTTCTGTGTATACCCTGTGCACAGCAGACTATTGCGCGGCAGTCCGGACCCCAGGCGTCTGGGTCAGCGCCGCCGGCCGAGTCATCTCCCCCTCCCGCTTTGACGCGTGCTCCTTGTGACGTCGTCATGGGCAGGGACCTGCAATCTGAGATGTTTGCCAGATTGGCCAACCTTGAGAAAATCGTTTCCAGCTCGGTCGCCCGTAAGGCTCCGGCTAAAAGAAAGCATTTGTCGCCGGCTCCGCTGGTGGACGACTTCGATGACTTCAATAATCTAGATTGGTCTGACCATTCCCCGCTAGAGGAAGGGGAGGTTTATGAGTGTTCAGATGTTTCAGACGATGAGTTGTCTGCTGGGGCTGATGCCGAGCCTGGTGACGTAGGGAAATCTTTGGATTCTTCTCATGCTCTGGCTCTGATGTTGGAGGTTCTGAATATTTCCCCTCCCGAGGAGGCGTCACAGCAGAAGGGTGAATTGTTTGAAGAATCCAGGCCGCGCTTGGAGTTTCCTACGCAAAGACATTTTGACAAAATTATTGATAAGGAGTGGGATAGGCCGGCTCGGCTCCCTGGCATCCCTCAGGGGTGGGATAGGAAATATCCTTTCCCTTCGGAAGCGGTTAAGCGCTGGGCATCTCCCCCCGAAGTGGATGCACCGGTTTTGGGGTTGTCTAACTCCTCGGTTTTAAATAGACCTGATTGTTCCACCCTCAAGGATGGTGAGGATAAACGTATTGACCAGATGGCTTGTCATGGCTTTACTAGCATCGGGTCGGCCATTCGGCCTGTGTGCGCTTCGGAACTTATGGTGTTGGCTGCCAGGTCTGTGGTCAGGGACCTGTTGACTTCTTCCGGACTTCGTCCTGGTAGTACCGAGTTCCATAGTCTTAAACGGTGTGAGCTGTTTTTATCCTTTGTTTTAACAGCCTTGGATGACACTTTGATGATGTGTGGTAGAACGTCGGCTTTGCTGGTGACCATTCGGCGTTCAGTATGGCTGCGCCAGTGGGCGGCTGATTTTATGTCCAAAAAGTCATTAACGGCTCTACCTTTTGTTGGTTTGCGGCTTTTTGGAGAGACATTGGACTCTGTTACCAAGGGTGGTAGGTTACCACAACGCAAGAAACAGCGCCGTCCCTTTCGGGGGGCGCCTTCCTTTACCCCTTCCTTTCGTGGGGCCAGATCTGGCAGGGGTATGGCATTCCCCGCTTCCAGAGGAGATTCTGGGAGCAGGGGCAGAGGACGCGCCCGTCCAGGATACAGTTGGGGCTCTAAGCCCAAGCCGGCTCCTAAGCCGGCTCAGCAATGAGGGGGCGCCCTCACCCATGAGGGTGGGGGGACGGCTGCGACACTTCTCCCAGATCTGGGATCAAGAAGTCTCGGACAGATGGATCCGGGAAGTGGTGTCTTCCGGTTACAAGCTGGAGTTCGAGCTCCGCCCCCCTTCCAGATTTTTCAGGTCTCGGATGCCTTCAGAACCTCTGGCGGCGCAGGGGCTTCTGTCGGCAGTGCAGAATCTTCTGGACATGGCTGTCATTTGCCCAGTGCCTCCTTCGGATCAGGGCAGGGGTTTTTATTCCAATCTGTTCACTGTGCCCAAAAAGGACGGATCGGTCCGACCCATCTTGGATCTGAAGTTTCTCAACAGGTTCATCCGGCCGCGGAAATTCTGCATGGAAACGCTGCGTTCGGCCATTCACTCTCTTCGTCAGGGAGACTTTCTGACGTCCATAGACATCAAGGATGCTTATCTACACGTTCCGGTTTTTCCTGCACACCAGAGGTTTCTCAGGTTCGTGGTGGAGGATCGGCATTTTCAGTTTGTGGCACTCCCTTTCGGTCTCACCTCAGCACCTCGGGTGTTCACCAAGGTGCTGGCGGGGGTGATGGCTCTGCTCAGAGTTCAGGGTATCCGCATTGTGCCATATTTGGACGATCTACTGATCATGGCCTCTTCCTTCAACCAAGCGGTGTTGGACACCAGTGTGGTGGTGTCCGCTCTGGAGAGGTTTGGTTGGGTGATCAACCACCCCAAGTCTTCTCTTTCTCCGTCCAGAGTTGTAACCTTCCTGGGAATGTCTCTGGACACATCTCAGGCCAGAGTGTTTTTACCCCAGGCCAAGATTCTTTTGATTCAGGAGTTAGTTCGGCTTCTCTTGTCAACCCCTCATCCGACCATTCGGTTAGGGATGAGGCTGGTGGGGTTAATGGTGGCCTCATTCGAGGCAGTTCCCTTTGCGCAGTTTCACACAAGGACGCTTCAGCTTCATCTGTTGAAGGTTTGGGGCAAGTCTCCTCTATCGTTGGATCAGTCCTTCCGGATGTCTCCCCGTGTTCGTCGATCCCTGCAATGGTGGCTGGGGTCTGTCAATCTGTTGAAGGGCAGATCCTTTCTGGCGCCGTGTTGGGAAATGGTCACCACGGATGCCAGCCTGTCAGGTTGGGGGGGTGTTTGGAAGGACCTCCAGTTTCAGGGTCTGTGGAGTCCGCAGGAGGCTCACGAGCCCATCAATATTCTGGAGTTGAGAGCCATCAGGTTGGTTCTGTTTCGCTTGACTCTTCAGTTGAGAGGCCTGCCAGTTCAGGTCCGGTCGGACAACAGGACGGCGGTTGCCTACATCAATCACCAAGGAGGGACTCGCAGCAGGAGTGCCCTCAGGGAAGTGTCTTTGATTCTGGAATGGGCCGAGACCCACGTCCCGTGTATCTCAGCAGTCTACATTCCGGGGGTGGAGAACACGGAGGCGGATTTGCTGAGCAGGGCCTCCTCTCGTCAGGGGGAGTGGTCTCTCAGTCCCAAGGTGTTTCGTTCGATATGTCTCAGGTGGGGGGTCCCAGCTGTGGACCTCTTTGCCTCTCGTCACAATCACAAGCTTCCAGTCTTCGTGTCTCTCTCGCAGGATCCTCTGGCTCTGGCAGTGGATGCCATGTCTCTGAACTGGAGGGATCTGGGGTTCCTTTATCTGTTCCCTCCGTTCCCAATGCTAGCCAGAGTGGTGCGCAAGCTGGCCTTGGAGGGCGCGTCGGCGATTCTGGTGGCCCCAAGGTGGCCGAGGCGCGTTTGGTTCGCAGATCTTGTAGGGCTGGCAGAGGATCAGTTCGTTCTGCCTCTGCTGCCGGATCTGCTCACCCAGGGTCGGCTACGCTATCCCAATTTACCATCACTGGCTTTGACGGCGTGGCTGCTGAAACCGCCATCTTGAGGGAAGAGGGTCTTTCTGACGCGGTGATTCAGACTCTTATCAGCGCCAGGAAGCGGTCTTCCTCTTCTGTTTACTACAGGACCTGGAGGTCCTATATTGATTGGTGTGAAGCTAGGTCCTTCTCTTGTCGGGAGTTCTCCATTCCCAGAATTCTTGAGTTTCTTCAACATGGTTTAGATCTGGGGCTCCAGATTAGTACCTTGAAGGGGCAGGTCTCTGCCCTGGCGGTGTTCTTCCAAAGGTCTTTTGCACTTCATCCTTTAGTCAGGACCTTTTTCCAAGGAGTTACGCATGTGCGTCCGCCTAGGAAGCCCTTGGTTCCAGTTTGGGATTTGAACCTGGTTCTTTCTGCTCTTCAGGGTCCTCCGTTTGAGCCCTTGAATGAGGTTGCGTTGTCTGTACTTACTCAAAAGGTGGCCTTTTTGGTGGCTATCACTTCGGTTAGGCGTGTTTCTGAGTTGGCAGCTTTATCTATTAAAGCTCCATACTTTGAGAGGCATCAGGACAAGGTTGTCTTTCGTTTCAAGCCGGATTTTCTTCCTAAGGTGGTCTCGGCTTTTCATCTAAATCAGGACATTGTTCTGCCTTCTCTATGCCCTAATCCTAGCAACAACAAGGAAAGGGCGTTGCATTCCTTGGATGTAGTTCGTATTGTGGATCATTATCTGGAGGTTACGTCTTCCTTTCGCAGGACGGACGCCTTTTTTGTGGTGCCCTCCGGGCCTAGGAAGGGTTTGGCTCCTGCCAAATCTTCCATTAGTAAATGGATTCGTCAGGCAATCATTGGGGCCTATTCTGCCAAGGGGAAGAGTCCCCCTTTTCGTGTTACTGCTCATTCCACTCGTGCAGTTGGTGCGTCCTGGGCTTTTCAGCACCAGGCTTCTGTTGAGCAAGTTTGTAAGGCCGCTACCTGGTCTTCTGTTCACACTTTTTCCAAGTTTTACAAGGTTGATGTTTTGGCTTCAGCGGATGCTGTGTTTGGCCGCAAAGTTTTGCAAGCTGTAGCGGTTTGAAGTTGTGCATTGTTGCCTAGTTTTGGATCCCCGCCCTTGTTTTGGACACTGCTTTTGGATGTCCCACATGTTATGGATTCTTGAAGCGGGGTGTGTGACATACTTAGAATAATACCATTTTGTGAATACTCACCTTGTAAAATGGGTATTATGAGTATGTCACACACCCCGCTTCACCCGCCCCTTCTGTATTCAGGATCCTCTATTTTGTGAACTTTGCGTGGTTGTGTTTTATATTTGCCTCTTCCTGGTCCCTTACTTTACTGCTTCTGTATACTGGGTGATGAGTGGGAGGTCCCAGGTATTTATGGATCAGGGAGGGGCTTTCTTTTGCTATCATCTCTGCAGGAACGCCTCTTCAGGACGATATTACCCACATGTTATGGATTCTTGAAGCGGGGTGTGTGACATACTCATAATACCCATTTTACAAGGTGAGTATTCACAAAATGGTATTTTAGTTGTGGTACCCAGAAATGTACACAATATTCCATATGAGGTCTAGCCAGTGACTTACACAGGAGTCAAATTATGCTCTTGTCATGGGCACTTTTCCCCCATTGATGCCCCCCACGATCCTGTCTTGGCAGCAGCTACCTGAAATTGATCACAACAGTTTAGTTTATTATTTACTAAAACCCTTTTTTCCATTGTTGTGTTACCCAGCGTTGCCCTATTTAGTGTGTAATCATGGCGCTGATTACTCCTGCCCATGTGCATAACCTTACATTGATCTGTATTAATCTTCATTTGCCATTTTTTTGCCCAGACTGCCAATTTATCTAGATCTGTTTGTAGCTACCTGCTGTCCTCTTTTGTGTTAATTACTTTACACAGCTTATTATCATCCACAAAGATTGCCCCACACTTAAATGAATAGTTTGTTTGCTTTACAGATAATGTCATGGTCCTACTCCTACCACATCTCCCTCTGTTACTGCATACACGTGATGGAGGGTGCAGTCTCGCAATCGCAATTCTGCGCACGCTTGTTTGCATTTAATGGGTGTTCCTGTTCACCGCGTGTGCATATCTTTGTTCCAATGTAAGAATGTGTGCGCTAAACTGCGCATGTGTGACAGGCACCCAGAATGCTTGCACAGAGGTGGCGTTTGCGCAGTGCTTCCTATTCTTCTAACACCTGCCTCACATTGTGTGCTGCCTACTTATTGTTTCCTCTCACTTTCCAGTTCCTCGATAAACGAGTGAATGCCTCAGGCATCATTAACTCTGGCTCCTGTAGCTGCTTTCTGGATGCTCGTTTCATCTCTGAAAATGTGATTCCTACCAGTCAGAAATACTGTCCTTTTTCCATCTCTGTGGCAGACAGATAATCTATGAACTCTACATCTTGAAACCCCTGCTCTAGCTGTCACAACAAATTTCAGTCATTCTGAAGAACTTTGCTTTGACATTTTGCCATCAGCCATTTACCCAGTGATTTTGGCCTGCCCCTTTTTTGTAGAGAAAAAGGACAGTTCTCTGCACCCCTGTGTGGATTATTGAGAACTAAATAAAATTACTATCAAAAACCATTACCCTCTCCCCCTCATCACTGAAGTGTCAACATCTATATGCATCAAAAGTCTTTACCAAACTGGATCTATGTGGGGCCTACAATATGGTTAGAATACGTGAGAAGGATGAGTGGAAGACAGCATTCCGCACCCACTATGACCATTATGATTACTTTGGGCTTTGCAATGCCCCTGCCACTTTTCAACATTTTATGTCAACATTTTTGTCCTATGTGACTACCTCGATGTGTTTGTGGCTGTATACCTGCATGACACCCTCATCTTTTCCGTTTCCATCCAACAACACAGATGCCATGTTTGCCAGGTCCTGCAACGCCTCCAAGAAAACCCCCTTTATGTCAAAATTGAGACTCCGTTGTTGAGTTTTATTCACCCTTTTATCCAAAGAAATTTTGATGGACTCTGCTAAAGTCTTGGCCATCCTGCAATGGCCTGTACCCAAGTCCCTCGAGTAGGTTAAACGCTTTGTCGAGTTTGCAAACTTTTTTTATTCTCAAAAGGTAATCATCCCATAATTGACCAAGAAAGGCACACGCTTCTGCTGATCTGAATCACAGTTGGGGCAGTCCTGTCACAAATATCAGGAGATAAGGACACTCTCCTTCCGGTGCCATTTTTCTCTCTTGAAAACGTACCCAGTCCGAAAGGATTCATGATGTTGGTGACCGAGAACCATTACACAATAGGGTCGATTCAGATCCAGGTGAGAATTCTCACTCCTTTTTTAGGAGTGAAAACTGACATTGACTTTCATTGTCTACCGTGGGGCTGATTCAAAGGCAGGTAAAAAAGGGGTGAGAATTCTCTCTTATAAATATGTGTTTTCAAACTTTTGCTGGGTTCTCCCCAGAATGCAA
Source organism: Gastrophryne carolinensis (assembly GCA_027917425.1). NCBI lineage: Eukaryota > Metazoa > Chordata > Amphibia > Anura > Microhylidae > Gastrophryne > Gastrophryne carolinensis. The sequence goes on from CM051243.1 coordinate 48,466,815, forward strand.
GAAGACCCAGACCTTCCAGAAGTAAATGCTGTGGACCCACTGGAAAACCACCTGCAGTTGTAGTCAGCTGCTCACTCAGTCTACCTCCTGCTGCCAGTGCGCTGCAAAGTCCTGTGTCTGGAAGAGAAAGGTGCTGCCCAGTCGGTCGGGAATTCAACAAAGATTCACTCATCTGCCGTCACTTATCACAAAGTATATTTTAACCCTTTAACTGCCAGCCTACCTTGAGATTTTGTCACCCTTTGTTGCCAGACCATTTTGCACTATTTTGCTCTCCCCATGTTCAACTGTGATTTTTGAAGGGATTTCCAGGGATTTCACAGGAAAGTGATATATTGTTTTTTTCAGCAGAGTCTGGGCTTTAACATGAAATGTCATGTTTCTCATTTTTTAGGTGTATTCTCAATATTTTTGTAAAATTTTTTACAATTTGTAATGTTTTTTTGTAATAAAAAATGTAAGTAAAATCTTATTGTGTGTGAAACCCCAATTTCTCCCAGTTACAGCAGTACCACATATGTATAGGTAGACACACTTTCCTGCCCAGTAGACTCCCCCAAACTGAAACAACGCTTTAGGAGATTTTCAGAGAAAATACAACTATGCTATGCAATATGCGCACCTTGCAGTTTTTCAAGAAAAACAACCCTTTGCATTTAAAATACCCCCGACAAACTATATATTCTCTGGAAGTACACACCTTAAGCTTTCTAGGCGTAGCAAGCTTGTTGACATGGGTGCAGTTTTCTGGAAGAAATTCCTCAATGTATTCTTTGGTTGCACACGGTTTCTCCAAAAAAAAGAATAAAAAAGCAGAATCAAAACCCCATTTTCCTAAAAAAACTGCAAATCTGAAAAAGCACATCTCCCGAACAGAACAATACTCAGCATGCATAGCTATTGTCAAGGGAAGAGTTGCCAAACACACCAAAGTAAACATGTGCGTGTTTACTGCGTGCGTGTTTACTTCAAAATTTCAGCTCTGCCGACAAAGTGCGCACCTTGTGCTTTTTCTACCAAACAAGCCTTTACATTTGGAATATCCCCCATAAACCATATATTCCCTGAAAGTACACATGTTAAGCTTTCTAAGCATACCCAGCTTGTTGTAGTGGGCTCATCTTTCTGGAAGTAATCCCTTGAAGAATTCTTAAGTTGCACATCTAAAAAATGTATAAAAAAGCAGAATAAAAAACACCTTTTCCTAAAATATCAATATGCAAATAAGAAGAAACAAGTTAAATCTGAAAGCGCAAGGTCCCTCGAGCAGAACAATACCCAACATGCATAGGTACTATTAACCCTTTTAATTGCCAACCTACTTGTTTTTGTCACCCTTTGTTGACAGGTCATTTTTCCCCATTTTGCGCCATCTTTAACCGTGATTTTTGCCGGAATTTCCAGGAAAATATATATTTTTTGCAGCAGAGCTTAGGCTTTAACATGAAATGTCTTGTTTGTAATTTTTCTACTATTTTCTAAATATTTTTGCATAAAAAAACAAAAAAATAAATTAAATAATATTTTTTAGACAAATGTCTCCTTTATTTAAATAAAACATTTGTTTTATTAATGAAAACCATATTGCATGTGAAAGCCCCATTTCTCCCAATTACAACGGTACCACATATGTATCGATAACCCCCCATTCTTGCCCAGGAGACCCCCCAAACTGAAAAGAGCATTTACAAATAAAAGAAAAGAAAAGAAAATGACATAGAAAACCCTTAAAAATACCCCCAAAAATGACGTAGGGTCCCCCCTACCCGAAATAACCAGCCCGGGACCAGCTAGCCACAGGTGACTTGCCAGCCCCCAGCCTTGTGAACTGGTATAGGGATCTCATGGACCCCTTACCAGTTCACAAAGGGTTAACAGTAAAATAAAACACAAACACATAGAAAAAAAAATAATCTTTTTTTTACTCACCTCCGATCGTCAGCTCCTCTGTCCCTCGCTGATCTGATGACAGATGCCGGTGATCGGCAGCCAGAGGAGGGGGGGAGGCAGGAGATCAGAGGATCTCTTGCCCCATCCTTCTCTCGCCACCAATCACCGGCATCTGACAGCTGAGAGGCCTGGAGCTGTCATGACACCCGTGGAGTGACGTCATTAGCCCCGCCCCTTGGCAAGATGGTGGCACCCTGGCAGGCTCTCTCCTGAAGATAGAAGAGCCCTGGGGGGGGATCGGAGGCCCCCCGGGCGAAGAGGAGGGCCAGTGAGAGCGAGCAAACATGGAGGTGAGTAAATGTCATTTTCATTTTTATTTTATTTTTACAGGAAAAGCCAGCGGGCGGCTGAAATGGGGGGGACTACCTATTCTGGGCATTCTACTGCAGCCGGGGGAGCCCCGACGGGGGATCGGAGCCCCCCAGGCTGAAGAGGAGACCCGGGCGGATCGAATGAGTGGTCAGGTAAGTTCTTTTATTTTATTTTTTATGCGCTAGCAGGGGGCAAAGTCAGGCACATAAAATTTACGTGGCTGGCGTTTAACGGTTGGAGAGGCAGCCACATAAATTTTACGTGGCTGACAATAGAAGGGTTAATAGCAGTAATAGCAATATAAAGTACCAATTTCAAATGTCCATGAAGTGGGATAAAATAGGCAAAATCCTCATACTTAGGTGCATGGGTCTTGTTTAATTCAGGATCGGACTCTGCAGCTACTATTAGCACTTTTAAAACTTGGATGTATTTTTACATGATTTATCCATTTCCAATATCATTAAAATACAGATGTAGCAATTGTTATTCGACACATCACAGCACAGCCTATTGGGATATCTACCAGAGAAGACATTGAAAAGCATTTAAGATTTCAAGATAGCACATTGCACCAATGCACAAAGTAGAGTTTTTAAAAAAAGCTGCGTCTGTATTTATTAAAGAGAAATGAACCCAGCACTGATCTCTGTGTTACACCACTATTAACGGTGACCCAATCTGAGTATGTACCGTTTATAACCACCCTCTGTTTTAAGAAACATGGATGCAGCATACTGATATCTACTAGTTGACAGTAGATTCCAGTGATCCCTGTGGACATCAACAAATGTGCTGCTATCAACAAGAATTTATTTGTCGAGTGTCGTTTCATTTTGGCTGACAATTAAATTTCCCATTCGTTGCGATGCCATCCACATGTGGAAAGAGAAATCGACCACAAATAGGACTATACAAATACCTTGAATTGGCACAGCATGATCAATCTGAATTATGGTCTCTCTAACGAACAATTAGCCAAAAATCGTTCGTGTTCGAATGCAAGTCGTTTGCTCGCACAATGAAGGCCAATGAAGGTGGACCAAAAGCACTCCTGCAGTCTATAAGACTCCTGATTTCTTGTCCCCACTGTCTGAAATCCTTAAGTTCACTTTAAACCCCCCCAATCCAATAGCACATGCGCGAGCCTTGGCACCGCAAACTATACCTTTAGCTGGGCATTTGTGAATAGCCCAGTCGGGCACACATCCTGGCAGGCTGGCAGGGATGTGGCCGCCGGCACACTTGTCTCTGCTTTGCACTGCTCTTCACTGGCTGGACGAGAGCCCACGTATGACAGGTGACATCTACTGGGCGAACTGGGGGGTTTCACACAGAGGGGCCGAATTGGGGTGCTCAAGGAGCAAGGACCAAAACCCAGGATAATCAAAATCCCAGGTGTTGGTCCACTTGAATCTAATCATGGAAATGGGCCATTAGGCTTCAGACTTTGGTGCCACCTATGAAAGGCCAAAATTGTTGGCGGACAGAGCCCAATGAAAATCCTCCAGATCTGTGCCATTGGGTACCTTGACAATGGACGGTCAAGGTACCCAATCCTGCAACCAAGAGGTTAATGTTAATTCGACATTTCCCTGTGCCGCTATTGCTTAGAAGTCAGATAATAGTACAGAGGATCAGACGGCGCTTCCTCTGATGTGATTCGAGTGCTCTGCCTTGCTGTGTTAGAACAATCGTCTGGCCCATTATTCCTTGTGCGGGGAGGAATCAACAAAGCAATCACAATGACGAGCAATCTTTATGCATTGTGGAAAAATACCAAGGCCTCAAACCTCCCCATCGCTTCTTCTAACTCATTTTAGGCTTTTGATCCCCCGCTGCCTCTTTGATCATAATGTATGTATGTTCGCTGCCTGTTGAACTCCCATAATGTCTGTGGTCGTTTTATGGCCCTTATCAATATTCATTCTTTCGTGGTGCCGGCTTTTTTGGAGGTGAGTACTTCTTTTCTGTGCTGATTACTGCTCAAACTTCACACTCATACAAAGCAAAGAAAAGGCTCCGACACCTACAGAACTCCAGTTACTGGCATGAAAACTCTGATTATTCAAATTGCCTTTTACACATCTCATGTTTGTTATAAGTTGTTTAAAGGAGAACTGGTACCAAAAGCTAACAGGCTTAAAACTATTGCTACTAGAGATGAGCGTACTTTTGAAAAATTCGATTAGACTGATTCGCCGAATTGTCCGATAAAAATCGTTTCGACCCGAATTTATTTGCGACGAATCACTATTAAAAACGGCTATTTCTGAGCCTCCGAGAGCCTCAATAGGGTTGTAAACCATTCTGCCTTGCTGTAACACACATAGGATGCATGCAGGGTTAGTGAAATAATACTGTAAATAAATATCACATGCAGATCAGAGGCATCGCTAATAGAATCGCAAAGTGGCACAATTGCACATAGTTGAGGTAGCATCACTATGAGGGGCCCCTATAGTGCCTGAAAAACACACCCTGGAGCTGGCAGCAGCAGGAGCCCATAAATTAGCTGAATAACACCCTGGAGTTGCGAGCAGCAGCAGGAACCCAAACAATGCTTTAAAGAGACACTGGAGTTGGCAGCAGGAGCCCAGAAATTGGATGAATCACACCCCGGAGTTGCAAGCAGCAGCAGGAGCCCAAACACGGCTTTAAAGAGACACTGGAGTTGGCTGCAGGAGCCCAAAAATTGGATGAATCACACCCTGGAGTTGCAAGCAGCAGCAGCAGGAGCCCAAGCATAGCTTGAAAGAGACACTGGAGTTGACTGCAGGAGGCCAAAAATTGGATGAATCACACCCTGGAGTTGCAAGCAGCAGCAGGAGCCCAAACATAGCTTGAAAGAGACACTGGAGTTGGCTGCAGGAGGCCAAGAATTGGATGAACCACACCCTGGAGTTGCAAGCAGCAGCAGGAGCCCAAACATAGCTTGAAAGAGACACTGGAGTTGGTTGCAGGAGCCCAAAAATTGGATGAATCACACCCTGGAGTTCTAAGCAGCAGCCCAAACATAGCTTGAAAGAGACACTGGAGATGGCAGCAGGAGGCCAAAAATTGGATGAATCACACCCTGAAGTTGGCAGCAGGAGCAGAAACAGTTGGCAGCAGCAGAAGCAGGAGCCCAAACATTGCTTGAAAGACACCCTGGAGTTGGCAGCAGCAGCAGGTTAGGCTGCTAAGTGCAGGTTTGGGATACCCTGCGGCCTAGTGTTTTGGCAGCAGGACAAAAACCAATTCAAAATGCAAAAGTTTGATTAAGCTGAGGAGCGACAAGCGTATTTTGTATAACAGATAGGCTGCAAAGTGCAGGTTTGGGATACCCTGCGGCCTAGTGTTTTGGCAGCAGGGCAAAAACCAATTCAAAATGCAATAGTTAGATTAGGCTGAGGATCAACAAGCGTATTTAGTATAACAGGCTGCTAAATGCAGGTTTGGGATGCCCATGTGGGCTGGTGTATTTAAAGCAGGACAAAAACCAATTCAAAATGCAATAGTTTGATTAAGCTAGGAATCAACAAGCGTATTTAGTATAACAGATAGGCTGCTAAGTGCAGGTTTGGGATACCGTGCGGCCTAGTGTTTTGGCAGCAGGACAAAAACCAATTCAAAATGCAATAGTTTGATTAAGCTGAGGATCAACAAGCGTATTTAGTATAACAGATAGGCTGCTAAGTGCAAGTTTTGGATACCCTGCGGCCTAGTGTTTTGGCAGCAGGACGAAAACCAATTCAGAATGCAATAGTTTGATTAAGCTGAGGAGCAACAAGCTTATTTTGTATAACAGACAGGCTGCAAAGTGCAGGTTTGAGATACCCTGCGGCCTAGTGTTTTGGCAGCAGGGCAAAAACCAATTCAAAATGCAATAGTTTGATTAAGCCGAGGATCAACAAGCGTATTTAGTATAACAGATAGGCTGCAAAGTGCAGGTTTGGGATACCCTGCGGCCTAGTGTTTTGGCAGCAGGACAAAAACCAATTCAAAATGCAATAGTTTGATTAAGCTGAGGATCAACAAGCGTATTTAGTAGAACAGATAGACTGCTAAGTGCAGGTTTAAGATACCCTGCGGCCTAGTGTTTTGGCAGCAGGACAAAAAACAATTCAGAATGCAATAGTTTGATTAAGCTGAGGATCAACAAGCGTATTTAGTATAACAGATAGGCTGCTAAGTGCAGGTTTGGGATACCCTGCGGCCTAGTGTTTTGGCAGCAGGACAAAAGCCAAATCAAAATGCAATAGTTTGATTAAGCTGAGGATCAACAAGTGTATTTAGTATGACAGATAGGCTGCTAAGTTCAGGTTTGGGATACCCTGCGGCCTAGTGTTTTGGCAACAGGACAAAAAACAATTCACAATGCAATAGTTTGATTAAGCTGAGGAGCATCAAGCGTATTTTCTATAACAGATAGGCTGCAAAGTGCAGGTTTGGGATACCCTGCGGCCTAGTGTTTTGGCAGCAGGACAAAAACCAAATCAAAATGCAATAGTTTGATTAAGCTGAGGATCAACAAGCGTATTTAGTATAACAGGCTGCAAAGTGCAGGTTTGGGATACCCTGCGGCCTAGTGTTTTGGCAGCAGGTTAAAAACCAATTCAAAATGCAATAGTTTGATTAAGCTGAGGAACAACAAGCGTATTTAGTATAACAGATAGGCTGCTAAGTGCAGGTTTGGGATACCCTGCGGCCTAGTGTTTTGGCAGCAGGACAAAAACCAAATCAAAATGCAATAGTTTGATTAAGCTGAGGATCAACAAGCGTATTTAGTAGAACAGATAGATTGCTAAGTGCAAATTTGGGATACCCTGCCGCCTAGTGTTTTGGCAGCAGGACAAAAACCAGTACAAACTGCAATAGTTTGATTAAGCTGAGGATCAACAAGCGTATTTAGTATAACAGATAGGCTGCTAAGTGCAGGTTTGGGATGCCCATGTGGGCTGGTGTATTTAAAGCAGGACAAAAACCAATTCAAAATGCAATAGTTTGATTAAGCTTAGGATCAACAAGCGTATTTAGTATGACAGATAGGCTGCTAAGTGCAGGTTTGGGATACCCTGCGGCCTAGTGTTTTGGCAGCAGGGCAAAAAACAATTCACAATGCAAAAGTTTGATTAAGCTGAGGAGCAACAAGCGTATTTTGTATAACAGGCTGCTAAGTGCAGGTTTGGGATACCCTGCGGCCTAGTGTTTTGGCAGCAGGACAAAAACCAAATCAAAATGCAATAGTTTGATTAAGCTGAGGATCAACAAGCGTATTTAGTATAACAGATAGGCTGCTAAGTGCAGGTTTGGGATACCCTGCGGCCTAGTGTTTTGGCAGCAGGACAAAAAACAATTCACAATGCAATAGTTTGATTAAGCTGAGGAGCAACAAGCGTATTTTGTATAACAGATAGGCTGCCAAGTGCAGGTTTGGGATACCCTGCGGCCTAGTGTTTGGCTGCAGGACAAAAACCAAATCAAAATGCAATAGTTTGATTAAGCTGAGGATCAACAAGCGTATTTAGTATAACAGATAGGCTTCTAAGTGCAGGTTTGGGATACCCTGCGGCCTAGTGTTTTGGCAGCAGGTTAAAAACCAAATCAAAATGCAATAGTTTAATTAGCTGAGGAACAACAAGCGTATTTAGTATAACAGATAGGCTTCTAAGTGCAGGTTTGGGATACCCTGCGGCCTAGTGTTTTGGCAGCAGGACAAAAACCAAATCAAAATGCAATAGTTTGATTAAGCTGAGGATCAACAAGCGTATTTAGTAGAACAGATAGACTGCTAAGTGCAAATTTGGGATACCCTGCCGCCTAGTGTTTTGGCAGCAGGACAAAAACCAGTACAAACTGCAATAGTTTGATTAAGCTGAGGATCAACAAGCGTATTTAGTATAACAGATAGGCTGCTAAGTGCAGGTTTGGGATGCCCATGTGGGCTGGTGTATTTAAAGCAGGACAAAAACCAATTCAAAATGCAATAGTTTGATTAAGCTTAGGATCAACAAGCGTATTTAGTATGACAGATAGGCTGCTAAGTGCAAATTTGGGATACCCTGCCGCCTAGTGTTTTGGCAGCAGGACAAAAACCAGTACAAACTGCAATAGTTTGATTAAGCTGAGGATCAACAAGCGTATTTAGTATAACAGATAGGCTGCTAAGTGCAGGTTTGGGATGCCCATGTGGGCTGGTGTATTTAAAGCAGGACAAAAACCAATTCACAATGCAAAAGTTTGATTAAGCTGAGGAGCAACAAGCGTATTTTGTATAACAGGCTGCTAAGTGCATGTTTGGGATACCCTGCGACCTAGTGTTTTGGCAGCAGGACAAAAACCAAATCAAAATGCAATAGTTTGATTAAGCTGAGGATCAACAAGCGTATTTAGTATAACAGATAGGCTGCTAAGTGCAGGTTTGGGATACCCTGCGGCCTAGTGTTTTGACAGCAGGTCAAAAACCAATTCAAAATGCAATAGTTTGATTAAGCTGAGGATCAACAAGCATATTTAGTATAACAGATAGGCTGCTAAGTGCAGGTTTGGGATACCCTGCGGCCTAGTGTTTTGGCAGCAGGACAAAAACCAAATCAAAATGCAATAGTTTGATTAAGCTGAGGATCAACAAGTGTATTTAGTATAACAGGTTGCTAAGTGCAGGTTTGGGATACCCTGCGGCCTAGTGTTTTGGCAGCAGGACAAAAACCAAATCAAAATGCAATAGTTTGATTAAGCTGAGGATCAACAGGCGTATTTAGTATAACAGGCTGCTAAGTGCAGGTTTGGGATACCCTGCGGCCTAGTGTTTTGGCAGCAGGTCAAAAACCAAATCAAAATGCAATAGTTTGATTAAGCTGAGGATCAACAAGCATATTTAGTATAACAGATAGGCTGCTAAGTGCAGGTTTGGGATACCCTGCGGCCTAGTGTTTTGGCAGCAGGACAAAAACCAAATCAAAATGCAATAGTTTGATTAAGCTGAGGATCAAAAAGCGTATTTAGTATGACAGATAGGCTGCTAAGTGCAGGTTTGGGATACCCTGCGGCCTAGTGTTTTGGCTGCAGGACAAAAACCAAATCAAAATGCAATAGTTTGATTAAGCTGAGGATCAACAAGCGTATTTAGTATAACAGGTAGGCTGCTAAGTGCAGGTTTGGGATACCCTGCGGCCTAGTGTTTTGGCAGCAGGTCAAAAACCAAATCAAAATGCAATAGTTTGATTAAGCTGAGGATCAAAAAGCGTATTTAGTATGACAGATAGGCTGCAAAGTGCAGGTTTGGAATACTCTGCGGCCTAGTGTTTTGGCAGCAGGACAAATACCAAATCAAAATGCAATAGTTTGATTAAGCTGAGGATCAACAAGTGTATTTAGTATAACAGGCTGCTAAGTGCAGGTTTGGGATACCCTGCGGCCTAGTGTTTTGGCAGCAGGTTAAAAACCAAATCAAAATGCAATAGTTTGATTAAGCTGGGGATCAACAAGCGTATTTAGTATAACAGATAGGCTGATAAGTGCAGGTTTGGGATACCCTGCGGCCTAGTGTTTTGGCAGGAGGTCAAAAACCAAATCAAAATGCAATAGTTTGATTAAGCTGAGGATCAACAAGCGTATTTAGTATAACAGGCTGCAAAGTGCAGGTTTGGGATACCCTGCGGCCTAGTGTTTTGGCAGCAGGACAAAAACCAAATCAAAATGCAATAGTTTGATTAAGCTGAGGATCAACAAGCGTATTTAGTATAACAGATAGGCTGCTAAGTGCAGGTTTGGGATACCCTGCGGCCTATTGTTTTGGCAGCAGGTCAAAAACCAAATCAAAATGCAATAGTTTGATTAAGCTGAGGATCAACAAGCGTATTTAGTATAACAGATAGGCTGCTAAGTGCAGGTTTGGGATACCCTGCGGCCTACTGTTTTGGCAGCAGGACAAAAACCAAATCAAACTGCAATAGTTTGGTTAAGCTGAGGATCAACAAGCATATTTAGTATAACAGATAGGCTGCAAAGTGCAGGTTTGGGATACCCTGTGGCCTAGTGTTTTGGCAGCAGGTCAAAAATCAAATCAAAATGCAATAGTTTGATTAAGCTGAGGATCAACAAGTGTATTTAGTATAACAGATAGGCTGCAAAGTGCAGGTTTGGGATACTCTGCGGCCTAGTGCTTTGGCAGCAGGACAAATACCAATTCAAAATGCAATAGTTTGATTAAGCTGAGGATCAACAAGCGTATTTTGTATAACAGATAGGCTGCTAAGTGCAGATTTGGGATACCCTGCGGCCTAGTGTTTTGGCAGCAGGTCAAAAACCAAATCAAAATGCAATAGTTTGATTAAGCTGAGGATCAACAAGCGTATTTAGTATAACAGATAGGCTGCTAAGTGCAGGTTTGGGATACCCTGCGGCCTAGTGTTTTTGCAGCAGGACAAAAACCAAATCAAAATGCAATAGTTTGATTAAGCTGAGGATCAACAAGTGTATTTAGTATAACAGATAGGCTGCAAAGTGCAGGTTTGGGATACCCTGCGGCCTAGTGTTTTGGCAGCAGGACAAAAGCCAATTCAAAATGCAATAGTTTCATTAAGGTGAGGATCAACAAGCGTATTTAGTATAACAGATAGGCTGCTAAGTGCAGGTTTGGGATACCCTGCAGCCTAGTGTTTTGGCAGCAGGACAAAAACCAAATCAAAATGCAATAGTTTGATTAAGCTGAGGATCAACAAGCATATTTAGTATAACAGATAGGCTGCTAAGTGCAGGTTTGGGATACCCTGCGGCCTAGTGTTTTGGCAGCAGGTCAAAAACCAATTCAAAATGCAATAGTTTGATTAAGCTGAGGATCAACAAGTGCATTTAGCATAACAGATAGGGTGCTACGTGCAGGTTTGGGATGCCCATGTGGGCCGGTGTATTTAAAGCAGGACAAAAACCAATTCAAAATGCAATAGTTTGATTAAGCTGAGGATCAACAAGCGTATTTAGTATAACAGATAGGGTGCTACGTGCAGGTTTGGGATACCCTGCTGCCTAGTGTTTTGGCAGCAGGACAAAAACCAATTGAAAATGCAATTGTTTGATTAAGCCGAGGATCAACAAGCGTATTTGGTATAACAGATAGGCTGCTAAGTGCAGGTTTGGGATGCCCATGTGGGCTGGTGTATTTAAAGCAGACCAAAAAATATTTAAACTAAATTAAAACTTATCCAGTTTTTAGAAATGCTTGTGTGTAACAGATAGGATGAAATAAGCCACTGCATAGATGGGATGCACAGTGGCATGGCAGATTTACAGCACAAAGCACACCAATTTAAAAGTGATCAAAACTAAATTAAAACTAATCCAGTGTTTAGAAATGCTTGTGTGTAACAGATATGGTTAAATAAGCCACTGCATAGATGGGATGCACAGTGTCAAGGCAGATTTACAGCACAAAGAATTGAAATTTAATTGAAAACTGATCTGGCTAATGAAAAAAAAAAAAATTCACTGTCACTTCTTTGCTGTTCTATGATCGTTCCGTTTTTTCCCTATCTTTCCCTGGCTCTGTCTGCCTCTCTGACTCTCCCTACCTATCTCTAACTCTCTGTCCCTGTCTGTAACCAGCTGTGCTCTGGCCACAATAGAACGCTGAAATGCGCACAAGGAATATGGCCGCCGGTTTATATACCACGGTGACGTCACCGGGCTTCCTGGCTGCATGTGACTTTCCCATGATACCTTGCCCCAGGGGATATGTCCGGACATGTGCTTCCACCATTTTAGAATGCCTGTAATTGAAATAAATGGAGTTTAAAGGAAAACTTCGATTGATCGAATCGCGGGGAAATTCGGATTCGTTAAGAATCGAATTTTTCATGAAATTCGGAACGAATCCAGGTTCGTCCGGATCGATTCGCTCATCCCTAATTGCTACTATAGGGAGACAATGGGTCAGTTTAGTTCACAATACACCATGGGACTCCAGCAGGGTTGGCCTTAGGTTGAGTGGTACCCGTGCAAAATTTTAGGAAAATGTGAGGGGAGATATTGGTACATCTTTTGGAGCAAATGTGTGTGTGGGGGTGTGTTGTCATACCTTACATCGCTCCCCCGCCATAACCCTACATCCAGCGGATGGTCAGGGCCTATGGATGCCAGCTGTATATAAGCCACGCCCACCCATCAGAAGCAGGGAAGCTGGAGCACGATCAGTGGCGTGCTGTAAGCTATGGACTTTTCTTTTACCAGCGCCCCCCCCCCCCCACACACACAAACACAAGAAAAGCCCACACCAGCGCTAGGGCTATGGTATCACAAACAGCAGTGCAGGAGTGATGTAAGATATAGACTTTATGTTTGTATGTGTGTGTGTGTGTGTGTGTATGTGAGTAGGCGGACATTGGCGGACCATCAGGAGGCAAGTGTAACTGCTTATTGCCTGCCTGCTGGTCTTCTATTTCCCACTGCACTCCCTAAACATACACATGTGTGTTTGTGGGGGGGGGGGGGGGGGGGGTTCTGCCACCTGTTAGAGGGACATTGGGGGGATTCTGCACACTGCATGTTAGAGAGGTATTGGGAGGATTCTGCAGACCAGCAGTGATAGCCTGTGCGGGATGGAAGGTTAGTATAGTGTTTTTTATTTTTGACTGAAGTATGACTTTAAGATTTACAGATTGACATTTTACTTTAAATATCAAGTCAAATAAACTGTCACACTTCCTCCTTTTACTAAATTATACCTTATAATTTGAGCAGTGGTCTAGTTGTAAGAAACCGATCCTGTGACCGAAGGGTGACAGGTTCGACTCCCGGCTGGGACTAAAGTCCAAATTGGGATTCCCCGGGGCAAGAATCAAAACCTGGGATAGTGAAAATCACACGGATACCAGGAGTATGACCAATCCCCTCCATGCCAGTCTCTGTGTGTAAGTAGAGCAGTTCTGTGAATTTATTAGCACAGCCTACAGCACTGATTGGACAAGAGCATGCACATGCACCATAGAATCAGTGAATCAGTAAAAAGGTGAGGCTACTTCCAAGAGGGAAGGATGCCTGCTCTAAGTGGCAGATACTTCCCTTTCTGGTTCCATAGCCCCGATCCATCCGGCAAATCAAGAGGGGCATCGATAGCAATACATAAGTCTATGCCTTATACAGAGATCGAACAGCTGGTTGACCCTGAGGGGAGGTTTATCTTTGTAAAGGTGTTGATACACCACAGAAAGTACACACTTGCTAACCTCTACCTCCCGAATCATGATCAGGTGGTGACACTTCAGAGATACTTGAGAAAACTGGAGGATTTCATGGAGGGGGTTGTGATTTTGGGGGGAGACTTCAACCTGGCGCTGAACCCCTCCTTGGATAAATCTGCAGGCAGATCCTCAGTGTCCCTCGGGAAGCTGCAGTCTCTGCAGAAGACCTTATATAACCTGCAATTGATGGATGTCTGGAGACTGGAGCATGGCCCGGCTAGAGACTACACATATTTTTCACCCGTACATGGCTCGTATAGTCGCATTGACTATATACTACTTAGCCATCACGCCTTGCAATGGCACCCCAAAACTAGTATGGGCCCCTTCCTTTGGTCAGACCACGCACCGATCTTCGTCTCCCTGGACTTGCCCGGCGCTGCCCCTGGACAGTGGAGCTGGTGCCTAAATGACAACCTACTCAGAGACACGGTCTGTTTGGGCAAGGTCCGGGAGGCAATAGTCAATTTTGCCGCTGATCATGCACGAGATGACTGCTCCCCCACAGTCCAGTGGGAGGCTCTCAAATGTGTGCTTAGGGGGATCTTCATCCAGGAAGGCTCAAGGTTGAAGCGAGAGAGGTCAACATTGATTACCAAAACGCTACAAAACATACATGATTTGGAATCTAAACACAAGATGACTCCATCCCCTGAGCTACTTTCCGAGCTGTCGGATGCGAGCCACGATGTATGAGCACGCAAATAAATGCGGTAAGCTTTTAGCCAGGTCTTTTAGGGACAGAACTACAATGTCCTTCGTTCCGTGAATTAACCCTTTCGCTGCCAGCCTACCTGGAGTTTTTGTCACCCTTGGTGCCAGACCATTTTGCACTATTTTGCGCTCCCCATGTTCAAATGTGATTTTTGAAGGGATTTCCAGGGATTTCCCAGGAAAATGATATATTGTTTTTTTCAGCAGAGTCTGGGCTTTAACATGAAATGTCTTGTTTGTAATTTTTTAGGTGTATTCTCAATACTTTTGGGTGAAATATGTGCAAAAAAATTAAAAAAAAAATCTATTTTTTGCAATTTGTAGTGTTTTTTGTAATAAAAAATGTAAGTTTGTCAATAAAATCTTATTGCATGTGAAACCCCAATTAATCCCGGTCACAGCGTTACCACATATGTATTGGTAGACACCCTTTCCTGCCCAGGAGACTCCCCCAAACTGAAACAGCGCTTTAGGAGATTTTGCACCGCGCTAAGCGTACCTTGCTGTCTTTCCAGAAAAAGAACCCTTTAAATTTGAAATACCCCCATAAACTATATATTCTCTGGAAGTATACACCTCAGGCTTTCTAGGCATACCAGGTTTGTTGACATGGGCGCAATTTTCTGGAAGTAATCCCTCAATCAATTCTTTGGTTGCACAGAGTTTCCCATAAAAAGAATAAAAAAGAAGAATCAAAGCCACATTTTCCTAAAAAAAACTATATGCCAACAGAAGTAAAATCTGAAAAAGCAACATCCCCCGAACAGAACAATACCCAACATGCATAGGTACTGTCAAGGGAAGAGTTGCCAAACACCCCAAAGTAAAGCATGCGCATAACGGTAATTTTACTTAAAAATTTCAGCTCTGCAGACAAAGTGCGCACCTTGCGATTTTCAACCAAAACAACCCTTTAAATTTAGAATATCCCCATAAACCATATATTCCCTGAAAGTACACATGTTAAGCTTTCTAAGAGTACTGAGCTTGTTGTAGTTGGCTCATCTTTCTGGAAGTAATCCATTGAAGAATTCTTAGGTTGCACAGGGTTTCCCTAAAAACAATTATAAAAAAAGCAGGGGGACCCCTTTTTTTGGGGGAATTTTAAGGGTTAGGGTTATTCCAAAAAAAATGGGCCACCTACATCATTTTTATTTTTAAGGGTTAGCCTAACCCTAACACTTAAAAAAAAAAAAAATGACGCAGGGAGGGGGGGGGGGCTTTTTTTTTGGAATTTTAAGGGTTAGGGTTATTTAAAAAAAAATGGGTCCCCCCGGGAGGGGGGACCGTACGTAATTTTTTTTTTTAAGGGTTAGGGTTAGCCTAACCCTAACCCTTAAAAAAATTTTTTTGAATTTTTTTTTTAATTTTAAGGGTTAGGGTTAGGCTAACCCTAACCCGTAAAAATAAAAGAAAATACTTTTTTTTTATTTTAAGGGTTAGGGTTAGGCTAACCCTAATCCTTAAAAATAAAAAAAATGACGTAGAGGGGAACCCATTTATTTTTTAATTTTAAGTGTTAGGGTTAAGCTAACCCTAACCCTTAAAAATAAAATAAAAATAACGTAAGGTCCCCCCTCCCAGGGGGGGGGGGGAAACCCATTTTTTTTTAATTTTAAGGGTTAGGGTTAGGGTTAGGCTAACCCTAACCCTTAAAATTAAAAAACAAATGACGTAGGGTCCCCCTTACCCGTCATAACCAGCCGGGACCAGCTATGGGGGCTTGTAGGAACAGAGTGGAGGGGCCAGCTTTTGTGGCCTCCCACCCTGCAGCCTACAAGCCCACATACCCTGTGTGGGCCCGGGCTCTTCTGGCCCCCCCTGGGCTTTGGGGAGGCAGGTAATTAGGGGTGAGGGGGTTAATGGCAAGCCACCCGCTAGTTGCAGGTGACTTGCCAGCCCCTAGCCTTGTGAACTGGTATAAGGGGTCTCATGGACCCCTTACCAGTTCACAAAGGGTTAACAGTAAAAAAAAAGACAGACACAAAATTTTTATTTATTAAAAAAAAAAAAACTTTACTCACCTCACCCGATTGTCAGCTCCTGTGTTCATCAGCTGTCAGATGCCCTGGTGATCGCTGGCCAGAGGAGGGGGGGGGGCAGGGGATCAGAGCATCCCCTGCCCCTCCACTGCTCTGCCCAGCGATCACCAGGGCATCTGACAGCTGAGCCGAGGAGAGGCAGCAAGACGCCCAGGAGTGACGTCATAAGCCCCACCCCCAAAGGGTTTTTTTTACAGTTAGCAGCTGCTGCTGCCAAACGGGGGGGGCTATTCCGGGGGCTCTCCTGGAGCCATCCGACCCCCCACGGGGGATTGGATGGCACCAAATTAAAGAGGAGACCCGGCCGGATCCAACGAGGGGTCAGGTGAGTATTTTTTATTTTTATTTTTTTTACTAGCAGGGGGGAAAGTCAAGCACGTAGATTCTACGTGCTTGGCACTTAAGTGGAGTAGAAGCAAGCACGTAGAAACTACGTGCTTGGCACTGAAAGGGTTAAGGCAAAAGGAGGGGAGAGTATTTTGGACCCAGCTAAGATTCCGAAGGTGTTCAGAGACTTCTACAGCGATCTATATAACCTCCAGCTGACAAAGGTCTTGACGATGGAGCTAGACTCGGGTATACAGGACTACATAGCCGAGACTCCACTTCCAGTGATCCCTGAGGACTCCTCAATGGAGCTGGTCCCCTTTGCGACGTGGGAGGTTCTGAGAGACATCAAAGAGGCGCCCGCCAGGCGAGACCCTGGCGGAATGCCTCGTGCCCTTCCTAACGAGGGCCTTTAACCATGTGGGAGGGAACAGCCCCTTTCCAAAGCAGGCCTTGGAAGCCGCAATAGCTGTAATCCCGAAGCCAGACAAAGATCCGTCAGTATGTGGCAGTTACAGGCCCATTTCCCTACTGAACGTTGATTTAAAGCTGTTTGCTAAAATGATAGCCACCAGGCTCCAACCATTGATCCCGCACCTGATTCACTTGGACCAGGTAGGCTTCGTCCCGGGCGGAGAGGCTAGGGATAATACAAACAAGCTATTGAACATTATTTCCTACATCTGAGACAGGGGAATACCAGCATGCCTGTTGGCATGTGACGCAGAAAAGGCGTTCGATAGAGTGAGCTGGCGCTTCCTCCGAGCCACTCTGGAACAGATCGGCCTAGGCCCCAATATCACCTCCAAGATTATGGCGCTATACCAGGGCCTGACGGCACGAGTCAGAGCCAACGGCATCTTGTCAGATCCCTTCGACATCGCAAACGGCACCCGTCAGGGTTGCCCCCTCTCACCCCTGCTGTACATCCGGACCATGGAGTACCTGGCAATAGTGATCAGGAATAATCCTGACATCAAAGGGGTTACGTGCGAGAGACAGCAATAAAAAATGTTGATTTTTGCTGACGACCTGCTTCTTCACCTGACTTCTCCAAATGTGCCATTCCCCGTGGTTCTCAAGGAATTTGAGCTCTTTGGCCAACTGTCAAACTTTCGGGTCAACTATACAAAGTCAGAGGCGCTGAACCTCACCCTACCCCAACACCAAGTGGACAACCTCAGGAGTAGCTTCCCGTTCAGGTGGCAACCAGCCGCAATAAAGTACCTGGTGATTCATGTAACTTCTAATCTAAATGATCTGTTTGACCTAAATTTCAAAAGAACTCAAGTCCAAGGTTACCCAGAGTCTTTCGAAATTTGATAGAGGACGATATTCTTGGTTTGGAAGAATCAGCATCTTGAAAATGGATATTCTCCCTAGATTCGTGTACTTATTCCAGACCATCCCTATAGTCCTCCCGGGACACTTCCTCAAATCCATCCAATCGCTCTTTCTGAAATTAATTTGGGGCTCTCGGAAGCCGCGTGTCTGGTTTGATGTGTTGGTGAGACCCAAGGGTGCCGGGGGTACCGGAGCGCCCGACCTGAGGCTCTATCATGCAGCTTCGGTCCTAATGAGACTAATCGATTGGAGGTATAGGGGGGGAAGCTCTGGGTTCAACTGGAATGAGACCTTGTAGGCTTTAACCCGAGTGTGCTCCCGTGGATACCCATACCAGGCAAGAGGGATCTTCCCTTCTCGACTCAGCATTTTACATCCATTTGGGCTAGGATTCAGAGGCAGGGAGAACTGGTGGGCAGCTCGGGCCCCCTGACGCCATTGTTTAACAACCCAGAGTTCACCCCGGGACAGCGGACTGCTCGGTTCCTGATTTGGCGGGAATCGGAGGATACTAGACTAAGAGATGTTCTGGTGGGGGGGAGCTTGCCCTCCCTGACGGAGCTTGAGGCACGCAACGAGGGGCACCGGGTGTCATGACTTCTTTATCACCAACTTGCAGCCTTCTTTGCCTCGGGAGGGCGCCTAGCTGGCGCCTCTCGTACAATGACCCCAATGGAGGAATACCTTGCGCAGCCTCAAGCGCCAGATCATGTGATATCAAGATTTTACGCCCTGCTAGTTGCCTCCAGGCATGCCTCGACACTGGGCTTCCTCACAAAATGGGAGAGAGACCTGGGGATTTCCATCACCAGTGAGAAGGCCTGAAAATTTTTTGCGCTGACACACGGTCTCTCAAGTGACAGCTCGGCTTGGGAAAAGCCAAAAAAATCCTCACGAGATGGTACAGGTGCCCAACGGACACTGCAATCTTCTCTCCAAGTGAGACGGGTGCGTGCTGGAGATGTGCCGCGTCCCGGGGGGGACATTCTCCACATATGGTGGGATTGCCCCAGAATGAAGAAGCTCTGGGACGCCGTCTTCCAAATACACGCAAAGTTGGAGGACGCAGATGTCCCGAACAGGCCTGAGATTGCCCTTTTGTCCCTGATACTGGGTCCACTGTCCAGGGCAAAGAGGGGCATCCTCAAGCACTTCCTGACAGCGGTGAGGATGATCATACCCAGACATTGGAAGTCCCCGGTGCCTCCCAGCCTAACGGAGTGGTTCGTGGAAATGGACCACATACGGAAAATGGAGGACTTGATATCGGAGGACAGATGCACCACGGAGGCGTACCTGTCAACCTGGACGGCTTGGATCATGTATAGAGAATCGGACGCAGCGAAAGCCCTTTTGGCAGCAAATGCATAAGGGGTTTGGGGCGGCTCTCGCCGCCGCTGCGGGGCCGAGTGGACGAGATGGTGCCACCTGACCGGGGGCTGGGGCTGACTACTCCTCTCCCTGACTACCCCCCTCTTGTTCCCTTAAAGGTTCCCCTCGCCTCACGCTTTAGACGTCTAACACCTCCCATTTGAGCGTCTTCCCTCCTCCCATGGCACTTTTGATGCTGCGCTCTCCTCAGTGGCCTCGCGGTTTGCCCGCTTCGACCCCCCTTCCCCCCTCTATGAGCTGACGTTTGGCTGGGGCCACCTTTGCCTGCGCCGTCCCCTCCTGGTTGCCTGGTGCCCCCTTGGTGGTGCCTGGAGGCTGGGGGAGGGACAGGCCCTCGTAGAGGCTAATGGGACGAGTCGGCGGGTTGGGGGGCTGGCTGTCTGGCGACAGGGGGGGTGGAGCGTGATGTGCTTCTGAACTTGGAGAGGATGATAGAGTGCCTCCCTCTTTCACGCCCCCTGTACTCCCTGTGTGTTTATTATAATCCACGGAAGAATTGAATTCAGAAGCAACAGATTTGCCCGTACAGTGGATATTTCGATCGCAGCGGGGTGTGGGCGATGGGACACGGGAGTCAGACTTGCCTGGTTGGGCGGCCTGGCCTACGCTCCCGATGGCGCCTCTTATTGGAGGCGGGCGGGGGGTGGGCCAGCGCCGGCACACTCCTGGGCATGCTGAGGAGGTTGGTGATTGACTTGCCCCCCATATTTGTTTACCTACCTCCCATGTATTCATTCCTTATGTCTGTGTATGCTTGTACTTTTGGATTTCTTGTGTGTTTATTTTTTCTTTTTTTTCTCTTTTCCCTGTTAAAACATTCAATAAAGAGAGATTAAACTAAAAAGGTGAGGCTAATTGGGATCTCCTTATAGATGTGGATCTTTTCTAAGGATGGCACATCATTCCGGCCTCGGCCCTTACATGCCTCTCGTGGTAATGCAGGAATGCAGCTTGTTTGAGCTCCGTACAGCAAAGCTCCTTTTTCTAAGCTGTGCATGCTGATCCTTTAATGCACATTTAATTAAAATGAAAAGCCCATTACGCAGGACGCCTGTTGCTCTTGACAAAATGTCCAGAGTGTTTCAAGGAATCATCATTGTTATCAGCGATCAATGCGGTATTGTTAGCAAATGCCGCCATCAATATGAGACTGACAGGCGCTTAGCGCTGAAGTGCCGGAAAACACATACGTACCCTTGTTTATGCAAATCAATTCTCCAAACTATATTTAGCTCCGATTTGTTGTTAGAAATGAAAAAAAATCCCAACAAAAATGGACATTTAAATTGAACAGCCCGTGTATAGAAAAATAAAAAATAAGGATAAGAAATAGATAAGAAGCGCCACTGTAAAGCAGATCTCATGACTATAAACAATAAACACAGAGCAAGACTTTTAAATTAAATGTCCAGAAATTGTTAAATGTCCACAGTTAATATTTCATAATTCAGGCTTTAGCCAACTTCCATGAAATTTCCATGTGGTTTTCCCAAGATACATGCGGTTAAAATAACATCATGGTGAAATCTAGGGGTAATCCACTTCAAATCTCAACCTAGTGCCCACCACCTGTATCAATTACTCTTACCAGATGGTGCACCGATATTGCATTCCAAATATTCCACCCTATTTCCTACCCATGCCTCAATGAGGGGGCGTGGCCTAATTTATCAACTGCTTTCTGCGCGGGTTATTCTCCTAAAAACCTTTTACGTTCATCAGATCTCATGACTGCCTACCTGATTTCCGGACCCTTTATCTTAGTTAGTGCAGAAAACAAGCAGACCCCCACCAAAAATAGGCAACTCGATCTTATATTATTTTTGATTTAACTTCAGAAACCTTAAAAGTTTTGCTGCCCATGGTCAAGGAATTAAAGATGCACAGGCAGGCTTGGACTGATCCACAGGAGAACAAGTGCATCTCCTGATGGGCCCCTGAGTTTAAGATTTCTATCCCCAAAGGGTGCCCTACTTTGTGGACCTTGGTGCCCACAGCCCGGGCAGTCTGTCAGTTAAACGCCAGGGAATAATAGGGTCTGCTATTTCTTAGTTTAGTTCCCTGTGTACAGCCCCAGTGCTCTATCAATGCTGCACAGGTTGCACCATAAGTTTTTATGGTTTCTATGATAGGAGCAGCACTAGGCAATGCTGCACAGGTTGCACCATAAGTTTTTATGGTTTCTATGATAGGAGCAGCACTAGGCAATGCTAGATTTAAAATGGGAGTCCAGACAAGGACACAGAAAAACATATTTACCTTTGTGTTTTTGTTATAGTTTGGTTGTCCAGTGGACAACTTGCCGTTCACAAGATCGAGTCTCACTGTGTTATTGCTCACTGGGAACCTCCAGGATGAACGACCACCCACCCGCCCATTTCAATCAAAGTGATTGGCCAAGCCCACTTCATTCACTGCAATGAAGAGGGTGTCCCAGGCCTTAAAATTAAAATGATCAGGATCAGGGCCCACAGCGCTTACTCTCACCAGTGACCCAGATTGGAAGTGCTAACGTCACTGTGACTGATGTGACTGACACAGAGTCCGTTCTACTGGGGGCGAAAAGCAACCCAGTTGTTAGGCTGTGGGGGCCAGGAAAAGGTGAGTTTTTCTGTGACCCAGGGCAGGGTTTCACACAGCAGGGGAATCCAGATTTTATATGCCCCCAGGGGAAGGCCAAAGGTTGGCACTGGAGTCTTTTAAACTGCTTTTTTCTTGGGCTGCTCTGAACCATGCTTCTAGGTTATAATCGTTACTAGGGTGAAGCTCTGTTTGACCTGAATCAAATGATGATGACCAGATAGGAAAACCTTGGTAACTGTAACCACAATATAGTTGTATTCAACATAAATTGTAAGAAACATTTTGGGAAGGCAAAAACACTGAATTTTAGGAAGGAGTGCTTTAAATCAGTTGAGAGTACCAACATTGCAAAATGTATTCCTATGAGTAACAAATATAAGCAACTAAAATTATACCTCTCTTGGCTGACACCTGCAGTTAAACGGGCTATAAAGAAAATGGTGTTTAAAAATTACAAGGCTCTCAGCAATAACCCTTAAAAACTATAAAGCGGTTAATAAAGCATGTGTCAGAACACCGGGTGTGAACCCTGATTGCGGAGACTGCAACACTGCTCACCTCTCGACCGGGAAGCCTGGAATCTAAGGACCAACCTGGTATTCACTAGAGCCTCTGATGGTGAGGATAGACTGGGCTGCAGGAAGGCCCCAGGTCAGGCAACCTAGGAGTGGGTTTTGCAGAATTCCGGGTAGGAGACAGACCAGAGCTGATCTGGGAGTGTGAGGCAGGCTGAAGTCGTGGGCTGGCAGATCTGGATCAAAGTCGAGAAACAAGCAGAGGTCGTGGGCAGGCAGATCAGGATCGTGGTCACAAAACAAAGCCGAAGTCGTCAGGAAAGCAGGATCGTAGTCAGAAGCAAGCCGGGTCGGTACACAGGAAGGAATCACAGGAATTCAGGAGCATGCAGGAAAAGACCAACTGGCAATTGAGGACAGGCCTAGTCTGTTTTTATAGGCCCCTGCACATGCTCAGTAGTGAGGACTCACAGGCGGCCTCTGCTGGTCAACAGGAGGAACAGTCCTGGTTCTCCGGCATAGACGAACAGGCGCCCTCTGCTGGACTACAGAGGGAACAGTCCTGGTTCTCCGGCATAGACGAACAGGCGCCCTCTGCTGGACTACAGAGGGAACAGTCCTGGTTCTCTGACATTGCCCCCCCCTTAAGGGAGGCCTACGGCCGACTCTAGGGCCAGGTTTCTCGGGATGGGACCTATGAAAGTCCCTAATCAGACGAGGAGCATGGACATTCCTAGACGGCTCCCAAGAACTCTCTTCGATTCCATAATTCTTCCATTTAATTAAATATTGAAGACCCATACCTCTGCGACGGGCATCCAAAATTTGCTCCACCTCATATTCTTCTGATTCATCCTCAATCAGAGACTCAGAACCGTCATCTAAGGTTTCGGAAACTGGTGCAGGTTTAAGTAAAGAGACATGGAACACTGGATGGATGCGGAGGGAGGCCGGTAAGCGAAGTTCCACGGCCACTGCGTTAATAAGCCTCTTAACGAGAAATGGACCAATAAATTTAGGGCCCAGCTTCTTAGAAGGACAACGTAGCTTAAGGTCTCGGGTGGACAGCCAGACTTTGTCACCGACAGCATATACTGGGGAGGCCTGACGATGACGATCGGCACTCCTTTTGTACTGTTCCTGGGCTTTGAGAAGACATTCCCTTAACTCACGATGTGTCTCTGCCAAGAAAGAGGCCAAGTCCTGGGCAGCGGGTAAGTTCACCTCTTTAGGCATGTCTGGCAAGATATTGGGATGAAAACCGAAATTTGCGAAGAATGGCGATCTGGCAGTGGAACTGTGACAGGAGTTATTGTATGCAAACTCAGCCAGAGGTAGGAGCCGATACCAATCATCTTGCAGGGCAGAAGAATAACAACGTAAATATTGTTCAAGCGTCTGGTTGGTACGTTCTGATTGCCCATTCGACTGAGGATGATAGGCAGATGAATGAGCCAGAGAAATTTGGAGCGCTTCACACAGACGGGACCAAAACCGCGACGTAAACTGAGATCCTCGATCGGAGACAATTTCGGTGGGTATACCATGAAGCCGGACCACCTCCCTGATGAACACTTGAGCGAGTATAGGCGCGGACGGAATACCCGCTAAGGGAATAAAATGAGACATTTTAGAAAATCTATCAACCACCATTAAGATGGTGGTAAATCCCTCAGAGGGAGGTAATTCCACGATGAAGTCCATGGAGATGTGGGACCATGGTCTTTCAGGCACTGGCAGGGGAAGAAGTAACCCCACAGGCTTGTGAGAAGAACCCTTACTTCGGGCACAATTCCGGCAGAGATTGATAAAGGAAACACAGTCTTTCTTCAAGGAAGGCCACCAAAAGTGCCGACGGATCAACTCCAAGGTCTTGTGTAGTCCAAAGTGCCCTGCCAAGGGGTGGTCATGAAAAGTCTGTAAAACCGCAGTTCTGGTAGACCTAGGTACAACTATCTTGCCTTGATGGATAAATAAACCGTCAGAGCAAGGCAGGTCTTCACAATCCTCAAGTGGTAATTCCGAGGAGGCTCTCCGGATCTGAGAGATGAGTTCGGATTCTAATACCAAGAAATGTCCTTCAGGGAGGATTGGTAGTTCCGAGGAATCAGTCTCATCCAAAGTGTCTGGAAGCGGCAATCGGGACAGAGCGTCAGGCTTGGTGTTACGGCTGCCCGGTCGATAGGTAACGTGAAAATTAAAGCGGGAGAAAAACAGGGACCAACGTGCCTGACGAGGTTTTAATTGTTTGGCAGAACATAGATATTCCAGGTTTCTGTGATCAGTCAGGATCAGAATAGGATGAACTGCTCCCTCTAACAGGTACCGCCATTCCTCAAGAGCCAATTTAATGGATAGCAGTTCTCGGTCTCCTACGTCATACAGGCGTTCAGTAGCTGACAATTTGCGAGAAAAGAAGGCGACCGGATGCAGAACGGCCTTCTCCCCTGAACGTTGCGATAGGACGGCCCCCACAGCAATGGATGAGGCATCAACCTCCAAGATGAATGGTAAGGAAGAGTCCGGGTGCGTGAGAACAGGGGCAGAAGTGAAGCATTCCTTTAAGGTCTGAAAGGCTTGCTGAGCAGATTCAGTCCATACAAAGGTCTTGTCTCTCTTTGTTAGATCCGTGATAGGCCGGACTATGGCAGAGAAGTTACGGATAAACCGGCGATAAAAATTGGCAAATCCAATGAATCTCTGGACCTCCTTTCGGGAGGTAGGTGCTGGCCAATCAAGTACAGCCGAAACCTTACTAGGGTCCATGGAGAACCCCTGATCCGAGATGAGGACCCCCAGAAAAGAGATGGATGCTTTTTCAAATTCGCACTTCTCTAACTTGGCAAAGAGTTGATGTGCCCGAAGTCGTGAGAGTACTGTTCGCACATGTTCCCGATGTTCGGCCAGGTTTTCAGAAAAGACAAGAATGTCATCCAAGTACACAATGACAAAAATATCAAGTAGGTCCCTAAAAATGTCATTGACCAAGTGTTGGAAGGTTGCCGGGGCATTGCACAAACCGAAAGGCATGACAAGATATTCAAAGTGTCCGTAACGAGTTCGAAATGCCGTTTTCCACTCATCCCCTTCTCTTATCCGGACGAGGTTGTATGCCCCCCTAAGGTCAAGCTTGGTAAAAATCTGTCCAGTTTTAAGGCGCTGAAAGAGGTCTGAAATCAAGGGTAGAGGGTAGCGATTCTTGACAGTGACCTTGTTCAGTTCCCTGTAGTCGATACAGGGCCGTAAGGAACCATCTTTCTTGCCTACAAAGAAAATACCAGCACCTGCGGGGGAAGTGGAAGGCCGAATAAAACCCTTCTTCAAATTTTCATCCAGATACTGACGAAGGGTTAACAACTCCGGATCGGATAGCGGGTAAATCCTGCCAAAAGGGATGGATGCCCCTGGCAAAAGTTCAATTGGGCAATCATAAGACCGATGGGGAGGAAGAGTGTCGGCTCCCTTTTTGTCAAAGACATCCCTAAAGTCCATATAGGCTTCAGGTAAGCTTTGAAGATCCTGTTCCTTGGCAGAATCAGTCAGAGCTAGTTGGTACCTGGTAGTAGAATTGGAAAAGCAGGCATGAAGACAATAAGGAGACTCGAAGCGCACTGTACCCGTAGACCAATTTATTGAAGGGTTATGTGCCAATAACCATGGTAAACCCAAAATGACAGGAAAAGCAGGGGATGGTATGAGATCAAAACTTAGCCATTCAAAATGATCAGGATTAATGCATGCTGATAAGGACAAAGTTTGTAAAGTAATAGGACCGTTCTTGAGCAGGGAACCATCAGCCAAGGAAATGGTAAGTAGAAAGGGGCGTTGTCTGAAAGGAATGTCATGGGTCCTTGCAAATTCTAGGTCCATGAAGCAGCTGCAGGCTCCAGAGTCGATAATGGCTGCCACCTCAATTTTTCTTCCGGGCAACTGAAGACAGAGCGAAACAGAAACATGATTAGCACCAGAAAGCAGGAGGGAGCCCGAACAATGTCTAGTAGGTAACCTCCTACCTGGAGGACGGATGGGGCATCTATAGAGGAAGTGGCCGGCTTCCCCGCAGTAAAGGCACAGATTGTGCTGGCGTCTGCGAAGGCGTTCCTCAGATGTCAGTGAGGGGCGAGAAACCCCGAGTTGCATCGGCTCCAAACCACTGTTAATAGCAGTGGAGGATGGAGAGGAGCTGGGAGCATCGGCACGAGGAGGATCCAAATGGAGCGACTGAGGATTACTTTTCTCAAGACGACGTTCTCTTAGTCTCCTATCAATCTTGATGGAGAGTTTGATCAATTCCTCCAGAGATGCGGGCAGATCGGAACGAGCCAGTTCATCTTTGACAGAATCGGCCAGACCCAAACGGAACTGATGACAGAGTGCAGGGTCATTCCAAAGAGTCTCAGTACTCCAGCAACGGAATTCTGCCACATACTCCTCGACAGGACGGCGTCCCTGGATAAGGGTCCGAAGCACAGCCTCAGCTGAAGCTATGCGCCCAGGGTCGTCATACATAGTCCCCATAGCATTAAAGAAGGACTCCAGAGAGGATATGATAGGGTTTGATTGTTCAAGTAAACGATGAGCCCAAATCTGAGGGTTCCCCAGCAGCAAGGAGATAACAGTCTTAACCCTGATGACCTCTGTGGGGTAAGTCCGGGGTTGGAGCTCAAACAGCAACTGGCAACTATTCTTAAACGATCGAAAACGGTTGCGATCGCCAGAAAAACGTTCAGGCAAAGGTATGCGAGGTTCAAAGGTACTGGGTACAGAGCTGGCATTGTCGGCAGCTGCAGGCATAACGGAGGCTGATGGCGGGACAGGGTTAGTAGCGGCAGGAAGGCTGGCTTGCAGTGTATCCAAGCGGGACTCCAGCTGTAAAAATCCACCATGTAGATTGCCCACCGCCTGTGTCAGAGCGGTCATCTGCTGAGCCAAAGCGTCAAAAGCCGGGTGATCTCCGCCAGAGCTCCTTATTGGCCAGTTGGTACTGTCAGAACACCGGGTGTGAACCCTGATTGCGGAGACTGCAACACTGCTCACCTCTCGACCGGGAAGCCTGGAATCTAAGGACCAACCTGGTATTCACTAGAGCCTCTGATGGTGAGGATAGACTGGGCTGCAGGAAGGCCCCAGGTCAGGCAACCTAGGAGTGGGTTTTGCAGAATTCCGGGTAGGAGACAGACCAGAGCTGATCTGGGAGTGTGAGGCAGGCTGAAGTCGTGGGCTGGCAGATCTGGATCAAAGTCGAGAAACAAGCAGAGGTCGTGGGCAGGCAGATCAGGATCGTGGTCACAAAACAAAGCCGAAGTCGTCAGGAAAGCAGGATCGTAGTCAGAAGCAAGCCGGGTCGGTACACAGGAAGGAATCACAGGAATTCAGGAGCATGCAGGAAAAGACCAACTGGCAATTGAGGACAGGCCTAGTCTGTTTTTATAGGCCCCTGCACATGCTCAGTAGTGAGGACTCACAGGCGGCCTCTGCTGGTCAACAGGAGGAACAGTCCTGGTTCTCCGGCATAGACGAACAGGCGCCCTCTGCTGGACTACAGAGGGAACAGTCCTGGTTCTCCGGCATAGACGAACAGGCGCCCTCTGCTGGACTACAGAGGGAACAGTCCTGGTTCTCTGACAGCATGTAAGAAAGAAACAAAGTTGACAAAAGAACAGAATTAAAAAGATGTGGTTAAAGAAAACAAAACCAACCCTAAATGTTTCTTTAAAGATAAAAAATCAAAGAAAACTAAATCAGAACAAGTGGGTGCTCTAACTAATGATAATGGGGAATTGGACACTGGGGATGAAGAGAAGATGGAGCTGTTAAATGAGTTCTTTAGCTAAATGTACACAGAACAAGGAGCCAATACAGGAGATGCCACTGATAGCAAAAGCCCAAGTATAATTCTCAACAGGCTAAACATGCCTGTAATCTAAGAAAGACTAAATCATTTAAATGTGAAGAATCTTATTGATCTTTAAATCTTTAAAGACTCACTTACAACTGGTATAGTACCAAGGGACTGGCGCAAGGCAAATGCGGTGCCCATTTTTAATAAGAGCTCTAGTTTTTTTTCGGGTAATTAGATACCTGTAATTTTAACATCCATTGTGGGAAAATTGCTTGAAGGGCTCTTAAAGGAGCACTATTGCAAAATTGTATAATATTAAAAATCCATATAAACATTTTAGCTAATGAGGCGAGGGGTCACTTATATACCCGAACATATACTCCCACCAAGCTTGTGGTTTTCTTCCCCTGGTAGGACTAAAATCCTTGGGTTAAAGGTTTAGTCTATGAGACGTCCTCTTCCCTTTATTAAAATGAAAAAAACAAGCCTGGCTGGATATTTCTTGATACTGGGTGTATAAGTGACCTCTCCTCCCGCCATCCAGCATATTTATATGGATTTTTATTCTTGGGCCATTTTTTCGCGATAGTGCTCCTTTAAATCAGAATTCCAGATGAGGCAAACTCCTGCCCTTCCACCCTTTTTCTGGCGCTGAACAAAACCCTTACCTTAGCCTCAGTCCGGGTCCACTCTCCCATTTCTGTGTGATCTACAGCACAGAAAGACACAAGACGGCATCCCTCAACTTCAAGTGAATGGACAGCACGTGTGCATGGAGCTGAGGGATGCCGCTTTGTACCTTCTGTATGGCTGCCGCCCATGCCCCGGAGTATGACGCTGGACCACAGCTGAGGTAAGGAAAGGGCACACTCCCTCCATCTGGAAAAAAAAAGATTCAATCTTTGGAGGCAAAAATAATTTTTTACTAGAAGGACTATAAATCTGTGCAATAGCCTTCCACAGAAGCTTGCTACAGCATCAACCGATGACAGCTTCAAAAAAGGATTAGATGCTTTTTCAGAAGAACATAACATTAAAAGTTACTATACGCCGTTATCAGTAAGTAATGAAAAATAACTTTCCCCAACCCTGTCCCTAGGTTGTACTTGATGGACATATGTCTTTTTTCAACCCTATTAGCCCTTAAGAGAGTGACCAGGCTTAACAGTAAGCAGCCGTTCTTGTGGACCAACTTCTGGTAGGGTACATGCACTTGCAGGCAGGCCGGGCAAAAAAAGAGCAGCAGTGACTGGCTCCACATTCCATTGGCTCCAACTCCTGGGGGCAGTGCGCTTGCATTTGCCTCACTTGTTGACACCTCCAGCAACAAATGTCAGGTTTTTGTCCCCTGGGGCGTCTAAATGAAACTGGTGGCCCTCCAGATTCATTTTTACTCTTCATTCTCTTCTTTCTGGATGGGACACCAGCAACTGGGGAGCAGTGGGAAAATCTTGTCACTTTCAGTTCGCGACTGAGACAATCCTCTGCAGTTGTGTAGGAATACCACCTGGTCCAAGGTCTTTAGGTCTCTTTCGGCAACCCAGCGGTGTAGGTCTCAGGGGAGGCCCACTCACATAGCAATCTAACATGATGTGTTCCACCATATCAGATGGACTTAGAGTCTCTGGCTGCAGCCATTACTGGATCAGGGGCAGTGAATTAAACATCTGGGAGCAAGGGGGCTTGTTTTTTCAAAACACCATTTATGGACTCTGCGGGCTCACACAGCTACAATGAGGCCAAGCCATTGTTTCTGCTTTAAACAATGTGTTGGAGTCAGATAAAAATAGGCTTTCTGCCGCTACCCAACCAGGTATGGGGGCAGAACCTCCGCCCATTCACCTCCTGGGAGTTTCTTCTCTTTCAGCAATTCTTTCAAATACTATGAGATGGCTTCAACATCATCATCAGAAGTCATTTTTTTCCTATGTATGGGTTATTCCGCCACAAGGTGGCACAGTGTGCTGCGGAAGAGTTGTGGCTCCTCCCGGCACCATATAAAAACAGGATCACCAATAGTGGGTTCGGGCGGGGGGGGGGGGGCTAGCGGCGAGTGTTGTTTTATGGTCTTATGGTGTTTTCAACTGTTTTTTCGCCGGCGTTGCCGCTTTGTACGCCGCTCGTGGCGGGCGGCATTTGTTGCATGTGATGGCGCCGGCGCGGACGGGGAATGACGCGTATCGTGTCATCCCCCCGCGGCGCGCCCCTCGAGGTTCCTCTGCCGGCGCCATCTTCATTCTGCTGCGTGTTCGGGGTCCCTCTTCCTCCCTGAGCTGCGGCGGTGATCTCCCTGTGTCGCTTCCTCCTGTAACCTGGCGGCTTGGTGTCCTTCGGTCTACTTGGTCTGTGAGTCCCCTTTGGGGGGTTTTGTTTTCCTCGGGGCATGTGTTGTGGGATGCTTATGTGCATGTTACTTATGTCTTTCAGGTGGAACAACTGTGGGTTGTGGTTTCTCCCGGTTCTGCTCCTTATCTCCCCCTCATCTCTCCTTTCCCATCTGGGGGCAACCCGGGTGGCTTTTTTATAAGCCCTTACCCTGTACTGGCCTGTTGCGCCTGTGTTAATCACCATATGGAGGCTTCTGGCGATAGCGTGCTCGGGGGTCCTTCGGGGCAATCCCGGCTGTGTGCCATGTGTGGGGTATCCCCTTTGAGCAACAGTGCCGCGGTGTGCGTGCCGTGCGCCCAGGGTATCGTTGCGACCCAGGCTGGGTTACCCGCTTCGCTTTCCAGCTCTGCGCCCCCTTCGGCATCGCCTACCCCTCCGCGCCTGCATTTAGCCCCCAGTGAGGGGGATTCTAGCAGGGGGTCACAATCTGATCTGGCACTTCGTGTGACCAGCATTGAAAGGCAGCTTGTCAGGCCTGTTCCATGTAAGGCCTCTGGCAAGAAGCGACACCTGGCTCCCATGCCCTCCCTCTTTCCTGAGGAGGATGAGGGAATTGATGCTTTTGGTGGCCGTTACTCCCTAGAGGAGGGGGAGCTTTTCCAGGACTCCTCTAGGGACCCTCTGAATCCTCTAGGAACCAGCAGGAGGGTTACGACAGTGACCCTGGGTCTGCGTCTGGGGAGGACTCATGGTTCCCTGATGACACGGATAACCTGTTGGCTCACATTTTTGAAATCTTGCACATTGCCCCCCCAGAGGTGGCTAAAAGGAAGCAGGGTGAGCTCTTTCATGGGAACGCCCTAGTAGATTGCCTGCGGTACCCAAATGGTTGGATAAGAGGTATCCCTTTCCCGCTGACCTGGTCAAGCGATGGTCGTGTCCCCCTGAGGTGGACGCTCCCGTTCTAGGGCTGTCCAACACCTCGGTCATGCCTTCCCCTGACACTACTACACTGCGGGACAGCGGCGAGGACCGGCACATGGATCAGTTGGCCTGCCATGCTTTTACATTTGCGGGGGCTGTGTTGTGTGGGCTGTGTTGGGGCTGGTAGGAGGGGGGAGGATTATAAGGCCCTCTTGCTTTGCTCTGATTTTGTTGCCTTCGTCCTTACTGTCATGGATGATGCGGTACGGCTGAGTGGTAGGGCCTCTGCTCTTTTGGTGGCTATGCGCCGCTCTGTTTGGTTGCATCAGTGGGCGGCTGATGCTGCTGCTAAGAAGGCTCTCACTGGGCTCCCCTTTACGGGGCTGCGGCTCTTTGGTGAGCGTTTGGATGTTCTAGCCAAGGATGGTAGGCTGCCCCAGCATAGGAGGCAGCCTCGCCCTTTCGGGGGCCCTCCGCTTCCATCCCCTCCTTTTGTGCCCCCAGAGGAGGTCATGGCTCCCTCTTCTCAGGTAGTCGCAGAGATTCTTGGGGCCATGGCAGATCCCATGGTCGTCCCGGTCTCTCATGGGGTCCCAAGCCCAAACCTTCTCCCAAGCTCCCTCAGGCATGAGGAGGTGCCCTCACCCATCCGGGTGGGGGGACGGCTTCGGCTCTTTGCTCACATCTGGAGGCTCCGCATCTCAGACCGGTGGATTCAGGAGGTGGTGTCCTCCGGTTACAAGATAGAGTTTGCAGCCTGGCCTCCTCCAAGATTTATCAGATCCCGGATGTCTCTACACCCTCTGTCAGCTCAGGGTTTGTGCCTTGCGGTTCAACGTCTGTTGAAGGCTGGAGTCATTTGCCTGGTGCCTTCCCAAGAAAGGGGTCAGGGGTTCTACTCCAATCTTTTCACGGTTCCTAAGAAAGATGGATCCTTGAGGCCCATCCTGGACTTGAAAGGTCTCAACAAGTTTGTCAGGTTCAAGCACTTCCGCATGGAGACGCTACGCTCAGCTGTCAGTACCCTTCGCCCAGGTGACTGGGTCCCTGGACCAGGAATTTGCTCTGCCCCCCCTGGCCAGACAGTCCCTATTGTGGTGGCTGGACTCAAGGAACCTTCTTGTGGGCAGACCCTTTCTGCCTCCGTGCTGGGAGACTGTCACCACAGATGCCAGTCTGACCAGTTGGGGGGGCTTTTGGAAGTCTCTTAAGTTCCAGGGTCGGTGGGGCCCCCAGGAGGCCCATGCTCCCATCAATGTCCTGGAACTGAGGGTGATCAGGTTGGTTCTTTCTCAGGTGACCACACACCTCTGGGGTCGGGCGGTTCAGATCCGCTCAGACAACCAGAGAGCCGTTGCCTACTTCAATCATCAGGGAGGGACTCGGAGCAAGCGAGCCCTCAAGGAAGTGTCCCTGATACTGTCTTGGGCGGAAGAGAATGTCCCTTGCATCTCGGCGGTTTACATTCCTGGGGTGGAGAACCAGGAGGCAGACTCCCTGAGCAGGGGGACGTCTCGGCTGGGGGAATGGTCCCTCAGCAACAAGGTATTTCTCTCCCTGTGTCACCGCTGGGGTCAGCCGGATGTGGACCGGTTTGTGTCCCGCCACAATCACAAGCTTCCCAGGTTTGTCTCCCTGTCACAGGATCCTCTGGCCTTCGCCATGGATGCGCTAGCAATGCCTTGGACAGAGTTTCGGCTTCTCTATGTGTTCCCTCCTTTTCCTCTGCTGGGCAGGGTGCTGCACAAGATAGCCCAAGAAGGGGTACCAGCCATTCTGGTGGCCCCCCTTTGGCCAAAGAGGGTGTGGTTCGCAGACGTCTTGCAGTTGGCAGTAGATCAGTATGTCTTGCCTCAGGATCCAGATCTGCTCACTCACGGACAACTGTGTCATCCCAATTTACAAACTCTGGCTTTAACGGCTTGGCTGCTGAAACCTCCATCTTGATGGATAAGGGGTTGCCGGCTTCTGTTGTTGATACCATGATTAGGGCTAGGAAGAAGTCCTCGTCCTTTATCTATTACAGGGTCTGGCATGCTTACATTGCCTGGTGTGAGTCCAAGTCTCTTCCTTGTCGGGTGTTTTCTATCCACAGGATTCTGGAATTTTTGCAACATGGTTTGGATTTGGGCCTTCAACTTAGTACCCTTAAGGGACAGGTGTCAGTTCTGGCAATTTTTTTCCAAAGATCCTTGGCCAATCACCGGTTGGTTAAGACTTTTTTCCAGGGAGTTACTCATGTGCGTCTGCCACGTAAGCCTATGCTACCGGTTTGGGACCTGAATCTGGTGTTGTCTGCTCTGCAGGGTCCTCCCTTTGAGCCTATCCGTGGGGCTGATTTGCCCATTCTGACTATTAAGGTGGCCTTTTTGGTGGCCATTACTTCGGTCAGGCGAGTTTCTGAGCTGGCGGCGCTTTCCATCAAACCTCCTTATTTTGAGCGGCATCAGGATAAGGTGGTGTTTCGGCTTAAGCCGCATTTCTTGCCAAAGGTTGTGTCTGCTTTTCATCTCAATCAGGACATTGTTTTGCCTTCTTTGTGTCCTATTCCTGTTAATTCCAAGGAGCGGACTCTTCATTCTTTGGATGTTGTCAGGGCTCTGAAGTTTTATTTGGTTGCTGCGGAGTCTTTCAGCAAATCTGACACTCTTTTTGTTCTTCCTACTGGACCTAGGAAGGGTTTGCCTACGGCTAAATCCACTATCAGCAAGTGGATCCGTCAGGCGGTGGAGCAGGCCTACTCTGCCAGGGGGAAGGTTCCTCCTTTTAGGGCTACTGCTCATTCCACTCGTGCTATTGGGGCGTCTTGGGCTTTTCAGCACCAAGCTTCTGTTGAACAAGTTTGTAAGGCCGCAACCTGGTCTTCTGTTCATACTTTTTCCAAGGTTTACAAGGTTGATGTTAAGGCCTCAGCTGATGCTGCTTTTGGCCGCAAGGTACTTCAGGCGGTAGTGGTTTGAACTGCCTATTGTTGGGGATCCCACCCTACCTTACAGACACTACTGTTGAACATCTCATACGTAAGGACTTCTTGAAGCAGGCCGTGCCATGCAATAGGAAAAGGACAATTCTGTGAGTACTCACCTGTAGAATTGCTTTTACTATGCATGGCACGACCTGCTTCACCCTACCCTTGTTATCGTTATTCTTGGTTGCCTCTTTATGGTGATTGTTCCAAATTAGTTGGGGTTTGTTACCTTTTTTACCTTTATTATCTACCGGCTTCTTGAATAACTGCTTGTCAACGCTGGATTGGTCTATTGGTGATCCTGTTTTTATATGGTGCCGGGAGGAGCCACAACTCTTCTGCAGTACACTGCGCCACCTTGTGGCGGAATAACCCATACGTAAGGACTTCTTGAAGCAGGCCGTGCCATGCATAGTAAAAGCAATTCTACAGGTGAGTACTCACAGAATTGTCTTTTTGTAATGCACACTGCACAGCTTTCCTCACATTACAAGTCACAGAAGGGCTGGTCTCCTTTTTCTCAGCTTGAGCAGTGACAGCACAGTAACCTCAAGCAATAAACGATTGGTTTCCTGCTGCGCAGCATATTGTTTTGAGATAGCTTGAAGGTGCTGCACATAAGTTTGTTGTTGCTGTGAGTCTGCCTGCTATAGGTGTGCTGTTTCTGCAAGTTACCTTGCACTAGTTGCTTGATTAATTCCTCATGGCCGCTGTCTGGCGTTGCAAGGTAGTACCACACTGTACCCATGACATTCAACAGTTCATCATAAATAGCAACCTTTCCTTCCTTCGTATGCCGTCACCCTTAGCAACCACATGTCGCCCGCATCCTCCACCGTATGTGGTCCACGTTCTTGTGCAAACACAGGATTTTTATTCTCGGGAACAGTCACCAGTCCTAGTTCAGCATTGCATCAAAAGTCCATCAAACAAATAATCAGCACATAAGGCTCGATTCAGAGAGACAAAAAAAACTTCCGTTTTCGTGCCGATCTGTTTTTTTTTGTGAAATGTTTCCGTTCTCGTATGAGCGTGCAAGCAATTCTATGCATGCATTGAAAACCTTCTGTAAAGTTTCCGTCCGTTCGTACCGCAGATTACGAATACGAGGATGTCACTTTCCATCCAGACTTTTCCATTTCATTTTCACATGTTACAACGTAGGCTTTCGTTTTTGCCCTTTTCCCATCGTATCCTCCAACGAATCCTTTACGTTTCCAGTTCGATTCTGTTTCCCTTTTTCAATAAATATTTGTCCAGACGGAAATCCTTACTATCTTGCGCCTGCGCACTACAAACTTAACTCATTAAAGTGCTCGCCTACATATTTGCCACCCTCACTTCTACTACAATGTTTAGCTTAAACCACTTAGCACTATCCTCCATCTTCCCTTTTGGACCCTTAAAGCTCACCCAAATCACTTCTCGGTCATGTGAATATTCATCTTTAAATATTTCTGGGCCCATTAGTTTTGTGTTAATGTATTTTGTAAATGAAATGACACTGTAACATTTTTTTTTTGGATTCCAATATAATATATTAATTTTTGTAAAATTTAGAAAATTTATAATTTTTACAACTTAAAAAAAAAAAATACATAGCAATGGCAGCCCACAGAGCATTATTCTTCATCTGTAGTCCCCAACGAGTTGAGCAGCTCCTGCATCTCGCCCACCCCTGACACTCAGTTGTGTCACTCTGGCACGTGTGGTACCTGTTAAAAAACTTAAATCAAAATATTGGTATAACCTTGTTGGGGTCATACTGCAGTGCCCCCCCCCCCCCCCTGTATGGTCCAAACACTTAAATCTGGACTTCAAAAGCCAGAGGACCCTCGCCACCACGGGCCGGGTTTTGCATAGTGCCCGATTAGAGAACCCCTGGCCCGCATTCTGCAAGCAAAGAACGGGCATCAGGAGCAAGGGCAGGAGTGGATATCCAGAATCCCCTGAAAGAATTTAAAAATAATAGCATAAAATACACATTCTAAGCTACAATATTGTTTAACATATCATC
The DNA here is from genome assembly GCA_027917425.1 of Gastrophryne carolinensis. Lineage (NCBI taxonomy): Eukaryota > Metazoa > Chordata > Amphibia > Anura > Microhylidae > Gastrophryne > Gastrophryne carolinensis. The sequence continues at coordinate 48,503,292 of CM051243.1, forward strand.
AAGGGCTAAAAACAGCAATAGGTTAAGTCATGAGTCATCAACTATATTCATTGCCATACAGTGAAAATGGATTGATGGAATGTGAGCAAACTCACCCAGGAGCCATCTACCAGATAATTCTCCTGACTCAAACTGACGAAATAAGCCGGAGCTCCGCAATGTATAAGCATCATGGGACGACCCTGGATGCCCTGCAAGAACACTGAGGAATCACATAGCTGGACCAATCACTGCTTTTATGTTGTGTGAGTGGCACATCTTGCGGTTCCTGCAACCAAATATAAAATAATTACACAAAGCAAAGGTAACCGACTAAAACAAGTCTAAACAACAAGACTAAAACAAACTCCTACAACAAATTAAGATTCAAGTGCAACAATCCAAATATAATTCACAAAGGACATGAGTCTAAAAAAATATAGCAATTATATGGATGTGTGGGAAAATAAATGTTTACATGCTAAGGACTAATTAAGGTCAGCATAAAAATGCTTCTATAAGGCATACATGAAAAGTATTGATTCAGGTATGCATTGCTAAACAATTTATGTTCTGATTTGCTTCCGTTCATCGAAAACGCATTCCCGAACGTTCGTACGAATGAAAAATTAACGGAAAAAAGCAAAAAAATGATAAACACCGACCAAAACTTTCACAGATAGCTACGGAAGTCCGGACGAATGTGTCTTTGAATCAAGGCTATTATTCAAGAGCTCACCCAGTGCAGGCTTTCAGGTAGATTCTGGCTCTCTCCAGCTTCCAGCAGAGCAGTGGGGTTAGCTCCCTCTTGCTGCTCAGTTCACATCGCTTTTTGTCTCTCTGACATCCAGCAGATTTTCCCTTAATATCAACTCAGGTGCACATCGGAGTGTTCAGCCAGCAGTTTGTGAATCCTGGACTGGAGTATGGGAGTGGCTATCCCACCACCCAGACTTTACAGCCACTCTTAAATCCTGGACCTAGAAATCCAATTTAAACAAACTGCTTTACAACCTAGCTGTTGCCAGCCAGTAGCCTTACCCTGGACTTGTGCCACTGAAAGCCTTAGCCTCAGTGGCACATATCTCCCACCCAGGACCAACCCAGCTGACTGCTTACACTATGTAATCCCATTTCAGTCCAAAGTTATATCAATCACAGCTGCTGGCATTCCTACGAGGGCGGCAGCACTCTATTCACTACTGAAGGTAGTGAAAGGGCCCCACAGCCTGACAGAACCTTGAACAGCCTGTAACAAGGGACAGCGTGATCTCGGTGTCAGTAGGGGCCCACACAGCTTACGGTCCCTCACTGTATCCTTTTTTTATCATTGCCTAAATGGTGTCTTTAAATAAAAAAGAGAAACTTTTCCTGAAGTTTGCTATTAATAACATTACCAGTGTTCCCTTTCGAGCTTCAGATTATCCTTTAATTTATTTCTAATCTGGCAGGAGCCTGTTATTTCTGGAAAGCGGGAGACAGCAGTAACTCGCTAATAAATAACAATGTGGAATTCAGGTGAATAACACCTAAGCATTAATCTACTCGATGTGAGAGCGTGCCATCCCCCTGGCTTATCTCCCAAACTGGTGGACTGAATCTGTCGGCTGCGGGCACACACAGCTGCCAGCACTGCGGGGAGGGTACAGATAAGATCCTCCGATCACCTGCATTAATCCGCTCATCTCCCTGCACCCCCTCCCCCCATGAACGGCTCCTTGTATTTATGTAAAATAGAATCACTTACACTGGAAGCTAAACATAGGGGATTTGGAGATGATTAGCTCTTCTACTTCCAACGTGAGATTATTCCTAATGAATAAGATGCAGCCCAGAGAGCAGCACAGGCAAATCATTTTCCAGTATCATTATTTAATAGAAATGCTTACATCCGGGATGTCTATAAAAGAGAGAGGCGCTGATTGATTGATAATGCTAACCCCCCTCCTCCCTGGCCTACCACCATGTTACTGTTCTCAAGAAATAAGCTGTAAACTTTATTTAAAGTTCATTTATTTAAACATGGAATGGGACTTCATTTAAACGTGGAATAAACTTAATTTATTTAAACGTGGAATGGGAAATGGACGTCGCTTGCTTCAGTCTTGAGGACTGGTAAACTTTATTAAATCATGGTCCCCTTGGAATGAAAAATGGGCCTCTATGTCGCTGACCTCAATCTTGGGAACTGGTAAGCTTTATTTAACCGGGGTCCCAGTGGAATGGGAAAAGGACCTATACATTGCTGGCCTCAATCCTGGGAAATGGTAACCTTTATTTAACCGGGGTCCCTGTGGAATGGGAAATGGACCTATATGTCACTGGCCTTGATCTTGGGAACTGGTAAGCTTTATTTATTGTAGGTTTTCTTTACATACAGACCTATTAATTCCTTTCTGCCCGGACTGGCACTTAAAGCGATCCTTCACTCTGAATAAGAATCTATATTATATGTTTCCCACACCCTGTACATACAGATTGCTCACATTAAAAATCATCCTACCGGCATCTACTGCATGTTATGAGCCTTTAAACATCCAAGATGGCGGCTCATGGAACATCAGGCAGCCTGCAAACAGGAAGTGTCTCCTGACTGTGCTGCTCTGCATTCTGGGACTGCTGACATTTTCCGGACCCCAGCTCTGCTCTGTCTGAGTAAAGCACAGCTATAACCCACCCCCCCTGTACTTTATCCCACTCTCCTCAGTAAGTGTGATGCTTCTGAGTCAAGATGGTGGGTCCCATATCCTAAAGTCCTGAACAGAGTTGCAGCCCAGTGGGGGAAAGAATTATAAGTAAGTGACTAAAAACTTAAAATATATTAATTTTAGATGCTGGGGAATAGTTTTTTAAGGGTTTGGGCTTTTCAATAAATCATAGTGAAGGTCGGGTTTAAGTGGGATGCCAGAGCCAATTCAGGGATTCCATGGTATTGTTAATTGGTGGACCACTTCAAGGTCTAGGTAGGATCACAGAGTCAAGAGGATGGACATGAGTGTTTAAATTTTAGCATACCTTGACATGTCCATTAAAGGGCATTTAACCCTTTAAGTGCCAGCCTACTTGGAGTTTTTGTCATCCTTTGTTGCCAGACCACTTTTCACTATTTTGCACAACACATGTTCAACTTTGATTTTTGAAGGGATTTTCAGGGATTTTCCAGGAAAATTATATATTGTTTTTTAAGCAGAGTCTAAGCTTTAGTGTATTCTCAATACTTTTGGGTGAAATATGTGCAAAAAAAATTAAAAAAATCTATTTCTTGCAATTTGTAGTGTTTTTTTGTAATAAAAAATGTAAGTTTGTCAATAAAGTCTTATTGCGTATGAAACCCCAATTTCTCCCGGTTACAGCGGTACCACATATGCATTGATAGACGCCCTTTCCTGCCCAGGAGACTCCCCCAAACTGAAACAGCGCTTTAGGAGATTTTCAGAGAAAATACAACTGTGATATGCGCTAAGCGCACCTTGCAGATTTTCCAGAAAAACAACCCTTTACATTTGAAATACCCCCCCACAGACTATATATTCTCTGGAAGTACACACCTCAAGCTCTCTAGGCATACCAGGCTTGTTTATGTGGGTGTAGTTTTTTGGAAGTAATCCCTCAATCAATTCTTTGGTTGCACAGAGTTTCCCTAAAAAAGACCAAAAAAGAAGAATCAAAGCCACATTTTCCTAAAAAAAACTATATGCAACAAAAACAAGTAAAATCCAAAAAAGCAACATGCCCCGAACAGAACAATACCCAACATGCATAGCTACTGTCAAGGGAAGAGTTGCCAAACACCACAAAGTAAAGCATGTGCGTAACAGTAATTTTACTTGAAAATTTCAGCTCTGCAGACAAAGTGCGCACCTTGCAATTTTTCAACCAAAACAACCCTTTACATTTGGAATATCCCCCATAATAGTATTGCCTGAAAGTACACATGTTAAGCTCTCTAAGCATACCCAGCTTGTTGTAGTGGGCTCATCTTTCTGGAAGTAATCCCTTGAAGAATTCTTAGGTTGCACAGGGTTTCCCTAAAAATATTATAAAAAAGCAGAATAAAAAACATGTTTTCCTAAAATATCAATATGCAAACAAGAAAAAACAAGCTAAATCTAAAAGAGCAAGGTCCCTCGAGCAGAACAATACCCAACATGCATAGGTACTATTAACCCTTTTAATTGCCAGCCTACTTGAATTTTGTCACCCTCTGTTGACAGGTCATCTTTCCCCATTTTGCGCCATGTTTAACCGTGTTTAACCTTAAAAATAAAAAAAAAACATCATAACCAGCTCGGGACCAGCTATGGGGGGCTTGTAGGAACAGAGTGGAGCTTTTGTGGCCCCCCACCCTACAGCCTACAAGCCCACATACCCTGTGTGGGCCTGGACTCTTCTGCCCCCCCCCCCCCGGGCTTTGGGGAGGCAGGAAATGAGGGTGCTCATCTTTATGGTATAGTTGGTACTTCTTTGAATTGCTGCTGGCACATGCACTTTTTGCATATATTTTTTTTGTCTCTTTTTTCACTGCTTATTTGATTCATACTGCATTGTAGCACTTTATGTTTGGGATTCTGTGCAATATAGGTGTTTGGCTGTTTATTTTTAGTGTATAGATATTAAGACATTTTGGATTAATTGTATATATGGTATATTTAGCACTAGTGCACTTTATATTGGTTGCATTTTATCAACATCTACTTTGTGCCGGCACAAACTACTCAGTTTGTGACACTATTTGGGATTATACAACCCATGGTGTTCCCAATATATATATAACTTTTATTATCCTATTGGATTGAGTAATTATTTTTGTACTTCAGAGCAGATAGGGGTCACTACAGTGTATTTTTAACATGTCTTGTGGTTTATGTGTGCTTTTTAAGTGATTTTTTGTGGTATTAATAAAATTATTTAATATCTTTTCTAATGTGTTGGTGCTCCTCTTTTGAGGAAGGTGTGCCTTGTGGCATGTCCACTTCATTGTTTAGGTTTGATTTTTAGAGTGAGCACATTTAGTTTAGGATTAGTGGTGCACCCCTTGGTTTGCATTCATTCGTACACAGATTCAAACATTTGTGGCTAGGGGGGAGTTTTAAATACACCAGAACAGCCTAGAAAATGCTATTTAGAGGATATAAAGCCATAGTATACTAGTGTTGCTAAAGGCTATCCCGGTCCTCAGACACATTGATATATAAGCGTGCCTGCTTTTTGGATACTGTATGTTAGATATGGTAAGACCTTATCCAAGCCATCCAGCATTTGAATTGTTTACTGTTTACTTTGAGTTTGGCCACTTACGCAGGTTGCTGCTCCACGCTATCTCTTGCGCTGCCATTCTACCAGCCCAAGGTCTGGTATGTGAAACATTATCCATTCTTGCAAAACCAGTACTATGAGGCCTGTGGGCAGTTATTTTGTTACCATTTATAGTTTACAGATCACTCCCTTGGGGGTACTTGGTTGAAATTTCTTGTTGCTAGGAGGTACTTGGCTTACAAAGGTTTGAAAACTACAGTGTTAGAAGGTACAGAAGAGCTTGTACCCATGACACCCCCTGGAGAGCCCTGGAACTGTGCTAAAGGGGAGGGGGCTGGTGTCCTGATGTGGCTGGGGGCCTCTGAGCCATGGGGGCCATAAGCCCTTATATCTGGGGAACTCTGAGCCATGGGGACCCCCAGCCAGCTCTTATGTCTGAGGTGCTGGCTGATAAGATGCCGTCAGGTTTATTAGTGAACTGCCGCCTGTTCAACCAGGGGTGTAGCTAGGGGGGAGTAAAGGGGGCACTTGCCCCGGGTGCAGTTGGGGGGGCCATTTCAAATCTTTGCCCCGGGTGGTAGAAAGCATAGCTACTCCTCTGTGTTCAACTATCCTTTTCAAGCACTAGGGCTGTTTGTTAACAAACCAACTACAACATCCAACTAACAACCTGCAAAAGATCATAACCCAGAGGATGGAGGGGCAAGGAAAGAACAAACAAAAGGGGGGGGGGGATAAAGAGACCCATAAAGGCTTAATAAAATGAATAATAAAAAGAATAAAACTCCATATCTACCCTCAATACATTAACTCTGTGGCGGCATCTTATTAATCTCTAAATGAGTTCCTTGTATTAGATTTCCACAGCGAAGCGGTAGAAGTGGATGTTACAGGAGTCGCGTTTGGCTATTATCCCTAACAAGCAAAAATGGCAGATAAATATGGACAGCGACAGGAGACGCTGCACTCTTGAAAAGTGATGCGGGCGAAAGTGCTACTGGAAAGCACTAAAAGCTCTTGTAGCAGAATTCTTTAATTAATGTATTCAAGGGAATTAGAGAATGGCTGGAATGATTTAACTCTCTCTGTGACGCACCCTCCAGCTGCGAGCTGCGGCTTGCGGCCATAAGGAGACAGTGGCATTTACGTTTTGTTAAGGAAGGAAAATCTCTGCTGTAATTCATTTTCAGTATTGAACGCTAATGAATATTTAGGTCCCCGGAAGCCAGATGTGTTTTCCTTTAGTTTTAGGAGAACAGATGTTCCTTAACCCTTTCAATTCCAGCCTACCTAGAGATGTTGTTACCCTTTGTTGCCAGGCCATTTTTATTATTTTGAACTACATATGTTTAACTGTGATTTTTGCAGGAATTTCCAGCAAAATTATATGATGTTTGTTTTTTTTTGTTTTTTTAGAGTTTGGGTTATTATTACATGAAATGTCTTGTTTGTAATTTTGTTCAGTGCTGTCTTATTATTTTTGGGAGAAACATTTTTAAATAAAAATATATTTTCCTTCAAGAAAAACATATTGCGTGTGAAGTCTTCATTCCTCCAGATTACAGTACCACACATGCGTTGGTAGATTTAAAATTTAAGGGTGGATTAAGTGAAGATACAAGAAAGGGGTGGAGGGGGTTATGTGGAAGTAGCAGCAGGGGTGGAGAGGTTAGGTGAAGGTAGCGGCAGGGGTTAGATGGAGGTAGCGGCAGGGGTGGAGGTAGCGGCAGGGGTGGAGGGGTTAGGTGGAGGTAGTGGCAGGGGTTAGGTGAAGGTAGCGGCAGGGGTTAGGTGGAGGTAGTGGCATGTATGGAGGGGTAGAGTGCAGGCAGGGGTGGAGGTGTTGGGAGGAGTAGCAGCAGCTGTGGAGGGTTTAGCTGGAGCTAGAGGCACAACTGCAGCTGCCTGGAGATCAGACCTCAAATGTTGAGGCGTGGTACAGACATGCAGCTCCCTGCCATGCTTTACACAGTGCTGAGGCGGCCTGCACACAGGAACCCGCTGGCCGGGGGGTTGCTCACCAACCAGTGCACAGCAGCAAATGCCTGAGGCTCAGTCTGTGTTGCTGGGGGGATTAGGGGTGATATTTCACTGAGCCACCAATGATGGTTATACAAGAGCAGATCACAGCACAGAGAAGGGGCACTGCTTCCTTCTGGTATTTTCACTAGCCTGTTGGTGCCGCCCTGATCTAATTCAGGCTTTACTAATTCTTAGGCATGAATTAAATAAGAATGCGATTCAGAAACAAAGTTAGAAGACTTTAAATGTTAAAGGAAAACTCCCTTTTTGTCAGGTTTTTGATATTCTGTCTTATTGTTTTCCTCCTTTTGGATGTAAAATAATGATTTGTTTAGGATTGTTATTGTACGCTGTTTTCATGTTTCTTATGTTCCTGTGGCTCTGTGTTGCTCTGTGGGAGCAGCTTTCCTGGCCTGGAGTAAAAGCTACTGTCTACAAATCCCAGAGTCCCTTCACTGTAAAAGGATAGCTTATCGGCAGCTTTGGCTAAATCAAGCAGCAGTAATGGACTTCCTAGTTGAGAACATTGCCAGTAACTACTGCTAGCTACTGGAACACAAGATTGTGATCCCCTAATCTGAAGAAGCTAAATTTCAGTAGGATGGGTTAAACTTGTAAACTGAGTAATGCGGAGCATTGTCTCTGCCTCAGCCAATGAGATGATTAGCAAGCCAGACTCAGAAAGTCTCTGCTATGTACAACACACATATTAGTTGGTGTACGCTGCCAAGCTAAACATATTGTTGCTACAGAAAATGGTTTTCTTTTATAACACAGAGTTACAAATAAAAAAAAAATATATGTTCAGCACCTTGAGCACATCATTATGGCACACGATAATGGAAACTTTCAAAAATGCTATCGAAAGTTGCAATTGCCCTTTAAAATCACGTTTCGCCTGCCCAGAGTTTTAGGTGTTTATAAGCATATATATTTAGGTGTTTATCTGAGCACTACCAAGAACTTATAAACTCCTGCAACATTCTCTATTTTTTTAATCACACCTTATTTCATTTCATGTCCTACTCTAAAATAAAACAGGAATACAGTTCCTTTTTACATTTTTTAGAGATGTGTTAAGGAAAGTTGATTTGTGGCCATGCAGTGTACAGATACACCAATGTCTGTTATGCCATTGGAAAAGCTTAACAGAAGCAACTTTGAACGCTCTATGACAGAGGGGTTAGGGGAGGTGTGACCCCAGTTACACAAGCCATCCTGGGCAGCGTAGCCTCATTTTTCTTTTATATTGACTCACACTACTGTGATTCTCGGCACAGACGGAGGAACGCACCTTTTTGACCTTAATCAGTTTAATCATGATCCGCTTCACCACCAGGGAAATGTGAGGCATTATGGGCTAGATGGTGTTTATTTGTATGCCTATGGCAGGGCGAATGGCCAGCAGTGAGAGCTCAGCCTATGATATGCTTCTGATCACATGCCGCTGTGGTGCAAAGTGTGTCGTGCAAAGGCTGTGGGATGTGTGATTTCATAAATGTTCAACTAAGCTTCTTATACAGTAAACATAGCAGCAGTTCAGGAGCAAAGGGCTTATAGAGGGGACAACCACAGGCTTTGGGATGCCTCCAGGGAGAATGCAGTTCCCCGTAAGAGGGGATGTGAACAGACCCTGAACTTGACTCCCTTTCCCTAAGGTGTTGGAATAGCTTTAAAGTAACAACTACATCCTGTATATGATTGTCTGTTATGCTATTGATAAAGTTAGTTGAAAGAAAAAACAGGAAGCCTTAGGCAGACCATGTGACTGTATTTATATTGTGTTTAACCTGCTAATAGAAATTAGTGGATTCCTTTGCTCCATGTTGAGACGTGTTGCTGATATATCATGTTTATGTTACTGATTGTTGCTGAATAAACAGCCATTTGCTCCTGCACATTGGAAGTGTTGTGTACAATCCGCTGCCAACAGGTTATGGGCCCGGAGCAGGAATAGCCCAGGGCAGGAATAGTCCAGAGAAGGATTTTCCTAGAGCAACAGTGAAGAAGCGTGAAAAACAGAGAAGATGTCCGCTAACAGCAATCCTATCAAATTTTACAGTGCCATATCTGACTAACCTGATCTACCAGTCCTGGAAATTCAAGGTCAAGTTGCTACTGATAAGAGAAGGCATTTACTCAGGAACCTTTGCCTAGTCCATTACCGGATGATTGGCTAGAAAAGGATGAGAATGCACAGAACACTATCTCCCTTGGTATAGATGATAATCAGATTCTGCATATATGCAAGTGTGTAACTGCAAATGAGATGTAGGATGAGTTACAGAAAGTGCATGAAAAATCAAACCTCAGCAATAAGCTTTATCTCTGTATCAGTCTAAACAAAGTGATAGCCAGAATATGCAGGACTATATAAGAGATACCCTAGAGATTGTGGAGCCCCTCAGGGGAAGAAGTTGAAAATGTTCATGTTACTAAGTGGTCTTCCAGAAAGTTATGACACATTTGTCACTGCACTAGATGACCAGCCAGATGATGAGCTCCCACTAGAGTATGTTAAAGGCAAATGTGTTGATGAGTACAAGAGAAAAGCAGATTCTCTAAGCAAGAGTAATGAATCCAGAGCAGAGGCAGCATTACAGACACAGGATTTCTCTAAAGATAAGAGCTATCTAAAGGAAACTTGTGAATGTTTTGTTTGCAAAATGCCAGGGCACCTAAAGAAAAACTGCTGTGTTTGGAAAGCAAGAATGAGTCATCTTCGGAAGCAGAAAGTTAAGTCTGCTGAAATGCAGAAATGTAAATGGGTCTTCAAGAGCAAAAATGACTTGGAAGTGCGAGACATAGTGAGACATTTTGACATCAAACCTTTCTAAAAAGGGACATTGAAGAAGAGCTGGGCTTAACTCAATCTGAAGGTTTTGTCAAAAAGGGTGAAGAACAATCTGTCTATGGTCTTAAACAATTGGCAGAAGCATGGAACTCCAAAATGAACAAAGTCTTGATTAATGAAGGATTTCAAAGATCTCAAATTGAATCATGTTTATAGACAAAATGTGTAGGTGAGAAATGGCCATATTTTCTTGGGTATGTAGATGATATAATTGTTGCCCATCAAGATGGAAGAGAAATCGCAAAAAAGTTCTCAACCAGCACTTGGAAACTGTGAATGTGACATATTATTTGGGAATCCAAATCCAGGGAGAGGAAGGTGGGAGTTTTCTTCTCAACCAAAGTTCTAAAATATCCTCAGTCCTAAACCATTTTGTAATGAAGCCAAAGGTGTGTCAAAACCAATGGATCCATCCTACTTAAAGTTAAGCTGCTGCTACCCAACAGTAAGAGTTACTGACAAGCAGTGGGGGCACTTTTTTACATAACAACTACTACTACAGAAGAATCATACACTGAGGAGAAAAAGGAGGTGTGCAGGTGCAGGGGGCTGGGTTATATCTGTGCTTCGCACAGACAGAGCAGAGTTGAGGTCAGGAAATGGTCAGCAATTCCAGAATGCAGAATGTCTGCAGGCAGCCTGAAACTCCAAGGGCCGACATCTTGGATGTTAAAAGGTTTAACAAACGCAATAGGTGCAGGTAGGATGATTTTTAATGTGGGCAATCTGTATGTAGGAGGTGAAGGAAACGTACAAAACGTACAAAATAGACTCTTACTCAGGGTGAAGGTCCACTTTAAGATATCTGCATCAAGTTCAACCAAGGGTCTAATCCTCTAATATTTTTTGAAGCTTTCAGCTGTTTATGCCATAGCAAGCTTCTGTGGGAGGCTATTCCACAGATTTATAGTTCTTATGGTAAAAAATGATTGTCGCCTCCAGAAATTGAATTTCATTTTTTCCAGGTGAAGGGAGTGCCCCCTGGTCTTTAGAGAGGATTTTAACTGGAATAGTGTTTCCCCATATTTTTGTATTGCCCACTTATATATTTATACAAGTTAATTATGTTCCCCCTCAGTTGTTTCCTCTCAGGACAAAACCAATGTCATTCTTGTAATCTTTCCACATAAATTAGATCTTATTAGTTTGGTGGCTCTCCTCTGCACCCTTTCCATAGTCAGAGCATCCTTTCTATGAATGGGTACCCAGAACTGAACAGCATATTCCAGGTGTTCCACTAGTGCCTTTTAAAGAGGCAAAATTACATCCCTATCTTGTGATTCCATGCCTCTTTTAATGCATGATAATATCTTGGTGGCCTTGGAAGCAGCTGCTGACATTGCATGCTGTTATTTAACCTGTGGTCTACTAGTACCCCCCAATGCTTCTCATCAAGTGATTCTCCCAGTTTTACTCCCCCGAGGATAATACATTTGGCCTTCAGGTTATTAAAGCCCAAGTGCATGACTTTACATTTCTCCACATTGAAATTAATTTGCCAAGTGGATGCCCAGACACTTAAATTGTCCAAGTCAGCCTAAAGCTTGTGAACAACTACAATAGACTTCGCTGTGCTATGTATCTTTGTGTCATCTGCAAAAATAGAGACAGTGCATTTAATTCCATCTTCTATGTCGTTTATAAACAAGTTGAATAATAGTGGGCCCAGCACTGAACCCTGGGGTACACCACTTACAACCGGTAACCATTCACAATAGGTATCATTAACCACAAGTCTCTGCATACGATCCTTCAGACAGTTTTTAATCCAGTTACAAACTGTATTTTCTAATCCTGAAGAACCCAATTTCCCCAATAAGCGTCTATGGGGGACAGTGTCAAATGCCTTTGCGAAATCCAGAAAAACTATCTACTACTACCCCTCTGTCCATGCTTCTATTCACCTCCTCATAGAAGCCAATCGGGTTAGTCTGGCAGCTTCTGTCTAGAGCTGAGCTCTGCTTTAAGGGTGCAGGCCCTGTCTCTCTCTAAGTTGGGGTCCACGGTGCCTCACTGTGTAATACAGTTTAAAAAAACAATCTTTTTCACCTGCCAAGTGATATTTTAGGGCACATTTGTCTGTTTTAGCTGGGCTGTGCAAGTGTGTCATTTTGGTGTGTGCGCTGCTCCGAATATTTTATTTCTTTTTTAAATACTAAGTAAAATGTCTGGGAATGGAAAGCCTTGAAAAGGACGGGGTAGAGGAAAAGTCATCCCTGCAATTCATCTGCCACCAACGATAAGGATGTTGGTGACAATACAAACACTGTGGTCAGCAGTCATTTGCCCAGGCCTGCCACTGCTAGTAGTAGCAGCAGCAGCAATGTATACTGTAGTAGTAGCAGCAGCAGTAATGTACATGTTAGTAGTAGCAGCACCAGCAAGCCAGCGTTGTCCATTTCCTCCAGTAGGAGTGTTATTTCGGACAATGCATCCTTTGTGGACTGGTGTGGTGTGGACATAGCTTGAAAGAGACACTGGAGTTGGCAGCAGGAGCCCAAAAATTGGCTGAATGACACCCTGAAGTCGCAAGCAGCAGCAGTAGCAGGAGCCCAAACATAGCTTGAAAAAGACACTGGAGTTGGCAGCAGGAGCCCAAAAATTGGCTGAATGACACCCTGAAGTCGCAAGCAGCAGCAGCAGGAGCCCAAACATAGCTTGAAAAAGACACTGGAGTTGGCAGCAGGAGCCCAAAAATTGGCTGAATCACACCCTGGAGTTGCAAGCAGCAGCAGGAGCCCAAACATTACTTTAAAGAGACACTGGAGTCGGCAGCAGGAGCCCAAAAATTGGATGAATCACACCCTGGAGTTGCAAGCAGCAGCAGGAGCCCAAACATTACTTTAAAGAGACACTGGAGTTGGCAGCAGGAGCCCAAAAATTGGCTGAATGACACCCTGGGGTTGCAAGCAGCAGCAGCAGGAGCCCAAACATAGCTTGAAAGAGACACTGGAGTTGGCAGCAGGAGCCCAAAAATTGGATGAATCACATACTGGAGTTGCAAGCAGCAGCAGGAGCCCAAACATTACTTTAAAGAGACACTGGAGTTGGCTTCAGGAGCCCAAAAATTAGATGAATCACACCCTGGAGTTGCAAGCAGCAGCAGCAGGAGCCCAAACATAACTTGAAAGAGACACTGGAGTTAGCAGCAGGAGCCCAAAAATTGGCTGAATCACACCCTGGAGTTGCAAGCAGCAGCAGGAGCCCAAACATTACTTTAAAGAGACACTGGAGTTGGCTTCAGGAGCCCAAAAATTGGATGAATCACACCCTGGAGTTGCAAGCAGCAGCAGGAGCCCAAACATAGCTTTAAAGTGACACTGGACTTGGCAGCAGGAGCCCAAAAATTGGATGAATCACACCCTGGAGTTGCAAGCAGCAGCAGGAGCCCAAACATTACTTTAAAGAGACACTGGAGTTGGCTTCAGGAGCCCAAAAATTGGATGAATCACACCCTGGAGTTGCAAACAGCAGCAGCAGGAGCCCAAACATTACTTTAGAGAGACACTGGAGTTGGCTTCAGGAGCCCAAAAATTGGATTAATCACACCCTGGAGTTGCAAGCAGCAGCAGGAGCCCAAACATTACTTTAAAGTGACACTGGAGTTGGCAGCAGGAGCCCAAAAATTGGATGAATCACACCCTGGAGTTGCAAGCAGCAGCAGGAGCCCAAACATTACTTTAAAGAGACACTGGAGTTGGCTTCAGGAGCCCAAAAATTGGATGAATCACACCCTGGAGTTGCAAACAGCAGCAGCAGGAGCCCAAACATTACTTTAAAGAGACACTGGAGTTGGCAGCAGGAGCACAAAAATTGGCTGAATGACACCCTGGAGTCGCAAGCAGCAGGAGCAGGAGCCCAAACATAGCTTGAAAGAGACACTGGAGTTGGCAGCAGGAGCCCAAAAATTGGATGAATCACACCCTGGAGTTGCAAGCAGCAGCAGAAGTCCAAACATTACTTTAAGGTGACACTGGAGTTGGCTTCAGGAGCCCAAAAATTGGATGAATGACACCCTGGAGTTGCAAGCAGCAGCAGTAGCAGCCGAAACATAGCTTGAAAGAGACACTGGAGTTGGCAGCAGGAGCCGAAAAATTGGATGAATCACACCCTGGAGTTGCAAGCAGCAGCAGGAGCCCAAACATAGCTTGAAAGAGACACTGGAGTTGGCAGTAGCAGCAGGAGCCCAAACATTACTTTAAAGAGACACTGGAGTTGGCAGCAGGAGCACAAAAATTGGATAAATCACACCCTGGAGTTGCAAGCAGCAGCAGGAGCCCAAACATTACTTTAAAGAGACACTGGAGTTGGCAGCAGGAGCACAAAAATTGGCTGAATCACACCTTGGAGTCGCTAGCAGCAGGAGCAGGAGCCCAAACATAGCTTGAAAGAGGCACTGGAGTTGGCAGCAGGAGCCCAAAAATTGGATGAATCACACCCTGGAGTTGCAAGCAGCAGCAGGAGCCCAAACATTACTTTAAAGAGACACTGGAGTTGGCAGCAGGAGCACAAAAATTGGCTGAATCACACCCTGGAGTCGCAAGCAGCAGCAGCAGCAGGAGCCCAAACATAGCTTGAAAGAGACACTGGAGTTGGCAGCAGGAGCCCAGAAATTGGATGAATCACACCCTGGAGTAGCAAGCAGCAACAGCAGGAGCCCAAACATAGCTTGAAAGAGACACTGGAGTTGGCAGCAGGAGCCCAAAAATTGGATGAATCACACCCTGGAGTTGCAAACAGCAGCAGGAGCCCAAACATTACTTTAAAGAGACACTGGAGTTAGCTTCAGGACCCTGCTGCCTAGTGTTTTGGCAGCAGGACAAAAACCAATTCAAAATGCAATAGTTTGATTAAGCTGAGGATCAACAAGCGTATTTTGTATAACAGATAGGCTGCTAAGTGCAGGTTTGGGATACCCTGCGGCCTAGTGTTTTGGCAGCAGGACAAAAACCAATTCAAAATGCAATAGTCTGATTAAGCTGAGGATTTAGTATAACAGATAGGCTGCTAAGTGCAGGTTTGGGATGCCCATGTGGGCTGGTGTATTTAAAGCAGGACAAAAACCAATTCAAAATGCAATAGTTTGATTAAGCTGAGGATCAACAAGCGTACTTTGTATAACAGATAAACAGTAGAGAGGTAATACCGCGCTGCTCAAAAGATGAAAATATAGCTCAACGTGTAATACAAAGGGTTCCTCACCCTAAACAAATAATTCACATAACCAAAGAGAAAGGCACAGAGCTAATAAATGTCCACAGTGATGAAAAAAATTCCACACGTGTCTTCCACAAAATGAAAAATCCGCCACCAATAGTACAAGCTTCTTACCAGATGGCCAATGTAAAAGTGCCAAAAGATGGTTTTTTGATAATATCTTGATCTCAAATGAATTAATTTGAATTAATTTAAAGCCATCAGTAACAAATCAGCAACCAGGCATTTGAGTGTATGAAGAAGATTCTGCATCAATCTCCAGGACTGTATTCATAAAATTGATTCCATCCACTTCATAGATCACAACCAAGACTCAGCAATAATCCAAAGTAGAGACCTGTTCGTGATCCCCACAACACTCAGCATGAGGGCCGCTCGGTGGCTTCCCGCGCAGCGGACTCGGTGAGGTGGCCTCGGTAAGATCCTGCAGAGAACGGGATGGGCTCAGTATAACAGATAGACTGCTAAGCGCAGGTTTGGGATACCCTGCGGCCTAGTTTTTTGGCAGCAGGACAAAAAACAATTCAAAATGCAATAGTTTGATTAAGCTGAGGAGCAACAAGCGTATTTAGTATAACAGATAGGCTGCTACGTGCAGGTTTGGGATACCCTGTGGCCTAGTGTTTTGGCAGCAGGACAAAAACCAATTCAAAATGCAATAGTTTGATTAAGCTGAGGATGAACAAACGTATTTAGTATTACAGATAGGGTGCTAAGTGCAGGTTTGGGATGCCCATGTGGGCTGGTGTATTTAAAGCAGACCAAAAAATATTAAATTAAAACTAATCCAGTTTTTAGAAATGTTTGTGTGTAACAGATAGGGTTAAATAAGCCACTGCATAGATGGGATGCACAGTGGCAAGGCAGATTTACAAAGGCAGATTTACAGCACAAAGCACACCAATTTAAAAGTGATCAAAACTAAATTAAAATGAATCCAGTTTTTAGAAATGCTTGTGTGTAACAGATAGGATTAAATAAGCCACTGCATAGATGGGATGCACAGTGGCAAGGCAGATTTACAGCACAAAGCACACCAATTTAAAAGTGATCAAAACTAAATTAAAATGAATCCAGTTTTTAGAAATGCTTGTGTGTAACAGATATGATTAAATAAGCCACTGCATAGATGGGATGCACAGTGGCAAGGCAGATTTACAGCACAAAGAACTGAAATTGAATTGAAAACTGATCTGGCTAATGAAAAAAAAAAAATTTTCACTGTAGCTTCTATGCTGTTCTATGATGGTTCCGGTTTTTCACTATCTTTCACTATCTTTCCCTGGCTCTGTCTACCTCTCTGTCTGCCTCTCTGACTCTCCCTACCTATCTCTAATTCTCTGTTCCTGTCTGTAACCAGCTGTGCTCTGGCCGCAACCTCAACCTGAACCTGAACTTGGACCACCGTGGGAATCTAGTGGCAAGCAGACCTCTCTCTGGCTTCCCAGAGGCTGCTTGGCCATTTGCTATCCTTGTTCCCCATGCAGCAGGCCTCCTATCAGCTTCTGGAGGCTGCTGTCCCCTGTCCTGGGCTCTTGGGTGAGTGCACCAGCACCTTAGGGTTTCCTTATTACTTGTTATCTTGTGAGTTAGCCTTGTTTCTTTGCTTTGCACAGTGTATCTAAATCTAAGATCTTTTGTTTTCTTTTGCCTTTATTAATAAAACTATCTCTAGTGCATTTCCTTTGTCCTGTGTCTTTGCTCTGGCCAAACAATCTGCTCCCCAGGCTGGAGAGTTCTCCTAAATGAACTCTCCGGCCTGACAGCTTGTTAAAAAAAAACATTGTTTGGTCTTCTTCAACTAAGTTGCCAAGATGCCAATCCTGCTGCTACCGCCATAAAAATTGGACCATTTTTGGGGGGCTCAAAATGGGTAAAATTTTTTAAAGCTTTTAAAAAGCCTTTCCTTTTTTTCTTTTGCCGGAATGCAAACCCTGTTGCTTGCCATTTTTTATGTGCTTTAAACTATCAAATGCTAATTAGCAGTGGGCAATTCAAATGCTAATTAGGCCACTAAAACACGTTTTTACTCAGCCTTGAGTGACTTCCGAGTGTTATAAAGGACTTTTATGGCCATCAGCCATTTTTTTCTATGCATTTTAGATGAAAGTTTGGACCTAACTAAACTTTTTTGGAAAAGTTTGGTAAAGTGCCAAACTGAACTTTTGGAAAGCTCACTCACTTCTACTGCTGTCCTTAGTAAAATGTGCTGTTGTCTCCCCCTTGTATTAGAAGCAGAGCATGTCTCCATTTGATTCCTGGGTAGTTGAAGTCCCTCATCACCACTGTACTGTGATGCTCTATCTATCTGTTTATGAAGCTGACCCTCTATTTCCTCAGTTATGTTTGGGGGTCTATAGATTACACCAATTTGTATTTTAACATTGTTTACACCACCCCACACGTCTACCCACAATAATTCTACATCCTCTCAATCTTCTGCTAGTGTCCCCTCGTTAACATATGCTTTCAATTCTTGCTTTACATAGAGACACACTCCACCCCATTTCCTATTTGCTGTCTTTCCAAAGGAGAGCAAAACCTTGAAGATTGACAGTCCAGCAATATGTGGAATACAGCCATGTCTTAGCCACACCAGTAACATTCATATTTTCTTCCAGTACCAGAGCCTCACCCCCATCATATGCTGTCCCCTAAGTAACCTAGCTTGCCCTTTGTTTTCTCTCTTGCCCTCCCCCCTCATCACCTCACTGAGTTTAAATACCCCTTCTCCCCTTCTAGTATCCTCTTACCCAGCAAAGCAAGGGGATGGGAGGAATGCCTATATGGGGAATGGGCTGGGGGTGCCACATTGTCTATGGTAATAGGATGGGGGAATGCCACACTGCCTAAGGGGAATGGGATAGGGGGATGCCACACTGCCTGTGGGGAATGGGAGGGGGATGTCACACTGCCTATGAGAATAGGATGGGGGAATGCCACAATGCTTATGGGAATGGGAGTGGGGAATGCCACGCTGTCTATTGGGAATGGGAGGCGGGATGCCACACTGCCCATGGAGAATGAGGGGAATGCCACACTGTCTATGGGAATGGGATGGGAGTATGCCACCATGCCTGTGAGATGGGGGAATGTCATGCTACCTATGAGAAATGGGAGGGGGAATGTCACACTGCCTATGGGGAATGGGAGGGGGGAATGCCACACTGCCTATGGGGAATGGGAGGGGGGAATGCCACACTGCCTATGGGGAATGGGAGGGGGGAATGCTACACTGCCTATGAGATGGTGAAAATGCCACACTGCCTATAGGGAATGGAATGAGGGAATGCCCCAGTGCCCATGGGGAATGGGATGGTGGAATGCCACACTTCCCATGGGGAATGGGTGGGGAGGATGCCACGCTGTCTGTAATGGGTGTTTTAGTGCAAAATTTTCCTCCTCCAAATCCTAGGTGTGTGTTATGGGAAGATGAGTCTTATAGGGAGAAAAATACAGTATATTATTTACAAATGTATGTGAACAGATATTTACACTGTATTATTAATTATATTATCAACAAATACCAGTCAATATGTAACAACAACAGCTAACAACTTTTGTGAACTGAAACTAACACAGGATGTGCTTTGATACCAAATGTAAAGAGGTCATAATAAATCAATTTTATACATCTATTGGAGATGCTTTGTAGTGGCTTATTGGTTATTACCACCTTCACAAGTGGTTGATATGATGCATTTATTATCAATTTATTAGTTTAATTTCAATTAATTTAAGTGTATCTATAAATCATTCATATACATGCACATCAATTAATTCAATTAAAACTAAAGATGATATAATAAACCTAAAATCTTGTAATTAATTCATACATAAATGATAATTTATCAAGAAAAAATACATAACTCACAAACAAATGCTAATTTATCTAAAAACTTTATAACTGAGGAAATTGTAAATCATCAACAACCTGGCAAAAGTATCCATTTCAGTATCCATGCTTATTTGGTCTTTATTATGATTTATGAGCAAGTCCCCTGATGAAGGCAAAACATGTTGGGACATCGGCTCATCCAATTTTAAACCTCATTTATAATGCCAACGTACTATTGAATTTGTGTATATACTGATGATGCTTGTTTAACAGGTGTGATACATGAGACTGTGTACCAAAGCACTAGTTTCATTGCTTTATTACAGGCTTATGGCCATTTTTTTTTTTTGTTTATTGATAACAAAGAAAATTATATTAATTGATGTTTGAACAAAACTGGTTATTTGCATGTTGTGACTAATAGAGAAACGGGCACTATCCCTGGGTGGCTTATACATTTAGTTTAGAAAAAACGACTCACTTGTTGGCACACCTTGTATAATACTTCTTGGGGGTTAGATAAAACTACTCACTTATTGGCAACCTTTGCGTAATACTTCTCGGAGCTTGGAAAAAAAACTACTCTTTTGTTGGCACCCCTTGCGTACCACTTCTTGGGGCTTATAAAAAAACTACTCCCTTGTTGGCACCCCTTGCATAATACTTTTTGGGGCTTAAAAAAACAACTCACTTGTTGGCACCCCTTGCACACTTAGGGCTTAAAAAAATGACTCGTTGGCACTCCTTGCATATCCTACTTACTGGGGGGCTAATAGAATGACTTACCTCTGTCCACCTGCATTGCAGGCTGCAAATAGACGGTGTCCAACAAAGCAGAAAGCAGCAAATAAGGGACAGGGAAGTAGCAGTGGTGCTACTGCTGGTGGTGGTGATGGAGCTGGTGCTGCAGGGAGAGAACATGATTCATCTGTGCATGCTACACCTTTCTCTGGTGCAAGCAGGCGCCAGGGGTTTGCAGCTTTTTATGTATGCCACAGTACCACTGCCAGAGTGGTGAGTCCAGAACAAGTTGAGGCAGTCATAGATTATATGGCACGCAGTTCTACCAGTTCCATGGGATTGTCTTCAACCCATTCCACTTCCCCCCTCTTAAAATCATCAAGACCACAGGTCATTGAGTCACTAATGCTCTGTGATGTCACTACTAGTTTGTATACCATGGGCCATCCACCTGCTCCTGCCTAAGTTGCAGACCTAGGGTTTCTAGATGCCCAACAACTGTTGGAGTATGAGGACGTGGCCAGTGGATCATCGGACACTTGCGATGATGATGAAACCCTAGTGCCAACTGCTATGGCTCTCTGCATTGTGGAGGCTGAGAGGAAGGTTAGCGTGGAGAAGGGGGTGAAGGATGATCTCAGGGGTGATGATGAAGTCCTAGACCCAACAGGACTGAAGGTCATCAGAGTTTGGAGGAAGAGGTGATGGTCCCAGGCAGCCAGCAAAAGAGGGAGAAAGGTGCCAGTGGTCAGCGGTCAGCCTGTTGCTACTATTGCCTACCACACCCAGGGACTGAGCATGCCAAGGCAGGCCCAAAGGATCTCACCAGCATTTTTTCAAGGAGTTCACAGATGACAAGACACAGGTCATTTGCAAGCTGCATCATCAGTGCCTAAAGCATGTGAAAATTCTTAATAATCTCAGCACCACATTTATGACCAGGCACCTGCATTCCAAACATAAGCTGCAGTGGCAGAAACACCTAAAAACATGCAAACATCTAAGGCTCCCTCTGCTGCTTTGATATGGCCACCTTTCTTCCCCCAAAGAGAGTATGTGAGATCACCACCACCACCAATCCCACCAGCAGCACCACCACCATCAACACTTGAATATGCTCCCATTCCACCTGATGGAGATGGACAGTTTTAAATAGCTGATGGCAATGGCTATCCCACAACATGCCCTTCCCAGCCACCACTACTTTTCTCACCAGGCCATCCCTGCTTTGCACCAACAGTTGTGGAAAAAAAGGTGTGCACATCACCAATGACATGTGGACAAGAAAGCATGGCCAGGGACATTACATCTCTCTAACTGCCCAATGAGTCAATGTAGTGGTGGCTGGAAATACAGGCAGGAAGCACCTTGATGCATAGCCTTCTGCCACTAAGGATTGCTGGACATTAGTCAGTGCCTCCTGTTGCCTCCTCCTCCTCTGCTTGCTCCTCATGCAGTCCCCGCACCACCAATTCGAGCACAGCCATAGGCAAACATCAGCATGCAGTGCTAAAACTCATCTGTCTAGGTGAAAGACCCCACACCGGCCAGGAGCTGTGGACAGGCATCCAGAAGCAGACAGATCAGTGGCTGCTGCCATTGTACTTGAAGCCCAGCAAGGTGGTGTGCGCTGATGGGCAGAACATTGTAGCAGCCTTGGGGAGACCCGTGTTGACGCATATCCCTTACCTGGAGCATATGCTCAACTTGGTAGTGCAGAGCTTCCTGGACTATTATCCAAAAATGCTGGAGCTGCTGCATAAATGTCGCAGTTCCCTCGGCGTGCTCATCTCTGCACTGCAGACGAACTTGGCTTTCCCACCCACTGTCTCATATGTGACTTGCTGAACAGGTGGAATTCAACTTTTCCCAGGCGTTGGTGCAGTGCACACCTGGCACGCAAGGTGGGTTGCTGGGATGGCAGCGGCCAGGTACTCCACTGTCTAGCCAGCAAAAAGTTTTGAAGGATTCAGAGGAGAAGAAGGTCTTTCCCTCTCAGCAGGGTGGCACGCAGTGCATCTTACGGGCATCACTGGAGTGTAGCTGGAGGGAGGAGCAGGAGTGGAGGAGACACCTGATACTGAGGACAACTTCACCTTGACTCAGCAGCCTGGCTCACATGATCCAATACATGCTCCAGTGCCTGTGCCGATTACTGGGTGGCCACCCTGCTGAATCCTCGCTATAAGGATAACATTACGTACTTTGATTCCAGCACTGAAGCAGGACAGAAAAATAAAAGAGTACAAATGCACTCTGGTATACGTACTATTGTCAGAGTTCCCAACTGAATTTGAGGCCTCGGTGGTGGCAAGAGGCCGAGGAGGAGCAAGTCAGCAATGCAGCAGGGGCACCGGCAGCACTTCACAAGGGAGGGTGAGAATGGGCACAATGTGGAACACCCCTTTTTAATTGTCCACCATATCCACCATTGCATACGGCCGTAGTACTAGGAGGCAGACTTTGACTCACATAGTGGATGACTATCAACATGTTACTGAGCGATGGGTCCTTTTGATTCAATTATTGGATCATTAAACTGGACATCAGAGCTTGTCCTCTATGCCTTGGAGGTGCTGGCCTGCCCTGCGGCAAGTGTCCTATTAGAACATGTGTTCAGTACCGATAGGAGGATCTGCCTATCCACAGCCAATGTAGACATGCTTACAGTCCTTAAGATGAACTAGGTGTGAATCCCACGGGACTTGACTGTGCCAGCACCTGAGTGAGTGGTTAAAACTCAGATAGCCAGAGGGGCATTTATCCAGCAGATAATACAATCTGATAGCCGGAGGGGTATTTATCCAGCAGATGACACAATCGGATAGCTGGAGGGGTATTTATCCAGCAGATAATATAATCGGATAGCCAGGGGCTATTTATCCAGTAGATAATACAATCGGATAGCCAGAGGGATATGTATCCAGCAGATAATATCGGATAGCTGGGGAAGGGGGGAGGTACTTTTCCAGAAGATAATACAATTGTTGGCCAATCAGGTTGTATGGCCTTGCACTGCCCTGTGTTTTCAAGCACCGGCAGTTCCCAGGGATGTGTAATTCATTTTAAATAGCTAAAAATCTAATAAAAAGCTTCAATAAACATTTAATGCTTTATTTCACTACACTAAAGCAAAGCTAATACAGAGGAGAAACAGTTTGAATCAATTTAGAGGGAGGATTATAAATCTCCCCTCCCTAAAGCCAATTAAGAAATGTAATGACTATGACTCAAAAGCAAGTGAATTTACCAAAATATGTTAATCCCCAGCTGCCGGGGATTTAACACACTCTGCAAACATGTCTGTGTGCTATTATTATACTTTATATAAAAATAAATCTCATAAAATGGAAAAATATGTGATTGGAGGCAGGTAACAAGATGTGCTTAATGGGGACCTATTCCTGAATCAGCCTATTCATATAGGAAGTATACTACACAACTGAATCCAGAGGAGGAAATGCATACAATACATACCTCATTTAATCTAAAGCACACACAAGACATAATACAACAAACAACAAAACTAACTGGGAACCACAATGTAGAAATGTAGAATTATCACAACCCCTAAATATATATTCCCTGTTTACATGAAAATAACTGAGGATGCTTTCAAAATAAGTTTAAAAGCCCAAAAATAAATAGTTACGGGGAAAATAAGGCAGTTGCTTATGGCACCAGGGAATACCGCTACCAATCGGCCACACCAATATGACACAGGCATCACGTGACAGCCTGTGACATACTGTAGAGTTGCGTAGATGCCGGCAGAGCTGCATGCATGAGCTAGAACAGAAGGCAGTGGCATAACTGAATGTGACGCGCCCCGGTGCAAACTTTAAAGGGGGCTATTTCACGGCCAAAACTGTAAACTTTTTCTGTTTTTTAACTCAGTTGGATTCAACTAGACAACTAAAAGGCTAAAACAACAGAGATATATGATGCTTTCTTTGTCTAAATGATGCCAAGTGAGCACAAATATGATAAATAAGATGAAGGGGCAACAATGATTGGGCCCCAATGCAGTCACACCCCCTGCACACCCTCAAATTATGCCTCTGCTTGTAAGTATAGAGTGATGCCCACTAGGAACATGGGGCGTGAGTTGGGCTCTATCAATTTTGGCATGAAAATGAAAAACAAACTTAGATTGTTTATGGAAATATAGGACACCCTGTAAAATAAACCCTAGTGCATCTATTAGAACAAAAATTAATATAAGACCCCATCTTATTTTCGGGGGGTAACACACTGGTACAATGGGAGTTTTTTTGTCATGTGAATAAATCAAAATAGAAAAAATACATTCAGTACTTTTTTCACCTTTAAAGCGGAAGATAACCCATTAGTCTGGCCTTCAGGCAGCTCCCACAACGCTGTGATCCCCTGTAGCTGTGTGCACTCCTGTGCCCCAGCCTTTTTAAATGGCTGGGCACAGGAGCGAGCGTGCCCAACGTGAAAGTCGGGCATGTGATTAGCCAAGGTTTGCATGTCATCCAGCCCTTTTGAGATCAGCTAAACAGCAATCTCAAAAGGTGCCGGGTGGGCGTGGCCTTGGCGGTAAAAAAAACTAGTTCTTTTTTTAAACTGAGCCACCGCCGAGGTGGCAGCATCTCCCAAGGTACTGGGGCGGGGGAGGGGTGATAGAGGGATCTGGGGAAAAATGGGTTTCCATCCGCAGTGAGTCTATCTGCATAGTCTATCTGCATCTCACATCTAGACTTGGAAATCGTTGCCCATTCTTCCTAGCAAAAACTCTCCAAATCTCTCAGACTTCTCATTCCCATTTACAGCCCCCTTATGTCAACCCACAAATTCTCCACTGGATTTAGGTCTGGGCTCTGATCTTCTTCCGGTGAAGCCGTTCTTTTGTTGATGTAGTTGATTGTTGATTTTGGGTCGTCATTGTGCTGAAAGGTGACATTCCTCAGCCTTTTAGAAGAGGCCTGAAGATTTTGTGCTAAGTTTGACTGAGATTTGGAACTGTTCCTACTTCCCTCCACCTTGACTAACTGCCACAGCTCCAGCTGCAAAGCATAATTCTTCCTTCCATTATGTGTATATTTGTTGATGCAATATTTTAGGCCATGAGATATGGCCAAAAAGTTCAACCTTGCCGTCATCAGAGTATACACATTTCTCGCATGCTTTTGACTCAGTGTAGGTTTTGGAAAAACATTGTCAGGCTTTGATGTGTTTCTTTGTAAGAAAAGGCTTCTGTCACCACACAAGCACCTATTAAGAATAAGGAAGAATGTTCTTACATTCAGAACCCAACCAGCACTTGCCAGAAATTCCTGCAACCCATTTAATGTTGCTTTAGGTTTATGGGCAGCCTCCCAGATTTTTCCTTTACAAAGTTTCTGTTGGATTTTAAGGATAAGATATGGACTTACATAATCCATACAGTGTTTTATAGGCAGACAAGATCTTCCGGCAAGTGTGGTAATGGGATACCCATTACAGCTTTGCTGGCGTCAAACACCATGGGACATCCACCTTCTTGGTGAGTCCACAACCCTCAATCCCTGCTGCTAGCTTCACCTATAGCCAAGCCCCCATTTACCGGGACGCTTTAAATGCCTCACCGGACACGGCTGCCCCCAGGACTTGATAGCACAAAGGTTGTGAAGGGAGAAGCACAAGAAGGGTCAAAAGTCAAGCCAAGGGTCAAGCCGGGTGGTCAGATAGTATGCTGTACAAGGGATGATACGGGTTCGTAGTCATAGTCCAGGTAGGCATAAGTTCAGGCAGCGGTCACAGAGTGGTCGGCAAGCTAGGTTGGCAACGGTAAACAATCAGAAGTCACAGGAAATATGGCACCAAGCAGAATGCTTTCAAGGGCGATGAAGTAATGGCAGGGAAGAGCTGGAGCACTGGGGATTGGCTGGAGTGTATTGTGGACTTATTGGCCCTTGAACAACTTAAGGGCTGATAGCCCCTTACACAATTATGGCATTTTGCCCACTAGTAAAGTTGGGGCCCTTTAAACTAACCTGCAGAGGGTGCGTTGTGTGCAGTGCCGCGAGAGGGAATAACTTAGCCATGCTTGCGCGTGTGCACGATCAGATGAGCGGGGGATGTGCCTGAGGGAGGAGGAAGCGGAAGTGCTGGGAGCCACTCAAGCCAGCGTTGCCCAAGCCAGCGCCCACTGCCTATATGGCTGCTGGCCGATGGAGATGCTAGTGAGCCGCCTGTGCTGCCTGAGTGGCTGACCCCGGACACCGTGGGACTGGACAAAAGGTGAGTGCATTGTGACAGCTGAAGTATCCAAACTCAAGACAAGCCTTGAGCTTGCTGGGTGAAGTGCACAGAACAACTAACCTGCTGAGAAAATATAAAGAAAGTTATGCTGAATCATGTTATGATATTTCTATCCTATTGTGACTAGTAATTTTAACCCGTTGCTGCTATCACTGGCAGGGCCAGTGGCCACTTTTGGTCAGTTATAAGACAGGGGTATAAGAAGCTTCCAGTGTTAGGAGCTTGAGATGAGTCTAATGGGACACTATTAGACTGATACTGTGGATTGCCTGTTTGAGCACCAGGGCTTCTCCTGGTGATAATGTCACAGAGAGATCAGAGAGACCATTATATATCCAGTGAGCGAGCGTGCCCAACGTGCCCAACGTGAAAGTCGGGCATGTGATTAGCCAAGGTTTGCATGTCATCCAGCCCTTTTGAGATCAGCTAAACAGCAATCTCAAAAGGTGCCGGGTGGGCGTGGCCTTGGCGGTAAAAAAACTAGTTCTTTTTTTAAACTGAGCCACCGCCGAGGTGGCAGCATCTCCCAAGGTACTGGGGCGGGGGAGGGGTGATAGAGGGATCTGGGGAAAAATGGGTTTCCATCCGCAGTGAGTCTATCTGCATAGTCTATCTGCATCTCACATCTAGACTTGGAAATCGTTGCCCATTCTTCCTAGCAAAAACTCTCCAAATCTCTCAGACTTCTCATTCCCATTTACAGCCCCCTTATGTCAACCCACAAATTCTCCACTGGATTTAGGTCTGGGCTCTGATCTTCTTCCGGTGAAGCCGTTCTTTTGTTGATGTAGTTGATTGTTGATTTTGGGTCGTCATTGTGCTGAAAGGTGACATTCCTCAGCCTTTTAGAAGAGGCCTGAAGATTTTGTGCTAAGTTTGACTGAGATTTGGAACTGTTCCTACTTCCCTCCACCTTGACTAACTGCCACAGCTCCAGCTGCAAAGCATAATTCTTCCTTCCATTATGTGTATATTTGTTGATGCAATATTTTAGGCCATGAGATATGGCCAAAAAGTTCAACCTTGCCGTCATCAGAGTATACACATTTCTCGCATGCTTTTGACTCAGTGTAGGTTTTGGAAAAACATTGTCAGGCTTTGATGTGTTTCTTTGTAAGAAAAGGCTTCTGTCACCACACAAGCACCTATTAAGAATAAGGAAGAATGTTCTTACATTCAGAACCCAACCAGCACTTGCCAGAAATTCCTGCAACCCATTTAATGTTGCTTTAGGTTTATGGGCAGCCTCCCAGATTTTTCCTTTACAAAGTTTCTGTTGGATTTTAAGGATAAGATATGGACTTACATAATCCATACAGTGTTTTATAGGCAGACAAGATCTTCCGGCAAGTGTGGTAATTGGATACCCATTACAGCTTTGCTGGCGTCAAACACCATGGGACATCCACCTTCTTGGTGAGTCCACAACCCTCAATCCCTGCTGCTAGCTTCACCTATAGCCAAGCCCCCATTTACCGGGACGCTTTAAATGCCTCACCGGACACGGCTGCCCCCAGGACTTGATAGCACAAAGGTTGTGAAGGGAGAAGCACAAGAAGGGTCAAAAGTCAAGCCAAGGGTCAAGCCGGGTGGTCAGATAGTATGCTGTACAAGGGATGATACGGGTTCGTAGTCATAGTCCAGGTAGGCATAAGTTCAGGCAGCGGTCACAGAGTGGTCGGCAAGCTAGGTTGGCAACGGTAAACAATCAGAAGTCACAGGAAATATGGCACCAAGCAGAATGCTTTCAAGGGCGATGAAGTAATGGCAGGGAAGAGCTGGAGCACTGGGGATTGGCTGGAGTGTATTGTGGACTTATTGGCCCTTGAACAACTTAAGGGCTGATAGCCCCTTACACAATTATGGCATTTTGCCCACTAGTAAAGTTGGGGCCCTTTAAACTAACCTGCAGAGGGTGCGTTGTGTGCAGTGCCGCGAGAGGGAATAACTTAGCCATGCTTGCGCGTGTGCACGATCAGATGAGCGGGGGATGTGCCTGAGGGAGGAGGAAGCGGAAGTGCTGGGAGCCACTCAAGCCAGCGTTGCCCAAGCCAGCGCCCACTGCCTATATGGCTGCTGGCCGATGGAGATGCTAGTGAGCCGCCTGTGCTGCCTGAGTGGCTGACCCCGGACACCGTGGGACTGGACAAAAGGTGAGTGCATTGTGACAGCTGAAGTATCCAAACTCAAGACAAGCCTTGAGCTTGCTGGGTGAAGTGCACAGAACAACTAACCTGCTGAGAAAATATAAAGAAAGTTATGCTGAATCATGTTATGATATTTCTATCCTATTGTGACTAGTAATTTTAACCCGTTGCTGCTATCACTGGCAGGGCCAGTGGCCACTTTTGGTCAGTTATAAGACAGGGGTATAAGAAGCTTCCAGTGTTAGGAGCTTGAGATGAGTCTAATGGGACACTATTAGACTGATACTGTGGATTGCCTGTTTGAGCACCAGGGCTTCTCCTGGTGATAATGTCACAGAGAGATCAGAGAGACCATTATATATCCAGTGGTGATAAAAGTGGCTATTTTTTTTTATAGAAGTACTAAACAGGACCTACACCCTGAATAAGAGCCTATGTTATATGTTCCCCTGTCCTGTACATACAGTTTGTTCACATTAAAAATCACCCTACCTGCATCTAGAGCATTTTCTGAGCCATTAAACATCCAAAATGGCTGCCCATCTAGTCTCAGGCTGCCTGCAGACAGGACGTGTCTTCTGACTATGCCACTCTGCATTGTCAAATTGCTGCCCTTTTCCTGATGCCAGCTCTGTCTGTACAGAGCACAGCAAGAACATGCCCCCCTGTACCCCCCCCCCCTTATCTCCTCAGTATGTGATGCATCTGAGGCAAGATGGTAGCACCCATTTCCTAAAGTCCTGAAAAAAAGTTGCAGCCCAGCGAGGGAAAGAATAATAGGTAAGTGACTAAAAACTTAAAATATATTAATTTCAGATGGTGGGGAATAGTTTAAGGTTTTGTTCTTTCCTATTAAATGATGCTGAATGTCCATTTTAAGCCTTTGATTACAATTGATTACAATTGACTCAAAAGTATACTTCAAATCACCTGAGTATATTTGATCAAATAAATTGCCTAATGCCTCACTGAAGGTGTATCCAAATCTGTAAAATATATACAGTATCTGCTGCGTTGCCCAGTAGGCAATACAACAGGACAATGCACCATGACAGAAGGTTAGAAATGTCCAACATTGGTTGGTAAAGAAAAATCATAGCCAAGCCCTCCAAGTACTGCCCTGGCTCTGTAGATCCCCAGACTTGAACCCAACTGAGTAACTATGGGAGCACCTTGACCGTTGTGTTGGCTTTATAGATCCTCCCCCACTTACCCTCCAACAGCTGTGGGATGAAATGAAAAAAATTAGAAAATTATAAATAATTTGACAAGCCTAGTATTTTCCTAAAAATAAAAGTGGAACTCCAGCAGGCCCTTAGGTTTCCTAGCAGTGATCACAGAGATCAATGAATATGGTGTCAGACACATAAACTGTTGCTGTAATGTAATAGAAGCAATCGCTTACACCACCTATGACTGGAACCATCAATTTGCCCAAAGATAAAAGCTGGTAGTATCTGTATTCTCTTCTGGGAACCTTTACTTAGCGCAGCAGCTTCTACCCCCAGTCTGATATCTCCAGTGGAATTCCTGGAGTTGATGTTGGATCCTTGTCTATCTTACAATGCTAGCGAATTACATTGGCTATAAACTTTCCAACACTGTGTAACAAAACGCTTTAAGATTTTAGGATGTATTGCAGGTTTAATTGGAAGCACTTATACTGAAATATAAGGGTCTGTTAGTGAATAAATCTGTGGTGTGAGCACATGCTTCGAGCGCAACAGGGCAATTAAATACTATGGAATTTGCAGCAGTGGAATCCTAGAAAAATGCCATCTGGTGTGAACAGATGAGAGAGTCATAAAGCTGCTAACATGTATGTTAACACATAGCCGGGATCCAAAAAGAACTGACACGGACTTACTGTATATTTTTAAATATCCTCTTCATTATAGACCAAATAAAAATTTCCATTTAAAGTGAACCTATATCCTTAAAGTTGACCAAACTCAGGATTTTGACTATAATGGGTTTTGGATTTTGACTATAATGGGTTTTGGTCCTTTCCCCCCGATCGGGGGTGCCCGGCTGTGTGAAACCCCCTAGATCGCCGAGCGCAACTCACCTCTTCCCGATCCTAAGGCACATGCATGGTCGTTCGTCCAATCACGCCATTTAAGTCAGCGTCTAAGGCTCGCGGCTCCAAGCGGCTCTAACAGGGAGCGTGCCCATGCCGGCCATTCACAAATGCCTGGATAAAGGGGATGCCGACGTGGCTCACGCATGCGCCGTTGGCATGGGAAGTATGGTAAGTGTACGGGCAACATGGGTGTTTTCACACAGCGGGGCATTCCGATCTAATCAAGCATTCCTCACTGGGTCCCTTTTAGGGTATACTGTAGGGCCACTTTCCATGTAACTTGGTTCTGGAGTCTTATAGGATTCCAGGGCCAGGTTACAGGCATCCCAGCTCCACTGTGTGAAACTCCAGTGATAGCCAATATACTAACCTTAAGATCCCACAGCGTATGGTCAGGCCCCCTGCCAGCATCCCTAGCATCCCTCCAGGTGTTACAAGCACCCCCAACCATGCAGATCTGAATGACTGGTGTGGGTGCGCACAGCTGAAATGGGAGTGGCCAGCGGGAGGCGCCCAGTAATCCATTTATTCAGAACTGCTGGACATGAATATATAAGGCGATGAATGCAGGAAAAGAGTCCGCACATTGAGGCAGCCTGAGTAAAGCGGACCAAAACTCAGGACAGTGAAACCCTGGGTCCACTTTTAAGCCCAGATATGGGCAAGTGTACCTACGTGCATACCTACCAACTTTTCAGTTGGGAAAGTGCGACATTTGTTAAATGAAGCCACATGCCCTCATTGAGGGATGGATAGGAGATAGGGTGTAACAGTTACAACAATATAAAAACTTTAAATAGGAAAATGATTCATTTATTTATGCAGATCTGCATGTTACACCTCAAAGAGGGGAGCATGGACTCAAAAGAGGGACAGTCCATCCAAATGTTGGATCAAACATAATATTCTTTTTTTTTTCTTACCCATTTTCCAGACTGGGTTCTGCAGCATGCACACAGCCAGGGAATCATTGGGTGCTTGTCCACCATTTATAAGCAAGTTATTAAATTAGTTCCACCCTTGCCTACATCACAGGACCCGATTGCTTTTTTTACTATACCTCCTTTTTAAAGTGGACCAACACCCTCCCTGATCAGCCCAGGAATCTTATAGATCCCCGCTGTGTGAAACCCCCCAGGACGCCCTATTCACCACCTGCATCTCGATCCAATGGCGCATGCGCGGGCGCGGCCGCATCTTGCACTTCTCTCTAGCAAGGCGCGTGCCTGTGACGGCCATTTGCAAATGGCCGGCGCGGGCGCTCTCCCTGTTAGAGGGAAGCGTGAGATGCGGCCGCCGGCGTGCTCTGAGCCGCTGTGGTTGGACGCCGCTTGGACGCGCATACCACAGCGGCTCCGAGCGCGCTGATTGGACGAGCGGCCGAGCATGCGCCGTAGGAGCAGGGTGAGGTAAGCTTTATCGGGCGTTCTGGGGGTTTCACGCAGCGAAATCGGGGTGCCCCGCGAAAGTGGACCAAAACCCAGGATAGTGAAAATCCTGGGTGTTGGTCCACTTTAAAGTGGACCTGAACTGTTGAAAATCTGTGCCAGGATCCTGGTTCACAGGGACACTAAACTCACCTACCACTCATGCCATCGGTGAGCCCTGCATTACAGGGTGACACAAGTGGCAGCTACATCTCCTCCAATAGGCCCATCATACTGAGCTCCACAAAGATAAGGTGAGTATTTCCTAATTTCTGGTGTCACAGGCAGTGGAAGAAGGTGGGCTCGGGTTCTTGTGACAGCACTGCCAGGCAGGATTAGGTCCACTTTAAAGGCACAGATGCAGCTGGAGTCTTACTCTAAATACATGATACTAATACTGTTGTTTTCCTCATTGTGGCAGTGAAAGTTGCGGCTGGGGACCTTTGAGTTTTGTTCCAATAAGTTTATTTGCTTTATATTTATACAGTGGCGGTGAGGGCTTCTGTTCTCGCTTGCCTGGCGCACTGTGTACCAGCAGCTTGTGTTTACAGGCTCGTTTGTCATCCCAAGCCGCCAGTGCAGCCGGCCTGTCACACGCCACATAAATGGATCCATCGCTAGTGCTATACTTAAACACAAATAGGAACTTGCTGGAACAAGTGTCCTGAACATCTATTAAGGAGCAATCCTGCCAGCATCGGTGTTTAAATATTGAATATGCTGCACTGGCAATGCCTAGACCTAACTACAGCTACAATGTAAGGTCTAGTGTGACAAATACTGTGGTAGATTTATACCCTAAAATATTGTAAGTGATTCCCCTTCTGTATCCCCCCTTATACCCTAATAGATTGTAGGCTCTTCTCCTTCTGTATCCTCCCTTATACCCTAATAGATTGTAAGCTCTTCTCCTTCTGTATCCTCCCTTATACCCTAATAGATTGTAAGCTCTTCTCCTTCTGTATCCTCCCTTATACCATAATAGATTGTAAGCTCTTCTCCTTATGAATCCTCCCTTATACCCTAATGTAATCTCTTCCCCTTCTGTATCCTCCCTTATACCCTAATAGATTGGAAGCTCTTCTCCTTCTGCATCCTCCCTTATACCCTAATAGATCGTAAACTCTTCTCCTTCTGTATCCCCCCTTATACCCTAATAAATTGTAAGCTCTTTTCCCGCCTTATCCTCCCCTATACCATAATAGATTGTAAGCTCTTCTCCTTCTGAGTCATCCTTTATACCCTAATGTAAGCTCTTCCCCTTCTGTATCCTCCCTTATACCCTAATATATTGTAAGCACTTCTTTATTATTCTTCCTAATAACCTAATAGAAAAATAGGAAGCTAAGATGGAGAGGCTTCCCCATGCCCCCCCCCCCCCCTCATCTGGACCCCTATTGACCCACAGCTAACTTCTGGGAACTCAGTGACTCAGTGGCTTAACCCTTAAACCCGGCCTTAACCCTGGATGTGACTGTGCCAATAAGTTGTATTGTGAGAGCGGCTGGACACTGGGGTAATAAAGAGACATACAAGACTGTATACCAAAATGTTTTTTATGAAGCAAGTGTGCCCATATTCTCTGCCTGAGAGCAATGCAAGATTATCTGGCCCTTATGCTGTGAACTGTGTATTTGACTGTGAAACAGATTACATTTTTCTTTCTCCCTGCCTTGCCGTTTACTCTGTGTCTGCTAAGGTATTAGTATACCATCACCCCGCGCTTGTTTCCAATCTAAATTACCCTCAGCTACCACACCTGTCTGTGATTTAAAATACATTGGAATGACACAAGCATGGCAAGCCACAGTGGTCCGACAGTATCTGACCAAAGCAGAACATGCTCATGGGCCATGACCTAGAAATTAAAGCACAAAAGTGGCTTCACTTAGAATAAAAAATGCATGTACATAAACTCTGAGATTTTGAGATGTTTTGAAATGGCTCATTTTACATTTGCAAGAGGTATAAGCTGGAAGGAAGTTGGTGTGCGCCTGGACAGGGATGCACAAGTAACATGGTAGCTCTTTTATCTTATTTCTGTTGGAACTCAAGTCTTCCTCTGCTGTCACAAGATAGAAATCTCTCTGCTTGCTCCTTCTTCGTCCCAGACAAGCTGACTCACTTCCTCTCTCTGAGTGTAAGCTCCAGCATAGCTTAGCTGCATGGGGGAAACTGCGGCCCCTTGTGACAAAAAAAACAGAACAACAGTCTCTAGGTAATGACATTTGCTTTACTCTCTTACAGTGGTATGACGCCATATATGGCTATAAAGTTACATG
Source organism: Gastrophryne carolinensis (assembly GCA_027917425.1). Classification (NCBI taxonomy): domain Eukaryota; kingdom Metazoa; phylum Chordata; class Amphibia; order Anura; family Microhylidae; genus Gastrophryne; species Gastrophryne carolinensis. Next base: position 48,537,405 of record CM051243.1, read on the forward strand.
TATGGTGAATACTACCAAAGAATAGAAATAAAAAAATAGAAGGAATCACAGAAAGAAATAGAAATAAAGTGCCAAAGAACAGAAAGAAATGACGTAAAAAAGTAAAGCAAGAGAGAAGGGGAATGACACCAAAAAGAAAGAATAGATAGGCAGAAATAAAGAAAATTAAAAAATAAATGGAAGGAAGGAACAAAGGCATAGAATGAATGACAGAAAAAAAGAAGAAGGAATAATAGGAATGACAGAAAAAGGAATGCCATAAAAACAAGCAGGAAAGAGACAGAATGAAAAGGAGAAAAGATGGAAGGTAAGAAAGAATAGAAGGACTGACAGAAAAAAAAGAAAAGTAATGACAAAAACAATAATAGAAGTAATGACAGGAAAAGTTTTTTTAAAGAATAGAAGGAAAGGAGAAAAGAAAGAAAAGGGATTTGCAGAAAAATCAGATGAAAGAAAGAAAAAGGAAAATAATAGAAGGAAAGAAACAAAGAATAGAAGGACTGACAGAAAGAAGGAAATGGTCTCCCATTGGCAAATTGCCCGAGGCTGACAGTCCTTTGTCCTGGTTACTGCACAGCCCTGCATCCGGCATAGGGGCTGCCCAGGGTAGAGAGAATGAGGTGAGGCCCTCCCAAGGTGCAGGGACCCTGGCACCTGCCCAGGTATGCCCAGTGCTGACGCCTGCCCTGACATGAGCCCTGCAATTCCACCAGTGGTGTCTAGTGCCAGCTGCCATTGTACTCACTCATGGGAGGCGAGGCCATCTTTCTGAAGCCCTTGCCATATGAGAGCAGAAAAAACAGACCACCGATGGGATCACAGAGCTGGTAAGTTGTACAGCAGCTTCCAGCAGCAGCACAATTTAGGTAAAGCTGGCCCATTAACTAGCTTTTGTGGCTTCGGGCTGAATGCCGAACACAGACTGGCTGAAGTCTGTGTTGTGGTTTTGGAACCTGAACTTGCATAGTTCTGCACGAACCCAAACTTTGCGTTTGGGTTTGCCCAACACTAGTTAGGACCACTGTTAGTGGTGCCGTCTATACACGAAGCCCCTTATCTCCTAATATTGGGCTCAGTCATGCGGGGGGGGGGGGCACTGACTGCTGCTAAAGGCGCAGGCACAGCATGGCAATTACCGATATGGGGCAGCAGGATGAGGATGGGGCAGAATTCTTCCTGCACTGAGCACTATTTTGCCTAGAAACTGCTCTGCCTGCTTCAGTAAGTTATTGACAACCTCATTCATTTTGGCACATTCAACAGGATTTAAATCTATGCAGGGAAACGCTGATGGATGTCTTCTAACCACTATAAGATGATGGCATGGGACACTGAGCATCTTTGATGACCCAATACACCCTGGCAAGACCTTATTTTACCTTCTTGCGCCACATTGCAAGGCTTTGAAAGCGCTTATATCCATTAGCTATACAGATTCTAAACAAAGCACTTTTTCTCTTATGACTGTAGCTTAGCTGTTCCCTGTTTTTTAATGACATGCCCGGAGAACCAACAACTTTGAAATGATAAAAGTTTAATTGGCCACAGTAACATTGATTCTCCTATCCCTATTTTGGATAGCTGAGTATCAAAAATCTAACATCAACAAAAATAGAGGGTGTAATATATTCGTTCCTTGCTTTTAACTTTTAACAAGGACTATTGGGCCATCCAGATATAACCTCAGCTATGGTGATTCAAGAAACAAGTATTGGCCGAAACCAAAAATCAATGAGTGGATTAAATTAATTAATTAATTTAATGACCAGAAATGTAAGCAGTGTCCATACAAAATGCAACAATCTTTCTCAGGCTAATTCAACCAAGGCCTTTTGTCCTCTACCCAGCCCCCCCTCACCATACTGCCTGCGTGGCAGCTCTTCTCATGTCTCTTCCATGCTATAGGTTCAGAGAGCAAAACAGAGCACAGCAAGCCCATCTTTTCTCCTTAAATGTTATCCCTCTGGTCAAACCTTTTTTCCCCTCACCCAACTGCCCCTTCCTGTCTTCCTGTTACAAAGAAGCAGTCATGTAGCACTATCCTTCAGCCTAAACACACCAGATGGGCTAAATTAAAGTAATTACTAAGAAAGAACTGAGACATATCCCAACATTACTTGAGTCTGCATATGTATATAATGAATATTGATACAATTCGCCAAAGTACACCTTATATTATACTTATATGTGTATGATTTCCCTTGAATCAGCCAGGCCTGGATTAGAATCATAATAAACGGCAGGCAAACATCCACAGATTCCACATTCATCCAAGTTACCTATATACATCGATAATATTAGTGATTTAACCCTTCTAGCGCCAGCTACGTAAAATTCACGTAGCTGCCTCTCCTGTCGTTAAACGCCAGCTACGTGAATTTCACGTAGCTAGCGTTCCCTTACCTTCCGGGCCATCGGGGGGGCATCAGCGGGCCCGTTGCTGTGGAGCAGCTTGCAGGGAGTCCAGGGGTCAGGGGGAGGTGACCTGGGTGTGAACCAAGTCACCCGATCGCTCCCCTGACCAATCAGCAGGGGGCGCACGGCAGCTGTCATCAGCCGGCGCCCCCTGCTTACCTCATCAGATGACACTGGAGCAGAAACCTTTCCGGAGCCCAGGGCGACCGTAAGTAATACCGATCCCCGACCCCCCCCTGCCCGATCGCCCGCACCCCCCCCCCGCCCGATCGCCCGCACCCCCCCCCGCCCGATCACACGCCCCCCCCCCCCCCGCCCGCCCGCGCCGCTGATCATCTGGCTTTACGCGAGACGTCTTCAAGCAGCAGGACCGACGGCTCCCCGATCACCCTTCCACGGCTTCCTGTCTGCCGCCGCCGCCAGGTAAAGGCGATCGTTATGGAATGCTGCCATCCATCCATCCATCCATCCTGTCACCCCCATGCAGCCATCCATTCATCCTGTCACCCCCATGCAGCCATCCATTCATCCTGTCACCCCCATGCAGCCATCCATTCATCCTGTCACCCCCATGCAGCCATCCATTCATCCTGTCACCCCCATGCAGCCATCCATTCATCCTGTCACCCCCATGCAGCCATCCATTCATCCTGTCACCCCCATGCAGCCATCCATTCATCCTGTCACCCCCATGCCGCCATCCATCCAGTCACCCCCATGCCGCCATCCATCCAGTCACCCCCATGCCGCCATCCATCCAGTCACCCCCATGCCGCCATCCATCCAGTCACCCCCATGCCGCCATCCATCCAGTCACCCCCATGCCGCCATCCATCCTGTCACCCCCATGCCGCCATCCATCCATCCATTCTGTCACCCCCATGCCGCCATCCATCCATCCATCCTGTCACCCCCATGCCGCCATCCATCCATCCATCCTGTCACCCCCATGCCGCCATCCATCCATCCATCCTGTCACCCCCATGCCGCCATCCATCCATTCATCCTGTCACCCCCATGCAGCCATCCATTCATCCTGTCACCCCCATGCAGCCATCCATTCATCCTGTCACCCCCATGCAGCCATCCATTCATCCTGTCACCCCCATGCAGCCATCCATTCATCCTGTCACCCCCATGCAGCCATCCATTCATCCTGTCACCCCCATGCAGCCATCCATTCATCCTGTCACCCCCATGCAGCCATCCATTCATCCTGTCACCCCCATGCAGCCATCCATTCATCCTGTCACCCCCATGCAGCCATCCATTCATCCTGTCACCCCCATGAAGCCATCCATTCATCCCGTCACCCCCATGCCGCCATCCATCCAGTCACCCCCATGCCGCCATCCATCCAGTCACCCCCATGCCGCCATCCATCCAGTCACCCCCATGCCGCCATCCATCCAGTCACCCCCATGCCGCCATCCATCCATCCATCCTGTCACCCCCATGCCGCCATCCATCCATCCATCCTGTCACCCCCATGCCGCCATCCATCCATTCATCCTGTCACCCCCATGCAGCCATCCATTCATCCTGTCACCCCCATGCAGCCATCCATTCATCCTGTCACCCCCATGCAGCCATCCATTCATCCTGTCACCCCCATGCAGCCATCCATTCATCCTGTCACCCCCATGCAGCCATCCATTCATCCTGTCACCCCCATGCAGCCATCCATTCATCCTGTCACCCCCATGCAGCCATCCATTCATCCTGTCACCCCCATGCAGCCATCCATTCATCCTGTCACCCCCATGCAGCCATCCATTCATCCTGTCACCCCCATGCAGCCATCCATTCATCCTGTCACCCCCATGCCGCCATCCATTCATCCTGTCACCCCCATGCCGCCATCCATCCAGTCACCCCCATGCCGCCATCCATCCAGTCACCCCCATGCCGCCATCCATCCAGTCACCCCCATGCCGCCATCCATCCAGTCACCCCCATGCCGCCATCCATCCAGTCACCCCCATGCCGCCATCCATCCATCCATCCTGTCACCCCCATGCCGCCATCCATCCATCCATCCTGTCACCCCCATGCCGCCATCCATCCATCCATCCTGTCACCCCCATGCCGCCATCCATCCATCCTGTCACCCCCATGCCGCCATCCATCCATCCTGTCACCCCCATGCCGCCATCCATCCATCCTGTCACCCCCATGCCGCCATCCATCCATCCTGTCACCCCCATGCCGCCATCCATCCATCCTGTCACCCCCATGCCGCCATCCATCCATCCTGTCACCCCCATGCCGCCATCCATCCATCCTGTCACCCCCATGCCGCCATCCATCCATCCTGTCACCCCCATGCCGCCATCCATCCATCCTGTCACCCCCATGCCGCCATCCATCCATCCTGTCACCCCCATGCAGCCATCCATCCATCCTGTCACCCCCATGCAGCCATCCATCCATCCTGTCACCCCCATGCAGCCATCCATCCATCCTGTCACCCCCATGCAGCCATCCATCCATCCTGTCATCCCCATGCCGCCATCCATCCATCCTGTCACCCCCATGCCGCCATCCATCCATCCTGTCACCCCCAATGCAGCCATCCATCCTATCACCCCCAATGCAGCCATCCATCCATCCTGTCACCCCCAATGCAGCCATCCATCCTATCACCCCCAATGCAGCCATCCATCCATCCTGTCACCCCCAATGCAGCCATCCATCCATCCTATCACCCTCCCATGCAGCCATCCATCCATCCTATCATCCTCCCATGCAGCCATCCATCCTGTCACCCCCAGGCGATCATGTGCTCCCTGGCGGCCGCGCTCGCACCCACCTGGCCTCCATCTCGGTCGGCTCTGACAGCTGGCATCTTGATTGGCCTCCTCGCCCTGCCTGCCCCGCCTCAGCCATTGGTTAAAGAGCATTGCCAGCGCGGGACATGAGAGCAGGCCACCGGACTCCGCCCACCTACTGGGTCAGGGACGTGTGACTGACTGAAGTGCTGAGGAAGAGACCCCGGAAGAAAAGGTATTTAAAAAAAACTAAAAAAAAATAGATGTTGATTTTGGAGAGGAAGTGTGTGTGTATATGTGTGGTTTTTTTTTTCAGTTTGGTCACGGGGCTCCCGAGCGCATGCCCATAGGGGCGCCCGTGCCCCATGACCAACAAGTAAATCTGGCCAGTTTGGTGGTTCCGGCGCCCTTCCCCAGGGGAAGACCAACCTCCACAACAACCAGTATAACCAGTGAGTTTCAGGAAGGCTTGCGTCCAGAAAGCTGCAGCTACAACAACAAGCCTGGTACGCCTAGAACGCTTGAGGTGTGTACTTTCAGGGAACATGTGGTTTGTGGGGGGTATTTTAATTGAAAAGTGGTGTTTTGGTTGAAAAAGCGCAAGGTGCGCACTTTGTCTGCAGAGCAGGAAATTTCAATGGAAATGCCCGTTATGCATACGCTTTGCTTTGGGGTAATTGGCAACCTTACCCTTGGAGGTAGCTATGCATGTTGGGTATTGTTCTGTTCAGGGGACCTTGCCATTTCAGATTTGATTAGTTTTTTTTGGTTAGCGCATGATTTTTATAGAAAAATTTGGTCTTAATGCTGCATTTTTGCTATTTTTTTAGGGAAATCCGGTACAACCAGTGAGTTTCGGGAAGGCTTGCGCCCAGAAAGCTGCAGCTACAACAACAAGCCTGGTACGCCTAGAATGCTTGAGGTGTGTACTTTCAGGGAACATGTGGTTTGTGGGGGGTATTTTAATTGAAAAGTGGTGTTTTGGTTGAAAAAGCGCAAGGTGCGCACTTTGTCTGCAGAGCAGGAAATTTCAATGGAAATGCCCGTTATGCATACGCTTTGCTTTGGGGTAATTGGCAACCTTACCCTTGGAGGTAGCTATGCATGTTGGGTATTGTTCTGTTCAGGGGACCTTGCCATTTCAGATTTGATTAGTTTTTTTTGGTTAGCGCATGATTTTTATAGAAAAATTTGGTCTTAATGCTGCATTTTTGCTATTTTTTTAGGGAAATCCGGTACAACCAGTGAGTTTCGGGAAGGCTTGCGTCCAGAAAGCTGCAGCTACAACAACAAGCCTGGTACTCCTAGAACGCTTGAGGTGTGTACTTTCAGGGAACATGTGGTTTGTGGGGGGTATTTTAATTGAAAAGTGGTGTTTTGGTTGAAAAACTGCAAGGAGAGCAAAATGGTTGAGTTTTCTTTCAAAATTGGCTCAGTCGCTATTTTCAGTTTTACGTGTCTCCTGGGCAAGAAAGGGTGTCTACCAATACATATGTGGTACTGTTGCAATCGGGAGCAATAAGGCTTTTACACACAATATGATTTCCTGAAACAACTTGCATGTTTTATTAAGAAAACGCACTACAAATTGTAAAAAAAATGTTTTTTTGGTTTTTTTTAACATATTTTCCACAAAAATATTTAAAAAACACTGACAATCTTACAAACAAGACACTTCATGTTAAAGCCCAGACTGTGCTGAAAAAAACAATATATAATTTTCCAGGGAAATACTGGGAAATCCCTTCAAAAATCACAGTTGAACATGTGGAGCGCAAAATAGTGCAAAATGGTCTGGCAACAAAGGGTGACAAAATCTCAAGGTAGGCTGGCGGTTAAAGGGTTAATAATAATTCATTAATAATTGAGATCATAAACCTGGAACCTCTGGAACCTTCTTACAAAGGGAAAAGAGGGAACAGGGAAAAAACACACTTAAAGACCTAGCCAGAGGCGGAAGCCGATTAAGTTCTGCTGCATCACTTTTAGGTTCAGAGCTCAACAGAGCTAACCACCAGGGTAACCTACCCCACACTGCCCTATGCAAATAAACTCTATAACAGACATTTACAGTACCCCAGGTAAAATGAAATGTGGTTGTGGGACATGCCACTCCCCACCTGAAATCTTTAGGTTTCACCTTAAAAACAACATTATATAAAGTCCATAAATGTGTCCAGTGGTGTATACTGGGACCTGTAAAGATGAAAGAGAAAAACATTTGAAAATAACCATGAACTAGTTATTAAAGATCTAAACTCTTGAAAGTAGGGCCCAGTCCACAAAGTTCTAAGACTTGGAGCATTGTGGCCAAGTTCTCATGGGCTACAGTCTGGAACAAGTAGAAAACGCTGGAAAATCCAGATAGAAAAACCCAATCTTCAGGTTTAATGAGGCTGCACTAAGCCAAATCCTCCAAATACTTGTAATCCAAAGGGAAATGTTCCAAAAGATGTGGTAGAAGCTAGTCAATGGTCTAAAGCAAGAAAAAAGTACTATGTGTGGCACAGTGAGTTATCCAATGGGAAATGTAATTTGTAATCCAACTAGTAGAGCGCAGTCAATGTTCAAAGGTAGGAAAGGCTACCTTTTGTAACACAGCTGGTAGTCCATGGTGGCATGCTTCCCACCATGGTCTATGTAGGATAGATACATCTAAATCATGTGACCTCTTCTCTGGTAAGAGGTGTCAGTCCAAGGATGTCCATGGGCCAGGCTTCCTCGCTGGTTGTCAGACTTACCAGTTGGTAAGTGGTATCTGCTAGAGTTGAGAAAAGATCACTGAGTGAGGTGATGGTGACCTCTGTCACAATGGGTTGCTACAAACACAGCATTGTTCTGGTCATCAGCTGGTCTTAAGTCCACAGAGATGAAATGCCACTGGCCTTGCAAATGGCACTTTGTGATGGGCTCTGCTGTGTTGCCAGTGTGCAGAAATGTTGTCTCATTAGCAAAGAGACTGACAAAGTTTAATTCAAAGTCCTTACTATGTACACTTTCCACTGCTAGCATATATGCATGCTGGTTGAATCTTTGCCCAGCATGTATAAGACTTTAAAGATACTTGGGCTGTACTGTGGATAAATCCACAGGGTGGTTCTTTGTTGACTTCTGATGTATTCAGGTAGTCCACTGCAGATTTGGCCTTGACTGATTCATCTGGTGAGTGTCACAGTCTATGTTCTCTGTGGTAAGCTGTTTCAGCAGTACTTTGCTTTGAATGTCATAAATCCAAGAGGGTTGTAGATACTGTTCTCAACAGATAACACCCCATGTTTGGTGAAAGTTTTTTCAGAGGTTGATGCCTGGAATGTGAATCCTGTTGAATATCCTATAGCAGGCTTGGGCTGTTTTGCATTTGAGCAGTATCAGATCTAAGAACAAAGTCCTTCAGGTTGACAGCATGACCCCCTTGACTTCTGGCTGTTGGAGATGATCTTGTGAGGTATGAAGTTTTCTACAGGTAGCATCTACTTTGATGTGCTCAGGTGGTCAGTGGTCTGTTCAGCTGTGGGCAAGAATTTATCCGAAAAAGCTATCCCATCATCTTGCAAGTGAAAGTTCATTTTAGTAAACTAACAAGCATCAGAACCAAACTCCTTCTCATCTTCTGGGACTGTCCTTCTGAGTCCATAGGTTGCCACAGCAGTATAGGGTTTGTTGCTGAAAACATGCTGTAAGACCCCGAGAATACCTGTCTTAGTTGAGAGTCTGCAACCCCCAATCTCCACAGCCAGCTTCACCTATAGACAAGCCCCCGTTTGAGGGACGCTATATACGCCTCGCCGGACATGGTTGCCCCCTGGACTTGATGACTCAAAGATTGTAGGTTCATGGGGAGTGAAGACAGATAAATCGAAGGTCAGACTGGGTGAAGTAGGTAAGGACTGGAAACAGTTCAGGTGCTTCGGAAACAGGTAAGTACTGGAAGCAATTCAGGTGCTCACGAGAAATTAAGTGAAGTCAGACGTCAAGCCAAGGGTCACACCAGGAGGTCAGAGAGCTGCGCAGTACAAAGGGATAAGACAGAGAAGTGGTCGAGATTCAAGCAAAGAGTCAATACGATAAGTACAGAAAATCACAGGAGAAATCACAAAGCCAGCTAAACGCTATCACGGGCCCTGATACACTGAAGTGGCAATCCCTTTATAGGACCTGACTGGATTGGACAGGGAGGCAGTGACTGATTGGTGCACTTCGGATCTGTGGGTTGATTGGTGCACTTAGAGAGCTCTGGGCTGATTGCCCCATCTGAACTTTAAAGGCATACCGCCCAGAACTGGACCTCCTAGGATTAGCTCATTTAAACAGCCTCCAGCGGCCGCACTCTATGCAGCGCCGCTGGAGGACATGAGCTGACTGTGCTTGCGTGCAAGAAAAAGCCAAATGACAGTGGACGAGGGAGGAGGGCGCGCTCGGCGACGCACGTGGCGCCTGAGTCGGAAGCGGCTGCTGGGCAGGCGCAGCCGCCTAAGGACACCATGGGCACGGACTGAAATCATTTATGACACATGCACCTTCGTTCTGAAGACTGACATCCTTGTTAAATACTTTGTTAGGTAATGTCTCATACGGAGAATGGACAGATAGGGATGCTACCAAGCTGTTGGAATTGTCTTGTGTGAAATTCTTGTCTGCCACTTGAGGAATTCTTTATCTTCTTCTGTAGGCGCCAAATTGTTGTCACTGGTTGTATTATGCACTGTTGCTCCCAGGTTGTCAACCTGAGGCAGAAAGGTGTTGTTGTTTTGAGGTTTTTGCTGGCACTGCTGCTCAGCTTCTCATGCATACAGTGATGGTATGGGCATGGCTCAAGACAGCAGTTGTGACCATTAAGCATGATGTAGACTTCTTTATTTTGTCTATGCAAACACTGCCTACAACAAACCAACGTAGATCAAGGCAAGCAAACGGAGCGTCATGCAGTCCATTTATCTGCCAGTGTACCTTGTGTCTCTGCCAAGCTGTAGCAAGATCTAGGCGTTCTCATTAAGATAGTTTTAGTTTAAGATGTATTAGCTTGGACAAGAGCTACCATCAGTCCACTGGCTCCTCTTCCAGAGACTTAAGCGAAGCTATTACGGGTGCCTAGAATGTTAGGTTAGGCCTCACCTTTCAGGTTAAAAAAGAGCACAACAGTAAAAATTAACCTATTCCTACCTGTAAACAATAGGGCAGGCAAGCTGGACTGCTTGTCCAGCAGGAAGTTTGAGGATCAAAGAGGGAGAGGAAAGGACAGACAGTCTCTACAGTTATATACCCTCCCCCTAATTCCCCACCCACCAGGCTGGACTCCTCCCAGAAGGAATGAAACTAAGGGGACAGCGCACTTTCTCTTTCTATGTCTTAAGGTAAATTCCTTGTATCAGTCCTTACCAATATAACAATTTTTCACCAAGGTACCTCAACCCCTTCTTATTTTTTAACTCATTTATGGAAAATCATATCATATTTTATGCAGAGGAAATGTTTCTATACAAAACTTGCAGCTCCCGTGGCACATTGGTGAACAGCACCATTTCCTGGCAACCGTTGATGCATCTGACATGGCATTAGTTTCTGTCCGCCACCTGCTGCAACACCTCACAGTAAGTGTCCCTATTGCCTAGCAATAGGGGATGACAGCTGCATCATCTTAGGTGATTGAAAGCTGCCTCCAGGAACAGCACAGCTATGTATATATTGCTTGGCCGCTGTGCTGTTACGGCCATGTCCCTGTCTCATATCTTATTGGATACACTCTCAACTACTGCCTTTGTATGTTCTTGATGAAGGGGGCTTTGGGATCACATAATGTTGACATTAATAAATCTCTTCATCCTTGAAGATGGATGTATGCCAGTGGATGATTTAGCACCACTTGTTCCACTATGTGCCAAGCCCTGTTGTTGACTACCATCTGTCTGGCCACACCCACATGCCAAGCCCTGTTGGTGACTACCATCTGTATGACCATGCCTACATGCCAAGGCCTATTGTTGACCACTGCCTCTCAGACCTCACCCACGTGCTATCAACATCCACATGCTAAATTGTGTTGCAGACCAACATCTGTCTCACCAAAGCCACATGTCAAGCCCTGTTGTCGACCACCGCCTGTCTGACCACGTCCATATACCAAGACAGGTTGCTGATCATAAGCTGGCTTACCACGTCCATGTGCCAAGTCCTGTTGCTGACCATGCCAAAATACCTGTGGGCCTTGTCACAGCAGGCCTGCTCAGTCCTGAACTGTTTCTGCACTGGCTGCCATCTGTGGGTCTCTGTAGCTCTAGGCTGCTATTGTTACACCCAGTTCACCCACGATCAGCTTTACTAGAGCTTCTGTTATGGTACATGACCAGGTTTATTCCAGCCTTGGAATTCTGGTGTAGTGTTACAACAACATTCTAAAACCAAACAAACTGGCCAACAGGCCTAAAAAATTCTAAAGCCATACAAACTGGCCAAATACTTATTTCCACAAAAGTCCATCCAGAACACATGTACTGTTCCTTTATTGGTGCATCTGAAATTGGATCAACACATACCGGCCCAAGGACGCCTATTCCCTACAGCCTTTCCTTCATCCAAGGTTTCCAGGTAGCTTTGCACCCTCATGGGACCACCAGCAGTATAGGAGTAAGTATGGGAACGAGGTTGCAGGATTACCCTAATCATCAACCAAATGATACCTGCGTCTCAGAGTATCAGTATTTATTTTCAAGCGTTGGTCCTCTTTACTTCCCTCAACCAAATAAACTTCCTTATATTGAAATTAATATACTGTACTTGGCGGACTAAATGGATTCTTACTGTCTGCTCAGTTTCATACAATACCTTATGCAGATTATTAACTTTTCTTTTTATACATTTATTTATGTTTAGTCTCCAGTTCTATTTTAATGATCTCCACCAAGTGACCAAGCACAAGCCAAGTCCAGTTAGTCAAGAGTAACCCAGAATGCTTCTGCTGTCGTACCATGAATTACTGCCAGTTTCCATAAAGTACTGAGAGTTTCCAGTCCTGTTGCTTTTTTGAGCTTCCTTTTCCTGTTGGTGTCACGGTAATAATGCTCATGCACCTGTTTTGGCACACATGTATGTGTGAAGAGCCGTAACCGCGATTCTGCAAATGTACATTCGCACCCATCAGGTTTCCCAGTTAGACGCACTCAAGCGGTCACAATAGTGATCGAGTACATGCTGACTTGCGTGCGCTGTCTGACACCCTTGCCACACATGGATTGTCGCTGTCGCTGTTTTCTGACACCTGCACATTGTGTATGCGCCGATTCGCATGCCAGTATGCATACACTAGATTTCACGCATATTTACATGCCCTCATTTCCTCACATGCACTCATTTTTGTGCATGTGCAATAATCTGTGTGCCAAGTGGTGTTTAAAAGGGTGCCTGTGGCACCCTTGTTGACTACTGTCTTTGGCTCTCAACCTTGGCACCGGGTTACCACTCTATCTAGCTTGAAAAATGGAAAGAATCCAATAAAATCCAATTTAGTTGTTTTTGTGGCTCTTAACCTTGGCACTGGCTAACTACTCTGCTGACTCTAAACCTAGGCACCGACTGGCTAGTCTCCTTGGCTCTTGACCATGGCACCAGCTTACTACCCTCTATGGCTTTTGACCTTGGCATTGGCTGACTACTCTCACCAGCTCTCAGCCTTGGCACCATCTGACAACTCTTTCTGTCTTTTGACCTGGTTTGGATCCAGTTCCACCTTAAACCTGCATTGGAATTTCTACATCTGGCAACGCTTGTGGGACCCTGGCTTGTCTGCAGCCAAGACTATCATTCTTTATGGAGGGCTCTAGTGAACACCAGGCATGTCAGTAGACTCCCCACTCTGGACCCTGCATGTGGCATTTCCTCCGTATCCAGCATCATACAGTTCCCGTTTCTGCAGTAAACCCCTAAACCTGCCATTCCAGTATCTTCTGCTGTTCCTGTATTGTCGGTCCTTGAGCCTTCTGACCCTCCAGCTTCTCCTGCCGTCATGCTTCCCCTGTCATCCCTATTAGGAGAAATTCCAAGTGGGAGTCGCTGGTGGCAGTCTGTTCTTCATTACTGCCAGATCCAAATTCAGGTACACTGCAACCTTGATATAATGTGGTTCGATAAAAGGCGGATTCTGATATAATACGGCCCAGCCATGGACCCCCACATTTAGAAATGCAATGCACTAATCCTCTCTCTCTATGGTGCCTGTGTTCAATAAAACGCTGTTTTAGCTATAACGCGTCCCCCTTTATTGGCAGAAGACAACAGCATTATAGTAAGGTAGCAGTGTACGTGACTGAGCTTAAAGGAGCACTATCACGAAAATTTGATGTGAGCATAGATTAAAATGGTACTTGTAATGTAAGTAAAGGTTGGACTGAGCATTAAATGTATGAGTGAAAAATAAGTGTATGTTATTCCACTGTAGAACAGTAGCTGCTGCAAAAGCTGGTGGGGTGACGCCTGGCGAAACCTGGGACTGAACCACATGCAGTGCGGGTGAGAACTCCCAGACACTGCATTGTGAGGTGAGAAGCTTAGTCTACTGGAGGGAAGGGGGGGAGAGGAGAGAGTTACAGTGTAAGTGGGCTGAGTTTAAGTCCATCTGTGCTATGTTGCCCATTACATATCAGAGAAAAGCAGTGTGCTGTCCGAGTGACAGCAGATGAAAGGGATGGCGAGGGTTGTTGAGTCGGTTTCTGCCATGTTGCCTGTGTGGAGAGGGAAATAGAGGAGGGGAGAGAGGAGAGGGACACCATAGGTTACTGATGATCTCGGTAGTTTTAGATACTAGGAGGATTGGTTCACAGTTATTACATTAAAAATCACACTGTGCATCAAGAAGCCTGAATGGCTCACTTGATAATGTGTTTGCCTTACATGCACATGGTTTATAGTAATCCTAATCCTGGTTTCCTACTAATTATTTTTTTTTATTTTCCCATTTTATCAGAATTGTATTTCGCTGCTCTCCACATTTATGATTTTGACAGTTTTTCTCATGTTATCTCTGCTGCTGGCTGAAGGATAAATACTACATGTAGAGAAATATACTGTATTGTGGAACATTGCTTCAGAGTTGTTACATTATAAAGTTTGACTTACCCTTAGCAGACTGAATGGCTCAATTGTTTAAAAATTTAGCTTATAAACTGTATGGTGTTGAGTTCAATCCAAACTTGGTGAGGCTTTTTATTCTTTTACTTTTTTCCACAATTGAATTTTTCTATTCTCATCTTGTTTTCGTTATTTTGTTTATTTATTGTGAGCTATTGGGGGCGAACGGCAGTGACACGGACAACAGTTCTTCAACAGCAAAACAGGTTTATTGAGAAAATAGAGAGTTCAAAAGAAAAATCTCTCTCACTTCAGAGATTGCAGCAACAATGCAAAAAAATCAAAGTGGTTACTTCACCAATTCAATGCAAGTCCAGGGCTGGATACTCCAGCAAGCTGCAATTCCAGGGTAAGTCAGGTCCACTTTGCAGGGCATACAATCCCTCCAGTGCTCATCCCCACAAGTCCAAGTTTAAGGGGCGCAGAAGCCAAGTCCGGCGGCTTACGTTCAGTTCTTTTGTTCACCACTCGTGCAATGCAGCCTGGGCTCCTTCCTTTAGGCTGGTCAACAGACAACTGACAGGCTCAGTGGCACCTTTTTATTCAGGCTTCCCCTGCAATCAGCCTGATCACCTGTGCAAGGCCTGAGATCAGGGAACAAATCTGAAAAGGATTGGGGAAAGTGACCTGGGTCCTGAAAACCCGGCATGGATCGTGCCTGATACAGCCTAGCAGGGAAGAAATACACACCATTCATGACATTTCCATACACTTTACCACAATATATTGTGAGCGGTTGGGCGATCAGCAGTGACACGGACAACAGTCTTCCACAGCAAAACAGGCTTTATTTAGCAAATAAAGTGTTCAAACGCAAATTATCACTCAGTCCAGAGATTGCAACATAAACGCAATAAATCAAAGTGGTTACTTCACCAAACAAATGTAAGTCCAAATTCACTTTGCAGGGCGTATCTGCCCTCCGCTGCTCATCCCCACAAGTCCACAGTTAGGGGCGCAAAAGCCAAGTCCTTTGGCTTGCATACAGTCTTTTCCTTCACCACATGTGCACCTCAGCCTGGGTTTCCTCCTACAGGCTGGTCAATAGACAACTGACAGGCCGTGTGACTCCATTTTATTCAGGCTTCCCCTGCAATCAGCCTGATCACCTGTGCACGGCCTAAGATCATGGAACAAACCTGCAAGGGATTGGGGAAAGTGACCTGGGTCCTGAAAACCTGGCACGTATCGTGCCTGATACAGCCTAGCAGGCGAGAAATACACACCTTTTATGACATTTTTGTACAATTTACCACATATCCCCCCCCCCTCTTCTTCAAACCCGTGGTCTGACAATCTTCAGCGACCATACAGTGGGTTCGAGACACAACATCTACATTCCCCGGCTTATGTTCCACTTTAAACTTCTCTCTTTCACCCATGGGTACTATTCCCCGAACTCGGTCCCCAGGATTAAAGGCCCTCACCCTGGTCGGCCTATTATATAACCTGTTTGGGGCCACACGTTTACCGGAATTGACAGGGAGGGTTACCGGTTCTGCCGGAGGTACTTCGCTGTCGGCAGGAGGGTTACGCCTTTCCCACAAGGCCAGAACAAGGGAAAATCCCACCCAATTACATCATAGAAAAGGCGTTTTACTACGCCAACTTCATGGGTCACTGTTCCCGCGGGGGTCTCAAACTTACCCACGGCTACAGGGTAAGCCACGATATCCCCGTGGATGCAAAGCACACTAAGCTTTTTCTTTGGTTTGCAACCACCACGCACCAGGTTAGCCCGGACCAAAGTTGCCCGGCTACCTGAGTCCAATAGTGCCTTTACTGGGCGACCATTCATCTTCACAGTCACAATCTATGTCTCAGGCTCTGACCACTGACTGGTGGCACAACCGGGTTCTGCTAACAGGGATCTTCTGTGGGCAGTGTCACATTCCAATGGCTCAGGGGAGAGGGGGCAATCCATGGCTATGTGTCCCCACTCACGGCACCTCCAACACTGGGGACCCCTGAACCTCCTTGCCTGGACGTCTTCCCTAGGAGTAGGGGGCCTCTGGGGGTCAGGGACAGTCTTTTGCCCTCTCACACCGCTCCACACACCCCCAAGGGGAACTTGCTTACCCACCGGCCTGCTGGTCTTAGTGGTTGCTGGTGCTGCAGGGGCATCCCGAAGATGGTCCTCAGTCGCAACGTATCTCTCCACGATGTTGATTAACTGTTCAGCAGTCTGAGGGCCGCCTTGTCCAGCCCACCGCTGTAGCTTCGGCGGCAGTGTCCGAAAAAAATGGTCCACTAAGGTAGTTAGTGATTAATTATAGATAGTTTGGGTTTAGGTTGTTTTTGATGTTTATATGAAAGGGGAAAGCAAACAATGATGCACAATTCAAATCTCAAGTCACATTAAGAGCTTTGTCATGAAGTTTGTTTTATTTGGTGATTTTGAGTTAAAGCTGAGGTTTGCCAAAAAAAATAAAATTAAAATTAAAAAAAAAATAAAAAAAGCACATGTGGTGAAGGAAAAGACTGTATGCAAGCCGAAGGACTTTGCTTTTGTGCCCCCTAACTATGGACCTGTGGGGATGAGCAGCGGAGGGCTGATACGCTTTGCAAAGTGGATTTGGACTTACATTTGGTTGGTGAAGTAACCACTTTTGGTTTATTGCGTTTATATATAATATAATATATAATTGCATATATATATATATATATATATATATATATATAATTACTGCCTTTTTGCACTATAAGACACACCTGACCATAAGACACATCGAGGGTTTAGAGGAGGAGAATAAGAAACAAAATATTCTAAACCAAATCGTATGTTAAAATACCCCCTCCTTATCTCCCCATACTAGACAGTGTGTAGAATGCCCCCAATCATCCCTTAACAGGCAGCATGTAGAATGCTGCTCAAACCACTCGCTGAACAAGCAGCGTACAGAATATCCCTTCCCACCTCTCCACATTATAGGCAGTTATTGGCATTGTGGCAGAATTTCTTCCCCCAAATCCCTCCATTATAGGCAGTGTGGCACATTACCCCTCCAAATCTCACCATCATAAGCAGTGTGGCTGAATAGCCCCCCAAATCCCACCATTATAGGCAGTGTGGCTGAATATCCCCCCCCCCCCCAAAATCAGTTGTATTATAGGCAGTGTAGTAGAATCCCCTGGCCACTGCAACTCCTCTGGTGGTAACAGGAGTCTGAACAGCGGCGCAGGAGCTTCGGTTGTGTAGGTTTTCTTTTTGTCTTTCCATTCGCTCCATAAGATGCACTTACACCACACACACACATGCACGCGCACACACACTTTTATTGGGTGCGTCTTATGAAGAGGCCCATAAAAATGAACAATGCCTTCATAGATGATTAAAAAAGGGGGGAGAGAATAAAAAGGGGTTTATTTCATTGTATTCATTTATTTTATGTTATTTTTAATCGTATTTTTTAAAATGATAATAAATTTGCAATTTATTTTTAGATCATTCCATTATAGAAGCTGATCTTCACCTACAGTAGCTCGGATTAAAATGACTATTGGGAGAATATTTGGCAGGCCTTTTCCTTTCCCCTGTGAGTGTATGTATCTCTGAGGACATTGTTTACATGGAAGTAACCCAACAACAAGGTCTGATCTGCACAGTTTAGTATTAGTGTATAGTTATAGTATTTAGTATTAGTGTAGATAAGTTTGATCACTTATTGGAGATCATGCTATTTATTTGGTTAAGCAAGTTAAATTTTCAGGGGACATTTGGGTGTGAATTGCAACCTACACGTCAGTAAGCTTTTAAACTTTAACACGCAAAAAATGTGCCAAGACATTTTGTGCAACTTAAAGGAGCAGTATCGTGAACTTTTCTTGGTGACTTATATTTAAATGGTACTTTGAATGTAGGTAAGTGTTGGAGTAAGAATTACAAATTTAGAAAAAAAATGACGTCTGTGTTGAGCAGCTGGAGACTAATAGCTCATGTTTATGTCTGCTGAGTGTCGGGGCCGACACTCTGGCCTGTTCCATGCTGAGGAGAGGGGTGAAACAATGTATCAAAGTATCAGCTGTTCAGTGCTGGCAGCCGTCCAGCATAAGATAACAACATTGCAACATTGCCTGGCCAGAACTTACATATCTAAAACAGAGAGAAAAGCTCTAGAAGTCATTTAGCTGATTTTGACAGTTTTCCCTTCATGTTGGCTCTGCTGCAAAATCTTTCAGTTTACCATTTTCTCTTTCATATTCTTTTTTTTCATTTTTCCATATGATCTTTCTTTCAGCTTTGTGTGTTTTGAGCAAAGCCCAACCCAGGATTTTCACTATCTGGAGTTTTGTTTTGTGCCCCTAGGGGCATCCCGACTTGGGATGCCCTGATATGTGAAATCCCCAAGTTCGCCTGTGAAAACTTACCTTTCCCTGTCCCACAGCGCATGCGCGGGCTCTCATCCAATCAGCGCTGTTTGCACACAGATGGGGAGCCTGAGCAGTAACCTTCCTGGCCGCCCGGCCTGTCTAAATGACTATCTGCGTGAGCGCGCCAGAAAAATGGGGGGATCTGTGGTTATCCAGGGGTTGTTTCACACAGTGGGCATCCTGATTTAGAATGCCCAAGGGGCAAGGTCAATGGCCGGGTCTTATAGACTTCAGGGTCGGCAACTCAGGGTTTTGTTCCACTTTAATACCTTTAGATTTTCCTGCACAGTTATTCAAAGAAGAATTTCAGTTATTTTCAGTCAGTTTAGTTTATTTTGTATAGATTTTTCACATTTGAGTCACCTGGTCTTATAACAAAAACAGCACCTCACACACACACAGCCGTTACCACTGATTACAGTGTCAGCCTCTGAGGTAAAGTGTTGCTAGGAGACCAGTGGGCTAAATGAAGCAGCTCACTAAATACAACCCAGCAGATCCCCCTATTCAGCAAATGGACTGAGCCATTGTCATTATACAATTTAAAATAAAGGCATATATTTTTTCAGATTATTTATACACATGTTAGAAGCTATTGTGTGGCTATTTAATTATTTATCTTTTTTAATGCAAATTCCGCGATACTGCTCCTTTAACACCCTTATCTGTGGTCCACCAGTTAACAGACTGTCACCGCTATTCTCAACTCAACTCATCCACCTCTTTACTCACTTTTCCAGTGCTGTCCCTTTCTGTCAATCCCTACACTGCATGCCGATATCTGAAACTCTAACCTACAAAGCTCTCTACGGCCAAGCCCCTTTCTACATTTTATCGCTAATTCAAATAATTATTGGTCGGCGGTACAACAGGGGCTGACATAGGCCGGCTAATACCTAAGTGTGACAATCAAAGCTAATTGGTAACATTCTGCGCAGTGACTGCTAGCGCCAATGTAGTCCACAGCGCCAGATAAGATGGGAATGCCGGTGCTCTAGAACTGGCACTATAGCCACAAAATGTTGCTAGATGGTGCACATCATAAATAAGGCTCCAAGAATACATAGGGTACTTGTTCCCAATGGAATATAAGGTAGGAGGGTGTGTGCCTGATGTTTGACTTTTTAACTGCCAGCCTACCTAGAGATTTTGTCACCCTGTTGCCAGGCCATTTTCAGCATTTTGTGCTATGTGTGTTTAACTGATGTCTGCAGGAGTTTTGCAGGATCTTTTACACAGTTTGGGCATCATTCCATTATAGAAGCTGATCTGGAATCACCTACAGTAGGTGCCCTGCAGTGCACTGACGTGAGCTTGTCTTAGCTCATCTAAGGACCCGAGTCTAGGCGAGCACAGCTGTATCCCTGCTACCCTCTAACAGGAAGCGTGCCCACACCAGCTATTCACAAGTGCCTGGCACGGGCCCCCGCACTGCTAAAGGGATAGGCAAGCTCGCACATGTGTCGTTGGACCGGGAAAGACGGTGAGTATACCGGACGAACTGAGGGGTTTCACACAGCGGGACATTCTGGGAAAGTAATCTAGATGTCCATGGGTTGTGGTCCACTTTAATATTCTTGGGGGAAATATGTGAAAAACAAATAAAAAAATGTTAAATGTTATCATGTCTCAAGAAAACCATGTGCATGTGTGTAAAAGCCCCATTCCTACAGATTCCCCTCCCCCCCCCCCCGTTCCTGCCCAGGAGACACTGCAAACTGAAAAGAGTGCTTTATGAGATTTTCAAATAAGAAAACTACTATGCACACTCTCAAGGTTTAAACCCTTAAAAATGATTTTAAAAAATTTTGTGCGTGGTCCTCCCTCTAACTATCCTGGGTTTTGGTCCCCGATGTGTGAAACCCCCAAGTCGCCTACGATGCATGTACGGCTGCTCGTCCAATCAGCGCACTTGGATCCGCTGACATCCCTTCGTCCTTCGTCTACACTGGCGGCCACATCCCACATCCCACGCTACCCTCTAACTGGGAACGTGCCCACGTCGTGGCTAGCGCATGCGCTGTTGGACCGGAAAAGAGGGTAAGTGTATGGGGCCACCTGTAGGAATCATGATTTAGGATGCCCTGGGGGGACGGAATCGATCGCCCGGGAATCTTATAGATTATAGATTCTCGGGCCGATTGTCGTGGGTTTTGTCTCACTTTAAGGATAAAATGGACAGTACTTCCATGATACCATTACTGTCTCCCCCAAACGATGTTCTATGGACAACGCATACTTATGAAGCACTTTCCTTTCTAGCCAGAACCTCAGGAATCTGGAAAGGCAAAAGGACGCACTGAATTATTCAGAGTGGAGGCATCGTCCACTATAAATATTAATACTGCATGACTAATTGCTGTAATTAACATTAAATTTAATAACATTCTAAATGGCGATGAGTCCTCTGTCATGTAAACACAGGAGGGTGTCGGACACAATGCTGGGAGGGGATCATTTTTCTTTTTTTCTCAACAGCTAGACAATTATTTCTGCAACAAATTTGTTACAATTAGCATTTATTGTATCTGTCATTCATTGCTTGAATATTATTAGCTTTAATTTGTATTAGGCAGATGGTTCATGAATCAGAGCCAAACAAATGCAGCAACAATGGCAAAGATCAAGAACCCACAGAGGCCAATTGCATTTCAGTTTAGTGGTTAAGTGGTAAATTAGGATTTCTGGTGCGAAAAAAAACAAAACTAGATGCACCCAGGTTCTATGAGGTGACAGATTATTCGGTAATTGTGGACTTGAGAACCCCCCCTTTTTTTTTCTTTACCTTTTTTTCTCTCTTTGTCCACCTGGTTAGTGGCTGAGGATAAGAGTTATGTGAGGACAGCAGCAGCTGGGGTTAAAACAGAACTAAACCAGGGATTTAACGCAGGTTTTGTTCCATGCCCAGGGGGAGATGCCCAACTGTGGGAAACCCCCAAGATCGCCCAGTACAACTCACCTCTTCCTGGTTCAACAGCACATGCGTGGGCTCTCCTCCAATCAGAGCTATTTGCCTATGTAATTCAGCAAAGAGCTCTGATATGCTTCAATGGGGAGCGAGAGCAGCCTCATCCCCGGCAGCGTGTGTGCAGAGCCCAAAGATACAAGGAATTCGAGAGATCCCACTCCCCATTGAAAACTATCAGAGGTGTTTGTTGAATTACATAGGCACGGCAAATGGCTCTAATTGGACGGAGCCCGCTGATGTACTGTTGGCCTGAGAAAAGGTGAGTGAATATTGGCCACCAGGCGTGTTTCACACAGTGGGGCATCCCAATTCAGGATGCCCCGGAAGAAGGCTAGAGGCCATCTCTGGAATCTTTAAAGTGGACCAAAACCCGCCCTGGAGCCTATGCACCTGGGGGCATTCAGATTTGGGGTGTCCTGCTGTGTAAAAACCCCTCAGGTCGCCCAGTAAACTCACCCTCACCCTGATCCAATGGCGCATACGTGTGCATCGGCCACTGCACTGTCTAGGCGTTTGTGAATGGCTGGCGTGAGCACACTCCCTGTTAGAGGGTAGCGGTCTGATTGAATGAGAGGCCGTGCATGCGTCGTCGGCCTGGGGAAAGGTGAGTTTTGGTGGGCAACCTGGGAGGGTTTCACACTGCACCCCCATCTCTGCTCCCCACTGCACCCCATCTATTCCCTTCCTCCTTGCTGTACCCCCTTCTATGGCCTGCTTTCACTGCACCCTCAAAATTGCTCCCCACTGCACCCCATCTATGCCCTGCTCCACACTGCACCCCTGTTTCTCCACCCTGCATCCACTGCTGGTGGAGCTGCAGGGGGGAGGCACTTTGCAGCTAAGCCTAAAAGAATGTGGGTACCGGGTCAGGAGCTCAGCTGAGCTCAATAACAATGCCACCTGCGGAAAGCATTTAGCGGTGGATACAGGGATGATTCCGCCGGCGCCCAGTTTGGCTCTCGGCAGAGATGAGGTGTGTGTCTGTTATCGGTCGACATGTGACCTACACCTGTTGGATTACAATTTCTGTGACCATGACATTTATCTGTTGGATTACAATTGTGTGACCAGTCCTTGGATTGCAAATAGGGGTGACCCTGATTGTCGCTAGAGTACCTTATAATATCTGCTTAGGTACCTCCCCCCTTGAGAATACATTTACACCTGGAAAGGGCTTTAATCACCAGCTGGAGGGGGTGAGTTAAGGGTAAGGTTATAATCAGCAGCCAGAGGAGGTTGGGTGAGGGGTTTAGGTAGCAGCTGGGAGAGTTGAATGAGGGCTTTAGGCCATTAGACGGGGGTTTGGGTGGAGGGCGCAGGTAGGGATGAGCGAATCGATCCGGACGAACCCGGATTCGTTCCGAATTTCATGGAAAATTCGATTCTGAACGAATCTGAATTTCCCCGCGATTCGGTCGATCGAAGTTTTCCTTTAAACGCCATTTATTTCAATTACAGGCATTCTAAAATGGTGGATGAACATGTCCAGACATACCCCCTGGGGCAAGGTATCATGGGTAAGTCACATGCAGCCTATCAGCAGCCAGGAAGCCCGGTGATGTCACCGTGCTATATAAAGCGGCGGCCATCTTGCTTGTGCGCATTTCAGCCTTGCATTGCGGCCAGAGCACAGCTAGTTAGAGACAGGGACAGAGAGTTAGAGATAGGTAGGGAGAGTCAGAGGGGCAGACAGAGAGGTAGACAGAGCCAGGGAAAGATAGGGAAAAACCGGGACCATCCAGCCAGGGACAGCTTAGAAGTGACAGTGAAAATTTTTTTTATTTTCATTAGCCAGATCAGTTTTCAATTCAATTTCAGTTCTTTGTGCTGTAAATCTGCCTTGCCACTGTGCATGCCATCTATGCAGTGGCTTATTTAACCCTATCTGTTACACACAAGCATTTATCATAATATATAACTGGATTAGTTTAAATATTTTTTGGTCTGCTTTTAACCAAAAAAACACCAGCCCACCTGGGTATCCCAAAGCTGCATTAGGCAGCCTATCTGTTATACTAAATACGCTTGTTGATCCTTCCTCACCTGAATCAAACTATTGCATTTTGAATTGGTTTTTGGTCTGCCTTTAACAAAAAAAACACCAGGCCGCAGGGCATCCCAAACCTGCACTAGGCAGCCTATCTGTTATACTAAATACACTTGTTGATCCTTCCTCAGCTGAATCAAAGTTTTGCATTTTGAATTGGTTTTTGGTCTGCCTTTAACAAAAAAAACACCAGGCCGCAGGGCATCCCAAACCTGCACTAGGCAGCCTATCGGTTATACTAAATACGCTTGTTGATCCTTCCTCAGCTGAATCTAAGTATTGCATTTTGAATTGGTTTTTGGTCTGCCTTTTACAAAAAAAACACCAGGCCGCAGGGCATCCCAAACCTGCATTAGGCAGCCTATCTGTTATAATAAATACGCTTGTTGATCCTTCCTCAGCTGAATCAAAGTTTTGCATTTTGAATTGGTTTTTGGCCTGCCTTTAACAAAAAAAACACCAGGCCGCAGGGCATCCCAAACCTGCATTAGGCAGCCTATCTGTTATACTAAATACGCTTGTTGTTCCTTCCTCAGCTGCATCAAAGTATTGCATTTTGAATTGGTTTTTGGTCTGCCTTTAACAAAAAAAACACCAGGCCGCAGGGCATCCCAAACCTGCATTAGGCAGCCTATCTGTTATAATAAATACGCTTGTTGATCCTTCCTCAGCTGAATCAAAGTTTTGCATTTTGAATTGGTTTTTGGCCTGCCTTTAACAAAAAAAACACCAGGCCGCAGGGCATCCCAAACCTGCATTAGGCAGCCTATCTGTTATACTAAATACGCTTGTTGTTCCTTCCTCAGCTGCATCAAAGTATTGCATTTTGAATTGGTTTTTGGTCTGCCTTTAACAAAAAAAACACCAGGCCGCAGGACATCCCAAACCTGCATTAGGCAGCCTATCTGTTATACTAAATACGCTTGTTGATCCTTCCCCAGCTGAATCAAAGTTTTGCATTTTGAATTGGTTTTTGGTCTGCCTTTAACAAAAAAAACACCAGGCCACAGGGCATCCCAAACCTGCATTAGGCAGCCTATCTGTTATACTAGATACGCTTGTTGATCCTTCCTCAGCTGAATCAAAGTATTGCATTTTGAATTGGTTTTTGGTCTGCCTTTAACAAAAAAAACACCAGGCCGCAGGGCATCCCAAACCTGCATTAGGCAGCCTATCTGTTATACTAAATACGCTTGTTGATCCTTCCTCACCTGAATCAAACTATTGCATTTTTAATTGGTTTTTGGTCTGCCTTTAACAAAAAAAACACCAGGCCGCAGGGCATCCCAAACCTGCATTAGGCAGCCTATCTGCCTATCCTATCTTAGTGTACAATCACTGCACGGATGGGTTAAATGCGGAGGACGAATTCCTATGTGTGCGCAAGCATACAATGGCCATCTATGCATTAAAAATTAAAAAATTAAAAAATCTGTTATACTAAATACGCTTGTTGATCCTTCCCCAGCTGAATCAAAGTTTTGCATTTTGAATTGGTTTTTGGTCTGCCTTTAACAAAAAAAACACCAGGCCACAGGGCATCCCAAACCTGCATTAGGCAGCCTATCTGTTATACTAAATACGCTTGTTGATCCTTCCTCAGCTGAATCAAAGTTTTGCATTTTGAATTGGTTTTTGTCCTGCAGTCAAAACACCAGCCCACATGGGCATCCCAAACCAGCACGTCACCCTATCTTTTATACTAAATAAGCTTGTTCAGCCACAGTTTTTTTAAGCTATTGCATTTTGAATTGGTTTTTGTCCTGCTGTCAAAACACTAGCCCAAATGGGCATCCCAAACCAGCACATGTCACCCTATCTGTTATACTAAATAAGCTTCTACAGGCCTTTTTTTTATTTATTTGTCTTTTTTTATATAGAGATGTAATAGATTATATAGTGAGGTAAATTTGCCATTTTGCACCATTATATAGAGAAGCCCACTGTGTAAATCTGAGGAGCAATAGTTTATACAGTATTGTGAGGTAAATTCGCTGTTTTGCACTATTATATATATCAACCTAAATCCCTGTGTAAATCTGAGGAGCAATAGTTTATATTGTGAGGTATTTTATAGAGCAGGCCCTGTCTGAAAATCACCAGGCTCCAGGTCTTCCTGCTGCTCATGAGTAGACTCACTATGCGGGTGTAGAAAGCTACTCATTAGCGACTGAAGACTGAGGTTGCTGCTGATGGAGCTGCTGCTGCCACCCCCCTCGGCAGCCATGGCAGTGGAAGGTGAGCGCAGAGGTCCCCCCGAGTCAGACCTGCGAGAGTATGGACCATGGCGCAGATAGACATCGCCCAACTGACTACGTAGGATGTCTCTGTAGTAGGTCAGTTTGTCCTCCCTCTCAGTGGGTGTAAAAAATGCCCCCATTTTGTGCCAGAAGCGAGGGTCCAATAAGGTGGAGAGCCAGAAGTCATCCCGCTGACAAATGGAGACAATTCTGTGGTCACTACGCAAGCACGTGAGCATGCATCGTGCCATTTCTGCAAGTGACTCGGAGGGACTACCTGTCTCCATCTCCACTGCAAACTGCCACAGTGTGTCTGGGTCCTCTGTCTCGCCTTCCTCACAACCCTCTAGCTCCTCTGGCTGCTCCTGCTCCTCCTCTCCTGTCAGATGACTAGATAAAATGGTCATTTTGTCAAACCTAAACTGTGCTTCGCTGTGCCCTACCCCCTCCTCCTCCTCCACTTCAGCACCCACAGGCTTCATGTGGCTGTGAAATGTATGCGCCATGTCTATAGTGCCCTGACCAGCCATGGTTTTTTTTTTTTTATATAGAGCTGTAATAGATTATATAGTGAGGTAAATTCGCCATTTTGCACCATTATATAGAGAAGACCACTGTGTAAATCTGAGGAGCAATAGTTTATACAGTATTGTGAGGTATTCGCTGTTTTGCACTATTATATATATCAACCTAAATCCCTGTGTAAATCTGAGGAGCAATAGTTTATATTGTGAGGTAAAATTGCCATTTTATAGAGCAGGCCCTGTCTGAAAATCTCATTTTGCAATCTATGTTATATTGTGAGCTAAATTCACCATGTTGCACCATTCTTTAGAGTGGCCCTCCTGTGTAAATCAGAGCAGCAATAGTTTATATTGGACAATACATTTGCCCTGTTTTGCACCATTATATGGAGCAGCAATAGTTTATATTGTAGGTAAATTCATGGTTTTGCACCATTACATAGAGCAGTCCCTATATAAACCTGAGAAATAGGTTATATTGTGTGAGTTAAATCCGCTCTTGGTTTTGTAGCATTATATAGAGCAGCACCTGTGTCAATCTGAGGGGCAATAGCTTATACTGTGAGGTAAATTTGCCATTTTGCAGCATAATGTAGAGCAGGCCCTGTGTAAATCTGAGGGGCAATAGCTTATACTGTGAGGCAAATTTGCCATTTTGCAGCATAATGTAGAGCAGGCCCTGTGTAAATCTGAGGGGCAATAGCTTATATTGTGAGGTAAATTTGCCATTTTGCAGCATAATATAGAGCAGCCCCTGTGTAAATCTGAGGGGCAATAGCTTATACTGTGAGGTAAATTTGCCATTTTGCAGCATAATGTAGAGCAGGCCCTGTGTAAATCTGAGGGGCAATAGCTTATACTGTGAGGCAAATTTGCCATTTTGCAGCATAATGTAGAGCAGGCCCTGTGTAAATCTGAGGGGCAATAGCTTATACTGAGAGGCAAATTTGCCATTTTGCAGCATAATGTAGAGCAGGCCCTGTGTAAATCTGAGGGGCAATAGCTTATACTGTGAGGTAAATTTGCCATTTGCAGCATAATATAGAGCAGCCCCTGTGTAAATCTGAGGGGCATTAGCTTATATAGTGAGGTAAATTTGCCATTTTGCAGCATTATATAGAGCAGGCCCTGTGTCAATCTGAGGGGCAATAGCTTATACTGTGAGGTAAATTTGCCATTTTGCAGCATAATATAGAGCAGCCCCTGTGTAAATCTGAGGGACAATAGCTTATATTGTGAGGTACCATATTTTTCGCCCTATAAGACGCACTTATTTTTCCCCAAAAGTGGGGGAAAAATGTCAGTGCGCCTTATCGGGCGAATGTAGAAAAAAAAAAAAAAAATAAAAAAAAAACTCACCCGTCCCCGGCGCTCCCACGTTGTCTGGCACACTGCGAGAGGCGAGAGGAGCGGCGGGGGCTCTGTCCCGGCCCCGCCGCTGCGATCGCTGTCTTTTCAGGCAGCGATGACAGCGGCGGGGCCAGAGACAGAGCCCCTGCCGCTCCTCCATCTGCTGCCGGGCTCAGAGCACATGCGAGCACGAAGGTCCCGGCAGTGGGTGGGCGTGGCCTGCACCGGCGCAGGCCACGCCCACCCGCTGCCCGGACCTTCGTGATCGCATGTGGGGGAGCAGATGGAGGAGCGGCAGGGGCTCTGTCTCTGGCCCCGCCGCTGTCATCGCTGCCTGAAAAGACAGCAATCGCAGCGGCGGGGCCGGGACAGAGCCAGCTCGTGAATGGGGTGGGCGTGGCCTGCGTCGACGCTGCGGCGCAGGCCACGCCCACCCCATTCACGGAGCCGGCCGCTCAGCGCAGCGGTGTCAGCGGACAGGTGAGTTTAAGTTTTTTTTTTTTTTTACTATGGCGCCTGCCTGTACTAATGGGGGGAGGGGGGTGGGAATGGGGGGAGAGCGGCCACACTGCCTATGGGAATGGGGAGATGGGGATGCCACACAGCCTTTGGGAATGGGGGGAGGGGTATGCCACACAGCCTATGGGAATGGGGGGATGGGGATGCCACACAGCCTATGGAAATGGGGGGAGGGGGATGCCACACAGGCTATGGGAATGGGGGGAGGGGTATGCCACACAGCCTATGGGAATGGGGGGATGGGGATGCCACACAGCCTATGGGAATGGGGGGATGGGGATGCCACACAGACTTTGGGATTGGGGGGAGGGGTATGCCACACAGCCTATGGGAATGGGGGGAGGGGGATGCCACACAGCCTATGGGAAGGGGGGATGGGGATGCCACACAGCCTTTGGGAATTGGGGGAGGGGTATGCCACACAGCCTATGGGAATGGGGGGATGGGGATGCCACACAGCCTATGGGAATGGGGAGAGGGGGATGCCACACAGCCTATGGGAATGGGGGGATGGGGATGCCACACAGCCTATGGGAATGGGGGGATGGGGATGCCACACAGCCTATGGGAATGGGGGGATGGGGATGCCACACAGCCTATGGGAATGGGGGGATGGGGATGCCACATAGCCTTTGGGAATTGGGGGAGGGGTATGCCACACAGCCTATGGGAATGGGGGGATGGGGATGCCACACAGCCTATGGGAATGGGGAGAGGGGGATGCCACACAGCCTATGGGAATGGGGGGATGGGGATGCCACACAGCCTATGGGAATGGGGGGATGGGGATGCCACACAGCCTATGGGAATGGGGGGATGGGGATGCCACACAGCCTATGGGAATGGGGGGATGGGGATGCCACACAGCCTATGGGAATGGGGAGAGGGGGATGCCACACAGCCTATGGGAATGGGGGGATGGGGATGCCACACAGCCTATGGGAATGGGGGGATGGGGATGCCACACAGCCTTTGGGAATGGGGGGAGGGGTGTGCCACACAGCTTATGGGAATGGGGGGATGGGGATACCACACAGCCTATGGTAATGGGAGGAGGGGTATGCCACACAGCCTATGGGAATGGGGGGATGGGGATGCCACACTGCCTATGGGAATGGGAGGAGGGGGGTGCCACACAGCCTTTGGGAATGGGGGGAGGGGTATGCCACACAGCCTATGGGAATGGGAGGAGGGGGGTGCCACACAGCCTTTGGGAATGGGGGGAGGGGTATGCCACACAGCCTATGGGAATGGGGAGAGAGGGATGCTACACAGCCTATGGGAATGGGAGGAGGGGGGTGCCACACAGCCTTTGAGAATGGGGGGAGGGGTATGCCACACAGCCTATGGGAATGGGAGGATGGGGATGCCACACTGCCTATGGGAATGGGAGGAGAGGGGGATGCCACACAGCCTATACTAATGGGGGGAGGGGGAAAGCCACACAGCCTATGGGAATGTGGGGAGAGGGGGATGCCACACAGCCAATGGGTATATGGGGAATGGGAGGGGGGGATGCCACACTGGATATACAGGGAATGGGATGGGGGCATGCTACACTGTCTATGGAATGGGGGCATCCCACACTGCCTATGGGAATTGGATAGGGGAATGCCACACTGTCTGTAATGGTGCGTTTTTGGTTTAAAAATTTTTTTTCTTATTTTCTTCCCCCAAATCCTAGGTGCGTCTTATGGGCAGGTGCGTCTTATAGGGCGAAAAATACGGTAAATTTGCCATTTTGCAGCATAATATAGCATACCTCCCAACTTCTGAAGATATGAAACAGGGACAAGCCACGCCCCCAACCCCACCCCTACCACACCCTTGACCCCACCCCTGCCACACCCCCGACTCCATCCCCTGTCGCGCCCCCCGACCACACCATATTTCCCACACTTTGAACCTGAGGAGCTTCTTTCCTTAGAAAAAATTATAAAAAAAATAAAGAATAAAGTATTTACTAGACATTTCTAAATGTATATTTAACTTTAATTGTCAGACTGTACACTTTTAAAAAGGACCCACCCCCAGTTTTTTCACTCTCTGGTGTGGTATCCTGATTTGGGATGCCCCGGGGGGGGGGGAATAGATCGCCCTAGGAACAATCGATTCCCTCCCCCCGAGGCATCCAAAATCGGGATGCCCTGCTGTGTGGGGCATCCCGGCGTGGGTTTTAGTAGGGGTGTAGGTCAGCAGGTAGAGAGGGGGCAAAAGGTGCGGATTGGAGGGTAGGGAAAGGGTTTAGGTGGGGGTGCACAGATTGGAAGGCAGGGTGGGGGTATTAAAGTGGACCAACACCCAGGAGGATTGGCCCGGGAATCTCCCAGGCCGATCCGATCCCTCCCTGCGGGGCATTCAAAATCGGGATGCCCCGCTGTGTGAAACCCCCCAGGACGCCCAGAAACCTTACCTTACTCCCGGTCTTGTGCTTCTCTCTAGCAGGGGGCACATGCCCACACCAGGCATTTGTGAATGGCCGGCGCAGGTGCGCTC
The DNA here is from genome assembly GCA_027917425.1 of Gastrophryne carolinensis. Lineage (NCBI taxonomy): Eukaryota > Metazoa > Chordata > Amphibia > Anura > Microhylidae > Gastrophryne > Gastrophryne carolinensis. Next base: position 48,568,223 of record CM051243.1, read on the forward strand.
CCTGTTAGAAGCGTGAGATGCGGCCGCCAGCAAGCTCGAAGCCGCTGTGGTTGGACGCGCATACCACAGCGGCTCTGAGGGTGCTGATTGGACGAGCGGCCCCGCATGCGCCGTAGGACCGAGTCAGGTGAGTTGATATGAGTGATCTGGGGGGTTTCACGCAGCGGGGCATCCCCGATCAGGGTGCCCCGGGGAAGTGGACCAAAACCCAGGATAGTGAAAATCCTGGGTGTTGGTCCACTTTAAAGTGAGGGTTGACTGCTGTGGAGGGGGGTACAGATTGAGGATATAACTGTGTAATATAACAGTGTACATGTATAAAAGACAGAACACACAGGGGATCATACTTGCTATCCAGGTGATGGAGGATGGATGATCTGGGCTATGTGCCAGGCTGCAGCCTCACTATGCAGCTCAGCCCCGCCCCATCCTATTCCATCACTCCCAGCACAGCCCCCCTAAGGGGTCTCAGCCTATCTGGGAGTAGGGGGCGGGGCAGACGTCTTTCTGGGCGGGGTCTAGACTAGATCTAAATCTGCTGCCTGCACAATGGACTCCGCCCATAAGAATGACTGCCCCGCCCCGCTGCTCGCAGATCCTCCAGCAATGTGATGTCTGCTGCCTTCAGACCTGCAAGCCTGCAGTAAGTTAACCCAGCCCCCGCCCGCCCCCCGACCACCCAGCCGACCTACGCCCGCCCCCCCTCCCCCCACGCGAGCTGTCATTGTCAGGCACCGGCCAATGTTTAATCACCTGCCGGACAGTGTAAACTAATCAGAAGGCGCCGGCCGTGTTGTGGCGGCCCTGGGCACACTGCAGGGCGTCCCGGGATATCACACTAACATCCGGGACCGCGGGATTTGGGAAAATAATCGGGACAATCCCACAAAAATCGGGACAGTTGGGAGGCATGATATAGAGCAGCCCCTGTGTAAATCTGAGGGGCATTAGCTTATATAGTGTGGTAAATTTGCCATTTTGCAGCATTATATAGAGCAGGCCCTGTGTAAATCTGAGGGGCAATAGCTTATATTATGAGGTAAATTTGCCATTTTGCAGCATAATATAGAGCAGCCCAGTTGCCATCTAAATCAACTACTGGCCGGGCAGGACAGCTTTTCAAGGGCAAACTCTGCTAGTTGCGGCCACAAGTCAAGTTTGGCTTCCCAGAAGTCCAGCGGATCCTCAAGGTGTGTTGGCAAGGTATGACATGACCTGCTGGTTCAGGTCCTGCTCCTGGTCTTCCTGCTGCTCATGAGTAGACTCACTATGCGGGTGTAGAAAGCTACTCATTAGCGACTGAAGACTGAGGTTGCTGCTGATGGAGCTGCTGCTGCCACCCCCCTCGGCAGCCATGGCAGTGGAAGGTGAGCGCAGAGGTCCCCCCGAGTCAGACCTGCGAGAGTATGGACCATGGCGCAGATAGACATCGCCCAACTGACTACGTAGGATGTCTCTGTAGTAGGTCAGTTTGTCCTCCCTCTCAGTGGGTGTAAAAAATGCCCCCATTTTGTGCCAGAAGCGAGGGTCCAATAAGGTGGAGAGCCAGAAGTCATCCCGCTGACAAATGGAGACAATTCTGTGGTCACTACGCAAGCACGTGAGCATGCATCGTGCCATTTGTGCAAGTGACTCGGAGGGACTACCTGTCTCCATCTCCACTGCAAACTGCCACAGTGTGTCTGGGTCCTCTGTCTCGCCTTCCTCACAACCCTCTAGCTCCTCTGGCTGCTCCTGCTCCTCCTCTCCTGTCAGATGACTAGATAAAATGGTCATTTTGTCAAACCTAAACTGTGCTTCGCTATGCCCACCCCCTCCTCCTCCTCCACTTCAGCACCCACAGGCTTCATGTGGCTGTGAAATGTATGCGCCATGTCTATAGTGCCCTGACCAGCCATGGTTTCCAACATGTGTTGTAGTACATGAAGCAGTGGAATCTCATTGTTCATCTCATAGTCCTGGCGACTGACTAATAAAGTAGCTTCCTCAAAGGGCCTGAGCAAACAGCAGGTGTCACGTATGAGCTGCCACTGGTTTACATTGAAGTTACACAGGGGAGTCCCCCTATCCGTTTGGATCATCAAGAAATCCGTGATGGCTTTTCTCTGTTCCTATAGTCGATCCTGCATATGGAGGGTGGAATTCCAACGGGTGGAAACATCACAAATCAGACTATGTTGGGGGATACCGTTCTGACGCTGAAGCTCAAGAAGGGTGTGCTTGACGGAGTAGGAGTGGCTGAAGTGCATGCAAAGTTTCCTTCCCGTTGTTAGGATGTCTTGCAGATGGGGGGAAGACTTCAGAAAACGCTTGACAACTAGATTGAACACGTGTGCCATGGCAGGACGCATGGCTCAGGCTTCCTTGTCGCAGCGCAGACAAGATGTTCTTCCCAGTGTCAGTCACCATGGGTCCCATTTGCAGTTTTCGTGGAGTAAGCCATGATTTCATGTATTGAGTTTTCATTTTTAGCAGTTCCTCCCAGGTGTGACTCTGTTGCTCAAGGCAAACCATGTGAAGAACAGCGTGAAACCGCCGTTTCCTGCACACATGGTAGGCTGGAAGGGCACTGGGAAAAAAAAAAAATTTTAAATAAAGAGGAAAAATAAATATTTAGAAAAAAAACTAAAAAAAAAATTAAAAAATTAAAAAATAAATTTGTACAAAAATTAACAAAATAATAAAAGGCAATGGAAAAAAAATATTAAAAAAATTATATATATATATATATATATATATATATATATATATATATATATATATATATATTTTATTATTTTTTTTTCTTCTAAAAAATACAAAATATTAAAAAAAAATACAAAATATTAAAAAAATACAAAATTAACCAATAAAAAAAATGTTGATACATTTTATATGTTACTGTTATTATGTTATATTTTATTGTTGCTATGTTATATGTTATTATTATAAATATGTTCAAAAAAGGTAAATGTTAACTATTAATAATATGTAATTGACAATTTTGCCACTTTTCTCTGTGACACCAGAGGCACAAAGGCCTAGGAGCGTGGAGGCCAGAGCGGAGGGACCTGTCCAAGTTGCTTTTGTGGTTGTGCAGGAATCACAATCACCCAGTGGTCCTAAAAGGATATTTATTTTCCCTGACCATAGTTACAGCTCCAGACGTAGGCACTGCTGTGCACTTTGGTACACACTAACAGGCTAAAGGACTGCCCCACCTTCTGTTCAACAAAATTGTACAGGGCTGGTACTGCCTTCTTCGCAAAGAAATGACAGCATGGGACTCTCCACCTCGGCTCGGCACAAGCGATCAGTTCTCTGAAAGGTCCACCAACTCAAAAGGGAGGGACTGCAGCACCAGTAACTTATACAGGAGCACATTTAGCTTCTGCACGTTGGATGAGTGGGCACATACTGTTGTCTCTTGGACATGGCTTGGCAATGGATTGCTGGCGGAATTACTGACTCGGATTAAGAGGAGGAGGAGCATCTGGAGCGACAGAGGATGGGTATGACACACAGGAGGTGGTGGAGCCTTGGCTGGCTGGAACAGAGAGCGGTGTGCCACTGGGTTATGCAGCAGGCTGGACGACCACTTTGGAGCCAACTCTCCAAGGGCGCTTTATGGTGACGCTGCAAATGTTGACGCAGGGCTGTGGGTCCAACATTGGGACCCTGGCCACACTTCACCTTCTGCCTACACATCTTTCACATAGCCATGTTAACCTCCTGTGGATGCTTGATGAAAAACTGCAACGTGGGCTTGTAGCTGATTTGTCCTACCAACAGTCCGCACTAATTCACTGATGCTGCTGCCGCCAACTCCAGGGACCCTCTTCCATTACCTCCTGGGAAGATAGCCTGCCACGCGAGTGGTCTACCCCGAGCACATTTGCCTCCATACTTTCCCATTCTGCCACCATGCTAAATCTGTCACTCTCCATCACTCCAAGCCTTTAAAAGTGCCCTCAAAACTCACTGATGTCCTCCTCAGGTTCCTCAGCAGTGTCTGCTTAAGAAGCCAAAACGCTTGCAACACCTCCTCCCACGACACTCTCCTTATCACTACTTGCCCGCCTAGTGGAAGAAGCGGCAAGTCTCTCCTCCAGTTCTTGGCTGGCCAGTAGCTGCTGATTTTTCTGATTATCAGATCGTCCTCACTGAATAGTGGAGCTGAACCCAAACCATAACATACAACAGACAGTTGACTGGGGGTGTGATCGTGGATGATCGTGTTAACCAATGGATGCCGGCAGATGGGTTGCTATTCAAGACACGACCGCTAGCTGATCCCGGGAGATCAGGCCTCTCACTGAGACTCCTGCTCACCCCTATTCTGCAGAGACCTCTGCTTGATGAAATGAGGCCTTATATGTTACTATGTTACTAATATGTTACTAATATGTCACTCTCCATGTTTTTTTTTTGAGAGACTGGCTTGCGTGGAAATGAATGCCTGATGCATTTGAGTAGATTGATGATGGGGCCAGACCAACACTAAAGAAATATGGATCGTGCAACACAGATTTAAGGCGCTGCTCTCCAGTTACAGACATTCCTCCGCATCAGACCACAAGTAATTATTGAGAAAATGCTTTACGTTACTCTTACTTTTTATTAATATTCTTCGGATAAGATATATGTGCCAAAAATCTGTATATGTTCTCTTCATGCTGCTGCCAACACCAGGGTGTGTCTTTCTGGCAATTTTGGACTCCTGCTGCTGCTGCTTGCAACTCCAGGGTGTGATTCGTCCAATTTTTGGGCACCTGCTGCCAACTCCAGTGTCTCTTTCAAGCTATGTTTGGGCTCCTGCTGCTGCTTGCAACTCTAGGGTGTGATTCATACAATTTTTGGGCTCCTGCTGCCAACTCCAGTGTCTCTTTCAAGCTATGTTTGGGCTCCTGCTGCTGCTGCTTGCAACTCCAGGGTGTGATTCATCCAATTTTTGGGCTCCTGCTGCCAACTCCAGTGTCTCTTTCAAGCTATGTTTGGGCTCCTGATGCTGCTGCTTGCAACTCCAGGGTGTGAGTCATCCAATTTTTGGGCTCCTGCAGCCAACTCCAGTGTCTCTTTAAAGCAATGTTTGTGCTCCTTCTATTGCTGCTTGCAACTCCAGGGTGTGATTCATCCAATTTTTGGGCTCCTGCAACCAACTCCAGTGTCTCTTTCAAGCTATGTTTGGGCTGCTGCTTGCAACTCCAGGGTGTGATTCAGCCAATTTCTGGGCTCCTGCTGCCAACTCCAGTGTTCTCTTTCAAGCTATGTTTGGGCACCTGCTGCTGCTTGCAACTCCAGGGTGTGAGTCATCCAATTTTTGGGCTCCTGCAGCCAACTCCAGTGTCTCTTTAAAGCAATGTTTGTGCTCCTGCTGTTGCTGCTTGCAACTCCAGGGTGTGATTCATCCAATTTTTGGGCTCCTGCAACCAACTCCAGTGTCTCTTTCAAGCTATGTTTGGGCTGCTGCTTGCAACTCCAGGGTGTGATTCAGCCAATTTCTGGGCTCCTGCTGCCAACTCCAGTGTTCTCTTTCAAGCTATGTTTGGGCACCTGCTGCTGCTTGCAACTCCAGGGTGTGAGTCATTCAATTTTTGGGCTCCTGCAGCCAACTCCAGTGTCTCTTTAAAGCAATTTTTGTGCTCCTGCTGCTGCTGCTTGCAACTCCAGGGTGTGATTTTTCCAATTTTTGGACTCTTGCTGCCAACTCCAGTGTGTCTTTCAAGCTATGTTTGGGCTCCTGCTGCTGCTGCTGCTTGCAACTCCAGAGTGTGATTCATCCAATTTTTGGGCTCCTGCTGCCAACTCCAGTGTCTCTTTCAAGCTATGTTTGGGCTCCTGCTGCTGCTGCTTGCAACTCCAGGGTGTGTTTCATCCAATTTTTGGGCTCCTGCTGCCAACTCCAGTGTCTCTTTCAAGCTATGTTTGGGCTCCTGCTGCTGCTGCTTGCAACTCCAGGGTGTGATTCATCCAATTGTTGGGCTCCTGCAGCCAACTCCAGTGTCTCTTTAAAGCAATGTTTGTGCTCCTGCAGCTGCTTGCAACTCCAGGGTGTGATTCATCCAATTTTTGGGCTCCTGCAGCCAAATCCAGTGTCTCTTTAAAGCTATGTTTGGGCTCCTGCTGCTGCTGTTTGCAATTCCAGGGTGTGATTCATTCAATTTTTGGGCTCCTGCAGCAAAATCCAGTGTCTCTTTAAAGCAATGTTTCGGCTCCTGCAGCTGTTGCTGCTGCTTGCAACTCCAGGGTGTGATTCAGCTAATTTTTGGGCTCCTGCTGCTGCCAGCTCCAGGGTGTGTTTTTCAGGCACTATAGGGGCCCCTCATAGTGATGCCACCTCAACTCTCTGCAATTGTGCCGCTTTGCGATTCTATTAGCGATGCCTCCGATCTGCATGTGATAATTATTTACAGTATTATTTCACTAACCCAGCACGCGTCCTATGCATGTTACAGCAAGGCAGAATGGTTTGCAACCCTATTGAGGCTCTAGGAGGCTCAGAAATAGCCGTTTTTAATAGCAATTTGTAGCGAATAAATTCGGGTCGAAACTATTTTTGTCGGAAAATTTGGCGAATCAGTCGAATCAAATTTTTCAAATGTTTGCTCATCTCTATGCGCAGGGCTGTTTCAAGGGGAGGACAGGCAGGGTGATCGCCCTGAGCACCAAGGTCATGGAGGGCGCCATTATCACAGCCATCCTATTTACTACATTTGAGCCAGGTCCACTGATAGTGGTGCCGCCCTTAAAACATTATTAACTGCACAGTGAGAGAGGCGACTGCAGTGGGACTGGATCTACAGATCTGTGGCGGTGAGCCTCAAAATCTCTGGTGGCTGGGTCCAGAAAGACAGTGGGCCCAAGAAAAGCAGTGGGAGTGGGATAGGGAGCTCTGATCTCCTTTAGGTGAGCATTTTTTTGTCCTGCCTTGCAGAACATAAAGTTCAGGTCTTGGTACTCCCAAGGACCAGGATATAAACTGCTTTTCCAGGGGCCATGCACCCACCCCCCCCCCCCCCCCCCCCCCGCTGCTAACAGGGACCACCCAACATCTGCACTGCCACAACAATAGCTGTATGATATCACAGCGTATGATTTCCCAGCATCTAAGATGCCCACCCAGGTACCTGAGCAGGTGCTAAGTTGATGAGGTCCTAGGCAATCACCCAGCCCCCCCCCCACCAAACACCGGCCCTGTCCACTATTGGTTGGTTAGGCTTAAGTTTATTAGATCTCAAGAAATGTTTTGCGCTAAAATACCTTGTGTTTTCTCTGAATAGCAAGTATGTTACTTTGTCCACTTTCTTTTTTCTTTCTGGTGTTGTTAATATTCCATTTGAAATTGTAAACAAATTGTACTAAAGTGTGATGTTACATGAGATGCTTTTAGAACACCTCGATTTTTCCATTTCTTTATTGACAGTTTAATGTCACAAATGTACCTTGAAAGCAGAAAAGTACATAAAGTCAAGGTAAATAAAAATATCAGACTCACTGTTTCAACAACCTAAATCTAGATTTCTAGCTACTAGGGATGGGCGAACCCCCCAAAGTTCGGGTCCAGCAAGTTCAGCGGAACTGAATAAATGTGTGTGGGGGGGGTGGCGGCGCAGAGTGTGCAGCAGTAAGCATGCTGTGCTCACCTCAGCCCAGTTCCTCTTCCTCAACAGCTTTGGCTGTGGCAGAGAGCCAATAGCGGTGTTTAAACTTGGTCGGGGTTACAAAAAGATGGGCGCCAGCTCCCATGAGTGAGGACACTTCTACTGCCAGCTGCAGTGCTGAGTGCTTAGCAGCCCACTAACCAGCTTTTCTGTGTTCGGGCCAGACGCCAAACTCGAACAAGCACTTCTGGCTGAAGTCCGTGTTTGGGTTTGGGAACCCAAACTCACAAAGTTACGTACAAGCTGATATAACAGCATTTAGATATTGTCCAGAAATGTCCTCCCAGCTTTGTTGCAGACATTCCCCCAAATTAAACTGATCATTTTTTGGGGTCCTCAAAGCGGGACAGTTTAAACCAGTTTGTGCGTGATGGGCATGGTAGGGGTGTGGTGTAGCGTGTGACCTAATTATGGGTCACATGCTCTAGTAATATTTGATCCACAAAAGATGTTGGTGATTGAGCCAATGCTCAGAAGTCCAGGCATTCCTCTACCACTATTCAACTAAGAGTCAGAGCAGATGTAAACCCCCCAGACGTCCCCCATTTGGCATTTGGTGGATCAGTCTTCCCCATGTCAGCAAAGTGGGACATTTAGGTGTTTCCAGAGTTTTTGGAGGGACAGGGGGCCAAAAGTGGGATTGTCCTTCTGAAAGTGGGACATCTGGTCAGTTTACCCCAAATGTGATGCACTTGTAGGTTGCTTTGTTTTTATCCTTCAGTCCAGTTCCTCTAAAACAAGCTCCTTGTGGTTTAGGTTTGGAATAGAGATGAGCAAACTAAAAGTTCGATTTGGGTGATTCGCCAACTTACCCCAGGAAATTTTGGGTTTGCCTGAATCAAACTTTGAACAAACTTGCTCTTAAAACAATAAAAAAATAATCTTACCTCAGTCCCTGTAACAGTGCCAGGTGATGTCCTCATCATTCGTCTGGGGGCGGTGTCTTCAGCGGGACAGAAGACCCACATCCTCTGCCCCGCGCTGTGCTCTTGGCATCTCGCTCCCTGCCACAGGGAGAGACTATTCATACCAGCAGAAAAGCGGACATTGGCTCACTCTGTTGGTATAAAAGGCCCCTTCCTGCAGCACGGAACGAGATGTCTGAAGCAGCGGCGGACAGAGCGCGGCAACCAGTGGGCGAGATAAGTAGGGGGGGGGGGGGAATAATTTTATTGATTGATTATGTGTGTTTTACATTTAACCCTTTGTGATCTGGTAAGGGGTCCTTGAGACACCTGCCAGCAAGCGGGTAACTTGCCATAGCCTGACCCTGTTACGTGCATCTCCAAACTCCAGGGGATGCAGAAGAGCCGTGGCCTATGGGCCGGGGGCAGCTCCGCCTGTTTATTTTAACATTTTTGATGGTTTAACTCTTAAGAATTAAAAAAGAGTGTGGGTAAATTGGAACAAAACACAGAAATTTTACTTGAATTTTATTTTCCTGGGTTTTGTTCTGTGCCCCCCGGGGTGCCCCCCCCCCCGCACTATAAAGTAGTTATTCTTATTGTGGCTGGACAGGTCTGAAAGGGGAGCTCTCAGCCATTATCTTCACCTTTAAACAAGCCCCTGTTTGCCGGGATGCAAGCAGGCCTCACCTGACACAGTTGCCCCCAGGTCTTACAAGACAGGTCGGTAAGCATAACTGGGGTTCACGGGAGGTCAGACGAAGCAAGGATCATACACAGGCAAAAAAGCAAGGTAAAGCAAACAAGGCAGGGCAAAGATTCTGAAGTCAGCAACGGGGGTTCAGAGGAGGCAAGGACAAATGTCAGTCTGGGTCAAACATGAGAAGCAAGAGAAACAGAGTACCGCACAACACCCAAGCACTAGCTACAGGGACAGGCTGACGACAACTTAGGGCTTTTGGTCAGACAACAACACCGCCTGTATTGCCACAGGAGAAGATAAACGCCTACCCTGAGGTGCCTTGTACGTGGGAGGAGAAGGAGAGGGCAACGCCGCTTAAGCCAGCGCCTGAGACTGACTCGCTGGCTGGGCGACAGTTGGCTTAGTACGCCGCCCGAGGACACCGCTGGAGTGAGGAGCAGGTGAGTGATTTGTTGTGACACTACCCTCCCCTCCCTTGAGGAGGGGTCTCAGGACCCTTACTCGGTTTATCTGGGTTGTCATAATGAAAATTCTGGACCAAAGCATCTGCATGTACAGCCCTGGCTGCCACCCAACAACTCTCCTCAGCACCCAAACCTTTCCAATCAATTAAACACTGTAAGGAATTATGCACCCATCTAGAGCCCAAAATATTTATGACTTCATATTCAGGTTCATTCTCCACAAGTATGGGTGGTGTATTAGTAACCTTAATAGACAAGATCGATTTTAAAAGTAACATCTCATAGTTTCTTGATGATTGGAAAAGAACCAATGTATTTAGGACCTGATTTGGATGAGGGTTGATGCAGTGCAATATTCTGGGTGGATACCCAGAACAATTTGTCTACTTGAAATAGCTTCTTGTAAATTTCCCTAGACTTAACCCACACTTTGGCTATTTCTCGAAGCCATTCCTCCAAGATCAGTAGATTGGAGGAAGGGCCAGAAAGCAAAGAAGCTTTGGGATTATTACCCAAATTACAGAAGAATGGTGAACATTTTGTAAATTCACTAGGTGCATTGTTAAGGGCAAATTCAACTAAATCAATATATTCAGACCACTTTTCTTCCACATAACAGTGCAAGTACTGCTCTAACGACTGATTAATTCTTTCAGGCTGCACATTGGATTGGGGTGATAGGCTGAGGACAACAAGATTTTAATCCCCAAATGAACACAGAACTCCCTCCAAAACCAAGAAACAAATTGGACCCCCTATATTTTGGGGTATACCATGAATGTGTGGATGGTTGATAAATAATTGAGCCAGTTCACGGGCAGATGGGAGTTTGAGCAAGGGAACAAAATGCGCTATTTTACTGAAGTGGACGACTACGACCCAAATGACAGTGTTACCTTGCGCTCTGGGTAAATCAACAATGAAATCCATAGAGACCTCCAAAGGAACCAGTAACTCAGCAGGAGGTTTATGGTTTCCCTTGTTACAAGCACACATTGAACATACTTCGACAAAAGCAGTGACATCAGTCTTAGAGTAGGCCATCAGGCATGCCGCTTAGCGAGCCCTAGTGTTTTTCGGCTGCCAAAATGACCCAGTGTTTTAGCACCATGAAACTCTTGCAACACAGATAACCGCATATGAGGTGGAACATATCGACAATGAGGAGGTTTGCCTGGAGGTGAATCTGCCTGAAAAGGTTCCAATGAGCTAAGCAAATCTGGCAATAATGCACCGACCACACAACCTTTACATTCCCCAAGGTTGCTAGACAATGCATCTACCTTAGTGTTCTTAGCTCCTGGTTTAAAGATGTTGACAAAATTGAATTTGGAGAAAAAGAGCCTGAATTTAACCTCTTAGCGTATTCAATGTACTCAAGGTTCTTATGGTCAATGTACACAGTAATCGGGTGTAAGAAACCTTCCAACCAGTGCCTCCACTTCTCGAATGCTAATTTCACACCTAGCAGCTCACAGTTACTCAGGTCATAATTCTGTTCGGCAGAATTGAATTTACAAAAAAAGTAAGCACAGGGGTGTAGTCTTTATGGAGCACCAGAATATTGAGAGAGAACAGCCGCTATGCCAAGTTCAGAAGCATCAAATTCACACAATGAATGGACAACTTACATTGGGGTGAATAATACTGGAGGTGAGGTAAAGGCCTCCTATAGGGTTTGGAAGGCCTTCACAGCCAGAAAAGGTCATTCCTCCTGAAATGCACCTTTCAGTCCGTATTTGGAGCAACAATGGACGAGGACCCTTTAATAAACCGCCTACAGAAATTAGCGAATCTAAGGAATCTCTGTAGGGCTTTCAAGCTTCTGGGTTGGTCCCATTCTAAAACTTCAGAAACTTTAGCGGGATCCATAACCAGACCCTGGCTAGAGACTAGATACCCCAGGAATTGCACCTCGATGACCTTGAATACACAGTTGGATAACTTGGCGTAAAGACTGTTCTCTCTGTGTCTGTAACACTGCTTTTATATCATGACAATGTGCACATACTGCCTGAGAGAATATTAGAATATCATGTAAGTAAATTACCACAAAGCAACTCAAAAACTCATGAAATACATAGTTAACAAAGTCTTGAAAGACCGCAGGAGCGTTACATAACCCAAAGGCCATTGCCAGGTACTCATAGTGCCCGTCTTTTACATTACAGGCAGTTATCACCTCGGTGGATCCGAATGAGATTGTACGCCCCCCAATGTTCCAATTTCGTGAAGATTTGAGTGCCAATGACTTGGTTAAAGAGGTCTTCGATGACAGGCAAAGAGATCTGTTCCTGACAGTAATTTTATTCAGACCTCGATAATCAAAGCAGGGCCGTAATCCTACATATTTTTTCTTGACAAAGAGGAAACCTGCCCCTGCAGGCGAGGTAGATAGATCCAAATTATCCATCGCTAACTTCTCAGGCCGGGTCAAGTTATAAATCTTCCCTCTAGGGGGCATGATACCCAGAAGTAATTCTATCTTAATTGTAGGTCCTGTGAGGAGGTAGCAAGTCAGCGGATTTCTCCAAGAATACATCCACCCAATTAGAATAATGCAGAACGTTTTGTCATTTTTAACACGGTGTGAATGCAATGATAAACACAGTAGACTCCATTTAGTTAAATCCCTGGTCTGCCAATGTATGAAGTGGTTGTGGGTTGTTAGCCAAAGGAAACCCAGAGCCAATGAAGTGGCAGGAATATCTAGAATGAGAAATTCCAAACTTTATGCATGGGGACCCACACTTTATGCATGGGAACCCACAACTAATCTGGTTAATGGAGTTTTAAGCAAGACCACCCCATCAAGTATAGGTTGGGTATTGACCACCAAGATCAGAAGGGGGTTATTCAAGGGTACTAATGGAATACACAAAGCGGCAGTGAGGGATTTTTCCATAAAAGCAGCCCCATTATTGATAAAGGCAGTGACATTCTCCTGGAAATGATTCCATTTGATCATAGCAGGTAACAGTTTGTTTAAATGAGGGAGGGGTTACCTGATCACCTATACGAGTCTTTCCCGGCTCGTCTCGTTCTTATTTAGACAGGTCTTGGCAAAATGACCAAGATTGCCACAGTAGAAGCATCATCTCATCTTCTCTGTGAGAGATGGGTTGACCCTAATTGCGTGGGCTCCTCTGGAGCAGGTGAGGAGGAAGTAGCAGGGCCTAAGGCAAGGAAGTCTCGATGATGCATACACCAGGCCGGGTCTCTACTTTTCTTCAACTGCCGCTCTCTCTCTGGAGTCGGTCCACCTTAATTGCTAGTTGGATGTAATCATCAAGGTTCTTTGGAGTAGGGAAGCTCACCAAAGCATCTTTAATGGTTTCAGTGAGGCTAATTTGACTACAGAGGGCCAGATTGTTCAAGCAGGATTCGATTGTACATCGGCAGAATTCAGTAATGTAATCCTTGGATGTGTGTTTCTCCTGTTTGAGACCTTGCAGTTTGGCATTGGCAGGTGAAGCCAAATCTGGATTGCTGTACAGAACTTCCATGGCTTTAAAGAAGGTAGCCACTGGCTGTAAGGCAGCGTCGGAAGAAGCCAACCCCCAGGTCTGTGGGTCTCCTTGTAGAAGTGAAATCACCAGGCCCACTTTCTGAGACTCAGTACCTAATGAGTTAGGCCACATTTGGAAATACAAAAGGCCAGAGTTCTTGCAATTCTAGAACTTGGTATGGTCCCCATTGAACTCAGGAAGGAGAACCTTAGGGTCTGCAAAGGCCGAGGCCATTGAGAGGTGGGTGGCTGACTATTCTCCTGAGCAGCCACCCGATGAGCAAGCTGTTCATTGGCACTGCCTATAGCCTGTATTTGCTAAACAAGACTTTCCATAGTATGTTAGTTGTTTTTGTGTTTAGTGATCCATGATAATGTAAGATTCACCAGTTAGCAGGTCCAGGTTGGTTAATAACAAAATTCTCCACCACTATCTTCACCTTTAGACGATACCCGTTTGCCGGGATGCAAGCAGGCCTCACCGGAGATGGTTACACCGGGTCTTACAAGCACAAAAAATATCGACTGAAGGCTGGGCCTGCAGGTGGGTGAGTGGGCAAGGAAAAAAAACCCTTACCTTATCCAATGGCTGTGCCGCTCCTCCTGTGCTTCGGATCCCGGCATCACCATTTTTAATGAAAACCACAGAGTTGCATCCCCTGGCTCTGTGTGCTCTCCCACAGACCTGGGAGATGCGGCTTTGTGTCTTTTCCTGTGACGGCAGTAGTAGACCGGGAGAAAGGTGTGGCACCCTGCATAAAGTACGTTTTTTTCTTAGTACCCCCCCCCCCCCCCCCATTCTGCCTCAGCGCCAGGGTAGGGTGGCAAGACTCATAATTGACTAAAGGTCTGCTTTAATAAATTGTCAGTTCATCCATAATTCAACAGGTTACATTCAGGGATGCAGACCAATGTAAAAATAAGCCAGTATCTGTCACCTGTACTGTAATTCTTTATTTGTTCCTCCTCGCCTATTAAATGCTCGCCTAATTGAGAAATTGAAGAGTACTTACAAAAATGACTTATCTAATTTGATGCAATTATTCTTACGTGAGACCTTGTTTGCTGTTTAGGAACGCACTTGAGCAATGGCTGGGGATCAGGCCATGCTTGATCACATTGCTCCTTCATTGGGTCTAACCTTGATTGGTGATTGAAGACAAAAGTTTGTGCATAACAACGTTTCCTCTCACTTTCTCTAATAAGCAAAAAAGATATTAGCTTGTTGCCATGTATAACGTGCAGTACTAGAACTATATATTGCGCAATGTTTGGTAACATTTATGTGTTGCCATCTTCATTTACAAGCACAAACTTCTTTGTATGCGTGCAAATTTAAACTCTAGGGGGTCGATTCAGAACCTGATGAGAAAACTCACTTCTTTTTAGGCAAGAAAACTGCCGCCGACTTTCATTGTCTACCAGGTGTAAATTTTCACCTGGCTCTGAATCAGCACCAAGGTAGATAATAAAAGTGAATTGTTCCAGGCTAGTCAGTCTGCTGTTACTCCTTGTTTCATGTTGCCTGTCTGGTCTCTGTTTCCCTTTCCAAGCCTTTGGCCACCATGGAACTGCTCAGGGCCTGTGCATTTCCCATCATCTAGGGCCTGACTGAAGGAGCAGTGTGGTAATGGACCCTATGTTGCAACTTGGGCCTTTCCATGCCCAAGGTAGTCAGCTGCTTGCCTTTCTACTAGCGCAGACAGGTTGTCTCTATGTTGCCTACTTGCTTCTACTCCATTATAATTGTTTAGTTATATCATCTTCCCCAGCACAGTTAGTTCAAAGCAGTGATTACAAATTGAGTAGAACATATAGTACATAGACTATTATAAATGAAGTGCTACAGGGGTCACAGTAAATATTCTGAATACAAGATACAATAGGAGAGAGCCCTGCCTTTATGAACTTACCGTCTAGTGCAAACTGTCCTCAGTCCATGACTCTGCCTACTTTCTCCCAGTTAACAACCATAGCTATGGCCTCAGTTCATGGGCAGAAATGAAAGGGATTGACTACCTAAAAATTCACCCAATCATTGGATCTCATCCCGTGCTGGCTGTGTCGGAACTCCATTTACCGGTACTTCTATATCGCTATTGCACTGTCATCATGCACAGGGGCATGGCCACACCCTCTCTATTCACTACAATGGAGGTGAGTGTCTGACATGCCAGCTCCGATCCAGTGTTCGGTCCTACTCCGGTAATCAGCAGCTCACCCATCAACTAAGGTGATTTGTCAATTTTGAGCTCCCTAACCCTAACCCCAACCCAAGCATCCCTAGGTGCCCTGCTTTGTTCACCCAGGCATGAAATATGCTATTGGATAATAGTTTACTTAGAAACAGGGGCAGGAATGCTTCAGGTTGCTGCCTCCCTGTAGGGAACAAAAGTTGAGTACACTTTTATTTTTATAGGTGGTCTGTTAATCCCTTCAACCTCATGGCTAATATCCCAGTATCTAAACCAGGGGGATCCCAAACTACCCTTAGTGCCCTGCGATCTTGTTCACCCAAGCCTGACATATACTACTGGATATCTCCTTACTACCCCTATGATATGGTGGACATTGCTATCGCTAGGCCTGTTATGGCACTAGAAAAGTCTCGTTCCTTGCTTGGTCTTGCCCTGATGTACATGGAAGCTTGCAAAGGGGACATCCGCAGACTTTGGCATGTCCCCAGGGGGTGTGAGGGATGATCCCAAACAAGACCACACTGCATGAGCAGACTTCAGGGGTCAGGGTTGCAAGGATCTCTCAGTACTCACTTAGGTCCTGGCAGCTTTAGGTAGATTTAGTGCAGTAACTAAATCAGTGTCTTTTGAAAGGTTAATAGGGACCTCCCTTTTATTAGGCATTTAGGGGTATCCACAAGGTGCCCATCTCTGTTCCTGCGTCTGGTCACTGCTAACCTCCAAGGCTTCAGCCTGTTACGAGTGGTACTTCTCCTCGGCAACCGCCATGGCCCCATTAGATAGAAAATGCTTCAGGGGTGCTCCTGCAGCACCCTTCTTTAGAGGATACCAGCTATTGGTTCTTGCATGGGCACTGGTCTCCATCCTTATATTTGGTCAATAGGCACCCCACTGCAGCATAACATACTGGCCCTGCTAATACAGTGGCAGATGCTCTTTAGCCTGATGAAGTGGGCCTTATGACCCACGGAATGTGTGGCTCTTTTTAAGGTGGCAACAAGCGGTGGGGAGACAATTGTTACTGTATGATGTGGAATGGATATATTGGATATATTGGAGTTCACTTGACTAGGCTTGATAGTAGAGTTCTTTGTAACCGTTTTTGCATATAGGAATATTATTGTATGTGATATTTATGGGATTGTGGGCAATAAGTGACACATTTATTATATGATCAATTTTGTAGAGTTTGTATGTTGTGCCTCCCTGTGACTTATATTTGGTCAATAGGCACCCCACTACAGTATAACACACCTGCCCTGCTAATGAAGTGGCAGATTCTTTTCATTACTACACCCCTTACTAGTGCTTTTATCCCCAATGGCTGACTATTCCGAAGCTGTAGGCAGAAGTTCAGATGCTGACTGTAGCTCCGGCTCCCAGTAAGCGCCAGTTATTCAGTCAGAGCAGGGTGTCAGGTAAATTTGGCCATTTCTCCTTGATTATGTCATTGGTTTTTAGATTCGGTACACCCGCTGACCAAACATCACACAGACACTACGTATGATACCATACGTTTCAAGGAGGGGTCAAGTTTTAAACCTATAATTCCCTGACATTTAAGAAGAGGAAGGGCAAAAAGTGAAAACAGGGACCAAAAAATAGAAAAGAAATTGCAAAAGATAACAGTAGGCATAGTGAGAAAATAGGACAGGAAAGACAAAAAAAAAGTATGGAAAAAGAATGGAAGAGATGAGAAGACAGAAGAGGTGAAAATGAAAAGAGAGATGAGGATGTAGAAATAAAAAGAAGAAAGGTGGTGAGAAAGATGGGGAGAAGAAGGAAATGAATAAAAGAACCAGAGGGCAAGGAAGGAGAGAGAAAGAGTGGGCTGGCACGTAACCTTCCAATCTAAACTGCCTTGGACAGTCAGCTGCTGCAGGCTGCCTGTCACAGCTTTCAGATGAGGTGCTCACAGTTTTTTTGTTTGTCCTCGCCAGGCTGTGAGGTGTGCACGGGCTTGGCTGAGCTTCTTCTCTCTCCCCTCATGTGTCTTCCCCACCCCCTGTCACTCATCAGGATCATAGTAGCTTAGCTACCGCATTCAGCCAGCTTCCTTCGTGCTGTGGCCAGCCAGACACAGCTCTCTGATTGGTCAGCCAGGCAGCGGCTCTCAGCTCAGCCACTTCCTTCTCCTATTCAGGCCGGCTCCCAATGTCAGCAAAGCCCCTTTTCCTGCTGCCCTTCCTGCTTCCTGTTTCACTCTTCCGCAGTAGTGTACGTGCAATATAGAAAGGGGAGGCCGCTGCGACCTCTAGTGGACCCCTTTCTTTTACCCTTTTGTAGTCCGACCCATAAACCTAAAAACACCCCATATAAGTCTATGGGCATTGTTTACATTGCTATTTTAGACTCCAGGGCCGGCCACATGCTGACTGTGAGAACGGTGCCCCCCCCCCTTCCTCCGCATTTGACAGTAAATACAGCATTAAAAGTAAAGAAATCTTACTTTTCAGCTTAAGCCCCATGATTGGCAGCTGCAGCCACGTGGTAGACAGAAGCCTTCACTGAGTATCCCAGTGGCGGCAACCACGTAACTGTGCCTGCAACCATGTGACGCAGCGGCCAATCACAGGGCATGAGCTCTCCAGGGCCTTTTTCTGCACACAATGATCACCACTGGGCAAGGGTCTCAGACAGGGGCAGCTTACACCTGACTCATCATAGTCTTCCGGTTCCCAAAATCCCTTTCTTCAGTAGGGGCGCCTTGTTTGTCCCATCAATGCCTGGGCCCACTGGGTTCCACCCCACTAATGCTTCCGTCACATCAGCTTGGGCCACTGCTCTCTCTATCTCAGCACAATGCCTGATTTCCTGCCCTCCTGCGGCTTTTATACTGTTATCCGCCCCCTTGTCTCACTCCTAACCCAGCCCCCTGTATACCTTTCATATATAAAGCCTCCGTCCACTGCCTTCAGCAGCCAACCAGTAATAGAAGCCAACCCCTGTAGAAGAGTGGACCCCTCCCCGACATCCACCTCAGCCTGGTCGCCCACCTCCCCCCATCAACCAAGGGCTTGTTAGAAGCTTATCAGCTGACGTTAGAAAGAAATAGTGCAGTTTAACGATTGAAGTCAAGAAGAAGCCCATCTAGTTGAATGATGTTGGAATAGCCAGTACTATCAACGTACCGGTTTGTCTGTGGGGCAAATACATTGGAGCATAAGGTTGAATTATGTAGCACATAAGGTCCTATTCAGATTTATAATGAAATCTTCTGTGTTTACTTGACAACTGTGCAACTATATAGCTTGAACATGCTTCAATTTCTTATTGTCTGTTCCTGAAGCCATCTCATTAGCCGCTGAAGATAAACTGTTTTGGATATATGGATTAATCCCCTGGATGCCCACTGCCTCCACTATACCTGCGTCCATGTTCCACAATCTCTGCCAATTGATATAATTAGCGGAGAAGCAGAACGTGGAGAAGCAGATTGATTCGCCCATAGGAGTTGGATTTCTGTTGTCAGCTTTCAGATTAACGCTGACCTGCCGCTGAGACTGAATTTATTCTGCTTTATTAGTGTGAATTCTGCCGCATCTCTCCTGCCTGCTGCTTTCCCCGCGCCCGGGAGGTAGTCCAATTCTCACTCTGGGCCAGGCGTAACAGACTCCATCGGCAGTCCATTTGCTCAGGGTCACAGGAAGTTCTGACAGTAGACGAATGTGCGGTGTTGCAGTCATCAGCATCTCAGTTGCTGCTTGTTCGATGTTTTTGCCACTCGGAGGGAGATGGATGCTTGACAACAAGCATCCACCGTGTGGTGGTGGTGGAGAGGAAAAAAATGAAATGAAAAAATAAGACCTGTAAACATGGCAGAGAGTCTGATCCACCTGCTGATGCGCTCACACTGACGTGACCAGTAACAGTCAATAGGGTCGATTCATGGTCAGGCACAAATGAATTTGCGCACATTTTTTGATCCGCCAAGTCGCTCTCGGGCTTCCACCTGATTCATGGTCGTCCAAATGGGAGGCGCATTGCACTCGTCCGCCAATGCACCAGTTTGCACCTGAGATTTTCCTCTAGCACCAAACTGTCTCTGGCGCCTGACTTATGGTATGTTTAGAGGGAAGAAAAGCATACGGAATTGTGGCAATTGGAAGAATGAATTTCCTCCAGCAAATAGGTGGAGGAAACTGCCGACTGCAATGAGTAACAGGCTTATTTCATTGAACAGTTTAAGTGTCAGCCGCAGGTTCTTTTTGGGGATTAAAACCATTTTTTGGTTTCCAAAAACAGAAAATTATAAAAAGTCAACTTAGATTCAGAGTCTGACCTGATGTTTGTTTTTTGCTTGCTTTCTTCACAGGTTGGGGGCATGAATGCCACTTACCTTGAAGGGGATATGTGTTTTGGCCAGAGAGGGCACTAGGACCCAATAAAGAGAAGACATAGATACCACTATGGAAGCTTCCCTATGGAAAAGAAGAGTCGCTGCTATCAAGTCACCAACTATCAAAGACTTTGATATGGGTCTCCCCTGATGATTTAGACTGATAATGACCCAGATTAGTTATAAACATTAAGTATGATGTGAACAGTTGCCGGGTACTAAGTTGATGTCACTGTCCCCATAACTGACATCTAACAAGGATGGTAAATGTTAGTGACCCTGACACATCCATATGTAATATTGTAGATAGGTCCTCTAAGTTTAATTGTATAATTAATATTTGGTTATTCATCTTAATTTAACATTCTATTTTTGGATATGCTTTAGTAATGGTTTTATTGCTCTCTTGTGTGTCTCTGAGGGACCTGCTGCAGTCACTGTTTTCCACCTCACACAGGCGCCTGGAGACAGGTGCCTGGTCTATGCGGGCAGAGCGCGCGCACCATCTTATGGCTTTGCATTCGGGTGCGCGCGCCGGCCCGCAACTGTATCAGTATAGGCGGAGGTTGAGGGGGGCTGTGTGGCAGGCTGGGAGACAACTGTTGTCAGGCGCGGGAGCGTCCGTAGATACGGGCTCCCTGCGCCTGACATCACGGCTGGCGGCGGCGGCAATGACAGGTGCGCGCCACGTGACGCGACCTACGTGCTTACGTATGCGAAGGTGCTCGGAGTAGCGGGCCCCTCGCACAATGACAGACGCGCGTCACATGACGCGATCCTTGTGTTGCCGGGTGCGAAAGCGTTCGTGGCAACGCACCCGCCGCGCCTGATGTCACGGCCGGTATTGGCGGCGGTGACGTGTGTCCATCCAGCGCTAGACGCTGGACGTCCTGCCCCTCCCCTCCCTCTCCTCCCCTCCTTCCCTCAGAGGCATTTAAGAGTGGGAGCTCACAACAATGGTCCCCGCACCCAAGCAAGAAGCGGTCTTCACACCGCGAAGCGCAGGTGGAGCAGCCTCCCCCCTGACTGTCCTCCCTGGTGATTGACTCACATGTTACCACACAGCTGAGTATCTCCCTTGTCTATATTTGTTACTTGTTTCATTTTGAGTTGTCACATTGTTATATTTGCACAGCTATGAAGGTTACTTTACCTTGAGTTTTTTGTTATTTGTCATGATACCTTGAAGCACGTGATATTTTGTTATTTTGGCTCCAATTGAGCAAAGGAATTGTTGGTAATAATTTGCACAATGCACATGTCACTTTGAGGATGGGGTTTACTAGGTGTAGACTTTGGATATTATTAATTGATACACATTGTATATAGAATAATTTTATTTTTTGCGCCGGCACAAAAACGTTTACTTAAATATAAGGGAGTATACCCCATATATAGGGAATAGGCCCTGGTCACCATTCCCCTAAGATATTGTGTTATACATGGGTATTCTTAGGACAGGTGCATATGCACTTCTTCAGGGCAGGTAGAGGTGGTTTTAATTGTATATGTTTTGTTGTTGTGGTTTTTAAATGTGTTCATCTTTTGTACAATTTGAATAAATTTTGTATGAACTTATATTGGTGGTGCTCCTTTGCGTGACCCTCTGGTCTGACCGACCACTGAGTCAATCTTTTCCATTTTAAGAGTGCTCACATTGGAGTTGGCAGCAGCAGCATTAGGAGCCCATATATTGCCTGAAAGACACACATATGAGCTGGCAGCAGCAGCATAGGGAGCCCATATATTGCCTGAAAGACACACCCAGGAGTTGGCAGCAGCATAGGGAGCCCATATATTGTCTGAAAGACACACCCAGGAGTTGGCAGCAGCATAGGGGGCCCATATATTGCCTGAAAGACACACCCTGGAGTTGGCAGCAGCATAAGGAGCTACTATGAATCAGTTACTACCATGGATCAGCCATTATTGGCTGGAAATCCTGGTTAAACCATGCCTGATTCATCTTCACAAAGGTGAGTCCCTCCACATTATTCGTGGACAGACAAGTTCTCCTTGGCATGACTATGGCCCCCGCCACACTAAACACCCGCTCAGATGGCACACTACTGGCCGGGCAGGACAGTTTTTCCAGGGCAAACCCTGCCAGTTGCGGCCACAAGTCAAGTTTGGCTGCCCAGAAGTCCAGCGGATCCTCAAGGTGTGTTGGCATGGTCATGTCAAGGTATGACACGACCTGCTGGTTCAGGCCCTGCTCCAGGTCTTCATGTTGCTCATTTGTAGACTCACTATGCAGGTGTAGAAAGCTACTCATTAGCGACTGAAGACTGAGGCTGCTGCTGATGGAGCTGCTGCTGCTTCTCCTTCCACCCCCCCAGCAGCCATGGCAGTGGAAGGTGATCGCAGAGGTCCCCCCGAGTCAGACCTGCGAGAGTATGGAGCATGGCGCAGATAGGCATCGGCCAACTGACTACGTAGAATGTCTTTGTAGTAGGTCAGTTTGTCCTCCCTCTCGGCGGGTTTAAAAAATGCCCCCATTTTGTGCCGGTTCAGTTCCGATGCGGCTTGATCGACCATTCCTGTCTGCTGCCTGTACTGACCTTTGCTTTGTCTGACCACGAAGCTGCCTGCCCCTCTGGATACCCCGCGATTTCTGACCTCCTGGCTTGACCCTTTGGCTACTCCTGACTATGCACCGGTCTCATCCCTGTACTCTGACGCACCCTCCGGATTGACTACCTGTGAACGAGCTCGACTTCGGGATACCCTCGTGGTTCATCGGTCTTCACCGTAAGCAGCCATCCTTTGCGCCTATTAAGACCTGGGGGCAACCGTGTCCGGTGAGGCGTACCTAGCGTGTCCCGCTGGGCATCACAGTATGGACCATGGCGCAGATAGGCATCGCCCAGCTGACTACGTAGGATGTCTCTGTAGTAGGTCAGTTTGTCCTCCCTCTCAGTGGGTGTAAAAAATGCCCCCATTTTGTGCCGGAAGCGAAGGTCCAATAAGGTGGAAAGCCAGAAGTCATCCTGCTGACAAATGGAGACAATTCTGCGGTCACTACGCAAGCACGTGCGCATGCATCATGCCATTTGTGCAAGTGACTCGGAGGGACTACCTGTCTCCATCTCCACTGCAAACTGCCATGGTGTGTCTGGGTCCTCTGTCTCGCCTTCCTCACAACCCTCTAGCTCCTGTGGCTGCTCCTGCTCCTCCTTTCCTGTCAGATGACTAGATAAAATGGCCATTTTGTCAAACCTAAACTGTGCTTCGCTGTGCCCCACCCCCTCCTCCTCCTCCACTTCAGCCCCCACAGGCTTCATGTGGCTGTGAAATGTATGCGCCATGTCTCCAGTGCCCTGACCAGCCATGGTTTCCAACATGTGTTGTAGTACATGAAGCAGTGGAATCACATCGTTCATCTCATAGTTCTGGCGACTGACTAATAAAGTAGCTTCCTCAAAGGGCATGAGCAAACGGCAGGTGTCACGTATGAGCTGCCACTGGTTTACATTGAAGTTACACAGGGGAGTCCCCCTATCCGTTTGGATCATCAAGAAATCTGTGATGGCTTTTCTCTGTTCCTATAGTCGATCCTGCATATGGAGGGTGGAATTCCAACGGGTGGAAACATCGCAAATCAGACTATGTTTGGGGATACCGTTCTGACGCTGAAGCTCAAGAAGGGTGTGCTTGGCGGTGTAGGAGTGGCTGAAGTGCATGCAAAGTTTCCTTCTCATTGTTAGGATGTCTTGCAGATGGGGGGAAGACTTCAGAAAACGCTTGACAACTAGATTGAACACGTGTGCCATGGCCGGACGCATGGCTCAGGCTTCCTTGTCGCAACGCAGACAAGATGTTCTTCCCAGTGTCAGTGACCATGGGTCCCATTTGCAGTTTTCGTGGAGTAAGCCTTGATTTAATTTATTGAGTTCTCATTTTTAGCATTTCCTCCCATGTGTGGCTCTGTGGCTCAAGGCAAACCATGTGAAGAACAGCGTGAAACCGCCGTGTCCTGCACACATGGTAGGCTGGAAGGGCACTGGGAAAAAAAATAAATAAAAAATATTTAGAAAAAACAAAATACAAAAAAAAAAAATAAAAAATTAAAAATAAATTGGTACAAAAATTCACAAAATATTAAAAAAAAGACAGTGGAAAAATAAAAATACAAAATATGAAAAAAAAATAAAAAAAAAATATCCAAAAATAAAAATTGTATATGTTACTGTTATTATGTTAGATGTTATTGTTGCTATGTTATATGTTATTATATGTTATTATTATAAATATGTTCAAATAAGATAAATGTTAACTATTAATATGTAATTGACAATTAGCCACTTTTTTCTGACACCATTGCTAAGTGCAAGTGCACTGTCACAGGCACAAAGGCCTAAGAGCGTGGAGGCCACAGCGGAGGGACCTGTTCAAGTTGCTGTTGTGGTTGTGCAGGAACCACAATCACCCAATGGTCCTTAAAGAATATGTATTGTCCCTGACCGTAGTTACAGCTCCAGACGTAGGCACTGCTGTGCACTTTGGTACACACTGACAGGCTCACCTTCTGTTCAACAAAATTGTACAGGGCTGGTACTGCCTTCTTCGCAAAGATATGACAGCATGGGACTCTCCACCTTGGCTCGACACAAGTCATCAGTTCTCTGAAAGGTCCACCACCTCAAAAGGGACTGCAGCACCAGCAACTTATACAGGAGCACATTTAGCTTCTGCACGTTGGATGAGTGGGCACATACTATTGTCTCTTGGACATGGCTTGGCCAATGGATTGCTGGCGGAATGACTGACTTGGATTAAGAGGAGGAGGAGGAGCATCTGGAGCGACAGAGGATGGGTATGACACACAGTAGGTGGTGGAGCCTTGGCTGGCTGGAACAGAGAGCGGTGTGCCACTGGGTAATGCAGCAGGCTGGACCAACACTTTGGGGCCAACTCTACCAGGCCGCTTGATGGTGACGCTGCAAATGTTGACGCAGGGCTGTGGGTCCAACATTGGGACCCTGGCCACACTTCACCTTCTGCCTACACATCTTTCATATAGCCACGTTAACCTCCAGTGGATGCTTGATAAAAAACTGCCACATGGCCTTGTAGCTGATTTTTCCTACCAACAGTCCGCACTAATTCACTGCTGCTGCCGCTGCTGCCAGCTCCAGGGACCCTCTTCCACTACCGCCTGGGAAGATAGCCTGCCACGCAAGTGGTCTACCCCGAGCACATTTACCTCCAAACTTTCCCCTTCTGCCACCATGCTGG
The DNA here is from genome assembly GCA_027917425.1 of Gastrophryne carolinensis. Lineage (NCBI taxonomy): Eukaryota > Metazoa > Chordata > Amphibia > Anura > Microhylidae > Gastrophryne > Gastrophryne carolinensis. The sequence continues at coordinate 48,593,218 of CM051243.1, forward strand.
CCGCTAAATCTGTCACTCTCCATCACTCCAAGCCTTTTAAAGTGCCCTCAAAATTCACTGATGTCCTCCTCAGGTTCCTCAACAGTGTCTGCTTAAGAAGCCAAAACGCTTGCAACACCACCTCCCACGCCACTCTCCTCATCACTACTTGCCCGCCTAGTGGAAGAAGCGGCGAGTGTCTCCTCCACTTCTTGGCTGGGAAGTAGCTGCTGATTTTTCTGATTATTAGATCGTCCTCACTGGATAGTGAAGCTGAACCCTAAGCACAAGACATAACCGACAGTTGACTGGGGATGTCAGATGTCACTTGTGATACAGTGGATGATCGTGTTAACCAATGGATGATGGCAGATGGGTTGCTGGTCAAGACATGACCGCTAGCTGATCCCGGGAGATCAGTCCTCTCACTGAGACTCCTGCTGCCACTCACCCCTAGTCTGCTGCAACCTCTGCTTGATGAATTTAGGCCTCTGCAACTTCTCTGTGCCCATCCTGCCACTTCTCTGCCTGACATACTTAGTGCGTATATGAGGGGAGGACAAAACGCTACACTACACTTAAAACAGGATTTGTCGATAAGAGCAGCAGTTGTGTAACTATCTATGGTCTTTCACTAAGTAGTAACAAAGTAACAAAGTGATGAAACTCTTAGATGTGCGTAAGTGATGCTCTGATGAGAGCAATTCAATGTGCTCCAGTATGCTTCAAAAGTGTTTTTTTTTCAGAGACTGGCCTGCGTGGAAATGAATCGGGCATGGATCAGCCAAGATTTCCACCCACCAATGCCTGATGCATTAGAGTAGATTGATCATGGGGCCAGACCAACACTAAAGAAATATGGATTGTGCAAAACTTTTAGATTTAAGGCGCTGCTCTCCAGTTACAGACATTCCTCCGCATCAGACCACAAGTAATTATTGAGAAAATGCTTTACGTTACTCTTACTTTTTATTAATATTCTTCGGATAAGATATCTGTGCCGAAAATCTGTATATGTTCTCTTCATGCTGTTGCCAACTCCAGGGTGTGTCTTTCTGGCAATTTTGGGCTCCTGTTGCTGCTGCTTGCAACTCCAGTGTGTCTTTAGGCTGATTTGGGGGCTCCTGCTGCCAACTCCAGTGTGTCTTTCAAGCAATGTTTGGGCTCCTGCTGCTCCTGCTGCCAACTCCAGTGTGTCATTCAGCCAATTTTTGGCCTCCTGCTGCTGCCAACTCCAGTGTCTCTTTCAAGCAATGTTTGGGCTCCTTCTGCTCCTGCTGCCAACTCCAGTGTGTCTTTCAAGCAATGTTTGGGCTCCTGCTGCTGCTGCTGCCAACTCCAGTGTCTCTTTCAAGCAATGTTTGGGCTCCTGCTGCCAACTCCAGTGTGTCTTTCAAGCAATGTTTGGGCTCCTGCTGCTCCTGCTGCCAACTCCAGTGTCTCTTTCAAGCAATGTTTGGGCTCCTGCTGCTGCTGCTGCCAACTCCAGTGTGTCTTTCAAGCAATGTTTGGGCTTCTGCTGCTCCTGCTGCCAACTCCAGTGTCTCTTTCAAGCAATGTTTGGGCTCCTGCTGCTGCTTGCAACTCCAGGGTGTCATTCAGCCAATTTTTGGCCTCCTGCTGCTGCCAAATTCAGTGTCTCTTTCAAGCAATGTTTGGGCTCCTGCTGCTCCTGCTGCCAACTCCAGTGTGTCTTTCAAACAATTTTGGGCTCCTGCTGAAAACTCCAGTGTCTCTTTCAAGCAATGTTTGGGCTCCTGCTGCTGCCGCTTGCAACTCCAGGGTGTCATTCAGACAATTTTTGGCCTCCTGCTGCTGCCAACTCCAGTGTCTCTTTCAAGCAATGTTTGGGCTCCTGCTGCCAACACCAGTGTGTCTTTCAAGCAATGTTTGGGCTCCTGCTGCTGCCGCTTGCAACTCCAGGGTGTCATTCAGCCAATTTTTGGCCTCCTGCTGCTGCCAACTCCAGTGTCTCTTTCAAGCAATGTTTGGGCTCCTGCTGCCAACGCCAGTGTGTCTTTCAAGCAATGTTTGGGCTCCTGCTGCCAACTCCAGTGTCTCTTTCAAGCAATGTTTGGGCTCCTGCTGCTCCTGCTGCCAACTCAAGTGTCTCTTTCAAGCAATGTTTGGGCTCCTGCTGCTCCTGCTGCCAACTCCAGTGTGTCTTTCAAGCAATGTTTGGGCTCCTGCTGCCAACTCCAGTGTCTCTTTCAAGCAATGTTTGGGCTCCTGCTGCTAACTCCAGTGTCTCTTTGAGCCAATGTTTGGGCTCCTGCTGCCAACTCCAGTGTGTCTTTCAAGCAATGTTTGGGCTCCTGCTGCTCCTGTTGCCAACTCCAGTGTGTCTTTCAAGCAATGTTTGGGCTCCTGCTGCCAACTCCAGTGTCTCTTTCAAGCAATGTTTGGACTCCTGCTGCTGCTGCTGCTGCTTGCCACTCTAGGGTGTGTCTCTCAGTCATTTTTTGGGCTCCTGCTGCTGCTGCCAACTCCAGTGTCTCCTTCAGCCAATGTTTGGGCTCCTGCTGCCAACTCCAGTGTGTGTCTTCAGGCCAATTTTTGGGCTCCTGCTGCTGCCAGCTCCAGGGTGTGTTTTTCAGGCAATATAGGGGCCCCTCATAGTGATGCCACCTCAACTCTCTGCAATTGTGCCACTCTGCGATTCTAATAGCGATGCCTCTGATCTGCATGTCAAAATTATTTACAGCATTATTTCACTAACCCAGCACGCTTCCTATGCGTGTTACAGCAAGGCAGAATGGTTTACAACCCTATTGAGGCTCTAGGAAGCTCAAAAATAGCCGTTTTAATAGCGATTCGTCAAAACGATTTTTGTCGGAACATTCGGCGAATCAGTCGAATCGAATTTTTCGAAAAGTTCGTTCATCTCTAATCCTGGGTGGGTGGAATAGTTGGTGACATTCTTGGGTGACTAACACCCCACTAATAGCTACAACTTTGGCTCTGAAAGTATTGTGTTGGACATGCTTGGGGGTTGGGTGACATAGGCTGGCTGGCCCTATAACTTGCAGCTGCACGGTGACTTAGGGCTGGCTACATTGTAATGCTGAAATAGGCCACGAGCTGGAGAGGGTGTTGATGTGGGCCTAGGGATTCCTGCCCTACTGTTCCCCTTGCCCTTAATACTAGTGCTCCCTATGGATCAGGATGTTGTGGGACGGGGAGCATTGTGCCTTGAGGAAGTCTCCATGGCCATCCAGCCTGTGGCAAATTTAGAGGGGGCAGGAGTGTGGCCCAATGGAGCCTTACTTTGCCTAGTGGATGTCCTCGGAGGCTGCGAGTGCCCTTCCCCACCTAATTTCTATATTGACACGTAAATTGTGTTCATGAGTTTGTTCTGTGCTGTGTTATTTGTAGCTATTTCAGATCTCTTTTATTACCAAAATATGATTGTTGCGAGAGAGAATATTTGCAATTAAAAATGCATTACACTCAAATCTGTACCAAAGTGTTTTTGGATTAATTAGTATGTACAGATAAGCAAATGAAAGTATGCATCAAATATCTGTGTTACCTCACAAATAAATAATATATCTAAGGACAACCACAAAGAATGTAAAAAATTTTTTTTGAAAAAAAAAACAACCAAAAATTTGGGTAAAAAAAAACAAAAGCCCAACATCTGTGTAAAAAAAAACATTTGGGTAAAAAAAAACATTTGGGTAAAAAAAAACCAACATTTGGGTAAAAAAATACATATTTGGGTAAAAAAACAACAACCAACATTTGGCACAAAAAAAAAAATTATCAAAAACATTAGAAATCAAATGGTCCCGGACGGATTGCCCAGAAGCACTCTGGGTGCCCTCATATAATTCGTCCAGAATGGCCGTGGTGACTGGAGAGGGGACTCGTCAACATACCGGGGGACCTGCTGCATTAACGCAAAGTTATGTAGGATACAGCTGTTATGCAACAGAATTTTTAGATGTAATGTATATATTTTATTGAAAACATGACATAGTATAAGCTTTGAAGTTGCAGACTTGGTTTTACTGTGTTGACGCAAACATTGAGAGATACAGCTCTGTCCTTGTCATAAAAGCCGCCATTGTCTATCAGTGAGAATGTTTGCTCAATGTTTACTACTATTTAACTCAGCTGTCTAAATACGAAACTGAGAGGGTATTTGATCTTCTAAAGTCTAGTCAGCAAATAACTGCTGGCTTGTCTCCTTAAAAAGGAACCCAGAGTGCTGTGAAGGAGAGGAATTATTCACCTGTATTTTGAGACGTCTTAACACAGTGTGGTCTCTCTGCCTTTCGCCGTACCTCTGATTCCTCTGGCTTATGCTTAAGCAGATGATGATAGAAGCCCGCTTTTTCATAGTGAAGTGGTGCTGATCTCCCATTCAAGTTCCCATTGGAAAGGTGATGTTACTGAATGGTGATGCTATATTAGTGTGCGATTATTAGTGTGCGCTACCTGTGTCAGGGACATAGGCCTCGATTCAATAAAGGTAGAAAAAAATTCTCATGGTAGTAAAAAATTCAATTCATGAGAAAAAAGCCTGAGAATGTCACTGTTACTGAATCACTAGAAAAAAAGACAATGAAAGTCAATGGAAGCTTTACTACAGTGTAGAAAGAAGTAAACAGTTCTCTACTTTTCTTATAAGTAAAAAAGTCCCATTGACTTTCATTGTTTTCGTATCTGGTGATTCAACAACAGTAAAATTCTCAGGCTTTTTTCTCATGAATTGAATGTTTTACTACCATGAGAATTTGTTCTACCTTTATTGAATCGAGGCCATAGTGTTGTTTACCCACAAACCCCCTGTCTGTCTCCTACCCTGCTCCTGTGGCTGATGAATCTCAGACAATGGTTGTTCCTGTGGTGATGTCATATTTATTCCACTAAATTCTAAGCTAATTATTACTGTGTGGTGAAGTTTTCCTGTATTTATATGTATTTTTACCTTTGTTAAGCTTTCTTTTCTGTACATAAGTATATTATATTATATATTCTTTTTATATCTTATTTAGAATAAAATAATATTCTTTATTGGTTATGCTCTGATCTCTTTAAAACAATATAAAGAACCTGTTTGTATATTAGTAGCCCTGCCCTGGGCATTCATTAGTAAAATATCTGGTATCTGGGTGTGTTTTGGCTACCAGATCCAACAGTGCATGCGTGTCACCTTGTTGGGGTCATACTGCAGGGCACCCCCAGTATGGTTCAGGCATCTAAATCTGGTTTTAAGCAGGCCGAAGGCCCTCTCCACCACAGCCCTGGTCTTTCGATGGGCCCGGCTATAGCCCTCCTGGGCCTGAGTCTGAGGGCGCAGGACAGGTGTCATCAACCATGGCAGTAGTGGGTACCCCGAATCCCCTGAAAACAATAAAACAGAAAGTTAGTGTCTACTTCTTAGCTACATTGTATATCATGTCATCAGAGGGAAAGAACATCCATATGTTGAGACAGGGTTATCCAAAAATATTAATAGTCGTACATTGAAAGGCTAATAAAATTATTTCTCCTAACCCAGTAGCCATCCACCAGACAAATCTCCTGATTGAAAACGACCATACAGGCTCGAATTTCTCAAGATATAGGTGTCGTGGGTGGATCCGGGAAAGCCATCACACTTAGGAACCGAAAGTCCGGGTCCTTAGTACACAAAAACAATCCCCAAAATTACCAAGTTACACACAACAAAATAAGGTATCCTAATTGTTAAAGTGTGTTTTTTAATGTTAAACCCCCCCCCTCCAAAAAAAATAAAAAGTAAAAGTTGGTCAGTCGGATTCTAATAAGGTATACATGATAAGGACTAATTAAGGTCTGCATGCAATTAGTTAAGGGCTACATTGAAATGATTAGTTAAGGTCTGCATGCAAATGATTAGTTAAGGGCTACATTGAAATGATTAGTTACGGTATGCATGCAAATGATTAGTTAAGGGCTACATTGAAATTAGTTAAGGTATGCATGCAAATGATTGATTTCTATATACATTAAAAGATACTGTGAATCATTGAGCTAATACAAGTCATAATGCTGACTTAAACCACGGACCTAAACAGATATTCCTCATCTACTGGAGGAACCAACACAACATGGGTACAATCGATCGCACCCATGGCGTTGGGCATGTCGGCTATATTAAAAAAGCCCAACTTAACGCATTCCAGGCTACCATGTTGTCTGGGAAATAGATGTATTTTGGACACAGGGTAGCCATGCCATCCAAAAACTTGTTTAATGTGCGGCTCAGCGTAGGCTGGGACATCCCCACATAGAGGGCACCCAGCCTCTGGAACCAGCCATTCACTAAAAATTGCAGGCAGCCAAGCATCTTGGTCATACCGGCAATTGCATGCCCCTTCCTTGTGGTGCGGGCTAACCATGGCCGCAGCTCACTATACAAATTATGGAGGGAAACGTGGTTAAGGCGGGTCAGCTCGAACAGCTCAACGTCATGCATGCGATCGATGTCCATGCGTGCGCGGTACGATCTGGCTTCAGCCATGGCGATGCAAATCATGCCGTTTAGCTACAAGCGCTCGTACTCCTCCACGTCCTCAGCAAACATCTCAACAGCTTGCTTTCGCCTACAAAATGACCCCGTAAGTTGACCGGAAGCAAACCCTTTTTATTGAGCGGCATGTCATCGGCAATCAATCACGTAAGTTGGCCAATAAAACGGCAATGCGCCGATAAACATACGCTTATCGAAAGCGCGTATACGCATTAGCGTAAACACATACGCATGAGAAAAGTAATGTACAATCTGAAAAAGCATGGAAAAACTCACAAAAATTACACAGAAATATGCAAAAGTGCATGTGAAAGAGACACTGAATCAAGGCTATTGTGTCTCCCCCCCCCCCCCCACCCCTATGAGAGAGAATGAAGAACCCTGCACACCCAAAAAGGAACTAAACTATCACATATAATATAGAACTACTCAGTGTATCTTTTTCCTATGTGCTATATCATGTATCTGCCTATTGATAGTTTATCAAGTGCATAGAGAAATGATAGTTTTTTTGTATGATTTTTGATTAAAATATGGTATACATAACAGTGCAGTAGTCCTTCCTATGTGTTAAATTCTGATGTTGGGGCTTAAAAGGGAACCCCTTTAGTCTAAAGGCTTTAGACCACCTATAACCTTAATGGTGTGCTAACCATTTTATATATTTAGCAGGTGTATGCAGCCACCAAGAGTGGGAGTGAAAAGTAAGGTAAGAAATAAGCAATCCTAGGGGGTTTCACACACAGGGGCATCCCAACTTCAATGTGTGAAATCAACCAAAATCTGGGTGTGTCAAAATCCCAGGTTATAGTCCGCTTTAAAGAGGAACATTGACCTAGTTTGCTGATTCCCTATCCCTGGGACATCCAGAATAGGGATGCCCTGCTGTGTGAATCCCAACGTATCACCTTGTATACATTTCCATGGGGCAGGAAGTGGGCCACATCCTCGCCATATGGAGATAGAGGTGAGCGGGAATGGAGTGCGGCGCGCTTGCTATATTCAGATTCAGACTTTTTTTTCTTTTTAACAAGTGACGTGTGCAATTTAGTACTGACATTTCTTAGATCGGTCCTTTTCCCCTGAATAGAAATATAGAGTCTTGTGATCCTTTACTCATCATTGTGTAAAAAAGAAAGCTATGTTCCCCCTATTTCCACCTCCTCTGGTAGTCAGATTGGGGCCAGACCTGGTACAGGACATTATTGATCTAAATAGTGGCTGTGAGAAAAGGAGTCTTTATTGTGTATAACAAGTCATTGCTAAAAAAAAAAAAATTGCTAGATTTCTTATTTCAGTCAGTGGTGTCAGTATGCAGTGCCCCTGTTAGCAATGCTGGGCGTTCTTAATAAACAAGGTGAGTAGATTGGAAACTGCTGGCACTGGAACCTGTGTTGCCTGGGTCCTGCATCACAGGCACAAGTCGGTACTGGTGAGCAGTACTAGGAAGACACTGCAGGAACAGGGGAGCAGACTGGGAACAGGGGCGTAGATTGCAAACAGAGGAACAAGCACAGACAGGGAAATGAGGCATGGCTTTGGAACAGGGAAGAGAGACACACAGAATGTAAACTAGGACATAGATACACTGGTACAACCCATCAGGGAGGCAAGAAACCAATTACCTAGAGCACAGGTGTATTGCTAAACTTCACTTCATCTGCTTCTTTGGCCTTGCCCCTGATTGTGGGGATGCACAGGCCATGGGTAACCCTCGGTAGGTCACAGACTTGGGGATGTTGCAGAGTGTGAGTACTGGTTGAAGCAGAGTTAAATCCAAATAGACATTTGAGGTGTAAAATGAGCTGCCTTCACTGGAACATGACTGCAGTAAGAGAAGGTCACCTTACATGGTGGATAACATAGACAGGAAAAAGATGTCCTAGAGATCACCTAAATGTACAGAAAACACAACATGCATGCAGAGAGCATGTACAACAGAGACTACATATAGATATAACAGCACCATCTACTGTCATAAATGTAAACTGCATTGGCCTAGCAATGTAGATGCAGATCACATACAGAGATACGTTGCAAGCTGTTGTACAGTATCTCTAACACAGCTTCTCAACAGTTAAGGCTTAGGCCCTTATTTAACAAGGGATAGCGCCAGGTAGCGAATGGTGAGCGAACGGTAATGACGCTCACCGCCATGAGAACGCCGGCTCCCCTCCGCAATCACACATTTATCAAGCCGATCCTGCTTAGCGACTGACAGAGCGCCAGATAGCGAATCATTCATCATTATTCCAGCCTAACCCCACAGCACCAGCGAGCGACCTTGAACAGCGACAGGTATGACCTCTCGCTACCTGGCGCTCTCCAATGCATTTCAATGGAGAAATCTTTAAATATTCTTAATTAATTGCTATTAATGTTTTTTTTTTTTTTTTTTTAAATGGCAAAAATTCTGTGACCACTTCTGCAATGTTAGATATTTTTTTAAGGTAAAAAAAAAAAAAAAAAATTTGTGCAGAATTGATATTACAGGTCTGATATTAATGTATTCATATTACAAAATGTTTGTAAAAACATGTTTTTTTATTTTTCAAAAAATATGGTTATTTGGGGGTTAAAAAACTACTTTTAACCCATCGCCGCCAGCGCTCTGGGGTTTAAACAAGCATTTCACAGCGCGTGAAAATTTTTGAGTGTGATTTGTTAATGAATATGCTGGGAGCCGTTCGCTATGGCCATTTGCTGTCATGCGCTCCCATACAGCGCGGAACCTGTCAAACAGCGACTCCTAACCCCGTATTCAACATTACCGCACACCGACTGAGTCGCTGTCAACAGCCGAACAACGGCCAAACACAGCGAATACTAGCGTGCTCTGTGAAAATAACGCTACTGGCGCTCATCTGTCGCTACCTGGCGCTATTAATGAATCGGCCTCTTAGTCTGTTAAACCCATCTCCTTTGCCTCAAGCCTCGAGTGTCTTTTAACGGCCAGGAGCTTGGTAAGGATATCTGCTGTCATATCCACAGTTGGGCAATGAAGCAACTCAAGAAACATAGAAACATAGAAGGTTGACGGCAGAAGGAGACCATACGGTCCATCTAGTCTGCCCATATGTGTATACTGTATGTACTCTTTATCTTAGGATAGATGTGTGCTTATCCCAGGCATGTTTAAATTCAGTGACTGTTGATTTTTCAACTACCTCTGCTGGAAATTTGTTCCAAGCATCTACTACTCTTTCTGTAAAATAATATTTTCTAACAATGCTCCTGATCTTCCCCCGACTAGCTTCAGGTTGTGCAGAAGTCCCTGCTCTTGAAGATCCTCGGTCTCAAAGTGCTGACTTAGGGTTTGTAGTATAGTATCATAGTCTTCTCATAGTCCTGGCATTGATTCCTGGCCGGGACATGACTGAAGTGCTCTTGAGCAAGACACCTAACCCCTGTTTCTAGGCTGCATAGTGCTCTGGGCACGTGTGCACTCTGCTTGTGATTGTCTCACTAAATGCGGAGGAAAAATCCCTATGTGTGCACAAGCATACAATGGCCATAAATCATACCTACAAACTTTATAGGGTGGAAAAGTGGGACATTAAATTAGGCCATGCCCCCTTATTGAGGGATTGATAGGAGATACATTGTAACAGTTACAACAATACAAGCACATTGCATAGGCAAATTATTCATTTATTGCTTCAGATCTGCATATTACACCTCAAAGAGGGACAGGGGGACATGGACTCAAAGAGGGACAGTCCCTCCAAATCAGGGACACTTGGGAGATATGCATAAATATCCAATTCAAAGTTTTTGTGGTATTCTCAAGGCCCACTCATCTGTGTAGAGGGCAATTGCAGATCACATACAATTTTTAATGTTGATTGTCCAGCAAGACAAAACATGTCACATGGCTTGAAAGGTCCAGCTAATTGGAAGAACGTGACCAAGACTTCCAAGTACTCTTCTGACCTCCTAATTCTAAAGACTTGAACCCAACTGAAGATCTTTGGAAGCACCTTAAAGGTTGTGTTGGCTATTGGATCCTTTAGAAGTTGTGGAGGCACTTTAGTCAGCATGGCTACAGATACCTGTGACAACCTACTTGGACCTTCGATTCAGGGGCATACATACCATAGGGGCATTGCAGGCATGTCCCCTCGGGCCTGTGGAACAAGAAGGGTGGGGCATTCTACCTTCATCATCTCTGCCCATATGTACCTGCCCCTAAATAATTACCTAGCCATGCCGTCTTCTTCCCACTCGTACTTAGCGCAGACCCCACTACTGTACCGGCACCACGTGCAGGCGCCGCTTCTCCTCTGACACCACTTCTTTGATAGTGCCGCGCGTGGCCCAGTGTCTTCGGCAGGGCCATGCTCGCCTGTGTCTTGCCAACGGCGGGGGTTGTGTGGGTCAGCAGATGATGGGAACCTCAGGGCAATGTACGCCCCTGTGTCGATTTAAAAAATAAAGAGACAACAAGGTCCTGGCAGCAAGGTCTACAATGTATCGGTTCACTTTTGTTTTCACATAGAAAAAAAAGATACAAGTGGAACTCCACCCTGCCACCCTCCCCTTGCTCTGAGGCAGGACGGGGGATTACAAAGAAAAAAAAGCTATATGTCGCCCACAGTCTAGCACTATTCTCCCCGCGCTCTGGGACCTGGATGCTGCCATCTTGGGGGGAGAGCACAAAGTAGCTTCAAGTGAATGGGCAGAGGGAAGCGCGCATATTGCGGAGGATTCCACTTTGTGTCTTTTTTGTGCACCGGACCACAGGCAAGGTAAGGGTTTTTCTTCTTTGTAACCCCCCCCCCCCTCAGAACCCTAAGAATTGTGATCCTTACATCTAGACTGTAGGTCTGGGGAAGAAATGTATGATCAAAGAACAGGCATTAAACAAGTTTGTACGTATGAATTAAATCAAATTTTACAGTGGTCTAAGGAAGAAATATTAATTATATACCATATACAAATAAAAAGCCTAAAGTAGTTAAAAGTAGTAAGAAAGTAAGAGGTAGGAAAAGAAAAGTGGAAAGAGAAGGTGAGAGAAGGTCAACATCAGAGGAGGATTGGAAAGTTGTATCGGCCCTCTTACTCTAATACAGGGCTGATACGAAGGGTTACATAAAGCTGTGTGGCAGGGGTCCCAGTGACACGCCCCCCCTATCCTTGATAAATAGATCCCATTCTGCAGAGCTGCCAGTCATCCCCTCTACTTTCATTTCAGATTGTTTTAGCGACTCCCACGTCCCCAGGTGGAGACTTACTGCAGTGACAGGATGGGAATTATATTGATTACGACCGGCGTGATTTACAAAAGAACCGGAAGAAATGTTTCCAGGCACTTGCTTAAACAGAGGCTAAAATAAGCGGAGGTAAAAATAGTCCAAGCTAGCAAGCATGTGCCTCCCGCTGACAATTAAAGAATTAGTTCTCTGACGTTAAGGATAGAAGAATATTCAGGCTGGCTGAAGGTCAACCTTCAAATCAAGTCCCTTTGCTTTGTATTTTAGAAACACTACATTTAGGTTTACGGTGTTGCTCGAAGGGCCTAAACAGTTATATGGAAATAATAATGACTATAATTATTATTATTTTATTCTAATTATTATTAAGAATAATAATAAAAATATAGAACATCAGTTTCATCTGTAATTACAGTTCAGTCAAGATATAGTGGCATCATTAAGCAATTTTGGGGATAAGAGTGTTGATTCATAGCCTTCTCATAACCGTCTTGTTTTTGTCTCGTAATGTGTAATTTTCACAATTTTCCCATATGTCTACGTGCGTACGCATGATGCAGAGCCGCCATCGGGAGCGTCCCGTTGACTTTTCATAGCTGCGTACGCCATAGTGAATGGTTTTTATGGCTCTTGTTGCGTATGCGAGAGTACAAGGTTTTCATCTACGTTGCATAGTAATCCTTGTATACTACCATTTTTCAGCGTTTTTCATTGTACCTTCCAACGTAGATTTTCAGTGTCCCGCAATATTCAGCTTGCATGTTTCTCTAAATATACGTAGTAAAGTAATTTTGTTGTACAAGCTGCTATGTTTGCACACATGTACGCATGCGCGCAGCTTATTAACTGATTCATGTCCCCTGTTTCAACTATTCTCTCACTCACTTCTGCTCCCATGCTTACCTTAATTCCCTTGGCACTGTATGTATTCCTCTGTCCCACTCTATTCATGCTTACCTTAACTCCCCTGGCACTGTATGTATTCCTCTGTCCCACTCTATTCATGCTTACCTTAACTCCCTTGGCACTGTATGTATTCCTCTGTCCCACTCTATTCATGCTTACCTTAACTCCCTTGGCACTGTATGTATTCCTCTGTCCCACTCTATTCATGCATACCTTAACTCCCTTGGCACTGTATGTATTCCTCTGCCCCACTCTATTCATGCATACCTTAACTCCCTTGGCACTGTTTCTTGTTCTCTATCCCTTGGCACTGTATGTATTCCTCTCTGTCCCACTCTATTCATGCTTACCTTAACTCCCTTGGCACTGTATGTATTCCTCTGTCCCACTCTATTCATGCTTACCTTAACTCCCTTGGCACTGTATGTATTCCTCTGTCTCACTCTATTCATGCTTACCTTAACTCCCCTGGCACTGTATGTATTCCTCTGTCCCACTCTATTCATGCTTACCTTAACTCCCTTGGCACTGTATGTATTCCTCTGTCCCACTCTATTCATGCTTACCTTAACTCCCTTGGCACTGTATGTATTCCTCTGTCCCACTCTATTCATGCATACCTTAACTCCCTTGGCACTGTATGTATTTCTCTGTCCCACTCTATTCGTGCATACCTTAACTCCCTTGTCACTGTTTCTTGTTCTCTATCCCCTGGCACTGTATGTATTCCTCTCTGTCCCACTCTATTCATGCTTACCTTAACTCCCTTGGCACTGTATGTATTCCTCTGTCCCACTCTATTCATGCTTACCTTAACTCCCTTGACACTGTATGTATTCCTCTGTCCCACTCTATTCATGCATACCTTAACTCCCTTGGCACTGTATGTATTCCTCTGTCCCACTCTATTCATGCATACCTTAACTCCCTTGGCACTGTTTCTTGTTCTCTATCCACATATTTTCATGCTTACCTTAATTTAAAGGATTATTTAGATATTTTTCATTTCCTTCTTGCTTTTTTCTGATTTATGTGCATAAGCGGATTTGTGCAATCATGACATTTATATTAGTTTTCTAGACATGATAGACATCATAAACATGTCATAAAAAATTTTTTTACAATTGTTTTTTGGTTTGTAAGATTTTTTTTTTCTTTCAAAAATAATAAAAAAATTTAATTAAAATGTAAAAACTATTTACACAAAAGTGGCGGGCTTCCAGGATTCTATTCCTCGGTGGTCCCCATTGAAGCTGCAAGCTCCTCAATGTCGCCCACCAGCCTATGAACTTTTATAACTTTGGTTTTGGCTAAATACCTCAAAAATCACAAAAATAAAGATTTGTGAACAACGAAGTTGTTTGAACGAAAATTTACTTTGCCAAGGTAAAGAACAAATAAGTAACATAAAGTAACACATATTGGTAACAAACACATAATATAAATTTTAAGTAAAATGAATGGAAATCAGGTGCTCCCTGACAGACTGAGCAGAGGAGCTCTGTGTGCCAACATAAAGCTCTTCTGGGATGTCCAGAAGTGCTGGAGAGGGAGAGACATCCATATATTGGGGCACCTTCGCCATGGTGGCAAAATTATGCAGAATAATACAAGTACAGATAATTTTAGAACTTTGGCCGGCTCATGCTGCAGAGCCCCCCGTATGGTTGAGACAGCGGAAGCGACTCTTCAGCAAGCCAAATGCTCTTTCAACTGCAGCCCGGGTCTACCGGTGGGCCCGATTATATACTTCTTGTGGCTGCGTCTGAGGGCGCAGGATGGGGGTCATTAGCCACGGGAGAAGGGGGTATCCCAAATTACCCAAAACCAAAAAAAAAAAAATTACTCTCTATATAATTATTACATTGTATCTCAGTAAATCAGAGGGGAAGAACATCATATGTTGAGGCAGAGGACTCCAACATTTATAGTAGTTACACATTGCAAACCCAAGTCAGCTATTAATAAACACTTACCCAGTAGCCAACCACCAGACAAGTTGCCAGTCTCAAAACGCCCATAGAGACTGGCATTCTGCAGAATATAGGCATCTTGTGTAGACCCAGGAAATCCAGCCATGACGCTGAGAAAGCAAAGGTCTGGACCAACCACACACTGGACATTTATGGAATGAAACATCTTTCTGTTCCTGTAATTGCAAAATAAAAAAACAATTAGCAAAACATATATATAAAATTTAACTTTCTCATTGTTAAGGGGTCATTATTAGTGAATTTTTGGTATAAAAAAACACATATATAACAGTAAAAATACAAAGTAGCTTTACATTTAGGTTTAGCTCCACATTAACATATACAATGCAAGGCTACATTAGGTTACATATATGGAAGGATGGGCAGAAAAACCACATACCTATATAGATGTTCATCTGCTGCTGGAGGCACCAGCGCTACGTGCGTACAGTCGATTGCACCCATAACGTTAGGCATATCTGCTATATCATAAAAGCCTATCATTCCAGGCTACCACGTTATTAGGGAAACAAATGTATTTTTGAAACATGGTAGCCATGCCATCCAAAACCTTGTTTAGTGTGCGGCTCAGCGTAGGCTGGGACATGCCCACAAAGAGGGAGAGGGCAGCCAACCAATTTGGTAATGCCTGCAATTGCATGCCCCTTCCTTGTGGTGGGGGCCAACCATGGCCGCAGCTCACTATACAGTTTCTCAAGGGAAACACGGTTCAGTCGGGTAAGCTCGAATAGCTCAACGTCATGTGTGTGAGCGATATCCAAAAGTGCGATGCAACCTGAAATCTGACATACAGATGCATAGAATGCCGCGTAGCTGCAGGTGCTCATATTCCTCCACGTAGTCCGCCTCCATCACACTGCAACTCATAAACGACAGCAAACTTTTACCAGGAAATACACCCCGTCAGTTTAGCGTAATATGCTTATTCGCGTTAATGTAAACACACATACGCATGAAAAAAGACACGAAAATCCAGTTAATGGCTGCAAAAACTACTAACAGTGTCCCTGACACATCTACAGAACATAGGACGGCTGGGATTAAGGCGTCCACAATGGCCTTGGTGCCCAGGGCGATCACCCTGTTCGCCCTCCCCATTTTGTGAATGGCCGGCATGGGCACGCTCCGTTAGAGGAAAACGGAAGATGCGGCCATCAGACGGGCCATGGGACCAGGAAGAGGTGAGCTGGGCTCGGCATCCTGGGGGGTTTCACACAGCGGGGCACCCCCGATCGGGGTGCCCCCGGCGAGGAGACCAAAACCCATGATAGTCAAAACTATTGACTATCCTGGGTTTTGGTCTACTTTAATGAGGAGCATGCGCTCCGCCCCAGCCTATCGAAATAGCCAGGGCAACAGTGTGCGCTCCTCATTAAAAACAACTGCAAACGGCTATGATTGGACTAGAGCCTGCGCATGGACTGTTGGACCAGGGAAAGGTGAGTTATTACTGGAGCCCCGGGAAGTTTCAAACAGAGGGGCATCCCAATTTGGGATGCCCAAGCGAAAAACCAGCAGACAGCCCTGGAATCTTTTAGATTCCAAGCTGTCCGCTGGTGGGCTTTGTTCCTCTTTAAAGCGGACCAACAGTCAAAAATTTTTGACAGCCGCGGACAAGCGGCTCCTCCGCCGCCGCCTCCCGCGCGTCACTCTTGACGCGCGCCGCGCCGGCCATTCACAGAGGGAGGCGGCGCCGGCCGGCCGCCACCGAAGACAAGGTAAGGGGATTTGGGGTGTTTGGGGGGGTTTCACCCCGCGGGACATCCCGATCTCGGATGTCCCGCGGGGAGGGAGGTGATCGGCTCGGGAATCTTATAGATTCCCGGGCCGATCACGGGAGGGTGACGGTCCACTTTAAGGTCAAGTTTAGGGGCTAGGTTAGTTGGTGTGGCTAGCTATCTACAAGTTGGAAAAAGGTCTGGATTTTGAAGCTCCGCTCAAGTTTCTCTTATGCATCCATCCAAGGCTTCCGACAAAAGCTTCTATGCAACCTTCTCCTAAACTTTCAGCAGAACAAATTGGTGTCAGTGAGGGCAAGGCGACCCCCACAGAGAGCAACCCATCATTATTATCTGAATGTTTCAGCCTCTGGCCATAAGCATTAGCTTCCTTGAAGTACATGATCAATGTAAGCGTGAGTGCTACATATAAACTGTCTGCATTGATCTGCTATGTGCCCTTTGTCAGTCAATCTCTGCTTTCGATACCCAGTGAAGCAGGTCACTGGGCCGGGAGTCATGTACTTGTGCCTATGTTTGCTTATTAAAATAATAATGCAGTCTTGATAAAGCTGCGTTACTGCGTTACGCAGTGAAACGCGTTGACGGCGACTAGGCGGACCCCTGCACTAATACAACAAAGGAATCTTGCAAATTTGAAAGCGAACTCCCTCTCCCCCTCGTGGACACCAGCGGCCGAGGTGAACCGAAAGTAGGGGAGAGCTTCGCCTTTGTTATTATATGCTGTACATATAGGATTTTAAATGTGAGTGCACATTTTTAACCTTTTAGAGGTTTTTATTATTAAAAGCGATATTACGCTATATATTTCCTTCATTGATTTCTTTCATGCAAAAACCCACATTGAGCTACCTTCAAGCCCAAAATGTATGGGTATTCATCCTAAACAAGAGGATCAGATTTGAATTGAATAGAGCTACGGAGCAAGGAGTGGCTTATTCTTAAGGCGTACCAATATACGCCACCTGGTAAGGGTACCAAAAATAGGTGGTGGGCACGCGGTGGATGATACCTATGTGTTTGAGCACTATTGAATACCTGCTGCATGAGATCTGGGATATCCGGCATAAATTGCAGTTTGAAAATTTAACACCACAAGTCAATTTCTGGGACTTCATTAAACTCATGTATATAATTGTATTTTTTGTTAACTAATCACTTGCTCTGTGTATTCTAATTATTTTACTGTTTGCTGAGCCTATTGGGGATATTGGGTTCTTACACGTTTCAGCAGAATTCATACTTTCAACTAATTGTGTAAAATATCTAAATATTCTAAGCGCGGGTTTTCATTTTCTATATGTTTGCTTATTAATTGGCATCCTCAGGCATACACACCACAGCAATCATCTATGGAGGTGAGGGTGTCCTTTAGGGTCGGCAAGGCTCTTTGCCGCTCATTCTAAGTAATGTTTTAGCTGTATTTATTTAATCAATGGGACTTTTATAGATTGAGGAGTCTACAACTTTGCAAAATCTTTTCTCCGAGCCTCCACTTCACCTGTTGATCTTTGACCCAGGGACGTTTCCCAGAAGTCAGCTAGCCGAGTTTCCGATGGCGTTAATGATCCAGAAGAACAACACGGGATAAGAATTGGCCTGATACTCCTATGCTTGTGTTTATGGATACCGAGCTTTGTTGGTGTATCCTGGCACACGCCCGCTGATAACCGTAACTCACCAACCCAACCGAGTTCAGCTCCCCCGTTCAGGGTCAGGGGGGTACCCGGTATCGCTTGTTTTTCCTATTTCTATCTGATTATGTCTTTGTTATATAGCTAGGCAGGAAAGGGGTTGTGTGTTTCCAGACAGCGCCCCGGGGCCTCCACCAACCTTTGGGTTATGGTCTGGTCCAAGAGGCTTTTCTGGTGTTCTGACGGGCCGCGGCGCCAGCAACAAAGCTATCAGTGCCAGTGGGGGACCCTGCGCACCTGGGCAAGCCCTGCAAACCTGCAGCCAAAGCCACTACAGGGCAAGGCAGAGAGTCTAGAGCAGCAAAGCGGCTGTCAGCAGCGCTACAGTGATGGGTGCGTGCAGAGCTGTCAATCGGCGCCCACTCACTGCACATAAGCCACCAAGCACAACCGCTGGCAGCTCAATGCAGGGAACGTATTTCTGCTAGACAAGCTGGGCGACTACAAAGCAGGCAAAGCAAGAGTTCCCGAGCAGCACACACCCGCACAAGGGTGGCACAAGGTACTCCATCTGATGTTCCAGTAAGTGAGCGTGTGTCAGACAACCACCGATGAGCTACATGACGAGACTATTATTTTAAAGGGAAGAAAAAAAAATGTATCTGGGGCCTTCACCAGATTTCGTGCTCAGGGGCCTCAACCACACCACGGCCCTGGTGCCAGGCAAATTCTGCTGGCTTGCTTTATACTATAAACATGAAGGGTGACCCCAGGACACAAGAACAACCAGTAAACCCATACTGCTCCATGGTACTGCTGCTGTGCTCAGTCCCACGCTCCCTGGTCACATGACTCTGTGTGTACTAAAGGGAAGATCAAACTTTACTCTCTGTTCAAGCTGGTTGCATCTTTAACCTACAGTGCCCCTCGGTGGAGCCCCCAGGATTATCACCTGGATGTCTATGTGGCATTTTTAAACAATTTGCGAACCAGAGCTCCTGGGGGGGGGGGGGTTCAGACCTGTGGTCCAGTAACTAAAGATTTAGTAGTGTAGCGTAGTGTGAAACCCCCCAGCTAGCCCCAAAAAACTCACCTCACCATGCCCCAACATTGCACCAACCCTGCTCCAGCCCCATGCAATGCAGTCAGAGCCACTCACCTGGGAAGCCGCCAGATCTCTCCCTGTGGAGTGTTCTTAAGGGAGGCTGGCAGCTTCCCAGGTGAGTAGCTGTGACTGCAGTGCATGTCCCAACTTTGGGGACTCAAAAATAAGAGTAGGGACCACACTGAACACAGAGTGCCTTGTCGGGGCGGTGTGGCTTCCACATGTATCTGCAGATATATGCAACCAAATCTCTGTCTTTCCACATAGCTAGACATGTTTGGTGCTTAATACTTAGATGATAAGAGGGTTAAACTGGGCGGTAAATTGGTTCCCAGGCCTTGAATAATAATGATGATAATAATTTTGTATAAATAATAGTGATGGAGCTACTCCCACCCCCTTTATTCACTTCTTATTGGGTTTCACACTTTCTGCTTTGGCCCGGCATCCCCAAGCGCATGCACCAACCCCCACATGTTGTTTACACCATATGCCTGAAGCCCCCAGGATTTTTACCTGTCTGTCTGTGTGGCACTCTAACTATTTGCAAACCAGAGCTCCTGGTGGGGGTCCGCACATGTGCCGCTGGCACCTCTATAACTGCAATATAGAGTACACCTCAGTGGATCCCCTAGGATTTTTAACTGGGCGTCTGTACAACATTTCAACTATTTGTGAACCAGCGCTCCTGGTGGGGATGGGTGTGGACCCTTGGTGCTGTAGCAGGAGTGCGTCCCTGACACCTCTACAATAGCTATATACAGCACCCCCTTGTGGAGCTACTAGGATTTTTCCTTTAATAAGGAACATCGAACCAATAATAAAAAGTTGCCGATTCCCCTGCTATAGGCCTCTACTTAACTTTTGGATGTCCGGCTGCTTAAGGGCCCTATCCTCTGCCCCTCCGGCAGCTTAGCCGCCTGTAAATGACAGACTTCAAAGTCCCTCCCCACTCAGCGAAGTCTCGCAGGATTCTGGGCGGCTCCATTGCATCCAATTCATGGGCACTGCACAGGCGCAAGATCGGGGGCTGCGCACAGCACCTGATTGGATGCAAGATGGTGCTGCCTATCGAAAGTTCGCTCGCTCCCCTGATGTTGATGTTCCTGTTTTGCAAGCCAGCCCCATGGTCCAGTAAAACAGGTCCGCCCCTGATACTGCTACCACTGCCCCTTACAGTACCCCTCAGTGGCATCCCCAGGATTTTTACCTATGTGGCGAACCAGAGCAAAGCTGCACCCCTGGTACTTCTACAACTGCCACACAGGGTTGGACAGGCCATAGGGCATACTGGGCAAAATCCCGGTAGGCCGGCACCTTTTCCACACTTGCCGATCACCTAAGCAGATACAGGAAGGCCGCGGTCGGTGAGAGATGGATGTGGGAGATTGAGTGGCGGTGCATGCCAGAGGGTGGAACAGCCGAAACCTGTGTCACAGCAACCGGGGAGCTTGAATGTCTGAGTATATGTGTCTGTGTGTGTGAGCAGCGGCAACAGCAGCAGTGGCGGCAGGCATGCACAAATCTGTTACCCTGCCCATACGCTACCTTATTATTGTCCAGCTTTCTGGGGGAGGGGGTGATGCGGCTCACTATATGTAATGATAATGTAATATGTCACTGCCTTTAATGGGACATACCGCTCACTGCCTGTAATGGGGGGATGCCCCTCATTGCCTGTAATTGGGGATTCCGCACACTGCCTGTAATTGGGGATGCCCCTCACTGTCTGTAGTGGGGGATGCCCCTCACTGCCTGTAATGGGAGATGCTGCTTACTTGCTGTAATGGGGGGATGCCCTTTACTGCTTGTAATGGGATATGCCACACACTGCCTGCAATTTGGGATGCACCTCACTGCCTGCAGTGGGAGATGCTGTACACTGCCTGTAATGAGGGATGATGCCACTTACTGCCTGTAATGGAAAATGCCACATTCTGCCTGTAATAGAGGGATACCTCTTACTGCCTGTAACACACACTGCCTCTAATGTGGGATGCCACTCACTAGCTGTAATGAGGGATGCCTCATACTGGCTGTTATGGGGGATGTTGCTTACTGGCTGTAATGGGGGCTGCCACCCACTGGCTGTAATGGGGGTTGCCTCTCACTGCCTGTAATGGGGTGATTGGGGGGATTTGGCACAAGCTCTGTAATGGGGTGATTAAGAGTGGGATTTTAGCACTGCTTGTTTTTTTTTTGTCCACCCTGGGGGGCGTCTTATGTGGGGAAAATACAGTATACATGTATGTATATACGATGTGACATTTTTTAACCCCAGTCCCACCCTGCTGCCACATACAGTATCCCTCAGTGAAGCCCCCAGGATTTCTACCTGGACGCCTGCTGTAGAATTTCAACTATTTTAGAACCAGAGCTCCTTGAGGGAGGGTGGGTCCAGACTCGTGTTCCTATAGCTCGGACGCGTACCTCTACAACTGCCACATACAGTACCCCTTAGTGGAGCTACTAGCATTTATACCTGGGCAACTATGTGGCACTTTAAACAATTTGCGAACTTTTGGGAAGGGTTAACCGTGGCGCAGTAGCGCAGGCGCACCCCTAGTACCTCTGTAACTGTCGCATAGCAAAGAAACCATCTGCATTCACTCTACTGTCAGTGGCTCTGTCAGCAAATTAAAACCCCCTCCCCACACTGCTTGGTCATGTAATTTGATGGAGAGCAGTGGGGAGTCCATTTGTACCCTTTCTTTTACTTTTTTGTTTCTTTTTGTCTTATAGTGTATATTTATTGCTTCACCTTTGCTTTACTTTATTCTCTATTTCATCTGTGTTCTTTTTCCTCATTTGGATTAGCTCCATCTTTCTCTTTTTATTTTCCCTTTTTACATTTTTGTTTCCCTTTTCCCTTTCTTTTCTGCCCTTTAGGTTTTAGTGTGTGTGTGTGCTTTTGTGTCATACTATTTGTTCCTCCTTTATGCTTTGTTTATGTTTTCCTGGTCTTTCCAATTTTTTACTGGTCTTTTAATTTCCTTCTTGCTTATTTTCTTTCTATTTTTTCTTCCCTTTCTTCCTTCCTTCCCTGATTCATTCAGCTTTTCGTGTATTTTTTAAGTGTCCCTTCATATTTTTCTCTTTAATTTTTCTCTTTTTTGTCCTCTTCCTCTCACATTTCCTGGTGCCCCTTTTCTTTCTTTCTTTTATTATTTTCTATTATTATCTCAAGTATTAGTTTTCTCTTTTCTGTTTTTATCTCTGTTTTTTCATTTCTTTTCCCTCTTACTTTTCTTTTTTCTTGTACTTATTTTAAACTGGTGTTGTCTATGGGGTTTATTCATCAAGGGACTGCGGCAGGAAGTGCCTCGTAGCGACAGGTAGCAAGCAGTGAACACCGGGCGCTGTACGCAATACATTTATCAAAGCGATTCCGGTGAGCGCCATGTAGCGTCTGATTCATCATCACAGACGGCTCAGCGTATACCGCCGGCGCTCTGGCTTCCTGTCGCTACCTGTCACTCTCCCATACATTTCAATGGACGTTATCTTTCTTCTCTTTAAACAGGGTTTTCTTTTCTTTTTTTTTATTTATCAAATCATTGTGTGACTTCTCTTGGCCTATTTAAATTTATGAGCGCCAGCGCTGTGTGAGGCTGTTTTTTTGATGAATATGGTTTGAGTCGCTCACACTGACCAGTCGCTACCATTCGCTCCCATATAGTGCTGTACTGGTGTTATAGCGACTCACACATCAAATTCATCAATGCTGGCCATGTCGCTCTGTAATAGCGACTCACGGCCGATCAGGGCGAACACTAGCAGTCAACGCCGCTCGCTCATCTGCTGATACCCGGCACTAGCAATGAATCAGCCTGCCCATTTCTATTGTTTGTTTCTTCTTTTTCTATTCTCTGCCACTATTAGGTATTTTTCTTCCTGCCTTATCTTTTTGTCACCTTTCTTTTCTCTTTCTCTTTTTTTTAAACTGGTTTTCACTTCTTCATCTCAGGTTTTGGACTTACCCCTCTGGAGAATCCCGATTTGGCATGGCCCGCTGTGTCAAACCCCGCCGGTGGCCCATTATACATACCTCACTGGTAATCCCACGGCACAGGCGCAGCTCTTCTCCAATCAGCTCAAAATTCAGAGAAGCTTAGTAAAGCTGAAGAGGTGCTTAGCCGCTGCTCGCATTCGGCGGCTCATCTTCTGCATCTCTTCCATTCAGTAATGGATGGCGGCGCCGGCCAAGCACATTGGGATAGCTAGAGAGGCAGGGCCGGATTATGAGGGGGGGGGACCAAGAGGCGCATGCCCTGGGGCCTCCACCACTTGCTCTGCAAAGCAGCCTCCACCAACCTTTGGGTAATGGTCTGGTCCATCCGTCAGCAACGCTACAGTGATGGGTGCATGCAGAGCTGTCAATCAGCGGCCGCTCACTGCACGTAAGCCACCAAGCACAGCCGCTGGCAGCTGAATGCAGGGAACTGCTTTCTGTTGGACCAGCTGGGCGACTACACTACCCCCCACCCAGAATGGCAAAGCAGGAGTTCCCGAGCAGCACACACCCGCACAAGGGTCGATCTGACGTCCCAGTAAGTAGGTGGGTGCCAGAAAACCACTAATCAGTTACTTAGATAGATTATTATTTTAAAGGGAAAAAATACTGTATCTGGGGCCTCCACCACACTTAATCCGGCACTGTGGAGAGGTATGTATGCCGGACAACTGACAGGGTTTTATACAGTGGGGCATCCTAAATCAGTTTTAGGCCCTTATTTAACAAGGGATAGCGCCAGGTAGCGAATGGTGAGCGAACGGTAATGACGCTCACCGCCACGAGAACGCCGGCTCCCCTCTGCAATCACACATTTATCAAGCCGATCCTGCTTAGCGACTGACAGAGCGCCAGATAGCGAATCATTCATCATTATTCCAGCCTCACCCCACAGCGCCAGCGAGCGACCTTGAACAGCGACAGGTATGACCTCTCGCTACCTGGCGCTCTCCAATGCATTTCAATGGAGCAATCTTTAAATATTCTTAATTAATTGCTATTAATGTTTTTTTTTTTTTTTTAAATGGCAAAAATACCATTTTGTGAATACTCACCTTGTAAAATGGGTATTATGAGTATGTCACACACCCCGCTTCAAGAATCCATAACATGTGGGTAATATCGTCCTGAAGAGGGCGTTCCTGCAGAGATGATAGCAAAAGAAAGCCCCTCCCTGATCCATAAATACCTGGGACCTCCCACTCACTACCCAGTATACAGAAAGCAGTAAGGTAAGGGACCAGGAAGAGGCAAATATAAACAACAACCACGCAAAGTTCACAATAAAGAGGATCCTGAATACAAAAGGGCGGGTTGAAGCGGGGTGTGTGACATACTCATAATACCCATTTTACAAGGTGAGTATTCACAAAATGGTATTATTCTTAGTATGTCACACACCCCGCTTCAAGAATCCATAACATGTGGGACATCCAACAGCAGTGTCCATAACAAGGGCGGGGATCCAAAACTAGGCAACAATGCACAACCTTAAACCACAACAGCTTGCAAAACTTTGCGGCCAAAAACAGCATCCGCTGATGCCCGAACATCAACCTTGTAAAACTTGGAAAAGGTGTGAACCGAAGACCAGGTAGCGGCCTTACAAACTTGTTCAACAGAAGCCTGGTGCTGAAAGGCCCAGGACGCACCAACTGCACGAGTAGAATGAGCAGTAACACGAAAAGGGGGCCTCCTCCCCTTGGCAGAATAGGCCCCAATGATGGCCTGACGAATCCATTTACTAATGGAAGATTTGGCAGGAGCCAAACCTTTCCTAGGCCCGCAGGGCACCACAAAGAAAGCATCAGTCTTACGAAAGGAAGACGTAACCTCCAGATAATGTTCCACAACACGAACTACATCCAAGGAATGCAATGCCCTTTCCTTGTCGTCGCTGGGATTTGGGCATAGAGAGGGCAAAACAATGTCCTGATTCAGATGAAACTCCGAGACCACTTTAGGAAGAAAATCCTGCTTGAAACGAAAGACAACCTTGTCCTGATGTTTCTCGAAGTACGGAGCTGTAATGGATAAAGCTGCCAACTCAGAAACACGCCTAACCGAAGTGATAGCCACCAAAAAGGCCACCTTTTGGGTAAGAGAAGACAAAGCTATCTCCTTCAAGGGCTCAAACGGAGGGCCCTGGAGAGCAGAAAGAACCAGGTTCAAATCCCAAACTGGAACAAAAGGCTTCCTAGGAGGCCGAACATGTGTAACACCTTGGAAAAAGGTCTTGACTAAGGGATGAAGTGCAAAAGACCTTTGGAAGAACACCGCCAGGGCAGAAACCTGCCCTTTCAATGTACTAAGCTGGAGCCCCAGATCTAGACCATGTTGGAGAAACTCTAAAATTCTAGGAATGGAGAACTCTCGACAAGAGAAAGACCTACTTTCACACCAATCAATATAGGCCCTCCAAGTCCTGTAGTAAATAGAAGAGGAAGAGCGCTTCCTGGCACAGATAAGAGTCTGAATCACTGCGTCAGAAAGACCTTCCTCCTTCAAGATGGCGGTTTCAGCAGCCATGCCGTCAAAGCCAGCGATGGTAAATTGGGATAGCGCAGCCGACCCTGGGTGAGCAGGTCCGGCAGCAGAGGCAGGGCGAACTGATCCTCTGCCAGTCTTACAAGATCTGCGAACCAAACTCGCCTTGGCCACCTTGGGGCCACCAGAATTGCCGACGCACCATCCAAGGCCAGTTTGCGCAGCACTCTGGCTAGCATTGGGAACGGAGGAAACAGGTAAAGGAGCCCCAGATCCCTCCAGTTTAGAGACATGGCATCCACTGTCAGAGCCAGAGGATCCCGCGAGAGAGACACAAAGACTGGAAGCTTGTGATTGTGACGAGAAGCAAAGAGGTCCACCGCTGGGACCCCCCACCTGAGACATATCGAACGAAACACCTTGGGACTGAGAGACCACTCCCCCTGACGAGAGGAGGCCCTGCTCAGCAAGTCCGCCTCCGTGTTCTCCACTCCCGGAATGTAGACTGCTGAGATACACGGGACGTGGGTCTCTGCCCAGTCCAGAATCAAAGACACTTCCCTGAGGGCACTCCTGCTGCGAGTCCCTCCTTGGTGATTGATGTAAGCAACCGCCGCTCTGTTGTCCGACCGGACCTGAACTGGCAGGCCTCTCAACTGATGAGTCAAGCGAAACAGAACCAACCTGATGGCTCTCAACTCCAGAACATTGATGGGCTCGTGAGCCTCCTGCGGGCCCCACAAACCCTGAAACTGGAGGTCCTTCCAAACACCCCCCCAACCTGACAGACTGGCATCCGTGGTGACTGTTTCCCAACACGGAGCCAGAAAAGATCTGCCCTTCAACAGATTGACCGACCCCAGCCACCATTGCAGGGATCGACGAACTCGGGGAGTCATCAGGAAGGACTGATCCAGCGATAGAGGAGACTTGTCCCAAACCTTCAACAGATGAAGCTGAAGCGTCCTTGTGTGAAACTGCGCAAAGGGAACTGCATCGAATGAGGCCACCATTAACCCCACCAGCCTCATCCCTAACCGGATGGTCGGATGAGGGGTAGACAAGAGAAGCCGAACTAACTCCTGAATCAAAAGAATCTTGGCCTGGGGTAGAAACACCCTGGCCTGTGAAGTGTCCAGAGACATTCCCAGAAAGGTCAGAATTCTGGACGGAGAAAGAGAAGACTTGGGGTGGTTGATCACCCAACCGAACCTTTCCAGAGTGGACACCACCGCTCTGGTGTCCAACTCCGCTTGGTTGAAGGAAGAGGCCATGATCAGTAGATCGTCCAAATAGGGCACGATGCGGATACCCTGGCCTCTGAGCAGAGCCATCACCCCCGCTAGCACCTTGGTGAACACCCGAGGAGCTGAGGTGAGACCGAAAGGAAGTGCCACAAACTGAAAGTGCCGATCCTCCACCACGAACCTGAGAAACCTCTGGTGTGCTGGAAAAACCGGAACGTGAAGATAAGCATCCTTGATGTCTATGGACGTCAAAGTCTCCCTGACGAAGAGAGTGAATGGCCGAACGCAGCGTTTCCATGCGGAATTTCCTCGGCCG
The DNA here is from genome assembly GCA_027917425.1 of Gastrophryne carolinensis. Lineage (NCBI taxonomy): Eukaryota > Metazoa > Chordata > Amphibia > Anura > Microhylidae > Gastrophryne > Gastrophryne carolinensis. The sequence goes on from CM051243.1 coordinate 48,620,352, forward strand.
GATGAACCTGTTGAGAAACTTCAGATCCAAGATGGGTCGGACCAACCCGTCCTTCTTGGGTACCGTGAACAGATTGGAATAAAAGCCCCTGCCCCGATCTGAAGGGGGCACAGGGCAAATGACAGCCATGTCCAGAAGATTCTCCACTGCCACCAGGAGCCCCTGCGCCGCTAGAGGCTCCGACGGCATCCGAGACCTGACAAATCTGGAAGGGGGGCGGAGCTCGAACTCCAGCTTGTAGCCGGAAGACACCACTTCCCGGATCCATCTGTCCGAGACCTCTTGATCCCAGATCTGAGAGAAGTGCTGCAGCCGTCCCCCCACCCGCATGGGTGAGGGCGCCCCCTCATTGCTGAGCCGGCTTGGCAGCCGGTTTGGGCTTAGAGCCCCAACTGTATCCAGAACGGGCACGTCCTCTGCCCCTGTTTCCGGAATCTCCTCTGGAAGAGGGAAATGCAGAACCCCTACCAGATCTGGCCCCCCGAAAGGAGGGGGTAAAGGCAGGCGCCCCCCGAAAAGGGCGGCGTTGTTTCTTACGTTGAGGTAACCTACCACCCTTGGTGACAGAGTCCAATGTCTCTCCAAAGAGCCGTAGACCAACAAAGGGTAAAGCCGTCAGTGATTTTTTGGACATAAAATCGGCCGCCCACTGGCGCAGCCACACCGACCGCCGAATAGCCACAAGCAGAGCCGACGTCCTACCACACATCATCAAAGTGTCATCCAAGGCAGTCAAAACAAAGGATAGAAACAACTCACACCGTTTAAGGCTAAGGAACTCGTTACTACCAGGACGAAGCCCGGAAGAAGTCAACAGGTCCCTGACCACAGACCTGGTAGCCAACACCATTAGCTCCGAAGCGCACACAGGCCGGATGGCCGACCCAATGCTAGTAAAGCCATGAGAAGCCATCTGATCAATACGTTTATCCTCTCCATCTTTGAGAGTGGAACAATCAGGTCTGTTTAAAACCGAGGAGTTAGACAACCCCAAAACCGGTGCATCCACCTCGGGGGGAGATGCCCAGCGCTTGACCGCCTCAGAAGGAAAGGGATATTTCCTATCCCACCCCTGAGGGATGCCAGGGAGCCGAGCCGGCCTATCCCATTCCTTGTCAATGATTCTATCAAAATGGCGTTGCGTAGGAAACTCCAGGCGCGGCCTGGATTCCTCAAACAATTCACCTTTCTGCTGTGACGCCTCCTCGGGAGGGGAAATATTCAGAACTTCCAGCATGAGAGACAGAGCGTGAGGAGAATCCAAGGATCTCCCTAAATCAGAAAGCTCGGCATCAGCGCCAGCAGACTGCTCATCATCCGAAAATTCTGAACCCTCATCAACCTCCCCTTCCTCTAGCTGGGGATAATCAGACCAATCCAGATTATCTCTGTCATCAAGATCATCCACCGGCGGAGCCGGCGACAAATGCTTTCTCTTAGACGGAGCCTTACGGGCGACCGAGCTAGAGAGCATTTTCTCAAGGCTAGCCAATCTGGCACACATCTCGGATTGCAGATCCCTGCCCATGACCACGTCACACGGGGCACGAGTCAAGGCGGGAGGGGGAGTTGAGGTGGCCGGCTGTGCTGACCCCGCCACTTGGGGTTCGGACTGCCGCGTAATAGTTTGCTGTGCACATGGTATACACAGTAACACATCATCCCCAGTAATGGAAATCCCACACAACATACACTTTTTGGGATGCCCCGAAGGGGTCTCAGTCCCAGTATCCGGGGATGCCTCCATAAGGTGAATTTTGAGTGGTCGCTATGACCCAGGGAATTACGCCAGTTAGACAACCCGGGATGCCCCTTTAATGTCCCGAGTGGGAGGATTTGTGATGCTAAAATGGACCCAGGGACCCAGGATCAGGAGAGACCTTCCAATACTACAGAAGATCCTCCTGGATAACCTTCACCTAAAAGACAGAGAGAGACCCATAAGTCCCTACAATAAGACTTAACAGATAAAGAAAAGAAAAAATAAATGAGGCCCACAGGGCCACTCACAAACGCTGCGGTGAACGATCCGCCTCAGAACAATGGCGATTTCTGAGGTGAAGTGAAGAGAAGAAGAACTGCCTTGTCAGGGGCGTGGTCTGCGCAGCCTGCGCAAAGCTGATCTGTGCCCCTTAAGCTGCCTAGTAACAGGGAGCTGCCTAGCAACAGGGAGCTAAGCTCCGCAGCGGCGCCAGTACAGAGGAGGGCGGAGCCGCGGCGACGCGCCGAAAGCCCGGCTCCGCCCCCCCTACCAGTGTGAATGAAGCGTGAGGGAAGAAGTCCCTCACGCACCAGCCCAGAGACCGGCGGCACCGGCTGCCATGACAGCGGGTGCTCCCGCTATCACTAGCGGAGCACCCGCCCCGCTCGCTGCGGCGAGAAATGAATGAGAGAACGGGGGCTGGCCGCGGCAGAGCGCCGAGTGCCAGCCCCGCCCCCCCAAAGCGTGTGAGGTAAAAATTACCTCACAGACTGAAAAACCCCGGCACCCGGCTGCAACGACAGCCGCGGTGCTGCAACATAGTAACAACAGTGCAACCAATTCATTGAGGGATTACTTCCAGACGCTCCACATCAACAAGAGAAAGTGAATAAAGAGAAAGAGAATAAAGCTAACCCCTATGAGAGGAACCCCCATCCCCCATAGTTGGTAAAGGGAAGGGCCCCCCCTCCCCCCAGGGGAAAAGTCAAGGGACGGGGCATCCCAAACCGGGATCACCTACCCGGTATGACCGCCTACCCTCTCTTTTAGGGTCTCACGGTGGAGCTCTGCTCCTCAGCACCAGAGGTGCCAATGTACCCTCGCTCGGGCCAGCAGCCAAGACTGTGGAGGCATGTAATCTGAGGTAAATTTTGGGACAAACAGGGGTCCGAGCGGAAATAGACAAAATAAGAGGCCGGGAGTTATCCCGGCTACCTGAAATCCCCCTGTGCAAGGAGGAGCCATCATCTTCTGACTTGCTCGCCGTCTGCAGAGATGGAAAACTGGGTAGTGAGTGGGAGGTCCCAGGTATTTATGGATCAGGGAGGGGCTTTCTTTTGCTATCATCTCTGCAGGAACGCCCTCTTCAGGACGATATTACCCACATGTTATGGATTCTTGAAGCGGGGTGTGTGACATACTAAGAATAATTCTGTGACCACTTCTGCAATGTTAGATTTTTTTTTTTAAGGTAAAAAAAAAAAAAAAAAAAAATTTGTGCAGAATTGATATTACAGGTCTGATATTAATGTATTCATATTACAAAATGTTTGTAAAAACATGTTTTTTTTTCCCAAAAATATGGTTGTTTGGGGGTTAAAAAACTACTTTTAACCCATCGCCGCCAGCGCTCTGGGGTTTAAACAAGCATTTCACAGCGCGAGAGATTTTTTGAGCGTGATTTGTTAATGAATATGCTGGCCATTCGCTGTCAAGCGCTCCCATACAGCACGGAACCTGTCAAACAGCGACTCCTAACCCCGTATTCAACATTACCGCACACCGACTGAGTCGCTGTCAACAGCCGAACAACGGCCAAGCACAGCGAATACTAGCGTGCGCTGTGAAAATAACGCTACTGGCGCTCATCTGTTGCTACCTGGCGCTATTAATGAATCGGCCTCCCCGTCTTTTCTTCCTCCTCACTTTTCTGTCTTTCTTTTCCAACTTTTCACTTTATTCCTCTGTTATTGCCATGCCCCTCTATTACAATTTCACTGTATTCTTTATTCATTGCCTTCCTTTTTCATTGTTTGTGTTTCTTTTTTTAGAAGGGCATCCCCTTTTATTGTTTCCACTTTCTCAATCACTTTTCTTGCATGAGCTTCATGTTCTTTTTCTTTTTTTAACATTTTGCCTCTCTTTTTCTATTCTGTCTATTCTTTTTTAGATTTCCTCTTTTTTGCTTTTGTGTTTTTTTGTGTGTTCATAATTTTTATACCTTCTTTTTGCCCTGTTTTTTATTTTTCAATATTCTTTTAATTTTTCCTTGCATATATTTATTTTTTTCCTTTTTTTTATGGCTCACTTCATTTCTGTCTTCTTTGTGTCATTTCTCTTTTGTCCTCATTTGCTCGCTTTATTCTTGTGTGCATTTTATTTCTTCTCTCATCATTTCATTTTTCTGTATTTTTTTTCTGTATCTGCTTTCTCTTGTACTTTACTTTAAACTGATCCTTTTTATATTCCTAATATTTATTTATTTTTTTGTGTGTTGCTTTCTATCGTCTCCCACAATTAGCCAATTTTCTTACATCCCTTCATTTTTCGGAGGAGGAGTCGGAGAAAAAAGACTGACATAGGATGGTTTCGGAGGAGCTGTGGGGTACAAAAGGTATAGTTTTATTGCCTGGACAGGGACTTTCAAGTCACCATGTCCTCATTCAGTAATTTGACAGCCAGTCGTGTGACCTCACCCAACCATTCAGGCTTGATGTGCAAGCCCACTAAGGCAACCCGACTGGCCAACGGCAGTCGCGTGATTGGCAGCCATACAATGAATGGGAAAGTGGTAAGCACTGGCTGACTCGAATTTAGTTCCTTTTTAGCACTCAGGAATTTTTCCAGTGAACAAGGCTTATATACAGTTTTCGGGGGGCCTTTATCCACCCCCCCCCCCCACCATTTCTTTTGTTTATTTCTGTTTCTCCTTTAACAAGTTGATCCTGACAGTCCAGTAATTTGCAATTTGAGTTATTTATGAGGGCTGTGAATTGATTTCTCTTGTATGTGTAATGCAAAACAGAACAGATTAATTAACTTTTGAATTCAGGCAGACACTCGGCAAGTGTTTTCTGTCTCCGGCTGTCTGTTGGTAATTATTTGTCGTTAATAATAATCACAATGAGGGAATTAAGACAAATCAGGCTAAGAAAAATAGGACCAATGGCTTACATCATGGGAAGAGACTTATTATATGTCGCATTATATGCGATTATATGGACAGCGTACAGGGGGGCTGGATCGTGCTGACTGCACCTGGCCGTACACAGACCCTTCAACAGGCATGTAATGAGGATCTGCAGACAAAAGCGCCAATTCGATTATTTCAAGGATGAACAGCGGCTACACAGCGACACAGCGATTTAATTACTGTTACAGAACCTGAAGGTTAGAGAGTTGAAATATTAGTAATAGCGACACCTATGGGTGAAACATCGGCAGTGCAATACCTCCTCCATCTGGGTGTGCAAGAGCGTGAAACAGGGGAATTGTTTTGGGATTGCGGGATAGAAAAACCGTCCACATTCTTATATTTTCATATCACCCGCAACAGCATCTGGATTTGAGATGCCTGTGTGCTAAGGCAAAATTTGCCTATACCAGGCTGGGACCGGCCAACAGGATTACCAGGAAATTCCCCAGTGGGAAATGGTCCCAGTGTCCCCTTTGAGGGTCCTCAGAGATGAGTGAATCGATTCTGACGAACCCGAATTCGTTACGAATTTCATGAAATATTCGATTTGTTACGAATCCGAATATAGCCGCGTTTCGAACGATCGAATCGCTTTCTTAAAACTCCATTTACTGCTATACAGCCCATCTAAAATGGGGGATCCACATGTCAGGACATGTCTCATGGGGCAAGGAATGCTGGGTAGGTGTCACAGGCTACCTATCAGCAGACAGGCTTACCGATGATGTCACAGCCCCATATAAACAGCGGCCATTTTGCGGAAGATCATTCTGACACTGTATTGCGGCTAGAGCAGATCAGCCAGGGATAGAGCGAGGGATAGATAGATAGAACATAGAACAGAAGAAGAAGAGTGAGGGGCAGAGAGAGCCTGTGACAGTGACAGATAAAGACAGGGAAAGTTTAGACTGTTTGCATTAGCTTTCAAGCCTATTTAGTGTTAATAACACTTCTGCCTATTTAGCTTTTCCTTTACCTGGTGTAATTCTTTAAAAAGCATGCTAGCATTAATATTTCAAGACTAACTGTGTAATAACTTCTTGCATTTTATAATCAACGTCACTTTTCCACAATCAAAGGAGGCCAACCCCGGTATGTGAGGAGGGGGCATCCCAAACACTAGCATTAATATTTCAAGACTACCTGTCTAATAACTGCTTGCATTTTATAATTAACGTCACTTTGCACAATCAAGGGAGGCCACCTCTGTATGTGAGCAGGGGGCATCCCAAACACTAGCATTAATATTTCAAGACTACCTGTCTAATAACTGCTTGCATTTTATAATTAACGTCACTTTTCCACAATCAAAGGAGGCCACCTCTGTATGTGAGCAGGGGGCATCCCAAACACTAGCATAAATATTTCAAGACTACCTGTCTAATAACTGCTTGCATTTTATAATTAACGTCACTTTTCCACAATCAAGGGAGGCCACCTCTGTATGTGAGGAGGGGGCATCCCAAACACTGGCATAAATATTTCAAGACTACCTGTCTAATAACTGCTTGCATTTTATAATTAACGTCACTTTTCCACAATCAAGGGAGGCCACCTCTGTATGTGAGCAGGGGGCATCCCAAACACTAGCATAAATATTTCAAGACTACCTGTCTAATAACTGCTTGCATTTTATAATTAACGTCACTTTTCCACAATCAAGGGAGGCCACCTCTGTATGTGAGCAGGGGGCATCCCAAACACTAGCATAAATATTTCAAGACTACCTGTCTAATAACTGCTTGCATTTTATAATCAACGTCACTTTTCCACAATCAAGGGAGGCCACCTCTGTATGTGAGCAGGGGGGCATCCCAAACACTAGCATTAATATTTCAAGACTACCTGTCTAATAACTGCTTGCATTTTTAAATTACCGTCACTTTTCCACAATTAAAGGAGGCCACCTCTGTATGTGAGCAGGGGGCATCCCAAACACTAGCATAAATATTTCAAGACTACCTGTCTAATAACTGCTTACATTTTATAATTAACGTCACTTTTCCACAATCAAGGGAGGCCACCTCTGTATGTGAGCAGGGGGCATCCCAAACACTAGCATAAATATTTCAAGACTACCTGTCTAATAACTGCTTGCATTTTATAATCAACGTCACTTTTCCACAATCAAGGGAGGCCACCTCTGTATGTGAGCAGGGGGGCATCCCAAACACTAGCATTAATATTTCAAGACTACCTGTCTAATAACTGCTTGCATTTTTAAATTACCGTCACTTTTCCACAATTAAAGGAGGCCACCTCTGTATGTGAGCAGGGGGCATCCCAAACACTAGCATAAATATTTCAAGACTACCTGTCTAATAACTGCTTGCATTTTATAATTAACGTCACTTTTCCACAATCAAGGGAGGCCATCTCTGTATGTGAGCAGGGGGCCTCCCAAACACTCGCATAAATATTTCAAGACTACCTGTCTAATAACTGCTTGCATTTTATAATCAACGTCAGTTTTCCACAATCAAGGGAGGCCACCTCTTTATGTGAGCAGGGGGCATCCCAAACACTAGCATTAATATTTCAAGACTACCTGTCTAATAACTGCTTGCATTTTATAATTACCATCACTTTTCCACAATTAAAGGAGGCCACCTCTGTATGTGAGCAGGGGGCATCCCAAACACTAGCATAAATATTTCAAGACTACCTGTCTAATAACTGCTTACATTTTATAATTAACGTCACTTTTCCACAATCAAGGGAGGCCACCTCTGTATGTGAGCAGGGGGCATCCCAAACACTAGCATACATTTTTCAAGACTACCTGTCTAATAACTGCTTGCATTTTATAATCAATGTCACTTTTCCACAATCAAGGGAGGCCACCTCTGTATGTGAGCAGGGGGCATCCCAAACACTAGCATAAATATTTCAAGACTACCTGTCTAATAACTGCTTGCATTTTATAATCAACGTCCCTTTTCCACAATCAAGGGAGGCCACCTCTTTATGTGAGCAGGGGGCATCCCAAACACTAGCATTAATATTTCAAGACTACCTGTCTAATAACTGCTTGCATTTTATAATTACCATCACTTTTCCACAATTAAAGGAGGCCACCTCTGTATGTGAGCAGGGGGCATCCCAAACACTAGCATAAATATTTCAAGACTACCTGTCTAATAACTGCTTACATTTTATAATTAACGTCACTTTTCCACAATCAAGGGAGGCCACCTCTGTATGTGAGCAGGGGGCATCCCAAACACTAGCATACATTTTTCAAGACTACCTGTCTAATAACTGCTTGCATTTTATAATCAATGTCACTTTTCCACAATCAAGGGAGGCCACCTCTGTATGTGAGCAGGGGGCATCCCAAACACTAGCATAAATATTTCAAGACTACCTGTCTAATAACTGCTTGCATTTTATAATCAACGTCCCTTTTCCACAATCAAGGGAGGCCACCTCTTTATGTGAGCAGGGGGCATCCCAAACACTAGCATAAATATTTCAAGACTACCTGTCTAATAACTGCTTGCATTTTATAATTAACGTCACTTTTCCCCAATCAAAGGCGGCCACCTCTGTATGTGAGCAGGGGGCATCCCAAATACTAGCACGTGTCTTTTAAAGTGGACCAACACCGAGAGGTGATCGGCCCGGAAATCTATAAGATTCCCGGGCCGATCACCTCCCACCCCGCGGGACATCCGAGATCGGGATGTCCCGCGGGGTGAAACCCCCAAAAAAACCCCCAAACACCTTACCTGATCTTCGGCGGCGGCCGGCCGCCGCCGCCTCCCTCGCGCCCCTGTAGGCGTGCTCGCGCCCGCGCCGGCCGTCTGCGAATGGCCGGCGGGGGCGCGCGCGCGCCGAAAGTGACGCGAGGGAGGCGGCGGCGGCGGCAGCCGCTTGGACGTTCCTGATCCCCGCCTGGACGTTGGCGGGGATTGGAGCGTCCAGTCACGTGGGAGCGGGGACAGGTAAGATTTTGGGGCTTTCTGGGGGGTTTCACACAGCGGGGCACCCCCGATCGGGGTGCCCCGCCGAAGTGGACCAAAACCCAGGATAGTCAAAATCCTGGGTGTTGGTCCACTTTAAGAGTACCTGCCTCCTAACCTTTTGCCTTTTGTATAAAACAAGTCTGGTTTACAAGTTTAAAGCACCCATTGCCTTTCACCGGGAGCCATTGTCAGTGCTACCACTTATCTTTTAAGAGTACCTGCCTCCTAACCTTTTGCCTTTTGTATAAAAAAGTCTGGTTTACAAGTTTAAAGCACCCATTGCCTTTCACCGGGGGCCATTGTCAGTGCTAGCACTTATGTTTTAAGAGTACCTGCCTACTAGCCTTTTGCCTTTTGTATAAAACAAGTCTGGTTTAGAAGTTTAAAGCACCCATTGCCTTTCACCGGGGGCCATTGTCAGTGCTAGCACTTATCTTTTAAGAGTACCTGCCTACTAACCTTTTGCCTTTTGTATAAAAAAGTCTGGTTTTAAAGTTTAAAGCACCCATTGCCTTTCACCGGGGGGGGGCATCCCAAATACTAGCACTTAGCTTTTAATAGTACCTGCATCCTTACCTTTTTTACATTTTGAACAAAAACCACGTTTTAAAACTGCCTGTGGTGCATTTAACTCTGACCAGGGGCATCCTGTGTGACCATCTGACAGTGCATTAGCTTTTAGCTACAGTGTCTGCCTATTTTGATCTAACTTTTCTACACACCTGCTGTTACAAAAATACTGTTGTAGGTATAGTGTAGTATATTGTTTTCCCCTCCTAAACGCAGTAAAAATGTCAGGCAGAGATGTGCCAGGATGTGCACCGAGGAGAGGCCTAGATTCATCAGGCAGAGGTCACAGCAGACTAGGGGCAAGTGGCAGCAGGAGTCGCGGTGAGAGGCCTGATCTCCCGGTATCTGCTAGCGGTCGTGTCTCGACCAGCAACGCATCTGCCGTCATCGATTGGTTAACACGGTCATCGACCTCATCACAAGTGACATCTGACACCCCCAGTCAACAGTCCGTAGGTTCCTAGGACACAACCCTGAGTTGGCATGGCCCGGGAGCAGCTCCTGTCCTTCCATTGCCTCTGTCCTACGCTACCCCCCTCCAGCCACCGTATCTTATGCTTTGGGTTCAGTTCCACTATTCAGTGAGGAAGATGTGTTAGAGGACAATCAACAGCTACTGCCCAGCCAAGAAATGGAGAAGACATCCGCCGCTTCTTCCGCTAGGCAGACAAACACAGAGGAGGAGAGTGGCGTGGGAGGTGGTGTGGCGAGCGTTCCGTCTCCTGCAGCACACGCTCTTGTGGAAACCGAGGAGGACATCAGTGACGTGCAGACACAACTCGATGATGATGATGATGATGATGATGAAGCCGATCACACTTGGGAGCCCGGTGCAGAAGGGGCTTCATCATCATCAGCAGAAGAGGGTCCCAGGTTGCCCCAGAGTCAGCAGCTGAGGCAGCAAGGTGGCAATAGGGTTGGCAGTCAGCATGGTGGCAGAATTGGGATATCTGGAGCCACACATGGCCAGGGGCAGGGTAGACCGCTTGCTGCACGGCAGGCTGCCTTCCTGGGAAGTAGGGGAGCAGGGGTTCCTGGAGTTGGCAGCAGCAGCAGTGAATTAGTGCAGACTGTTGGAGGGAAACTTAGCTACTCTGCAGTGCGGCACTTTTTCATCAAGCATCCGCAGGAGGGTAACCTGGCCACATGCAAGATGCGTAGACAGAAGGTCAAGCGTGGCCAGGGCCCCAATGTTGGTACCACGGCCCTGCGGCAACACATGCAGCATCACCATAAAGCGGCCTGGGAGAACCAAGGCTCCGAAGTGGGGGTCCAGCCTGCTGCATCAGCCAGTGCCACGCCGCTTCCAATTTCACCCAGCCAAGGCTCCAGCACCTCAGCCGAAGGTAGCTGTGCGTCATACCCATCCTCTGCCACTCCAGATGCTCCTGCTCCTCCTACTAAAATTCACTCATCCCACCAGCAATCCATCAGCGAAGCCATGTCCAAGAGACAACAGTATGCGCCCACTCATCCTACGACACAGAAGCTAAATGTGCTCCTGTCCAAGTTGCTGGTGCTGCAGTCCCTCCCTTTTACGGTGGTGGACTCTGCACCTTTCAGAGAGCTGATGGCTTGTGCCGAGCCGAGGTGGAGAGTCCCAAGCCGTCATTTCTTTGCAAAGAAGGCAGTACCAGCCCTGCACAAATTTGTTGAGCAGAAGGTGGGCCAGTCCTTGAGCTTGTCGGTGTGCACCAAAGTGCACGGCAGCGCAGACATCTGGAGCGGTAACTACGGTCAGGGACAATACATGTCCTTTACGGCCCACTGGGTGAATGTGGTTCCTGCACAGCAACTTGGACAGGTCACACCGCTTCGGCCTCCAAGCTCCCAGGCCATTTTGCCTGTCACAGTGTGCGACTCTGCCTCCTCATCCTCCGCCGTCTCCTCAGCCTCTACTGTACGGTCAATTCTCAATGTCCCTTCAGCCTACCATGTGTGCAGGCCACGGCGGTGTCACGCTGTGCTTCACATGGTTTGACTTGGCGAACGGAGTCCCACAGGGGAGGAGCTCCTGAAATTCATTCATCAAGAAATCAAAACATAGCTTACTCCGCGAAAATTGGAAATGGGTACCATGCTGCGACAAGGAAGCCTGAGCCATGCACCCTGTATGGCACTTGTGTTCAACCTAGTTGTCAAGAATTTTCTGAAGTCTTCCCCCAATCTGCAAGACATCCTAACAACGGGAAGGAAAATTTGTATGCACTTCAGAGACTCCTACACCACTAAGCACACCCTTCTTGAGCTACAGTGATTTGCGATGTTCCCACCCATTGGAATTCCACCCTGCATATGTTAGATCGCCTATACGAACAGAGAAAAGCCATCACTGATTTCTTGATAATCCAAGCAGATAGGGGGACTCCCATGTGTAACTTTAATGTGAACCAGTGGCAGCTCATACGTGATGCTCAGTTTGCTCAGGCCCTTTGAGGAAGCCACTTTATTTGTCAGTCGCCAGGATTACGGCATGAACGACGTGATTCTGCTGCTTCATGTAATACAACACATGTTGGAAACCATGGCTGGTGGGGGCACTGGAGACATGGCGCATACATTTCACGGCCACATAAACCCCGTGGGAGCTGAGGAGGAGGAGGAGCAGCACAGTGAAGCGCAGTTTAGTTTTGGCAAAATGGGCGGTTTATCTAGTCATCTGACAGGAGAGGGGGAGCAGGAGCAGCCAGTGGAGCTAGAGGGTTGTGAGGAAGGCGAGACAGAGGACCCAGACACAATGTGGCAGTATGCAGTGGAGATGGAGACAGGTAATCCCTCTGAGTCACTTGCACAAATGGCATGATGCATGCTCACGTGCTTGCGTAGTGACCGCAGAGTTGTCTCCATTTTTCTGCGGGATGACTACTGGCTCTCCACCTTATTGGACCCTCGCTACCGGCACAAAATGGGGGCATTTTTTACACCCGCTGAGAGGGAGGACAAACTGACCTACTACAAAGACATTCTACGTAGTCAGTTAGCCGATGCCTATCTGCGCCATGGTCCATACTCTCGCAGGTCTGACTCGGGGGGACCTCTGCGCTCACCTTCCACTGCCATGGCTGCCGGGGGGGTGGCAGGAGCAGAAGCAGAAGCAGCAGCTCCATCAGCAGCAGCCTCAGTCTTCAGTTGCTAATGAGTAGCTTTCTGCACCCGCATAGTGAGGCTACTCATGAGCAGCAGGAGGACCTGGAGCAGGGCCTGAACCAGCAGGTCGTGTCATACCTTGAAATGACCATGCCAACGCACCTTGAGGATCCGCTGGACTTCTGGTCAGCCAAACTTGACTTGTGGCTGCAACTGGCAGAGTTTGCCTTGGGAAAGCTGTCCTGCCCGGCCAGTAGTGTGCCATCTGAGCGGGTCTTTAGTGCAGCGGGGGCCATAGTAATGCTAAGGAGAACTCATCTGGCCACGAAAAATGTGGAGAGACTCACCTTTGTGAAGATGAATCAGGCATGGATCAGCCAGGATTTCCACCCACCAATAGCTGATGCATGCGAGTAGCTGATGCATGGTAGCTCCTTCTGCTGCTGCCAACTCCTGGGTGTGTCTTTCAGGCAATATATGGGCTCCCTATGCTGCTGCCAAATTCAGGGTGTGTTTTTCAGGCAATATATGAGCTCCCTATGCTGCTGCCAAGTCCAGAGTGTGTTTTTCAGGCAATATATGGGCTATATAATACTGCTGCTGCTGCCAACTCCTGGGTGTGTCTTTCAGGCAATATATGAGCTCCTAATGCTGCTGCTGCCAACTCCTGGGTGTGTCTTTCAGGCAATATAGGAGCTCCCTATGCTGCTGCCAACTCCAATGTGTTTTTCAGGCAATATATGGGCTCCTAATGCTACTGCTGCTGCCAACCCCTGGGTGTGTCTTTCAGGCAATATATGAGCTCCTAATGCTGCTGCTGCTGCTGCTGCCAACTCCTGTGTGTGTCTTTCAGGCAATATATGAGCTCCCTATGCTGCTGCCAAGGCCAATGTGTTTTTCAGGGAATATATGGGCTCCTAATGCTGCTGCTGCTGCCAACTCCTGGGTGTGTCTATCAGGCAATATATGGGCTCCCAATGCTGCTGCCAACTCCAATGTATTTTTCAGGCAATATATGGGCTCCTAATGCTGCTGCCAACTCCAATGTGTTTTTCAGGCAATATATGAGCTCCCTATACTGCTGCCAACTCCTGGGTGTGTCTTTCAGGCAATATATGAGCTCCATAAGCTGCTGCCAACTCCAATGTGTTTTTCAGGCAATATATGAGCTCTCTATGCTGCTGCCAACTCCAATGTGTTTTTCAGGCAATATATGGGCTCCCTATGCTGCTGCCAACTCCTGAGTGCGTCTTTCAGGCAAAATATGAGCTCCATATGCTGCTGCCAACTCCAATGTGTTTTTCAGGCAATATATGGGCTCCTAATGCTGCTGCCAACTCTAATGTGTTTTTCAGGCAATATATGGGCTCCTAATGCTGCTGCCAACTCCAATGTGTTTTTCAGGCAATATATGGGCTCCTAATGCTGCTGCCAACTCCAATGTGTTTTTCAGACAATATATGGGCTCCTAATGCTGCTGCCAACTCCAATGTGCTTTTCAGGCAATATATGGGCTCCTAATGCTGCTGCTGCCAACTCCTGTGTGTGTCTTTCAGGCAATATATGAACTCCCTATGCTGCTGCCAACTCCTGGGTGTCTCTTTCAGGCAATATATTAGCACCCTATGCTGTTGCCAACTCCAATGTGTTTTTCAGGCAATGTATGGGCTCCCTATGCTGCTGCCAAGTCCAGAATGTGTCTTTCAGGCAATATATGGGCTCCTAATGCTGCTGCTAACAACTCCTGGGTGTGTCTTTCAGGCAATATATGGGCTCCTAATGCTGCTGCCAACTCCTCGGTGTGTCTTTCAGGCAATATATGAGCTCCTAATGCTGCTGCCAACTCCTGGGTGTGTCTTTCAGGCAATATACGGGCTCCCAATGCTGCTGCCAACTCCAATGTGTTTTCAGGCAATATATGGGCTCCTAATGCTGCTGCCAACTCCAATGTGTTTTTCAGGCAATATATGAGCTCCCTATGCTGCTGCCAACTCCTCGGTGTGTCTTTCAGGCAATATATGAGCTCCTAATGCTGCTGCCAACTCCTGGGTGTGTCTTTCAGGCAATATACGGGCTCCCAATGCTGCTGCCAACTCCAATGTGTTTTCAGGCAATATATGGGCTCCTAATGCTGCTGCCAACTCCAATGTGTTTTTCAGGCAATATATGAGCTCCCTATACTGCTGCCAACTCCTGGGTGTGTCTTTCAGGCAATATATGAGCTCCATAAGCTGCTGCCAACTCCAATGTGTTTTTCAGGCAATATATGAGCTCTCTATGCTGCTGCCAACTCCAATGTGTTTTTCAGGCAATATATGGGCTCCCTATGCTGCTGCCAACTCCTGAGTGCGTCTTTCAGGCAAAATATGAGCTCCATATGCTGCTGCCAACTCCAATGTGTTTTTCAGGCAATATATGGGCTCCTAATGCTGCTGCCAACTCTAATGTGTTTTTCAGGCAATATATGGGCTCCTAATGCTGCTGCCAACTCCAATGTGTTTTTCAGGCAATATATGGGCTCCTAATGCTGCTGCCAACTCCAATGTGTTTTTCAGACAATATATGGGCTCCTAATGCTGCTGCCAACTCCAATGTGCTTTTCAGGCAATATATGGGCTCCTAATGCTGCTGCTGCCAACTCCTGTGTGTGTCTTTCAGGCAATATATGAACTCCCTATGCTGCTGCCAACTCCTGGGTGTCTCTTTCAGGCAATATATTAGCACCCTATGCTGTTGCCAACTCCAATGTGTTTTTCAGGCAATGTATGGGCTCCCTATGCTGCTGCCAAGTCCAGAATGTGTCTTTCAGGCAATATATGGGCTCCTAATGCTGCTGCTAACAACTCCTGGGTGTGTCTTTCAGGCAATATATGGGCTCCTAATGCTGCTGCCAACTCCTCGGTGTGTCTTTCAGGCAATATATGAGCTCCTAATGCTGCTGCCAACTCCTGGGTGTGTCTTTCAGGCAATATACGGGCTCCCAATGCTGCTGCCAACTCCAATGTGTTTTCAGGCAATATATGGGCTCCTAATGCTGCTGCCAACTCCAATGTGTTTTTCAGGCAATATATGAGCTCCCTATGCTGCTGCCAACTCCTGGGTGTGTCTTTCAGGCAATATATGGGCTACTAATGCTGCTGCCAACTCCTGGGTGTGTCTTTCAGGCAATATATGGGCTCCCTATGCTGCTGCCAACTCCAATGTGTTTTTAGGCAATATATGGGCTCCTAATGCTGCTGCCAACTCCAATGTGTTTTTCAGGTAATATATGAGCTCCCTATGCTGCTGCCAACTCCAGGGTGCATCTTTCAGGCAATATATAGGCTCCTAATGCTGCTGCCAACTCCTGAGTGTGTCTTTCAGGCAATATATGAGCTCCTAATGCTGCTGCCAACTCCTGGGTGTGTCTTTCAGGCAATATATGGGCTCCCAATGCTGCTGCCAACTCCAATGTGTTTTTCAGGCAATATATGGGCTCCTAATGCTGCTGCCAACTCCAATGTGTTTTTCAGGCAATATATGAGCTCCCTATGCTGCTGCCAACTCCTGGGAGTGTCTTTCAGGCAATATATGGGCTACTAATGCTGCTGCCAACTCCTGGGTGTGTCTTTCAGGCAATATATGGGCTCCCTATGCTGCTGCCAACTCCAATGTGTTTTTAGGCAATATATGGGCTCCTAATGCTGCTGCCAACTCCAATGTGTTTTACAGGTAATATATGAGCTCCCTATGCTGCTGCCAACTCCAGGGTGCATCTTTCAGGCAATATATGGGCTCCTAATGCTGCTGCCAACTCCTGAGTGTGTCTTTCAGGCAATATATGAGCTCCTAATGCTGCTGCCAACTCCTGGGTGTGTCTTTCAGGCAATATATGGGCTCCCAATGCTGCTGCCAACTCCAATGTGTTTTTCAGGCAATATATGAGCTCCCTATGCTGCTGCCAACTCCTGGGAGTGTCTTTCAGGCAATATATGGGCTCCTAATGCTGCTGCCAACTCCTGGGTGTGTCTTTCAGTCAATATATGGGCTCCCAATGCTGCTGCCAACTCCAATGTGTTTGTCAGGCAATATATGAGCTCCTAATACTGCTGCCAACTCCAATGTGTTTTTCAGGCAATATATGAGCTCCCTATGCTGCTGCCAACTCCAATGTGTTTTTCAGGCGATATATGGGCTCCCTATGCTGCTGCCAACTCCTGGGTGTGTCTTTCAGGCAATATATGAGCTCCCTATGCTGCTGCCAACTCCAATGTGTTTTTCAGGCAATATATGGGCTCCTAATGCTGCTGCCAACTCCTGGGTGTGTCTTTCAGGCAATATATGAGCTCCTAATGCTGCTGCCAACTCCAATGTGTTTTTCAGGCGATATATGGGCTCCCTATGCTGCTGCCAACTCCTGGGTGTGTCCTTCAGGCAATATATGAGCTCCCTATGCTGCTGCCAACTCCAATGTGTTTTTCAGGCAATATATGGGCTCCTAATGCTGCTGCCAACTCCTGGGTGTGTCTTTCAGGCAATATATGAGCTCCTAATGCTGCTGCCAACTCCTGGGTGTGTCTTTCAGGCAATATATGGGCTCCTAATGCTGCTGCCAACTCCTGGGTGTGTCTTTCAGGCAATATATGAGCTCCTAATGCTGCTGCCAACTCCTGGGTGTGTCTTTCAGGCAATATATGAGCTCCTAATGCTGCTGCCAACTCCTGGGTGTGTCTTTCAGGCAATATATGGGCTCCTAATGCTGCTGCCAACTCCAATGTGTTTTTCAGGCAATATATGGGCTCCTTATTCTGCTGCCAAGTCCAGAGTGTGTCTTTCAGGCAATATATGGGCTCCTAATGATGCTGCCAACTCCTGGGTGTGTCTTTCAGGCAATAGATGGGTTCCCTATGCTGCTGCTGCTGTCAACTCCTGGGCGTGTCTTTCAGGCAATATATGGGCTCCTAATGCTGCTGCCAACTCCTGGGTGTGTCTTTCAGGCAATATATGAGCTCCTAATGCTGCTGCCAACTCCTGGGTGTGTCTTTCAGGCAATATATGGGCTCCTAATGCTGCTGCCAACTCCAATGTGTTTTTCAGGCAATATATGGGCTCCCTATTCTGCTGCCAAGTCCAGAGTGTGTCTTTCAGGCAATATATGGGCTCCTAATGCTGCTACCAACTCCTGGGTGTGTCTTTCAGGCAATAGATGGGCTCCCTATGCTGCTGCTGCTGTCAACTCCTGGGTGTGTCTTTCAGGCAATATATGGGCTCCTAATGCTGCTGCCAACTCCTGGGTGTGTCTTTCAGGCAATATATGAGCTCCTAATGCTGCTGCCAACTCCTGGGTGTGTCTTTCAGGCAATATATGGGCTCCCAATGCTGCTGCCAACTCTAATGTGTTTTTCAGGCAATATATGGGCTCCTAATGCTGCTGCCAACTCCAGTGTGTTTTTCAGGCAATATATGGGCTCCTAATGCTGCTGTTGCCAACTCCTGGGTGTGTCTTTCAGGCAATATATGGGCTCCCTATGCTGCTGCCAACTCCTGGGTGTCTCTTTCAGGCAATATATGAGCTCCCTATTCTGCTGACAACTCCAATGTGTTTTTCAGGCAATATATGTGCTCTCTATGCTGCTGCCAAGTCCAGAGTGTGTCTTTCAGGCAATATATGGGCTCCTAATGCTGCTGCTGCTGCTGCTAACTCCTGGGTGTGTCTTTTAGGCAATATATGGGCTCCTAATGTTGCTGCCAACTCCTGGGTGTGTTTTTCAGGCAATATATGGGCTCCCTATGCTGCTGCCAAATTCAGGGTGTGTTTTTCAGGCAATATATACGCTCCCTATGCTGCTGCCAACTCCAATGTGTTTTTCAGGCAATATATGGGCTCCCTATGCTGCTGCCAACTCCAGAGTGTGTCTTTCAGGCAATATATGGGCTCCCTATGCTGCTGCCAAATCCTGGGTGTGTCTTTCAGGCAATATATGAGCTCCCTATGCTGCTTCCAACTCCTGGGTGTGTCTTTCAGGTAATATATGAGCTCCCTATGCTGCTGCCAAGTCCAGAGTTTGTCTTTCAGTCAATATATGTTATGGGCTCCTAATGCTGCTGTCAACTCCTGGGTGTGTCTTTCAGGCAATATATGGGCTCCCTATGCTGCTGCCAAGTTCAGAGTGTGTTTTTCAGGCAATATATGGGCTCATCATGCTGATGCCACCTCAAGACTGTAATTGTGCCGCTCTGCGACAGCAATAGCGACGCCTCTGATCTGCATGTCATACTTCTTTACAATAGTATTTCACTAACCCAGCATGCATCCTATGCATGTGACAGCCAAGCGATTGGTTCTGCAACCCTATGGAGGCTCTCAGACACCCAGAAATAGCCGTTTTTAATAGCGATTCGTCGCAAATAAATTCGGATCAAAACTATTTTTCCCGGAAAATTCAGCGAATTGGCCGAATCTAATTTTTCAAATGTTAGCTCATCTCTAGTTTTCATCACCAAAACCTGAACTATGTATAGCTTATTTGTGGCACCCCAAGTGCACACACAGAAACAATACAGTTTGTCATAATGTTTCTGTGCATAATCGCTGAATATAAGCTAGTGATACTCGTATCTAACTGTGGGGTGGGCCCCCAGAGTCAGTTCTACTGGTGTGAACCAGGCATCCCAGTCCGGCCCTGGACTACACTACTTACTACTCTGCTAACCTGGGCTGTAGCAGCTGTATCTGTGCATTCTCATTGTAGAAGCCTGGGCTGCCATCAGGGCAGTACAGGGTGGACTCCTGTATGGGGCCCGGTCACTTAGGCCTGTTATTTCTCACTTTCTCCCATGCATTCAGGGAATCAGGGGTGTATCAGCTGCTGAAAGGTGCCCCCATCACTTAGAGGGGCCAACTGCCAACCCTTATGGCAGCCCTGTGACTTCTTGCCTGCTCCCATGCTTCTAGGAAATCTGGGTGCTCCCTATCTACTGCAGCCCGCCGCTGACCGCTATGTAAAACATGCTAATACCCATAATAAAGAGGTGGCCCGGGCCCATTTTGACAGACATTTATATTGCTGGCAAAATCAGTCCTAGATTTTACTCATCCGGCCAGCCTATATCCTGATAAGCCCATCCCCAATGCTGGGTCATTGATTTCAGCATCTGATTGGATGTTATTTAGGAGTCCCCAGTTGCTTCACTGAGGGCAAATTGGCAGAATTGAATTTCTTATAAAGGTGAGTTCCCACTGCCCTGACGTGTTTCGTCTAAGGGGATCATCAGAGGGTGGGAGGATTCATCCTGCTGGGCTGAAAAAGGGTATAGTAGGCA
Organism: Gastrophryne carolinensis; assembly: GCA_027917425.1. Lineage (NCBI taxonomy): Eukaryota > Metazoa > Chordata > Amphibia > Anura > Microhylidae > Gastrophryne > Gastrophryne carolinensis. The sequence goes on from CM051243.1 coordinate 48,640,177, forward strand.
CTGCATAGGATGTATCTAGATTGGTCCATGAGGTTGCACAGTGGAGTGTCAGCAGGGCACCCGGTGTTTCAAGCTGAGCAAAATGGCAATTAATTTAACTGGCTTTTTAAGGTTAATCTTAGGCACACCTTATATTTTATAGTCACTGTTTTTTTTCTTTCCCTTTACTTTTTTTACCTGTGCTGGGAGCCCACAGATGGTGTCTGATATGACCAGTGAATGCTCAGTGGGCAAGCAACTACACATTAATGTGTAACCCAAACCTACAGTCAGTTTGGCTTGCCTTGCAAGCCTCACTGGCCAGCGTCACATGGGGCAGAACCTCGGATGGCAAAACTGATTTGCCAAGTACAGGTGCTCCATGTGGCCACCTAGTGCAGGAATGCAGAATGACCCCCCCCTGCCGCCCTGTACCTAGAGTGTTACCTTAGCAACCAACATTAACTAACTTTGTTCCCCTCACTGGACATGTTCCCCTCTCGCTTGACTTAGTCCCCTAGTCCCCTTCTTTCCTCCCCCAACAGACTTTGTCCCCCCTCTTCCTTCCTGCTTCTTTCTTCCCCCCTGACATAGCCCCCCTCCACCCAGACATGGTCCTGGTCCCCCTCTGCTCTCCTCCTACCTACTTTGTCTGCTTCCCCCTCTACGACCTGTTCTCCTCAGACATGATCCCTGCCACCCCTTTACACAATCCCCGCTTTCCTCCATCATCTCCTACCCTCATAAACGGCCCCCCACCCTAGGCATGGCCACTGGGACATCCTATTTTCATGATATTTTATGGTTTGCCCCAGATTACATCCCCATTCACCCCCCAAAGAGTGGATGAAGTTTACCTGGTTATTCCCTAGTAAAATAAACATGGGTACTTTAGCAAGGCTGGTGTCCTATTTGTATTCCAAAGGTAGGAGATCACCAGAATTGTAAATGCCATTGATTTGTAAAACTAACCTGAATACATGCAGGAAATGCTGCTTGTAGCTAAGTGATTAAAAAACAAGGTACCAAATATATTTGTTTCATAACTCCAATATGGGTCATGTAAGGCTCTTACCTGATCCTCGCTGATCGCAACATACTTCAATGGTGGTGGTGGAGAGGTGGGTTCTGACATGCCACTCTCACAAACGGAGATGCCAGCTGTGTGGCTGGCCTCCTCAGCATTCCTTCAGCTATGTAGGGACGTGCATGCTTGCATCTCCTCGCTAGCTGTATGCTGTAGGAGACAGATGCTGTAGCCTCACAGGCAATTAGGGACTGGGCCAATGAGCCTCATCATATTACTCGGCTACACTTCTTATTGTATGAACGGCCAATGAGCCCTTGTGTGTCATGGGACTAAACAGCTCTTGTGGCGTGTTGGGCCAATGAGCCCTTGTGTTACTGCAGGGCTTTTGAGCCAATGGCCCACAGCTTTGCCGCTGACCAATGGCCTTTCTCAGCCCTTCCTACCCTGCCAAAGGTCAACTTTAACCATTTAAAGCCAGTTTCTGTCTCGAGTCACGCCTCCCGTCATAGCGTTGGTCTGCAAGAGTGTGAGAGTTATAGCTTCCTACAGTTTACCTGCCACTGACCTTGGCTTTGTTTGACCCTTCTCAGCTTGCTGCCAGAATCGACCTTTGCCAGCTCGACCTTGGACCTGCCTGCCCCTTCGGGTACTACGGATCCTCTGCTAACCTGATCTTCCATCCCTCTTAATTCTTTTGTTATGACGCCATCTTGGACTGATTCCATGTGCATGACCCCGGCCTGTTCAGACTAGCATACACTTGGTTTTGTCCTGGGGCTTCAACTGTCTTTGCCCCGTCAGTGTGCTATCAAATCCTGTGAGCAACAGTGCCAGGTAAATGGAGGCTTGTTTTAAGTTGAAACCTAGGTAGAGATTGGGGGTTGCTGACTGACAAGAAGACGGGTGTCCAACTGAGTATTACAGTCCATGATAGAACCTGTGAATCCTTAAACCGGACCTTCAGCATCATTTCATGAAAAGCCCAAATCCTTAAACTATTCCCCAGCATCTAAAAGTAATAGATTTTATGTTTTTATTCTTTCCCCCACCGGGCTGCAACTCTGTTCAGGACTCTAGGTTACAGGTGCTGCCATCTTTCCTCAGAAGCATCACTTCCTGAGGAGAGGAGAGGGGGCAAAAGTGCAGGGGGCGGGTTATAGCTGTGCTTTGCTCATACAGAGCAGATCTAGGGTCAGGAAAAGGACAGCAATTCCAGAATGCAGAGCGGTACAGTCAGAAGACAGCCCGAGACTCTGTGTGCCGCCATCTTGGATGTTTAAAGGCTCAGAAAAAGCAGTAGATAAAGGTAGGATGTTTTATAATGTGGGCAATCTGTATGTACAGTGTGGAGGAAACATATAAGATATGCTCTTATTCAGGGTCAAAGTCCAGTTGAAGGAGTTTGAATGAGTATTATGTTTGTTTGTTGTCATGTTCCTGTGACATCCCACTCACAAAACCCTGTGTATTAGAACTATATTACTCGTCTTAGCTTCCTGTAATTTCTACATTTTACAGTGGCATTGAAGCGGAACAAAAACCTGTGAATTTAACTTTCCCGGGTTTGTTCCATTCAATGGGGAGTGCGAACTGCCGTGTCCCTCTTATCCCCGGCGCTCCCCATTGAAAACAATTTGAGCCCTTTGCCGAATAACGTAGTCAAGGCAAAGGGCTCTGATTGGATGAGAGCCAGCGCATGCATTTCATAGCCACAGACATTGTCCCGGTTGCTGCAGACGACAGAAGGGGAGTATCTTTTTATTGTGCAAAACACCTTTTTTTGTTTCAATATTTTGTTATTGAGAGAAATTGCAGCAAAAATTACAGCAGTTATCACATACAAGGCATAAAATAGTGCACAAAAACACCAGAGCCTTGCAAATACTCAAGTATGTCTGTAAAAGCTGGGTCTCTATGTGAAATTATTTTTATATATTCTCTAAATTTGTATATACAATATACAACAGGACTGGTGACCCTAACCCCCCCCCCCCCCCCCCCCCATCCCCAGAACTGTCCTCAGGTGGCAGTGCTGGTGTAAAATGTACTATATTAAATACCTCTCAGTTCAAAATACAATTCACATACAAAAAAGCTATTTACTCTTACCAGCTTCCCTGGATACTCAGTTGAACAATCTAATGGGTGACACAGGACCAGAGGAAATAAGCAGCTGTTGTGTTGCTGGCTACAAACGATTTTTTTTTTTTATGTGCTGCTTTCCACTTTATTTGCCAGGTAGGAACATCAAGAAGGCACTGCTTTGACCTCTAGTCTTAGAATGAAAAAAAACAAACATATAAAACTGCTATAAGACTCCAAGCTTTATTCAAAATATAGTATGGCTACAGGATTCTAACTCATGTTTCGTCATACAAAACACTTCTTCAGAGTAAAAGCAGTTTTATTTTTTTCTGATGTATTCATTTTTGTAGTCTTCAGTAGGGTGAAAAAAACAGATTAAACTACTGTAACCCTTAATGCTTTTTTCCAAATAATAATAATAATGGACGCAGGATTCTCATGTTTCATCACACAAAACGCTTCATTTGAAAAAAAATGTAGTTTTAGTTTTTATCTGGTTTCTGAATTTTTGCAGTTTTCTTGACAATCCTACCTGAAAGTGTTTGCCAAAAGATAAATCCTTGCTGTTGTCTCAGCTATATACTTACATGCAGGAGCATCAAGAAAATGCTGGTTGCACCCTATATTATCCACTCCCATTACTCAGCAGATCCTACAGTAGGGTGAAAGAAAACAGATAAAACTGCTGTAATCCAGCTTTATTCCAAATACATAATGGACACAAGATAACTCATGTTTCATCATACAAAAAAAAATCATCAGAGAAAACATTTTTTTATGATGTGGTGTCAGGCCCAAGGCCTGATTATAGAATAACCATATGTATTATTATTGTATAATGTATAGTCCAAAGACCTGGGTGAGGGGTCACTCAGACTGTTTGTGTATTCCAGTTTTATGGGGGGTTCTGTTTGTGGTACTTCCTTCTTTGAAGTCAAAGGTCTTTGAAGCAGTAGGATGTGCAGTCTCTGCACCCACCATAAAACCAGAACTCAGATAAGAGACCTGAGAGAAATGCCCTCACCAGGTGGGGTCGGAGGGGAGGGGTGAAGCTTTTCCTTCCAAAGTTTAGCTAATAAAACCTAATGCTAAGGACATTCTAGGTCAGACACCTAAGGACAACCCAAAATCAGAAAGCTGGGTCATGCTGGACGTAAGACTTTAAGCAACAACTTGATACTCACTCACAAGGACTGCTACGCCATTATACTGTAAAGACTTTCTTTTTATTTGCTGAACTGATCTTTGCTGTACTCTTTTATGTATTTTTTTGTACTTGTATGTCATTTGTTTCTGTATATTACATCTATCACTGTGATACCTTTTTATCAGATTAAATGTTTAATTAATCAGCTCTGGCCTTTGATCTCTAAATACATGAGCTCACCTTTCTTAAGGAAGCCCTGGTGAAACAAGTTTATCAAAGGGTTAATTTGGTGACTTGCTGGGACTAGTAGTGCATACCCAGGGGTCTGGTGGCTTTAACCCTTGCACCATCACACTCTCTCTAGCGTCTTGGCTGGGCTGATAGAGTGCGATCGTGACATGTGGTCATTTTTGTCTTCTTGACAATCGTACCTGGCTGTGTTGTTCTCCACTTTATATGCTTACAGTCATGCAGGAACATCAAGAAAATATTAGTTTCTTCCTCTGTTCTCCTCACCCTTGCTTCAACAGATTCTCCAGTAGCATAAAAAAGATATAACTGCTGTAATCCACAAAGCTTTATTCCAAATATAAAATTGACTCATGTTTCGTCATACAAAATTGTTCGTCAAAGAAAACTGAGGCCCTTTTTTATGAAGGAATAGCGACAGGTAGCGACTGGTGAGCGGCCGGTAATGACAGGCCCGCCACAAGAACGCCGACTCCCCACCACAATCACACATTTATCAAGCCAATCCTGCTTAACGACTGAGATAGCGCCATATAGCGACTCATTCATCATTATTCCAGCCTCAGCCCACAGCGCCAGCGTCCGACCTTGAACAGCGACAGGTATGACTTCTCTCTACCTGGCGCACTCCAATGCATTTCAATGGAACAATCTTTAAATATTAATAATTAATTGTTATTAATGTTTATTTTTTTTTTTTAATGTGAAAAATTTTGGGACCACTTCTGCCATTTTAGATAATTTTTTTAAGGGAACAAAATTTAAAAAAAAATTGTACAGAATTGATATTACAGGTCTGAAATTAATGTATTCATATTACTAAATTACCGTATTTTTCGCCCTATAAGACGCACCTGCCCATAAGACGCACCTAGGATTTGGGGGAAGAAAATAAGAAAAAAAAATTTAAACCAAAAACGCACCATTACAGACAGTGTGGCATTCCCCTATCCAATTCCCATAGGCAGTGTGGGATGCCCCCATTCCATAGACAGTGTAGCATGCCCCCATCCCATTCCCTGTATATCCAGTGTGGCATCCCCCCCTCCCATTCCCCATATACCCATTGGCTGTGTGGCATCCCCCTCTCCCCACATTCCCATAGGCTGTGTGGCTTTCCCCCTCCCCCCATTAGTATAGGCTGTGTGGCATCCCTCTCTCCCCATTCCCATAGGCAGTGTGGCATCCCCATCCCCCCATTCCCATAGGCTGTGTGGCATACCCCTCCCCCCATTCCCAAAGGCTGTGTGGCATCCCCCTCCCCCCATAGGCAGTGTGGCATCCCCATCCCCCCATTCCCATAGGCTGTGTGGCATACCCCTCCCCCCATTCCCAAAGGCTGTGTGGCACCCCCCTCCTCCCATTCCCATAGGCTGTGTGGTATCCCCATCCCCCCATTCCCATAGGCTGTGTGGCATACCCCTCCCCCCATTCCCATAGGCTGTGTGGCATCCCCATCCCCCCATTCCCATAGGCTGTGTGGCATCCCCCTCTCCCCATTCCCATAGGCTGTGTGGCATCCCCATTCCCATAGGCTGTGTGGCATACCCCTCCCCCCATTCCCATAGGCTGTGTGGCATACCCCTCCCCCCATTCCCAAAGGCTGTGTGGCATCCCCATCCCCCCATTCCCATAGGCTGTGTGGCATCCCCCTCCCCCCATTCCCATAGGCTGTGTGGCATCCCCATCCCCCCATTCCCATAGGCTGTGTGGCATACCCCTCCCCCCATTCCCATAGGCTGTGTGGCATACCCCTCCCCCCATTCCCATAGGCTGTGTGGTATCCCCATCCCCCCATTCCCAAAGGCTGTGTGGCATACCCCTCCCCCCATTCCCAAAGGCTGTGTGGCATCCCCCTCTCCCCATTCCCATAGGCTGTGTGGCATCCCCCTCCCCCCATTCCCATAGGCTGTGTGGCATACCCCTCCCCCCATTCCCAAAGGCGGTGTGGCATCCCCATCCCCCCATTCCCATAGGCTGTGTGGCATCCCCCTCCCCCCATTCCCATAGGCTGTGTGGCATACCCCTCCCCCCATTCCCAAAGGCTGTGTGGCATCCCCATCCCCCCATTCCCAAAGGCTGTGTGGCATCCCCATCCCCCCATTCCCATAGGCTGTGTGGCATCCCCATCCCCCCATTCCCATAGGCTGTGTGGCATCCCCCTCTCCCCATTCCCATAGGCTGTGTGGCATCCCCATCCCCCCATTCCCATAGGCTGTGTGGCATCCCCATCCCCCCATTCCCATAGGCTGTGTGGCATCCCCATCCCCCCCATAGGCTGTGTGGCATCCCCCTCCCCCCATTCCCATAGGCAGTGTGGCCGCTCTCCCCCCATTCCCACCCCCCTCCCCCCATTAGTATAGGCAGGCGCCATAGTAAAAAAAAAAAAAAACTTAAACTCACCTGTCCGCTGACACCGCTGCGCTGAGCGGCCGGCTCCGTGAATGGGGTGGGCGTGGCCTGCGCCGCAGCGTCGACGCAGGCCACGCCCACCCCATTCACGAGCTGGCTCTGTCCCGGCCCCGCCGCTGCGATCGCTGTCTTTTCAGGCAGCGATGACAGCGGCGGGGCCAGAGACAGAGCCCCTGCCGCTCCTCCATCTGCTCCCCCACATGCGATCACGAAGGTCCGGGCAGCGGGTGGGCGTGGCCTGCGCCGGTGCAGGCCACGCCCACCCACTGCCGGGACCTACGTGCTCGCATGTGCTCTGAGCCCGGCAGCAGATGGAGGAGCGGCAGGGGCTCTGTCTCTGGCCCCGCCGCTGTCATCGCTGCCTGAAAAGACAGCGATCGCAGCGGCGGGGCCGGGACAGAGCCCCCGCCGCTCCTCTGGCCTCTCGCAGTGTGCCAGACAACGCGGGAGCGCCGGGGACGGGTGAGTTTTTTTTTTTTTAATTTTTTTTTTTATTGTTTTTTTTTTTTTTTTACATTCGCCCGATAAGGCGCACTGACATTTTTTCCCCACTTTTGGGGAAAAATAAGTGCGTCTTATAGGGCGAAAAATACGGTAATTAAAATCCTTTTTTTTTTTTGGTTTCCAAAAATATGGTGGTTTAGGGGTTAAAAAACGACTTTTAACACATCGCCTCCATCGCTCTAGGGTTTAAACATGCATTTCACAGCGCATGAATTTTTTGAGCGTGATTTTTTTATGAATATGGTGGAAGCCGGTCACTCTGACCAGTCGCTATCATGCGCACCCATACATTGCGGAACCTGTCAAATACTACTAACCTTGTATTGAACATTTAGCCACACCGACTGAGTCGCTGTCAACAACCGAACAACGGGCAAGCACAGCGACTACTAGCGGGCGCTGTGAAAATACCACTACAGTCGCTCAACTGTCGCTACATGTCGCTATTAATAAATCAGCCTCTTGAAGCCATATTTATGAAGAGCACCATTAAGCGTTTTATTTTGATTTTTATCTGGTCATTTTTGTAGTCTTCTGGACAATCCTACCTGGCAGTGGAACATTGGGAAAATACTGGTGCTACCCTCTGTTCTCCGCTCCAGTGCCTCAACAGCTCCTCCAGTAGGGTGAAAAAACAGATTACACTGCGTTAATCCTCAAAGCTTTATTGCAAAAATATCATTGACACAGGATTCAAACTCAGGTTTCATCATACAAAACACTTCATCAGAGAAAACTTAGAGCCTTATATATGAAAAGCACCGTTTAGTGTTATTTTGTGGCCAAACGGTTCCACTTTGGAGTGCTTGCATCTATCCATATATTTGTGCTGTTATTTTTACAGAATGGCACTGCAAGTCACAATGCCCGATGTTAAATAATCAGCTTGGATTGGCACACTAGGTATTGGCTGGCCTGTTTCAGCGCCTGTTGGACCTTATGCCGATTATAACAGCACCAGTGAGTGCCACTGTGTACTGCGTACTTTTAGGCGCTGCACTCTGTATTTATTAATTTTTGGAATGCTGAAAAGTTTGGCACTGTATGTAACAGGCACCAGTCAGCATTTCATCAATTACAGGATACCATTGCAACAGAGTACATATTAGTAATAAAAATGTGTTTTAAAAACGATTTTACAAGAAAATAACATTTGCCAATATCTAAGTCCTGTATTTCCATTATTGATAAGTTACCAAAGCATGTTCTGTACAAAGAATTGTGTATAACATTATAAGCATGAAACACTTCAGTACAGTTCTGGCCATTGTGGTCAATAGGATCTAAGCCTACAGTGCCACTATGAAACGGCGCAGCTTAAACCAGAGCGCCGGCCATTGCGAACAGTGATATATTAGACACAGGCTGGCAGACAAATCTGCTCTATTTTTCGTTTGTTAGTATTGTTGATGCAAAAATATTGGAGCTGAGTGCTATTGATGGGCACTGGCGCTTAAAGTGGACCAACACCCAGGATTTTGACTATCCTGGGTTTTAGTCCACTTCAGGGGGGCACCCCGATTAGGGGTGTCCCGCTGTGTAAAACCCCCCAGAACCCCGAAAAACGGACAAGCGGCGGACAAGACGGTGCGCCCGCCGCCGCCGCCTCCCGCACGTCGCTCTGACAGGGCGCGCGCCCGCGCCGGCCATTCACAAACGGGCGGCGCGGGCGCGCGCACGTCTAGAGGAGCGCGCGGGAGGCGTTTTGGGGGGGGTCCCTCACCGCGGGACATCCCGATCTCGGACGTCCCGCGGTGAGGGAGGTGATCGGCCCGGGAATCTTATACATCTGCTGTTACGGTATCCTCCATGCCTTTTACCAAATATATCATGGGCAGGCGAATCTGATGTGTGTTTCAACAGACAAAATGATTTCTTCAGAGAAAAGTAACTTATTTTTAGTTCTCTCAGATTTAGTAATTTTGGTAGTTGACAGTCATCCTAACTGGTAGTGTTTGCCAAAAATTATTGTGTTGTTCTCCACTTTATACATATACTGCCCTGTGGGAACATCAACAAAATTCCAATGTCATCCTGTTTTATCCGCTCCCGTGACTCAACAGATCCTCCAGCAGGGAGAAAAAATGATAAAACTGCAGTAATCCTTAAACCGGACCATCACCATCATTTACTGAAAAGCCCAAACCCTTATAAAATGATTCCCCAGCATCTAAAATTAATATATTTTAAGTTTTTAGTCACTTACTTATTATTCTTTCCCCCACTGGGCTGCAACTCTGTTCAGGACTTTAGGATACGGGCGCCGCCATCTTGACTCAGAAGCATCACACTTACTGAGGATAGGAGAGCGGGATAAAGTACAGGGGGTGGGGTTATAGCTGTGCTTTGGTCAGACAGAGCAGAACTGGGGTCAGGAAAAGGTTAGCAATCTCAGAATGCAGAGCAGCACAGTTAGAAGGCACTTCCTGTTTGCAGGCTGCCTGATGTCCCATAAGCCGCCATCTTGGATGTTTAAAGGCTCATAACATGCAGTAGATACAGGTAGGATGATTTTTAATGTGAGCAATCTGTATGTACAGGGTGTGGAAAACATATAAGCTATGCTCTTATTCAGGGTGAAGGTCCGCTTTAAAGCGGAACAAAAAAACAAGATTTTGACTATCCGGGTTTTGTTCCGTATCCCAGGAGCATCCTGAATTGGGAAGCCCTGCTCTGTGAATGCAGTATGTCCTGTAAAACTCACCTCTTCCTGGTCCAACGGCGCTTGCGTGGGCTATCGTCCACATGCTTATTTCATTCGACAAATGTCTATGATAGTCTATAATGGGAGCGCAATCGGCCACACACTTCTGTATGAACAGATTTCAACAGACAAAATGACTTCATCAGAGAAAAGGAATATAGTTTCCTCTGATGTAGTCATTTTTTGTCGTCTCCTTGATATTCCTACCTGGGTACCCAGGGAAAAGAGTAAGTGCAAACTGCTTTTTTGGGAGTGGATTGTGCAGTGGTGTTTAATATAATACATGTTACACACACCTCTGTAGATTATAAATCTTGTGCTTGTTTGTAATAAATGGGATGAGATTAAGATAGAGAAATGGAGCAGATGAGGACAGTCCCAAAGCAGAACAAAACCCACTGCGGCCCCAGGGACATCCTGGATTGGGATACCCTGCTGTGAACCCCCCCCGAGCGCTGCAGAACTCTCCTGCTTCCTGACGCCCTCAGCGTTGTGAACATCCAATTCAGAACGCCCCCAGGGTATGCGGCAAACCCGGTATAGTCACGTTTGTTGTGCATGGTGCACAATATAAAGGTTCTAATCCTTTACTTACCCTACCCAAACCTGTCTGGTTCTGCCCAGGGGCATTGACGGCCGGGAATGGGTAGCAGCTGCCATCATGAGAGCTGTTGAGGACAAGCGCTGCAAATCTGTGACTCCAATCAATTGTTGACCCTGCAGGCCTGAAGTAATGGCATAAAGTCTATAGGGCGATGAGCATAAATGCTCAGACGAAGAACAAATTAATTTAACTATCATTTTTTATTGTTTTTGCTAAATTTTGGGGACCAATATCCACACTTTTGTTGTTTGGACCTTAATTTTTTGAAAACCTTTTATAATTTTTTAGGAACACAAACAAAAAAAGGATTCAATCCTAAAAAGAACTTGCGTCTGACACTTTCATTGTGCATAAACATACAGGATGCTGTGGCACGTGTTTGCATGTGCATGAAATAAGCCTGTTACATGTTACTCACTGGAATTGGCAGTTTCCTTCACCTATTTACAGGAGAAAATCAACTCTTCAAATTGCCACCATAAATCAGGTGCCAGGGACAGTTTGGTGTGCAAAAAGGACACTAGCGAAAAATGTCAGCCACAAATGGGCACAATGGTGAACACTAGTGCACAAATTGACGCTAAAAGGAAGCGCATTCCATTTTGACAAACATGAATCAGGTGGAAGCCCGAGCACGACATGATGCTCCAAATAGTGTGCGCAAACTCACCGGCGCACCGACCATGAATCGACCCTTATGTGCTTTTTTTTTTTACCCTGAAGACAGGGCGCTTGTGTAATTGCCTGATATGTCTGGCATTGTGATGACTGAATTCTGAGCGCTGGCGGACATTGTTCCGCACCATAAATTTTAATTGGAGTTGATATTACAGCAGCTGATGGGCCCATTTATCTGAGGACGCTTCCACTTATCAGCGCTGCTGTGGCAGCTGCAGACCAGCTCCTGGAATCAATAAATACACTATGATCCTGATAACGACCCACAGGCCACCCTCCAGGAAGAATCCCAGCAAGGAAGAATCAAGCACTTGCTTGCCAACAGCGGTGGGAGGGGCAAAAATAGGCCCTGAATTTTAGCAGCCTAGGAGTAGGCTATAAAACCCCTGCTGAGCCCCGAGTACCCTTCGAGTTGAGGCAACAGCATTGCAGGGACAGGTCATGAATAGTTTTAGACGAACCCCTAGATGTTTGGCTGAACTTTGAACAAAAGTTTGGTTCAGCCACCTGACCTTGAGCCAAACCTGAACCCGGTCCCCATTGAAAAATGGTCCCGCTGTCAGTTTGGCTATGGCTGGGACTCCAGAAAGATGGGCGCAGCTCCCATGAGTAAGGACACTGGCAGCAGCTAGCAGCACTTCTATTTCCAGCTGCCAGTGTCCTCACTCATTGGAGCAGCAGCCATCTTTATGAAGCCCCGACCATAGCCAAATTGACATCGGGACTGCGGATAAGTGTCCAGCTGCTCCCTGCTGCGCCATCTGCATTAAGTTAAGCTGGTTGATGAGCTTTTGCGGGTTCGGGCCGAACTCAAACATGGACTTCTGAAGTCCATGGTCGGGTTTGGGAACTCGAACTTTGCGGTTCGGGTTCATGAACAGAGGTTGATATGGCCAACTTGATGTTACTGAAGCTTTAGGATTGTTGGGGTAGATACTGAGGCAGGTATGTTTCTTGGCTAGGAAGGGATAAAGCGGGGCCAGGCACAGGGGGAGCAGTGATTGGTGAGGAGTGTAATAATCAGCAGCCTAACTGGCCCCCCTCCCCAAAGCAGTATGGCCCATCGAGAAGTCTCTCAGATCTAACTCAGCCTGTTAGGGAGAGACCCATGTTAGACAGTATAGGAGGATTAAAGCGGTCCAAAACCCATGAACTTGTGAAATACTTTTGGCTAAAGCCCCTGCTGAAGTGTAGAACTAGAAATGGATATATTTTTATAGTATACAGTACGTCCTGCTCCAGATAAGATTCTTTACGTCTGGGTATTACTCCGCCAGATGGCGCTGGACTGCAGAGACCGCAAAATTGGCTCCTCCCGGCCCCTCAAATACCTGGGACCTCCCACAAATCCCCAGATTTTCTCTGCAGTCTGGACTGTGAAGGACAAGAAGATGGCTCTCTCTTCTCAAAGGTGAGTGGGGCTATTAGCCTGCGGCCCTGTAGGACTATTCCCACCCGTTCCATTGTTATTGTGCCTCCCAGCTTTGGCTGCGCTGGTGCGGGTGATGGTAGGCAGCACCGCTGTCAGGTGCTTAGGAGCGCTGCTCCACCGCAATCCCCCACCAAAGGGTAGGCGGTATAGGCATATGGTGAGCCTTATGGGATGCCCCTTCCGCGCTATTGCCCCTTGCCCCTGTCTATCGGTGGGCCCTACATTAGGTGGCGGCTGCCCCCCCTCACTCTCCCTTGTAGTTCTCGGGGAGGGGGTGAGTGTGTGCCTTGTACATTCACTTGTATGGTGTGCTTGGTTGCCTTTAGTTCTGCCACCACACAGACTTTGATTGCACTGGTTGCTTGCTTGAATATGCCTCCGCCGCCGCGCACGCTCCTACGGCGTTCCGCGGTTGGCGGCGACATTACCTCAGGCGCTGCTGTGCCATCATTGGTCACGTGTGCGGCTTTGTGCTCTTCGGGGGGCGGGGCCTGCGGATGGCGCGTTCCGCATCACTGTCTCCGCGGCCCGCCCCTCGAGGTATACTCGGCGCCATTTTTTCTTGCTTCTTCGTGCTGCGTGGCTGGCACGTACCTACCGCGGGCTGTTGTTTTTACATTTCAATATCATGTATACATGTCGCTTACTGGGTTTTTTGCTTATGTCTTACAGGCGGATCAAACTCAATTGGTTTCTCCCCCGGCCCTACCACCTCTATTTAGTTATTAACTTATTGAGGCCTAGTGTGTTAATTCCTCCCACTTCCCTAGCGGGCTAATGGGGCATCCCGGGTTGCTTTTATAGCGTGAATCCCTGTCGGCCTATTGTGCTGCTATAATCACCATATGGAGGCGTCTCAGGATAATGTGCTCGGGGTTCCTTCGGGACAAGCCCAGCTGTGTGTAGCGTGTGGGGTGTCCCCTACAAGTGTTGACAATGTGCGGGTTTGTGTACCTTGTGCCCAGCAGGTGCTTGCGCTGCAGCCTGGTTTACCAGCAGCTGGGACTGTGCCACATATGGCTTTGCCTACTCCCTTACGCTTAAATTTGACTTCCAGTGAGCTGCATACCAGTGGGGAGTCTCAGCCTGATGTGTCTACTAGACTGGCTAGTGTTGAAAAGTTGCTTGCTAATACTATGGCGCATAAGGCGTCTGCTAAGAAGCGGCATTTGGTGCCTGATGTCACTCTTTTCCCTATGGAGGCTGAAGAGTTCTTTGATCGGTCTGGTTATACTCCCCTGGAAGAAGGGGAATTGTTCTCTGACTCAGAGTCATCTGATGAGCGGCCCAAGGGCTATGATGATTCTGGCTCTGATCCCTGGGCCCCAGATGACACTGATAGGCTTTTGGCTCAGATTTTTGAAGTGCTTTCTATCTCTCCCCCGGTCGCAGCTCCTAAGCAGCAGGGGGAATTGTTTCATATTGCTAAGCCACGTTTAGAGTTCCCTGAACAATCTCATTTTAATAATCTCGTGCTCAAGGAATGGGAGCATCCTAGCAGGCTCCCCGGAGTCCCTAAGAGTTGGGATAAGAGATATCCCTTTCCTGCTGATGAAGTAAAGCGTTGGTCATTCCCTCCAGGAATGGATGCCCCAATTCTGGGTTTGTCTAACACCTCTGTCATGCATTCCCCTGACTCTACTACTCTGAAGGATAGTGAGGACTGGCGTATTGATCAGCTGGCGTCCCATGCCTTTGCCTGTGTGGGGACGGCGCTGCGCCTGGTTTGTGCCTCTGCCATTACAGCGGTGGCTATTAGGACCCTGCTTAAAAGTGCCCTAGATGGAGCTCCTGATGATGTGTCTAGTGAAGAGTATAATGCACTCTCGCGCTGTGAGGTATTTGTTACTTATGTCCTCTCTGCCTTGGATGATACCATTAGGATGTGTGGCAGAGCCTCTTCCTTGGTGGTGGCTATACGCCGCTTGGTTTGGCTGCGCCAGTGGGCAGCTGACAACGCTGCCAAGAAGGCTCTCACTGGTTTTCCCTTCAAAGGTCTACGCCTGTTTGGGGACCGCCTGGACCTGTTTGCTAAGAGAGGCAGGTTACCCCAGCGCAGGAGGCAGTCTCGGCCCTTTCGGGGCCCGGGCTCCTTTTCTTCCCCCTACCGTGGATCCAGACCGGGGAGGGGGGTCTCCTTTACTGGGGGTGTCCTTTACGAGGAGATTTCTGGGGTAGGGGCATGCCCTGAGGACGTGGATGCCCTGGCTCATCCTGGGGCTCCAAGCCTAAGCCTTCCCCCAAGCCCTCTCAGGCATGAAGGGGCGCCCTCACCCATCCGGGTGGGGGGGGCGGCTTCAGCGCTTTGCTCACGTCTGGAGGCTTCATGTCTCAGACCGGTGGATTCAGGAGGTAGTGTCCTCCGGTTACAAGATAGAGTTTGCTGCCTGACCGCCCCCAAGATTCATCAGATCCCGGATGTCTCAGGACCCCATGTCAGCTCAGGCTCTGATTCTGGCGGTGCAAAGCCTTCTGGAGCTGGGGGTCATCTGTCAGGTCCCCTTGCGAGAAAGGGGCAAGGGGTTTTTATTCCAACCTTTTCACCGTGCCCAAAAGAGATGGGTCAGTCAGGCCAATCCTGGACTTGAAGATCCTCAACAAATTTGTCAGATGCAGGTGCTTTCGCATGGAAACTCTGCGCTCTGCTATCAGTTCCCTGCGTCCAGGGGACTTCATGACCTCTGTGGACATCAAGGATACTTACCTTCATATTCCTGTCTTTCCAGGTCATCGAAGATTCCTCAGATTCGCTCTGGAGGATCAGCACTACCAATTTGTGGCATTGCCCTTCGGTCTCACTTCAGCTCCCAGAGTGTTCACCAAGGTGCTGGCAGGAGTGATGGCTCTGCTCAGGTCTCGCGTTCTGCCCTATTTGGACGACATTCTCATCACTTCTCAGTCCCTCCACCAGGTAGAGCTGGATACTCAGCAAGTAGTGTCCACACTGGAGTCATTTGGCTGGGTGATCAACCATCCCAAGTCTTCCCTGTCTACCTCCTTGGTGGCGCCATTCCTGGGAACAAATCTGGATACGGTTCAGGCAAGGATTTTTCTCCTCAGCAGAAGGTGGACAGTCTGCTAGCGCAGGTTCAGATCCTTCTATCTTGCCCTCATCCCTCCATCAGGCAGGGAATGCAGCTGGTGGGCCTGATGGTGTCGTGCTTCGAGGCGGTTCCTTATGCCCAGTTTCACATGAGGCTTCTGCAACTCCACCTCTTGTCAGTATGGGACAAGGATCCTGCGTCCCTGGATCAGATTTTGGTTCTGTCCCCCCTAGCCAGGCGGTCCCTCTCTTGGTGGCTGGATTCCAGGAACCTGTTGGCGGGCAGATCCTTTCTGGCCCCCTGCTGGGAGACGGTCACCACGAATGCCAGTCTGTCAGGTTGGGGGGGCTTCTGGAAGTCCCTACAGTTCCAAGGACGGTGGGGCCCTCAGGAGGCCCACACACCTATCAACATCCTGGAATTGAGGGCGATCAGGTTGGTTCTGGCTCACTTGACCCAACACCTTCGGGGCCGGCCTGTTCAGGTACGCTCGGACAACCAGACGGCGGTTGCCTACATCAATCATTAGGGAGGGACCCAGAGCAAGGGAGCCCTCAAGGAAGTGTCTCTGATCCTGTCCTGGGCGGAGGACAATGTTCCCTGCATCTCAGCTGTGTACATTCCGGGGGTGGAGAATATGCAGGCAGACTCTCTGAGCAGGGGTACCTCTCGCAGGGGGGAATGGTCCCTCTGCGACAGGGTGTTTCACTCTCCCCACATCTGGGTCAGCCAGATGTGGATCTGTTTGTGTCTCGTCACAATCACAAGCTCCCAGCCTTTGTCTCCCTGTCCCAGGATCCTCTGGCCTCGGCAATAGATGCTCTAGCAATGTCATGGCGGGATTTTCAGCTTCTGTATGTCTTTCCCCCATTCCCCCTGTTGGGCAGGGTTCTGCGCAAGATAGCTCAGGAAGGGGTGCCAGCAATTCTGGTGGCTCCCAGGTGGCCAAGAAGAGTGTGGTTCGCAGACATAGTGCAGCTGGCAGTAGATCAGTACGCTCTGCCCAGGGTTCCAGACCTGCTCAGTCAAGGACATTTGCGCCATCCCAATTTACAAACACTGGCTTTGACGGCCTGGCTGCTGAAACCTCCATCTTGATGGAAAAGGGGCTGTCTGCCTCTGTTGTTAAAGTGGACCAACACCCAGGGGGGATCGGCCCGGGAATCTATAAGATTCCCGGACCGATCAGATCCTTCCCCGTGGGGCATCCGAAATCGGGATGTCCCGCGGGGAGGAACCCCCCAGGAGGCCCACAATCCTTACCGGCGATCCAACGGCGCATGCGCGAGACGCAGCCGCGTCTCTCGCTTCCCTCTAGCAGGGCGCGCTCCCGCGCCGGGCGTTTTGTGAATGGCTGGCGCAGGCGCGCTCCCTGTTAGAGGGAAGCGAGAGACGCAGCCAATGACAGCGCTCTGGTATGCGCGTCCAAGCGGCTTTGGACGCGCCTACCAGAGCGGCTCTGAGCGCTGTCATTGGCCGGACGAGGTCACGTGGGAGCGGGGAGAGGTGAGTTTTTGCGGCGATCGGGGGGGTTTCACCCCGATCGGGGTGCCCCACCTAAGTGGACCAACACCCAGGATAGTCAAAATCCTGGGTGTTGGTCCACTTTAACACCATGATTAGGGCTAGGAAGAAGTCTTCTTCTTCCATTTACTATAGGGTTTGGCATGCCTACATTGACTGGTGTGAGTCTAGGTCTTATCCCTGTCGTGTGTTCTCTATTTCCAGGATTCTGGAGTTCCTCCAACATGGTTTGGATCTGGGGCTTCAACTCAGTACTCTGGGTCATGTCTCTGCCCTGGCTATTTTCTTCCAAAGATCTTTTGCTCAGCATTCTCTGATCAGGACCTTTTTCAGGGGGTTACTCACGTGCGTCCTCCACGTAAGCCTATCTTGCCTGTCTGGGATTTGAACTTGGTCTTTTCTGCCTTGCAGGGTGCTCCCTTTGAACCTGTGCAGGAGGCTGCTTTGGTCATTCTTACTCTCAAGGTTGTCTTTTTGGTGGCTATCACTTCTGTTAGGCGTGTTTCTGAGTTGGCGGCGCTTTCCATCCAGCCCCCTACTTTGAGAGACACCAGGACAAGGTGGTGTTTCACTTCACGCCAGATTTTCTGCCTAAGGTTGTGTCTGCCTTTCATCTAAATCAGGACATTGTTCTACCTTCCTTGTGCCCTAATCCTAGTAACACTAAGAGGCCGATTCATTAATAGCGCCAGGTAGCGCCAGATGAGCGACTGTAGCGTGATTTTTTCAGCGCCAGCCAGTATTCACTGTGCTTGGCCGGCGTTAACTTGTTGACAGCGACTCAGTCGGTGTGCGGTAATGTTGAATACGGGCTTAGGGGTCGCTGTTTCACAGGTTCAGCGTTGTATGTGAGCGCCTGACAACGAATGGCCAGAGCGAACGGCTAGCTTCATATTCATTAACAAATCACGCTCCGAATTTGCTGTCGCTGTCCATTCCTTGTTTAAACCCCAGAGCGCTGGCGGCGATGGGTGTTAACTAGTTTTTAACCCCTAAACAACCATATTTTTGGATTGTAACATTATACATGTTTTTAGAATCATTTTGTAATATGAATACATTAATATCAGACCTGTTAGATCAATTCTGCACCAATTTTTTTGTATATTTTTTTTTTACTTAAAAATAAATCCGAACATTGCAGAAGTGGTCTCCGAATTTTTGACATTAAAAAAAAAAATTAATACCAATTAATTATGATTAATTATAGATTGCTCCATTGAAATGCATTGGACATCGCCAGGGAGCGACAGCTCATACCTGGCGCTGTGAAGGAATTTGCAGCGGCGCTGTTCGGTCCAGGCGGCTTCATGATGAATGCCGCGCTAGCCGTCGCTCTCGCCGGCGCTAGCCTCATTTTGCTTGATAAATGCGTCAGTGTGACCGCCGCCGGGCGTACTTGAGTCGGTAGCCGCCGATAGCTGTCGGTACCTGGCGCTCGTCAGACACTACCTGGCGCTAGCCCGTGATAAATAAGGCCCAAAGGAGAGGGTTTTGCATTCCTTGGATGTGGTCAGGAATCTGAAGAACTATCTGGTGGCTACTGCACCTTTCAGGAGAACTGATGCTCTTTTTGTGGTCCCTTCTGGTCCTAGGAAGGGTTTGGCTCCTGCTAAATCTACTATCAGCAAATGGATCTGTCAGGCTGTGATTCAGGCCTACACTGCTAAGGAGAAGAATCCTCCTTTCCGCCTTACTGCTTATTCCACTCGTGCTATTGGTGCCTCTTGGGCTTTTCAGCACCAGGCTTCTGTTGAACAAGTTTGCAAGGCAGCTACTTGGTCTTCTGTTCATACTTTTTCCAAGTTTTACAAGGTTGATGTTAGGGCCTCAGCTGATGCTGCTTTTGGCCGCAAGGTTCTGCAGGCGGCAGTGGTCTGACCTGTCTGCTGTTACCTTTGGGGATCCCACCCTACTTTATGGACACTGCTATTGGATGTCCCAGACATAAAGAATCTTATCTGGAGCAGGACGTACTGTATACTAAGAATAATACAATTCTGTGATTACTCACCTGTAGAATTGTTATTATGAGTATACAGTACGCCCTGCTCCACCCCACCCTTGTTTTCATTATCCTTGGATCCCCTGTATGGTGATTCTTATCATTGTTTGATAGTTACTGGTTGGTTATGTTATCATTCTCCTGGCTTCTTGTTAACTGCTTTTCAATACTGGGGATTTGTGGGAGGTCCCGGGTATTTGAGGGGCCGGGAGGAGGCAATTTCGCGGTCTCTGCAGTCCAGCGCCATCTGGCGGAGTAATACTCAGACGTAAAAAATCTTATCTGGAGCAGGACGTACTGTATACTCATAATAACAATTCTACAGGTGAGCAATCACAGAATTGTATTTTTTCCTTTTCAAATCATTCTGGAACACTGTTTTTTGCTGTCCCTCTTTGTGTGATGGCAGGGGATCAGTCATTGTATAGGTGTGGCAATTATATCATTGTCACACGCAACAATGGCAACGAATGCAGAAGGTCGGAGCTTTACAGCTAAAACAAGGGCCATTATATGGGATAAGAGTGAAGTAGGGGCATTGAAAATTGGCAAAAGGTACTCTTAATGGGGGAAGCAATTAAGTGGATGCTAGTTAAAAATGTGGGTTTTGGTCCGCTTTAAAGGGATCGATAAGTCTTCTATTAAAGGTAGAAGGCAGAAAAAGCTTTCCTAAAATGGAAAGTTTTTGCATGGGGCATACAATCAAGGATAATGGAATTTCTCCCAGAATCACATGCAGTACATGGGCCCATGCAAATGATCTCTTTACACCTCTTAAAACTATATCCAAGATGTTCAGATCCGCCAGGTTTTGTAATGCCTTAATTTATCATATAGGCAGTGGCGGACTAGGGCCAAAAGTCAACCCAGGATTTTCACAGCTCCTGGCCTGTTGATGACCAGCCAGTGGCATCTCTGCTGCTTCCTAGCCAGTCAACCAGTGTGCTCCAGGACTGAGGCTAGATCATTAGGGGAGTACACGGGCTGGGGTTGCTTGGGTGAGGGGGGAAGGAGATGGGGAAGCAGGGATTGGATGGGAGTGTTAGTAAAGGTAGCAGCCCAGACTGCCCCAAAGCAGTGTGGCCCACATTTGCTTGGGTCTCCCTATGGCCAGTCCGTCCCTGCATATAGGATAATATGTCACCATTCACTACCGACCTCTACCCTGTGAAGGGTAAAACCTCCTTGCCACCACCAGAGGGCACCATTCAGCGTAATATCCTCTTCCCTTCCCAGTGTTCCATATAACAGGGACCTAAAGTCAAAGCAGCAGCCAGGGAGGTCAGTTGGGTATTTTTTGCTATAGTTGTTAATAGAAAGGCAGATGGCGTGTTCAGTTCCGGAGGGCAGTCGTCAATAGATATCAGTCATTTACATGTAAGTTATATGTGTATAGGAAGTACAATTTAGCAAGCTGATGGGTACCACCCAAAAATTCCCAAAACTGTAGGGGATGTAGCCATTCCCACCCCCCCAAAGGCAAAAGGTTCTGATTGGATGAGAGCCCACGCATGCGCAGTTGGAGCGGGGGAAGACCGGCGCCTTGGTGGATTTCACACAGCGGAGCATTCCGATTTGCAAGGGTTTTGTTCCGTTTTAAAGTGGACCGATCACCAGGATCCTGGTGACAGGTTCTCATCCCTGGGGCCTCCTGATTTTGGATGCCCCGCTGTGTGAAACCTCTCAGATGGCCCACACAACTCACCTTCCAAGGTGCCTGTGTGGTTCTCGTTCCAAGGGACAAATAGCTTTTGCTCTGCTCAAGGACTTCCATTTTGTATAATTCTAAACACCATTTGATGAAATGTTTTGGGCACGTAGTACCCGCAGAGTTTGCCACGAGTTAAGTTTCTATTTCTTAGAAACAATGGAATTTTTGTAAGTTTCTCTTGTGTTATATGGCATACGCTGTAACTTTCCTGAGATGTTACAAGAAAGTTCTTCGTGCTGTGCTTAAATACGAGCTGAGAACAATAAACAAGGGATCACTATGAGAAACTGTATCTTCTGTGCATGTCATAGTTTCTTAAAGTGGACCAACACCCAGGGGGGATCGGCCCGGGAATCTATAAGATTCCCGGACCGATCAGATCCCTCCCCGCGGGGCATCCGAAATCGGGATGTCCCGCGGAGAGGAACCCCCCAGCAGGTCCACAAACCTTACTTCAGCCCCGTTCCATCGGCGCATGCGCGAGCCGCGTCTCCCTCTAGCAGGGCGACAGGGGACATTCACAAACGGCCGGCGCGGGTGCGCTCCCTGTTAGAGGGAAGCGCAAGACGCGGCCTCCAGCGCTCAGAGCCGCTGAGCTGCTATGCGTGTCCAAGCGGCCTTGGACGCGCATACCACAGCTGCTCTGAGCGCTGTGATTGGCTGGAGCGGTCACGTGGGAGCGTGGTGAGGTGAGTGTTTCTGGGGGGTTTCAGACAGCGGGGCACCCCCGATCGGGGTGCCCCACCGAAGTGGACCAAAACCCAGGATAGTCAAAATCCTGGGTGTTGGTCCACTTTAAGGGTGGTCTTCAGTGCGCTGCAGGGTTCAAAGGGCACTCTATGCAGGAGGACTAAGACCCTATGAGCCTACACCCTAACAGAAACTGGGGGCTTGTCTGGGATCGGTTATACATGTCCGGTAAGTAGATTTTCTGCATTTATTTACTGTGAACTCTTTATAGTGAATGATCCAGTAATAGAGTGTGTAGCCCCCAATCTTTTAGATTCCAGGCCGGCTGCTGGTGGGTTTTGTTCCTCTTTACAGGGGGGGTTCTTCTACCTTTCTTCTATTTCAAATGCATTAGCTGGCTAATGGCGATCTACAGAAAATGTGCTGGTGTTAAAAAAATTAATTGGCAGGATTCAGGTCAAATTGACTTTGACCTGAATTTGAAGTGCCACCCTATTGTTCTGTAATAATATAAGTAATGGCCAGCCGAGCTGGCTCCAGTTTTGTGAAATATACAGTAAATATATCTAATTAGTCACCTTATCAGTGTTACTGTGTCACACCTGCAGTTAGGTGACATGACTCATGCGTGGCAAGTGTCACTCTGCGCTTATAACATTACTTCATCACTTTTTAAAGTGGACTACTCACCTTGTTGGCAAGCCCTGGTTTCTAAAAGATTCCATGGCAGGATAATTACCTACCATTGTGACATCTCGATTTAAAATACCCAACTTAGTGAAATTCACCTTTCCAGCAGTTTCATGGCGCATTTGCAGGCTTTGCCTGCATCTTCGGTATCTTGTGGCTGAGACATGCTCAGCCATTCAGAAAGGATCGGGGACAAGAGTGCGCAGCAGGCTGCTAAGAGACCAGGGATCCGTCCGCTTCCCTTTCTCTTGTTTGTTGTTTCCAAGCAGCTGCATGGCATGCATTAATACGCATACCATATTGGACGAGCGCCCGTGCATGCGCCGTGGGACTGCTAGAAAGTTAGTTTACTGGGCGCGGTTGGGGCTTTATAGAACAGGGCATCCCGAATTGGGATGCCCCAGGAAAGAGGACCAATCACCAGGGTAGTGAAAATCCACTTTAATGTGGATGTCCAGTCTATGGGTTATCCTCTCAACTGCCAAAGAGGTAGGATGCAGGGGGTTAAATAAAAACTCCTTACCTTGCCTGAAATCCAGCATTGTCTTTGGTGCTCAGGTGATGCCATCTCATGTTCTGTGTGCATGGCCGTCTTCCCCATTCAAGTGAAATGACGGGCATGCGCACACAGATTAGGGGATGCCACTCCGTGCAGCCTCACTGAGATGGCTGCATCCACGGCCAGAATGGCGAGGGGCATGGCGCTGGTCTACGGGCATGGGAAGCTTTTATTTTAGGAAACCCAGAGACTGGAAGAAAGCTTTGATCTGATAATGTGACTAATGGTGGCCACAGACTGGTGGTGAGGGTCATACGTGCAATTAACATGAATGCTTGTATGAGCTGGGTGTATATGCGTATGCACTAAGCAGTTTCCTGGGCACCCGAGGCCAGATAATTGGTGTAATGGAGCACTTTCTTTGGGCCTCTGCAGCTCTAGGGGCCCATGTCTCCCAGCACCATTATCAGCGGGGGAGCTTAGCCTGGTCTGGATTATAGGGAGGGCATCTGGGGTACTTGCAATCACGTGGGCTGCACATGCAGTAATTATTCTTGATTCTGGGCTTCTTCTTTATGTGAATAGCAGGCATCCCAAACAGGGATGCCCCAGGAGTTCAGGGGTAAACAAACTTCCTGTCATACCCAACCCATATGGACATTTATGAATAGTGTGTTCATCGTAAAGCGGACATCAAGTCTAAAATGAGTGGGGGACTATGTACCCCCCTGAAGAATTGCAATATGCGATATCCCACCGGTTAAAAAGAGGAATAGGGCACCCTAGATTGGGTAAAATACTTACCCCTGAAGCAGCCGCACCTAGTCCTCTCTCCCAAGTTCTCCTCTTCGCTGCCGACAAATTGCATTGGCAGGTGAGCATGTGC
Organism: Gastrophryne carolinensis; assembly: GCA_027917425.1. Classification (NCBI taxonomy): domain Eukaryota; kingdom Metazoa; phylum Chordata; class Amphibia; order Anura; family Microhylidae; genus Gastrophryne; species Gastrophryne carolinensis. The sequence continues at coordinate 48,664,050 of CM051243.1, forward strand.
ACATGCTGGCCCGGTGGACACAGGTAGCCACGTGGTAAGTTATTTTGCCCCATTATGGGCATCCTATCCTCTTTTACAGCAGACCATCAGTCAAAAATGTATAGAGATGCCTTCACCACTGCAGCATGGTGGGGGAGGGGGGTCTGATTATGGATAACTGAAACCGTGGAGAATTGACACCCAATGCTACTGTCCCTGGCTGGCAGCTGCTGCTTTGCCACCCGCCTGCCTGCTGGTGGACACTTGGGTTTGCCGGACAGGCTTCCACCTGATGTAATGTGTGGTAGAAAAGGCAGAAACAGGTGAGCACCTCTGCCCAGACATGTTAGTGGCAGTGTGGCAGGGTAGCCCAAATCAGAACAGCCACAGGGGTAGGGGTAAAGCGGACCTATTCCATTTTAAAGCGGATCAAAACCCTCCCTGGGCTGGCCCTGGAATCTAAAAGATACCGGCCTGCCAGTAAACACTCACCTTTCCTCACTCCAGCGGTGCATGTGCAGGCTCTCATCCAATGAGACTATGTCATTCGGCAAACGGCTCTTATTGTTGTCAATGGGGAGTGCGCGCTGCCATATTCTCTGTATCCCTAGCGGCTTGCGCTTGCCCAGCCATTCAGATAGGCTGGGGTGGGAAGGCGCATGCCGGAGGGGATGCAGCAGTGCGTGCTCCCCGTTGAAATCAATTAGAGACATTTGCCGAATTCACGGCAGATTCATAATCACGGCAGATGGCTCTCATTGCAATTCTTCAGGGAACGAGGAAGAGGTGAGTGAATAGCTTTCTGTGGGGTTTCACACAGCGGGGCATCCCAATTCTAGATGCACCGGAGGAACGGAACAAAACCCGAGGTTAAATTCTTGGGTTTCATTTCGCTATAAAGTAGCCCTGCACCCCAAAAGTAAACCCAGAGCATCTAACCACTTTGGCTGTTTCTCTGAAAAGGGAGACAGAAAGCTGCAGCACACACTGCTCCTATTATTGTTTCCCACCCTTCATATAACTCAGGTTCATGATCAGTGAGAGTAGGTGGATCAGGGGCCATGTGGACATGAACCTTGTCTGACACAAAGGTCAGTCCTCCTTTAACTAAATCAGGTCTCCACCCCAAGAGGGAAGTCTGTTACTGTGGAAAACACTAATCCCCCCAACAACGAGGTATTACTCACCTCATCCTCACAGGCCTTTCTCTGACAGAGGGACAGGAAGACACAGCACACCCAGTAATGGCCAGCCGCTGCTTAAAGCAGAACAAAACCCAAATCGGGATGCCCCCTGTGTGAAATCCCCCAGAACAACTCACTTTTCCCTGCCTAAAAGCGCATGAACAGGCTCGCGTTCAATCTTCAATGGGCAGAACAAGCGGCTGCAGCCCCAGAGGCGCACGCACTCCCATTGGAATATGCACCTAGCGCGAGGATGTAGGGGATGCACCCACTCTCAGCCTTTTGAGTGTTTAGCCTCTGCTTGTCGTTTGGTCCCTGATGAAGGGATGCCCGCACACCCGAAACAGTGGACACATTTATCGATGGATTCTTTTCAATAATGTAGCTTTTGGAGTACATATTATAAGTAGAGATGAGCGAGTAGTGAAATATTCGAAATTTCGAATTTCGATTCGAATAGACCGCGTTACTCGACTACTCGACCGAATATCGAATCCCATTATAGTCTATGGGAAAAAAATGCTCGACACTTGGAAATCTCAATTCGACCACTTGGAGGTCACCAAGTCCACCCTGAAACATCAGAAAATGATGCCAACACTGCTGGAATGCAACTGGGACAGCAGGGGAAGCATGTCTGGGTGCATATAACGGTCCCAAGTCGCACTATTACGCCACTATCACAGCCTCTCAACAATACACTCCAAACACAATATTACTTCTACGTAAAGTGAGACAAGACAAGGAAACCTTCTTTCCTCTACATTGCCATGGACCCCAAGCCAAACTGTACAAAAAAGAAGAACAAAATTCTGCACCCCTTAAAATCACGTTGCCTAATGACAACCACAGATGGCATAGGCAAGGGGGAAAATAAATAGACCCCACCCCTAATTGTCATTGTGTGTGTGTGTGTGTGTGTGTGTGTGTGTGTGTGTGTGTGTGTGTGTGTGTGAGATGTGGTCAGACATGTCCTCTTGTGTCATTGTGTCACCCCAGCAGTAAGGGAAGCTTAAAGGAGGAGGTTTGTTACAGTGTGTTACCCCAGCAGTAGGGGAAGCTTACAGGAGGAGGTTTGTTACAGTGTGTCACCCCAGCAGTCAGGGAAGCTTACAGGAGGAGGTTTGTTACAGTGTGTTACCCCAGCAGTAAGGGAAGCTTACAGGAGGAGGTTTGTTACAGTGTGTCACCCCTGCAGTCAGGGAAGCTTACAGGAGGAGGTTTGTTACAGTGTGTCACCCCAGCAGTAGGGGAAGCTTACAGGAGGAGGTTTGTTACAGTGTGGCACCCCTGCAGTCAGGGAAGCTTACAGGAGGAGGTTTGTTACAGTGTGTCACCCCAGCAGTAAGGGAAGCTTACAGGAGGAGGTTTGTTACAGTGTGGCACCCCTGCAGTCAGGGAAGCTTACAGGAGGAGGTTTATTACAGTGTGTCACCCCAGCAGTCAGGGAAGCTTACAGGAGGAGGTTTGTTACAGTGTGTTACCCCAGCAGTAGGGGAAGCTTACAGGAGGAGGTTTGTTACAGTGTGGCACCCCAGCAGTAAGGGAAGCTTACAGGGGGAGGTTTGTTACAGTGTGTCACCCCTGCAGTCAGGGAAGCTTACAGGAGGAGGTTTGTTACAGTGTGTCACCCCAGCAGTAGGGGAAGCTTACAGGAGGAGGTTTGTTACAGTGTGGCACCCCTGCAGTCAGGGAAGCTTACAGGAGGAGGTTTGTTACAGTGTGTCACCCCAGCAGTAAGGGAAGCTTACAGGAGGAGGTTTGTTACAGTGTGTCACCCCAGCAGTCAGGGAAGCTTACAGGAGGAGGTTTGTTACAGTGTGGCACCCCAGCAGTCAGGGAAGCTTACAGGAGGAGGTTTGTTACAGTGTGGCACCCCAGCAGTCAGGGAAGCTTACAGGAGGAGGTTTGTTACAGTGTGTTACCCCAGCAGTAGGGGAAGCTTACAGGAGGAGGTTTGTTACAGTGTGGCACCCCAGCAGTAAGGGAAGCTTACAGGAGGAGGTTTGTTACAGTGTGTCACCCCTGCAGTCAGGGAAGCTTACAGGAGGAGGTTTGTTACAGTGTGTCACCCCAGCAGTAGGGGAAGCTTACAGGAGGAGGTTTGTTACAGTGTGGCACCCCTGCAGTCAGGGAAGCTTACAGGAGGAGGTTTGTTACAGTGTGTCACCCCAGCAGTAAGGGAAGCTTACAGGAGGAGGTTTGTTACAGTGTGTCACCCCAGCAGTAGGGGAGGCCCAAGAGCTGAGACCTTTTAAAAATTGTGTGGAGGCCCAAGAGCTGAGACCTTTTAAAAATTGTGTGGAGGCCCAAGAGCTGAGACCTTTTAAAAATTGTGTGGAGGCCCAAGAGCTGAGACCTTTTAAAAATTGTGTGGAGGCCCAAGAGCTGAGACCTTTTAAAAATTGTGTGGAGGCCCAAGAGCTGAGACCTCTCAAACATTGTGTGGAGTCCCAAGAGCTGAGACCTCTTAAAAATTGTGTGGAGTCCCACGAGCTGAGACCTCTTAAAAATTGATTGTATTAAGCCCAAGAGGTGAGCCATAATTTTTTTTTATTAATACAGCAATTCTACGGCGGTTAAGGAGGAGGAGGAGGAGGAGGAGGAGGAGGAGGAGGAGGAGGAAATGGCACTTCATACAGATGGCACTTCACTCTTGGCTGCTTTCCACTGTTGTACAAGCAAAGTCCGGGTCAATCCACTTGCTGTTCATTTTGATTAGCGTCAGCCTGTCGGCACTGTCGGTTGACAGGCAGCTGCGCTTATCGGTTATAATGCCCCCGGCTGCGCTGAACACCCTTTCTGATAGCACGCTGGCGGCAGGGCAGGCAAGCACCTCCAAGGCGTACAGGGACAGTTCCAGCCACGTGTCCAACTTGGAGACCCAGTAAGTGTAGGTCGCCAAGGGATCGGGGAGGACAGGGGTGTGGTCTGCCAGGTAGTCCCGCAACATCCGCCGATACTTGTCCCTCCTGCTGATAGCGGGCCCCGCAGTGATGGAAGTTGCACGAGGGGGTGACATGAACGTGTCCCACACCTTGGAGAGTGTTCCCCTGGTGGCTGTGGGCCTGATCGATGTTGTCAGACTCTGGGAGACACTCTCCTCTCTGCCGCCAGCGATGCTGGGTGGGAAAATCTGCATCATGTTCTGCAAGAGTTCCCTCTGGTATTCCAGTAATCGATTCGTCCTCTCCTCTACCGGAATAAAAGAGAAGTTATCTTTATACCGGGGGTCCAGGAGTGCGAAGACCCATTATAGTTTGTTCTCCAATATCCGGACAACACGTATGTCCCGGGAAAAGCAGCCCAGCATGAAGTCAGCCATGTGTGCCAGACTCTGAGTAGGCATGACCTCACTGCCCCCACCAGAAGGATCATTTTCCATTTCCTCCTCTTCCTCCTCCTCTCCGCCCCATCCGCGCTGAACCAATGGGACGCACACAGCCTGACTGCTACCCTCGCCGCCAGCATCCTCTTCCACAGCCACCTCCACGTTGTCCTCCTCCTCCTCATCCTCCTCCTCCTGCAACTGCCACCGAGCAGCAGACAAAAGTGTGGTCTGACTGTCTACCTGCGTTGCGTCTCCTCCTACCCCCGTCTCCTCTGTGTGCAATGCGTTCTCCCTTATTGCGATGAGCGATTCTTTAAGGACGCATAGGAGCGGGATGGTTACGCTCACTATAGCGTCCTCGCTGCTGACCTTCTTAGTGGACTCCTCAAAGATACGCAATACATCGCATATGTCTGCCATCCATGGCCACTCGTGGTTGGCAAACTGAGGGAGCTGAGTTGGAGGCACGCGTGGATGCATCATCTGGTACTCCATCAATGCTTTCTGCTGCTCACACACCCTGGCCAACATGCAATAGGTGGAATTCCAGCGAGTGGGCAGGTCGCACAACAGCCGATATTGAGGCAAATGGAGGCGTTGCTGGATTTTTTTTAAGCTAGCAGCAGCTACAGTTGACTTCCGAAAGTGAGCGCACAAGCGCCGCACTTTGACCAGTAGCTCTGCCAGGTTGGGGTAAGTCTTTAGAAACTTTTGTACTACCAAATTAAAAACGTGGGCCAGGCATGGTACGTGATTGAGTTCTGCAAGCTCCAGAGCCGCCACCAGGTTACGGCCGTTATCGCACACGACCATGCCTGGTCCTAGCTGCAGCGGCGACAGCCACATCTCTGTCTGCTGCAATATGGCGTGCCTCACCTCTGCGGCGCTGTGCTTACAGGAGGAGGTTTGTTACAGTGTGGCACCCCAGCAGTCAGGGAAGCTTACAGGAGGAGGTTTGTTACAGTGTGTTACCCCAGCAGTAGGGGAAGCTTACAGGAGGAGGTTTGTTACAGTGTGGCACCCCAGCAGTAAGGGAAGCTTACAGGAGGAGGTTTGTTACAGTGTGTCACCCCTGCAGTCAGGGAAGCTTACAGGAGGAGGTTTGTTACAGTGTGTCACCCCAGCAGTAGGGGAAGCTTACAGGAGGAGGTTTGTTACAGTGTGGCACCCCTGCAGTCAGGGAAGCTTACAGGAGGAGGTTTGTTACAGTGTGTCACCCCAGCAGTAAGGGAAGCTTACAGGAGGAGGTTTGTTACAGTGTGTCACCCCAGCAGTAGGGGAGGCCCAAGAGCTGAGACCTTTTAAAAATTGTGTGGAGGCCCAAGAGCTGAGACCTTTTAAAAATTGTGTGGAGGCCCAAGAGCTGAGACCTTTTAAAAATTGTGTGGAGGCCCAAGAGCTGAGACCTTTTAAAAATTGTGTGGAGGCCCAAGAGCTGAGACCTTTTAAAAATTGTGTGGAGGCCCAAGAGCTGAGACCTCTCAAACATTGTGTGGAGTCCCAAGAGCTGAGACCTCTTAAAAATTGTGTGGAGTCCCACGAGCTGAGACCTCTTAAAAATTGATTGTATTAAGCCCAAGAGGTGAGCCATAATTTTTTTTTATTAATACAGCAATTCTACGGCGGTTAAGGAGGAGGAGGAGGAGGAGGAGGAGGAGGAGGAGGAGGAGGAAATGGCACTTCATACAGATGGCACTTCACTCTTGGCTGCTTTCCACTGTTGTACAAGCAAAGTCCGGGTCAATCCACTTGCTGTTCATTTTGATTAGCGTCAGCCTGTCGGCACTGTCGGTTGACAGGCAGCTGCGCTTATCGGTTATAATGCCCCCGGCTGCGCTGAACACCCTTTCTGATAGCACGCTGGCGGCAGGGCAGGCAAGCACCTCCAAGGCGTACAGGGACAGTTCCAGCCACGTGTCCAACTTGGAGACCCAGTAAGTGTAGGTCGCCAAGGGATCGGGGAGGACAGGGGTGTGGTCTGCCAGGTAGTCCCGCAACATCCGCCGATACTTGTCCCTCCTGCTGATAGCGGGCCCCGCAGTGATGGAAGTTGCACGAGGGGGTGACATGAACGTGTCCCACACCTTGGAGAGTGTTCCCCTGGTGGCTGTGGGCCTGATCGATGTTGTCAGACTCTGGGAGACACTCTCCTCTCTGCCGCCAGCGATGCTGGGTGGGAAAATCTGCATCATGTTCTGCAAGAGTTCCCTCTGGTATTCCAGTAATCGATTCGTCCTCTCCTCTACCGGAATAAAAGAGAAGTTATCTTTATACCGGGGGTCCAGGAGTGCGAAGACCCATTATAGTTTGTTCTCCAATATCCGGACAACACGTATGTCCCGGGAAAAGCAGCCCAGCATGAAGTCAGCCATGTGTGCCAGACTCTGAGTAGGCATGACCTCACTGCCCCCACCAGAAGGATCATTTTCCATTTCCTCCTCTTCCTCCTCCTCTCCGCCCCATCCGCGCTGAACCAATGGGACGCACACAGCCTGACTGCTACCCTCGCCGCCAGCATCCTCTTCCACAGCCACCTCCACGTTGTCCTCCTCCTCCTCATCCTCCTCCTCCTGCAACTGCCACCGAGCAGCAGACAAAAGTGTGGTCTGACTGTCTACCTGCGTTGCGTCTCCTCCTACCCCCGTCTCCTCTGTGTGCAATGCGTTCTCCCTTATTGCGATGAGCGATTCTTTAAGGACGCATAGGAGCGGGATGGTTACGCTCACTATAGCGTCCTCGCTGCTGACCTTCTTAGTGGACTCCTCAAAGATACGCAATACATCGCATATGTCTGCCATCCATGGCCACTCGTGGTTGGCAAACTGAGGGAGCTGAGTTGGAGGCACGCGTGGATGCATCATCTGGTACTCCATCAATGCTTTCTGCTGCTCACACACCCTGGCCAACATGCAATAGGTGGAATTCCAGCGAGTGGGCAGGTCGCACAACAGCCGATATTGAGGCAAATGGAGGCGTTGCTGGATTTTTTTTAAGCTAGCAGCAGCTACAGTTGACTTCCGAAAGTGAGCGCACAAGCGCCGCACTTTGACCAGTAGCTCTGCCAGGTTGGGGTAAGTCTTTAGAAACTTTTGTACTACCAAATTAAAAACGTGGGCCAGGCATGGTACGTGATTGAGTTCTGCAAGCTCCAGAGCCGCCACCAGGTTACGGCCGTTATCGCACACGACCATGCCTGGTCCTAGCTGCAGCGGCGACAGCCACATCTCTGTCTGCTGCAATATGGCGTGCCTCACCTCTGCGGCGCTGTGCTTCCTGTCGCCCAAGCTGATGAGCTTAAGCACCGCCTGCTGACGTCTCCCCGCGCCAGTGCTGCAACGCTTCCAGCTAGGGGCTGAGGGCGATGTTAAGGCAGAGGAGGAGGAGGAAGAGGAGGGGGGTCTATCAGAACCCGTGCTGGCAATCTTGGGCGGGGGTGGTATGTAGGCCGTCCCTGTTTGCGACCCCGTCCCCGCTTCCACAACATTCACCCAGTGTGCCGTCAAAGAGATGTAGCGTCCTTGGCCGCAAGCGCTTGTCCACGAGTCGGTGGTCAAGTGGACCTTTGCGCTGACTGCGTACCTCAGGGCCCGCCTGATGTTACGCGACACGTGCTGGTGCAGGGCGGGGACGCCACACCGGGAAAAATAGTGGCGGCTAGGGACGGAATAGCGAGGTGCGGCAGCCGCCATCAGGTCGCGGAAGGCCTGCGTCTCCACAAGCCTAAACGGCAACATCTCCAGGGCCAGCAGTTTGGAGATGAGGCAGGTTAAGGCTTGGGCTTGGGGGTGACTGGAGGCGTACTTCCGCCTGCGGTTGAACGCCTGCGAGATGGACAGTTGATGGGACGAAGAGATGGCAGGTGCAGACGAAGATGCGGGGGAAGGTGGGGCTGAAGGAGAAGGCCCCAAAGTAGCCGAGGCAGAGGCAGATGTGGAGGTGTCCTGGCTGGAGGTCTGGACCGCAGTGGCAGCACACAACAAAGGGGAAGAGGCAGTGGCAGCAAGACGGGGCGCAGGTTGTATTGCGTTTGCTCTCTCCCACTCAGCCCAGTGCTTGAATTCCAAGTGACGGCGCATGCCTGAGGTGGTCAGATTGCTCTTCTCAGAGCCCCTACTCAGTTTTGAGTGGCAGATTGCGCAAACCGCGCTCAGTTTGTCATCCGCGCAAACGTTAAAAAATCTCCACACCACAGAAGTACGAGGCCTCGATGGGGGAGCTTCGCGCGACTGCCTGCTGCCGGGAAGAGCTTCGGCCCTGCTGGCTGTGGCCTGCCTTCTCTGTCTGGACTGTCCTCTGCCTCTGGACTGTCCTCTGCCTCTTGCTGCCTTATTCGGTGATGCGCAGACCGCATCTCCACTGCTTTCCCCGCTGGACATCACCCCTGTCCAAGTGGGGTCGGTCATTTCGTCATCCACCACCTCCTCTTCCACTTCCTCTCTCTGCTCCTCCTCCTGCCCACTGGACATTCCAACAGCCTCCCTTGATGGCAACTGCGTCTCATCATCATCGCTCATGATAGCAGATGCTGGTTCCGGGTCCACATCACTAGCAGATGGCGGATACTCAAGTGTTTGGGCATCACTACAAACAAATTCCTCTGCTAGCTCCTGGGATTCTTGCAGCACATCTGGAAAAGGACCCGAAAAGAGGTCCTGGGAGGGGTCAAGGTTGGGCTGACTCTGTTGGCCAGGTTGGGAGGAAGGAGGGTCAGAGTGAGACTGTGTGGATGACTGGGTGGTGGACAAGTGACTGGAAGCGTTATCGGCCATCCATTGCACCACCTGTTCACGCTGCTCAGGCCTTAACAGAGGTGTACCCCGCCCCCCGCATAACTGTCCCATAAAGGCAGGGAAGCTGGATGAGCGTAATGCTGGCTGCCCCTCACCAGCACGCATTGTATCCCCACTGGCTTCAACGCGGTTTGTGCCCCCACCAGCATTTCCGCGCCCCCGTCCTCGTCCACGTCCCTTTGCGCTAGCCCTCCGCATTTCAGACGTTTTACTTTTTTGGCCACGCGTTATGCCAAATATAAAAATATTTTTAAGAAGAACACCTGGCTATACAGCCGTATACTGCCAGAAGGTGAAATGGTGCCTATACGCACCGTGTATAAAACAGTGTTTTGTTGGCACAGAGGACACAAAACAGTAGTGCCAAATATAAATATATTTTTAAGAACACCTGGCTATACAGCCGTATACTGCCAGAAGGTGAAATGGTGCCTATACGCACCGTGTATAAAACAGTGTTTTGTTGGCACAGAGGACACAAAACAGTAGTGCCAAATATAAATATATTTTTAAGAACACCTGGCTATACAGCCGTATACTGCCAGAAGGTGAAATGGTGCCTATATACGCACCGGGTATATAACAAGGTTTTGTTGGTAAAGAGGACACAAAACAGTAGTGCCAAATATAAAAATATTTTTAAGAAAAACACCTGGCTATACAGCCGTATACTGCCAGAAGGTGAAATGGTGCCTATATACGCACCGGGTATATAACAAGGTTTTGTTGGTAAAGAGGACACAAAACAGTAGTGCCAAATATAAAAATATTTTTAAGAAAAACACCTGGCTATACAGCCGTATACTGCCAGAAGGTGAAATGGTGCCTATACGCACCGGGTATATAACAAGGTTTTGTTGGCACAGAGGACACAAAACAGTAGTGCAAAATATAGTTTTGTATATAGGTGCTAATACACCACTGAAGTCTTTCTGTCCCTATTCCAGCATCAGCAGCTACCCCTCACTAAAGCAGCCGTTTTGAGCAGAGTGTATATAGTTTTGTATATAGGTGCTAATACACCACTGAAGTCTTTCTGTCCCTATTCCAGCAGCAGCAGCTACCCCTCACTAAAGCAGCCGTTGTGTGCAGTGTGTATATAGCTAGAATGAGCTATATACTGTTCAGCATAGTAGCCCTAATAAGGGCTCTTAATGACTCTCTTGTCTTCTGGTAGCTGGTATATATGGTGGTAAAAGCGATATTCTGAGCTTCTGGGGCCCTGCCTGACTACATAGAATATGAGCTATATACTGTTCAACATAGCAGCACTAATAAGGGATTAAGGACTGTCTTGTCTTCTGGTAGCTGGTATATATGGTGGTAAAAGGTATATTCTGAGCTTCTGGGGCCCTGCCTGACTACATAGAATATGAGCTATATACTGTTCAACATAGCAGCCCTAATAAGGGCTATTAAGGACTGTCTTGTCTTCTGGTAGCTGGTATATATGGTGGTAAAAGGTATATTCTGAGCTTCTGGGGCCCTGCCTGACTACATAGAATATGAGCTATATACTGTTCAGCGTAGCAGCCCTAATAAGGGCTCTTAAAGCGGACCTTCACTCTAAATAAGAATCTATCTTATATGTCTCCCACACCCTGTACATACAGATTGCTCACATTAAAAATCATCCTACCTGCATCTACTGCATTTTATAAGCCTTTAAACTTCCAAGATGGCGGCTTATGGAAGCTGCCATTTTTGCAGGCAGCCTGCAAACAGGAAGTGCCTGCAAACAGGAAGTGACTGTGCTGCTCTGCATTCTGGGACTGCTGACCTTTCCCTGACCCCAGCTCTGCTCTGTCTGAGCAAAGCACAGCTATAACCCGCCCCCCTGTACCTTATCCCACTCTCCTCTCCTCAGTAAGTGTGATGCTTCTGAGTCAAGATGGCGGCGCCCGTATCCTAAATTCCCGAACAGAGTTGCAGCCCAGTGGGGGAAAGAATAATAAATTAGTGACTAAACATGTAAAATATATTAATTTTAGATGCTGAGGAATTGTTTTTTAAGAGTTTGGGCTTTTCATTAAATCATGGTGAAGGTCCGGTTTAAGGACTGTCTTGTCTTCTGGTAGCTGGTATATATGGTGGTAAAAGGTATATTCTGAGCTTCTGGGGCCCTGCCTGACTAAATAGAAAATGAGCTATATACTGTTCAGCGTAGCAGCCCTAATAAGGGCTATTAAGGACTGTCTTGTCTTCTGGTAGCTGGTATATATGGTGGTAAAAGGTATATTCTGAGCTTCTGGGGCCCTGCCTGACTAAATAGAAAATGAGCTATATACTGTTCAGCGTAGCAGCCCTAATAAGGGCTATTAAGGACTGTCTTGTCTTCTGGTAGCTGGTATATATGGTGGTAAAAGGTATATTCTGAGCTTCTGGGGCCCTGCCTGACTACATAGAATATGAGCTATATACTGTTCAGCGTAGCAGCCCTAATAAGGGCTCTTAAGGACTGTCTTGTCTTCTGGTAGCTGGTATATATGGTGGTAAAAGGTATATTCTGAGCTTCTGGGGCCCTGCCTGACTAAATAGAAAATGAGCTATATACTGTTCAGCGTAGCAGCCCTAATAAGGGCTATTAAGGACTGTCTTGTCTTCTGGTAGCTGGTATATATGGTGGTAAAAGGTATATTCTGAGCTTCTGGGGCCCTGCCTGACTACATAGAATATGAGCTATATACTGTTCAACGTAGCAGCCCTAATAAGGGCTCTTAAGGACTCTCTTGTCTTCTGGTAGCTGGTATATATGGTGGTAAAAGGTATATTCTGAGCTTCTGGGGCCCTGCCTGACTACATAGAATATGAGCTATATACTGTTCAACGTAGCAGCCCTAATAAGGGCTATTAAGGACTGTCTTGTCTTCTGGTAGCTGGTATATATGGTGGTAAAAGGTATATTCTGAGCTTCTGGGGCCCTGCCTGACTAAATAGAAAATGAGCTATATACTGTTCAGCGTAGCAGCCCTAATAAGGGCTATTAAGGACTGTCTTGTCTTCTGGTAGCTGGTATATATGGTGGTAAAAGGTATATTCTGAGCTTCTGGGGCCCTGCCTGACTAAATAGAAAATGAGCTATATACTGTTCAGCGTAGCAGCCCTAATAAGGGCTATTAAGGACTGTCTTGTCTTCTGGTAGCTGGTATATATGGTGGTAAAAGGTATATTCTGAGCTTCTGGGGCCCTGCCTGACTAAATAGAAAATGAGCTATATACTGTTCAGCGTAGCAGCCCTAATAAGGGCTATTAAGGACTGTCTTGTCTTCTGGTAGCTGGTATATATGGTGGTAAAAGGTATATTCTGAGCTTCTGGGGCCCTGCCTGACTACATAGAATATGAGCTATATACTGTTCAGCGTAGCAGCCCTAATAAGGGCTCTTAAGGACTGTCTTGTCTTCTGGTAGCTGGTATATATGGTGGTAAAAGGTATATTCTGAGCTTCTGGGGCCCTGCCTGACTAAATAGAAAATGAGCTATATACTGTTCAGCGTAGCAGCCCTAATAAGGGCTATTAAGGACTGTCTTGTCTTCTGGTAGCTGGTATATATGGTGGTAAAAGGTATATTCTGAGCTTCTGGGGCCCTGCCTGACTACATAGAATATGAGCTATATACTGTTCAACGTAGAAGCCCTAATAAGGGCTCTTAAGGACTGTCTTGTCTTCTGGTAGCTGGTATATATGGTGGTAAAAGGTATATTCTGAGCTTCTGGGGCCCTGCCTGACTACATAGATTATGAGCTATATACTGTTCAGCGTAGCAGCCCTAATAAGGGCTATTAAGGACTGTCTTGTCTTCTGGTAGCTGGTATATATGGTGGTAAAAGGTATATTCTGAGCTTCTGGGGCCCTGCCTGACTAAATAGAAAATGAGCTATATACTGTTCAGCGTAGCAGCCCTAATAAGGGCTATTAAGGACTGTCTTGTCTTCTGGTAGCTGGTATATATGGTGGTAAAAGGTATATTCTGAGCTTCTGGGGCCCTGCCTGACTACATAGAATATGAGCTATATACTGTTCAGCGTAGCAGCCCTAATAAGGGCTCTTAAGGACTGTCTTGTCTTCTGGTAGCTGGTATATATGGTGGTAAAAGGTATATTCTGAGCTTCTGGGGCCCTGCCTGACTAAATAGAAAATGAGCTATATACTGTTCAGCGTAGCAGCCCTAATAAGGGCTATTAAGGACTGTCTTGTCTTCTGGTAGCTGGTATATATGGTGGTAAAAGGTATATTCTGAGCTTCTGGGGCCCTGCCTAACTACATAGAATATGAGCTATATACTGTTCAACGTAGAAGCCCTAATAAGGGCTCTTAAGGACTCTCTTGTCTTCTGGTAGCTGGTATATATGGTGGTAAAAGGTATATTCTGAGCTTCTGGGGCCCTGCCTGACTACATAGAATATGAGCTATATACTGTTCAGCGTAGCAGCCCTAATAAGGGCTCTTAAGGACTGTCTTGTCTTCTGGTAGCTGGTATATATGGTGGTAAAAGGTATATTCTGAGCTTCTGGGGCCCTGCCTGACTAAATAGAAAATGAGCTATATACTGTTCAGCGTAGCAGCCCTAATAAGGGCTATTAAGGACTGTCTTGTCTTCTGGTAGCTGGTATATATGGTGGTAAAAGGTATATTCTGAGCTTCTGGGGCCCTGCCTGACTAAATAGAAAATGAGCTATATACTGTTCAGCGTAGCAGCCCTAATAAGGGCTATTAAGGACTGTCTTGTCTTCTGGTAGCTGGTATATATGGTGGTAAAAGGTATATTCTGAGCTTCTGGGGCCCTGCCTGACTACATAGAATATGAGCTATATACTGTTCAGCGTAGCAGCCCTAATAAGGGCTCTTAAGGACTGTCTTGTCTTCTGGTAGCTGGTATATATGGTGGTAAAAGGTATATTCTGAGCTTCTGGGGCCCTGCCTGACTAAATAGAAAATGAGCTATATACTGTTCAGCGTAGCAGCCCTAATAAGGGCTATTAAGGACTGTCTTGTCTTCTGGTAGCTGGTATATATGGTGGTAAAAGGTATATTCTGAGCTTCTGGGGCCCTGCCTGACTAAATAGAAAATGAGCTATATACTGTTCAGCGTAGCAGCCCTAATAAGGGCTATTAAGGACTGTCTTGTCTTCTGGTAGCTGGTATATATGGTGGTAAAAGGTATATTCTGAGCTTCTGGGGCCCTGCCTGACTAAATAGACAATGAGCTATATACTGTTCAGCGTAGCAGCCCTAATAAGGGCTATTAAGGACTGTCTTGTCTTCTGGTAGCTGGTATATATGGTGGTAAAAGGTATATTCTGAGCTTCTGGGGCCCTGCCTGACTAAATAGAAAATGAGCTATATACTGTTCAGCGTAGCAGCCCTAATAAGGGCTATTAAGGACTGTCTTGTCTTCTGGTAGCTGGTATATATGGTGGTAAAATGTATATTCTGAGCTTCTGGGGCCCTGCCTGACTACATAGAATATGAGCTATATACTGTTCAGCGTAGCAGCCCTAATAAGGGCTCTTAAGGACTGTCTTGTCTTCTGGTAGCTGGTATATATGGTGGTAAAAGGTATATTCTGAGCTTCTGGGGCCCTGCCTGACTAAATAGAAAATGAGCTATATACTGTTCAGCGTAGCAGCCCTAATAAGGGCTATTAAGGACTGTCTTGTCTTCTGGTAGCTGGTATATATGGTGGTAAAAGGTATATTCTGAGCTTCTGGGGCCCTGCCTGACTAAATAGAAAATGAGCTATATACTGTTCAGCGTAGCAGCCCTAATAAGGGCTATTAAGGACTGTCTTGTCTTCTGGTAGCTGGTATATATGGTGGTAAAAGGTATATTCTGAGCTTCTGGGGCCCTGCCTGACTAAATAGAAAATGAGCTATATACTGTTCAGCGTAGCAGCCCTAATAAGGGCTATTAAGGACTGTCTTGTCTTCTGGTAGCTGGTATATATGGTGGTAAAAGGTATATTCTGAGCTTCTGGGGCCCTGCCTGACTACATAGAATATGAGCTATATACTGTTCAGCGTAGCAGCCCTAATAAGGGCTCTTAAGGACTGTCTTGTCTTCTGGTAGCTGGTATAGATGGTGGTAAAAGCGATATTCCGAGCTTCTGGGGCCCTGCCAGCGACAGCCTGTCTTTCCCTGCTGTGAGCGTCTGTCCCTCACTAAGTTCAAGCTGCTAATGCTGACGAAGAGGAAGTGCTGAGTTTTGTATATTCGAGGTCACATGGTTTTTCCAGCCAATGCGTGTAGACGCCGTTTTCGCGATGCCAGCGTCCTCCCAGGACCTGTCCCACCCCCCCTGCATGGTGATTGGTGTAAAAAACGCGCCAGGGAAGGTGGGAGGGGAAACGAATTGTGAGTGCGCCATCGCCGCTGTACTCGATCGAAATCGAGTATGACGAACAGCGTAGTATTCGATCGAATACCGGCTCGGTCGAATACTACTCGCTCATCACTAATTATAAGCTTTTTAAGACTTGTTGGAGTGCTTGATGTTCTTCTGTTTGTCACTCATGGATTTTGTTCTGTTAAGTCTGAGCTGTGGTTTTCACTATTGAAAGACGTCTCATACGGATTACATATCTTTTTACTGTTGGTGAGAGGGGTGGCGGAAGGAGGCTGCCCATATTCGGGCCCCATACAGCAGATATGTCTGCACCCCTTATAACCAATGTGTGATGACTTGGCCCATAGTTTAAAATGAAACAAAACCTGGGAATTTTACTTTTCCGGGTTTAGTTCTGTGGCCCCGGAACAAATTGGGATGCCCCCGGGGGAAAGCCAGAGGCTGACCCTGAAATATTTTAGATTCCAGGCTGGCCTCTGGTGGGTTTTGTCCCACTTTAAATTAAAGCTCTGGCCCCAAAACAACCAGGCTTACCTCAAGTTCCAAACCATACAGAAATAAAAGACTCTAGGGGCCTCATCATCACATTATATGTTATGGGGGGCCCGGACACAATTAATATAGACTGTGTAGAGACTGGGCTCCTCTATAACTCATATGTGATGGTTGGGGCCAGTGGCGTAGCTAAATGTGAAGGGGCCCTGGTGGGAACATTAAATGTGGCTGGTCAAGGCTCATACAGTAACCTTTTTGTATCTTTTACCTCAGTTGGATGCAGCTAGACAACCTTCTGGGCCCTGGTGCGGTTGCACCCCCTCAAGTTACGCCCTTGGTTGGGGCCTTTAAACTGAGCCTCTGTCCCCAAGGCAGCCAGGCTTACCTTATTACATTATAGGTGGGAGAACCTGTAAAACCGAAGTCTATCTATGCTGGAGTAACATTTGCCAGATTTACTACAGTTTACAACTACACCTATGACATGCTGTGTTGCTTTTCCTGTGTTCAGTTGCTTTATGGTACTTCCTTTTTTTCCTGTCTGTGTTAGCCACCATGTAAGGTGACATTCTCTCACTGCATTCATGTTCCAGTAAAACCAGTTCCTGTTCCTAATGTCTATCTGGATTTTGACTCCGCTGCACCAGCACTCACACTCTGCAACATGTTATGGGCCCAGTGACCAAATGAAGCCACAGCGAACAGATAAAGCCCAGTGACCAGACATGGCCCGGGGCAAAGCAAAGCCAAGCCCAGAATGGGAGACAGCACGGCCGATGCAGAGATCGACATAAGGAAGCTTCCACAGAGACATCCCCTATACAAGTTTGACTGTTCATATATATATATATATCTATATCAGCTCAGGGCTTAAACTCTCAGTGGTCAAGCTGAACAATGGTAATTATCAGCTGTGGAAGTTTAAAGTGGAAATGCTATTATTCATAGATGACTTGTGGGAGGTTATCACTACAGAGAGGCCACAGGACAATAATCAGGACTGGGACAGGAAAAACAGACAGGCACAGGCCAAAATAGGCTTACTAGTGGAAGACAGTCAGCTTATTCACATATACAATGAGAATACAGCGAAAGGCATGTGGGATGTATTGAAAAGACTGCATGAGAGATCCAATTTAAACAGAAAGTTGTTTCTGCTAAGGAAACTTTACAAAACATGCTGGAGCATATAAATACCATGCTGGAAGTGATTGCACAACTCAGATCAGTTGGTGAGAATATTTTCTGGTGAGCCATTTTATTGTGCAGCTTGCCCGAGACATTCACTGCACCGATTAATGCGCTGGAGAGGCCTGAGACAGATCTGACACTAGCATTTGTAAAGACCAGGTTCATAGATGAGTATCAGCGAAGTAAGGGGTTTGCACATAACTCTACAGAAACCAACACCAAAACCGCTTTTTAAGCTACAGATACAATGATACACAAGAAGGAAACCAGGGTGTGTTTTAGGTGCCACAAACAGGGGCACATAAAGAAATACTGTACGATACGGAAAGCAGAGCAACCAGTCACATGACAAGTGATAGAAGCCTTTTCACAAATCTTTATCTGAATAACAAAGACACTATTTACCTTGCAGATGTAAGTAAAATACACGCAGAGGCATATGGGCATAGAACCCTTGTATGCCCCAATGATGCAGGACACAATTTAGCCATACCAGTGAAGGATGTGCTCTATATTCCTGAACTTGAAGGAGGACTCTTATCTGTGAAGCGTACAACAGTGACAAGTGTTCTATCCTGGACGGCAAGCAGACCATGACAAGTGCCAAGCTGGATGACCATCTATATCACCTCAACACAGTGAAGGAAAAGGTGAGACTATGCACTCATAAAGACCATGACTGTATACACATATGGCACAGATGTTTAGGTCACAGTCATTCAGAATGCATAAAAGAACTACAAAAGAGGAATCTGACAAAGGATCTGAAAGTATCCCCTTGTCCAGGTACTGTTCAGTGTGAAGGTTGCATCAAATCCAAAGCCACAATAGCAACACTTCCTAAAGTCAGTCAGAATAGAGTTTCAAGACCACTTGACCTAGTTTACAGTTATGTATGTGGTTTCCTAAACCCACCTACATCTGGAGGCAACATTTACATAGTGACGTTCATAGATGACTATTCAAGATACATAGTCACTTACCTAATGCAACACAAGAGTGAATTTCTTGACAAATTACAGGACTATGTAGTAAAGGCAAGTAACACATTTCAGAGGAAGCCTCCCATATTTTGGAGTGACAATGGATGTGAATTCACCGGACACAAATTACAAGAGTACTTAAAGATGAAAGGAATACAGCATCGAAAGACAGTCCCATATACACCCGAGAAAAACGGGTGAAGTTGAAAGAAAGAACAGAACTTTGACTGAAATGATCAGATGTATGCTGACAGACTCTGGACTACTACAAAAATACTGGGGTGAGGCAGCAATGACAGCCACTTATTTGCAAAACAGACTTTAGAACAGTAGAGAAAACTCCCAATGAATTGTGGCACAATGAGAAGCCAAGTGTAAAACACCTAAGAGTTTTTGGATACAAATGGGTTGATTCAAAGAAACATGTAACAGCTTGGATTTGGCTCACGATCATCCTATTTTTCACGTCCGCTCGTGCGTTCGTATGAACTTGCGAGTGATTCAATAAGCAAATACGTTTCTATCCTAAAAGATACGTCCGTTCGTATGATATCTCCCGAACTTGCCTCAGTCAGTTGGCAATCGTAAAAATCACGTTCATGTGCTCACCTGTTGCGGCGGCAGCCTGTTTTTTCGGCTGCTTCCATCGTCAACCTCTTCCAATTACTTGCGTTTGCCTCTGGTTTTCATTGGTTTTTGGCCTCTTAGATTTGTGCGTTCGTATGTTTATAAGATCTTGCGCATGCGCACCCTCAACCAGAAACTTACCTAAACCCCCTAGCGCTTGCATCCAACTTCATTTCTCGGTCCCTCAAACTTACCTAAACCCTTTAGCGGCTGCATCCAACTTCATTTCTCGGTCCCTCAAACTTACCTAAACCCCGTAGCGGCTGCATCCAACTTCATTTCTCGGTCCCTCAAACTTACCTAAACCCCTTAGCGCTTGCATCCAACTTCATTTCTCGGTCCCTCAAACTTACCTAAACCCCGTAGCGCTTGCATCCAACTTCATTTCTCGGTCCCTCAAACTTACCTAAACCCCTTAGCGCTTGCATCCAACTTCATTTCTCGGTCCCTCAAACTTACCTAAACCCCGTAGCGCTTGCATCCAACTTCATTTCTCGGTCCCTCAAACTTACCTAAACCCCTTAGCGCTTGCATCCAACTTCATTTCTCGGTCCCTCAAACTTACCTAAACCCCGTAGCGCTTGCATCCAACTTCATTTCTCGGTCCCTCAAACTTACCTAAACCCCGTAGCGCTTGCATCCAACTTCATTTCTCGGTCCCTCAAACTTACCTAAACCCCGTAGCGGCTGCATCCAACTTCATTTCTCGGTCCCTCAAACTTACCTAAACCCCTTAGCGCTTGCATCCAACTTCATTTCTCGGTCCCTCAAACTTACCTAAACCCCGTAGCGCTTGCATCCAACTTCATTTCTCGGTCCCTCAAACTTACCTAAACCCCTTAGCGCTTGCATCCAACTTCATTTCTCGGTCCCTCAAACTTACCTAAACCCCGTAGCGCTTGCATCCAACTTCATTTCTCGGTCCCTCAAACTTACCTAAACCCCGTAGCGCTTGCATCCAACTTCATTTCTCGGTCCCTCAAACTTACCTAAACCCCGTAGCGGCTGCATCCAACTTCATTTCTCGGTCCCTCAAACTTACCTAAACCCCTTAGCGCTTGCATCCAACTTCATTTCTCGGTCCCTCAAACTTACCTAAATCCCGTAGCGGCTGCATCCAACTTCATTTCTCGGTCCCTCAAACTTACCTAAACCCCTTAGCGCTTGCATCCAACTTCATTTCTCGGTCCCTCAAACTTACCTAAACCCCGTAGCGCTTGCATCCAACTTCATTTCTCGGTCCCTCAAACTTACCTAAACCCCTTAGCGCTTGCATCCAACTTCATTTCTCGGTCCCTCAAACTTACCTAAACCCCGTAGCGCTTGCATCCAACTTCATTTCTCGGTCCCTCAAACTTACCTAAACCCCGTAGCGCTTGCATCCAACTTCATTTCTCGGTCCCTCAAACTTACCTAAACCCCGTAGCGGCTGCATCCAACTTCATTTCTCGGTCCCTCAAACTTACCTAAACCCTTTAGCGGCTGCATCCAACTTCATTTCTCAGTCCCTCAAACTTACCTAAACCCCTTAGCGCTTGCATCCAACTTCATTTCTCGGTCCCTCAAACTTACCTAAACCCCGTAGCGCTTGCATCCAACTTCATTTCTCGGTCCCTAAAACGTAAGAAAATCACATAATTTACATATGTCTATATGTTTCTAAGCGTGTTGTTTCTGGTTTGTGTAATTTTTTGGGTGTGTGCATATTAGAAAAGACACATTTAGGAAGGCTTAAAATCTAATTTATTTACATTATTAGCTTGGTTTGGTTGTAAATAATTGTTAAAACCTCTTTTTTTTTTTTTGGGTTGTTTTGTTTAATTTTTTTTTTTTTTCATTTTGTCTCGGTAAAACACATCGAAGTTTTTTTTTTTTTAAAACAGTAAAACACATAGAATTTCTTTTTTTTTTTTCAACAATAAAAAACATTTTTTGTTTGGTTTTAAACAAACCTAATTTTTGTTTTTTTTACAAATACATAAAAGCCTTTTAAAAATTTGGACATATGTAAAAACAAGTAAAACAAAGGAGCCAGGACCAAGGGCACTATTCATCATCCTCTTCTTCATCTGTTGGCCCCAACGTCGCCTGTATGGCCAGCAGCTCGGCCACCAACTCCTTCATTCTTTTTTTTTTGCCCGCCAAGGTTTGGGGGATCATCCCTGTAACCAATAGAGAAAGAAACATAAATAGGAGTCCCAGACCGGTTTGTATGCTGGAAATAGATTTAGGGTTAATCAAATACATGTAAATGCATGACATATGTCATTCTTCAAAGGGATACAGTTAATGCATTTCCCACAGGTAAGTGTTTAAACTCCTTAAACCGGACCTTCCACATTATTTAATGAAAACCAATAACTATTCACAAATGATTCTGCACCACCTCAAAGTTATTTAGGGTTTTTTGGGGATTACAGCGCCGCCATCTGGACTCTGAAGCATAACACTTAATGAGGAGTGGAGAGTTGGATAAAGTACAGGGGAGTAGGTTACAGTGGTGCGTTGGGAATCCCGAGCATAGCTGGGTTGAGGGAAAGGTCATCACTCACACAATGCATGGCAGCACCTTCCTTTTTTCAATCTGTATCCCATGCTGCCTGTAAATATTGCGCATTCCATATTCCCCAATATTGGTTTTGTTCAGTCTAATAACATGCATTAGATGGGTGAAGGGTGTTTTTCCATGGTTCTAATCTGTAGGTACAGTGTGATGGCTAATTCTTTGGTTCTTAATACTAGTTAGGGTCCTCTTTAAGCTAACGAAGTGCCCACATGAAAGTGTGAACTACACATTGGCTACGCCTTTAGTTATGTGTGTGTTATTAGCTAACCAAACATTAATATGAATAATGGCATGGAGACTTACGGAGTTGGTGGCCGACAGATGGCTGGTTGGGGCCAACAGGCTGCCCTTGGTCCTGGCTCTGCTGTGAAGAAGTCCCTGGAGAAACATGTGACATTTGGTTAGTACTTGTAGAGAGTCACTATTCCCAACATATCTGGCTCCCAGTCTGGCTGACATCACTCACCTTCGCCAGGATCGACTTCAAGCATCTCTGCTGCCTCCTCCTCCACTATCTCACCCGCTCCAGAAGCTTCTACAAATACATAATAAAGGATAACTTAGTTTTTGGCCTGCCATGTATATCTTTGTGCCTATACATGAAGAGTGACATACCAGAGCCTTCCCCATGCGTGGCCAGGTATGACTCCACGCCCACGCGGCTTGGCCCCTCCTCTGTGGTAAGGTCCAGGGGCTGGTCTGAGGAGGCCACAGAGGAGGGGTAGGTCCGTCGCCCGGGAGATCCACCACCTTCACTCACAGATGCAGAGTCATGCAGCACTGGTCGGCCTGTACGTCTCCGGGTGCGGCGAATTCTGAAATCCATTTCCAACACTACCAAAGAAAAGTCATTATAAATAAAGGCATAACTTATACATTTGGAACATATACCATGCAATTGCTTTGTACTTACTTGGGAAATGGATCCCAAAAAACCTCCGCACCCGGGGCATGTGCAGACGTTTCAGGTCCGACCAATGCTGCATTATCTGGGTGTGAGTGAAGGTGGTGCTGGTCACACGGTGGATTTCCGCGATGATCTCCCGGGCGATGTCCCTTTTCTCGCACACATTGGGCGCGAAGTCATACCGGCGCTGAAGCATGATCTGAAAAACATAATGGACACAGAGCTTTTACTTTTACACACAGACCCATATGTGTTGCATCACAAGTTGAGAATTTAATGTCATTAACACACACATTTCGAGTGGCAGCCATTTTTGGGGAGTGCCTTAAAGAGGACGTTGACTGTGAATGACAGTCTGGTCTTATGTTATATGTATCACACACCATGTACATACAGATAATAGCCAACATCAAGAATCAGCCCACCTGCATCTATGGCATGTTAGGATGGTTTAAACATCCAAGATGTAGCCTAATGCTTAGGCTTTTGGACCACGTGTGTGGCTTCCCGTTGTGTTTTTATGGCTTAGGAAAACAGTGTTCCTCAAACATCCGCATCAAGGTCCGAGACAGGCCAGGTTTGCCAGCTCGCCCCGCTACTCCACAGGTTAATTAACTGTTGCTAAGCCGGAGCAATTGGCCGAATTAGGACATCAGCATAGACAGTTGAAAACGTGGCCAGGCTCGGCCCTTGAGGATGAAGTGTGAGGAGCCAGTGATTAAACATTAAGAGACCCCAAACTAGTTCCAAACGCATCATTTACATTTAGGCCATCATTGACTATTAGATTAAAATGCACAGGCAGCCACTTACCAGCATGAGGATCTCTTCCTGTTGACGGGTGAAGATAGTGGGCGCCATCTTTATGCTTCTTCAAGGCAGCAGATAAGTGAAACCCCAGCGGTTTCCTGGTTCCGCTCGAACGTACGTTCGTACGAGCGCGTAGTCGTGCGCATAGGCGTCACACGCTGGGCTCATTATTTAAAGGTCCCTGCACCCAAAGCTCATTCTCTTTGAGCATTTGTGTACGATGGCACCGAAAAAGGCTATGAGCAAGCGACCCCAGCCAAGCAAGACCGCGGAGGGCCCAACAACAAGGTCCCAGCAAGGTCGGCGAAAACTGAGAGGCAAGACTCCCACCTCGGCCCCACCAAGGGACCCTGGACCCTCAGGTACCAAAAAAAGGGGCCCCAAGCCCCGTGCCCCTGCAGCCAAAAAGCTGGCAACTGCAGCACCCACCACCTCTGCCCCCAGAAGAGGCAGCACAAGGGAGCCCACACCGGCCATGCCTTCAAGTAGGGCAGTTCGGCAACCCATGCCCCGCAGCAGGGCCCGAAGCCCATCCAGGGCCCGAACCCCATCCAGGGCCCGAAGCCCAGCCAGAGGCCGAAGAACCCCATCCAGGGCCCGAACCCCATCCAGGGCCCGAACCCCATCCAGGGCACGAAGCCCAGCCAGAGGCCGCAGAACCCAATCCAGGGCCCGAACCCCATCCAGGGCCCGAACCCCATCCAGGGCACGAAGCCCAGCCAGAGGCCGAAGAACCCCATCCAGGGCCCGAACCCCATCCAGGGCACGAAGCCCAGCCAGAGGCCGCAGAACCCAATCCAGGGCACGAAGCCCAGCCAGAGGCCGCAGAAACCAATCCAGGGCCAGAAGCCCCTACAGGGCCCGAACCCCATCCAGGGCACGAAGCCCAGCCAGAGGCCGCAGAACCCAATCCAGGGCCCGAACCCCATCCAGGGCCCGAACCCCATCCAGGGCACGAAGCCCAGCCAGAGGCCGCAGAACCCAATCCAGGGCACGAAGCCCAGCCAGAGGCCGCAGAAACCAATCCAGGGCCAGAAGCCCCTACAGGGCCCGCCGAACCCCATCCAGGGCCAGAAGCCCCTACAGGGCCCGCCGAACCCCATCCAGGGCCAGAAGCCCCTACAGGGCCCGCCGAACCCAATCCAGGGCCAGAAGCCCCTACAGGGCCCGAAGAACCCCATCCAGGGCCAGAAGCCCCTACAGGGCCCGCCGAACCCCATCCAGGGCCAGAAGCCCCTACAGGGCCCGCCGAACCCCATCCAGGGCCAGAAGCCCCTACAGGGCCCGCCGAACCCAATCCAGGGCCAGAAGCCCCTACAGGGCCCGAAGAACCCCATCCAGGGCCAGAAGCCCCTACAGGGCCCGAAGAACCCCATCCAGGCCCAGAAGCCCCTACAGGGCCCGAAGAACCCCATCCAGGGCCAGAAGCCCCCGACCTGGCACCAGCCGGGAACAGAGCCCCCGACCTGGCACCAGCCGGGAACCTAGCCCCCCAAGAGGGCCCCGAATTGCAACCATGACCACATCTACACCTGGAAGTTCGGTGGCCAGCCACGCAAGAACACCCAGTCCCTTGGCCAGTCCAGTCCAGTCATTGGGAAGCCACCAATCCGGCCATTCCCCTACCCAGCCCCAGGCCATAATGTCACCACATGTGTCTGCACACATGGAGGAGCAGCCAAGCCAACCATCTGGCCGCACATTGCGCCGCGGCCAGTTGAGTGGGAGATTCTCCCATGACCAAAATATGGCATTGGCTAGTGGCCTTACATTATACTATGACGAGCTATATGGGAGCAAATCCAAACACACCACCAAGCAGCGCAAGATGGAATTGTTTGAAACCATCCTCCGACAAGTAAATGCAGCGGGGGAAGAGAGGAAAGATGTGTCCCAAATTCAGAAGAAAATCTCTGATCTGAAGTATGCTGTACGGCAAAAAGAAATTAAAAGGCATAATTACAGGTAAATAAATGTTTTCGCTAAATATAATGTTTTGGATGTACTGTATGCACCTTTTCTGAGTACCAAACGATTTTCTCTTTTCAGCATGAAAACTGGAGGTGGCTTTCCATCTAAATTGGAGTTTACCCCTGCTGAGGAGATTGTGCTTGGACTTCTCCATCCGGTCGCGGTCGGTGGACATGCTGGTCTAAGGGACACAGACTCACCGACCCGTACCCACGGTGAGTACTCTTAAATCTGCATGTTTGCCTGTTTGCTAAATAATCTACAGTTCACTAGTAACAAGATAACGGGATGCCCCTATGGTTTGCCTTGCTTGGCCTCGCACTACTGTGGCTGTTTGTGTCCTCTTTTGGTCCCTGGGAATCACACATTTAGGCCCACAGCCATTATGGCAAAGATCAAATGTCCAATTGGATTGTTAAAGTCATGAAGTTTCGCAAGATAAGTGATATATTTGGAATCAATCACAAAACACACATCATTATGTATGGGTTGCCTTTTGGTTGTGTGAGTTGTGTTTGAGTTAACAATTTAATTAGCCACCCACAAACATATCTGACCTAGAGCAGCGAGACTCAACTGGCGGCCCGGGGTCCCAATGCGGACCTTGGCACCACATTCAAGGACCCCTGCCCAGACAGCCCTGCACTCAGTTACTTCTGTGTTGACGTGCTCAGAGCTGCCCCCTTGATCGGCGATGTAGTGGTTGGTCTCCTGCCCAATGTGCTGGCTCCCTGAAACATAGCATTGCAATATGAAGTACTGCACAGGAAGTGGCATTGCAAGGTACACAGTAACTTTGTAAAAATTTCTCTGGCCACAATCGTGTCCCGCTGCCCCTGCTCTGGCCCATCTGCCACAGTCCCCCCATGCCCCCCCCCCCCACATAAGCCCCATACATTTGTAACAGATTGGCTCCATCCATCCCATCACCATCAATACGTTAACTCCCCCCTTTAGCCATCCAATCCCTGTCCCCTCAGCTCTGGCCCATCCAGCCCAGCAAGGGCAAGCAGCCTTTATTAGTTGGCACTTTGAAATCTCCAGCCCCTCCACCAGTGTATTTATTTTTAACTAGACACCCCCTGCGTCAGCACCATGGCCAGACATTCACCTCTCACCACATACCTTGAAATGGGCCTTTACAACAATTGTTTGAGTACCACGGACCTAGCGAATGGTAGGCTAAATCCCAAATTGTGCGTTGAAAGTTGTATGCTGACTGGGTACACTTCCTGACTTAGAACTGAGGTCAGTTAGCAGTTTTTGAGAGCCATTGCACCTATGTAAACTTGCGTGTGTTTGAACAAAGGTCACCATTGCTCTAGAGTTGAATAATATTACAAATAGAGCTATATTTGATTACCTATCCAAAAAAGGTTATGTGTGTGTTTACGTGGTTTGTTTTTCTCTTCTTCAGCCCAGCATGATCCCTCAGCAAGGGTAAACTCACCCCCCAGTTTGGTTATGCCTACCAGGTCCGTACAGCATAGGAGCCCAGATCAGAGATTTCCGGTAAGTTAATTTAGTAGCATAAATACTACCAAGTGCTTAAGAATGTGTTAAACTGTTGAAATCCAAAATTTGGACGCCAACTTACACTTTTTTTTTTATATGTCCCTACAGACCCGCACACTCATGGAAGAGATCCAGGACATGGAGGAAGATGATGATGTCTCCGTGCAGGGCACGTCGGATGAACTCCCCCTGGGTCCCAATTTGGAACTGCTCCATAATGTTTCTCTGGCCAATCCTCAGCAGCAGAGTGAATCTCCATCCATTGTGCATGCACATGGGGAGACTGACACTACAGTCCCCAGTGTTCACTCTGCTGCTGAGGATTTGCAAAGCAGGCCGGTTGCTGTTGAGGGTACGACACCACGCGGCAGGGCACGCCCAAGAGCCAGGGTAATTGTGCGGCGGACGCCATTACGCCGCCCCACAATTTCCCAGGGGAGGCAGAGTGCCCTGCTTCAATTATGGACCCAACAAAGGGACTCTTATGACGCCCAGCTCGTTACAGAGCGTGAGCAAAGGCATGCCGACATGGTCAACATCCATACCAGTCTACAGGGCATCCTCGCGGAGTTGCGTACCCTCAACAGCAACGTGGCCAATGCAAGTAATGGCATCCAGTCAGCCATGGCTGAGATGACCAATATGCAGAGAAACATTGTGGAGCAGTTTCAAATTCACAATGCTGCCATGGCCCAGGCTAGGTCCCATTCACATGGACCTCCACCTGGACCTCCACCTGGGTATTATGGGCAGCCACCCTATTAAGCCATGGGTGTGTGGGACATCTTTTCTCTTAACCCCCACTGTATTTACTTGTCCTTTGAGGTTTCAAACAATCCATTTTGTGTTGCTCAGGCAGGTTGTGTTTTGTATTTGCTCCCATATAGCTCCTTAGAGTAATGCTTAAGGCCACTAGCCAATGCCATAGGTCTATGTGGAGTGTATCTGGCCACTTATGGCTTTACATATGTATTTGGTTGGTGCTCCTCCTGTTTGCAGACATGTTTGTGTGACATTATGGCCATGCCCAAATATCCCTGGGCACAGGCAATATTAATGACTGGACTAGGCTGGCCTTTGGACTGGGTGTCCTTGTTTGGTTGTGCCACTCACTTCCAGGTGTAGATGTGCTCAATGTTTTTTTGTAATGTTATCCATTTGTAACCACAGATGTATGTGGAATGATTTCTGTTAAGCACTATAATTTTTCCTTTTCAAAGTAAAAAAAAAACTTCACTTACAATACTTGTGGCGTTTTTAGTGGGAAGACATTTTAAACAGCTTGGGCTAAACCAGATAATTTGGGTTTGAAGAGGTGTAACAATGCAAAGCTAAAGCTAAGGAAACTACATGAAATACATTAGGCAACAATTAAGGTCTAAATGTTTTACTTAGAGGTAATGCCACATTACGGCAAAACAACATATGTAACAAAAAGGATAACACAGACACACAGAATGGTGAGACAGGGAAAAAAGTTAAGTAAAATGCTGGCTGATCAGGTTGGCTCGAACAGATTGGCCAGACTCACTGGGGGGCCCCACAAAATTCTCGACTTCATCCTCGACGGCTGAAGAGGGCAGGCTGTCCACATAACGTGGGACACGTTCCATGATGGCAAAATTGTGCAAAACAGCACATGCCATTATAATGTCGATCACTTTCTTGGGATCATATTGCAGGGCCCCCCCAGTATGGTCAAGGCAACGAAAACGTGTCTTCAGCAGACCAAAGGCCCTCTCCACAACAGCCCGGGTCTTGCGATGCGCACGGTTATACGCTTCCTGAGAGGCATCCTGGGGCCGCAGCACAGGCGTCATGAGCCAGGGTAGAAGTGGGTACCCGGAATCACCTTAAACAGAGAATTAAATGTAATCAAAATTAAAAAGGCAACACAACCAACACCAAAAATTTCACAGATATCATAATGATGTAAGGTAAAGTGTTCCCAAAAAAAAACAGGGCACATTAGGGCCCCCAAAAATTCCACTAAGGTATAACCTAAATAAAAATGGCACTTCTATATACCAATTAATTAACAAACATCTGCACGGCCAAGGGTATTTGGATTTTACATATATTTGTAGTTTTCAGACATGTTACAATTAGGATGCTGCTGAGGGCCTATCCACATTTATCTGGAAACTACAATGTATGCAGTTTAAGTCCACTTTGACATTTAAAGACCAATAGTACAAAAGGAGCCAAAGGTCAAAGATCCTTGGGTATAAACTCCAAACCAATATATTTAGGCACAAGGAACTTACAGACATCCTAACTAAAGGGAAAACATTCTGAAGGCCAAAGCGAGGCAAGCATTTTTTTGGGAAGTTCCTAATATATGAGCCAAGAAAAAGGCAGTTGGACGCTTATGTAAAGAATTCAAAAACAAACATATCAACAAATACAAGATTAATGCCACATTTAATAACACACAAATAGGACACACTTACCAAGCAGCCATGCCCCCGAAAATTCACCTGCCTCAAATCTCCGAAACAACCCAGATCGCCGGAGGATATAGGAGTCGTGGGACGATCCGGGGTAGCCGGCAAGGACACTCATAAACCGCATATCCGGACCAACCACGGCCTGGACATTAAGGGAGTGTCCCATTTTACGATTCCTTAAGGCAAAAACATACAAAAAGGGTAATTGATATTTGACCCAAAATAATAAATTAACCACAAAACATGTCTGCACTCTATTGGGAAAGACTAATGAAAAGCCGAGATAAAGCAGCTACACAAATGAGGGATAAACAAATATGCTGCCGCAAAGGAAAACAGGTTACATGACACGTTGGGCAACATAATAACCAATCTCAATACCTATATATATACTCGTCGGCTGCCCTAGGTACGAGTGCCACATGTGTGCAGTCAATTGCACCAATAACGTTGGGCATGTCGGCCACATTATAAAACCCAAGCTTAATGGCGTTTCTGGCTGCCATATCATCAGGAAAATAAATATATTTTTGAGTTATGGCAGCCATGCCTTCCAAAAATTTAGACAGTGCGCGGCTCAGCGTAGGCTGTGACATCCCCACAGAGAGGGCACCCAGCCTCTGGAACGAGCCGTTCGCCAAAAATTGCAGGCAGCCAAGCATCTTGGTCATACCTGAAATTGCATGCCCCTTCCTTGTGGTGCGGGCTAACCATGGCCGCAGCTCACTATATAATTTATGGAGGGAAGCGCGATTAAGCCTGGTCAGCTCGAACAGCTCAACATCATTCATGCTATCGATGTTCATGCGACGACGCAGGGGCAATCTGCTCTCAGACATCTCGATCAACTCAATGCCAAAAAGCATAAGCCCTTGATGTGCCACAAACTCGCTCCGCTCCATCCTACTCCCGAGGCCAAATAGCTGCCGGCAAACATTTCGTAAAGCAGCTCTTTAATGGGCTTCAAAACAATTAGCAATCACCTCTCTGAATTGGGCGCAAGCCCATGTGAAGGACGTAAAAAATAGGATCGGACGCAAATAATACGATTTGGACGGGAAAAACACACGAACTAACGCAAATTATACGATTCTCGTACGAAATGCGTATGTTCATATACGTCTATGCGCGAACGATCGTGCGAATACGAAATGGCCAAAAAAACAAGAAAAAATGACAAACACCCACCCAAACTTACGATTCTCGATACGAAATCACTTAACTTTGGCTCTTTGAATCGAGGGGAAAGTGTTAAGCTACATTCCAGAGGTAAAACGCACCAAACTCCAAAATAGAGCATTTGAAGGAATCTTTGTTGGATACAGTGACAATGTTAAGGGTTACATAATCCTAAATCCCAAAAACAGACAAAGTTACCATTAATAATAGCATAACTTTTGTTGAAGATTTAAGAGACAATGTGATGACAGCTGAGGAAGTAAGAACAGAAGAGACAACACACTGATCAGCCATCATCTGTAACTTCTGAACAAACAGTTGAAGTGAGCACAGAACCAGTACTTAAGATCAGCCACAAACAAGCTCAGACACAGAACCAAGGCGCTGAACGAGAGAAAACAGGTAAAAGGTAAACCATCTGTACATCATTCATACTTCATAACAAAGCAAGCATTGCCACTACCAATGAACCTGCAACTTGGGAAGACATATCTCAGCTTTCCGAAGGGGAGGCCAGTAAATGGATAAAGGCTGCAAAGGAAGAGATAAAATCCATGCATGACACCAAAACATGGACACTTACAGAACTACCACTTGGAAGGAAAGCCATGGGTTGTAAATTGACTTTTAAAGTGAAGCACAATGCAGAAGGCACAGTGGAGCAATAAAAAGTAAGACTTGTAGCCAAGGTATATTCTCAAAAATATGGAGAGGACCTAGTATGCACACTTTAGAGAAGTATATATGGTCTAAAGTAAGCAGCCAAAGCATGGAATATGAAAATAAATAGAGCGCTTACACATGAGGACTTTTAGAGGAATTAAGCAGACCCCTGCTTATACACAAAGACATTGGCAGACAGACCAAAGATCTTGGAAACATAAATGATTACTTCGGCATTCAGATTGAGAGAAGATGGCAGCTTTCTTCTGAACCAGAAGTACAAAATACAAGAAATAATTGAAACATTTGGAATGGAAGATGCCAAACCAGTAAAATCTCCAATGGAAACCAACTACCTGAAGGAGATAAACAGCCAATATACGCCAATACCAGCTAACACTCAGTACAGGAAAGCAATAGGGGAGTTGCTGTATATTACCAACGCTACAAGGCCTGACATTGCAGCCAGTTATTGGAATCTTATGCAGACAGTTTTCAATACCAAGTCAGATGGACTGAATTCTGTAAAGTGAGTCATTCGCTATCCTAAAGGGACTTTACATTACAAGCTAAAGTTACCAGCTAGTGATGAAAGCATCCTGGCAGGATAAGTGGATGCCGACTGGGCCAGGGACATCAGTGAGAGAAAATATACCAGTGGTTACTTGTTTCTTCTATCAGGAGGTGTTATCAGTTGGACTAGCAGAAAGCAGCTCTCTGTTACACTTTCATCTATCGAAGCAGTGTACATTGCAGCAGCACAGGGAAGCCAAGTAGTTATATGGCTGAGACAACTGTTAACAGACTTGGGTCAACCACAGTTGGAACCAACGAGAATCTTTGAGAACCAAGCACGTTGATGTGAAGTTCCACTTTCTGAGGGATCTTTAAGAACAGGGACTTTCTTGAGTTTCTTTATTGCCCTACTGAGGCTATGACAGCAGATATCCTTACTAAGCCCCTACCGCTGAAAGACACTCGAGGTTTACAAAGAAGATGGGTTTCATAGACTAAGCCTCAGCTGTGGAAAGGGGTGTTGGGGAAACTGTAAAACTTCCAGCTTAGTCTGTGCTGGAGTGAATTTTGCTAAATTTACAGCAGTTTACAGTTATGACATTAGATGGCACTGTGACCTATGTTTAACTGTAGAGTCTATGCATTACTGCTGTATTGTATTTCCTGTGTTCAGTTGCTTTATGGTATTTCGTATTTTTTTTCCTGTCTTTGTTAGCCACCAAGTAAGGTGACATTCTCTTACTGCATTCATGTTCCAGTACAGCCAGTTCCTGTTACACCACAACAATATGAGCTCTATAGAGT
Source organism: Gastrophryne carolinensis (assembly GCA_027917425.1). NCBI lineage: Eukaryota > Metazoa > Chordata > Amphibia > Anura > Microhylidae > Gastrophryne > Gastrophryne carolinensis. Next base: position 48,696,356 of record CM051243.1, read on the forward strand.
CTTGGCCTCCTCTGTAACCTAGTTTGAATCGGGCCCTGTCATGGAACCGCGGGTCACGTGATTCAACTATCAATCAGGGGCCTCCGGACACACAGACCTCTTTCCCAAACACCCGTCCGAGCCCGCCTAGCGAGACTACCAAGCCCAAAGTGTGCGGACACACAGATTGGCTAAGGCAAAAAGATCGCTCAAGTTAAAAATAGGTTTTAATGCAATGAGCACACTAGGCAGTGATAACAAACATTTAGCTATGATGGAATATGAATAAATACAAATGTCATTCTGAGAAGTGGGTTACAAATTACAGTGAGTTACACACAGAGATAAAGCAGTCAGTTAATATAAATGCATTTGCAGAGTAGTGATGATGGTGAGCTCCCACATAGAGGTAAGTGGCAAGCTTGTTGATGGGCACCTCCAGCTCGCATACAGTGTGACCTCTCTCCAGAGAATGACCCTGTTCTTGTCTCCTTGGCCTACCTTTAAAGCGGAACTTCACTCTGAATAAGAGTCTATCTTATATGTTTCCCACACCCTGTACATACAGATTGCTCACATTAAAAATCATCCTACCTGCATCTACTGTATGTTATGAGCCTTTAAACATCCAAGATGGTGGCTTATGGAAGCCGCCATCTTATCAGGCAGCCTGCAAACAGGAAGTGCCTCCTGACTGTGCTGCTCTGCATTCTGGGACTGCTGACCTTTACCTGACCCCAGCTGTGCTCTGTCTGAGCAAAGCACAGCTATAACCCACCCCCCTGTACCATATCCCACTCTCCTCTCCTCAGCAGGTGTGATGCTTCTGAGACAAGATGGCGGCGCCCGTATCCTAAATTCTTGAACAGAGTTGCAGCCCAGAGGGGGAAAAAATAATAAGTTAGTTAGTAAAAACCTAAAATATATTAATTTTAGATGCTGGGGAACCGTTTTTTAAAAGTTTGGGCTTTTCATTAAATCACGCTGAAGGTCCGGTTTAAGTGTGGTTTCTGCCCCTCCACCTCCCCTTCTCCCAGACACAGGTCCTGTGTAGTTCTTTTGACGCCCCCATATGCTATCACACCTCCCCAGCAGAGGAGGATCCTGGCTTCTCTCTGTCTGGCCAAGGTGTTAGGAGAGCCGCAGGGGGGCTTTCATCCTCAAACTGCCTTTTCTGAGTGTCAGAACCTCATCCTCATATATGGACTTCCATTTCCTGCTAGCCTTGTAAGGGAGACATTAGCTACATACAGAGAATCCTAAAGGGGGATGCCGGGCATGAGCAATAAAATGAAATATTTGCCCTATTCCTCACAGGCCCAAGGCAAAAAAAAGCCTGGGAAGGCATTGGGGGCAAACACCCTCATTTATCAGCAGCAATAGTATGGCAGCCAGCAGGTGTGAGGTCATTAGGGCCATTAGGTCCCCATACTAGAGTGCTGACTCTCCTGGCCTGATGGCTGCTCTAGTAGTGCCTGTCCCACTCACCCGTGTAGGGCTGCCGTTTTTTTTACTGACATCACCCCACCTATATTAGTATTAGATTGCAAGCATCTAGGAACCAGGGCATCATTCCTTTTTCACCAGAGGGTAAAACTTGGCAACTTTCTGGCCCATTATTTCAGTCACCCTGTACGATTCCATGGCAGCTGGTGGCGCTATATGCATCAGCAACAAAATCCCTTTTGGATTAATATTTATTTTATGAATCTATATGCAACGTGTGGACACGTGTGTAGCGTGCTGCCATACAGTGTGGGTGCCATAGCCTGGCCGTAGTCTGTGACGGAGGCTGCACCCCTCCATCTATTCCTCACGCACACAACATACACAGGCTGACATCACCTCACACGCTCCAAGCCTGGCGCTGCGGCCGCCAGTTCCCGCCCAGGGCTCTGATTGGTCGAGCGTCTCGCCACTCTGTCGGAGCAGGACGGTGATTGGCGGAGCCGGGAGTGGCTGGGCCTGGCGCTCATTTCCGCCTGGGTGTCAGTGGGAAAAGCGGAGTCTCTGACAAGCTGCAGGTAAATAACGCGAAGCTTTTGGGGCCCCTCTGAGCGGGGTATGTCGGATAGGTGTAGCGGACCTGACTGGGTGCTATGGGGTGGGGATCTGCCTCTGGGGTCTTTGCTGGTGGGTGTCTGCGGTCCTGAGGGGCTCATGTAGCCTGAGACTACAATTCCCAACATGCTCTGAGCAGCTAACGGGTCTGTGATGAAGAACTACATATCCCAGCGTGTGTTGTATAGGCAAGGCTGTATGAGAGACTGCAACTCCAAGCATGCATTGCCCACAGCCCTGTCTGAAGTGTGCTGTGACACAAGGAGCTACTAATCCCAGCATGCACTGCATAGTCACTTCTATCTGAGGGGCTACTAATCCCAGCATGCACTGCATAGTCACTTCTATCTGAGGAGCTACTAATCCCAGCATGCACTGCATAGTCACTTCTATCTGAGGAACTACTAATCCCAGCATGCACTGCATAGTCACTTCTATCTGAGGGACTACTAATCCCAACATGCACCTCATAGTCACTTCTATCTGAGGGACTACTAATCCCAACATGCACTGCATAGTCACTTCTATCTGAGGGGCTACTAATCCCAACATGCACTGCATAGTCACTTCTATCTGAGGAGCCACTAATCCCAGCATGCACTGCTGTCTGAGGAACTACTAATCCCAGCATGCACTGCATAGCCACTTCTATCTGAGGGGCTACCAATCCCAGAATGCACTGCATAGTCACTTCTATCTGAGGGGATACTAATCCCAGCATGCACTGCATAGTCACTTCTATCTGAGGAGCCACTAATCCCAGCATGCACTGCTGTCTGAGGAACTACTAATCCCAGCATGCACTGCATAGCCACTTCTATCTGAGGGGCTACTAATCCCAGCATGCACTGCATAGTCACTTCTATCTGAGGGGATACTAATCCCAGCATGCACTGCATAGTCACTTCTATCTGAGGAGCTACTAATCCCAGCATGCACTGCATAGTCACTTCTATCTGAGGAACTACTAATCCCAGCATGCACTGCATAGTCACTTCTATCTGAGGGACTACTAATCCCAACATGCACCTCATAGTCACTTCTATCTGAGGGACTACTAATCCCAACATGCACTGCATAGTCACTTCTATCTGAGGGGCTACTAATCCCAGCATGCACTGCATAGTCACTTCTATCTGAGGGGATACTAATCCCAGCATGCACTGCATAGTCACTTCTATCTGAGGGACTACTAATCCCAACATGCACCTCATAGTCACTTCTATCTGAGGGACTACTAATCCCAACATGCACTGCATAGTCACTTCTATCTGAGGGGCTACTAATCCCAGCATGCACTGCATAGTCACTTCTATCGGAGGGGCTACTAATCCCAGCATGCACTGCATAGTCACTTCTGAGGGGCTACTGATCCCAACATGCACTGCATAGTCACTTCTATCTGAGGGGCTACTAATCCCAGCATGCACTGCATAGTCACTTCTATCTGAGGGACTACTAATCCCAGCATGCACTGCATAGTCATTTCTATCTGAGGAGCCACTAATCCTAGCATGCACTGCATAGTCACTTCTATCTGAGGGGCTACTAATCCCAGAGTGCACTGCATAGTCACTTCTATCTGAGGAACTACTAATCCCAGCATGCACTGCATAGTCACTTCTATCTGAGGAGCCACTAATCCCAGCATGCACTGCATAGTCATATCAGTCTGAACTGCTGAAACCCAAGGAACTGCTGATCCCAGCATGCACTGCTGTCTGAGGAACTACTAATCCCAGCATGCACTGCATAGTCGCTTCTATCTGAGGGACTACTAATCCCAGCATGCACTGCATAGTCACTTCTATCTGAGGGGCTACTAATCCCAGAATGCACTGCATAGTCACTTCTATCTGAGGGACTACTAATCCCAGCATGCACTGCATAGTCACTTCTATCTGAGGGGCTACTAATCCCAGAATGCACTGCATAGTCACTTCTATCTGAGGGGCTACTAATCCCAGCATGCACTGCATAGCCACTTCTATCTGAGGGGCTACTAATCCCAGCATGCACTGCATTGTCATATCGGTCTGAGGGACTACTGATCCCAACATCCACTGCATTGTCATATCGGTCTGAGGGACTACTGATCCCAACATCCACTGCATAGTCATATCGGTCTGAGGGACTACTGATCCCAACATCCACTGCATAGTCATATCAGTCTTAGGAACTACTGATCCCAACATGCACTGCATTGTCATATCGGTCCGAGGGACTACTGATCCCAACATCCACTGCATAGTCATATCAGTCTTAGGGACTACTGATCCCAACATCCACTGCATAGTCATATCAGTCTTAGGGACTACTGATCCCAACATGCACTGCATTGTCATATCGGTCTGAGGGGCTACTGATCCCAACATCCACTGCATAGTCATATCAGTCTGGGGAACTACTGATCCCAGCATGCTCTGCATGGTCACTTCTATCTGAGGAACTACTAATCCAAGCATGCACATTAGTCTGAGGGACTACTGATCCCAACATGCACCGCATAGTCATTACTCTGAGGGACTACTGATCCCAACATCCACTGCATAATCATATCAGTCTGAGGGACAACTAATCCCAGTGTGCGTGTCTACAGCCCTCCAACCTGGCTTTCTAAACTGCTGTGACCCAAGGAACTGCTGATCCCAGCATGCACTGCTGTCTGAGGAACTACTAATCCCAGCATGTACTGCATAGTCAGTTCTATCTGAGGGACTACTAATTCCAGGATGCATTGCATAGTCACTTCTATCTGAGGGGCTACTAATCCCAGCATGCTCTGCATAGTCACTTCTATCTGAGGGACTACTAATCCCATCATGCACTGCATAGTCACTTCTATCTGAGGGACTACTAATCCCAGCGTGCATGTGCCTACAGCCCTCCAACCTGGCTTCCTGAACTGCTGTGACCCAAGGACCCGCCGGTCCCCAGCATGCACTGCGGCCTGAGGACCCGCCGGTCCCCAGCATGCACTGCGGCCTGAGGACCCGCCGGTCCCTAGCATGCACTGCGGCCTGAGGACCCGCCGGTCCCTAGCATGCACTGCGGCCTGAGGACCCGCCGGTCCCTAGCATGCACTGTATAGTTATATCAATTTGAGGGACTACTGATTGATCGCAGCATACACTCCATAGTCACTTCTATTTGAAGCACTACTGATCCCAACATGCACTGCATAGTCACTTCTATTTGAGGGACTAGTATTACTACATAGTCTCTTCAGTCTTTTAGTCGGGGAACTACTAATCCCAGCATACACTGCATGGTCTCTTCATTCTGGGAACTACTAATCCCAGCATACACTGTATAGTAACTTCATTCTGTGGGACAACTAATCCCAGCATACACTGAATGGTCTCTTAATTCTGGGGGACTACTAATCCCAGCATACACTGTATAGTCACTTCTATTTGAGGGACCACTAATCACAGCATGCATTGCATAGTCACCTCAGTATGAGGGACTACTAAACCCAGAATGCGCTGCATATTCACTTCAACCTGAGGGACTACTAATTCCAGCATGCACTGCATAGTCACTTCTATCTGATGGACCACTAATCCTAGCATGCACTGCATAGTCACTTCTATCTGAGGGACTACTAATCCTAGCATGCACTGCATAGTCACTTCTACAGGCCCCAGCATGCATTACTTCAATTTGCTTTGGCAATCTGTAAACTGTACAGTGGGGAAACTACTATATTAAGTATAGGAGAACTATCCCCTAAAGGTGTCCTTATGGCCACCTTATCCCTGACCCACCAAAAATGTCCCAAATCTCCACCCATTACTAAACTGGTTGAATGGGTTATTGGGAAATCTTTGAAGTTTGACGGGGGAGTGCTCAGCCCGAGGAGCTGGCTCTTCCCCTGAATCTTGCATCTACAGAGAAAAGAACATACATGTAATATAAACTTTTCTCTGACAGCTACTCCAGCGAGAATGTTACCTGAGCTATCTAGTCTTTAAAGTGGAACGAAAACCCACCAGCTGCCGGCTCCTGGCTTCCCCCCAGGGCATCCCGAATCAGGAAGCCCCGCTTTGTGAAACTCCCCAGGGTGCCCCTACACAGTCCCCTTTCTGCAGTCCAAAGGTGCATGTGCGGGCTCTCGACCAATGAGAGCTGCCCACTGAACTTATGTAACTTGGCAGGTGGCTCTCATTGTTGTCATGTGCACGCTCCCGCACCAGCCATTTAGACCCAATGTGCTGCCTCATCCTCGGCGGTGTGTGCTCTCCATTATAGTCCATGAGAGCCGTTTGCCATGTTTAAATATTTTGTCAAACGGCTCTCATTATTGACTGAGCATCCGTGCATGCCACGTATGTTGGATCGAGGAGAGGTGAATTTAGCTGGGAAACCGGGGGGGGGATCCCCCCGGGGAATGGAACAAAACCCTGTATAGTCAAAAGGTATAGTCCTGTTCTGCTTAGAAACAGCCAGGATTTGTTTCTCTCCAGCGGGGCATCCCCATTTTATACTATGTAAACCCCCCCCTCCCCGATCAGCTAATTTAGTCACTCTGGACAGCGCTCTCACAGCTGCTGGGGCCTGCCGAGTGCTCCTATTATAGCATTGCTGGTCTTGGATGTGTTGGGACCATAGGGGAAGTGCGTTACTATGATAAGTCTGTTGCATGGTTTATTTATTTTGGTCGGAAACCTCACTATTAATGTGCAGTTGGTGGTTCAGACTGTGCGCCAGGAAAAATAATGGCGCATTATAGAAAATAACAATGTATGGAGATGTTTATAAGGTGAGTGTTTCAGTGTGCAGCTTCCAGTGCTGTCATTTGCACCCCCCCCCCCCTCCTCTCAATGTCATATTTACCACTTCCTCATATAGAATGAGGTGAGTCCTTTGTGCAGGGTGTTGCTGCAATTCCCCTGTGGAATCTGTTAGGAGTGGACACCAACTTCTCTTTTTTATCAGGCCCTGACTCTATTCTATTCTATTTTATCATTCATTGACTGGTCCTTTATCTGCACCTGACTTCAGCTCCTCTGTTTTATCAGGCCCCGACTCCTCTGTTTTATCATTCATTGACTGGTCCTTTATCTGTTTCTCTGTTTTATCAGGCCCCGACTCCTCTGTTTTATCAGGCTCCGACTCCAGGCTCAGACAGAGCACACAAGCACATCCCCTTTCAGGGATGGGCAGTTTAGGTCCACATTAAAGTGGATTGTAATCTTTTTCAGTGATTATGTATCATAAACTGACAGTTTTGATACCTTCCAGGCTTACAGACACAGCACACATGCATTGATCGGACTCTTGTCATTTCACTCTTGCCCACTTCAGGTCCGCTTTTAATGGAGGTTGTAAGCTCCCAAGCATTTCCTTGTAGAAGTGCACATCTAGATATTAATAAGACTTTTGTGTGAGTGAGACAGGGCTTTAGTAGAGACACCAAAGAGACTGCACAGCTCCAGCTATTGTACCGTCCTCCATGATCATGGGGCTTTTCTAAGTGTAAAATAGAAGTTGAGGAAGTAGACTCTTCTCTCTCTGTACAGTGTATGTTGTAGCCAGGCTATATCCAAGAGAACTGCAACTAAATGTTTAGCACAGAGGAAAACTGCCAGGTGCAAGTCATCAAATGGCCAGAAATAGGGCTGTTTCTCATGTAAACACACTGGACTATTGAATAATTAAACTTTGTTGAAAGGTTAAAGTGAACCAAAACCCAGGATTTTGGTCCTTTCCCCAGGGCACCCCGATGCTGGATGCCCTGCTGTGTGAAACCCACCAGGTCGCCGTCTCCAACTTGCCTTTCTCCGGTCCTATGGAGAATGCGTGGCCTCCTGTCCAATTGGCGCATTCGACTGCGCTGACGTGAGCTCGTTAAAGGAGCTGAGGTACACCGGCGGCCGCATCCCGTCTGCAGAAAGTTTTTAAGGCAGAACAAAACCCAGAGTGGCCGGTCGATATGCATATGTAATATGGTAAATGGCTCTGATAGTTTGCAATGAGGAGCAAGAGCGGCGACATCCCCTGCATCTTCGGGCTGTGTCTGCGATTTTGCTTCCCATGAGAGTCCTGTCTAGCACTTCTGAGATGACTGCCGGGGCACTCAATGATGACCTTCCTCTGGTCTGGTCCTGGCATTGTAACTAAGGGCCTTTAGGGCCTCATGCAGATACCTAGTATGATATAGGGACAGGGGAAAACTCGTCATCTAAGTAAGGATGCCCAAGGGGGGTGGGGTTATAAGCTGACCATTGTGAATATTTGAATAGAGGTTTGCTTTAAGTTCACACTAAACAATTACAGTGTATATATTTTGTCTTCATCCCTTTTCCATAAATTAGATTGTATGCAATTGGATTAGATCATGCCTGATTTGTAAGAATACTGCTAACCCAGTGACCTGATTGTATCCCCCCATCCTCTTATTAAAGCTTATTAGATAATTATTGTGTAGTGTAATGGGGGGTGTTTATAGTCATGCGACATTTCATGTATCTTCCATATAGCATTCCACTGCTGTGTTTATTGTGTTAGGCCTCATTTAATACATCATTTCTGCTAGTCACTACGGCGGCAATCATTTAACTGCCGATTGTGTTATGTAATCATGGCTGTCTGTGTCATCTCACTCTTTAATGGATGCTCATTTTCTTTTTATACGGCTCCCGAGCTTTGCACGATCATCTGACATGTGCAGTATTTCATCTGCTTGATGAATTGTGGGGGGGGGGGGGGAGGCATTTTATCTCCTCTTGCCCATGTTTAGAGTAAATATGCTCTTGGGTTTTCCTAGAATGCTTTGCAGTGTTATATAATAAATATGCTCACTTGCTGGTTGAACATATCTTTAGGATCCCCCAGCATCCTTTGCAGAGTCTGCTTATCTCTGGCCAAATGCAGAAGAACCGGATCCAGTCATGGAAAATAAATCCAACATCATTAAATCCTTTTATAAGGCTCGTTCACACCTGTCCTATACTGTGTGCAGCCATGCGATTGCGGCAGATGCAGCGTCATCCACAGAAAAGGAAGCATACAATGACTCCTCTTTACCCCACTTTTACACCGCTAGGGTGAACAAAAACCTGGCTGCAAATCCAACTGTAGGCGTATCGAGCCTAGACGCAGCCCCATAGATGTCTATTGCGCACATATTTTACACAAGTTTGTTTCTGTGATGTGCAGTTTTCAGGCGGAACAAAACCTAAACCCAAGCCCCGGAATGTAAAAGATTCTAGGGTCAGCCACTGGCCTTCTTTTGGGGCATTCCAAATCAGGACGACCCGCAGTGGGAACCTGCCAGGTCACCACAAAACTAACCTTTTCCAGCGGCTCCCTCGGCGATGTAAATGAGGATCGAGATTAAGAGCGGCTGCATCCCCAGCAACTGTGGGCTGAGATGCACTCCCGTGCTCAGCCAATCTGATAGGCTGGGTGACGGGAGTGTGCCCGCATCTGGGGATGCAGCCGTCTTGTTCCCAACTGCCATAAACAGAGCCATTTGCTGAGCGTTAATATGAACACCTAATGTCTCTGATTGGATGGGAGCCCACACACATGCCGCAGGACCAGGGTCGGCTTTCCCAAATTAAGATTCCCTGGGGGCAAGGAACAAAACTCAAGATAGTCAAAATCCTGGGTTTTGTTTCTCTTTAAATAGGAAAAAGTGATAGCCTGGGATCCCCCCCCCCCTTCCCTAGGCTACCAGCTGGCACACCAGGCATAGGGGCTGAGGTCCCCAAGGCTGGGTGGCCGGACAGCACGCCAGAACATTAGCCCCTATGCCCTTCAGTGCAGGTTCAGTGCTTTTCCAGTAGTGAACACCAGGCAGCGACAATGGTCATCGGGCTCTAATGTACCCTTCTGGCTGGTGGGGGTAAGGATAACGAAGTGGGGGGTATCAGAAAGTCACCAGCCAATCGGGGCTGCAGGGGAATTATGGGTAAGGTAAGCAGATCTTTTAGGTACCCTTTGGACTTCCCGGCACTGGAGTATTAGGAAAAGTCGACAGAAGTGGACTTTAACTCGAGCGCTTCTATAGTCCCACAGCTCTGGAGTCCTCCATCGGCTCCTCTTCTGCTGGTTGAAGCGAGTGTCTGGTTATCGGGAGGATAAAGATCCCCATCCTGCCAAGCACAGAGCCCTCCTGATCTAAACTTTAACCATGACATGTTTCTTGGTTTTCATCAGGGGTGTAACTGTTGTGGGTGCAACTGCACCGGGGCCCATCATTGCTGCTCCTCCACCTTATTTATCAGTTTTTTGATCATTTGGCAGCATTTAAAGAAAGGAAGCGCCATTCGTCTGTTGTTTCAGTCTTTAGTTGTCTAGTTTAGTTGGTCTTTTCCCCGGGGGTACCGCGATCGGTGCCCCGCTGTGTGAACCCACACCCCCCCAGATCGCCGCAGCCAACTCTCCTTATCCTGGACCCACGGAGCATCTAAGAGCAGCGGCTCTGACAGCCGCATCCTCCTCTTCCTTCTGACATGAAGTGCGCTTATTTGTGAATGACCGGTGCAGGCACGCTCCCTGTTCGAGGGAGGCAGAGGATGCGGCCATCAGAACCGCTGCGGCGATCTGGGTGGGTTTCACACCCCCCCGATTGGGGTGCCCCGGGGAAAAGAACAAAACCCAGGATAGTCAAAACTTTCGAATATCCTGGGTTTTGGTCCACTTTAAAGACAGAAAAAAGTTTACTGTATGAACCTTGAAAAATAAACCTTTGAGGCCCTCATAGAACAGTTGTAGTACTGAGAAGAAATGACCCACAGGTACAGTCCTCTACTCATTAGTTGACTGTTATACGACATTATCTGAAGGCGACTGGTCACACTGGATTTTATTTAGGGGTATCTGTGTACAAAGGGGCTGAATATATATTTATATATTATTTTTTTCAGTTTTTTTAGTTAAAAATGTGGAAAAGCATGTATCGTTTTCTTTTCACTTCAAAAAAAAAACTTGGTTACTTTGTGTTGCTCTATCACATAACTAAAACACATTGAAGTTTCTGGCAGTGTGGAACATGGAAAGTTAGGAATACTGTAACAATGTGAAAACGATCCAGGGGTAGGAATAGTTTTTCAAGGCACTGTATGTTTGAGATTGTTTCAGCAGAGCAATAACCCGGGCCTGTCATCTCTTGTATTATTTGGAAGGCAGTTGCCAGCACGTGCCCGGACGGGTGTTTACCCGGGTTCATATGAAAAGTTAGCAGAGCTGGGGCCTCGCTGCTGCTGATATTGACTCTATTTCCAGAGCGTTGAGTCATGCAGGTCACCGGTGATGTCTGTCAGCTGATTCTCAGCCTTGTGCCAGCCTGCAGCTCCTTTGTGTCTCCTGTGTCTGTCAATGGTAAAGCCCAGTGGGGTTAATTTACTATAATGTCTGTGTAGTGAGCGTGGATTGAGCAATTAGCTCGATCTGTTTAGTGAGGCTGTTGGCAGGAGAAGCGCGTTCCAGACCATGGCCTCGATTCAATAAAGGTAGAAAAAAATTCTCATGGTAGTAAAAGATTCAATTCATGAGAAAAAAGTCTGAGAATTTCACTGTTGCTGAATCACCAGAAAAAGATTCTGGATACCCCAGGGGGAGGATATGCAGTGGCCCTGGAATATTATAGATTTCAGGGCTGATGGGGCATGGGTTTTGGTCCTCTTTAAACTATGTGCTAACCCCCTAGGGCAGCCATCATGGCAGGATAGCCAGGACTCCCAAGGGGCCCAGATGTGAAGAGGGGGGCCTCTGGCCAGGTGGCCCTAATGGCCACCCTGACCTAAGGCCTGCTGGCTGCCACACTATTGCTGCTGGTGTTGATAAATGAGGGTGTGTTTCCCGCTTCCCTAGGCTGGTTTGCCTTGGAGCTCAATTCAAACTAGGGACTTGGCCATAACATTTGAGGGGTGGGGGCTGGAACTTTATACAGCTAATATTGTGTCTGGCCTCCCCATAACGTGTCGTTGTGATGGCTGGGCCCCTTGTTTGAACTTCATTTTCCTACATAGTATGGATACTGGGGACCATTTAAAACTAGGGGCCCAGCCATCACATGTAGGTTGCAAAGGGGGTTATACTCTATAGAGCTTATATTATGCCTGGACTCCTCGCCTATAATGTGGTTGCTAGTCCTATAGTTGATTTTCAGTTTACTATATGGCCTGAATAATAAGGTAAGCCTGGCTGCCTTGGGGACAGATGTCCAGTTCAATCTAAGGCCCCAACCATCACATATATGTCATATAGGCCCTGCTAACCCCTCCCCTTCCTCATTCCTTCCGAACAATAGGCACACTGTGTATGGATTCCCCTAATCTATAAAATACTTGCTTCCCCTTGAGTAAATCCCCCTAGCCCCAACTAAATGAACTTTAAACCCAACGGAAAAAATCAGCCAGCAAGCCGCTTACCTGATGTCTGTCCCATGTGCCTCTTCTCTATTTTCTGCAGCTCAGGATAGAATTCCACCAGGACCACCCAAAATAGGGGTCTAACAGGCACTTTGTCCTTCAGCTCAAGAAAGCCTGGCAAGACACAGAAATTGGTGGAAGCAAGTTAGTTTGTGTCCTGGGCAGGGACATTACATTAAATAAATGGGTAAGTTACCAGTTTGCAGCTTCTGTCCTCTACCTGTTGACATTGGGAAACTCAGTGTGGGTAAGCCAACACACATCTCCACCTGCCTGACTCTTCAGTCAGCCTCAGACAGCCCGCAAGCCATATGTGAATTCCCAGCTACAGGTTGAGAATGGGGGGGGGGGGGGTGTATATATATATATATATATATATATATATATATATAGGGGGGGGCATAGATACTTAAAAAAAACATTGATACTTTAAAATACTTTAAATCAGAACTTTTCTAATATACGCCTCTGCTGCAAATGGTATTAGATTGGGTTAAAGAGATTGTCCAAGCAAAAACATAAAATGATCTATACCCCTTTTTTGTCCCCCAAATCTACATCTGTGCAGATCCTGTGTCCGCCCAGTGTCAACAATTTTTGAGGTTATGCGCCAGTTAGACTTATAGTGGGGCTCAACCTTCCGTGGCAAAGGGTGCACCTCTCATGAGTCCAGTTTAAGTGACTGCCTCAGACAGCACTCTCTAAAGGAAAGTGCGGGACAGCAATCACTGGAAAGAAGAAACAAGGTAGAGTTCACAAACACGTATGATCTCTTGGGTTTCCAAGGCCGGGGCTGCCTAGTGCTGGAACAAGCTAGCTGAGGAAGCGGCTGCAGTGTTTCATTGTGCAACTATACTATTTATTGGCTCAACATTTCAAGAGGGATTTCAAAACATGTCTGAAATTGGGCTGAGAAATAAAACTCCTGTCTGTTGTTAGACTGTTAAAACAACAACAAAAGAACACACACAAAGCTGCTATAATTTTTTTAAGTAATTCAGGGCTTTAAAGTCTGGAAGCTAAATTTCCGAATCCTCTATTTTATCACACTCCGACTCCTGTATTTAATCAGGCTTTACCTCCTGTATTTAAAGTGGACCAAAACACAGGATTTTCACTCTCACCAGGATTTTGTCCATCCCCCTTGGACTGGTGCTCCACTGTGTGAAACCCCTTGGTTCGCCTGCTGTTCTTACTATCCTCGAGATGCAGGGTCAGCTCTCGTCCAATCTGTTTCTCCAGCCACGCATATGAATGTGGGGCTGGAGAAGCTGAATGGAATCCCAGCTGCACACACGGGCAGCACGTGCCATCCCCTGCATCCTTCCGCTGTGCGGCCTCACACAGCCATTCAGTTACAGTGGGCATGACTGTGCACAGCCAGAAATATTTGCGAGTAATGCTGCCATGCATGTGCCGTGGGCTCGAGGAAAGGTAAGAACAGCAGGCGAACCGAGGGGGTTTCTCAGAGCGTGGGATCCCAAAATGGGGTGCTCCAGGGGGACAGACCAAAACAATCCCAGGTTTTGGTCCACTTTAATCAGGCTCAGACCTAATAACTAGTAAAAACAAATGTACTGTAGTAAAATGATGGCATTTGGCTTTTTCACACTTTTATGTAAGCAAATGGCTACTTAGAACATGAAGCACGTGTTATGGAATACAATAAATGTGCATAATGGGATAAGATGAAACATTAGGATAAGGGTGAGAAGTAAAAAAAATGCTGAGTAATTTCAGAAGAGACACCAAAGAGTCTGCACAGCTCCAGCTACTGATGATCCTTCATGATCATGGGGCTTATGAGTCCATAAGAGAACACAAACAAGAAAACACTATCTAGGGCTTATATTCAGGGCACTGCACCAAAAAATGTATTTATTTTTATTAGTTGCACAAAAAACACACTTGACATTACACACTAAAAACAAACACCCAAACACATCCCTAGGCCCTGGGAAAGATTTGTTTATGCTTAGTAATAGGGGACTTTGGAAATATTGGATAGTTGGACAGCAATATTGTTTTTTGATTAATTCATGCATATATTTACTAGGGTGGCATAACATGACCCCTTGTGGACATTAATTAGCTTCTGGTGAATCTTTCCCAGTGCCTAGGGATGTGTTTGGGTGTTTGTTTTTAATGTGTAATGTTCTGTGTTTTTTATGTGCAACTAATCAAATAAATAGATTATATTTGTTTCATTTATTTGTGCGGTGCCCTGAAAACCCTAGCTAGTGCAATAGTAGTAGCTGGGGTTGGGGAGCAACCCTTTAATCTGTGAATAAGGGTTTTTGGCCCACCAGGCTGTGCCTACTTACTGCAGTGAGTTATTGGGATTTTTAATTTTCCATAAGAGAAGATCAGGAAGCAGAATCCCCTCTGCCTTCTCTGTACAGTGGATGAAGTAGCTCGTCTTCACCCTCTGCCTGAGAATACTGCAACTAGATGTTCAGCAATCGCAGGGGAGAACTGCTAGACATAAATGTAAGATAAGTCATACAATGGCCAGAAATAAGGTTGTCCCTCATGTAAACACTGGATTGTTTTAGTCCTTATTCTTATTATTCTTGTTTATTTATAAAGCGCCATCATAGTCTATGGCTTTGTACAAGGAAGAAATTACAGGGGGGTGGGGGTAAGACAAGTAAAATACTTATAACGCAACCAATGCATATAATGCACATGGTATTATGAGTCAGATGTAACTAAACACATAGATGCAGGAGTACATTTGGAGAGTGAGCCCTGCCCTTGTGAGCTTACAATCTAAATATTCACTGAACCGTGCGGAAAGGTTAATACTTGTTCTGTCCAGCACTTCTGCAGACACAGTCGGTGATGAACTTCCTCTGGTATTTAGAGGAGGACTTACTAGTGAGCATGTGCAGCACAGTTTGAGGCATTGTAATTAAAGGCCTTGGGGCAGCATGGAGAGTATAGCCCTGCACTCAAAAATGTGCTGATGCAGTTGCAGTCTCTGTTTCAGTTTGGCTGCCTTCACACCTGTCTACATATTACACCTGCATGGGTGTTACTGCAGGATAAGGAACAGGGAACATTGGATATCTATCTATCTATCTATCTATCTATCTATCTATCTATCTATCTATCACTAGAATACTCTGCTTCTGCTTCTCACTGATTTTTTTTTTTGTAACATTTCTAAACTTCCATGAAAGCTACATCAGTATACAATAATAGTAAGAGATTTTCTTTTTTTCCATGTCGATTGGAACATTCCACCACTCCAACTTTACAGCTCTGGTGAGGAGACATATTCTTAGTATACAGTACGTCCTGCTCCAGATAGAATACCGGTACTTACAATGGGGTATTACTCCGCCAGATGGCGCTGGACTGCAGAGACATCGAAAATAGGCTCCTCCCGGCCCCTCAAATACCCAGGGATCTCCCACAATCCCCAGATTTGCTCTGCAATCTGGACTGCGATGGACAAGAAGATGGCTCTCTCTACTCGCAGGTGAGCGGGGCTATTAGCCTGCGGCCCTGTAGGACTATTCCCACCCGTTCCATCAGTAATTGCCTCCCAACCTTGGCTGCGCTGGTCGGGTGAAGGTAGGCAGCACCGCTGTTAGGTGCTTAGGAGCGCTGCTCCACCGCAATCCCCCACCAAAGGGTAGGCGGTACAGGCATATGGTGAGCCTCTATGGGATGCCCCTCCCGCACTATTGCCCCTTGCCCCTGTCTATGGGTGGGCCCTATGTTAAGTGGCCGCTGTCCTCCCTCACTCTCCTTGTAGCCTTCGGGGGGAAAGAGGGATGTGTGTGTATGTATACATGTGTATTGGCTTTTATGCTTCACTACATTATGCTTGGTGTCAGCTGCCACACTGACTTGTTTTACAATTATTGTGCTTGAAATTGCCGCCACCGCACACGTTTTTTCCAGTGTTCCGCGCTTGGCGGCGGCGTTACCTCAGGCGCTGGTGCGCCGTCATTGGCTGCTTGTCACGTGTTGGCTTTGCGCTCTTCGGGGGGGCCTGTCTTTGGCGCGTTTCGTGTCATTGCTCATGCGGGCCCGCCCCTCGAGGTATACCGACGCCATTTTGTTTGCTTGGTTCCGGCTGCTGCGTTACGGGCTTCTACCTACCGCGGTCCGTGAGTGCCCTCGCGGGCGGCTTTATTACCGCTTTTAATTATTGTATTCTCTGTATTCTTTGATTGTCTTTCAGACGGGCGAACCCCTTTGGGTTCTCCCAGTCCTACTCCCTCTATTAGTTGGTCAACTTTTGAGGCCTAGTGTTAATTACTCCCACTTCCCTAGTGGGTTATTGGGGCATCCCGGGTTGCTGTATAGCGTTAAGCCCTATCGGCCTATTGTGCCGCTATAATCACCATATGGAGGCATCTCAGGATAATGTGACCGGGGTTCCTTCGGACAGGCCCGGCTGTGTGTAGCTTGTGGGGAGTCTCATGTGGACGCTGACAAGGCGCGGGTCTTTGTACCCTGTGCCAAACAGGTGCTTGAACTGCAATCTGGCCTTCCAGTGGCTGACTCTGCGATTTGTTTTGTCTCACCTACTGCATGCTAGTGGGGATTCTCAGCCTGATGTGCCTTCTAGACTGGCTAGTGTTGAGAAGTTAATTGCTAATACCTTGGCGCGTAAGGCCCCTGAAAAAAAAGCGGCACTTAACGCCCAATGCCACTCTTTTCCCTATGGAAGCTGATGAGTTTTTGCATCTATCTGGCTATACCCCTTTGGAGGAAGGGGAGCTATTCTCCGGCTCAGGGTCATCTGATGAAAGGCCCAGGGGTCATGACGATTCTGGCTCTGACCCCTGGGCCCCGGATGATACTGATAGATTGTTGGCCCAGATTTTTGAGGTTCTGTCTATCTCTCCCCCTGCTGCGGCACCCAGGCAAAGGGGGGAACTTTTTCATACTGCTAAGTCACGCTTGGAATTTCAATAACATTGTGCTCAAGGAATGGGAACGTCCCAGTAGACTTCCCGGTGTACCTAAGAGTTGGGATAGGAAGTATCCCTTTCCTGCTGATGTGGTAAAGTGTTGGTCATCCCCTCCCAAAGTGGATGCCCCGGTCCTAGGGTTATCTAACACCTCTGTTATGCACTCCCCTGACTCTACTACCCTGCGGGTTGCTGAGGACCGGCGCATTGACCAGCTGGCGTCCCATGCCTTTGCATGTGTGGGGACGGCGCTGCGCCCGGTGTGTGCCTCGGCCATTACGGCTGTGGCTATTAGCACCCTGATCAGAAGTATCCTTGATAGTGCCCCTGATGGTTTGCCTTGTGAGGAGTTTAATGCACTCTCTAGTTGTAATGTTTTGTGAATTTTGTCCTCTCTGCCTTGGATGACACCATTAGAATGTGTGCCAGAACCTCTGCCCTTGTGGTGGCTATACGCCGCTCGGGTTGGCTGCGGCAGTGGGCTGCTGACAACGCTGCCAAGAAGGCCCTCACTGGTTTTCCCTTCAAAGGACTGCGCCTGTTTGGGGACCGCCTGGACCTATTTGCTAAGGGAGGCAGGTTACCCCAGCGCAGGCGGCAGTCTCGGCCCTTTCGGGGTCAGGGCTCCTTTTCCTCCCCTTACCGTGGTGCTAGACAAGGGAGGGGGGGTTCCTTTACTGGGGCCTGAGGAGACTTTTGGGGTAGAGGCAGAGGATGGGGACGTCCTGGCTTTTCCTGGGGCTCCAAGCTTAGTCCTCTCCCAAGCACCCTCAGGCATGATGGGGCGCCCTCACCCACCCGGGTGGGGGGACGGCTTCAGCACTTTGCTCACGTCTGGAGGCTTCATGTCTCAGACCGGTGGATTCAGGAGGTAGTGTCCTCCGGTTACAAGACAGAGTTTGCTGTCTGCCCCCCCCCCCCCCCCCCCCAAGGTTCATCAGATCCCGGATTCCTCAGGGCCCTGTGCCAGCTCAGGATCTAGTGCAGGCAGTGCAAAGCCTTCTGGAGCTGGGGGTCATCTGCAAGGTTCCTTTAAGAGAAAGGGGCAAGGGCTTCTATTCCAACCTCTTCACAGTGGCCAAAAAAGATGGGCCATTCAGGCCCATCCTGGATTTGAAGATCCTCAACAAATTTGTCAGGTGCAGGCGCTTTCGCATGGAAACTGCACTCTGCCATCAGTTCCCTGCGCCCAGGGGATTTCATGACGTCTGTGGACATCAAAGATGCTTACCTTCATATTCCTGTATTTCCAGGTCATCAAAGGTTCCTCAGGTTCGCTCTGGGGGATCAACACTACCAGTTTGTGGCATTGCCCTTTGGTCTCACTTCAGTTCCCAGGGTGTTCACCAAGGTGCTGGCAGGAGTGATGTCCCTGCTCAGGTTTCAGGGCATCCGCGTGCTGCCCTATCTGGACGACATTCTCATCACTTCCCAGTCTCTACATCAGGCAGAGTTGGATACTCAGCTGGTGGTGTCCACCCTGGAGTCATTTGGATGGGTGATCAACCACCCCAAGTCTTCTCTGTCCCCCTCCTTGGTGACTTCATTCCTGGGAATGAATCTGGATACAGTTCAGGCAAGGATTTTTCTTCCTCAGCAGAAGTTGGACAGTCTGATTGCGCAGGTTCAGTTCCTGCTATCTTGTCATCGTCCCTCCATCAGGCAGGGAATGCAGCTGGTGGGCCTGATGGTGGCATGCTTCGAGGCGGTCCCTTATGCTCAGTTCCACTTGAGGCCTCTGCAACTCCACCTCTTGTCAGTATGGGACAAGGACCCCGCATCCCTGGACCGGGTCTTTGCGCTTTCCCCCCTGGTCAGGCGGTCCCTCTCGTGGTGGCAGTAGATCAGTACGTTCTGCCCAGGGTGCCAGATCTGCTCACTCAGGGTCCCTTACGCCATCCCAATTTACAAACTCTGGCTTTGACGGCCTGGCTGCTGAAACCTCCATCTTGAGAAGGGGCTGTCTACCTTGGTTGTTGATACCATGATAAAGGCTAGGAAGAAGTTGTCTTCTTCCATTTATTACAGGGTTTGGCGTGCCTACATTGACTGGTATGAGTCTAAGTCTCTTCCCTGCCGTGTGTTCTCTATTACCAGGATCCTGGAGTTCCTGCAGCATTGGTTGGAGCTGAGGCTCCAACTCAGTACTCTGAAGGGTCAGGTCTCTGCTCTGGCTGTTTTCTTCCAGAAGTCCTTTGCTCAGCATTCTCTGATGACGACTATTTTCCAGGGGGTCACTCATGTGCGTCCCCCACGTAAGCCTATGGTGCCTGTTTGGGATTTGAATTTGGTTTTGTCAGCCTTGCAGGGTGCTCCCTTTGAACCTGTGCAGAATGCTGCTTTGGCTATTCTTACTCTCAAAGTTGTCTTTTTGGTGGTTATCACCTCTGTTAGGCGCGTGTCTGAGTTGGCGGCGCTTTCCATCCAGCCCCCCTACTATGAGAGACACCTGGACAAGGTGGTGTTTCGCTTCAAGCCATATTTTCTGCCTAAGGTTGTGTCTGCCTTTCATTTGAATCAGGACATTGTTCTTCCTTCATTGTGCCCTAGTAATGCTAAGGAGATGGTCTTGCATTCTTTGGATGTGGTTAGGTGTCTGAAGTACTATCTGGTGGCTACTACACCTTTCAGAAAAACTGATGCTCTTTTTGTGGTCCTTTCTGGTCCTAGGAAGGGTCTGGCTCCTGCCAAGTCTACTATCAGCAAATGGATACGTCCTGCTCCACCCCACCCTTGGTTTTGCATTATCTTGGATCCCCTGTATGGTTATTGTTATCATTGTTATAGTTACTAGTTTGGGTTGTTTTATTTCTCCCAGCTTCTCGTTAACTGCTTTTGAATTCTGGGGATTTTGGGAGGTCCCTGGGTATTTGAGGGGCCGGGAGGAGCCTATTTTCGATGTCTCTGCAGTCCAGCGCCATCTGGCAGAGTAATACCCGATTGTAAGTATTCTATCTGGAGCAGGACGTACTGTATACTCATAATACCAATTCTACAGGTGAGTAATCACAGAATTGTATTTTTTTTCTCCTCTTTGCTGTGGTTGTGGCCCTTTAATCCTGGCGCTGCCTCTACCCACATTCCTTCCACACCTCTCCATGTCAGCCGGGGCTGTTATAATAATTTGTTGAGGAAAATGTGTGGGACTGACAGTATGTATTTGCTTCAGTGATCCTCCTGGGGCTTCTTTGGATGAATTCAATGTTTTTATCCAAATATTGGCATTGAAAATGTTCTTTTCACTTATTAAGTGGCTGAACGATGGTGTGAGACCTCCACACATGTCGAGGGGGGGGGGGGGCTGGGCGCATGCCGATTGGTGATGGATCAAGGCTCCCCAATAGTGTGTTTTTAATCTTACCCATGCCTGAGATCGAGCGCCATGCCCTGCAGGCCCGTTCTCTTGTCTGACTGCCCCTTCCCCTCTTGTGTTGCCTTATTACATAAAATCTTAATGAAATTCATTTAAAGGAACTGAAAACCCAAATAAAAAAAACAAAGGCCTACTTTTAGATTCCAGGGCCTGCCGCGTTGGGTTTTGTTCCATGACATCTCAGTTACTTGTTATCCGCTCCCACCTCTGTACACAGAAATTCCATCTCTGCAGCGATGCCCCTTTATCTAAATGGGAGCACGTCAGCTTCTCATACTGACGCTTAAGGTGAGTGATGTGCAGTGGGTGGAAGGTAAGTAGGGCATCTTGTGCCCTGACATGAGAGTGCTTGAACGTGCTATAACGCCACCACAAAAAAAAACATTTTGGCTGGATGTGGACTTGTCCTCTTGGGCTGCTCCACCCTCCACAGGAAGCACAAGACCAGAAAGAGATTGTAAGTTCAACATTTCCTGTTTACCCTTCACTTGTATTTCAGAAAGTCTTGACACTATGGATTGAAGACGAGGTCAATGAACGAGTGAAAATAAAGTTGTGTTTTCTGTAAGAAACATGGACTGTCTTTACCTAGTCCATAGTCACTATCTGTGTGGTTGTCGGCCAATCAGGTTCCCAGGGTGCCATTGTGGAATTGTTAGATTCCAGGTGGTTGGGTATTAAATCCCAATTTTGGGCTCCTGAGGAATGTTAAAATGGAGGTGCATCCTAAATTAGGAAGGCCAGACGAGGGCGTTAAATATAAACAAAACCTGGGATTTTAACTATCCCAAGGTTTTTATGTACTGTGAAAACCCCTGTGTGTGGTGCAGGGACATGGTTCTTCACTGGTGCAAGGGTGCATGGTGCAAGGGTGTAGAAAGCAGCTTGAGGGAGGGAAGTGGGCGGAACCAGGAAAGTGGGTGGAGTTGTTACATACCCACTAGAATTTGTTCTGGCAGGGCGAGACTAATAATCCAGCTCATCAGGGGTGGTGAAAGGCAAGATAACAAAACATGAACTAATAGCAAAATAGGTGGCACGTAGGTAGAGCAGAAAACTATATCCTAAATTTATCGGACTATACTTTATCATCAGCTGAGGTTTCCCTATTATCTAAGGGATTATCATTTGTACCGGACACTCACTTTAACCCTTTTAACACCTTGGTGGACATAAATAAATTTGTAAGATCTCTTACTCTGAAACGACACTTCTCTAATGTGAAGAGTGATACAGATGTGGCGGATGAGTTCATTGATCCGCCATCTGGTAATGCTATGTCACAGGGTGTACAGAGTCAAGATTCCCTGACATCCCTAGTGTGCCCTTCTAATTTTTCTTTAATGTGTAGAAATAACGACATTGACCAATTACAATTTGAGTTGGGACAAAAATCTCCCTTCTCAAACATCAGTGCTCCCACTCCACCAAACTTCAAAAATCCGGATTTTTATCCGATTAATTCACGAGGGGATGTCCTTGGTATGTTTCAGGACTCTGTGGAACGGGATTTAATGAAATTGAAACCGCTCTGCTCCCCTGATCGCAAAAGCAACCTTTCACCTCATGAAATTAAAGCTCTCAATGATCTAAAGAATAACAGAGAGATCATTATACGTCAGGCTGATAAAGGTGGAAAGGTAGTTATCTTGAATAGAAGTACGTATAGAGAAGAGGCTATTAGACAATTGAGTGACCCTGCTACCTATAAGAAATTGTCAAGTGATCCCACAAGGGAATTCCAGGCCTCCCTTTCTAAGCTTATTGATGAGGGCCTATCACTTGGAGTCCTTTCACCTAGACTAGCTGATAGACTTAGGGTTATGTACCCTGTTGTGCCCCTGTTCCACCACTTGCCCAAGATACATAAGCAAGATTTTCCACCCAAAGGTAGGCCTATAGTGGCTGGCATTGGGGGTCTACATGAACCAATGGGCAAGTGGTTGGATACAATGTTGCAACCATTAGTACAGAGATTACCAGGTTTCCTACGGGATACTGGCCACTTGATACGCCTTTTATCCGAAACACCATGGGAACCTGATTTAATTTTATGTACCATGGACGTTACATCCCTGTACTCGTCCATCCCCCAGAACTTAGCTATTGAGGCGCTGAGGTTCCATCTCATGCACTATTCAGAATATGAGCCAAATTTGTGTGCCTTTATTATTATGACAACAGAATATCTATTACAGCATAACTACTTTGCATTTGATGGGGTCTTCTATTTGCAGATTAGGGGAGCATCTATGGGGGCTCCATTCTCACCCTCCTTAGCCAACCTATATATGGGGTGGTGGGAGCACCACTCCATATACAGTGATAGCAACATATGGCGGTCCTATATTGTAGCATATTTTAGGTACATTGATGATCTGCTACTTATATGGAGGGGAGCTGAGGATGACCTTACTGACTTTACGGATTACTGCAATAATAATAATTTGAATCTAGAGTTCACAGCTCATAGACATAATAGTGAATTGGAGTTTTTAGACTTAAAAATAACACTAGATACTATAAATGAGGGTTTTCGGACGTCTACATTCCGTAAGCCAACAGCAGGCAATAATATACTCCGTGCTTCGAGTTGTCACCCGGCCCACACGATTAAATCAATCCCAGTAGGGGAAATGGTACGGAGCCGGAGGAACTGTTCCAGCGTTGAATCCTTTTTAGAAGAGTCCATTGAGATCCAGTCTAGACTTGTGAGCAGGGGTTATCCCCAGTGGATGCTCACAAGAGCTAGGGATATTGCCCTTAGGAGGCCGAGGACAAGCATCCTAGGGGATGATAAGAAACTAAAAACAAAGAAAGGTTCTTCCTCCCCTTTCAAAGGGGTGACATTTAGCACCCCATTCACTTTGGAGTTTAAGGAAATCTGCAAGATAATCCGAAACAATTTACCCATACTAAAAGCTGATCCCCTCCTTAGAGATACACTGGATGAGGGAGTGCGACTGGTTAGTCGCAAGTCCCCGAGTCTATCCAACACTCTGTCACCCAGTTTCTTCCAAACATTTAGGGGGGATTGTAATACATGGTTGGCTACTAGAGGATTTTTTCCATGTGGTGGCCCCCGTTGCGGCCTATGCAGGTATGTAGATAAGGGTAATAGTTTTACTTCTACTAGCAGTGGCACGAGTTTTCCAATCAAAACCCTGCTTAACTGCAAAACCCTGCTTAACTGTTAGCTGCAAGTCTAGACACCTAGCAAAATAGGTGGCACGTAGGTAGAGCAGAAAACTAACCAACAAATCGAATAGTGCACACTGTGGGACATCCTGGTTTGAGATGGCACTTGGGAAGGCCAGTCTTAGAATCTTTTAGATTCCAGGGCCGGCCACGGTGTATTTTGTTCTATATTGAGTTCTATACTGGAAGTGCAAGGCTCAAGTGCTCCATATAGAAGTGAGGTGGCCAGGGGGGAAAATCACTCTTACCTTCGGCATGGTTTTCTCTGCATGACTTCTTGCTCTTTAGGTGAATTCATTCTTCATAGGTGTCTAGGATGATTAAATTATCTGTTCTACTGTCCTGTCCTTTGTAGGCTTTGTAGTAATCCATTGAGGAAGCTCCTTCAAACCAAACTAGAATTGAGAAGATAAACAGACTTGTACACTGAGCTATAGATCTTGGACGTCTTCTGAAGTAGCCCATGTTTTCATAGTTGGTTGGCTTTGGACGTATGTTCTCACTACACTTTCCTCAGAAGTGCATTCATGTTCTCCTCCCACCTTTGGTCAGTAGAGATTATAGTCTCCAGGTATGTGCTCCAATCTCACTACATTTATTCTAAGTGTGCCATACACTCCACTTCGATCTTCATGACATGTGGGTAATCTCCAGTAGAGGGCGAACTTCTGCAGAGATGAATATGCAAAAAAAGAAAGCCCCTCCCGGCCCATATATACCTGGGACCTCCCACCAATTTCCCAGTTCCTTCTCTGCGACAAGACAGAAGATGAAGACTTCTTTTACTTGCAGGTAAGCCCGGCTGTTTATTATCCCTATTACTGCCAGGACCCTTTTTAAATTGCCCCTATTTGAGCCTCCCAGCTTAGGCTGCGGGTCCTGGTGAGGGTAGGGGCACCCTATGGGTGCGGAAGGAGCCTTGCTCCACCGTGAGGCCTCATTATGGGGTAGGCGGTTATCCAGGTTTTTGGTAATGCCCCATCCCTACATGCCTGTGGCCTTATTATGGCCGGGTTCCCACCCCCCCTTCCGGGTCCCTTACTTCCCTCTGGGGGGGGGGGGCTGCCGGGCCGTCCTCCTCGGTCTCTCCCTTTTCATTTATTAAGATTTATATATGAGTGTATGTGTGTTGGTGTTTCACTTTACTTTGTGTGTGAGTGTGGATCTCCTGGAAGTATCCCTGGATGAATTGATGCATGGTGCTTTACTAGCCCATGGTGGCTTTTCTGTTAGCCTGGGGAACTTCTCTCCCTCAGGCTGTGTTAAGAAAAGGGGGCGGGGCCGGGGCAGTAGCCCCGCCCCCTCTTTCGGCGCTCGGTGCGGGGGCTTCTCTGTCCAGATCCGCGCTGCTGGGAGGGGGGTGGGGCCAGAAAAGCGTGCCTTCGGCGCTGGCCCGCCCCCCTTCTCTTCCTGTTTCTCGGCTTCTCCTCAGATCGGGGGCCATTTTTGCTGCCTTGCTGCGGTTGCTGCTGCCATTCTTGGGGACAGGTAGGGGCCTGTTGGCCACCTCCTTGTCACTTGGGGGTCCCTCCCTGGTGGGGGGGGGCCCCTGTGGTGCTGTTTTTTTTGCAGGTTTTGCCATTTAATTATTTAATTAAAATTGTGTATATATATATATATATATATATATATATATATATATATATATAAATTTACTGTATAGTAATTGATATGCCTTATTGTGTGTTGCAGATTGCTTCATTATTGTGCATGTTATGGGGTTCCTCCTGGTCCTGGCGTCCCCAGTGTAAATTTGATCACCTCAAATCCTCCCACCGGGACTTTTAAGGGGCATCCCGGGTTGCTTAGGCGTAAATTCCCTGCGGTCTTGCGACTGATCACAAAAATCACCATATGGAGGCTACGCAGGATAGGGCTCGGGCTCCCTCTGGGACAATCCGGGCCATGTGTGGGGTGTGGGGTATCCCTTACGGGGGAGAATGTGCTGATCTGTATACCATGTGCACAAAAGGCCATAACGCGGCAGTCTGGTACCCAGCCTTCTGGGTCGGCTCCTCCCGCTTCATCGCCTTCCCCTCCCCGCCTTATCCGTACCCCAAGTGACATTGGTGCCAGCGGGGAGTCGCACTCTGATGTTTGTGCTAGGTTGGCCAGCATCGAGAAATTTATTGGTAGCATGGTGGGCAAGAAGGCCCAGGATAAAAACAGACATTTGTCGTCGGCCCAGCCCTTTTGGGATGTTGACGACAATTCCATTGGTTTGTCGGATTATTCCCCGTTAGTGGAGGGGGAATTGTATGAGGAAACGGAGACTGACTATGTACAGTCTGGTGATTCTGATGTCGGGCAGGCGCTGGGGGATGCCGTCGATACGGCCACTGTTTTGTCACATCTATTGGAGGTGTTGGATATTGACCCGCCTGAGGCGACTCCTCTCAAGAAGGGGGAATTTTTTGGGGCCCGCAAGCCCCGTCTGGAATTCCCTACCCAGGGTCACTTTGATGCGCTGATCCTGAAAGAATGGGAAAGGCCCAGTCGGCTTCCTGGTGCTCCTCAGGCATGGGATAAGAAGTATCCTTTCCCGGTGGAGGCGGTTAAGCGATGGTCTTCTCCCGAGGTCGATGCGCCAGTTTTGGTTTTGACCAACTCTTCTGTGCTGAACACCCCTGACGCCACTTCTCTTAAGGATGGCGAGGACAAGCGCCTTGATCAGATGGCGTGTCACGCATTTGCCAGCGTGGGCTCGGCCCTGCGGCCTGTTAGTGCATCTGCCCTAGTGTCGCTTGCTACCAGGTCTCTTATCAGGGACTGGCTGAATGACGCTCAGTTTGATCCGGCTAGCGCTGAGTTCGCTACCCTTAAGAAATGTGAATTGTTCATGGGCTTTGTCTTGGCTGCTATGGAAGATTCTATTGTCATGTGTAGCAGGAATTCAGCCCTATTGGTGGCTATGCGCAGATTGGTCTGGCTCCGACAGTGGACGGCGGAATTTGGGGCCAAGAAGTCGTTTACAGCTCTTCCCTTCCTGGGTGCGCGGCTGCTTGGAAATAAATTGGATGCTGTTGCTAAGGTAGGTAAGTTACCTCAGCGGAAGAAACGGTGCCGTCCCTTTCGGGGGCTGGCTCGTTCACTCCTTCCTTTCGAGGGGCCAGAGCGGCTAAAGGTTTGGCCTTCTCGGGTGTCAGGAGCTCGGCCTGGAACAGGGGCAGAGGTCGGGCACGTCCCGTGGCTGCCTGGGGTTCCAATCCCAAGCCCGCCATTAAACCAGCTCAACAATGAAGGGGCGCCCTCACCCGCACGGGTGGGGGGACGGCTGCGGCTCTTCTTCCAGGTCTGGGCCCGGGAGGTCACAGACATTTGGATTTTGGAAGTGGTCTCCTCCGGGTACAAACTGGAGTTTGAGGGTTCGGGAAGCTGGCGGTTTTGAAAATGAATGTTCTTCCGAGGTTACTGTACTTGATTCAATGCATCCCAACAAAATTACCTAGCTCTTTTGCTTTGGATATCAGAAAAACTTTTAAAGGGTTCCTATGGGCAGGTAAGCCCCCTAGGGCAAGAAGGACCACTCTTGTTCTGCAGAGGTCTAAAGGTGGATTGGGTCTTCCCTGCATCGACACCTATGTGAAGGCTTCGCACTTAGCAAGAATAATTGATTGGCAGGTGAATGGCTCCCAAAAGGAGTGGGTTTCCATTGAGGAGGAGGCCTGTGAAGGTACTCTGGGGCAGCTATGGACTTTCGGCAGGAGCGCCATTCCGGAGAGGATTAGATCCCACCCTTTCATTGGCACCTCGTTGGAGGTGTTTCGGCAGATTTGTAGAAGCTACGATGGGATCTTGGCGGTTCCAGGACCTCTGCTATCGATCCATAGTAACCCGGACTTCCCTCCTGGCCGGGAGAGAACCCTTTTGAGTAAGTGCAGGAATCTGTACCCGCTAAGGGCTGCCCACTTATTCTCGTGAGGGGTATTTAGACGGAAGCAGGATTTACAGGACGTCCTTGGAGGGCAGCTCTCTCATTTGGAATATCTGCAGGTGAGGCATTTTGTTCAAACTGAAAGTTTGAAAGGGAAAGTGGATAGGGAGCCCACAGTGTTTGAAAGAGCGTGTTTGGGGGAGGGCCCTAGGAACCACCTCTTGTCATGGGCATATGGTATGCTGCTGGGGGGGTCCTGCTCCGGGGAGACCCTGGGAAGGAAAATGGGAGAGGGACTTAAACATGGAGTGGACGGAAGAAGATTGGGGACGGATTTATCAGAGGGCATACAAGGGTCTGGCCAATTCCTCTACGCAAGAGACTAATTATAAGCTAATCACTAGATGGTACAGGACTCCGAAGGTGCTACATAAAATGTTTCCTGCTGTTCCGGAGACCTGCTGGAGATGTAATCAGAGGGGAGCGGATGTGTTACATGTATGGTGGTCGTGCCCTTGTATAGTTCCTTTCTGGAAGGAAATTCATGGTATGATTGAGAAAATTGTGGGTCTCTCCCCAGACTGGGACCCTGCCTTCTACTTGCTGAACTGGCAAAGGGAGGGGCTGGGCGTGCGAGACCTGGGCTTTCTGGGGATCCATCTCACCAATGCGGCTAGGAGGGTAATACCTAGGAGATGGAGATCGCCGACAGTACCAACAGTTAAAGAGTGGCTGCAACAATTGAATCATGTGGAGGAAATGGAGGAAATTTTGCATCTGAGACAGGATAGAGCTGAGGCCTACAGGAAGGTCTGGTCAGTTTTGGGCTGTTTTTAAGTCCTCACCTGAGTACAAGGCAGCAATGGATCGAGATTGAGTAGAGCAGGGTACTTGTGGGAGTGGGATAAGTGCTGAACGGCCGTGGGGGTGTCTGGGCTCTCGCGGGGCCCCCCCCGCTCCCCTCGTCCCCCCCTCTCCCCCGGGGGCCCTTTTCTCGTTCTCCCTCTCTGTCTATCTTTCTTTCTGTCTCTTTTTTTTCTGCTTCTCTGTCTTTGGTACTACTCCCTCCCTCTTTGCGCTTTCTTGACCCTGTTCTCTCCTTCTGATGTTTATCGTGGTGTTCGGTGTTCTCTATTTGGGATTGAACTCCCCATTTTCGTTTCTTCCTCTGTTTGGGTTAGGGTGGTAATGAAGGATAATAGGGGGTGGTCAAGGTGGCAGGGCATTGAAGACGCAGGGGTCTGGGGCTGTCGCTACATTAGGAGATTTGGTCCCGGGATCCCATGGCAGGAACCCTGGACAGGCAGCTGTATTGCTCCTAGAAGCACTGTGTTGATGGTCAGGTTGCATCCTGAACCCAGTGGTTTGCTGAGTTATTTGCATTACCAAATGTCTGTACACCATGTCTATGACTCTGAAAATTTCTAATAAAAACCAGTGTGATATAAAAAAAAAACTGGAGTTTGAGTACTGGCCGCCTCCAAGATTCTTAAGGTCTCGGGTGCCCTCGGACCCTCAGGCTGCACAGGGGCTCCTGTTAGCAGTAAAAAACCTTCTGGACATGGGAGTTATTTGCCCGGTGCCTCTGTTGGAGAGAGGTAGGGGTTACTACTACAACCTTTTCACGGTTGGAGGGTTCGGTGAGACCCATTCTAGATCTCAAGGTTCTCAATAGGTTTATCAGAGCCAAAAAGTTCTGCTTGGAGACTCTGCACTCGGCTATCAATTCCCTTCGCCAAGGGGATTTTATGACATCCATAGACATTAAGGATGCGTATCTGCATGTCCTAATTTTTCCGGCACATCAGAGATTCCTCCGGTTTGCTGTGGAGGATCAACTTTTTCAGTTTGTAGCCCTTCCCTTCGGACTGACTTCGGCGCCGAGGGTCTTCACCAAGGTCTTGGCGGGAATAATGGCTCTGCTCAGAGTTCAGGGCATTCGCATTGTGCCTTATCTGGACGACCTGTTGATCTCAGCTTCTTCCCTCCGTCAGGTGGAGCTGGACACCCACCAGGTGGTGTCGACTCTGGAGAGGTTCGGGTGGGTGATCAACCGCCCCAAGTCTTCTCTCTCTCCGTCACGAGTGATTTCATTTCTGGGCATGAATCTGGATACCATTCAGGCCAGTGTGTTTCTGCCCCAGACCAAGGTGCAGGGGATTCAGGATCTGATCATCCTTCTTTGGGCCAGTCTTTGTCCCTCTATCCGACAAGGGATGAAACTGGTGGGCTTGATGGTGTTCTCCTTCGAGGCGGTACCGTTTGCACAGTTTCGCATGAGATCTCTTCAACTTCACCTATTGACACATTTGGACAGGTGTCCGCAGTCATTGGATCAACCTTTCAGGATGTCTCCCAGGGTTCGGCAGTCCCTTTGGTGGTGGCTGGACGCGAGCAACCTGTTGAAGGGCAGATCCTTTCTGGTCCCTTGTTGGGAGACGGTTACCACGGATCCCAGCCTGTCGGGCTGGGGAGGTTATTGGAAAAGTCATCAGTTCAGCGGGGTGTGGGGTCCTCAGGATGCTCACACCCCCATCAATGTCTTGGAGCTCAGAGCCATCCGACTGGTTCTGGCACGGCTGACCTCCCATTTACAGGGTCTACCGGTTCAGGTTCGTTCAGACAACCGAACGGCGGTAGCTTACATCAATCACCAAGGAGGGACTCGCAAGAAGGAGTGCCCTCAGAGAAGTCTCCCTGATCCTGCACTGGGCGGAGAGCAATGTTCCTTGCATTTCCGCTGTCCACATTCCGGGAGTGGAGAACACTGAGGAGGATTCCCTGAGCAGGGGATCCTCTTGCCAAGGAGAGTGGTCTCTCAACCCCGAGGTTTTTCTGGATCTTTGTCGCAAGTGGGGGACTCCGGAGGTGGATCTTTGCCTTGAGGCACAATCACAAACTTCCGGCCTTTGTGTCTCTTTCTCAGGATCCTCTATCTCTGGCAGTGGATGCCTTGTCCCTTGCTTGGAAGGATCTGGGTTTTATGTACCTGTTTCCGCCCGTCTCCATGCTGGGCAAGGTAGTTCGCAAACTGGTTCTAGAAGGGGCACCAGCAATTCTGGTGGCTCCAAGGTGGCCAAGAAGGGTTTGGTACGCAGACGTTGTAAGGCTGGCCGTAGATCGGTACCGGCTTCCCATGTTGCCGGATCTGTTATCCCAGGGTCTACTACTTTACCCCAATTTAAAAACTCTGGCTTTGACGGCTTGGCTGCTGAAACCTTCATTCTGAAGGAGGAAGGTTTGTCTGCGGCCGTTGTTCAGACTTTGATTAGAGCTAGGAAGCGGTCCTCTTCTGGCATTTACTATAGGACTTGGAGGTCCTATATTGATTGGTGTGCGGCTAGGGCCTTGCCTTGTAGGGTGTTTTTCGATTCCTAGGATTTTGGAGTTTCTTCAGCATCATCTGGATCTTGGGTTTCAGCTTAGTACTTTGAAAGGACAGGTTTCTGCTCTGTCGGTTTTCTTCCAGAGGTCTTTTGCCTTACACCCGACCTTTTTCCAAGGGGTCGCGCATGTGCGGCCCCCTCGGAAGGCTGTGGTTCCGGTTTTGGATTTGGTTCTTTCGGCTCTCCAGGGTCCTCCTTTTGAGCCGCTACAGGATATTGCTCTTTCGGTTCTCACTCAGATGGTTGCCTTCTTGGTGGCTGTTACCTCTGTTCGTCGTGTCTCTGAGTTGGCGGCTCTGTCGATTCAGGCCCCTTACTTTGAGAGACACCAGGATAAGGTGGTTTTTTGCTTTAAGCCAGATTTCCTTCCTAAGGTGGTTTCTGCCTTCCACCTCAATCAGGATATTGTTCTCCCTTCCTTGTTTTTTTTCCGCAAGATGGATGCTTTTTTCATGGTGCCCTGCGGGCCCAGGAAAGGATTGGCGTCCACCAAGTCTACCATTAGTAAATGGATTTGTCAGGCTGTTGTTGGGGCCTATTCTCTAAGGGGAGGACTCCCCCTTTTAGGGTCACGGCACACTCTACTCGTGCTGTTGGTGCATCCTGGGCTTTTCAGCACCAGGCTTCGGTTGAACAAGTTTGTAAGGCTGCTACTTGGTCTTCCGTTCATACTTTTTCCAAGTTTTACAAGGTTGATGTGCGGGCTTCATCGGATGCTGTTTTTGGCCACAAGGTTCTGCAAGCTGCAGTGGTTTGAGTTGGTACATTCTTTACGGTTCTGGTTGTGAGTACTCACCTTTAAAACGGGTATTGTGAGAGTGCCATACACTCCACTTCGCCCCACCCCTTTTTTTCAGGTATTCTGGAGTTTTAATTTGGTGAACCATTGGTTTTGATTGTTAAGGTTATAATTGGTTTTTGCTGGTCCCCTTACTGCTTTTTTTACACTGGGAAATTGATGGGAGGTCCCAGGTATATATGGGCCAGGAGGGGCTTTCTTTTTTGCATATTCATCTCTGCAGAAGTTCGCCCTCTACTGGAGATTACCCACATGTCATGAAGATCGAAGTGGAGTGTATGGCACACTCATAATACCCGTTTTAAACCGGACCTTCACCCTGATTTAATGAAAAGCCCAAACTCTTAAAAAACAATTCCTCAGCATCTAAAATTAATATATTTTACATGTTTAGTCACTAATTTATTATACTTTCCCCCACTGGGCTGCAACTCTGTTCGGGAATTTAGGATACGGGCGCCGCCATCTTGACTCAGAAGCATCACACTTACTGAGGAGAGGAGAGTGGGATAAGGTACAGGGGGGCGGGTTATAGCTGTGCTTTGCTCAGACAGAGCAGAGCTGGGGTCAGGGAAAGGTCAGCAGTCCCAGAATGCAGAGCAGCACAGTCACTTCCTGTTTGCAGGCACTTCCTGTTTGCAGGCTGCCTGCAAAAATGGCAGCTTCCATAAGCCGCCATCTTGGATGTTTAAAGGCTTATAAAATGCAGTAGATGCAGGTAGGATGATTTTTAATGTGAGCAATCTGTATGTACAGGGTGTGGGAAACATATAAGATAGACTCTTATTTAGAGTGAAGGTCCGCTTTAAAGGTGAGTACTTACAAAACTGTATTTTTCCATGGGTGCTTTGTTTCGAGGCATCCGATCTCCACACAGACGCACAGGTGTAGTAATGAGGGAAGCAGCAGAGCTATAGAGATGGCTTTGTGGAGATCCAAAAAAATAGGCTTTTGGTGGCTCTCGGGGAACACTGGTTTGAGGGAACCCTTCTGAAGCCCATCACCAATTCCATGGTCTTTACTTTGCCCTGTTCTGTATCCAGAGTGGTGACCACCACCTCAGTGGTCAGGTTGAACCACCTTCCCTAACACTTGTTCTTTGATTTCACATTTTTAATCAAGCCAGGGAGCCGGCGTGATTTAAACCTTTGTTTGGGCTTCTCCTCCTCTAGTCAGGCTGCTCAGCTGGAGGATGATGAAGAAACCTGCAAGGCTTTCTAACCGCTAATTCAATTTATAAATTACTTTACGCTAATAAGCAATCCTAAATAAAGGCTCTATTGATCAATTTCTTTAATCCTGCCCTCTTGGCCTGCTGGGTGGGTCAGCATTGATTGGAGAAACAGAAGATTGATCGAGACCTTGCTCCTCTGCTATTTAAGGTTCTAAACTTTCAAAACACATTAAGAAGCCTAAGTTATCTGCTGTGAATGTGCCTTTGTTTTCTTAAGATATGATTGGCCGGGCCTGATAAGGCAGCTCTCCTGCAAGGAAACCTTATGATAAAAGAACAGCACTGACTCCAAATTCCTCTGCACTTCACACCGTGGGCATTCCTTCATCTCTGTGTCACTACAACCCTTCAAGGCTTCAAGTGCAAGCCAAGGGTGGTCAGCTGGTCATGTGATGCCAGGGCATTGCTTAAGGGTTGTAGCAATAGTAAATCAAAAGCAAACAAAACAATTTAATCCAAAGAAAAAACCTATTTGAGATATGTGCTGCCTTCAGTATCCAGGCCTCTGCTGCTGTTTTAAAGGTTTAGGTAAGTTGGAAACATTGCTTAATTTTTCCTGTGAGTCTTTAAAGTGGATCTTCAGTTTTAAGTCTTCCATGAGCCCCATAACTGCAGTTGTTCAAAGCACACCAAAGGGACAGCATGGAATTTCTATATAATTTAATCTAAATTTACTTATACTCAGCCGGGGTGATTATATTATGCTTAAAGGGATATTCCAAACAATGATCCTCCAAGTTAAATCTCTCCCTTCTTCAGGGCCTCCTCAGCTGCAGAGGATGACTCAACCCTGTGTGGGTCCCTACAGAGACCAATTCATTCTTTATTCATGAATAAAAAGTCTGCACAAGGGAACAAATTTTATAGGGTTTATCGGGGGAAGGTAAAATACTGGTGAATGAAAGCTGCTGCCCCTGACAGCATGGCGAATTTAAAGTCCCTGTCCAGCCACACACTAACTTTATCCCACCTCATCCCCCTTGGCAATGGTATAAAATTAGCCATTTCAAAGCACCTCAAAATTTGTACATACATTATGTTTTCTTGGCAAAACATTTCCAAGTCATCCTTCAGCTTGACCACGTGGAGGGTAGTAAGCGGTCAAGTTGAAGGATTCCTAAAAAATCTGTTACCGGTGAGTCTAACAGTGTTTTTTCCAAGTCATCCTTCAGCTTCACTGCTTATTACTCTCTACGTGGTCAAGCTGAAGGATTCCTAAAAAAATATCGGTAAGTCTAAAAGTGTTTTTTTTGCTTCAATTTCTGAGTAATGGCTGGGCTAGAAAGGGTGTACCATGGAGCAGACTTATTAGTTTTGGACATGCTCTGCTGTAGTCAGACAGCTGTGGGACCATTAAGGCTTGCTGCCCTAACTGAAGCTTAGGCCTCCAAGTGAGAGAGTATCTGAACCAATTTTTGCATGTTCCTGGAGAAATTAAATTGATTAAAATGCCAACTTTAAAGACCAGTTACAGCTTCTACCCTACACTCCTGGAAATGGAGGAGAGGCACATGGACAGGCATCAGTTGAGCTGCTTTGCTGCCTTATTATTGTGGTTGGGTTTAGAGTCCCTTTAATTTTTTTTTTTTGCTTGGAATGTCCCTTTAAAGAGGAGCAACCACCTCCTTGGAGTCGCTAACGATTCCTCGCCGCACCCCCTCTTTACATTTAACCTAGGTGCCAGGCCTGGGGCACCTCCATTTATGTGATTGGAGCGGAAGTGGCCCCTTCACTGTGACTGATGATCATGAGCTGTGTTTCAGTATAGCTGCACAATACTTTTACTGTAAATTATCATAAAAGAAGGAAGATGTCTCTGGCAGCAGAGAGCGTTTTTTGTGCAAGGTCTAGTAACTGCCCGCACAGAAGAGCTTCCTGGGGGTGACGTCCTTATCATGTCAGCCTTGATGTGAGTCATGGTGAAAGGACAAGGCTGGAGCTCGGGGTGCGATGACGCAGCTCAGCCCAACGCTGTTTGCTGGCTTGGAATAGTGACACTGATAAGAAATCTGCGTTGATTTGCGAAAGCTGGAGGAGGGAAAATAAAGGTGTTACACATAAGCGCAGATAAGATTTCATGCCCAGCTCCAGGAGTAACATAAAATATCCTCCCTGCAGTCTTGTAGGTCGATGCGCCTCTTTAAATTTTATGCTAAAGCTGAATGAATACAAATTGCAAGGAGGCACCCAGGGACCTGCACCTCTAGATCTGCTGTCAAATGCTCTACCCCCACCGAGATTGAAACTAGGGGACCTCTTGATCTGCAGTCAAGTGCTCTACCCCCTCCCAGATTCAACTAGGAAACTCTTGATCTGCCGTTGAATACTTTACGCCCCACTCATCCAGATTCAAACTAGGGGCCTCTTGATCTGCAGATAAATGCTCTTAACACCATCCAAATTCAAACTAGTGTCCTCTTGATCTGCAGTTACATGCTCTCCCCCCCCCCCACTACCACCTTGGAACGGGCTATAGCTTGGTGCTAGAGCATTTAACTGCAGATCAAAAGGGCCCTAATTTGAATCTGGGGGCCCCCTTTTCACTATGTGTTTAGGTTAAGCACAAAATACACATTCAAAGAGGTACATCGGCCTAAAATGATTTCC
This sequence comes from Gastrophryne carolinensis, assembly GCA_027917425.1. Classification (NCBI taxonomy): domain Eukaryota; kingdom Metazoa; phylum Chordata; class Amphibia; order Anura; family Microhylidae; genus Gastrophryne; species Gastrophryne carolinensis. Next base: position 48,732,186 of record CM051243.1, read on the forward strand.
TGTCCCTAGGGCATGCCGGTTTGGGATGCTCCACTGTGTTAAATCCCCTGCATCACCGAAGGGGAGCAGCCAGAGATCCATTCAAGTTTATTAAGGCACTCGGACGTCTGAGTGGCTTGGTAAAGCTTCACCAGCGTAGTGATTAAAATAGCCGATTCAGAGGGATTTTACACTGGGGTAGCAGAATTGTGAAAATCCCACAAAGTGTTTATTCCAAGTATGTCTCACACCCTGCTTCGGAAGATTAATTACACGTGGGTTATAGCCAGTGGAGGGCGAACTTCTGCAGAGATGACTAGAAAAAGGAGCCCCTCCCAGTCCATAAATACCTGGGACCTCCCACACATTCCCCAGTCTCTGCAGACGGCGAGCAAGTCAGAAGATGGCTGTCTCCTTCCTTACAGGTAAGCCGTGTTCACACCCGGCAATTTATTGACCTATTTCTGCCCGGACTTTTTTATTCATTAAAGTACATATGCCTCCCAGCCTCGGCTGAAGGTCCGGACGAGGGTGGGTAACACCCTAGGGGTGTTCATTAGGAGCTATGCTCCCCCGTGAGACCCCAATTAGGGGGTAGGCGGTTACCAGGTTCGGCATCCTGGTTTGGGATGCCCCGTCCGTTATCCCTGTGCCGCATTATGTGGCTGGGGTTCCCTTCCCCATCCGTTACCCTAGGTCCCTGGATCGGGGGGTGGGGGCCCTCTCTTCCTTTATTTCTGCTTGTTTTTTCGGCAGGCACAACATGTGATAGAAAGGTGCTTGGTGTTTATTTTGCCAGGCGGCCTGGTGTCTGGGCCGGCTCCCCCGCTGTCTCGGGAGCTCGGCCATTGTTCTTTCCCCTCTCTGAGGGGAGGGGGCGGGGCCGCTAGCTCAGCGCGTCACTGCGGCCCTCTCCTTGGCGCCGACGGAGGTTCTCTGCAGTGCTGGAGGGGGTGGGGCCACGCGCGGCACGCGTTCCACACCGGCCCGCCCTCCTTCTCTTCCTTGTTGGCCGCGTCTGCTGTGGCTGCTCCTGCCTTCGGTCGCCATCTTGTCCCGGCAGCGTGAGTGCCCTGCGGGGCCCATTCTTTCTTCCTATGTTGTGTGTGTCCTTTTGGCTTTTGTACCCTACAGCGTGAATAGCCGCAGACTTGGTCTGTGCTATATATATGAGCATTTCTGGGGTTCTGCAACGCTCAATGTGCATTCAGTAGTGTGAAATTGGGCACCCTAGAGAGTATTATTAGTGGGTCAAAAGCCTATTTTGCTTTTTTATTGTGAATTTGTCACTAGGTATATTTTAGGTGTGTCTGTTTGTGATTGTATGCATTTATGCTAGGTGCTTGCTTATGCCCCCTCCTATTCTTTATGTCTTACAGGAGGATCTCCTTCGGTATAGTAAAAAAAAAAAAATTTGGGGGGTTCTCCTGTTCCTTAGGTCCCTCACTCTAAATTTGGGGCTTTACAAATCCTCCCACTAACGGACGTTAAGAGGCATCCCGGGTAGCTTACTAGCGTAATTCCCACTGGTCATTGCGACTACCATAAAAAATCACCATATGGAGGCTTCCTAGGATACCGGGCTCGGGCTCCCTTCGGGGCAACCCCGGCAGTGTGTGCTTGTGGGGCATCCCTTGCGGGGGATAATGTGCTTATTTGCATTCCATTTGCACAGCAGGCCATTACGCGGCAGTCGGGGTCCCCGGCGTCTGGGTCAGCGCCGCTGGCCTCATCACCTACACCCCCCTGCCTGATTCTGACCCCAAGTGATGTTGTCATTAGCGGGGAGTCGCAATCTGATGTCTGTGCTAGATTGGCCAACATTGAGAAATTGATTTCTAGCTCTGCGGCCGGAAAGGCCACGGCTAAGAGAAGGCATGTGGCACCGGCTGCTGGTCGTCACCCCCAGAAGTCGACCCTCCGAGTCTGGGGTTGTCCAACACATTTGTTGTGCACTCACCTGACTCCGCCACGCTGAAGGATGGTGAGGACCGTCGTCTGGATCAAATGGTGTCACACGCCTTTGCCTGTGTGGGTTCGGCCCTGCGTCCCGTGGCCGTGGCTACCGGATCTGTAATTAGGGGCCTGTTGAATGGTCCCCTTCTTAACCCTGCTAGTGTTGAATTTGCAGCACTTACGCGGTGTGATCTGTTCATGACCTTTGTCTTATCAGCCTTGGACGATACAATATGCTTGTGTAGTAGAACCTAGGATTTGCTTGTGGCTATACGCCGCTCGGTTTGGTTGCGCCAAATGGGCGGCTGATATGGCGGCTAAGAAGGCGCTTACAGGGCTACCCTTCTTGGGTAGGCGCCTGTTTGGAGATAAATTGGACTCGGTGGCGAAAGGAGGAAAGTTGCCACAACGCAGGAAGCAGCGCCGGTCCTTTCGGGGGGCAGGCTCCTTTAATCCTTCCTTTCGTGGCTCTCGAGCAAGCAGGGGAGTTGCTTACTCTGCGTTCAGAGGTGACTCCTGGGGTAGGGGCAGTGGGCGTGCCCGCCCCGGCACTGCCTGGGGTACCAAACCCGAGGCTGCTGCCAAACCCTCTCAGCAATGAGGGGGCGCCCTCACCCTCGCGGGTGGGGGGACGGCTAAGGCTCTTCGCTCAGGTCTGGACCCGGGAGGTCACAGACAACTGGATCCTGGAAGTGGTTACTTCCGGGTACAAGCTGGAGTTCGAGTACCGGCCTCCTACTAGATTTCTCAGGTCTCGGGTTCCTTCTTACCTCAGTCGAAGGTGCAGATGGTTCAAGATCTGATGCGTCTTCTTCTTTCCCATCCTCGTCCGTCCATCCATCAGGATTCTCAACAGGTTCATCAGAACCAGCAATTTTTCGCATGGAGACTCTGTGCTCGGCCATCAACTCTCTTCGTTCAGGTGTCTTCGTGACATCCATAGAAATCAAAGAAGCTTACCCTTCCGGTTTGTGGCTCTCCCTTTCGGGCGGACCTCAGCACCAAGGTGTCGGCGGGCATAATGGCCCTTCTCAAAGACCAGGGCTTTCGCATTGTGCCGTATCTGGACAACCTTCTTATTACGGCATCCTCTCTCAGTCAAGCAGAGCTGGACACCAGGTTGGTGGTGACTACGCTGGAGAGTTTCGGTTGGGTGATCAACAACCCCAAGTCTTCTCTCTCCCCGTCAAGGGAGATTTCCTTTCTGGGCATGAATCTGGATACCATTCAGTCCAGGGTGTTCTTACCTCAGTCGAAGGTGCAGATGGTTCAAGATCTGATACGTCTTCTTCTGTCCCATCCTCGCCCGTCCATCTGACAAGGGATGAGGCTGGTGGGGTTGATGGTGGCCTCCTTTGAGGCGGTTCCTTTTGCACAGTTTTCACAAGAGGTCTCTTCAAATCTATCTGTTATCGGCTTGGGATAGATGTCCTCTGGCCTTGGATCTGTCCTTTGCGATGTCTCCCTTGGTCCGGCAGTCTCTTCAGTGGTGGCTGGAACTGAGAAGTCTTCTGAGGGGCAGATCCTTTCTGGCTCCTTGTTGGGAGACGGTCACCACGGATGCCAGCCTGTTGGGCTGGAGGGGGGTTTTTGGAAGAAACATCAGTTCCAGGGGCTGTGGGGTCCTCTGGTGGTGCACATCCCCACCAACGTCTTGGAGCTGAGGGCTATTCGGTTGGTGCTGTCGCACTTGACGCATCATCTCCAAGGATTTCCGGTTCAGGTTCGATCAGACTATCGGACTGCGGTCGCTTACATCAGTCACCAAGGAGGGACTCGCAGCAGGGGTGCCCTCAGGGAAGTTTCTCTGTTTCTTGCATGGGCCGAGAGCGATGTTCCATGTTTCTCGGCGGTGTACATTCCAGGAGTGGAGAACATGGAAGCGGACTCCCTCAGCGGGGGGTCCTCTCACCGAGGGGAATGGTCCCTCAACAACAAGATATTTCTATCCATTTGTCACAAGTGGGGGTTCCTGGAGGTGGATCTCTTTGTCTCCCGTCACAACCACAAGCTCCCTGCTTTTGTGTCTGTCTCATGATCCTCTGGCTCTGGCAGTGGATGCCATGTCTCTTGCCTGGAGGGATCTGGGTCTCCTGGATCTGTTTCTCCATGGTAGGCAGGGTGGTACGCAAGCTGGTTCAAGAGGGTGTGCCAGCTATACTGGTGGCTTCAAGGTGGCCAAGACAGGTGTGGTTCACAGCCGTCGTGCAGCTGGCGGTCGATCAGTACAGGTTGCCCCTGTTTCCGGATCTGGTCACTCAAGGTCAGCTATGTTATCCCAATTTACAAACGCTGGCTTTGGCGGCGTGGCTGCTGAGACCTCCATCCTAAAAGAGGGAGGTTTATCTGATGCTGTGATCTAGATGCTTGTTAGGGCTAGTAAGAAGTTTTCCCTCTAATATCTACTACAGGACCTGGCGGTCCTATATTGATTGTTGTGAGGCTAGGGCCTTGCCTTGTAGGGTTTTTCGATTCCCAGAATTTTGGAGTTTCTCCAACACGGTTTAGACCTGGGTTTTCAGCTTAGTACTCTAAACGGGCAGGTCTCTGCCCTGGCGGTTTTCTATCAAGGGTCTTTTGCTCTTCATCCTTTGGTTAAGACTTTTTTCCAGGTGGTCACTCATGTGCGGCCCCCTCGCAAGACCTTGTTGACTGTTTGGGTCTTGAATTTGAGCCGGTGCAGGATGTTGCACTTTCCATTTTCACACAAAAGGTTGACTTTTTGGTGGCTATTACCTCTGTTCGATGTGTTTCTGAGTTGGCGGCTCTGTCTATTCAGGCCCCTTGCTTTGAAAGACACCAGGACAAGGTGGTCTTCCGATTTAAGCCAGACTTCCTACCTAAGGTGGTTTCTGCCTTACATCTCAATCAGGATGTGGTTTTCCCTTCCTTGTGTCCTAAGCCTAGCAATGACAAGGGGAGGGCCCTGCACTCTTTGGATGTTGTGCGTTGTGTGAAATACTATTTGGTGGCTACTTCTCTTTTCTGTAGGACGGACGTCTTGTTTGTGGTGCCCTCTGGGCCCAAGAAGGGTTTGGCGCCCGTCAAGTCTGCCATTAGTAAATGGATACGTTAGGCCATTGTTGGGGCCTATACTGCCAAGGGGAGGGATCCCCCTTTCCAGATCACTGCTCATTCTACTCGTGCTGTTGGGGCTTCCTTGGCGTTTCAGCACCAGGCCCCTGTTGAACAAGTTTGTAAGGCTATAACCCACGTGTAAAGGGTGTGAGACATACTTATAATACCCATTTTACAGGTGAGTAATCACAAACTGGTATTTTTAAAGTGGACCAAAACCCACATTTTCAACTAGCATCCCCTGAATTGCCCCCCCCCCATGAAGAGCAACTTTTGCCAGTTTTTAATGCTCCTGCATCACTCTAATCCCAGATAATGGCTCCTGTTTTAGCTGTAAAGCTCCGCCTCCTCCATTCATCGCCACATTCATGTGTGTGGCAATGTTGTCATTGCCACACCTATGCAATGACTGATCACCTGCTAACTTACAGTAAAGGACAGCAATAAAAAATGTTTCCAGGACTATATGAAGTGTGACAATATTCATTTCTAGTTCTACACCCTAAGAAGAGAGTATTGGCAGGGGCTTTGGCCAAATATATTTCACAAGTCCAGTGGGTTTTGGTCCACTTTAAATTAATACAATTTATTCGCTAACACCATAGTTTGAAGATGACAGCTTTGGAAACCCTTTAGGTTTCTTCCTAAAGTGGACCAAATCACAGGATTTTCACTAACCTGGCTTTTGTTCTTTTTATTTCCACTTCTAGGTTTATGGCTTCTGTAACCAATGCCACCAGTATGTTTTGCAACAATAAGCTCACTGGTTTTATCCATCATGGGAGGTTTCTTGTGTGGCACCTTGATAATGACCTTTATATAAACCAGCTGATATTCATTTGCATTAAAGTGGATGCCCCGGGGGCAGGGGGAAAACCCAGGAAGTCAAATTCCTGGGTTTTTCCCCCTGCCCCCGGGGCATCCTAAGGCATCCTGTGTAATATCCCCCAGTTCTCCCATAAAAACTCACCTTTCCATGCTGCAACGACACATGCACCGGCTCTCTCCCAATGAAAGCCGCCTGCTGTGACTGTCATTCACTGACTGAATCCCGGGACATGAGCGTGGTCCCGTCCCAGCCCATGAGAGCCAGCGCATATGCCATTAAAGTGTACCAAAACCCAGGATTTTGACTATCCTGGGTTTTGGTCCTTGCCCCCTGGACACCTGATCGTGGGTGTCCCACTGTGTGAAACCCCCCAGGTCACCGAAACAATCTCGCCTCTTTCTGTGCCTACGGCGCATGCGCGACCGCTGGTCCAATCAGTGCGCTTGGATCTGCTCACGGCAGCGCGTCTAAGCCTTCGTCTAAGGCAAGTGGCTCCGAGCGGGGACGGGGAGTGTGTCCACGCCAGCCATTTTTGCGACGGATAGCCAGGATGCGGATCGCGCATGTGCTGTTGGACCGGAAAAGAAGGTAAGTGGGTGATGGGTGACCTGGGGCTTTCACACAGTGGGGCATCCCAATTATGGATGTCCCTGGGGGAGGGAATCGATCGGCCCGCAAATCTTATAAATTCACCTTGGGATTTGGTCCACTTTAAAGCATGGGAAGGTGATTGTGGCGAACACAGCGTGTTCCAGATTCAGGATGCCCTGAAGAAAATCCAGCAGCCGGCTTTGGAATCTTTTATATTCCAGGCCAGCTGCTGGTGGGTATTGTTCTGCTTTAATGGCAGAATTACTTTCTACTTCTGATGGGTTTCAGTGGGTGTCATGTCTTTCCATGCACCTCTTTCTTCATGTGTTCAATACTTTTTCCCTGTGTCATTTCTCATTATTAAACATTTTTAGAAATCTACAGTTTGAGTTCTTGGTGTGTTTGGCTTGGTGTGTTTGGATTGGATAGGCTATTACCAGCATCTGATGACATGATGTCAACTTCCCTTTTAGAACTAGAGTTACTTAGGTAGTTGGTGATATGTTGAATATTTATTTCATCCGCTGTCTGTATCTATCTTGCGGATACCTGCAGAGAGGAGAGCAGAAGAAGGCAATGGAGCACTTCTGTTTACCTGCTCACCTTCTTCTTTTGATGGAAAAAGAGGCTAAACTGTATAGAAATCCATTTTCCCAGAGGCAGGGATCAGAGAAAAGCATGAAAGCATAAAGGAGGCTGGAATGCTTTTTACTATGCTGCGCCAGCCGCTCTTATTTCTTGCCCTCAGTGGTGTGAGGCGTGTGCAGAATAAGATGATAGTAGATAGTAGTGCTGCGGCCATTCTATAAACTGGCTATAGGGGGGGGATATATATAATATATATATCTGTATGCTAAGGTGATCGTTGTATACGCATTCTTTGATGCCAAATCCACAGTGCGAGAAAAGCTTCCATACAAGCCTCTTGTATGTAACCTGGAGCAAAAGTCTAAAATTCCTAGTCTATACCAGGGAGGCATCCCGATTTGGGACATCCCATGGTGTTCCAGTGGACCAAAAACCTGAAGAAAACTGAAGTCTAGTTCGGTTAAAGCAGACAAAAACCCTCCATCCCACCCCTTCACCGCAAGTACCTGGAGGCATCACTCTTCCTCCAGCGCTGCTTGGTTTCTGAATAATCTGCTTCCTACGATTGCCTGTGGTAGCCACACCCATCTGGCAAATTCAAGATTGCTTATTGGTTGATATTAAACTTGCTTGGTGATGTAGGGACAGCCACTGTCTGCATCCCCCCTTTCTCTACAGTCTGATGCACGCTCCTACCCCCAGCCTATCTGAATGACCCCAACCCAGAGTTGTCGAAGATGTAAATATAGCAGCAATCCCAGGGGGTTTCACACAGATTGGTATCCCCATATACGTGAAACCCTCTGGGATTGCAGGGAGATGCAGCCGGCCTGCGCTGGAGCCTTTTAGATGCCCGGTCCAGCCAAAGAGGGTTTTGATCTTCTTTAAATTCTTCTCCTAGGGGTATCTAGATTTGGGATGTCCTTTGTGGACCTACCTGGTTTCCCTGCATAATAGCCTTAATGCTGAATCTCACAGCACATGCACAGGACTTTTGGTGGCATGCCCGCTCTGTGTGGTTGCTGCACGCAACAGACTTGGGGTCTAAAGGAATGGGGTTCTGTGGAATGTGGTTTAAGCGGACATTCACTCTGAATAAGAGCATATCTTATATATTTCCCCCGCCCTGTACATACAGATTGCACATTGCGGCTCATGGTGCCTCAGGCAGCCTGCAAACAGGAAGTGTCTTCTGACTGCGTCACTCTGCATTCTGGGATTGCTGTCCTTTCCTTGACCTCAGCTCTGCTCTGTCTGTCCAAAGCACAGCTATAACCCCGCCCCCTGCACTTTATCCTGCTCCCGCTTCCAGTCAGTCTGAATGGCTGGACGTGGGAGCGTGCATCAGCTGATGTGAGCACCTCGGGAACGCTGGGAAATGGTGTGTTACGTGGATGACCTGGGGTGTTTCACACAGAACGGTATCCTGATTTCGGATGCCCCTGGGGAAGGCTAGACGAGTCTGGAGTCTTTTAGAGTTCAGTCACGAACCACGTTTTTGCCCTACTTTAATGGATCATGTGTCAGCTTGAGGGATGCTGCAGTGGCCTGTGCATGCACTGTCGGATTGCAGGGAAAGGTATTTTTTTTTACTGCCATCTCAGGGAATTTTACACAGCAGGGCATGCAAGAGACGAGGACTATTATAAAAGCAAAGAGTGGGGCAAGGGGGCGGGGCTTTCTGCTCCCTTTATTGCCTATGGGCCCATATTTCTCACTGAGAAGCAGGAGAGTGAGGCTTGGTTTTAGTAGCTCTATACGGAATAATGTTTGTCTCGCTGGGCAAACGTTTTGCAATTTGCAAAGACCTTTTCATTTTTGACAGTATTTTTTTTTTCCTCCATGGCGACTGCTCATTGGGCAAATATCAGATGGATGCCAGATAGTGACCATGAGTGGCGTTCTTTCCCCAAGGGCCAAGTGTCTGTATTATAATGGCAGCCGCCCCCCCCCCCCCAAATAAACCTGAGCCTTTGTTTTCCTGTGCTCCCTTCCAAACCTGAATCAACTCTTACAATCAACCCCCCCACCCGCTCGCCATATTTTTCTCTCCTCTTGTATTCATTTAAAAACATCTAATCTGTAATGTTGCCTCTTGCCAGTTGGAGCAGGAATGGAGCCCGGGGGAAATCTCTCTGCCCAGAAGTTCTGTAAAAAAATTTTTTTATATTCCGCTTTATCTGTCCCCGAACAAAAGATCATATCTTTATAGAATGCTTTCCACTTTTCATTGTTCTTTCTGCTCTGCAGCATGCTTTATCGGAAACAAATGGTCCAATAATAAAAAAAATCCAAATAAATATGCTAAATAGCAAGAGGAGGGGGTCACTTATGCACAGGGAATAACAAAATCCAGACAAGCTTGTTTCTTTCTTTTAATGGAAGGAAAAGGAAATGGGGCTTGTTTTGAGCATTTTATTCTGCTTTACAGGGGAGATCTGCTCAACTCCAGTGGCCTTTTTGCCGTGCAGGAATAACCGCTTATTGCTATTACTGTATTCTTAGTATACAGTACGTCCTGCTCCAAATGTAATACTTACAAGTGGGTTATCTTCCGCCAGATGGCGCTGCACTGCAGAGACATGCAAAACAGGCTCCTCTCGGCCCCTCAAATACCCGGGGACCTCCCACAAATCCCCAGATTTCTCTGCAGTGCTTACTGCGAAGACATGAATTTATCACTCTCTTGCAGGTGAGCGGGGCTATTAGCCTGCGGCCCTGTTGGACTATTCCCACCCATTCCTCATGTGATGTGCCTCCCAGCCTGGGCTGCGCTGGTCGGGTGAAGGTAGGCAGCACCATGTGTGCTTAAGGAGCACTGCTCCACCACAATCCCCCACCAATGGGTAGGCGGTATAGGCTGATGGTGAGCCTTTATGGGATGCCCCTCCCGCATTATCGCCCCATGCCCTGTGTAGCGGTGGGTCCTGTACAGAGGGCCGTTGTCCTCCCTCATTCTCCCTGTAGCCTTCGGGGGGGAAAGAAGAGGGGGTGTGGGTGAGTGTGTATTGTGATTCGTGCATACGGTGTATTGTCTGTTTTTGACTAGTATATGTGGTGTCAGCCGCCGCGCTGACTTGTTCTTTTTACTATTTGCAAAATGCCACCGCCGCGCGCTTCTTTTCCTTCATTTGGATGTCCGGGTGGCGGCGTTACCTCAGACGCTTCTGCGTTCTCATTGGCTGCTTGTCTGTGGGCTTCGCGCTCTTCGGGGGGGTGGGGCCTGGCTTGGCGCCTTCTGTGTCACGGCTCGCTCTGGCCCACCCTTCGAGGTACTCCCAGCGCCATTTTCTCTGGTCATGCGCGTGCGTGTGACGGTTCTACTTACCGCGGTCCGTAAGTGCCCTCGCGGGCGGCTTTATGCTCATTTCTAGTGTGTATGGCTCTGACTCCTACTTTTCATTGTGTCTTTCAGACGGGTTAATCCATTGGCTTCTTCCGGCCCGGGGTTAATTGATAGTTGGGCCTAGTATAATTACTCCCACTTCCCTAGCGGGTTATTGGGGCATCCAGGGTTGCTTTATAGCGTCAATCCCTACTGGCATATTGTGCTTTATAATCACCATATGGAGGCATCTCAGGATAATGTAACCGGGGTTCCTTTGGGACAAGCCCGGCTGTGTGTAGCTTGTGGGGTCTCACCTATTAGCGGTGACAATGCACGGGTCTGTGTTCCTTGCGCACAGCAGGTGCTAACCTTGCAATCTGGCCCTCCTGTGGCTGGGCCTGCACCTTGTCTCACTTCACCTACTCCCCCAAGCTTGAGTCTCACTCCCACTGACTTGCATACAAGCGGGGATTCTCAGCCTGATGTGTCTGCTAGACTGGCCAGTGTTGAAAAATTGATTGCGAATACTTTAGCGCGTAAGGCCACTGCTAAAAAGCGTCACTTAACCCCTGATGCCACTCTTTTTCCTATGGAATCTGATGAGTTTTTGCATTTATGTGGCTATACCCCCTCGGACGAAGGGGAGCTGTTCTCCGATTCAGGGTCATCTGTTGAGAGACCCAGGGGTCATGATGATGGTGGCTCTGAACCCTGGGCCCCGGATGATACTGACAGACTGCTGGAACAGATTTTTGAGGTTCTGTCCATCTCCCCACCTGTTGCGGCTCCTAGGCAAAGGGGTGAGCTTTTTCATACTGCTAAGGCTCGTTTGGAATTTCCTGAGCAAGCTCATTTCAATAATCTCGTGCTTAAGGAGTGGGAACGTCCCAGTAGACTTCCCGGCGTACCTAAGAGTTGGGACAGAAAGTTTCCCTTTCCTGCTGATATGGTCAAGTGCTGGTCATCCCCTCCCGAGGTGGATGCCCCTATTCTAGGGCTGTCTAACACCTCTGTCATGCACTCCCCTGACTCTACGACTCTGCCAGTGGGCTGCTGACAATGCTGCAAAGAATAAAAATAAAGGACACAGAGCAAAAAAAAAAAATATTTTTAAAAAAAGTCTCATATAGTAATATGGCGGGGGATCCCACAGTGCATGCAGACCACTAAAATGTGCAATAAAATCCTCCACCTTCCATAAATACTGCTTACCAGAAATGATTTAATAGAAGACTTGTCACAATCAAAAATGAAATCCAATGCTTCAATAGTCTCCAATGACTGGATAGTTTTCAAAGCAATTGATTTTTAGTCCAAAATTAACCTCAGACCATGGACTCAGAGGGAAAGAGAAAAATAACAACCTAGTGCAACTCTGTACGGCAAGTATATCAAAATGTTATAAAATATTGCACTTACAGACCACAATGAAAACAGGCGCATGTAAAATCCAAACGAATAAGAACACAGTTGAAGTGTTTCTCCTATCACCATCAGCAATGACAGCCGTCATAAAACAGATTCAGAAGGTATCATTAATGATCAAAGAAACAATGCCATATCCCGCCTGACGCGTTTCATTGCGAATTGCAACTTTAACGAAGGCTAGGGATATGGCTAAACAAAAGAACATATATACTCACAGATTGGAATCCATTTCCGTCCCATGGCGTCGTCTTCCTGTGATTTCACCCAGACAGCCAATCAAAGAAAGGAGTGTGGCTAATGTCACTGCGTGAAATCACAAACGACCTAACAACCAATCGGGACACACACACAATGATGGACTGGGAAATGAACCAATCAGAAAACAGAGTGGGCGGAGTTATCACACCCCAACGTAAACACTATGCAGCGTATACAAAATAAAGAATCTAATTGCATATAATTATAAAATATGGAGAAGAATAAAAGCACTGACTACCGGGTACATTAAAACTGCACTGGAGCTCGCTATAAAAACGGAAACATATCATCTTATTAAACGGAAGTGTAACCTGTACGTTGCGTAAACATAGACCTGCACAAAATGCGTAAAGAAAAGCGCAAGCTGCGCAGGCAGACGCTGCTCTGCTTCGGCGCAGACAGTTAGAGGTGGTTAAACACAATTAAAGGGGCATAGCAACCTAAAAGACCCTTAAGGAAGCACTATAAAATGCACCATATTAGTATTCACAAATACAATATTCACAAATAAAAAAATATTAATTTGAAAAAGGCATACATTGAAATGGTAGGAGAAACACCTCACTGTTAACAAATAAATGAACATACATTAACTATTATCAATAAAACAATTGAGGTCAAAATCAATATTAAGCCCGATTGGTGCTAAAGTGTCCAGCTCATAGATCCATTTTCCTTCACGTTTAGAAATTTCCCTTAGAAGGTGAGAACCACGCCAATTTTTCTCTACCTTATCTAACCCAATAAAGGTCATTTGTGAAGGGTCACAGGAATGGACAATTTTGAAATGGGCTGAAAGACTATGAGATTCAAGACCATGTCTAATATTATAGACGTGTTCCCTAATTCTAACCTTGAGTTGGCGTATGGTCCTGCCCACATAAAACAGATGGCAAGGGCACCATATGAGGTAAACGACATGCGTGGAATTACAGGAAACAAAGGAAGGTATTTTAACCTCAGACCCAGTTTTAAAGTTAAGAAAGGTTTTGGTGGGTTTAGCTACCCGACAACATGTTTTACAGCCCATGCAAGACCCACAGCGGTAAAAACCTAGCATGGGTTCATTTAAGAGAGACACTTTTTGAGGTGGATCAGTATAACTCTTAGTAAGTATCTCCCTCAGATTTGGGGCCTTTCTGAAGATTACTTTCGGATGACTAGGTAATACTGGGCCAAGGACAGGGTCTTCCTTTAAAATATGCCAATGTCTGGAACACAACTTCTTAACCTCCCTATGTTGCATATTAAACCCCGTAATGAACAAAAAATCTAAATCCAAGGAAGAAGTTTTAGGACAGTGTTTTTGTAATAGAGTAGTCCGATCAACACTCTTGATGGTCTCTCGCTGTAAATGAATTTGATGAGGGTCATACCCTTTTTCTATAAAGCGTCTAGCTAGTACCTGAGATTGTATGTCATAGCTGCTAATTGACGAACAGTTACGTTTAAGTCGCGTGAACTTGCCATTGGGAATTGCCTCCAGCCATTGAGGATGGTGACAGCTAGACATCGGGACATAACCGTTGCGGTCTGTTGGCTTAAAATAAGTTGAAGTGACTAAGCTAGTATTCCCCTCTAAAAAGTTAATTGAAGCAGAACTGCACTCCATAGTAAACTCTAAGTTGAAATTGTTTTCATTAACCTGTTTAACCCTTTAAGTGCCAAGCACGTAACACCTACGTGCTGGCTTGGCTGGGCCTTAAGTGCCAAGCCCGTAGGTGTTACGTGCTTGACTTTGATCGCTTCTAGTTTAAAAAATAAAAATAAAAAATACTCACCTGACCCCTTGTTGGATCCGGCCGGGTCTCCCCTTTAATTTGGTGCCATCCGATCCCCCGTGGGGGGTCGGATGGCTCCAGGAGAGCCCCCGGAATAGGCCGCCCCCCCCCCCCGCTTCTGCAGCAGCAGCTGCTAACTGTAAAAAAAAAAAAAAAATAAAAATGACATTCACTTACCTCCATGTGCGCTGGCTCCCGCTGTCCCTCCTCTTCACCTGGGGGGCCTCCGATCCCCCCCCAGGACTTACCGATCTTCAGGAGAGAGCCTGAGAGGCTCTCTCCCCTTTGATCCTCGATGGCGGCCGCCATCTTGCCGCTAAGCCCCGCCCCCTTGGGGGCGGGGCTTATTACGTCATCCCGGCCCCCGATATCTGGCTTCACCCTTCTCAACTTCTCAGATGCCGGTGATCGGCACAGGGTAAGGAGGTGGCAGGAGATCCTCTGATCTCCTGCCTCCTCCTTCTCCTGTACCGATCACCGGCATCTGTCAGCTGAGCGGCGAGGGACAAGAGCTTGCAATCGAAGGTAAGTACAGTAAAAAAAAATTATTTTTTTTTAATAAAATACTTTTTTTTATTGTGTGGTGTTTTTTTTTTTACAGTTAACCCTTTGTGAGCTGGTAAGGGGTCCATGAGACCCCTTATACCAGTTCACATGGCTGGGGGGGTGGCATTGCCATTAACCCCCGCACCCCCATTACCTGCCTCCCCAAAGGCCAGGGGGGGGCAGAAGAGCCCGGGCCCACATAGGCTATGTGGGCTCGTAGGCTGCAGGGTGGGGGGGCCACCAAAGCTGGCCCCCCCACTCTGTGCCTACAAGCCCCCATAGCTGGTCCCGGGCTGGTTACTTTGGGTAAGGGGGACCCCACGTCATTTTTTTTTTTGGATTTTTAAGGGTTTTTAACCCTTAAAAATCCAAAAAAAAATGGGGTCCCCCTCCCCGGGAAGGGGGACCCTATGTCATTTTTTTTTTTAATTAACCATTTGTCATCCAGCAGCTATAAAAGGCTTCTGGGCAGGAAAGGGTGTCTACCTATACATATGTGGTATCGCTGTAAGCGGGAGAAATTGGGGTTTCTCACGCAATAAGATTTTATTGACAAACTTACATTTTTTATTACAAAAAAACTCTACAAATTGTAAAAAAATATATATTTTTTATTTTTTTTCACACATTTCACCCAAAAATGTTGAGAATACACCTAAAAAACACAAACAAGACATTTCATGTTAAAGCCCAGACTCTGTTGAAAAAAACAATATATAATTTTCCTGGGAAATCCCTGGAAATCCCTTCGAAAATGACAGTTGAACATGTGTAGCGCAAAACAGTCAAACTCAGTCTGGCAACAGGGAGTGGCAAATGCTGCAGGTAGGCTGGCAGCGAAAGGGTTAAAGAACAATTCCAGATCTAACTGGGCCCCATTCCATATGCAGATGACATCATCTATATAACGACGCCATAGCAAGTTCGGCCAGCTACCTCCACCAATAAATGTTGCAAAGAAGGCCCTCACTGGACTTCCATTTAAGGGGTTACGCCTGTTTGGGGACCGCCTAGACCCTTTTGCTAAAGGAGGTAAGTTACCCCAGCGCAGGCGGCAGTCTCGGCCCTTTCGGGGCCAGGGCTCCTTTTCACCCCCCTACCGTGGTGCTAAACAAGGAAAAGGGGTGTCCTTCGCGGGGGCTCGTGGAGATTCCTGGCATAGGAGCAGAGGACGGGGGTCGTCCTGGCTCCTCCTGGTGGTCTAAGCCCAAATCCTCTCCCAAGCCCCCTCAGGCATGATGGGGCGCCCTCGCCCATCACGTCCCAGACCGGTGGATTCAGGAGGTAGTGTCCTCCGGTAGTGTCCCCCCCCAAGATTCATTAGGTCCCAGATCCCTCAGCGTTCTATTCCAACCTCTTCACAGTTCCCAAAAAAGATGGGTCAGTCAGGCCCATTCTGGATGTAAAAATCCTCAACAAATTTGTCAGGAACAGGCGTTTTCGCATGGAAACTCTGCGCTCGGCCATCAGCTCCCTGCGCCCAGGGGACTTCATGACGTCTGTGGACATCAGACACTTACCTTCACATCTCTGTTTTTTCAGGACACCAAAGGTTCCTCAGATTCGCGTTGGAAGATCAACATTACCAATTTGTGGCCTTGCCATTTGGTCTCACTTCAGCTCCCAGAGTGTTCACCAAGGTGCTGGCTGGGGTGATGTCTCTGATCAGGTCAAGGGACATCCGCGTGCTGCCCTACCTGGATGACATACTCATCACCTCCCAGTCTCTACAGCAGGCAGAGTTGGACACTCAGCTGGTGGTGTCCACCCTGGAGTCCTTCGCTGGGTGATCAATCACCCCAAGTCCTCTCTGTCCCCTTCCCCGTTCCTGGATACGGTTCAGTCAAGGATTTTCCTTCCTCAACAGAAGGTGGAAGCTCTAATTGCGCAGGTGAGGTTTCTGCTGTCGTGTCACCATCCCTCCCTCAGGCAGGGAATGCAGTTGGTGGGCCTGATGGTGGCTTCGAGGCGATGCCTTTTGCTCAGTTCCACTTGAAGCCTCTACAACTTCACTTTCTGTCAATTTGGGACAACGACCCAACGTCCCTGGACAGGGTCTGTGTGCTCTCCCCCTGGTCAGGCGGTCCCTTTCGTGGTGGCTGGACTCCAGGAACTTGCTGGGGGGCAGATCCTTTCTGGCCCCCTCCTGGGAGACGGTCACCACGGATGCCAGTCTGTCGGGATTGGGGGATTCTGGAAGTCCCTGCGGTTCCAGGGGAGGTGGGGCCCTCAGGAGGCCCACTTACCTATCAACATTTTGGAACTACGGGCGATCAGGTTGGTACTGGATCAGTTGACCAATCGCCTGCGGGGTCTGCCTGTGCAGGTGTGCTCAGACAACAGGACGGCAGTTGCCTACATCAACCATCAGGGAGGGACCCGGAGCAGGGGGGCCCTCCAGGAGGTGTCTCGGATTCTGACATGGGTGGAGGCCAATGTTCAATGCATTTCGGCTGTGTACATCCCGGGGGCAGAGAATCTCCTGGCAGACTCTCTGATCAGGGGGACCTCTTGTCAGGGAGAGTGGTCCCTCTGCAACAGGGTTTTCCAGTCACTGTGTCACCGTTGGGGTCTACCAGATGTGGATCTGTTTGCATCCCGTCCCAATCACAAGCTCCCGGCCTTTGCCTCCCTGTCTCAGGATCCTCTGGCCTTGACCACGGATGCTCTGTCCATGTCATGGCAGGAATTTCGGCTCCTGTATGTCTTTCCTCCATTCCCCCTGGTTCTGCGCAAGATTGCTCTGGAAGGGGTGCCAGCGATTCTGGTGGCCTCCAGGGGGCCAAGAAGAGTGTGGTTCGCAGACGTGGCAGTAGACTAGTACGTTCTGCCAGGGGTGCCAGATCTGCTCACTCAGGGCTCCTTACGCCATCCCAATTTACAAACTCTGGCTTTGACGGCCTGGCTGCTGAAACCTCCATTTTGATGGAGAAAGGCTTGTCCGCCTCGGTGGTTGATACCATGGTGAAGGCTAGGAAGAAAACTTCTTATTCCATCTATTACAGGGTATGGCGTACCCACATTGACTGGTGTGAGTCTAGGTCTCTTCCCTGTCACGTGTTTTCAGTCTCCAGGGTTCTGGAGTTCTTACAGCATGGGTTAGAGTCGGGACTCCAACTCAGTACTCTGAAGGGTCGGGTTTCTGCCCTGTCTGTTTTCTTTCAGAAGTCTTTTGCTCAGCATTCTTTGATTAAGACCTTTTTCCAGGGGGTTACTCATATGCGTCCCCCACGTAAACCTATGGTCCCTGTTTGGGATTTTAACTTGGTTTTGTCTGCCTTGCAGGGTGCTCCCTTTGAACCTATACAGGATGCTGCTCTGGCTGTTCTTACCCTCAAGGTTGTCTTTCTGGTAGCCATTACTTCGGTCAGGCGTGTGTCTGAGTTGGCGGCTCTTTCTATTCAGCCCCCATACTATGAGAGACAACAGGACAAGGTGGTGTTCCGCTTTAAGCCGGACTTTCTGCCTAAGGTAGTGTCTGATTTTCATTTGAATCAAGATATTGTTTTTCCTTCATTGTGCCCTAATCCTAGCAACGCTAAGGAGAGGGTTTTGCATTCCTTGGATGTGGTCAGGTGTTTGAAGTATTACCTGGTGGTCACTGCGTCCTTCAGGAAAACTGATGCTCTTTTTGTGGTCCCTTCTGGGCCCAGGAAGGGTTTGGCTCCTGCCAAGTCTACTATTAGCAAATGGATCCGTCAGGCCGTGATTCAGGCCTATTCTGCTAAGGGAAAGAGTCCTCCCTTCCGCCTTACTGCTCATTCTACTCGTGCTATTGGTGCCTCTTGGGCCTTCCAGCACCAGGCTTCTGTTGAACAAGTTTGCAAGGCCGCTACTTGGTCTTCTGTTCATACCTTTTCAAAGTTTTACAAGGTTGATGTTAGGGCCTCAGCTGATGCTGTCTTTGGCCGCAAGGTTTTGCAGGCGGCAGTGGTTTAAACTGTCTGCTGTTACCTTTTTTTGTTGGGGATACCACCCTACTGTTTGGACACTGCTATTGGATGTCCCACTTGTAAGTATTACATTTGGAGCAGGACGTACTGTATACTAAGAATAATACAATTCTGTGAAATACTCACCTGTAGAATTGGTATTAAGTATACAGTACGTCCTGCTCCACCCCACCCTTGGTTTTGCATTATTCTGGATCCCCTGTATGGTGATTGTTATCATTATTATAGTTGCCAGTTTGGGTGGTTAAATTCGCCCGGCTTCTCGTTCACTGCTTTTCAATGCTGGGGATTTGTGGGAGGTCCCTGGGTATTTGAGGGGCCGGGAGGAGCCTGTTTTGGATGTCTCTGCAGTGCAGCGCCATCTGGCGGAGGATAACCCACTTGTAAGTATTACATTTGGAGCAGGACGTACTGTATACTTATAATATCAATTCTACAGGTGAGTATTTCACAGAATTGTATTTTTTTTGATGCATGTAGATGCTTTTATCCATCGGCACTGTTTTGGGCAGATGTTAAAGGGGTCAATTCTGCGGATCCTTACAGGCTGTTTCGAGAGTCTAATGGAGCAGATCACCCCTGTGTGCTCCAAATGGCTGAATGGTGTGCTCCAAAACCCCTCACCTCTGGATTTTGTTCCCACCATGAGCATAAAACCATGAGCTTGGCGGGAGTTATTTTTCATTTGGGGGATATAATTGACTTTTCCTTTCACTATCCAGCATCCATATGATTTTCTCTCATATCCCACTCCAGGGCGTCATTGAATCAGATACGAATGGGTTAACTCTCGGCCAAAGGCGACCCGCCTAAATATACTTCCGGATGCCCCCTCTCCAGTCTCATTCTTGCAGTTGTACTGGACTACAAAGGTTATACACAGGTTTCTTTTCCTTATCTCTTTTTATTTTATCTTATTTTTTTAAAGCCTTTTTTCCAGGAAGCAGGGGTTTTAAACCCTGTCTGTCTTCCAGGCTCTTATTTTCCCACTGATCTGGAAGGATCCACTACTAATGCATCCTGGAGATGGTTAAACTGATAGCGTCGGATCACGGTAAGGTGAGGGTAAGTGCCAGGGTCCTCGTGGCACTACAGGGTGCCCTCTTTTCTTGTGGATAAGTGATACCCCAAGGGCTGGCAGATCGCTCCTAAGGGCAGCAGGCTTGTTTGGTGGCAGCAGGATGGACTTTGGGGCAATTTCCTCCCCCCATCTCCGTTCCTCCACTTGGTCTCTTCTTTCTTCTGTTATTATTTTTTTCTGTTGGAGAGCATATTTTTCATTTTCAAAAATTGCTCCCTTTTTTCTGATTGGTCAGGGGGCTGGGTTGTAGTCCAGGAATGTGACGTCATGTTTCAGATGCATGGGTCCAAGAGATCTTTTTCATCTGGTTACAAGATCGAGTTGGGGAAATCCATTGCAGAGAACAGGCTAATAAAGACATTCGTGCAGGGGGTCACCCATGTTCATCCACCTGAAAAACCTCTCTTGCCTTCTTGTGACCTGAATCTAGTTCTATTAGCCCCTCAGGGGCCTCCATTTGAACTTGTAGCAAAAGCATCTCTGCTTTTTATAACTCTTAAGGCCCTCTTTCTGAGTTAGCAGCCTTATCAGTCAAATCTCCTTACTTGGTTTTACACAAAGACAAGGCGGTGTTCAGCTTTAAGCAGCTCAAGGGTAGTCTCCTCTTTTCATCTTAATGAAGAGGTGGTTTTGCCTTCTCTATGTCCTACTCCTACTAGCCATAATGCGAGTTCTCCACTCCTTGGATGTGGTGAGAGCTCTTGCGTATTATATTTCCCCTACTCAGACCTTTCGCAAGACTGACGCCTTGTTCATCTTTTTCGAAGGTCCAAAGAAGGGTCTAGCGCTGGTCAAATCTACCATCAGTCGATGGTTCAGAGAGGCAGTATTGAAAGCCTACGTTTCTAAGGGAAAAGAACCTCCCTTTCATGTGAGAAACCACACCTTTTTATCTTGCAGTCCCGCCTCTGGACGAGAGTTAACCCGTTCGTATCTGATTTGGTGACGCCTTGGAGTGGAATACGAGAGAAACACAGAATTGTATTTTTAATGTTAGGTGAGTTCACGCTACAGCTCCTAAGTGGTCTGTATATACTGGCCAGTTACCTTTAGAGAAAAGCCTATTGTTTGGATTGTTTGGCTTTCCTTCTTGTTAAAGCGGAACAGAAACCGGGATTTTGACTATCCCGCGTTTTGTTTCTTGTCCCCTGGGGCATCCTGATTTGGGATGCCCTGATGTGTGAAACCCCCCAGGTCACCCTAACTTATCTTCTGACGTTCCCATGGTACATGTGTGGGCTCTGGTCCAATCGGCACACTGCGCATTGTTTAGATCAATGCTCCAACATAGGGAGCTGGACCAGCTGCTACCCTGATCTCCCTGCAGAGACCGGGTTAACGGGACTCGAGAGAGTGCCTTCGCTACTGGGCAGTTGGCAAGCGTGGCCTGGGAGCTTGCAAAGGTGAGAGTTTTTCGGCTATCAGGGGGTTTCAAACAGAAGTGGGGCATTCGGAAAATAAATGCCCTCGGGAGACAAACTGCCGACCCTGGAGTCTTTTGCCGATATTTAAGTTGGTTGGTCCACTTTTAAGAGGAGCAACCACTGGCCTTGAGCCTTTAAGACTTTAGCACCTGAGTTTTGCTGGGACCTGGGAAGGGGGTTATCACAGCGGCACGAAGGCCAGAAGCCTAGGGTCTAAAAGATTTTGGGGCTGGGACACTTGGAATTTTGTTCCTCTTTATAGCAGCCACCGGCCTAGACCCTTCAGGACTCTCCATGTGGCCTCTCTGTGGGGCATCCCTATTTAGATTCCAGACGCCCCCCGCCCTGGCTCGCCTGGTGGTGATCCCATGGATCATGTGCTACTTGCTGTTCTCTTTTTATTCAGCATTCTATGCTAATTAATGTGCTCGGCATTGAACTCTAATTAGAGTAGAGTCTGCACATGTCTCGTATTACTGGAGAGGTAAGCAAACCTGGCATTCTGTGGGTTTTTCCACCACCGGCGGCAGGTTTGAGATCAGTAAATGGCTTATCTCAAGCCTGCCATGATGTTGAGGTGTAGTTGACCAGCCGTATCCCGTGGCTTTCAGATCCGTGCGTGCACAGCTACACAGGGGCCAGGAATGCTATGCCAGTGATTGCACGCGGGAGCTGCTGAGAAAGTTTACTCCGCATTAAAGTGATCCAAAACCCTGGTAATCCAGCCCAGGATAAAAGACTCCAAGGTCAGGTTCCAGCTTTTCTGCAGGACATCACTATTTGGGATTCCTGCATGTGTATAATCATCTTAGGAAATGAGCCCACAATGGGCACATGGGGGAACTAGAGTAAAGCTGAGTGGTGTGTGAGACACTGATTGGAGGAGAGCATGTTTGAGGGATTACTGGCTTTCCAGGGTGGTCCCGCACACATTTCCTGAATTTGGGATGCCCGACTGGAGAGGAGCAATCACCAGGATAGTGAAAATCCTGGTGGTTGTTTCTCTTTAAAGCAGCCAAAACCCTGGTAACCCTGCTCTACAGTCTAAAAGATTGCAGGGGCGAGTTACAGCTTGTCCTCAGGGCATCGCATGCATGTGGGGGCCTAAGTGCCTGTTATCAGTTTTATTGTGGCCTGTCCCATCTGACGTGTCCCAGCATTCCTCTTCCTGCACAACCCTGTCTTGGCTCCTGGCTTGCACGTGCCTGCAGCTTGCTGTGTTTCAAAAAAGACAAATTCTATCAGGTATGTAATTGTGCGTGAATAAGTACATAACATTGGCTGAAGCGCAGCGGCATCGCCTATTGTCCTTGCTTGCTGAGTTTTGCTACAAGTGTGAGTTGTTTGTTTTTAATAGGTTGCCGTCAGTTCTGGATTTTTCCCATGCTCACCCTGTGTACCTGGCCATCATCTAGTGGTGTGTAGAGACTGGTGCATCTAGCTATCTCCCTAAAATCAATTTATCTATAATAATCTATTCTATATATATTCTAGTCTATAGCAATTATAAACAATCTATCTGTACCCATCTATAGATATTCCTATAACCTATCTATAATATATTTTTATCTATCTATCTATCTATACTGCTGCCATCTATACTTTACCAAAGCTTGATTTGTTCTATAAGTACAAAACTGCTCTAAAAGTTGCACTTTGAATGGTTGTTTTTTGGATTTGTAATACAATTGTAAGTGACGGATAACCCATACAGACCACTCAGATGGTACTTAAATCATTAGAAAATGGAGAGTGGTACCTGATTTAAAAAGATTGGGAACCCCTGAGATGGATAGATAAATAGGGACGACTCTCACGGGATCTCGTTTCTCTGATGCGGGTGGGACAGAGCTGCTGAATAACAGGCTCTTGTGCAGTGCGCTGCCAACTAGTGGTCGCGAGTAAATGTTACTTATAAATAGTTTATACAAGATCGTTTCGAACAGATTTTGAATCAATACTAGTATTGTCTAATGAAATATCGCGATATTTGACAGAATCATTTTTTTGACAGAATCACGCTCCCAGCGGGAATGATCAGTTTTTGCATTGCATTTACATTGCATTTTACCTCTGTTTTTGCTAGCACCATCATTTTAGATTGTAAGCCCACAAGGCCAGGGTGTATTTCAGTATAGCTGTGTAATAGTGCTTTACTGTCATCTCCAAAATGATCATGTCTTTATTTTATTCTGCCTGCAATGACTATATTGAACAGCGCCATGGAAGATAATGGCGCTTTCTAAATATGCAATAATAATCTTCGAGTAGGAAAGGATGTCCCTTAAATTTTTCTGCAACCCGTTTTAAACATTTAGTGAATAACAACTCGTGTCAATGTCGTCCAGACCTCTGTTGGTTTCTGCTGACAAAGCTCCTGACCGCCCACAAAGCTTGCTATGAAGGAGCTTTGGCTAGACGCCAATTGTTAAAGACCTAAACAATCAGACCCAGCCTTTTATTTTCCCAAGATGCTTACTCCCATATGTGGGAGAAGTTGTTTTCCCCATTTCTGCTCTCTTCATGTGTTAAGTGTTGTTTACATTTGGAAGTTTTTTTTCCAGGCTGCAGCATGCTCGGCCTGTCCCCTTAAAGGCGGTTGTAGTAACTGAGCCCTGACATATATTTGGCTAGGCACGGTGTGTGAAAGGCCAACATTCCTGGAGGACGGGCTGGATGAGGAAGCTTTCAGTGACTTGTAGTAACCCTGCACCAGCGAGCCAGCTTGTTCCACAATGAAGCTTGTGATGGTCATGGGCCAGCCAGACCGCTTAGGGAGCTTTTCTTTGTTAGTGAATTATTTATTAGTAGGATTGGTTTTGTGGCCTCATTAGGAATCCGTAAACATCGGGTGAAGGGGGCTGCTTGCTGTTGGCATGTCCAGTCAGCCTCAAGGCCCACCGGGTGCTCCCTGTGGCCAGTCTGTCCCTGCAACTGAGCCACCAAGAACTCAAGATTTAGCATACATGAGTACTGCCTGTATTGCCCTGATGGCAGCACTGGGGGTGGAGGGGCAGTGGGGCAGCTGGGAACAAGCTTTTTGCCTGAGCCCTCCTTCCCTTAAATCAGTTGTTGTTCAAACTTTAGATGATGATTTGGAACCTGGTCACTGGCCACAATGAATAACTTGAAGAACTTGATCGATTCCCGGGCCGATCGATTCCCTTCCCCCAAGGCTGGCTGGCGAATGAATGGCTGGCGCAGGCACGCTCCCTATTAGAGGGAAGTGGGGGATGCGGCTGCCAGTGCGCTCTGAGCCGCTGGCCTGGCACAGGCATGCGCATTGCTAAAGGGATAGCGGGGATGGGGGACACTGCTTGCGCATGCGCCAATGGACCGGGAAGGAAGGTTTCCGGGCGACCTGGGGGGTTTCCGGGCGACCTGGGGGGTTTCAGGGCATCCGATTCTTGCAATCCTGGAATCTTTTAGATTCCAGGGCTGTTGGGCCGTGGGTTTTGGTTTGGTCCACTTTAATCACCTTACCACCAACCCAACCCTGTGGCACATGTGCAGAGTGCCACCTAATCGGGTTTACTAGGCCCTTATTCATATGCACAACTAGGGATCTGGAATGGAAATCTGGCTGCTGGCCACTCCCCTTCCGCTGTATTTACCTGCGCCATTCAGAAAAAACTCTTGCGGGTGCACACATCAGCTGGATATCAGGGATTTTGTTGGGGTCCACAAAGGCCCGTGGAAAAGTTAATGTGGAGAATTTTGCACAGAGGGGTATCCAAATCAGGATGCCCCAGGGACAGGGAAAGAGTTGGTTCTGGACTCATTTAGTTCTTCTTTAAAGTGGACCAACACCCAGGATTTTGACTATCCTGGGTTTTGGTCCACTTCGGTGGGGCACCCCGATCGGGGGTGCCCCGCTGTGTGAAACCCCCCAGAACGCCCGTAAACACTCCTACGCGGGCGCTCTTCCAATCAGAGAGCTCAGAGCCGCTGTGGTATGCACGTACAAGCGGCGTCCAACCACAGCGGCTCTGAGCGCTGGAGGCCGCGTCTCGCGCTTCCTTCTAACAGGGAGCACGCCCGCTCCGGCCATTCACAAACGGCCTGCGCGGGTGCGCGCCCTGCTAGAGGGAATCGCGAGACGCGGCCGCGCCCCGCGCATGCGTCGTTGGAACGGGGTTAAGGTAAGGTTTGTGGGCGTCCTGGGGGGTTTCACCCCGCGGGACATCCCGATTTCGGATGCCCCGCGGGGAGGGATCTGATCCCCCCCCGGGTGTTGGTCCACTTTAAAAAGGGTTAGAATTTGCTTTTCCTTCATGGATATATTCCTTCATGGCTAAAAATACTCCTTCAAGTAGAAACGTCCTTCAGTGTGGGAGCATTATTTTTACTCTTCTGGAAAATATGTAGTGCAACCTCTGGCTTGCCATCTGAAATGACAGGGAAGGGTTAACCTAAACACTGGTCACTGATGGGTTTGGTACCTTACCTCACCTTCCCATGTATCATGTGACAATATAACCCACTGGGGACAGGAATACCCCTGCATGCTATCCTGATGGCGTGCAGCGGTATTCCTGTCCTCAGTGATGAGCCTGAGACTGGGCAGCTCACGTTCATGTGTCTCCCATCAGCCAATCGGGTTCACCAAGATGCCACATACATATTGATTTGCAAGCCCACTAGATGAACTGGATAGGCTGTTAGTGGTTTGAGGGCTGATGGCAGGTCTGGATCCCTCTGGTGCCCATGGGTTCCTATTTTTTTTTTTTTTTCAGAGCCTCAGCTAGGTCTGTTACGCGCTGTATGTTTTTTTTTTCCTGTACCCCTATTTGGGGTGGGGGGGGGGCATTGTGGGCACTATTTATTTTTTTTTCCCTCATAGCCAGTGTAGGTCTTGGCCGGGCGCCAGGCTCCCTACACAAGAGCTCCAAGATATGGTGTTCCCTGGCAGGTGGAAGGGCGCGGAACGTCAAACAATGGGCGCTGCTGTGGAATGCTGGTCGGGTACCTGATTTTCAGCAGTGTCAGGGTAAGTATGGCATTCTGGGTCAGGCTACAGGGGTGCTTCTGGTCAGTAGGAGAACAGTGGGCTGGAGCCGTTCCTTCTCTTCTGGACAGTGGCAGGGCTGAAGGCGAGAGGCGTGTGACATCACTTGTGCCTGGTGTGCATGACTTGATCCTTAAACCGGACCTTCACCATGATTTATTGAAAAGCCCAAACCCTTAAAAAAACTATTCTCCAGAATCTAAAATGAATATATTCCAAGTGTGTCATACACTCCGCTTACATAATCATGACATCTGGGCAATCTCCAGTAGAGGGCGAACTTCTGCAGAGATGAATGCAAAAAAAAGGAGCTCCTCCCGGTCCATAAATACCTGGGACCTCCCACTAATCCCCCAGTTTCTTCTCTGCAGGAAGGCGAGCAAGACAGAAGATGAAGACTTCTATTCCTTGCAGGTATGCTGGGCTCACTCCCGGCCATTATTGCCCCTATTTCTGCCTGGACCTTTATTTTTTAGTCCTGTAGAGCCTCCTAGCCTTGGCTGCAGGTCCTGGTGAGGGTAGGCAATACCTATTAGGTGTTGAGAGAGCATTGCTCCTCCGTGAGACCTCATTACAAGGGGTAGGCGGATGTCCGGGTTGGTGATCCCGGTTTGGGATGCCCTGTCCCTTACATTGTCCTCTGACCAGAATCTGGTTTCGGATTCTTCCCCATTCCGGGTCCCCTTCCTTAACCCTCCGGGGGGGGGGGGGGGGTGTATGGCCTTTTCCCACAGTTTGTAATTTCATTGCGTATACTGTGTGTGTGTGTGGTATGAGTGTTTTACTTTGTGTCAGGGTGCGGATTGTTATTTTTACGGTTTTTTTCTCAGCCTGAGGAGCTTCTCCCCCTCAGGCTGTGTTCTGGGAGGGGGCGGGGCCGGGCCCTCAGCGCGGCCGACCCTCCCCCTCGTTTTGGCGCCCTGCTGCGGCCCAGCCCATGGCTGGGATCCGCGTTTCTGGACTCGCCGGGAGGGGGGCGTGGCCTGGCGAGCGCGCTGCGCTGGCCCGCCCCCCCTTCTCCTTCTCCTCTTCACTCTGAGGCTGTGCTCCGGTGGCCATTTTGACTGTCCCTGCTGCTGCGGTTTCCCGCGGCTCTGTGAGTGCCTTAGCTTATGTATTCTAAACATACAGTACGTCCTGCTCCATCTATAATACTTACACATGGGTAATCCTCCGCCAGATGGCGCTGTTCACTGCAGACATGCAAAAACAGGCTCCTCCCGGCCCTTCATATACCCAGGGACCTCCCACAAATCCCCAGATTTCTCTGCAGTGCTGACTGCGAAGACATGAAGTATCACTCTCTCGCAGGTGAGCGGGGCTATTACAGCCTGCGGCCCTGCAGGACTATTCCCACCCGTCCTCTTCGATGATGTGCCTCCCAGCCTGGGTTGCGCTGGTCGGGTGAAGGTAGGCAGCACCAAGTGTGCTCACGGAGCTACGCTCCACCGCAGTCCCCCACCATAGGGTAGGCGGTTTAGGCTGATGGTGAGCCTCTAATAGATGCCCCTCCCGCATTATTGCCCCGTGTAGCGATGAACCCTGGGTGAAGGGTCGCCTTCCTCCCTTGGTCCCCCCTGTAGCCCGGGGGAAAAGAAAGAGCGGGGTATGCGTGTGGCGGTCTCAGTGTTATGTTGTACACGTTTATGGCCGTTGTTTTGTCTTGAACTGGGTGTCAGAGCCGCGCTTCTTGATCCACATAACCCTTGACAGGTTGCGCGTGTGTGTATTTTTTCCTTACTGAAGTGTGCTGCCCGGGCGGCAGTGTCATTCAGTAGTTACGGCGGTTCCCTTAGCTAAATTCTAACTTGTGTGTCTTATCCACTGCTTGTCATCAATGTTACCGCTGGGTTGAAGCTTCGCGCTCTTTGGGGGAGGCGGGGACCTGGCTTGGCGCGCTCCGCGTCACGGCCAGATCGGGCCCGCCCCTCGAGGTTCGCTTGGCGCCATTTTGATGGTCTTCGCGCGTGGTTGCGATCCTCCTCCTCCCTCGGTCATGTAAGTGCCCTCCTGGGTGGTTTTTCTTATGATCTTTCGTTCTGCTGCGCATGGCTCTGACACCACCCCTTATTCTTTGTCTTTCAGACGCCAAGATTTCGGAGGCTTCTCCCGGCCTGACATATATTATAGCGGGTTCACATAAAAATTCTCCCACATTCCTAGAGGTTCTTGGGGCATCCAGGGTTGCCTATTGCATAAATCCCTGCGGGCATATTGCTCAGATAATCACCATATGGAGGCATCTCAGAATTATGTGCCCGGGTCCCTCGGGGACAAGACCGGCTGTGTACAGCGTGTGGACAGCCCCATGCTGATGCTGACAGAGCACGGGTCTGCGGACCGTGTGCTGAACAGGTACTGGCCCTGCAATCAGGTTTGCCAGTGGCTGCACCTCGCTTCAATACACCTGTCTCCCCGGACCTAAATCTCACTCCGGATGAGTCGCACTCGAGCGGGGATGACCAGCAAGTCGTGCCGCGCAGGCTGCCTACAGCTGAGCAGGTGATATCTAGTTTGGCGGAGCGCTTGGGCCCTGAAAGGAAGCGGTCCCCGACGCCTCCTGGTTCTCTGGTTCCTACTGAAACTGAAGAGTCTGCTGCTATGCAGGACCTTGCTCCTTCTGATGAAGGTGAGCTGTTCTCCGATTCGGGCTCCTCGGACGAGATGCCTTGGAGCCGTGATGATTCTGGCCCCGGTTCCTGGGGCCTGTGTGACACTGATGAACTACTTATAAAGATCTTTGAGGTTTTGTCAATCTCTCCTCCTGGAGAGGCTCCCAAGCCTAAAAGGGAGAGTTTCCACACAGCGACACCGCGCCTGGAATTTCTGGAACAGGATCATTTCCAGGCTCTTATATCCAAACTTAAAGGGGTCCCAGGGGTCTGGGATTGGAAGTACCCTTTTCCCCCTGATGTGGTTAACCTTTGGTCAGCACCTCCTGTGGTGGATGCACCGATCATAGAGGTTGCTAACCCCCCCTTCATGACAGCTCCTAATTATCGTACCCTTCGGGATGCTGAGGACCGGCGCATTGACAGACTGGCTTCCCACGCCTTTTCGTGTGCAGGGACGGCTCTGCGCCCGGTCTGGGCCGCGGCCATCACTGCGGTGGCCGCCAAGACCCTCATTAGAAAGCTACTTGATCACCAACCTGAGGATCTCCCCTGGGAGGTCTTTAATGCACTCTCCAATTGTGATGTGTTTGTGAGGTTTATCCTCTCAGCGCTGGATGACACCATTAAGATGTGTGCTAGAACCTCTGCCCTTGTGGTAGCTATTCGCTCCTGGTCTGGCTGCGACAGTGGGGTGCTGACGATGATACAAAAAAGGCTCTCATTTGGCCTTCCCTTTAGAGGACGGCGCCTATTTGGGGCCCGTTTGGACCTTTTTGGAAAAAAGGGTAAGGCACCCCCACGCAGAAGGCCGTCTCGGCCTCATCGGGGCAGGGACACCCCTCCCCCTCCCTACGTTAGTATCAAGCACGAACCAGAGGTGTGCTTCCAACTTTTCGGCGTAGATTCCCACCCCAGGGTGGGCAGGCAACGTCCTGGGCCCTCCGGCAGTACTAAGTCCAAATCTGCCAAGACCTCCCAAGCATGAAGGGACGCCCTCGCCCTTCTGGGTGAGGGGACTGCCGCAGCACCTGGCTCCTATCTGGGAGCGTCTCGCCTCCTGGTGGATCCAGGAGGTAGTTCCCCTGGATGCAGGATAGAGTTTGCTGGGCGGTCCCTTTCCGAGGTTGTCTGGGTGCTTCTAGTCCCTGTCTCTCTTCAGGAGTTGGTGCAGGCCGTGCTCGGCCTGCAGGGTCTGGGCTCACTTGCAGGTTGCCCTTAACAGGCTGGGGCGATGGCCTCTACGTTAACCTTTCCTCTTTCCCTCAAAGGGATGAGGCAGTCTGGGCCATGCTGGCATTTTGTAGGCTTGGCAATTCTACATTCACAGGTAGTTTCTGCATGATATCTCTGTGTTGGGCCACAGGCGCCCTGTGCCCGGTGGGCCTCTTGCCGCCTGTGGAGATCTAAGATCCTTTTTAGTTCCCCTGTGTCTTCTGGACACCGAGATCATTACAGGTCAGTGTTGAAGGACCAACCCTGCGGATTGTGGCCTTGTTTTTGGCCTCTCTGCTGCTCCCAGGCTGCTCGCCAAGGCGCGGACGGGGGTGATGTCTCTGACGTGCCCGTGGGGCGTCCGCGCTAGGACCTACCTGATCGTCCTTCTTTACTTCCCAATCTCTACGTCAGGCCGAGTGGGTTATTCGGCCGGTGGTGTCCTTCGGGAGTCATTTGGATGGGTGCTCAGTCACCTCTATCCCTCATTGTCCCTGTCACGCTCCCGGAACCACAATTTACCACTTGGACAACTCCGGCTCCCTTGGTAAGGACCTCAACCCCCAATCTCCGCAGCCAGCTTCACCTATAGGAGCCCCCGCTTGCCGAGACGCTGAACACGCCTGCTCAGGATTGGTTGCCCCCAGGACTTTATGGCTCAAAGGTTGAGGTCTTACGGTACAGGGTACTGGAGAGCCCGCGGCTGGAAGTGGAATCGGGTAGCCGGTAAGTGAGCGTACGGTGGAAGTCCAAGGACAGGCAAGGGTCGGCAACAGGAGTGAAGATCGAGGATGGTCAAAGGCAAGCAAGGGTCGGCAACAGGAGTGGCGATCGCGGATGGTCAAACAAGCGAGGGTCGGCAACAGGAGTGGCGATCGCGGATGGTCAAACAAGCGAGGGTCGGCAACAGGAATGGAGATCAAGGATGGTCAAACAAGCGAGGGTCGGCAACAGGAATGGAGATCAAGGATGGTCAAACAAGCGAGGGTCGGCAACAGGAATCAGGATCAATATCTGGGATAACAATGGCTAGGAACTAGGCGCTATAACAGGCACCGGTTAAATGATGAGGTAGGGCTTTATAGGGACCAACATGATTGGGAAAAGGGAAGGGCGCAAGTGATTGGTGCAACTATGAAACTGTTACTGATTGGTCCAATTGGACAAAAAGGGCGAATGTCACCACCTCCCCTTCCTGGGCTCATTGGCCCAACCCTGAACCTCTGGGCTGATTGGCCCCTTTAACTTCTCCTCCGGCGGGCGCGCAGGGAGCAGCGCCGCCGGAGGGCATAAGAGACACGTGCTCGCGCCCGCGCGCGAGCACGTTCACAGGAGCCGGGGCCGGAGCTGCGAGCGGGGGGCGTGGCCGAGCCGTGCACTGCCTGAGCCGACGCCGCCCGAGCCGTAGCTTGGTAGAGACGCGCGCCGGAAGCTGCGCGGTCGGCTGCCCGGGGACGGCGCGGGAGCGAGGATGCGGTGAGTGAATTCCTGACACTACCCCCCCCTTCACGAGGGGCCTCCGGACCCTCACCGGGTTTTCCCGGATTGTCACGAAGGAATTTTTTTACAAGAGCCCTGGCGTGAACATCCCTTGCAGCCACCCAGCACCTCTCCTCAGGACCATAGCCCACCCAGTCAACCAAATACTGTAGCGAATTATGGACCTTACGCGAATCCAAGATTTTGTTTACCTCATATTCTGGCTCATTATCAACCAAGATTGGTGAAGGACCAGCAGGAGGAGTACTCTTAGCTGGTTTAAGCAGCGATACGTGAAAGGAATTAGGGATTTTAATAGTCGGTGGGAGTTGAACTTTAAAGGTTACATCGTTCAACTTCCTAATAATGGGGAAAGGACCAATAAACTTAGGACCCAATTTACCGGAAGGCTGCCGGAGAGCGATGTTCTTAGTGGATACCCAAACCAGGTCCCCAATCTGAAGGATAGGTCCCTGAGACCTGCGGCGATCGGCGAATTTCTTATATTTCAACCCCATAGTCTTTAAAGTCCCTTGGACGCGTACCCAGATTTCTTTCCTTTCTTGGAGCCACTCTTCCAATGCCGGTAAATCAGAAGGTGACCCTGAGAGTGAGGAACCTCTGGGATTCTTTCCTAAATTGCAGAAAAATGGGGATATCTTAGTGCTTTCACTCGGCGCATTATTGTACGCGAATTCAGCAAAATCAATGAAGTCCGACCATTGCTCTTGAGCATCAGAAACATAACATCTTAAGTATTGTTCCAGACTTTGATTAGTTCTCTCAGTCTGCCCATTAGTCTGAGGATGGTACGCAGATGAAAATGATAACTGGATTCCTAAGCGTGAACAAAAATTCCTCCAAAAACGCGAAGTAAATTGCACACCCCGATCAGAAACTACATTGGACGGTATGCCATGGAGACGGAAAACATGCAAAATAAATAACCGCGAAAGCTCAGGAGCCGACGGTAGTTTAGATAAAGGAATAAAATGTGCCATCTTACTGAAACGATCGACGACCACCCAAATCACAGTGTTTCCATGCGAAGGAGGCAAATCTACAATAAAATCCATTGAGATTTGAGTCCAAGGCTCTTTAGGAATCTCAAGTGGAACTAAACACCTACTAGGGGCCTTGTGAACCCCCTTACTTCGCGCACAAACAGAACATGCGTCGATAAAGGCAGTAATATCGCGTCGCATGGTAGGCCACCATACATGGCGTCGGGCTAAAATGAAAGTCTTACGATTCCCCAGATGCCCAGCAGTTTTGGCATCATGAAACTCGCGGATTACATCAGGACGCAGGTGCGGCGGTACAAACTGACACCCTAAAGGTACATCTACAGGGGATTCATCTTGGAATGGCGCCAAAGCATTGGAAAGATCAGGAAGCAAAGCCCCAATCACACAACCCACCGGCAAAATAGGTTCACCCACATCATCCCGATCCTTGCAATCCCCAAACATGCGGGAAAGAGCATCTGCTTTAGAATTTTTTACTCCTGGCTTAAATGTAATTATAAAATTAAAGCGCGAAAAAAATAATGCCCAACGAGCCTGACGAGAATTCAGTCTCTTAGCTGAACTAATGTACTCGAGGTTTTTGTGATCGGTATAGACCGTGATCGGATGCAATGAACCCTCCAACCAGTGACGCCATTCATCAAAGGCCAGTTTTACCGCCAATAATTCCCTGTTCCCAACATCATAATTCTGTTCCGCGGCACTAAATTTCCGTGAGAAGTAGGCGCAGGGGTGCAAACGTTCAGGATGACCAGAATATTGCGACAACACTGCCCCCACACCCAACTCGGACGCATCTACTTCGATGGTAAAGGGTTTATTCACGTCAGGGTGAACTAACACTGGTGCTGAAGTAAAAGCCTGTTTTAGCGTCAGGAAGGCTTCTTTAGCTGATGAAGACCAGTTTGCAGTAAAGGCGCCCTTGCGGGTAAGGTTGGTGAGAGGAGCAACAATATTGGAAAAACCCTTAATAAAGCATCGGTAGAAATTAGCGAAACCTAAAAAACGCTGTAATTCTTTTAAGGTTTTGGGTTGTACCCAATCCCGCACCGCCGAAACTTTCTCCGCATCCATCTCCAATCCCTGGCTAGAAATTACATAACCCAAAAAAGGAACGGTGGTGACCTCAAACATACATTTAGAAATCTTGGCATATAGGTTATTTTCTCTCAATTTTTGAAGAACCATCTTCACATGTTGTCTATGTTCGGACAAAGAATTAGAGAAAATGAGGATATCATCCAAATAAATTACCATGAATCTGCCCAAATAGTCTCGGAAGACATCGTTAACAAAGTCCTGGAAGACTGCAGGAGCATTACAAAGGCCAAAGGGCATGACTAGATATTCGTAATGACCGTCTTTAACATTAAATGCCGTTTTCCACTCATCCCCTTGCCGAATACGAATCAGGTTGTAGGCCCCCTTTAGGTCTAACTTGGAGAAAACCCGAGCACCTATTACTTGATTAAATAAATCCCCGATCAAGGGAAGGGGATACCGTTTTTTTACCGTAATTTTATTCAGGGCCCTGTAATCTATGCAAGGTCTTAAACCACCATCTTTCTTCTCCACAAAAAAGAAGCCAGCCCCCGCAGGTGAAGTAGAAGGACGGATGAACCCCTTACTCAAGTTCTCAGCAATGTATTCCTTCATTGCCTGTTCCTCCGGCCGGGTAAGATTATAAATCTTCCCTCTAGGAGGGATCGTTCCAGGGAGCAGGTCAATGGGGCAGTCATAGGTCCTATGTGGGGGAAGGGAATCTGCGGAACGCTCAGAAAAAACATCAGCCCAATCCGCATAAGGATGAGGCAGCCCCTGGGGTAGCATCTGAAAACTTCTAAGGGCCGTGGAGAAACAGTGTGTCTTGCAGTAATTACTCCACCTAACCAAGTCCCCAGTCTGCCAGTCTAAAATGGGGTTGTGGAGCTTTAACCATGGGTATCCCAGAACTACTGGGGTTTCCGGACAATCGAAAACCAAGAACTCGATGTACTCAGAGTGGGAAGAGCCGACAATTAAATTGAGAGGAGGGGTCTTGGTACTGACTGGACCTCCCTGGATGGTCTTCCCATTTATGGCCAGAACCTGTAGAGATTTCCCAAGGGGTACCAGAGGAATCCCCAGGATGGAGATCATGCTCCGATCCAGGAAATTGCCCGCAGCTCCACTATCAATAAAAGCGGACACTGCTTGTTTGGAGGGACCCCAGGAAAGCTCTATGGGAATTAGCATCTTGTTTAAATGAGAGTAATTAACAGACTCACCTAGATCAGTACTCTCCTCCTGATCTAGGCGAGGGAGTTTCCCGCCGGGTATCCCTTGTTAGGACAGGACCTAGCAAAATGCCCCGGATTCCCACAATATAAGCATAGACCCATGGAGCGTCTTCGCTGTTTTTCGTCCTGGGTAAGGCGAGCTCTTCCGACCTGCATGGGTTCCTCCTGTGAGGAAGAAGGTGTGTTTACCCCAAGGGAAGACAGTGGGTTGGGGTTCTGAGATGGCTTAAAGGACGAGGAAGTCCTAACCCTTTCCCTGGCTCTTTCTCTAAGACGCCGATCTATTTTGATGGTGACCTGCATTAGTTGGTCGAGGTCTGCGGGCGTAGGGAAATTAACCAATGCGTCCTTGATACCCTCCGATAGACCCATACGGAACTGGCTGCACAGGGCTGGGTCATTCCATCTGGACTCTACTGCCCACCGTCGGAATTCGGCGCTATAATCTTCTGCCGTATTCCGACCTTGCTTCAAGGCCCGAAGCCTGTTTTCGGCTGTGGACTGCTGATCTGGGTCGGCATATAACACACCCATGGCCAGGAAAAAAGATGTGACGGAGTGCAGGGCAGCATCATCGGGAGGCAGGCTAAAAGCCCATGATTGGGGATCTCCCTGCAAAAGGGAGATAACTAACCCCACCCGTTGGGTCTCTGTGCCTGAGGATACGGGCCTCAATCTGAAGTACAGCTCGCAGGAATTTTTAAAATTGGAGAATTTGGCTCGGTCTCCAAAAAATTTCTCCGGTAACGGGACCTTCGGCTCCGACACGTGAGGTGGTACAGCGGATGCAGGGTTTTGCCTGGTTTCTTGATTGGCCACTCTCTGGGCAAGTTGATTTATAGCTGTGGCCATAGCCTGTACTTGCTGTACCAGGACATCCATAGGGCCTGTTATAATGTCACGCTCCCGGAACCACAATTTACCACTTGGACAACTCCGGCTCCCTTGGTAAGGACCTCAACCCCCAATCTCCGCAGCCAGCTTCACCTATAGGAGCCCCCGCTTGCCGAGACGCTGAACACGCCTGCTCGGGATCGGTTGCCCCCAGGACTTTATGGCTCAAAGGTTGAGGTCTTACGGTACAGGGTACTGGAGAGCCCGCGGCTGGAAGTGGAATCGGGTAGCCGGTAAGTGAGCGTACGGTGGAAGTCCAAGGACAGGCAAGGGTCGGCAACAGGAGTGAAGATCGAGGATGGTCAAAGGCAAGCAAGGGTCGGCAACAGGAGTGGCGATCGCGGATGGTCAAACAAGCGAGGGTCGGCAACAGGAATGGAGATCAAGGATGGTCAAACAAGCGAGGGTCGGCAACAGGAATGGAGATCAAGGATGGTCAAACAAGCGAGGGTCGGCAACAGGAATCAGGATCAATATCTGGGATAACAATGGCTAGGAACTAGGCGCTATAACAGGCACCGGTTAAATAATGAGGTAGGGCTTTATAGGGACCAACATGATTGGGAAAAGGGAAGGGCGCAAGTGATTGGTGCAACTATGAAACTGTTACTGATTGGTCCAATTGGACAAAAAGGGCGAATGTCACCACCTCCCCTTCCTGGGCTCATTGGCCCAACCCTGAACCTCTGGGCTGATTGGCCCCTTTAACTTCTCCTCCGGCGGGCGCGCAGGGAGCAGCGCCGCCGGAGGGCATAAGAGACACGTGCTCGCGCCCGCGCGCGAGCACGTTCACAGGAGCCGGGGCCGGAGCTGCGAGCGGGGGGCGTGGCCGAGCCGTGCACTGCCTGAGCCGACGCCGCCCGAGCCGTAGCTTGGTAGAGACGCGCGCCGGAAGCTGCGCGGTCGGCTGCCCGGGGACGGCGCGGGAGCGAGGATGCGGTGAGTGAATTCCTGACAGTCCCCTTATTCGTTATCTCCATTCCTTGGATTCGGTTCAGGCTTGAACCTTCTTCCTTGGCAATAAGTGGACTCCTGATTACACAGGCTCTGTCCCTCTTTGCTGTCACCTTACTTTCACCAGGCAGGATTGCAGTTGGTGGGCCCGTTGGTGGCGGATCAGATGATGTCCCTTATATTCAGAGCCCTTGGGCTCTTTGGCACCGTATGTTATTATTTCTGGACGGGGTTCCAGCACCCCTGCAGCTAGGTCTGTGCTCATTCCCCCTTGGTGCGGTGGTTCCTCTTGAGCTGGTTACATTCAAGGAACCTGTCAGGGGGCACCCCCTCCTTTTCTTGCATCTTCCTGTAGATGGTCACCATGGGTGCCAAGTCTCGCAGGTTGACGGGGGGGGGGGGGGGGGTTTCTTCTAAAATCCCCCGCAGTTCCTAGGTAGGGGCCTTTAGGGGGTCCATTTACCTACTGATTTTGTTAAAACAGTGAGCCTTCAGTTGGCTCTAACTTGCTGGACTACTCCTCTTCGGGACCTGTCTATTTGGGGACTCTTGGTCTGTCGGAGGACAGTGGCCTGTATTTATTATCGGTGTGGAACTTGGAGCAGGATGATCCTCCAGGAAGGTCTCTGATCCTGATCTAGGTGGGAGTCAACGTTCCCTACATCTCAGTGGTATTTGCTCCAATGGTTGTCCTTCAGTGGCAGGTTGTGCTATTCTGGTGTCCCTCTGAGATCCAACTAGGGTGGCTCTGTTGGGCCCCGTTACTATCACAGGGGCTCTGCCCTTGTTTTTACTGTCCCAGAGTATTCTGACTTTGGTCATGGGGGCTTAGTAATTTTATGTCTGGACATTTTATTCTATATGTT
Organism: Gastrophryne carolinensis; assembly: GCA_027917425.1. NCBI lineage: Eukaryota > Metazoa > Chordata > Amphibia > Anura > Microhylidae > Gastrophryne > Gastrophryne carolinensis. Next base: position 48,769,341 of record CM051243.1, read on the forward strand.
CTATCTTCATTCACCCTGCTAGGCGGGGTTCTGCGCAAGATTGCGCTGATAGGGGGGACCCGTGAAACTGATGGCCCCTGGGTGGCCTAGTGGAGTGTGGTTCGCAGATGTTTCTGCTGAGGACAGCGGACCTGCACGCTCTCTCAGGAGTGTGGTTCTGCCCATTCAGGCCCCTTCTTATGTCGCCCCAATCTACAGGCTCTAGTCTGACGGTTGATTCATTCACCCTTTTGGAGACGGGTTTATCTTCTGGGTGACTTTGTCTATTGGAGGGCTAGGAGCAAGCTTCTTCTTCTTCCGTCTATTATAGGGTATGGCATACCCATATTGATTGGCGTGAGTCTAGGTCTCTCCCCTGTTGGATGTTCTCTGTTCCCAGGGTTCTAGAGTTATTACAGCATGTGTTGGAGTTGGCTCCCCATCTCGGTGCTCTGAAGGTTCAGGTTCTGCCTTGGTCCGCCTTTCCGTAGGAGTCTTGTTCAGTCTTCCTTGTTAAGCATTTATTCTAAGCATACAGTACGTCCTGCTCCATCTATAATGCTTACACGTGGGTAATCCTCCGCCAGATGGCGCTGTTCACTGCAGACATGCAAAAACAGGCTCCTCCTGGCCCTTCATATACCCAGGGACCTCCCACAAATCCCCAGATTTCTCTGCAGTGCTGACTGCGAAGACATGAAGTATCACTCTCTCGCAGGTGAGTGGGGCTATTACAGCCTGCGGCCCTGTGGGACTATTTCCACCCCTCCTCTGTGTGAATATGCCTCCCAGCCTGGGCTGCGCTGGTCGGGTGAAGGTAGGCAGCACCATGTGTGCTTACGGAGCTACGCTCCACCGCAATCCCCCACCATAGGGTAGGTGGTCAAGGCTGATGGTGAGCCTTCAGGGGATGCCCCTCCTGCATCGTTGCCCCACTCCCCATGTAGCGGTGGACCCTATGTAACGGGTTGCCTTCCTCCCTCGTTCCCCCCTTAGCCAGGAGGAAAAAAAAGGGGGGGGGAGGGGTTGTGTGTATGGCGGCCTCAGTGTATCCTTACACGCATATGGCTCGGCTGTGCCTTACTGAGAACGGGGATCAGAGCCACGCTCTTACCTTACTGTTTACGCAGCGCCTTTAGTATCTGCCTTCTGCTCGCTCCGCTCGTACGGTGGCGGCTCGCGGATGCCTCGGCGTCTTTCTTCCTCTTCACCTTCTTAGCCTTGTGGCTCTGCCTAGGTGGCGCTGGCTTGAGCGCCTGTCCAATACAGTACGCCTTGTCACGGCAGACGGGGTTCGTTCCCCGACGGGGAGCCACAGCAGCGCCGAGTACTGACCTCGGCCGTGCCTTACAGGCTCCGAGCGCCATTTTTTTTTTTTTTTTTTTAATAGACGTTATTGCTTTACTGTCTCTCATTGGCTAGACACCTTATGAGCTTTGCGCTCGCTGAGGAGGGGCGTGGTTCTGGCTTGGCGCGCTCCGCGTCGCGGTCGGCTTAGGCCCGCCCTCCGAGGTTCGCTTGGCGCCATTTCCTTCTCTCGCACGCGTGGTGAAGATCGTCCTCTCCTCTCTGTCTGTAAGTGCCCTCGCGGGCGACTCTTCTTTGCTTTCTATCTTCCATTGCGCATGGCTCTGACATCCTTGTCCCCTCTTATGTCTTTCAGACCGCGGATTTCAGTGGCTTCTCCCGGCCCAGCGTAGCTCCCGGTCTTGACCATAAAAAATTACTCCCACTTCCCCGCGGGTTATTGGGGCATCCAGGGTAGCTTACAGCGTCAATCCCTACTGGCATATTGTGCCGATTTAATCACCATATGGAGGCATCTCAAGATATTGTGAACGGAGTTCTTCGGGACAAGCCAGGTTGTGTGTAGCTTGTGGGGTCCTACCTAGCAGCGGTGACATTACACGGGTCTGTGTTCCTTGTGCGCAGCAGGCGCTATCGGTGCTTCCCGTCTCCTCTGAGGCTGGGCCTGCACCCCGCCGCACTTCACCTACTCCCCCAAGCCTTAGTCTAACCCCCAATACCAGTGGGGATTCTCATCCTGATCTGGCCACGAGTCTGGCTAGTGTTGAAAACTTGCTTGCTAATTCCTTAGCGCGTAAAGCCACCGCCAAGAGGCGGCACTTGAACCCTGAATCGGCCCTCTTCCCTATAGAACCTGATGATTTGTTGCACTCTTATGCCCATATCCCCTCGGACGAAGGGGAACTGTTCTCTGACTCAGGGTCTTATGACGATGAGTCTAGGGGTCAGGAAGAGTCTGGCTCTGAGCATTGGTCCTCGGATGATATTGATAGACTGCTGGTTCAGATCTTTGAGGTTCTGTCCCTCTCTCCCCCTGCTGCTGCTCCTCGGCAAAGGGGTGACCTTTTTCATACTGCTAAAGCTCGCTTGGAATTTCCAGAGCAGACCCATTTCAATAGCCTCGTGCTTAAAGAATGGGAACATCCCAGCAGACTTCAAGGGGTCCCTAAGAGTGTGGATAGGAAATATCCCTTCCCTGCTGACTTGGTTAAGTGCTGGTCATCGCCACCTGAGGTCGATGCTCCTATTCTAGGGTTGTCCAACACCTCTATTATGCACTCTCCCGACACTACTACGCTACGGGACTCTGAGGACCGGCGCGTTGACCAACTGGCATGTCATGCCTTTGCATTTGGGGGAGCGACTCTGCGCCCGGTTTGTGCCTTAGCCATTACGGCGGTAGCGCTCAGGGCCGTGGTTAGGAGTGCTCTCGATGGCACAGATGAGTTGCCTCCTGATACTATCAACGCTCTGTCCAGCTGTGATGCGTTTGTGAACTTTATCCTGTCCGCATCGGACGATGCTATTAAGATGTGTGCCAGGTCATCTGCCCTGGTGGTTGCTATACGCCACGCGGTCTATTTGTGCCAGTGGGCCGCAGACAATGCCGCCAAGAAGGCCCTCACGGGGCTTCCATTTAAAGGGCTGCGCTTGTTTGGGGATCGATTAGACCTCTTTGCCAAGGGAGGCAAGTTACCCCAGCGCAGGCGGCAGACTCGGCCCTTTCATGGCCAAGGCCCCCTATCAACCCCCTACCGTGGGGCCAAACAGGGTAGAGGGGTGTCCTTCGCTGGGGCCCGCACTGATTCCTGGCACAGGAACAGAGGACGCCGTCCAGGTTCCTCCTGGGGAACCAAGCCCAAAGCCCCTTCCAAGGCCCCCCAGGCATGAGGGGGCGCCCTCACCCGTCAGGGTCTGGCAGCGCCACGTCTCAGACCGGTGGATTCAGAAGGTAGTGTCCTCCGGCTACAAGATAGAATTTGCTGTACGCCCCCCCCACCAGGTTCATTGAGTCTCGAATCCCTCAAGACCCTGCCTCAGCTCAGGTCCTGTTGCTGGCCATACAGGGTCTCATGGATCTAGGGGTCATTTGCAAGGTCCCCCCTGGAGACAGGGGCACGGGGTTCTACTCAAACCTTTTCACAGTACCAAAGATGGATGTGTCAGTCAGGCCCATTCTGGATTTAAAAATCCTCAACAAATTTGTCAAGAACAGGCACTTTCGCATAGAAACTCTGCGCTCGGCCATTGGCTCACTGCGCCCAGGGGATTTCATGATGTCAGTAGACATCAAGGATGCTTACCTGCACGTCCCGGTGTTTCCGGGACACCAAAGGTTTCTCAGATTTGCACTAAAAGACCAGCATTACCAATTTGTGTCCCTTCCATTCGGCCTAACGTCAGCTCCCAGGGTGTTCACCAAGGTGCTGGCAGGGGTGATGTCCCTGTTAAGGCTAAGGGGCATACGCGTGCTGCCCTACCTGGACGATATTCTCATCACCTCTCGGTCTCTGCGGCAGGCAGAGTTGGACACTCGGCTGGTAGTGTCCACCCTGGAGTCCTTCGGCTGGGTGATCAATTACCCCAAGTCATCCCTGTCCCCCTCCTCGGTGACTCCGTTCCTGGGAATGATTCTGGATACGGTTCAGTCAAGGATATTCCTTCCTCAACAGAAGGTGGAAGCTCTGACAGCGCAGGCGAGGTTCCTGCTTTCGAGCCCACAGCTCTCCATCTGGCAGGGAATGCAGTTGGTGGGTCTGATGGTGTCGAGCTTCGAGGCGGTGCCCTTTGCCCAGTTCCATTTGAGACCTCTGCAGCTTTACCTTCTGTCAGTTTGGGACAAGAACCCAGCGTCCTTGGACGGGTTCTGTGTGCTTCCCCCCTCGGTCAGACAGTCCCTTGCGTGGTGGCTGGACCACAGGAACTTGACAGGGGGCAGGTCTTTTCTGACCCCCTCTTGGGAGACGGTCACAACGGATGCCAGTCTGTCAGGTTGGGGGGGATTCTGGAAGTCCCTGCACTTGCAGGGGACGTGGGGTCCTCAGGAGGCCCATTTACCCATCAACATTCTGGAATTACGGGCAGTCAGGTTGGTACTGGAGCGTTTGACCCAGCACCCGAGGGGTCTGTCGGTCCAGGTACGCTCAGACAACAGGACGGCGGGTGCCTACATCAATCATCAGGGAGGGACCCGGAGCAAGGGTGCTCTCCAAGAGGTGTCTCAGATTCTGACATGGGCGGAGGCCAATGTTCAATGCATTTCGGCTGTTTACATTCTGGGGGCGGAGAACCTGCTGGCGGACGCCCTGAGCAGGGGGATGGCCCGTCAGGGGGAGTGGTCCCTCTGCAACAAGGTATTCCAGTCCCTGTGTCACCATTGGGGCCTACCGGATGTGGATCTGTTTGCTTCCCGTCACAATCACAAGCTCCCGGCCTTCGTCTCACTGTCTCAGGATCCTCTGGCCATGGCCACGGATGCCCTGTCCATGTCTTGGAGGGAGTTTGGACTCCTGTATGTGTTTCCACCGTTTCCCCTTCTGGGCAGGGTTCTATGCAAGATTGCTCTGGAAGGGGTACCTGTGATTCTAGTGGCCCCCAGGTGGCCAAGAAGAGTGTGGTTCCCAGACGTGGTTCAAATGGCAGTAGATCGGTACGATCTGCCAAGCGTGCCAGATCTGCTAACTCAAGGGTCCTTACGCCATCCCAATTTACAGACTCTGGCTTTGACGGCCTGGCTGCGGAAACCTGCATCTTGATGGAGAAGGGGTTGTCTGCCTCTGTGGTGGCTACTATGGTGCAGGCCAGGAAGAAGACTTCTTCTGCTATCTATTATAGAGTATGGCGTTCCTATGTTGACTAGTGTGGGTCCAGGTCTTTTCCCTGCCGGGAATTCTCCGTCCCTAGGGTTCTGGAGTTTTTACAGCATGGTCTGGACTTCGGTCTCAAACTTAGTACTCTGAAGGGTCAGGTTTCTGCCCTGTCTATCTTCTTTCAGAAGACCTTTGCTCAACTTCACCTGATTTAGACCTTCTTTCAGGGGGTCACTCACTTGCGTCCCCCTCGAAAACCTATGGTCCCTGTCTGGGATTTGAACTTGGTTTTGTCTGCCTTGCAGGGTGCTCCCTTTGAGCCTATTCAAGATGCTGCTCTGGTCGTTCTCACTCTCAAGGTTGTCTTCTTGGTGGCTATTACTTCGGTTAGGCGTGTGTCAGAGCTGGCTGCTTTATCTATTCAGCCTCCATACTATGAGCGACTCCAGGACAAGGTGGTGTTCTGCTTCAAACCGGATTTTCTGCCCAAAGTTGTTTTGGCATTTCATTTGAACCAGGATACTGTTCTTCCTTCTCTGTGTCCCAATCCTTGCAACGACAAGGAGCGGGTTCTGCATTCCTTGGACGTAGTCAGGTGCTTGAAGTATTACCTGGATGTCACTAAGGCCTTCAGGAAGACTGATGCTCTCTTTGTTGTGCCATCGGGGCCTAGGAAGGGTTTGGCTCCCGCCAAGTCTACTATCAGTAAATGGATTTGTCAGGCTGTGATTCAGGCCTATTCTACTAAGGGGAGGACTCCCCCTTTCCGTCTTACGGCTCATTCCACTCGTGCTATTGGTGCCTCTTGGGCTTTTCAGCAACAGGCCTCTGTTGAACAAGTTTGCAAGGCCGCTACTTGGTCTTCTGTTCACACCTTTTCAAAGTTTTACAAGGTTGATGTTCGGGCCTCAGCTGATGCTACTTTTGGCCGTAAGGTTTTGCAGGCGGTTGTAGTTTGAGCTACGTGCCGTTGCCTTTGTTGTTGGGGATCCCACCCTACTTTATGGACACTGCTATTGGATGTCCCACGTGTAAGTATTATAGATGGAGCAGGACGTACTGTATGCTTAGAATAATACAATTCTGTGAAATACTCACCTGTAGAATTGATATTATACGCATACAGTACATCCTGCTCCACCCCACCCTGGGTTCACCTTGTCCTTGATCCCCTGTATGGTGATTGTTATCATTGTTATTGTTACCAGTTTGGTGGTTGGTTTCTCCCAGCTTCTTTTTCTCACTGCTTTTCAATGATGGGGATTTGTGGGAGGTCCCTGGGTATATGAAGGGCCGGGAGGAGCCTGTTTTTGCATGTCTGCAGTGAACAGCCCCTTCTGGCGGGGGATTACCCACGTGTAAGTATTATAGATGGAGAGGACGTACTGTATGCGTATAATATCAATTCTACAGGTGAGTATTTCACAGAATTGTATTTTTCGGGGATTGCTCAGGTGCATCCCCCAAGTAGTTCTATGGTCCCTGTTGGGATTAATTTTTATTCTGTTTGCCTTGTGGGGTGTTCCCTCTGGACCTATTCCTGATGCTGTCTGAACTATTCTTACTTCAAGTTGCCCTTCTGGGGGCTGTTGCTTCAGTTAGACGTGTGCCTGAGAGGGTGGCTCTGTTTAGTTAGCCCTCGTTCATTATATATACATCATGATGTGGTGGTGTTCCGCCTTACGCCGGACCTTATGCCCAAGGAGGTGTCTTATGCTTGTTTATTCAAGACCTTTTGTCTGTCTCTGGGCCTTTATTCTTAGTAACGCTGAAGTAAGGGGATCTACATTCCCTCAACAGGTGTTGCAGTTTTTCCTGGATTGTCTCTAGTCCCTTAGGGGGACTGATGCCCTTGGGGTTTGCGGGCGTTTCCATCTCTATGTGCCTGATCTCGTCCGCTTCCAGGGGTTATGCGCCCTTTGGACTGGTCTTACTTGGATGGATTGTCCTTCTGGTCCTGAGTAAAGGTTTCGGCTTCTTGCTGATCCTTGTTAGTGTAGTGGTCAGTATCCCCGCCTGTCACGCGGGAGACCAGGTTTCAATTTCCCCGATGGGGAGAGCTCTAAGTTTTTCTGAGGCTACTGTTGCATTTGGACTGGTCAGGATGTTACTCTGGCCTATTCTTTTAGGGGAAGAATCTTCTTCTCTTTTTATTCTGTTTCTACTTGGGTACCTTGGGCCTTTCAGCACCAGGTTTCTGTTAAACAGGTTTTGCTAGACCGCTGCTTGTTTTCTGTTCATACTTTTTCAAAGGTTTTTATGAGGTTGACGTTAGAGCCTTTGCTCATGTCGCTCTTGGTTGCAAGGTTTGCAGGTGACAGCGCCTTTACTGTCTGCTGTGCCTTTTTTGATGGGGATCCCACCCTACTTTATGGACACTGCTATTGGATGTCCCACGTGTAAGTATTATATATGGAGCAGGACGTACTGTATGCTTAGCTTAATACAATTCTGTGAAATACTCACCTGTAGAATTGGTATTATACGCATACAGTACGTCCTGCTCCACCCCGCCCTGGTTTTACATTTTTCGGGATCCCCTGTATGGTGATTGTTATCATTGTTATTGTTACCAGTTTGGTTTCTCCCGGCTTCTTTTTTCACTGCTTTTCAATGCTGGGGATTGGTGGGAGGTCTCTGGGTATATGAAGGGCCGGGAGGAGCCTGTTTTTGCATGTCTGCAGTGAACAGCGCCATCTGGCGGAGGATTACCCACGTGTAAGTATTATATATGGAGCAGGACGTACTGTATGCGTATAATACCAATTCTACAGGTGAGTATTTCACAGAATTGTATTTTTCAGATTGTCATCTGTGTGTGTATTTTAAGGGGTTTCTCCTGGTCCTAGGGTCCCTAGCTTTAAAATTACTCATTTTCAAATCCTCCCACAGGGACTTTAAAGGGGCATCCTGGGTTGCTTACCAGCTTAATTCCCTACGGTCATTGCGGCTGACCACAAAAATCACCATATGGAGGCTCCGCAGGATACCGGGCTCGGGCTCCCTCTGGGACAATCCCGGCCGTGTGTGGGTTGTGGGGTAACCCTTACGGGTGAGAATGTGCTTATTTGTATACCATGTGCACAAAGGGCTATAACGCGGCAGTCGGGTACCCAGCCTTCTGGGTCGGCACCTCTCGCTTCATCGCCTTCCCCTCCCCGCCTTATCCGTGCCCCAAGTGACTCTGTCGCTAGCGGGTAGTCGCACTCTGATGTTTGCGCTAGATTGGCCAGCATAGAGAGATTTATTGCTAGCGCGGTGGGCAAGAAGGTCCATGCTAAAAAGAGACATTTGTCGCCGGCCCTGATGGCTTTGGATTTTGATGATGATTCCCTTAATGGGTCGGATTATCCCCCCTTAGAGGAGGGGGAATTGTTTGAGGAGTCAGAGGCTGATGATGTACAGTTTTGTGATGCTGATGTTGGGCAGGCGCTGGGGGATGCCGTTGACACTTCCAAGGTTTTTGCACATCTCTTGGAGGTTTTGGATATTGCCCCTCCTGAGGCACCCCCTCTTAAAAAGGAGGAATTTTTTGGGTCCTCCAAGCCACGTTTGGAGTTTCCTACTCAAGTTCATTTTGATGCATTGATCCTTAGGGAATGGGAGAAACCGAGTCGGCTTCCGCATGTTCCACAGGGATGGGATAAAAAGTATCCTTTTCCGGTGGAAGCGGTTAAGCGCTGGTCTTCTCCTCCTGCGGTCGATGCACTGGTTTTGGGATTGTCCAATACCTCTGTGATCCACACCCCAGACGCTACTACCTTTAAGGATGGCGAGGACAAGCGCCTTGATCAGATGGTATGCCATGCTTTTGCCAGTGTTGGCTCAGCCTTGCGGCCTGTGTGTGCATCTGCGCTAGTGAGGGTGGCTTCTAGGTCTCTGGTTAGGGACTTGTTAAAAGACGCCCACCTTGATCCGGCCAGTGCTGAATTCACTACCCTTGAAAGGTGTGAATTGTTCATGGAATTTGTCTTGGCTGCTATGGAAGACACTATTGTCATGTGTAGTAGAACTTCGGACATATTGGTGGCCATGCATCGATCTGTCTGGCTTCGCCAGTGGGCGGCGGACTTTGCGGCCAAGAAATCGCTCACTGCCCTTCCCTTCTTGGGTACGCGGCTGCTTGGAGATAAGTTGGATGCGGTTGCAAAGGGAGGTAAGTTACCTCAGCGTAAGAAGCAGCGTTTGTCTTTTCGGGGGGCGAGTTCCTTCAACCCGTCCTTTCGAGGTTCCAGAGCAGTCAGAGGTTTTGCCTACTTCGGGGTCAGAGGTTCTTCCTGGAACAGAGGCAGAGGTCGGGGCCGTCCTGCTGCGGCATGGGGTTCCAAACCTAAGCCCACTGTTAAACCAGCTTAGCAATGAGGGGGCGCCCTCACCCGTACGGGTGGGGGGGCGGCTGCGGCTCTTCTTCCAGGTCTGGGCCCAGGAGGTCACAGACAGATGGATTCTGGAAGTGGTCTCGTCCGGGTACAAACTGGAGTTTGAGTACTGACCTCCTCCAAGATTTTTAATGTCGCTGGTGCCGTCGAACCCTCAGGCTGCACAGGGGCTCCTGTCAGCTGTAAAAAATCTTCTGGACATGGGAGTCATATGCACGGTGCCCCCCCTCAGAAAGAGACAGGGGCTACTATTCCAATTTGTTCACGGTTCCCAAAAAGGATGGTTCCATATGACCCATTCTGGATCTGAAGATCCTCAACAGGTACATCAGACCCAAGAAGTTCCGCATGGAGACCCTGCGCTCGGCCATCAATTCCCTTCGTCGAGGGGACTTTATGACATCCATAGACATCAAGGATGCGTACCTGCATGTTCCAGTTTTTCCAGCGCATCAGAGATTCCTCAGGTTTGCGGTGGTTGATCAACATTTTCAGTTTGTATCCCTTCCCTTCGGGTTGACCTCAGCGCCGAGGGTCTTCACCAAGGTTCTGGCGGGCATAATGGCCCTTCTCAGAGCTCAGGGCGTTCGCATCGTGCCGTATCTGGACGACCTGCTGATTTCAGCTTCCGCCCTTCCACAGGCGGAGCTGGACACCAACAGGGTGGTGTCGACCTTGGAGAGATTCGGTTGGGTGATCAACTGCCCAAAATCTTCCCCAGTCCTAAGTGCAGGGGATTCAGGAGCTTATTCGCCTTCTTCTGGCCATTCCTTGCCCCTCCATCCGACTAGGGATGAAGCTGGTGGGATTGATGGTGGCTTCCTTCGAGGCAGTCCCCTTTGCTCAGTTCCACATGCGATCTCTCCAACTACACCTATTGACGCACTGGGACAGGTTTCCGCAGCCCTTGGATCAGCTGTTCCTGATGTCTCCCAGGGTTCGGCAGTCACTCAGGTGGTGGCTGGAGTCAAGCAACCTGATGAGGGGCAGATCATTTCTGGCCCCTCGTTGGGAGACGGTTACCACGGATGCCAGCCTGTCGGGCTGGGGAGGTTTCTGGAAGAGTCATCAGTTCAGAGGGTTGTGGGGTCCTCAGGAGGCTCACACCCCCATCAATGTCTTAGAGCTCAGAGCCAACCGGCTTGTTCGCGGCTGACACCTCACTTACAGGGCCTACCGATTCAGGTTCGCTCAGACAATCGAGCGGCGGTTGCCTACATCAATCACCAAGGAAGGACTCGCAGCAGGAGTGCTCTCAGGGAAGTCTCTCTGATCCTGACTTGGCCGGAGAGCAATGTTCCTTGCATTCCGGGAGTGGAGAACGGGGAAGCGGATTCTCTGAGCAGGGGGTTCTCTCGCTGAGGGGAGTGGTCTCTCAATCCCAGGGTTTTTCGGTCCCTGTGTCACAAGTGGGGGACTCCGGAGGTGGATCTCTTTGCCTCTCGGCACAATCACAAGCTCCCATCTTTTGTGTCTCTATCTCAGAATCCTCTGCCTCTGGCAGTGGATGCCTTGTCCCTTTCCTGGAAGGATCCGGGGTTTTTGTATCTGTTCCCCCCCCCTTTCTCCATGGTGGAAAAGGTAGTTCGCAAACTGGTGCTGGAAGGGGCACCAGCAATTCTGGTGGCCCCAAGGTGGCCAAGACGGGTCTGGTATGCAGATGTCGTAAGGCTGGCGGTAGAGCAGTACAGGCTGCCCCTGTTTCCGGATTTGATATCTCAAGGTCAACTACTTTACCCCAATTTACAAACGCTGGCTTTGACGGCTTGGCTGCTGAAACCTTCATTCTGAAGGAGGAAGGTTTGTCGGAGGCTGTTGTTCAGGCCTTGGTTAGAACTAGGAAGCGGTCTTCCTCTGGCATCTACTATAGGACTTGGTGGTCCTATATTGACTGGTGTGAAGCTAAGAGCTTACCTTGCAGGGTGTTTTCGATACCTAGGTTTTTGGAGTTCCTTCAACACGGTCTGGATCTTGGTTTCCAGCTTAGTACTCTGAAAGGGCAGGTCTCTGCTCTGGCTGTTTTCTTCCAGAGGTCTTTTGCCTTGCACCCGCTGGTTAAGACTTTTTTCTCCAGGGGGTCACTCATGGGCGGCCCCCTAGGAAGGCTCTGGTCCCTGTTTGGATTTGATTTTGGTTCTTTCTGCTCTGCAGGGTCCTCCCTTTGAGCCTTTACAGGATATTGCTCCTTCTGTTATCACTCAAAAGGTTGCCTTCTTGGTGGCTATTACTTCTGTTCGGCTTGCCTCTGAGTTGGCGGCTCTGTCGATTCAGGCCCCTTACTTTGAATGACGGCAGGACAAGGTGGTCTTTCGCTTTAAACCAGATTTCCTTCCTGAGGTGGTTTCTGCTTTCCACCTCAATCAGGATGTTGTTCTTCCTTCCTTGTGTCCTAAGCCCAGCAACGACAAGGAGAGGGTCTTGCACAATTTGGATGTTGTTCGTTGTGTTAAGTACTATTTGGTGGCTACTTCTTCCTTCCGTAAGATGGACGCTTTTTTCGTGGTGCCCTGCGGGCCTAGGAAAGGTTTGGCGCGCGCCATGTCTACCATTAGTAAATGGATTCGTCAGGCCATTGTTGGGGCCTATTCTGCTAAGGGGAGGACTCCCCCTTTTAAGATCACTGCGCATTCTACTCATGCTGTTGGTGCGTCCTGGGCTTTTCAGCATCAGGCTTCAGTCGAACAGGTTTTGTAAGGCTGCTACTTGGTCCTCCGTTCATACTTTTTCCAAGTTTTACAAAGTTGATGTGCGGGCTTCAGCGGATGCTGTTTTTGGCCGCAAGGTTCTGCAAGCTGCAGTGGTTTAAGTTGGTACATTCTTTTACTGTTTTCGGTGCCCACCCATGACGGACACTGCTATTGGATGTCCCAGATGTCATGATTATGGAAGCGGAGTGTATGACACACTTGGAATAATACCATTTTGTGAGTACTGACCTTTAAAATGGGTATTATAAGTGTGTCATACACTCCGCTTCACCCCACCCTTTTGGTATTTTGTATCCTTTATATGGTGAACCATTTTTTATTTTTGATTGTTAAAGTATTGTTATATTGGTTCTTCCTGGTCTCCTTACTGCTATCATACACTGGGGGATTAGTGGGAGGTCCCAGGTATTTATGGACTGGGAGGAGCTCCTTTTTTTGCATTCAGTTCGCCCTCTACTGGAGATTACCCAGATGTCATGATTATGGAAGCGGAGTGTACACTTATAATACCCATTTTAAAGGTGAGTACTCACAAAATTGTATTATTTTAAGTTTTTAGTCACTTACTTATTTTTCTTTCCCCCACTGAGCTGCAACTCTGTTCAGGACTTTAGGATACGGGCACCGCCTTCTTGACTCAGAAGCATCACACTTATTGAGGAGAGGAGAGTGGGATAAAGTACAGGGGGGCGGGTTATAGCAGTGCTTTGCTCAGACAGAGCAGAGCTGGGGTCAGGAAGAGGTCAGCAATCCCAGAATGCAGAGCGGCCCAGACAGAAAGCACTTCCTGTTTGCAGGCTGCCTGATTTTCCATGAGCCGCTATCTTGGATGTTTAACCCCTTAAGTGCCAGCTTACCTAGATTTTTTGTCACACTCTGTTGCCAGACTACTTTTCACGTTTTTGAGCTACACATGTTCAACCTTGAATTTTTTGAATTTGAATTTTTGAAGGGATTTCCAGGGATTTTCCCGGAAAATTATATATTGTTTTTTTCAGCAGTCTGGGATTCAACATGAAATGTCTTGTTTGGCCTTTCTTTAGTGTATTGTCAATACTTTTGGGTGAAATATGTGGAAAAAAATAAAAAAAAATCTATTTTTTACAATTTGTAGTGTTTTTTTGTGATAAAAAATGTAAGTTTGTTAATAAAGCCCTATTTCTCCCGGTTACAACGGTACCACATATGTATTGGTATACACCCTTTCCTGCCCAGGAAACTCCCCCAAAATGAAACAGAAGTTTAGGAGATTTCAGATAGGATACAACTATGCAATATGATTGCATAGTTGTAAGGGGTTAACTTAAAAAAAAAAAAGAAAAAAAAAAGACATAGGGTCCCCCCTCACAGCATTACCAACCCGGACCAGCTATGGGGGCTTGTATAACAGGGCGCAGGGGCCAGCGTTGGTGGCCCCTGGCCCTGCAGGCTACTAGCCCACATAGCCACTAAGTGGCCCGGGCCCTTCTGCCCCCCCCCCTGACCGTTGGGGAGGCAGGTAATGTGGGGGCTGGGGGTTATGGCAAGTCACCCGCTAGCTGCAGGTGATTGCCAGCCCCATAGCCTTGTGAACTGGTATAAGGGGTCTCATGGACCCCTTACCAGTTCACAAATAGTTAAAAGTAAAAAAGACACAGACACAAAATATTTTATTATTCTTTTTTTTTTTTTTACTTATACTTACCTCCCATCCAGTGTCCTGCGCCGCTGCAGATGACGCTTGTCGGTAGTGATCGGAGCAGGGAGGGTGGGAGGCAGGGAGATCAGAGCCTCCCTGCCTCCCACCCTCCCTGCTCCGATCGCTACCGACCGCTACCGACAAGTGATAGTCGGAGCCCGGGTGCCTGTATACGAGGGGCGGGATGACGTCATCCCGCTCCTTCCACAAGTGGGCGGGGCTAGGGTCGGGGGCAACGCTGGGTCCTCACCCGAAGAGTGGTAAGTCCAGGGGTGGGGGGATCGGAGAAGAGAAGACCCGGGGAGAGCGATCGGGCTGTCAGGTGAGTTTTTTTTTTTTGGCGCGGGGGGGGGGGGGGCATATTCCGGGCCCCCTCCTGAAGATCAGAGGCCCGGGGGCGAAAATCAAATAGCTGATTTGAAGGGAATCGCTGGCACTTTCGAACGAGGGGTCAGGTAAGTCTGTATTTTTTTGACTTTTTTTTTTGTTATGGGGCTCTAAAGTCAGCTACGTGAGTCTCACGTAGCTGGCACTTAACGGTTGGAGAGGCAGCTACTTGAGACTCACATAGCTGGCACTAGAAGGGTTAAAGGCTCATAACTTGCAGTAGATGCAGGTAGGATGATTTTAATGTGAGCGATCTGTATGTACAGGGTGTGGGAAACATACAAGATGGGCTCTTATTCAGGGTGATGGTCCGCTTTAAGCGTCCAGAATGGCGCAAGAAAGCTGGAAGAAGGAGCAACTGGGGTTTCTGTGGTGGGGCAGGGAAAGCAGGGAAAAGAGTAGCACAGCACAGAAACTCGCAAAAGGATTGGCGGGACAGTGGTGGCCGTATTAAAGGGCAATGGCTGAAATTCAGCAGCAATGGGCAGTGGTGATTCTCAGTGTTCCCTACGCTAAGGTGGTTAATGGTGCAGGGGGAAGAAGGAACCTAGGTCTCTAGTAAATTACTTTGTGTTATTCCCTTTCAGGCTAAGGAAGGAAAGCATGCCATGCCTAAAGATACTGAGGGAAATAAGAACAGTAAGGAGCCAAAGGCCGCTAAGGAAGTTAAAGACCGACCCCTACCTAGATCCTGCCAAAATTGCCAGAGACCTGACAACTAGAACAATAAATTATGTACACGTTGTCTCCAGGATGCGGTTACACCTTAATCCTTTTTGGAGTGCCTGAAAGGGGGAATGGATAGCACATTTGCTTCATACAAATCCAAACTGGATCAGTTTTTGCCTACCTATGGGCTCCCACCCCAGCTTATCCAACTCCAGGTCAGGGGTCCGGATGCAAGTGGGTCATCTGGGGTGATCCCAGGGTTTCCTCCTAGGGCATCGGATGAGGAAGAGTTAGCTTCTTCACTCCTGCCACACAGAACAATCAGCTAAGATGGAGACAGCTGGCAATTCTAGTTTAAGGTTTGCGGTAGAAGACACGCCTGATCTACACCACGCTAAAGATTGAAACCCCAGACCAAACTATGTCTCTAAAGGATTCCTTATATCAGGGCTTTCAGGATCCTAAAACACCTAGGTTTTTTGTTCATGGCTCTATTTAGGAGATGGTTTCAAGGGAGTGGAGGAATCCTGAAGCCAGGTTAAAACCAGGGCTGTGGAGTCGGAGGAAATTTTGGGTACCTGGAGTCGGAGTCGGCAAACAATGCACCGACTCCGACTCCTACTAAATTTTGATTTAGCAAATTTAAATGTCCCAATTCACAAAAAGTTATAATTAATGACTTCTCTATTGTAAGAATAAAGACCAATGCATGCAGTGCCTCACGTAACCGCAAAACGAACACGTTAAGTGACCGTGAAGAAGCATGCTTTTCATGTGCTTCACTATATGGCACGCAACGCACAATTAGAAGCGGCAATATTTATACTTTGCACAGTGTTGTGTTCTGCTGTTACAGGGATCCCATTGGTAACCTAGCCTCTCACTGATAAGGGATTAAGTAAATATGTTTTTTGCAGGACTAGAGACACTTGTATAAGTGAAGGGAATGGAGGATCAATAGTTCAAGACTGAAGCTGTACCATTGGAAAAACTGCTGTCATTCAGCAAAAGGCTATAAAAACTTGTAAACTTCGATTATTAGCTTAAACTTTAAACATGACTATGGGATTCTACTAGGGAAATCATGTTTTATAATAAAGGCCCCTTTCTGGATCCTCCCACTGCCCTATCTTCAGCAGAAGATCAGCACACAGAAAGGAGAAGGCAGCTTCTGCCCAACTACCTCTCTCTGCTAGAAGTAATGACATGTATGTTGCCTTTCTATTCTCAGTGTGTCACACACCCCGCTTCCCCTTTAATGCTTACGATCGGGTTACTCCACCAGCAGGTGGCGACGTTGCAGAGAGAAGTCTTGAAAACGAGCCCCTTCCGGCCTATATATACCTGGGACCTCCCACTTAACACCCAGTGTTTTCTCTCTGCAAGATGCGACAAGACAGACCATTTGGTCTATTTCTGCCCAGTCATTTTTTTACATGCCTAGATGGTTAATGGAAGCCTCCCAGCCCAGGCTGCTGGCTGGGCAACGGTAGATGGCACTATATGGTGCCTAGGAGCTTATCTCCTCCGCTCGACCCCACGCGTGGGGCAATGCGGCTATCCGGCATGGTGATCCGGATTTGGGATGCCCCTGTCCTGTGTATTGTGTGTGTGTGGGGAGCGCCGGCAGACTCAGGGTCAGCGCCGCGGTGTGCGGGCGCGTGGCCTAAGCTGCTGGGGCTCCTTCTACTTATGTTGTTAAAAAAAAACAAACAAAAAAAAACTTCCCCCGCTTGGCTTGGGGGACTGTGGGCGTCTGTGGCGCACGTTTACACGAGGTGCCGCCATTCGGTGGGCCGCGTTGTTCGGGTCTTGGGGGCGGGGCCGCGCTCCCTGTCGGCCCTCACTGTGTGACTCACTGGCGGGGGGCGTGGCCGGAGCGCGTCGCTCGCTGGGCCCGCCTTCCTTCCTCTGCCTCATCACGGAGACAGGTGCTGGGGAAAGTGCGTTCCCAGCAGTGCGGTGTTTTTGTCTTCAGCAGCAGTATCAGGTTAGCGGTCCCCACCTCCGCTCACGTGGGGCCGTCATTTATGCTGTAGCTCATACTGTGCATATGTAGTGCTTGTGTTTGTGAGTTTTCCCTGGCACTTTAGCATAACTCCTGGAGGCACTTATTGTTTTTATTGTTATATATATATATATATATATATATATATATATATATATAAATAAATAATTTGTCTTCATGGGGTATATATTGCATATATGTTTTACCATTAATGTTTGTTTGTTGTATGTGTGATGCATGCTGGCTATTTTCCTGGGGGACTGACTGTGGTCTCTTTTCCCTTACAGATTCTGGGATCCCCTCATTGCAGTGGCTCTCCCGGTCTGATATACCTGGCTAGTCTTAGTCTCCAAATTGGGTTTTTTCCTAGGCTTAAAAAATCCTCCCACTCCCGGGACTTTAATTATAATGGGGCATCCCGGGTTGCTTAATGCGTAAAACCCTGGGTTGTTGCGAATACCATAATTTCACCATATGGAGGCCTCCGACATTACCGGAAATGGCTCTTCGGGGCTATCTAGGCTGTGTGGGGGTTGTGGGGCTTCCGCTCCCAGGCGATGATGTCATATTATGCGTTCCATGTGCAAAGCAGAATATTGCGCGCCAGTCATCTCCTACCCCCCCTCCCCTATTCCGGACCCCGTATGACGTCAAGAGTGGGGATTTGCAATCCGAGGTGTGTGCACGATTGGCCAACCTCGAGAAGATAATTTCCGCCACGGTAGCTCAGAAGGCTACGGCGAAGCGGAAGCACCTTTCTCCGGCAGCGCCTGTTCCGGAGGATGAGGTGTTTGAAATATTGGATTGGTCCGATTGTCCCCCTGATGAGGAGGGGGAACTCCTTGCGGAGTCGGATGAGCCTGCAGACCAGCAATTGGTTGGCTCCGCTGGCGATCAGGCTGCGGGGATGTCCCTTGACACTCCTTCCATTTTGGCTCAAATGTTTGAAATTTTGGCTTTGGATCCGCCCGTGGTGGTCCCCCCGCCAAAGGGTGAGTTGCTTGATGTGCCCCAGCCGCGTTTGGTGTTTCCCAGGCAACAACACTTTGTGAGGGTTGTCCTTAAGGAATGGGAACAACCCACGCACCTGGCTGGAGTTCCTCCTAGTTGGGATAAACATTATCCCTTTCCGGAGGATTTGGTGAAGCTTTGGTCGGTTCCCCCTGACGTCGATGCCCCTCTGTTAGGGCTGTCGAACATGGCTGTGTTAAAGATGGTGAGGATCGTCGGATTGATCAATTGGCTCGCCATGGTTTTATCAGTGCTGGATCGGCACTGCGGCCGGTGTGTGCTTCAGCGCTTCTTTTGATGGCAGTTAGGTCCATTATTAGAGATTTGTACGCAGATCCTGATCTCACTTGTGATGAGTTCAGTTCTCTCAAGCAGTGTGAGTCGTTTATTTCCTTTGTCATGACCGCCCAGGTTGATGCACTTGCGATGAGTAGCAGGACAGCGGCACTGTTGGTTGCTATTCGTCGGTCAGTGTGGCTGCGCCAGTGGACAGAGGACTTTAAAGTGGACCAACACCCAGGATTTTGACTATCCTGGGTCTTGGTCCACTTCGGTGGGGCACCCCCGATCGGGGTGCCCCGCTGTGTGAAACCCCCCCGATCACCCCGAACTCACCTCTGTCAGCGGCGACGGACAAGCCGCGGACAAGCGGCTCCTCCGCCGCCGCCTCCCGCGCGTCCCTGTTGCCGCGCGCGTGCCCGCGCCGGCCATTCACAGACGGCCGGCGCGGGCGCGCGCACGACTAGAGGGGCGCGAGGGAGGCGGCGGCGGCCGGCCGCCGCCGAAACTAAGGTAAGGAGTTTGGGGGGTTTGGGGGGGTTTCACCCCGCGGGACATCCCGATCTCGGATGTCCCGCGGGGAGGGAGGTGATCGGTCCGGGAATCTTATAGATTCCCGGGCCGATCACGGGTGGGTGTTGGTCCACTTTAACTCTAAGAGGGCGCTTACAGCACTTCCTTTTGTGGGTTTGCGCCTGTTTGGCGATAAATTGGATTCAGTTGCCAAGGGTGGTAAGTTGCCTCAACACAAGAGGCCTCGTCGTTCCTTTCGGGGTGCGACTTCCTTTAGTCCCTCCTTTCGGGGAGTCAGAGCGGGCAGAGGGGTTTCCTTTCCCGCTACCAGGGGTGCAGGTTGGACCCGGAGGAGGGGCCATGGCCATCCCGGTCAGTCCTGGGGCACCAAGCCCAAGCATGCTGGTAAGCCCGCTCAGCAATGAGGGGGTGCCCTCACCCGTGCGGGTGGGGGGACGATTGCGACACTTCTCCCTGGTTTGGGACCAGGAGGTTCCGGACAGATGGATCCGGGAGGTGGTGTCGTCCGGTTACAAGCTGGAGTTCGAGTCTCGCCTGCCTTCACGGTTTTTCCGGTCTCGGGTGCCCACCGATCCTTTGGTCGCGCAGGGGCTCCTGGCGTCAGTAAGGAATCTTCTGGAAATGGCGGTCATCCGGCCGGTGCCGCGCTTAGAGGTGGGTCTCGGTTTTTACTCCAATCTTTTCACAGTCCCCAAGAAGGACGGGTCGGTTCGCCCCGTCCTGGATCTGAAGTTCCTCAACAGGTTTATCCGTACTCGGAAGTTTCGCATGGAAACTCTGCGATCGGCCATCGGTTCTCTTCGGCAGGGGGACTTTATGACGTCTATAGACATCAAGGATGCTTACCTTCATGTTCCCATCTGGCAGGCTCATCAACGTTTTCTTCGGTTCGTGATGAAGGATCGGCATTTTCAATTCGTGGCACTTCCCCTTGGCCTTACCTCGGCTCCAAGAGTGTTCACCAAGGTGCTGGCAGGGGTGATGGCCATTCTTAGATCTCGGGGCATTCGTGTCGTACCTTATTTGGATGTCCTGCTCATCATGGCTCCTTCTCTCAATCAATCGGAGACGGACACCAGGACGGTGGTCTCCACGCTGGAAAGCTTCGGTTGGGTGATCAACTTTCCCAAGTCCTCCCTCGCTCCGGCCAGGGTGGTGTCCTTTCTGGGAATGCGGTTGGATTCTTGTCAACACAGGGTGTTCCTGCCTCAGTCCAAGATTTGTCTGATTCAGGAGTTGGCTCGGGTCCTTCTTTCCAATCCTCGACCGTCCATCCGTTTGGGGATGAGACTGGTAGGGTTGATGGTTGCCTCATTCGAGGCGGTTCCTTTTGCTCAATTTCACACGAGGACGCTTCAGCTTCATCTGTTGGCGTCTTGGGACCGGCGACCACGGTCGTTGGATCGGCCCTTCCAGTTGTCCTCCCGGGTCCGGCAGTCCCTCCAATGGTGGTTGGTCTCGACCAATCTCTTGAGGGGCAGGTCGTTCCTGACTCCTCTTTGGGAAATTGTCACCACGGACGCCAGTCTTTCGGGATGGGGGGGATTCTGGAAGGATCTTCAGTTTCGGGGGCAGTGGGGGGCTCGAGAGGCCCACTTGCCCATCAATGTTCTGGAACTGAGAGCCATCCGTCTGGTTCTTGTTCTCTTGACTCAACATGTTCTGGGCCTTCTGGTTCAGGTTCGCTCGGACAATCGAACGGCGGTTGCTTACATCAATCATCAGGGAGGGACTCGCAGTCTGGGTGCCCTCAGAGAGGTGTCCCTGATCCTGACCTGGGCGGAGGCCCATGTTCCTTGTCTCTCGGCAGTTTACATTCCGGGTGTGGAAAACAGGGAAGCGGATCTGTTGAGCAGGTGCTCTTCCCGTCTGGGAGAATGGGCTCTCCATCCTCAAGTTTTTCGGTCACTGTGTCTACGGTGGGGGACACCGGAGGTGGACCTGTTTGCCTCTCATCACAATTGCAGGCTCCCGACCTTCGTGTCGCTCTCCCAGGATCCTCTGGCTCTGGCGGTGGTCGCCATGTCCCTGAGCTGGGGGGATCTGGGTTTTCTGTACCTGTTTCCTCCGATACCCATGCTGGGCAAGGTGGTACGGAAGCTGGCTCTGGAAAGGGTGTCCGCCATTCTCGTGGCTCCAAGGTGGCCAAGGTGAGTATGGTTCTCAGACATCGTTCGGCTGGCGGTGGATCAGTTCGTTCTGCCTCTGCGGCCCGATCTGCTCACTCAGGGTCGGCTGTGTTACCCCAATTTACCAACGCTGGGTTTGAAGGCTTGGCTGCTGAAACCTTTATCTTGAAGGAGGAGGGTCTTTCCGACTCGGTTGTTAAGACTCTGATCGGGGCCCGGAAGAGGTCTTCTTCTACCATCTACTATAGGACTTGGAAAGCCTATATCGCTTGGTGTGAGGTTAGATCTTTGCCTTGTATGGTCTTTTTGGTTTCCAGGATTCTGGAGTTTTTGCAATCGGGGCTAGACTCTGGTCTTCAGCTGAGTACTTTGAAAGGGCCGGTTTCTGCCTTATCTATCTTTTTTCAGAAACATTTTGCGCTTCATCCTTTAGTTAAAACCTTTTTCCAGGGGGTTACGCATGTGCGGCCTCCCAGAAAGCCATTGCTCCCAGTTTGGGACTTGAACTTGGTTCTTTCTGCTCTTCAGGCTCCTCCCTTTGAGCCCTTGCAGGATATTGCACTGTCTACCTTGACTCAGAAGACTGCCTTCTTGGTAGCTATCACTTCGGTTCGGCGTGTCTCAGAGTTGGCGGCCTTGTCGATTCAGGCGCCCTACTTTGAGAGGCATCAGGACAAGGTGGTCTTTCGTCTCAAACCGGACTTTCTTCCTAAGGTTGTTTCTGCTTTTCATTTGAATCAGGATATTGTTCTTCCCTCCTTGTGTCCTAAGCCTAAGAATGACAAGGAGAGGGTTTTGCATTGTTTGGATGTAGTACGCTGTGTTAAGTACTATTTGATTACTACTTCTCCTTTTCGTAAGACTGATGCCTTTTTTGTTGTGCCCTGTGGGCCTAGGAAGGGTTTGGCTCCGGCCAAGGCTTCCATTAGCAAATGGATACGTCAGGCCATTATTGGGGCCTATTCTGCTAAGGGGAAAGTTCCCCCTTTTCGTATCACTGCTAATTCTACTCGCGCTGTTGGAGCGTCTTCGGCTTTTCAGCACCAAGCTTCTGTTGAACAAGTTTGTAAGGCTGCTACTTGGTCTTCTGTTCATACTTTTTCTAAGTTTTACAAAGTTGATGTGCGGGCCTCAGCGGATGCTGTGTTTGGCCACAAGGTTCTGCAGACTGCAGTCATTTAAGTTATGCTTCATTTTGCCTTCGGATACCCATCCCTTGTGGACACTGCTTTTGGATGTCCCGATCGTAAGAATTAAAGGGGAAGCGGGGTGTGTGACACACTGAGAATAATACCATTTTGTGAGTACTCGCCTGTAAAATGGATATTGTCAGTGCGTCACACCCCCCCGCTTCACCCGCCCTTTTTGGTATCCTGGATCCTCTATATGGTGAAGCTTTTCTTTATTTTTATTTTGAGGTTACCATTGGATTTCCTGGTACCTTGTCTTACTGCTGTTTGAATTCACTGGGAGTTAAGTGGGAGGTCCCAGGTATATATAGGCCGGAAGGGGCTCGTTTTCAAGACTTCTCTCTGCAACGTCGCCACCTGCTGGTGGAGTAACCCGATCGTAAGAATTAAAGGGGAAGCGGGGTGTGTGACACACTGACAATATCCATTTTACAGGTGAGTACTCACAAAATTGTATTTTCCTTCAAGGAATGTATAAAATACATTCACATATTAATACAGAGGAGTCGGGGAGTCAGAAGTACAAAAAACTGAGGAGTCGGAACATTTATCTACCGACTCCACAGCCCTGGTTAAAACGCAGGTTCCCCTTTGAGGAAGCAGACACAGCGCTTTGGGCTAAGGCTCCCAGAGTGGGTGCTCCCCTAGCCCAGGTCTCTAAAAGGACTGACATGTCCTTTGAACACATGGGGTCTTTACAGGACCCTATGGATAAATGGGCAGCTATTCTTATTAGAAGAGTCTGGGACACTGACTCCTTTCTTTTAAAGCCTTTAATTGCCACAGACTGTGTGGGCCGTGTCTTAGAGAAGAGACGCGAGTTGACCTTATTTAGGGCGCCCCGGGAGGAGATCTTAGATGCCTTACCTTTTTGTATCTAAAGCTGTATAATTTCTTGTGGGTGCTTTTGCGGAAGCAATCGGAGCAAACGCAAAAGGCATGGCACTCTCAAACATTACCAGGCCTTCTCTATGTCTCAAAACATGGCAGGGAGACCAGGCATCCAAGTTGCACCTCTGTAGACTTCACTTCGAGAGAAATCTTCTTTAGTTAGAGAGTAATCTTCTTGAGTTAGGTTCAGTTCTTTGCCGTTCTACTAAAAAAGGAAATACGTTTCCGATGAAAAGAAAGGCACCAGGGCCCCCTCAGAAAGTAGAGACCAAGGTATCCTCAGTGAGAGATCAAAATGCCTGAAATCAAAAAAACTTGGCAGACCTCCACCACCTGGGAAAGTCAAAATTCCAGCAGCCGGCCTGTAATTTAAAATCCTGAATCGGGATGCCCCGCTGTGAGAGACCCCCAGTTTGCCCATAGAAAGTCATCCTTCACGTTCCAAGGGTGCTTGTGCAGGATCTCGTTCCATGAGAGCTGCCTGCTGTTACTAATTCGGCAGGAGACTCTGTTTGCTTACAATGGGGAGCGTGCACTGCCACACCCCTGGCGTCGTGCCTGCTCTATCGCCCCAGCCATGGGTGGGGGATGCGGCTGCTCTCCCTTCCCATTGAAGGCAATAAGAGTCCTTTGCTGAAAGGATGTAAACATTGCAAAGGGCTCTGATTGGACAAGAGCCTGTGCATGCGCCGTTGGACCAAGTAGGGGCAAGCTTTACTTGGGGAAGTGGGGCACACAACAAACCCCCGGAAAGTTCAAATCCCAGTTTTGTTCCACTTTAATTTTATTCCTGGGCATTCAAAGTTGCCTGTCACACTCCTTTAGTCATCGAGGGAGCCTTCGCTCTACAGATGACATCATCGTGCTTACACTGTAACCTGACCTCATAATAAATTATTTTTAATATAGAATGTACACGCAATAATGAATCATATTTCTGGCAGCCATAAAGTACAGCTTATTTTTTATGCTGATATTTTTATAGAACTGAGCACACATTCTTTTCATCTGATTACTTTCAATAAAAGCGCTGCTGGCTGGTTGTGCAGCTTGAGAGCTCGCGGCGCGACATACGCACCTTGTTACATAGCGATGGTATTATGGAACGCACGCCTCCGCCCCAAGGCCTGACCACCCCCCCGCGGAAGGCTGGGAGGGGTGGCCGAGCCGGTTATACGGGGCCACTGCATCGCTGATACATATCTAATTGACATTTATGCGCGGAGCTGGTTAGATTGGCGACATTCCTGCAGGGGATTATGGCTGCCCGCTTCTATTTAACCAGCAGAGAAAAAAGAAAATAATGGAGTCACTAAGTAAACCCATGTAACCAGACATGTGACTTTACTGCCGGCTGTCAAACTGACAGCCATGGCAAAAAAGAAAAACGGCAGCTCCTCCCCTGGCCCAAGGTTCTTTTGATTCAGGAATTGACTCAGCTTCTCCTATCCATCCCTCGCCCGTCCATCCGGCTGGGGATGCGACTGGTGGGATTGATGGTGGCTTCCTTCGAGGCGGTTCCCTTTGCCCAGTTTCACACAAGGACACTCCAGCTCCATCTCTTGGCAGCCTGGGACGGGTCCCCGCTGTCATTGGATTAGTCTTTTCTGATGTCCCCCCGGGTTCGGCATTCCCTTCGGTGGTGGCTGGAACCGAGCAATATGATGAGGGGCAGATCCTTCCTGACCCCTCGTTGGGAGACGGTCACCACGGATGCCAGCCTGTCAGGTTGGGGGGGATTTTGGAAGGATCTTCAGTTTCAGGGACTGTGGGGGCCTCAGGAGGCTCACGATCCCATCAATGTTCTGGAGCTGAGAGCCATCAGGTTGGTTCTGGCTCACTTGACTCCTCAGTTGCAGAGCTTACCGTTTCAAGTTCGGTCGGACAATCGGACGGTGCTCGCCTACATCAATCACCAGGGAGGGACTCGCAGCAGGCGTGCCCTCAGGGAAGTGTCTTTGATCCTGGCTTGGGCAGAGAGCAATGTCCCATGTTTCTTGGCGGTGTACATTCCGGGAGTGGAGAACACGGAGGCAGACTCCCTGAGCAGGTGCTCATCTCGCCGAGGGGAATGGTCGCTCAGCCCCAAGGTGTTTCGGTCGCTTTGCCACCGGTGGGGGACTCCGGAGGTGGACTTCTTTGCCTCTCGTCACAATCACAAGCTTCTGGCATTTGTGTCTCTTTCTCGGGATACGCTGGCTCTGGCAGCGGATGCCATGTCTGTCAACTGGAGGGATCTGGGGTTTCTGTACCTGTTCCCTCCGTTTTCCATGGTGGGCAAAGTGGTGCGCAAGCTTGGCCCTAGAGGGCGCGTCAGCAATCCTGGTGGCTCCAAGATGGCCAAGACAGGTTTGCTTCGCAGACGTGGTAAGGTTGGCAGCGGATCATTTAGATCTGCCCCTTCTGCCGGATCTGCTCACTCAAGGTCCATTGCTCTACCCCAATTTACCAACGCTGGCTTTGACGTCGTGGCTGCTGAAACCTCCATCTTGAAGGAGGAAGGTTTTTCTGATGCTGTCATTCAAACTCTGGTTAGGGCTCGAAAGAAGTCTTCCTCTGCCATCTACTATAGGATTTGGAGGTCTAATATTGATTGGTTTGAGGTCCGGCCCTTGCCTTGCAGGGTGTTTTCTATTGCTAGGGTTTTGGAATTTCTGCAACATGGTCTGGACCTTGGTTTGCAGCTTAGTACGCTGCAAGGGCATGTTTCTGCCCTGGCGGTCTTCTTTCAAAAGTCTTTTGCTCTTCATCCTCTGGTTAAGACCTTTTTCCAGGGGGTTACGCATGTGCGGCCTCCTAGGAAGCCTTTGCTCCCAGTTCGGGATTTGAATTTGGTTCTTTCTGCTTTTCAGGGTCCTCCTTTTGAACCTTTGCAGGATATTGCTCTTTCTACGCTTACTCAGAAGGTTGCGTTTCTGGTTGCCATCACTTCCGTTTGGCGTGTATCGGAGTTGGCGGCTTTGTCCATTAAGGCTCCTTACTTTGAGAGGCATCAGGACAAGGTTGTTTTCCGCTTCAAGCCAGATTTCCTTCCTAAGGTGGTTTCTGCTTTCCATCTTAATCAGGGCATTGTTCTACCCTCCTTGTGTCCTAAGCCCAGCAATGACAAGGAGAGGGTGTTGCATTCTCTGGGGCTCACTTTTTTTCATGACATCTCTGCAAGATCGCCCTCTACAGGTCGGTATAACACAAGTGTAATGACTATCTGAAGCGGGGTGTGTGACATACTTATAATTTTCATATTCACAAAATGGTATTTTTAGACTCAAAAGAGGACCTCTAGCCTTTCCTAGTCCCCAGCCATCCCCATTCTTCCTTGGGGATGCTCCTCTGGTTAAAGGTGCCTACAAAGTAAAAACAATACTTACCTATCCTGGTTCTTATGGCTCTGGCTCCTCTCCCTTTTTGTGGGGCATACCTAATGTATTCTAAGTATGCAGCACGTCCTGCTCCAGATAGTATTCATAACAGCTGGGATATACCTCCACAAGAGGGCACTTTACTGCAGAGATGGCAAAAAAGAGGTCCCTCCCATTCCATATATACCCCAGACCTCCCACTAATTCCCCAGTTTCTTCTCTGCAGTGGGCTGCGAAGGACAAGATGATGGCTTCTCTTCTCTTCTCGCAGGTGAGTCGGGCTTCACAGCCCATGGCCCTGTAGGACTATTCCCACCCGTTCACCTTTATTCTGCCTCCCAGCCTTGGCTGCGTGGTCGGGTGATGGTAGGCAGCATCTATTAGAGGTGCTTATTAGGAGTTCGCTCCACCGCAAATCCCCCACCAAAGGGTAGGCGATTCAGGTATGGTGAGCCTGAATTGGGATGCCCGTCCGCTTATGCCCTCCTTTACTTTAATGTATTAATGGGCATTCATCTTCCCCCTTCTCCCTCTGTCCTGGTTCGTCGGGGGGGGGGGTGATTGTTTGTGCGTGTTGTGCTTTACGCCTCTTCACTGTGCAAAGCTGTGCTGTGTGTTTTTTACTGACTCGCGCTGGCACTATGCTCAGCGCTTCACCTCTCCCCTGGCCATATTTGTATTTGAAGTTCCCGCCGCTGACACGCGCGCCCTGCGGTGTCCGTGGTCAAAAGCGGTGACGTCACCCCGGGTCTGCTGGGCCCTGCGGGGTGGCTTGCTGTCGGCCTGTCCCCGCGCTTCCTGGAGGGGGCGTGGCTTAATGGCTTAAAGTGCTGCCGCCCCTTCTGAGCCCTCCAGTGCCATCTTGCTCTGCTGCACCGATGATTGCTAGCTCTTTTCCTGCTTTTCTTTTTCTGTGGCCCGTGAGTGCCCCTGCGGGCTTTGATTTGATTTTCCATTGATTTTTCTTAATAACTAATGGGGTGTAATTTCTTATGTCTTACAGGCAGGAAAACTGGTTTAGAGGTTTCTCCCGGTCCTGTGCCCTCTATTAGTTCCCTGTAACTTTATTAGAGGCCTAAATATTTAAATCCTCCCATCTTCTTAGCGGACATTTGGGGCATCCCGGTTAGCCGCACAGCGTAATTCCCATTGGCCAGTTGTGCCACAAAAATCACCATATGGAGGCTTCACAGGATATAGTGCTCGGGGTCCCATCTGGACAGGCCCGGCTGTGTGTGGTGTGCGGGGCATCCCCTGTGAGCGACGATGTGCGAGTCTTGCATGGCATTCTGGGCTGCCTGTGTCGGGGTCTGTGCCCACCATGTCTTCTCCCACACCCCCTCGTTTGATTAGGACTCCCAGTGAAATTAATGTGAAAGAGTGGGGACTCTCAGCCTGATGTGTCTTCCAGGCTAGCCAACATTGAGAGATTGATTGCTATCTCCGCGGCCCGTAAGGCCCCAGCTAAAAGGCGGCATGTGGCGCCTGCTGCATCAGCCTTCCCTATGGAGACTGAGGATTCCCTTGATTTATCCGACTATACCCCACTTGAGGAAGGGGAATTATTTTCAGATTCAGAATTTTCTGATGATCAGCATTGCCTTGGCTCTGATGCCGGCTCAGAGCATTGGGATGCTGACGACACCCATAGACTTTTGACTCAAATCTTTGAGGTACTTTCCATTTCCCTTCCTGCTGCGGTGCCTAAGCAGCAGGGGGAATTGTTCGATACCGCAAAGCCACGTTTGGAATTTCCAGAACAGGCACATTTCAATAATTTGGTTCTCAAGGAATGGGAGCGACCTAGCCGGCTTCCCGGTATACCTAAGGGATGGGATAAGAGGTATCCCTTCCCCTCTGATGTGGTTAAATGTTGGTCAACTCCCCCAGAGGTGGATGCCCCTGTTTTGGGGTTGTCCAACACTTCTGTGGTGCATTCCCCTGATTCCACTACCTTGAAGGATAGTGAGGACCGGCGTATTGACCAGCTGGCTTCCCATGCCTTTGCCTGTGCGGGATCTGCCTTGCTTCTGTCTGTGCTTCTGCTATTACTGCTGTGGTGGCTGGACTCGAGGAATCTTCTGGGGGACAGATCGTTTCTGACTCTGTGTTGGGAGACGGTCACTACGGATGCCAGTCTGTCAGGTTGGGGGGGGCTACTGGAGAGCCCTCCAATTCCAGGGGCTGTGGGGCCCTCAGGAGGCTCACGCTCCTATCAACGTCCTGGAGCTGAGGGCGGTTCGGTTGGTGCTGGCACAGTTGACTCCTCACCTTCAGGGTCTGCCAGTACAGGTTCGCTCCGACAACCAGGTATATCAATCATCAGGGAGGGACTTGGAGCAAGAGTGCCCGCAAGGAGGTGTCGTTAATTCTGTCCTGGGCCGAGGACAATGTCCCATGCATCTCAGCAGTTTATAATCCGGGAGCGGAGAATCTGGAGGCTGATTCCCTGAGCAGGGGGGCCTCTCGCTGGGGGGAATGGTCCCTCAACAGCGAGGTCTTCCTATCCCTTTGACACCGCTGGGGGATGCGGATGTGGATCTGTTTTTCTCGCCACAATCACAAGCTGCCAGCATTTGTCTCCCTGTCCCAGGATCCTCTGGCTCTGGAGGTGGATGCTCTGTCACTAGCCTGGCAGGGACTCGGTCTCCTGTACCTTTTTCCTCCGTTTCCTCTTCTGAGCAGGGTTCTGTGCAAGTTGGTGCAGGAGAGGGTGCCAGCCATTCTTGTGGCTCCCAGGGGCCAAGACAGGTGTGGTTCGCAGATGTCGTGCTGCTGGCAGTGGATCAGTACACTCTACTCTTGGTTCCGGACCTTCTCACTCAAGGACAGCTCTGTTATCCCAATTTACAAACGCTGGCTTTGACTGCCTGGCTGCTGAAACCTCCATCCTGAAGGAGGAAGGACTGTCTGATTCGGTTGTTCGTACTCTTGTCAGGGCTAGGAAGAAATGTTCCTCTACTATCTGCTATAGGACCTGGCGGACCTACATTGACTGGTGTGAGTCTAGGGCCTTTCCCTGTCGTGTGTTCTCCATTCCTAGGATCCTGGAGTTCCTTCAACATGGTTTGGATTTGGGTTTTCAGCTCAGCACCTTGAAGGGTCACGTGTCCGCCTTGGCTGTTTTCTTCCAGAGGTCCTTTGCTCTACATCCTCTGGTCAAGACTTTCTTCCAGGGGGTCGCTCATGTGCGCCCTCCCCACAAACCCATGTTACCGGTCTGGGATTTGAATTTGGTGTTGTCTGTCCTTCAGGGTCCTCCATTTGAACCTGTGCATGAGGCTGCCTTGTCTATCCTTACCCTGAAGGTTGCCTTTCTGGTGGCTATCACTTCTGTTAGGCGTGTTTCTGAGTTGGCGGCTCTGTCTATTCAGGCCCCCTACTTTGAGAGACACTGGGACAAGGTGGTTTTCTGTTTTAAACCTGACTTCTTGCCTAAGGTTGTCTCTGCCTTCCATCTCAATTAGGACATTGTGCTTCCTTCTTTGTGCCCTAATCCTGGTAATCCCAAGGAGAGGGCCTGCATTCTCTGGATGTTGTCAGGAATCTGAAATACTACCTGGTAGCTACTGCGCCTTTCGTAAAGATGGACGCCTTGTTTGTGGTTCCCTCGGGTCCCAAGAAGGGGTTGGCTCCTGCTAAGTCTACTATTAGCAAATGGATTCGTCAGGCTATTGTTAGGGCCTATTCTACTAGTGGGAAGGATCCTCCTATCCGTGTTACTGCTCATTCTACCCGTGCTGTTGGGGCTTCCTGGGCCTTCCAGCACCAGGCTTCTGTTGAACAACTTTGTAAGGCTGCTACGTGGTCTTCTGTTCATACCTTTTCCAAGTTTTACAAGGTTGATGTTCGGGCCTCAGCGGATGCTGTTTTTTGGCTGTATGGTTCTGCAGGCGGCAGTGGTTTGAACTGCGCGTTGTTGCCTTTTTGGGATCCCCACTCGTTTATGGACACTGCTATTGGATGTCCCAGCTGTTATGAATACTATCTGGAGCAGGACGTGCTGCATACTTAGAATAATACAATTCTGTGATTACTCACCTTGTAGAATTGGTATAAATATGTAGCACGTCCTGCTCCATCCCACCCTGATTGCCTTATTCTTGGGTCCTCTATATGGTGATTGTTTTCCTTGTTAACGTTGTTGAATTTGTTATTGGCTTCTCCTGGTTCCCTTACTGCTTTTCTATACTGGGGAATTAGTGGGAGGTCCTGGGTATATATGGACTGGGAGGGGCCTCTTTTTTGCCATTTCTGCAGTAAAGCGCCCTCTTGTGGAGGTATATCCCAGCTGTTATGAATACTATCTGGAGCAGGACGTGCTGCATACTTATAATACCAATTCTACAAGGTGAGTAATCACAGAATTGTATTTTTGTCTTTTTTACTGTTCATGCACAGGCCGCAGTGGCATCCCTCTCCCGCACCAGACCTATCTAAATGACTTCTGTCTGCTCCCCCTCCATTCTTCTCATTAATATGCACAGCATAGAAAGCTGATTGGAGGAGATGTGCTGCCGAAGTAAGACTCTCGATTTGGTATGCCCCAGGAAAGAGGAAAAAACTTAGGAGAGTCAAAATCTCAGGTGTTTTCCCCCTTGAAAGATGCATAGAAAGCCCTAAAGCAAAGCCAGATTGCCAGGGCGCTGATCAGGTAATCCTTCTAGAATTTTCAGGATCTATAAAGAAGAACATGGGGCGTCGCTCTTTTCCAGCAGGGCATCCTAATTTGGCCTGACATTAGATCGGTTAGTAAGATGAATGGTGATTGAGTCTCTGTCTGCCCTTCCATGTAACCGTGCCTGCCATTCAGAAGTGTCCGGCGTAGGTACTCACCTCAGTTAGAGGATAGTGGGGGAGGCTGACACAGTCCGTGTATGTGCCGTGGCATTGCTGAGTATACCAGGCAATCTGTGTGGCAGGTATGTAACTGGCGGCACTCGCTTCATTTAGATTTCCTTTCTGTACTGTCTGTCCATCTTAGTGGAACAAGTACCTCTGATTGGCTGAGGAACGAGGAAAAGGTTAGTTTAGGGGAGATCCTGGGGGTTTCACACACATCGGGATGCCCCAGGGATGGGAAAATCAGTCTTCCTTTTAGACTCAAAAGAGGACCTCTAGCCTTTCCTAGCCCCCGGCCATCCCCCCATTCCTCCTCCAGGCAAACCCTGATTTGGGGAAAAGAAAGGGAGGACTGGGGATGCCCCTCTGGTTAAAGATGCCTACAAAGTAAAAACAATACTTACCCATTCTCGTTCTTGTGGCTCTGGTGAAACTCCACTGGCCTTGACACAGGGAGCAGGTGACTAGTTCTTCCTGATAATCCGGATTCCTAATCTTCTTAAAGAGGAACAAAAACCAGCAGTGGCCAGCCTAGGGCCTGCGTTGGCTTTTCCCCAGGGCATCCCAAATTGGGAATCTGGATCATTCGGCAAATGGCTGTCATTGTTTATAAGCTGGGATGGGAGCACGCATGCTGCCGCATCTCCTGCATCCCCGGCCGTGCACTCACGCGCTCCCACCCCAGCTTGTCTGATTGGAAATAATGAGAGCCGCCTGCCGAATGATGTAATTACAGCAGGCTGCTTTCATTGGACGAGAGCCTGAGCATGTGCCTTTGGAGTGTAGAAAGGGGAGTTTTTATGGGCGAAATAGCAGGGTTTTTTCCGAGATGCCCCTGGGGCGCAGAGCAAAACCTGGGAAAGTCAAATGGGTTTTGTTCTGCTTTGACATCATTTTGCCACACGAAAATATACACTTTCAAAAATTCATAAATGTATTATTTTCTTCTTTAGTTAGTGATTAAACCGGACCCTCACCCTGAATAAGAGTCTATCTTATATATTTCCCCCACCCGTACATATAGATTGCCCACATTAATCCGAACCTTCATCCTGGATAAGAGTCTATTTTTTATGTTTCCCCCACCCCCTACATACAGATTGCCAACATTAAAAATCATCCTACCCACATCTACTGCATTTTATGAGCCATTTAAACATCCAACCCATGGAGTCTCAGGCTGCCTGCAAACAGGAAGTGCCTTTTGAATGTGCTGCTGTGCATTCTGGGATTGCTGACCTTTTCCTTACCCCAGCTCTGCTTTATAACCCCACCCCCCAGCACTTCACCCCTCTTCTTGCCTCACTATGTGATGTTTCTGAGGCAAGATGGCGTGCCTGTATCCAATGGAGTTGCAGCCCTGTGGGGGAAATAATAATGTAATGGACTAAAACCGTAAAATATATTTATTTTAGATGCTTGGGAATAGCATTTTAGGAGTTGGGTTTTTCATTTAATGATGCTGAAGGTCCGCTTTAAAATCTCATGGCCTGTACTGCATTTCTTTTAGATGGTGCCACTTCTCGGGGAGTCGCCCAATCCTGTGACCCCCTGAATAATGTGACCTATAGCACGCTCCCTCGGCTACCTTAGTGTACCATGGCTTTCCTAGAAAAGGCAGCTCTGCCTCCCAGAAAACTTTTCCTGGTAACAAATGTAACCTCTCACCCGCTGACACATCTCCATTGTAGAAATCAGAAAGCCACTCCTGCCATCAGCATCTTCTAATCCTCTATTCTGCTTCCCAGATGTTGCTTGTTTCTTGTGGCCGATGCTGCTGTGCGATGCTGACCTTCCTGTTTAGTCCTGGGCAAAACCCAGGATGGTAAAAAATAAAATAAAAAGTGGACCGAAACCCATTTAACTTTTGAAATTGAGTTTAGCCTAAGCCCCTGCCGATGTTCACCTCTTATTGCTCGCCTCCCTGTAGCCTCCCAGATGTACCATGTGAGATTGCAGTTCCGTTCCCTGACCAGATCTTATGCACGTGCCATGGCTTTAGTCCTTGTGAGGTGGCAGCTGACTGGTCATCGCATACAGCAACCGTGATGACGCCACCTACCTCTTACCACAGCAGCCATGGCGTAACCTGCCACTCACAATAGTGGATCATGGATCATGTAAGTTTTACAGGAGACTCCGGGGAGGGAGGGGGGGCAGGTCACCTGCCTCTCACAACAGCAGCCATGGCGTCACCTGCCTCTCACAATAGTGGATCATGGAACATGTAAGTTTTAAAGGGGACTCCGGGAAGGGGGGGGGGGGCAGGTCACCTGCCTCTCACAACAGCAGCCATGGCCTCACCTGCCTCTCACAACAGCTGCCGTGGCGTCACCAGCCTCGCACAACAGCAGCCGTAACCTCACCTGCCACGCACAACAGCAGCCATGGCCTCACCTGCCACTCACAACAGCAGCCATGACATCACCTTCCACGCACAACAGCAGCCATTGCCTCACCTGCCACTCACAACAGCAGCCATTGCCTCACCTGCCACTCACAACAGCAGCCATTGCCTCACCTGCCACTCACAACAGCAGCCATTGCCTCACCTGCCACTCAAAACAGCAGCCATGGCCTCACCTGCCTCTCACAACAGCAGCCATGACGTCACCTGCCACTCACAGTAGTGGGCCATGGAACATGTAGGTTTTACAGGGGACTCGGGAGTCACACAGCAGGACATCCCAAATCTGGATGCCCAGGGGGAAGAACCTGGCAGCCCTGGAGTCTCATATACTCCAGTGTTGCTTTTGGTCCACTTTAAGCCTTCTTTATTGTACTCAATAGCTCCCAGTGAACTTTTTGCAGGGCCTCCTCCGCATCGCAGGGTTTATCAAAGAATGCAAAGTGCTGAGGAATGAAAGCTGCCACCCCTGCCAGCATGAGGAAAGCAGCCTAATTTAACCCTTTGACTGCATTGTCCCTTTTAAGGTCCAGCAATAAGTCGCCTTGTCTGGATCTGCAATTTGTGCCTCGCTTTACTGATTAGAACTTCCGTTTCGTCTGTGTGGAGATCCTTGGGCCTCAGGACAGGTTTGGGGATCTTTGCCGACCGACCAACATTTTAGATCGTTATCTGTATTCGTCTTCTGTAGACTTCGCGGCCAGGTCAGGAATGCAACAGTGGGAGGGGGGGAGGGGTTGTTATGTCCTTTTGAGGTGATGGAATGAAGGATGATAGGGCAAGCCTCAGCCTTAGGGTCAGCCATTCCTTTATAGAGATTTTAAAACCTCCAGCCCATTGCAGAGATTACCATTGAGTCTTAATCGCAATCTTTGGCAGATCTTGCTGTAATTTTGGTGCTGTTTTAATCCTGGAAGACATAAAAATACTTTTCCAGTTTTTCACCAAAGAGGGACAGATTCTCCCCAGGGGGGTCCCAGATTGCAAAAGAAAAAACAAAACAAATATTTTTAGATTTTGGTTCAAGTATCACCAAAACTTAAATATAGTGGGCTTTCTTTCCATCGGTGCTCTAGCCTAAGACCTACAGATTTGCCAGGCTAGTATAAGGGAGGAGTAGTCTTCCCATGCTCCTCATGCCCACCATTCCTTTGGTGGTTGAAGGGTGGGAGGAGCATGAAAAAAAACGGTGAACGGTGAGTTGTATGGGCAATTTGGGGGGGGGGGGGGGGTTTCGCACAGTGGGGCATACCAAATTGGAAAAAAAATAACCAGCAAGGGTGGCTTTACTGGTCTCTGGCTGCCCCTTCCCCTTATCTGGAGTAGCGCTTGCTCGTTCTCACCCACCCACTGCTGCTAAATTGATTGACTGACACGACACTTGTCTAGACCAGGTGGTCAGCCTCTGTGCAATGGGAGTGGCGTTGTTTAGGTACGACACTATTTTATCTGGGGCAATGGCTGGTGGTGGGGTCCAGTGTGACTAGGCTTCTGCTTAAAGAGGAACATCTCCCTGGAGTCTTTTCAGGGCAGTTTGCCCATCATCCTGATTTGTGATGCCCTGCTGTGTGTATTCCTGAGAAAACTCACCTTCTCTGGCCACATTCCCAGCTTCCTTCAACTTCATTCTAATATGGCTGACATGGTGGAGTGGCCAGCCACTCGCACACCATTCATCTTTACAATTGCGCTCTGGCAGAGATGAATGGAGTGCAAGCCTTCGATTGGCTGGCGACCCATGTATTGATGAAAAGGGGAGTTATATACCCACTGGGGGGGGGGGGGGTCAAAAGACCCAGAAAACCCAGGCGGTGTTTCTCTACAAAGTGGACCAAAACCTGAATTCTAGCCTTCCCGGGTTTTTGGTCCTTTTCACTGGGGTTTTCCGATTGGTATGCCCCGCCATGTGAAACCCTACCAGATCGCCCCAAAAAACCTATTTAATGGCCCAGCGATGTATTTTCAGGCTTTCATCCAATCAGCGCTGTATGCTGTGCGTATTCACATCGGCATAAATCTCAGTTTACACACAGGGCTCCGGAATAGAGGATGTGGAGTGGCTGCATCTCCAGCTTCTCTTTTTGGCCCCACCGTCCAATCTGATCTGACCAGATCTGCCAGCCCTGGAGTTGGACACTTGGGGTAGTTGAAATTCCCGCTTGAGGGACATATACCACTTCAGACTGTATGTTTCTCCAATCGACATGCAGCTTCTTGGACCTGATGGAGTATAAACTATATTGATGGTCTTTAAAGCTGACCTGAATTTGGTGGTACTTGGGTTAACTGAAAAATGGGGTGTGGTGCCCTTTTGGTTGGGGCAACCCATTGACTGCTGACATGGGTTTGGAGCTAGGTGAGCATAGCAGCGGCTCCCTGTAGCGAGCCTCCGCCTGCCCTCGCCCATTGAGGCTTTGTCTGGCAGGGCCCGTCTGCATTTTCCAGCTGTTGTGCGTTTAGGTCCTCTGAATGGTCTGGGTGAAGCAGAGCCCTCTGGCGTGATCCCTGGACGCTTGGCGTTGTGTCAGCGCTTGCGTCTAGCCTGGCACTGCAAATATTATCGCAGCTCGCCACTATTTAATCTTCAGGGCTGTAAGAGCGGGGAGATACGGCCTCTCATGTGACGTGTCGGAACCA
Organism: Gastrophryne carolinensis; assembly: GCA_027917425.1. Classification (NCBI taxonomy): domain Eukaryota; kingdom Metazoa; phylum Chordata; class Amphibia; order Anura; family Microhylidae; genus Gastrophryne; species Gastrophryne carolinensis. The sequence goes on from CM051243.1 coordinate 48,805,545, forward strand.
CCCGGCCGCTCTCACTATTTGCTTTATTAATCATTCCGCTGCCATTTTTCTTCTTTGCTTTCTACAGCTATTGTTTGTTGAAGAAATAAAATCTAATTTTTAAATCTCATTATGAAACAAATGAATATGTAATATGGCGGCAATTAAGCGCCGCGGCTGTATTCCCCGCTTTAATTTGGAATGATGAGATCCGCCTAATGGCTTTATGCTCCACATGGTTTACGCTCCATTTCCTCCTGCGGCGAGCAGCAGGTGCGCACCATCCATTCCTTTTCCCATCCCTGTTCCTAAGAAGCACGTATTCTGGGGGGTCATTTTATTAAAAAGACAGTCCACGTTGGACGCAGATCAGAGCTGCTCAGTTGGTGGGGTGATAACAAGTCTCTGCCAGCTGGGTCCAGGTCCACAGGGACTTTCCTTCACCTGCTGCCTATGAGCCCCAGATTTAGGAGATGCTTACAGCGGAACAACCCAGGAATTTGACTTTCCCAGGTTTTGTTCCATGTCTACTGGGCAATTAGGATCCCCCACTGTGTGAAATTCCCCGGTTCACCCAGTAAAACTCACCTCCCCTTGTTCCTGCATGCATGGGCTCTCGTCAGTCTCGCCATGTTAACATACTCCAACAAAGGGCTCCGATTGCCTTCAAAAGGGATCTGAATGGCTGGAGCGGGATCGCAAGCACGCTGATGGAGACGCGGCAGTGCGTGGACTCCATTGACAACCATCAGCTGTTTGCCGAATGGAAATCGAGAGCCGAGGCGAGAGTCATTGGACCAGGGGAAAGGTTGTGGTTACCAGCATCCTGAGTGGTTTCACACTGCTGGGAATCACAATTCCCCAGGGAAAATCCAGCAGCCTGCCCTGTAATCTTTTTAAAGGGCAGAGTACAGAATTGTGCAGCACTAGGGAAAGACCATCAACAAAGCCAGATAGATGGGCCTTGATTAAAGTGGACCAAAACCCAGGATTTTGACCCTCCTGGGTTTCGGTCCTTGCCCCCGGCTGTGTGAAACCACCCAGGTCACCAAAACCAACTCACCTCATCCCAGTCCTACAGCACATGTGCAGCCGCTCGTCCAATCAGCGCGCTTGGATCCGCTGACGTCACGCCGTCTAAGGCGAGTGGCTCCAAGCTCGCTGATGGCTGCATCCCTACCCTCTAACAGGGAGCGTGTCCGCGATGGTCATTCACAAATGCCTGGCGCGGGCACAAGCCCTGCTAGAGGAATAGCGCGCATGCGCTGTTGGACTGGGAAAGAAGGTAAGTGTATGGTCAACCTGGGGGGGTTTCACACAGCGGGGCATCCTGATGTTGGATGCCCCGAGGGGAGGAAATCGATCGGCCCGGGAAACTATCTTGCCAGATCAAATCAACCAATGGCACTTTGTACCACAATGCAAAAAGTTTACTACTTTTCTTAGGAGGGAAAGAGTTGCTATTGACTTTCATTGTCTTACCAGCTGGTGATTCAGTAACAGTGACATTCTCAGGCTTTTTTTCCTCATAAAGTGAATTTTTTTCTACCATGAGATTTTTTTTTCAACTCCTACTGAATCAAGTCCATGGTGTGAATGTAGTGTGTGTGTGCGCGCTGCAGGCTTTTACAATTTAATCTGGAATTTCTCTGTATGAGACTTTTTCCACCAAAAAAAATCTCATGGTAGTAAAAAATTCAATTCATGAGAAAAAAAGCCAGAGAATGTCACCGTTGCTGAATCACCAGCTAGGAAAACAATGTCAATGGCACTTTTTTTTTGCTCCTAAGTAGTAAACTGTTTATTCCTTTCTACACTGTAGTAAAAGCTGCCATTGACTTTTATTGTCTTTTTATCTGGTGATTCAGTAACAGTGACATTCTCATGCTTTTTCTCATTAATTGTTTTTTTACTACTGTGAGAATTTATTTAACCGAGGTTCCCACATTTGAAAGGAAACTGCTTATTGAAGATCTTCTGCATCTCACCTACAGTACACCTCCATCACAAAACCCAGTTGGATTTTTTACACTATAGGGTTGATTCAGCATCAGGAGAGAAAACTGCCGTTCACTTTCATTGGCCTTGATTCACTAAGAGTTGAAAGAAAATGTTCATGGTAGTAAAAACTTCAATTTATGAGAAAAAAAAACCTCAGATTATAATTGTTGTTGAATCACTACATAGGAAGACAATGGAAGTCAATGGCCCTTTTTACTCCTGAGAAAAGTATTTATTTTTACATTTATTTATATTTTACTCCTTTTTTACCTGTAATAAAAAGTGCCATTGACTTTCATTGTCTTATCACCTATCTGGTGATTCATCAACAGTGACATTCTCAGGCTTTTTTCTCATATATTTAATTTTCTACTACCATGAGAATCTTTTTCAACTCTTATTGAATCAAGGCCATTGTCTCACTTTCTGTCGACCCTAGTGTGTGGTAGCAGGAAAGTCCTTCCAACAATTACAGATACCCATCTCCCCCACCAGACATGGCTGGTATATTTCTGCTTTGTACAGGACAGAAGCATTGCTCAGGTGCCTGGTTGTTCTCAGTGTTGTTGTGTTGTTGTTGTTGAGCTGAGCTCAGTGTGAGGCTCCCCTATTGCCCAGTTGCTAAGTGTCTATAGAGCTGGCAGCCTGGCCAGCCGGCATTTCAGGAGCTCGCACAGCACGCACATACCTGCTCTGCCTGTCTGACTTCTCCTGATCCTCCACATTCTATTCAAATCACCTGAACACGCTCAACCCCGACTGTCACTAGCGTACACTCACCACCGCTCACCTCTGTCCTGCACTCCTCCTTCCCCTGGCCCACGCGTCGCAAGCTCCCGATTCAGGTAACTCATTCCTGGCACTTTCCTGTTTTTCTTTTAGTTGTGTCCTGTTTGCCATATGTCCTGTCTGTGATAGGTTGCAGGGTCTATGTATGTATGTGTGTATCCCGCACCTGCCGCTCATACACATGAGGGGACCTGAACTTGCCAAACGGAATCGCTTTACTCTTAAGCCTTTCTTCGACATAGATCTACTTCATGTAGTGAAAAATTCCAGCATCAATAAATCAATTAATTCTTGGCAATGGTGGAATGAGAATTAATATGCCTCGAGGACTTTTTCATTTCATGCTTTTAAACTTGCAGACCTGAAGTGGATCTATGTAGAAAAAATTCACATAAAGTTTTATGAGTAAAGCAATTCTATTGGGCAAGTTCTGGTAAGAGTCCAAAGTGTTGGGTGACGGGCACCAGTGTTAAAGGGGAGCATCGTGTCTGCAGCATTATTCATCCTTAACGAGCTATGACTGCTCCATGCTTTCAGAAAGATAACTATTCAGATTGTCATATACACCAGTGACTTTTTGCATGTTGTAGTCTTTATATTTTAACTGTGATTTGTATAATTATATACAGTGTAGTATTAATAGAGATTTTTGTCACTGATCCACACTGCAGTTGTTACAATAAAGTTAATTAGATATTTCATTCTGTAGCCTATTTGAATGAATGAGTGGACCCAAATTAAGTAATTGTTCAGCATTTTTTTTTTATTGAATCAGTAGTTTTTTCAGCAGGAGCTTGAAACTATTTGGTTGAAAGATTTCATCACTTTCAGTTGTAATGCTGTGTGTATGGGTCAGTTTTTCTGTTGCTTTGTTATTCATTAGTTTCCAGAATTGATGGTTGGTCAGAATAATGAAAGATTAATCAGAAACGTCAAAATGATGTAAAGGAACTGTTAAGAATTCTGTTGATAAATTCAGTTTTAATGCTGTGTGTGGGGCTTTTGATTGATTTTTCATGTGTTGATAAATTGGTTTCAAGAACCAAGAATGAATGATCAGAATGATTGAAAGATGATTTGGAAACCTCACAATGATGTCAAGTAAATTGCCTGTAAATTTTATTTGATAGTTTTTATGATCAAATTGATCAGATCGCCCCCTGCTTAAAGCTCCTTGTGCAATACCAGAAAAACTATTCTATCTGGGCTTATACGTGTCAATCAGATGTTTCTTCTGTAGCCGATTTGCATAAATGATTGCATTCAAATCAGGTTGTTTAGCCATTTTTAGTTGATCCAGTTGTTAGAGAGACAATAAAAGAGCTGATCATCTTGGTTCCATGCGATTGTAATGGGGCGTGTATGGTAATGTCTTTTGGTGGGTTTTTCTCAAACTTTGTTTAGAAATAATGATCCGGGTGATCATTCAGAAACGTCATGTTATATCAGGTATATTGCCTATAATTAGATTTTTTCAATTTTTTTAATGATCAGATTGACCAGATTGCCTTGTGCCTAAACTTTCGTGGGCAATATTAGAAAAAAAGATGCAATCTAATATTCAGAGTTGGGCTTTAAAGGACTTCAAAGCTCAGACCTAGCAGCTGCTGTGACTTGCAAAGCTCAAGATGGCCGCCCGCAGCTTGTCACCTAGTGTTAGGCGGCATTCTGTAAAGCGGCACCTTCAGGCCTTCCCCGGGCCGGGATTACAGGCAGCCCGGTGACTAATCGCTCCTAATGTGCAACGTAATCCTGGTGTGTGCTACTATGTTGCTGACATCTGGGGCAACCTGTTTGGCGGGTTGAAATGGGGGAAGTGATGTGCTAGAGATCAAAGCTCCCGGCTGCCCGTATTCGAATGACCCTTGTAGTCCCTCTCCAGGCTCAGACTGGCCCACAGTGTTACCGGGGAATCCCCCCCCCCCCCCCCCCCGATGGGCCCCTAAACTTCCTTCATTACCAAAATCTGAACCATGTCTAGTTCATTTGTGGCACCCAAGTGCCCACACACAGGGGAAATAAAGTCTGGCATGCTCCCTGTTAGAGGGAGGCGGAGCATGCGGCCGTCAGAGCCGCTGCTCTTAGACGCGCCGTGGGACTGGAAAGAGCTGCGTCCGTTTGGGTGCAGTGGGGGATTCCACACAGCGGGGTGTCCCCGGGGAAAGGACCAAAACCCAGGATAGTCAATACTTTTGGTCCCAGACCCCGGGGCAACCTGATTTGGGATGCCCCACTGTATGACACTCCTCTGGTCGCCCTATAAAACTCGCCTGCTCCTGCAGTCCATGATCATCTCCGCTTGCCAGTTTCGGCTAACCATCGGCTAATTGTCGATAGTGCTTGGATTTTTATGGCTACAACGAAGGCCACATCCCTGCTAGCCTCTAACAGGGGAGCATACCCGCTCTGGGCGTTCATAAATGCCTGACGCAGAAGTTCACCCGGCTGAAGGTATTTCTCCCGTTAGCTCGCCCATGCGCCATTGGAACAGGTAGAAGGTTTTGGGGGCGGGGGGGGGGGGGGCTGGGGGCAAGCAATCAAGCAGCCCTGGAGTCTTAGAAATTCCAGGGCCACTGATGTTGGATTTTCATCCACTTTAAAGCAGAAAGATGGGAAGTCTGCACTTACATTGCCCAACACCCTCTAGCGCATCTGTTTAATATGCTATATTCAATGTGGAGAACTTAAGCGGACCTACAGTAAAAAAAAAAAAACTACAGTCTTCCCTGCAGCATTGTGCCAGGGTGTGTCCTGGTTGATAGGGACACCAAACTAAGCTCACCTACCCGCTCACAACAGTGATCATTTCATTTCAGAGATACTGACTTTTGCCTAGCGAGGCTGCGTCCGTTGGGGGACATTTAATAGCTGCAAACACGTGCAGAATCTGCACAGGGAGCTATTTAGGCTAGAATCTGCCCTGCGGGGTTAGGGTTACATATGCAGGTGGTATGTGCGGTCGGGGGGGGGGGGGGGGGTTTGAGGCTCGTGGTTTGAAAGGGCTAGTCTGTCTTGACTGCCATCTTGAAAGCACCTGCCACCCTTACCTATTGCGGGGGGGGGGGGGGGGGGGGGGGTTAAAGCAGACCAAAACCCACCGAACTTGAAAATACTTGAAAAACTCTTCTTAGGGTGTAGAACTCGAAATGGGTATTTTCGCTTATCAAATAGCCCTGGAACACTTTTTTCGTTGTCCCTCTCTGTCAGTGCAAAAGTGTGGTAATGACATCATTGCCACACACAACAGTGGCAATGAATGGAGGAGGCGGAGCTTTATAGCTAAAACAGGCGACATTATCTGGGATTAGAGTGAAGCAGGAGCAGTAAAAATAGGCAAAAGTTAATATTCGTGGGGGGATGCTAGTTGAAAATGTGGGTTTTGGTCCAACAAACAAACTCCTCTCCTGTAATCCCGTGGTGCTGGCCACCTCCATCTTTACTTGGCTGTATGTATGTATGTATGTATGTATGTATGTATCATGCAGCTCAGTAAAGATGGTGGCACCCGGCACAACTGGATTACAGCTCTAGAGAAGGATGGCAGGATGGGGGGTGCTTTCAAAACAGTAGTCTGGCTGGACTGGCCCTTGTAATACGCCCCCCAGCCAGAATGCTCACACGAATGGTGTATTGTGCCCTGCTCGCATGTAACATTACACGGCTTTGGTTTCTGCTGTGCTCAGTCCGAGCGCCACAGATCACTCGGGGTCGTGCACGATGGTTACCTCTGCACGTGACGGCTGTGGCTCCGCATTGTGTGCTGTGTGACATGTCATGCATTGGTGGTGGTTACCAGATGCCTCACACCTACAACAGCAGCCAGCCTTGTTTTCTTGTGACAAGCTGTTATCATAGCTGTTTTACTTCCTCCTCTTGTAGTATTAGAGCTGCCATAGAAAACATGGGGTGTTGACATCAGTCCCTTTCCTTTATAGAAACTGACAATTTAATGACTTTTGTACAAATATGTGCTGCTGTTTCAGAGGGTCCGATTCTTTGCCAGGTGTACTCGAACACCTCATTGAAACTATGGTATCGGAAATCCAAATTGGCCTCGGCTTTCAGAAAGCAAAACATGTCACCATCCCCTCTGGAGGTAATTAGGGGATAAGGAAATGTAGATGTACAGCTTCCTAATTAGAAGAGAAATGCTGGAAGTGGTGCGCTAATCCCCGGGTGCCCCCCGGCTTGGAATAGCTGTAATCTGCCTGCTGAATGCCTGCTCATGATGTGCCCCTGCGTTTTGCTCTAAAAGTTGCAGAGGCTGAATGCTGATTGCTGCCGGTCCTGGAGGAGGATGCCCCGGAGGTCCCGATATGCATGGTACCCTGCCAGTAAAGCTATTTTCATCAGCGATAGGAAGGTCATAGATAAACGGTCCTGGAAGGCTTTCAGAACAGGGAGCTCAGCAAAAATGATGCGCATGCCACCTTTGCGCTGTGTGTGTAAGATGCCTCGAACAAATCTTTGTGAGCTGGAACTGTCATCTTTGTCTGTCTAGCCCAAGCTCTCGCCTCGGTAAAGTGTTTAGCCCACCAGGTTGTGAGGCGACTGGCTGCTCTTTGAGCTTTACAGGAAGAGAGGCCACCCAACCAGTTACTATTCTTTAGCTGTTCTCCCATAATCTATTACTGCACTGTTCACCTATAGCTGGCTCCCAGCTATGCCTCGGTAGGTGCTAAATGCCATCCCAGAACTCCGTTGCCACCCATGACTTGGGTGCACAAGGGATGGCAGCTGAGGGCCCAAGACCGATTTGCGGAAGAAGAACAAAACCCACTCGGGCCAGCCCTGGAATCTTTTAGAATTCCAATGTCTGGATTTCCCCCGGTGCATCATGAATCAGAATCCCTCTGGGACGCCCATGAACTCACCTTTGCCCGCTCCAATGGCACATGCATTGGTACAATGGGCACCGTGGCGTTGATTCACTAAGAGTTGAAAAAAACTCTCATGGTAGTAAAAAATTCAATTCATGAGAAAAAAAGCCTGAGAATTTCACTGTTAGTGAATCACCAGACAAGAAGACCATGAAAGTCAATGGCACTTTTTTACTCCTGAAAAGTATTGAACTTTTTAAACTGTAGTAAAAAGTGCCATTGACTTTCATGGTCTTCCTATCTGGTGATTCCCTAACAGTGAAATTCTCAGGCTTCTTTCTCATGAATTGAATTTTTTACTACCATGAGAGTTATTCTTAGTATACAGTACGTCCTGCTCCAGAAAGAATACTTACACTCGGGTATTACTCCGCCAGATGGTGCTGGACTGCAGAGACATCGAAAATAGGCTCCTCCCGGCCCCTCAAATACCCAGGGACCTCCCACAATCCCCAGATTTTCTCTGCAGTCTGGACTGCTAAGGACGAGAAATGGCTCTCTATTCGCAGGTGAGCGGGGCTATTAGCCTGTAGGACTATTCCCACCCGTTCCATTAGTTATATGCCTCCCAGCCTTGGCTGCGCTGGTCGGGTGATGGTAGGCAGCATCGCTAGCAGGTGCTTAGGAGCGCTGCTCCACCGCAATCCCCCACCAAAGGGTAGGCGGTTCAGGCTTATGGTGAGCCTCTATGGGATGCCCCTTGCCCCTGCCTATCGGTGGGCCCTATTTAAGTGACCGCTGTCCCCCCTCATTCTCCTGGTAGCCTTCGGGGGAAAAAAGGGGGGGGTGTCGGTATGGATGCTTTGCATTTACGTGTTTTAGACATTTCGTTTATTCATTTGTCTTGTGCAAGCCGCCGCGCTGTCTCGCTTTACTATTACTGTATTTCTGTCACTATGCTCCGCGCTTGGCGGCGGCGTTACCTCAGGCGCCGGTGCGCCGTCATTGGCTGCTCGTCATGTGCTGGCTTCGCGCTCTTCGGGGGGGGCGGGGCTCACCTATGGCGCGTTCCGCGTCATTGCTGTTATCGGCCCGCCCCTCGAGGTATACCGACGCCATCTTTGTCTGCTTTGCTGGCTTATGCGCTACGGTCCCCTACCTACCGTGGTCTGTAAGTACCGTTGCGGGCGGTTTTATTATCTAATTCTTTTAATACTTCTGCTTACGGCCCCCTTTTTATTATGTCTTTCAGGCGGGCGAATCCATTGGCTTCTCCCGGCCCTCTTAGTTGCTAACTTGTATAGGCCTAGTGTATTTACTCCCACTCCCTAGTGGGCTATTGGGGCATCCAGGGTTGCTTTATAGCGTTAATCCCTATCGGCCTTTAGCGCCGCTGTAATCACCATATGGAGGCATCTCAGGATAATGTGACCGGGGTTCCTTCGCGACAAGCCCGGCTGTGTGTAGCGTGTGGGCAGCCTCATGCTGACACTGACAAGGCGCGAGTCTGTGTACCCTGTGCTGAGCAGGTGCTTGCACTACAATCTGGCCTTCCCGTGGCTGGGTCTGCACTTCGTATCACTTCACCTACCCCCCCAAGCTTAAATCTCATTCCTACTGAGTTGCATGCAAGTGGGGATTCTCACTTAACACTCAATGTCACTCTTTTTGCTATGGAAGCTGGGATCTTTGTGGCTATATCCCTTCGGATGAAGGGGAGCTTTTCTCTGACACAGGGTCATCTGATGAGAGGCCCAGGGGTCATGACAATTCTGGCACTGACCCCTGGACCCCGGATGACACTGACAGATTGCTGACCCAGATTTTTGAGCTTCTGTCCATTTCTCCCCCTGTTGCGGCTCCCAGGCAAAGGAGGGAACTCTTCCATGCAGCTAAATCACGTTTGGAATTTCCCAAGCAAGCACATTTCAATAACCTTGTGCTCAAGGAATAGGAGCGCCCCAGTAGAATTCCCGGGGTACCTAAAAGTTGGGATAGGAAGTTTCCCTTTCCTGCTGATGTTGTAAAATGTTGGTCATCCCCTCCCGAAGTGGATGCCCCGGTTCTAGGGTTATCTAACACCTCTGTCATGCATTCCCCTGATTCTACAACCCTGCGGGATGCTGAGGTCCGGCACATTGACCAGCTGGCGTCCCATGCTTTTGCATGTGCAGGGACAGCGCTGCGCCCGGTCTGTGCTTCTGCCATTACAGCTGTGGCCACTACAACCCTTATCAGAAATATACTTGATGGTGCCCCTGATGATTTGCCTTGTGAAGTGTTCAATGCACTCTTCAGTTGTGTTTTTTTTGTAAATTTTGTCCTCTCTGCCTTGGATGACACCATTAGAATGTGTGCCAGGACATCTGCCCTTGTGGTGGCTATACGCCGCTCGGTTTGGCTACGCCAGTGGGCTGCTGACATTGCTGCCAAGAAGGCCCTCACTGGGTTTCCCTTCAAAGGGCTATGCCTGTTTGGGGACCGCCTGGACCTATTTGCTAAGGGAGGAGCCAGGTTACCCTAGCGCAGGCGGAAGTCTCTGCCCTTTCGGGGTCAGGGCTCATTCTCCTCCCCCTACCGTGGTGCTAGACAAGGAAGGGGGGTTTCCTTTACTGGGGCCCGGGGAGATTTCTGGGGCAGGGGCAGAGGACGTGGGCGTCCTGGATCCTCCTGGGGCCCCAAGGCAAAATCCTCTCCTAAGCCCCCTCAGGCATGATGGGGCGCCCTCACCCATCCGGGTGGGGGGGCGGCTTCAGCACTTCGCTCACGTCTGGAGGCTTCATGTCTCAGACCGGTGGATTCAGGAGGTAGTGTCCTCCGGTTACAAGTTGGAGTTTGCTGCCTGGCCGCCCCCAAGATTCATCAGATCCCGGGATTCCTCAGGACCCTGTGTTAGCTCAGGAGCTGATGCAGGCAGTGCAAGGCCTCCTGGAGCTAGGGGTCATCTGCAAAGAGAAATGGGCAAGGGTTTCTATTCCAACCTATTCACAGTCCCCAAAAGATGGTTCAGTCAGGCCCATCCTGGACTTAAAGATCCTCAACAAATTTGTCAGGAGCAGGCGCTTTCGCATGAAAACTCTGCACTCTGCCATCAGTTCCCTGCGCCAAGGGGATTTCATGACTTCTGTGGATATCAAGGATGCTTACCTTCATATTCCTGTATTTCCAGGTCATCAAATGTTCCTCAGGTTCGCTCTGGAGGATCAACACTAGTTTGTGGCATCGCCCTTTGGTCTTACCTCGGCTCCCAGGGTGTTCACCAAGGTGCTGGCGGGCGTGATGTCTCTGCTCAGGTATCGGGGTGTCCGCATGCTTCCTTATCTGGATGGACATTCTCATCACCTCCCAATTTCTACATCAGGCAGAATTGGATACTCAGCTGGTGGTGTCCACCCTGGAGTCATTTGGTTGGGCGATCAATCACCCCAAGTCCTCACTGTCCCCTTCCTTGGTGACTCCATTCCTAGGAATGAATCTGGATACGGTTCAGGCAAGAATTTTCCTTCCTCAACAGAAGGTGGACAGTCTGATTGCACAAGTTCAGTTCCTGCTATCTTGTCATCATCCCTCCATCAGGCAGGGGATGCAGCTGGTGGGCCTGATGGTGACATGCTTCGAGGCGGTCCCTTATGCTCAGTTCCACTTGAGGCCTCTGCAACTCCACCTCTTGTCAGTATGGTACAAGGATCCAGTGTCCCTGGACAGGGTCTGTGTGCTCCCCCCCCTGGTCAGGAGGTCCCTTTTGTGGTGGATGGACTCAAGAAACCTGTTGGGGGGCAGATCCTTTCTTATCCCTTCCTGGGAGACGGTCACAACGGATACCAGTCTGTCAGGTTGGGGGGGGGGGGGGGGTCTGGAAGTCCCTGCGGTTCCAGGGGAGGTGGGGCCCTCAGGAGGCTCACACACCTATCAATGTCTTGGAACTGCGGGCGATCAGGTTAGTTCTGGCTCAGTTGACTACTCACCTTTGGGGCCTGCCTGTTCAGGTGCGCTCAGACAACCAGACTGCAGTTGCCTACATCAATCATCAGGGAGGGACCCGGAGCAAGGGGGCCCTCCAGGAAGTGTCTCTGATCCTGACCTGGGCGGAGGCCAATGTTCCCTGCATATCAGCTGTGTACATCCCTGGGGTGGAAAACCTCCTGGCAGACTCTCTGAGCAGGGGGACCTCTCGCCAGGGAGAATGGTCCCTATGCAGCAGGGTGTTCCAATCTCTGTGTCACCGTTGGGGCCAACTGGATGTGGATCTGTTTGCGTCCCGTCACAATCACGAGCTACCGGCCTTTGTCTCTCTGTCCCAGGATCCTTTGGCCTTGACCACGGATGCTCTAGCAATGTCATGGCAGGACTTTTTAGCTTCTGTATGTCTTCCCTCCATTTCCCCAGCTGGGCAGGGTTCTGCGCAAGATTGCTCGGGAAGGGGTGCTAGCAATTCTGGTGGCCCCCAGGAGGCCAAGAAGAGTTTGGTTCGCAGATGTGGTGCAGCTGGCAGTAGATCAGTACGCTCTGCCCCTGGTGCCAGATCTGCTTACTCAGGGCTCTCTACGCCATCCCAATTTACAAACTCTGGCTTTGATGGCCTGGCTGCTGAAACCTCCATCTTGATGGAGAAAGGGCTGTCTACTTCTGTTGTTGATACCATGATAAAGGCTAGGAAGAAGTCTTCTTCTTCCATTTATTACAGGGTTTGACGTGCCTACATTGACTGGTGTGAGTTCAAGTCTCTTCCCTGTCGTGTGTTCTCTATTCCCAGGATTCTGGAGTTTCTACAGCATGGGTTGGAGATGGGGCTCCAACTAGTACTCTAAAAGGTCAGGTTTCTGCCCTGGCTGTTTTCTTTCAGAAGTCCTTTGCTCAGCATTCTCTGATTAGGACTTTTTTCCAGGGGGTGACTCATGTGCGTCCCCCACATAAGCCTATGGTGCCTGTTTGGGATTTGAACTTGGTTTTGTCAGCCTTGCAGGGTGCTCCCTTTGAACCTGTGCAGGATGCTGCCCTGCCTATTCTTACTCTCAAAGTTGTCTTTTTGGTTGCTATCACCTCTGTTAGGCGTGTGTCTGAGTTGGCGGCACTTTCCATTCAGTCCCCCTACTATGAGAGACACCAGGACAAGGTGGTGTTTCGCTTCAAGACAGATTTTCTGCCTAAGGTAGTGTCTGCCTTTCATTTGAATCAGGACATTGTTCTCCCTTTGTTGTGCCCTAATCCTAGTACTGCTAAGGAGAGGGTTTTGCACTCTTTGGATGTGGTTAGGTGTCTGAAGTACTATCTGGTGGCTACTGCACCTTTCAGAAAAACTGATGCTCTTTTTGTGGTCCCTTCTGGTCCTAGGAAGGGTTTGGCTCCTGCCAAGTCTACTATCAGCAAATGGATGTGTCAAGCTGTGATTCAGGCCTATTTTGCTAAGGGGAAGAATCCTCCCTTCCGCCTTACTGCTCATTTTACTCGTGCTATTGGTGCCCAGCACCAGGCTTCTGTTGAACAAGTTTGCAAGGCCGCTACTTGGTCTTCTGTTCATACCTTTTCAAAGTTTTACAAGGTTGATGTTAGGGCCTCAGCTGATGCTGCTTTTGGCCGCAAGGTTCTGCAGGCGGCAGTGGTTTAAACTGTCGTTAACTTGGGGATCCCACCCTACTTTATGGACACTGCTATTGGATGTCCCGAGTGTAAATATTCTTTCTGGAGCAGGACGTACTGTATACTAAGAATAAAACAATTCTGTGATTACTCACCTGTAGAATTGGTATTGATATGAGTATACAGTACGTGTTGCTCCACCCCACCCTTGGTTTTGCATTATCTTGGATCCCCTGTATGGTGATTGTTATCATTGTTATAGTTACTAGTTGGGTTGTTTTAATTCTCCTGGCTTCTCGTTAACTGCTTTTCAATGCTGGGGATTTGTGGGAGGTCCCTGGGTATTTGAGGGGCCCGGGAGGAGCCTATTTTTGATGTCTCTGCAGTCCAGTGTCATCTGGCAGAGTAATACCTGAGTGTAAGTATTCTTTCTGGAGCAGGACGTACTGTATACTCATAATACCAATTCTACAGGTGAGTAATCACAGAATTGTATTTTTTTCAATTCTTTGTGAATCGAGGCCTGTCTGTCAGGATTACGGTCATTACGGCTCTCATTGTTGTAAATGTGGAACTCTTGCTGCTGCATCCCTGGTGGTGGGCACGCTCCCGTTCCAGCCATTCAGATAGGCTGGGGCAGGAGCATGCTCGCCATCGGGGATCCAGCAGCCCGCACTCCCCATTCTAGTCAATGACATAGTCACGGCAGACATCTCTCATTGGACGAAAGCCTGCGCATGCGCCGTTGGAAAGAGTAAGAGGTTAGTGATTGTGGGAGATTTCACACAGCAGGCCATACCAATTTTGAATGCCCCCCGAGGCACAAAACAAAACCTTTGAGTGAGGACACTGGCAGCTGGCATTAGTCATTTGTTTAAATAATGTTACTTTTATGCTTTATATCTGCGAACAGTTGTAAAACAAGTTTCACTGTATACATTGTGTTAAATTTGCATTTGACAAAACTTGACTGGAAAAGTTCCCTCGTCCATGCAGGACTTGTTAGCGGATCGTCCCACTTAGGGGGGGTCAATTCAGAGACATGTGAGAATTCTCACTTCATTTTTAGGAGAGACAATTGCCATTGACTTTCATTGTCTACCAGGTGTAAATTTTCATCTGACTCTGAATCAGCCCAAAGGTAGACATTGAAAGTTAATGGGTAGTTAGTAGGAATTCTCACCTGGTTCTGACCTACAGAGAACAACTGAAAATATGTTCGATCACATCTGGACAGCGTGACTAGGCCTGTGCCTAGTTCTTTACCATGACCAGCGCATGATACTTTGTCTGGCTTTGGTCTGTATTTACAGCTGGTTCGAGCTCTGTTTATCCCTGCAGCGGTTGCGTGGTGTGTGTGGCTCCCAGTTGTTCCATCTATAAATGGAAGGCTTACCCCAGCTTCACACTGCTCCACCGGGACTTGCTTGCCGTACACATTCGAGCCTCATTAAGGCTCCTCATTGCTCTACTACCGGAGCGTGCCAAGGCCGGGGGGCGCTGCTATCATTAACAAAACAAGGAGAACAGAGAGACTCTTAATTACAAATATGGATGTCATCGCTTACCCGGCCAATCAGATGGATTGGGCTTTGTTTTGCTTTTGATTCCCCAAGATAGATAGATAGATAGATAATTGCCAGATTTTAAATTCATAATAGGAATTCCTTTTGGCGGTTAGATGAAGTACACATGATGGATTTTGATTTACGTGGGTGTTTATCTGAACTGGCCCTTTAAAATAAAAAACTACCACCATTAGAATACCCGTTTATCAAATTCCCCCACCCTGCCATCTTACTCTATTGCTGAAATAAACACTTACCTGCCCCTCTATTCAGCGGTGAAGATCAGGCGATTGCGGCACTGCACGATGCCATCTTGCTCACTCCTTGGTTGACTGCTTTTAAGTTAGTCTGTCGGTCTAAAAGTTGGGGGGGGGGGGGGGGTGCACAAACTTTTTTAGGTCCAAGGGCCACATTGTGGTGTTCCATTTCAAAGGGAGACAATGATATCCAGGCAGGAAAAATGCAAGGAAAGCTGTGACCTGCAAGTAATAAATATGCCTAAATGTATATGGAGATCTGAGCACCTCAATGGCTGTCAATCCCAGGGTACTGTGTGTCTTGTCCCATCTGCGTCCTGTAACAAGACTGAACGCTTGGATTGTGATTAGCCTTATAATTGGAGCTATTAGTTTGAAACTTGAATTTAATGATTTATAGTATTTTATTTCACAGGAAATGGATGGCAGAGATATAATATAGGGTTGGAAGGCAATGGATAAGATGGGTGGGCTATAACCTAGGAAATAAAGTCTGTAGAGGATGTGGGTGGGTTACAGAGTAGTATCAGAGTAGTGGAGGATATAGGTGGGCTATAACATAGACTATAAAGCCAATGGATGGGATGGGAAGACTAGAACCATAGGGTATGAAGGCAATGAATGAGATGGGTGGGATATACCATAGGTAGGCTATAAGGGATGGACTATAACATAGTCTATAAAGGCTGTGGTCACCCACAGGGTAGGTTACAGAGTAACAGATGGTTGCCAGGGATATAACATAGGATTGGAAGGCAACGGATGAGATGGGTGGGTTATAACCTAGGATATAAAGTCTCTAGAGGATGTAGGTGGGTTACAGAGTAGTATCAGGGTAGTGGAGGGCATATGTGGGCTATAACATAGACCAGGGGTACTCAACCACTTCTTGTAAAGGTCCATTTACAGGCATCTGGTGAGAGGCGGAGCTCCGAATGGGGCGCTGTCAGGGGGGATAGATATTTAGAAATCAGCACATTGGGGGTGGGCTGGGGGTGGATTATACCTTGCAATGCCACTTCCTGTCCGTGCAGTACTTCATATTGCAATGCTAGGTGCCAGGGAGTCATGACACTGGCAGGGAGACAAACAACTACAACGCCAATCTGTAAAGGGGCAGTGCTGAGCATGGCAACACAGAAGCAACTAAGTGCAGGGCTGTCAAGTCAGGGGTCCAGAAATTTGGCACTGAGGTCCGCATTCGGACCCCGGTCCGCCAGTTGAGTACCGCTGACATAGACTATAAAGGCAATGTATGGGATGGGAGTGCAGAACCATAGGGTATGAAGGCAATGGATAAGATGGGTGGGATATACCATAGGGAGGCTATGAGGGCAGTGGAGGATATGGATGGGCTATAACATAGGCTATAAAGGCTGTGGTCACCCACAGGGTGGGTTACAGAGTAACGGATGGATGCCAGGGATATAACATAGGGTTGGAAGGCAATTGATAAGATGGGTGGGCTATAACCTAGGATATAAAGTCTGTGGAGGATATGGGTGGGTTACAGAGTAGTATCAGGGTAGTGGATGAGATGTGTGGGCTATAGCGTAGGATATGAGGGTAGCTACAGAGTAGTATGAGAGCAGTGGATGATATGGGGGAGGGGAAGAGGGGGTAACCGAGTAGTATGAGGGTAGTGTGGGGTTAGAATAGTCCGAGGGCAGTAGATGATATGGGTGGGTTAAAGAGTGTGAAAGCAGTGGGTGACATGGGGGGGGGGGGGGGGGTTACATAATAGTATGCGCTGTATAACATGGATACCAATGACAAACAGGGATGTATCTAAATCGATAACCAAATCACAAAAATTAGTCAATTATAAATAAATTAATCCAATATAACCCAATACGATAATAAATCCAATAGTGCAATGTGAAATGTGCAAAACCTGCCTATGATCCGGATCCTTACAGAATTGAATCATTGTATATTAAGTGCTAGTGCATAAATCTATAATCTGAACCAATCATAATTGCATAAACCCAATAACCTGAAAAATCAATCCAACAAAAATTATTAGATAACTTCCCAAATCCAACAATAACAAAACTATATTAAAAATCTCCCACAAAATGAATAACAGTGAAAAAAAGCAATTCTGTTACTGAGTACTCACCTGTAGAATTGTTTTTGTTCTTGCATGGCACGGCCCGCTTCGGTATTCATAACAGTTGGGTTATTCTGCCACAAGGTGGCGCAGTGGTACTGCAGAAAGCTGTGGCATCTCCCTATAAAAACGGGATTAACCATAGAGTTCCCAGCGTAGACAAGCAGTGAGACTAGAAGCCGGGAGAGAATAAAGGTAAAAAATGGTAAAAAAAAAAACCAATTAACTTGGAACACTCACCATTAAACCAAGAATAACGATAACAAGGGTGGGGCGAAGCGGGCCATCCCATGCAAGAACAAAAACAATTCTACAGGTGAGTACTCACAGAATTGTATTTTTTTCTTTATTGCATGGCACGGCCCGCTTCGGTATTCATAACAGTTGGGACATCCAAAAGCAGTGTCCAAAAGTAGGGTGGGATCCCCAAAGAGTAACGGCCAGTAGTTCAAGTCACTACCGCCTGAAGCACCTTGCGGTCAAAAGCAGCATCCGCTGAGGCCTTAACATCAACCTTGTAAAACTTGGAAAAGGTATGAACAGAAGACCAAGTAGCGGCCTTGCAAACTTGTTCAACAGAAGCTTGGTGCTGAAATGCCCAAGAGGAACCAATAGCACGAGTGGAATGAGCAGTCACCCTAAAGGGAGGTTCCTTTCCCTTAGAAGAATAGGCTTGAATCACCGCCTGACTGATCCACTTGCTGATAGTGGACTTAGCCGGAGGCAAACCCTTCCTAGGTCCAGAAGTGAGAACAAAAAGAGCATCAGACTTCCTGAAAGTCTCTGTAGCGACCAAATATCCAGAGAATGCAGTGTCCGCTCCTTGGAATTAGCAGGATTAGGACACAATAAAGGCAAAACAATGTCCTGATTGAGATGAAAGGCAGACACCACCTTAGGCAAGAAATCCGGCTTAAGCCGAAACACCTGATGCCGCTCGAAATAAGGAGGTTTGATGGACCAGATTCAAATCCCAGACTGGTAGCTAAATCTTACGGGGTGGACGCACATGAGGAACGCTCTGGAAAAAGGTTTTAACCAACCGGTGATTGGCAAAGGATCTTTGGAAAAAAATTGCCAGAGCTGAAACATGGCCTTTGAGGGTACTAAGTTGAAGGCCCAAATCCAAACCATGTTACAAGAATTCCAGAATTCTGGGAAAAGAAAGCACCCTACAGGGAAGAGACTTGGACTCACACCAGGCAATGTAAGCATGCCAGACCCTGTAATAGATAAAAGACGAGGACTTCTTCCTAGTCCTAATCATGGTATCAACAACAGAAGCAAGTAACCCCTTTTCCATCAAGATGGAGGTTTCAGCAGCCAAGCTGTTAAAGCCAGCATTTGTAAATTGGGGTGGCGTAGCTGCCCCTGAGTGAGGAGATCTGGATCCTTGGGCAAGACGTACCGGTCTACTGCCAACTGCTCGACGTCTGCGAACCAAACTTTTCTTGGCCAACAAGGGGCCACCAGGATGGCTGGTACCCGCTCCTGGGCTATCTTGCGCATGACCCTGCTCAGGAGAGGGAACACATAGAGAAGCCGAAACTTCTTCCAAGGTATTGCCAGGGCATCCGTGGCGAAGGCCAGAGGATCCTGAGATAGAGAGACAAATCTATGAAGTTTGTGATTGTGATGGGACGCAAACAAGTCCACGTCCGGCTGACCCCAGCGGTGACACGGGGAGAGAAACACCCGGTTGTTGAGGGACCATTCCCCCAGATGAGACAACCCCTGCTCAGGGAGTCCGCCACCTGGTTCTCCACTCCCGGAATGTAGACTGCTGAGAGGCAGAGAACATGTCGTCCGCCCAAGACAGAATCAGGGTACTACTTATACAAAATAGCAGGCACAGCTTTTGATATTGATAACTGAGTGTGCTGCCCAACCTGTCAAGCTGTGGAGTTGTGCCCCTTTCTTATGACCCTTGTCAATTTGGTTTGGCCCAAGACAGAATCAGGGACACTTACTTGAAGGCTCGCTTGCTCCGAGAACCTCCCTGATGATTGATGTAGGCAACCGCCGTCTGGTTGTCTGAGCGGATCTGAACAGCCCGACCCTGAAGGTGAGGGGTTATGCGAGAAAGAACCAACTTGATTGCCCTCAGTTCCAGGACGTTGATGGAAGCATGGGCCTCTTGTGGGCCCCACCGACCCTGGAACTTCAGGGACTTCCAGAAGCCTCCCCAACCGGTCAGACTGGCATCTGTGGTGACCGTGTCCCAGCACGGGGCAGGAAGGTCCTGCCCCCCAGAAGGTTATTTGAGTCCAGCCACCACGAGAGGGACTGTCTGGCCAGAGGAAATGGAGCAAATTCCTGATCCAGGGACACAGGGTCCCAATCCCAAACTGACAAGAGGTGCAACTGAAGAGGTCTCATGTGAAACTGAGCAAAGGGGACTGCCTCGAAGCAGGACACCATCAGGGCCACCAACTGCATCCCCTGACGAATGGAGGGATGAGGACATGATAGCAGAGCCCGAGCCTACATCTGAAGACCCCCCACCTTCTGCTGAGTAAGGAACACCTTGACCTCAGAGGTATCCAGAGTCATGCCCAGAAAAAGACCTCACCAAGGACGGGGACAGAGAAGACTTGGGATAGTTGATCACCCAGCCGAAGGACTGTCACCATCTGAGTGTCCTGCTCGGCCTGAGGAAAGGACTTCGCCACAATCAGGATGTCGTCCAGGTAAGGAATGATGCGTATGCCCTGGTTCCTTAGCAGAGCCATCACCCCCGCCAGTACCTTGGTGAATACCCAAGGCACCGAGGTGATACCGAAGGGTAGAGCCACAAACTGGTAATGCTGATTCTGCAGCACGAACCTTAGAAATCTCTGATGACCTGGGAAGATAGGCACATAAAGATACACATCTTTGATGTCCACAGTGGTCACGAAGTCGCCCGGGCTAAGGGTACTGACAGCAGAGCGTAGCGTCTCCATACGAAAATGCTTGAATCTGACAAATTTGTTGAGGCCCTTCAGGTCCAGAATGGGCCTCAGAGAGCCGTCCTTTTTGTGGACCGTGAAAAGATTTGAATAGTACCCCTGACCCCGTTCTTGATGGGGCACCTGACTCTAACAGGCATTGAACCGCCAGAAGCAACCCTTGAGCAGACAGGAGGCTTAAAGACATCCGGGATCTGATGAATCTTGGAGGCGGCCAGGCTGCAAACTCTATCTTGTAACCGTAGGACACTACTTCCTGAATCCACCGGTCTGAGACGTGAAGCCTCCAGACGTGAGCAAAGAGCCGAAGCCGTCCCCCCACCCAGATGGGTGAGGGCGCCCCTTCAGGCCTGAGGGGGCTTGGGAGAGGGTTTGGGCCTGGAACTCCTCAAGAGACAGGGACAACCACGAGATCTGCCACGGCCCCAAGAATCTCTGCGGTCACTAGAGAGGAGGGAGCCACGGCCTCCTCTGGGAGCACGAAAGAAAGGGAGGGGAACGGAGGACCCCCGAAAGGGCAGAGACTGCCTCCTACGCTGAGGTAGCCTGCCATCCTTGGCTAGAACATAAAGACACTCCCCAAATAGCCGCATCCCCGCGAAGGGGAGTCCAGTGAGAGCTTTCTTAGCAGCAGTGTCAGCTGCCCACTGACGTAACCAAACAGAGCGGCACATAGCCACCAAGAGCGCATAGGCCCTACCGCTCACCGGCACAGCATCATCCATAGCAGTAAGGATAAAGGCCACAAAACCAGAGCAAACCAAGAGAGTCCTATACTCCTCCCCCTCCCTACGATCCGTAGCGACATCAAGGAGACGCTTGAGCAGTTTCTTAAGGGCAATAGCTGTAATGGCAGCCGCACAGGCCGGGGCGCAATCCAGCCCCCACACAGGTAAAGGTATGGCAGGCCAACTGATCCATGCGCCGGTCCTCACTGTCCCTCAGAGTGGTAGTGTCAGGTGAAGGCATGACCGAAGTATTGGACTAACTTAGCACGGGAGCATCCACTTCAGGGGGAAATGACCACCTCTTAACAAGATCAGCAGGAAAGGGATAACCCTTATCCAAACCCTTGGGCACATCGGGCAGCCTGTTAGGACGTTCCCATTCTTTAAAGTGGACCGTCACCCATGGGTGATCGGCCCGGGAATCTATAAGATTCCCGGGCCGATCACCCCCCTCACCGCGGGACATCCGAGATCGGGATGTCCCGCGGTGAGGGCCCCCCCCCCAAAACCCCAAAGGAACTCACCTGATCGCCGGCGGCAGCGGCCGCCGCCACCTCCCGCGCGCTCCTCTAGCCGTGCCCGCGCCGGCCGTTTGTGAATGGCCAGCGCGGGCGCACGCACTGTCTGAGGGGCGCGCGGGAGGCGGCGGCGGACGCGCTGCCTTGTCCGCCGCTTGTCCGTGGGAGCGTGGTGAGGTGAGTTTGGGGGTTTCTGGGGGGTTTTACACAGCGGGGCACCCCTAATCGGGTTGCCCCCCTGAAGTGGACCAAAACCCAGGATAGTCAAAATCCTGGGTGTTGGTCCACTTTAAGCACCATAGTGGTGAAACTCCAGACGCTGTTAATAGGACGAAACAGCTCAGCCTGTTTCCTTTTAGCCTCCACAGGGGCAGCAATGTGTAAAATTTCCAAAATTTGAGACAGCAAATTATCAGTGTCCTCCGGATACCATGAATCCTCCCCAGATTCAGGGTCACTATCATAACCCTCCTGCTGGTCCCCAGAGGAGTCAGAGTCCTGGAGCAGTTCCCTTTCCTCTAGGGAATAACGTCCAGTAGTGACATCAAATTCCTCATACTCCACTGTATAGCGTGAGGGAGTGGAAGTCAGGTGCCGCTTCTTGCCAGAGGCCTTCCTAGGAATAGGCCCAGCAAGCTGCTTCTCAATGTTGGCCACACGAAGTGCCAGATCAGACTGTGACCCCCTGCTAGCATCCCCCTCCCTGTGAGCTAATTGTAGCAGTGGGGGGGCAGGTGATGCCGAAGGGGGCGCAGAGCTGGGAAGCGATGCAGGCAAACCAGGCTGGAGCGCAAGGACACTTTGAGCGCATGGCACGCACACCGTGACATCATTGCTGATAGGGGATACCCTGCACATGGAACACAGCCGGGATTGCCCCGAAGGACCCCCGAGCACGCCATCCCCAGAAGCCTCCATATGGTGATTAACACAGGCGCAATAGGCCAGCGCTGGGTAAAGGCTAATACAAAAGCCACTCGGGATGCCCTCCTATGGGATGCCCCCAGCTAAGCAAAAATGGGTGGGGGGATGAGGGGGAGGAAGGAGTAGAGCCGGGAGAAACCACAACCCACTGGTATCCCGCCTGAAAGACATAAGTAAAAATGACACATGAGCATCCTGCAGCACATGCCCCACGAGACCAATAAAAAAAACCCCAAGGGGGACTCACGGACCAAGGACACCGCAGGGTCACCAAGGCACAGACCACAGGATGAAGCGACATGCCAGAGGAAACAGAGCTGCAGCCCAGAAGGGAGAAATCCAGACGTGCAGCTAATCCAAAATGGCGCCGGCAGAGGTACCTCAAGGGGCGGGCCGCGGGGGGGCAACAAAATACGCCCCCGCCCGAAGAGCGCGAAAATGTCGCCCACGTGACCCCGCCGGCGCCATGACAAAGCAAAAACGCCACAGGTTATAGCGCCCACAGCCGCGGAGTGCAGTACAAAAAGGCGCAGAGGCCAAAAAAACACAAGTAATAGCACTCGCCTCTGCCACCCGCCCCCCGAACAAAGTCAGAGGGGGGAGGGAGAGAGAGACGAGAAGGCAGCGGCGAGTATCCAGGTCAGAAGGGGGGGGGGGCGGGTCCCCTGAAGGAAAAGAAGGGATCACAGTCCCCAAAACACTTAGCCCCTCAGAAGCCAGGACAGGAACTCCGCATCCCAAGTAGGCTCACCATAAAGCCTATGGCCGGCTACCCTTTGTGGAACAGGGTCTGCGGCTTGGAGCATCGCTCCAGGAGCACTTGACCCTAGTGCTCTTCTACCCTCACCCGATCTGTCAGCCAAGGCTTGGAGGCAGTGAGGTTCCAGAAACGAATGGACCGCAGGCTTAGTTGCCTCGCTCATCCGTGCAAGAGAGAGAGAGCCATATTCTAACTTCGCAGTTCCACTGCAGAGGAAACACTGGGAACTCTATGGTTAATCCTGTTTTGTTAGGGGGCCGGGAGATGCCACAGCTTTCTGCAGTACCACTGCGCCACCTTGTGGCGGAATAACCCAACTGTTATGAATACCGAAGCGTGCCGTGCCATGCAATAAAGAAAATATTCCTCTCAATAAAGTCTCCCCACTGCCTACCACCACCAAGTAGCCACACGTTCCGTGGGTTCTGCTCCTCAGACTCATATAACATGGATAGACTACATTGACTTCTAACAGGACAATCCTATCCCCATGCTCCATTTGTTCTCTGGAGAACCTTTTGTTGCCACCCCCAGGTGCCCCTCGTGTCTCGATTCTCCGTGATTTTCTCCAGTATGAGTGGTACACACAGTTGCTTAAAATG
Source organism: Gastrophryne carolinensis (assembly GCA_027917425.1). Taxonomy (NCBI): domain Eukaryota; kingdom Metazoa; phylum Chordata; class Amphibia; order Anura; family Microhylidae; genus Gastrophryne; species Gastrophryne carolinensis. Next base: position 48,829,132 of record CM051243.1, read on the forward strand.
TCATAAGAAAAATAGTTGTGTTGGAGGTATAGGCCAGAGGGTGCTATAAAGGGGGCTTTGGATGGTATAGATGAGCCTCAGGGTGGTATGTTAGACACTTAGTCTGCAGGAATCAGGGCAGTACAGTATGTGAGGATTACATGGGCCCTATAATAAGATCTAAAGCCCCCAACCCTCCTTCTCGACGACCACTAATAGGGCAGGTTTTGCAGATTAGTGCACAGACAGAGCTATGGAGGCAGCTATGTGGAGAACCACAAAACCTAGTGGGCCTTGATGGGTGTTGGGGATACTGGTCTAAAGTACTGGCCTGTCTGCATGACTAGGAAATGTTCAGTGGTGCCACTGTTCAGCTTATGGTTGTGAAGCTGACCTGTCCACATGACCATTGGCTAGAGCAGCCCCACATGGAAAGCAGAATTTCAAGCCCTGGAGCTTCTGGGCAAACCGGGCACTGGAGAAACAAGGCGGGCATACCTGTGTGCACCTTGCCTTGGGTGCTGCTCCCCCAGCTGTCCGTGTGATCTCTATGATAAGTGTAATCTTCATGTAGATTGGACGTGTCCTTGGCTGTACAGGAACGAGTATTTTTCTGTCGCTGCTTGATGGTGTCTCGATAAAGACACACGCTTTTTGGTCTTCCTCTGACTTGTGTAACGACAAGCTGAAACTTTACATAAGTTTAAAAAAAAAATGATCTGATGAGGAAGAAACAGCAAGTAATTCTCTGTCCCTATCTTTGTTGTTTGAAGTGGGGAGACTCTACTAATTACTCGCTGTTATAGAAGCAGCAAATGCCATTTGTTTATGGTCAGCATTAAAGTGTATCTAGTCAAAAATAACCAAGGACATTTGCTTGAACCGTGACACAGGGAAATCCCTATTTGAGACCTCAAAAGGCTGCAATTGGGCTTTAATTTATTAAACTGTAAAGGTGGCCCCAATCCTGGAGTTTTTGGGCTGCCGAGTTGAGATGCCCTGTTGTGTAAAACCACCCAGAGCTGATATTCACCTCCTCAGGCCAAAGGCGATTGCGCCGGCTTGTTCAATGAGAGCCATCTGTCCTGACTATGTCATTCATCAAACTGCTTTCATTGACTTCAGTAGGAAGTGCAAGCAGTTACATCCCCAGCACACTCCCATACCAGCCTCACCATCATAATGAATGGGACTGGAGAAAAATGAGAGCTGTTTGCCGAATTACTTATGCACAACAAATGTCTCTTATCGGACAAGAGATAGCGGATGCGTAATCTAAATGGGGGGGGGGGGGGGGGGGGTCACAAGGTTGGGCATCTCAATTCAGGATGTGCTAAGCCAGCCCTGGAATATTTTAAATCCATGTCCCCGGGGCATCCTGATTTGGGATGCCCTGCTGTGAGAAATCCCCTAGAATTGTTGGTATACTCTCCTCGCAATCCCACAGCTAATCTGCAGGCTCTTATCCAATTGGAGTTCTATGCGGGATCTACGGCGAGCTGAGTATACCAGGGATCCCAGAGTGAATCAGATGACCCTGGAGTTGGGGTCCCTTTTAAAGCTTTGGTCCGCTTTACAGAGGCATCCCGATTCTGGTGCCTAAAATCCACGCATGAATGGATTGCCACAGTGCCTCCCGCTGGCCACTTCTCTCCCACTGCACGCACCTGTGGCCACCCATTTATATATGCTGGCTGGGGGGTGTACGCATTGGATGGAGGAGTCCTGGGGACGCTCGCATATTTGCTGTGGGTTAGAATCACAAGGCAAATATATGACAAAACTTGGGGGATCCCCACAGCAGGGGGTTCCCCAAGGCAGGGCTTTCTTTTATACTCGGGACGGGGGGAAGTGGGTTTTGGCCCCCTTGACCCTGGTCTCAAAGAACTTTACTCCCCCCTCCCCCCTCATATTTGATCAGAAAGGAAGTTTGAGTAACAGAAAATCCACAAGTTTTATTACACAGAAGTAAAAATATATAACTCTGACCCAGGTTATGCTAAATAAATAGTGTCCACATAGAACAGGGAGCAATTGGGAGCAGCCACTTTATTACAATGGATTAATTGTATATCTTTGTGTTCTTGCAGCATCTTGTGCTGGGAAGCCCAGACCAGCCTTGTCCCCTCAACGTCTCTGCCCTGCTGGATTGCTGAGCCTTGAGAAGATGCTGTAATACATCTGGTTGCCCGAAGATCACTAGGAGAAGAATGAACGGCGAGGATGAGTTTTTCGATGCCGTTACAGGTAAATTCAAAGCTTGCTTTATCAGACTCTGTAAAGCCTTTCAGATACCTATTGATTTGAATCAAGGCCCTTTGCCGAAAGGAAGTAAACATGGCAAAGAGCTCTGATTGGACGAGAGCCTGCGCATGCGCTGTTGGGAGCAAGGAGAGGCAAGTTTTACTGTGCTTTCTGGGCGGTTTTACACAGCAGGGCATCCCAAGTCAAATTCCCCTGGGGAATCCCGATTTGAGATGCCCTGCTGTGTGAACCTCCGAATTGCCCTCAAGACTTAACTTCCCGATGTTCCCAGGCTCATGCATTATTAATGCCCGGCTTACGTCCAGCTTCAAGTTCTGGCATGAGGAAGTGTAAGTGGCCCCATCCCCTGTCTCCCTGCAGTCTGCAGCGCACCCCCCCGTCTATGTGAATGTCTGGGCTCAGGAGCACACCTCAGCTGTAGGGAGGTGGGCCTGAACTCAACGTGGGAATGCCTGAAAGGTAAGCGTTTGCTGGAGCGATTTCTCGCACGATGGGAAACGCATGGGTGCAAGATAGAAAAAAGATTGCTCCTCCCGGCCTATGTAAGGCTGGCTGTGGCAGGATATCCTCAGTTCTTTTCTTGCAGTCGCAACAACTTTTTTGTTTTTCTCCTCCATCCATTCCAGGCTGTTCAGAAGTACTTACAGATGGATATTCGCCCCTAGGGGGCGCTGTCTGCAAGATCAATAGATGTAGCTCCTCCCGGCCCCCGGCAGCTGCCCGTCTATCATCCCCCAGTTATTCATCTTGCAGTTGGCTGCATAAGATCGCTACTCAGGCTCTCAGAATTTGGCAGCAGAGCGGGGCCACCTAGCCTGTCGGCTGCTGCAGGACCCTATTTCCGTGGATCTCTCCTGACCCATCCTTGCCTCCCAGCCTTTGGCTGCTACAGGGATCCGTGACGGTAGGGTGAACGCCAGGGTCTGGGGCGTTCTGACAGAGCACATGCTTTGGGCCACAGACTTTAATGTTAAAAAGTAGACGGCCACAGGCTTTATGGTGAACCTGATGGGGTACCACAGATATATTCTTTGTATATGCCCTCCCTGCCCACTTGCTTCATTATTGTGTGTGTGGTGCTGCTGGGAGCATTGAGAGCTCCATTACTGTCACCTACAGCGCGGAGCGGTCTCTGCTCCTCACTACTTACCTCCCTTCATTCACCCGCCGGCTCCGGCGAGCTCTCCTGTCTGCAGCTCTCGTGCGGGCGTGGGGGACGGGGGGGGGCCTCTGCCATGACAGGCGGCGCTCGTGGTGCGTCACTGGGCCGCATGACGCACCGCGGGGGGGCGGAGTCCGGCGCGTAGCCTGGCGTCGTGCCGGTGACGCCCCCCGGTGGATCTTTCTGGGAACGCTGTGGTGCTCGGCGGCTGCAGAGTGCGCTGCTGAGGCCCTCTGCGGCGACAGGGAGACAGCGTTGGCTGTGTCTCCCGGCTTTGAGCGCCTATAAGTAATCCCTCACTGAACTGGCGGTGTCGTGAGTCCCTCCTTTTTGATTCTATCTTTTTAAGGTCTGTATTTTCTCATTGATTGCATGTATTCTATGACTTTTATATGTTAATGCATGACATTTGAGGTCATTTTGTAATTGCTGTCTTTTCTCTTTTTATTTTAGACCATGGGCTAAGGTTGAGGGTTGTGGTTCCTTCTGGTCCCCATTATTAATTAGAGGGATCGGCTATTAGGCTTAGGCCGTTAGTGTCTAGTAGCCTTATTGAATATTGCTATTCAGAATCGCCATAATGGAGGCATTAGGGGATAGTGAGCTGGGCACTCTACTTGGGCTAGACAGGCTCTGCCCCTTGTGCAGACGGAATCCCCTGGGCGGATTCAGCACTATTTGCTCCACTTGCGCCAAAGGCATTGCTTTGGACCATGAGCGGGTGGTCGCTCCTGACCCTAGCCCTGCGTTACCATCAGCCTCTCCGGATCCTCCACTGCTGCAGTTAGCCCCTAGTGAAGGGGGAGCCAGCAAGGGGTCACATGCTGATTTTCCCTATATCCAGTCCAGGTCGTCCCAAGTGATGACATGTGGGTAGTTCGCCCCTAGGGGGCGCCGACTGCAAGATCAAAGATGTAGCTCCTCCCGGCCCCCTATAAAGGCAGGTGTCCCTCTATCATTCCCCAGTCATTCATCTTGCAGTCTTGGCTGCAGAAGATCGTTTGACACTCTCTCAGAGAATGGGGGGGAGCCAGCAGGGGGTCGCATGCAGACTTGGCGCATAGGCTGGCCAATCTCGAGAGATCCTAAGAAGGCCACAAGTAAGAAACGGCACCTCAAGCCCGCTTACTCAGATGACGACGATCTCTTTGATAGTCTGGGCTCTGTGGAGGAAGGTGAGTTGCCAGAGGATTCACGCTCCACGGTGGATTATTCTGCTTGCGATGACAGTATGTCTGGTTCTTCCTCTGTTGAGGATGCATGGCTTCCGGATGATACGGAGAAGTTACTTGCCTCAGTGTGTGTTACACTACACATTCCCCCTCCCCCCCCCCCCAGAGCGGCTAAAAGGAAGCAGGGTGATTTGTTTAGGCCCGAAAGTGAAAGGCGGGTCTTCCCAAGGCAGGCCCATTTTTCAAACATGATTTTCAGGGAATGGATAGACTGTATCCCTTCCCTGATGAGCTGGTGCGGCTATGGTCTCGTCCCCCCGAATTGGATTCTCAGGGCTGTCCAACACTACGGTTGTGACTTTCACTGATACTGCTTCCTTAAGTGACCCTGCTGACAAGCGCATGGATCAGCTGGGCTGCCATGCGTTCACCTTTGCTTGTGCCCTCTTTCGCCCTGTGTGCGCCTCAGCGATTGTCTCCCTAGCCATCAGAAAGAAGGTGAGACATCTTGTGGATAGAGCTAAGGCTCGCAAGCGGGCGGTGGAGTATAAGGAACTCAAGGCCTGCTTGGATGTCATTGGCTTTGTTACTACTGCCATGGACGATGTGGTCCGGCTCGGTGCCAGGATTTCGGCCCTGCTTGTTGCTCTCTGCCGCTTTCTCTGGCTGCGGCAATGGTCGGCTGATGCGGCTGCCAAGAAGTAGCTTACGAGTATCCCCTTCGTGGGGAACAGGCTGTTTGGGGAGCGCCTGGACCTTTTGGTCAAGGATGGTAGACTCCCTCAGAGACGGAAGCCTGCTCGGTCCTTTCGGAATCCCTCTGCCTATCGTTCCTTTCGAGAAGGAAGAGGCTTTTCATTTCCATGTGGCCGCGGCCGACCCAATCCCTCCTGGGGAGCCAAATCCAAGCCCCCTGCCAAGTCTGAGCAAACAGCAGAAGCCGTCCCCCCACCCGGATGGGTGAGGGCACCCTCACCCATACGGGTGGGGGGACGGCTTCTGCTGTTTGCTCAGATCTGGAGGCGGCACGTCTTGGACCGGTGGATTCAGGAGGTAGTGTCCTCCGGTTACAAGATGGAGCTGACAGTCAGGCCGCCCAAAAAAATTGCTCCGTTCACGGATATCCCGAAACCCACTAAAGGCACAGGGCTTGAGAATGGACGTGCAACACCTCCTGCGGTTAGGTGTGATTTGCCCTGTACCTCAGCAGAAACGGGGTCAAGGGTTTTACTCCAACCTGTTCACGGTTCCCAACAAGGACGGAACGTTAAGACCAATCCTGGACCTGAAGGGTCTCAACAGGTTTGTAAGAGTCAGGCATTTCCGCATGGAAACCTTGCGGCGGTGAGATCGCTTCGGCCCGGCGACTTCATGACCATGGTGAACATCAGGGATGCTTACCTGCACATCCCGATTTTCCAGGGGCATCAGAAGTTCCTGAGGTTTGCGCTGGAGGATCAGCATTACCAGTTTGTGGCTCTTCCATTCGGTATATCCTCAGCCCCCCGTGTCTTCACCAAGATGCTGGCGGGCATCATGGCTATCCTGAGGAGCCAGGGCATTCGTGTGCTGCCCTATCTGGACGACTTGCTGATTGCGGCCCAGTCCCTTTAGCAGACCGAGAGCGATACTCGGACGGTTTTGTCAACCCTGGAAGCCTTCGGCTGGGTAATCAATTACCCAAAGTCCTTTGTCACTCCCTCAACAGTGAGCTCCTTCCTGGGAATGACGATAGACACTGCTCAGGTCAAGGTCTTTCTGCCACAGCAGAAGGTTTTGGGTCTCGAGACGCAAGTGCAGGCCTTGCTGGCTTGTCAGCAGCCATCGGTACGTCTGGGGATGAGATTGGTGGGCCTAATGGTGTCGTGCTTCGAGGCAGTGCCCTTTGCCCAATTTCACATGAGACCTCTACAGTTGAACCTGCTGACCGGCTGGAATCGGTCGCAGGAATCTCTGGAACAAGAATTTTTGCTGTCCCCCCCTGGCCAGGCACTCCCTCTTGTGGTGGTTGGACTCTCAGAACCTGCTGGTGGGCAAGTCCTTCCTGACTCCCCATTGGGAGATAGTTACCACGGATTCCAGTCTTACAGGCTGGGGAGGCGTTTGGCAGACCCTGAAGATCCAGGGTCAGTGGGGTCCGAAGGAGAACCGGTTACCCATAAATCTCTCTCCGGTTGGTTCTTCTACGCCTGACTTCCCATTTAAAAGGCCATGCGATCCAGGTCCGTTCAGACAATCAGACAGCTGTGGCCTACATCAACCACCAGGGCTGGACTCTGAGCAAGAGATCCCTCAAGGAGGTAAGCCGGATCCTGATGTGGGCAGAGGAGAATGTTCCCTGCATCTCGGCGGTTTACATCCCTGGGGTGGAAAACCAGGAGGCAGACTCCCTGAGCAGGAGTTCCTTGCGCCTGGGGGAATGGTCCCTCAGCAGCGAGACTTTTCAGGCTCTGTGCCTCCGCTGGGGTCAACCAGACGTGGATCTGTTTGCGTCCAGACAGCATCACAAGCTTCCAAGGTTTGTCTCTCTCAAGAGATCCTCTGGCCATTGCAACATATACTCCCTTGGACGGACGGAGTTCAAATTTCTGTATGCATTCCCTCTGTTTCCGCTCCTGGGCAGAGTGCTGCGCAAGATAGCCCAGGAGGGGGTGCCAGCCATCCTGGTGGCTCCTCACTGGCCGAGAAGGAGTTGGTTTGCAGACATGGTTCAGATGTCAATAGATCACTACATCATGCCCGACGACACAGGTCTTCTCACACAGGGGTCGCTGCGGCACCCGAATTTACGGACGCTGGCTTTGGCGGCCTGGCTATTGAAACCTCAATCCTGACGGAGAAATGGTTATCGGCCACGGTTATTCACACAATGATTCAGACACGGAAGAAGTCGTCTTCCATGATGTACTAAAGAGTTTGGCGGGCCTATATCGCTTGGTGCGAGGCCAAGAGCCTTCCTTGCCAGAAATGTTCTATTTCTAGGATTCTGGAATTTCTACAACACGGTTTAGACTTGGGCCTCCAACTGAGCACCCTCAAGGGTCAGGTCTCGGCCTTAGCTATTTTTTTCCAGAGATCCATTGCCAATCATAGATTGATCAAGACTTTTTTCCAGGGAGTCACCCACGTCCGGCCACCGCGTAAATCCGTATTACCAGTGTGGGACTTGAATCTAGTGCTGTCTGCTCTCCAGGGTCCTCCCTTCAAGCCATTGAATGATGCTGCATTGTCTATGCTGACTCTCAAAGTGGTCTTACTGGTGGCGATCACCTCGGTGCGTCGTGTATCAGAGCTGGCCGCGCTTTGTATGAAACCACCCTACTTTGAGTTGCACAGAGATAAGGTGGTTTTTCGTTTTAAACCTGATTTTTTGCCTAAGGTCGTTTCTCCTTTTCACCTTAATGAAGAAGTTGTCCTACCTTCCTTGTGTCCAGCACCGGCTAATTTCAAAGAACGGACCCTCCATGCTTTGGATGTGGTCAGAGCCATAAGGTATTACCTGGCTGCGACTGAATCCTTCAGGAAATTGCTCTTTTTCTTAACAGTGGGTTCTGGGAAGGGATTGCCACCAGCCAAATCCACTCTCAGTAAGTGGATTAAACAGGCGGTACAAGCATATCCTGCCAGGGGGAAGGAACCCCCCTTTCGGATCACAGCTCATTCTACTAGGGCTATTGGTGCCTCTTGGGCTTTTCAGCATCAGGCATCGGTGGAAAAAGTTTGTAAGGCCGCCACTTGGTCTTCTGTTCATACTTTTACAAAGTTTTACAAGTTGGATGTCAGGGCCTCAGCTGACACTGTATTCTTAGTATACAGTACGTCCTGCTCCAGATAGATTACTTACACTTGGGTTATCCTCCGCCAGATGGCGCTGCACTGCAGAGACATGTAAAAACAGGCTCCTCCCGGCCCCTCAAATACCCAGGGACCTCCCACAAATCCCCAGATTTCTCTGCAGTGCTTACTGCGAAGACATGAAATTATCACTGTCTCAGGTGAGCGGGGCTATTAGCCTGCGGCTCTGTTGGACTATTCCCACCAGTTCCTCGTTTGATGTGCCTCCCAGCCTGGGCTGCGCTGGTCGGGTGAAGGTAGGCAGCACCATGTGTGCTTAAGGAGCGCTTCTCCACCGCAATCCCCCACCAAAGGGTAGGCGGTATAGGTTGATGGTGATCCTTCATGGGATGCCCCTCCCGCATTATTGCCCCATGCCCCGTTTAGCAGTGGGTCCTGTACAGAGGCCGCCATCCTCCTTCATTCTCCCTGTAGCCTTCAGGGGGGAAGAAGGGGGGGGGGGTGTGGGTGAGTGTGTCAGTGTTTTGTGCAATTGACTTTTGGTCTGTTTTGATTGATATATGTGGTGTCAGCCGCCGCGCTGACTTGGCTTTTTTACTATTACAATTGCCGCCGCACGTTTTTTCCTTCATGTGGATGTCCCGCGCCTGGCGGCGGCGTTACCTCAGACGCTTCTGCTTCTCATTGGCTGCTTGTCCGTGGGCTTGGCGCTCTTCAGGGGGGGCGGGGCCTGGCTTGGCGCGCCTTGCGTCGCGGCGCGCTCTGGCCCGGCCTTCGAGGTTTGCTCGGCGCCATTTTGTCTGGTCGCACGTGCGCGTGTGTGACAGTTTTACCTACCGCGGTCCGTAAGTGCCCCCGCGGGCAGCTTTATGCTCATTCCTTATTGTGCTTGGTTTTGACGTCCCTCCTTCTCATTGTGTCTTTCAGACGGGCGAATCCAGTGGCTTCTCCCGGCCCGGTGTAATTGATAGTTGGGCCTAGTATAATTACTCCCACTTCCCTAGCGGATCATTGGGGCATCCAGGGTTGCTTTACAGCGTCAATCCCTACTGGCATATTGTGCCTAATAATCACCATATGGAGGCATCTCAGGATAATGTGACCGGGGTTCCTTCGGGACAAGCCCGGCTGTGTGTAGCTTGTGGGGTCTCACCTATCAGCGTTGACAGTGCACGGGTCTGTGTTCCTTGCACACAGCAGGTACTAACGTTGCAATCCGCCCCTCCTGTGGCTGGGCCTGCACCTCGGCTCACTTCACCTACTCCCCCCAAGCTTGAGTCTCACCCCCATTGCATCGCATACAAGCGGGGATTCTTAACCTGATGTGGCTGCTAGACTGGCCAGTGTTGAAAAATTGATTGCTAGTACTTTAGCGCGTAAGGCCACCGCTAAAAAGCGGCACTTAACCCCTGATGCCACTCTTTTCCCTGTGGAGTCTGATAAGTTTTTGCATCTATGTGGCTACACCCCTTCGGACGAAGGGGAGCTGTTCTCTGATTCAGGGTCATCTGACGAGAGACCCAGGGGTCATGACGATTCTGGCTCTGACCCCTGGGCCCCGGATGACACTGACAGACTGCTGGTTCAGATCTTCTAGGTTCTGTCCATCTCTCCCCCTGTTGCGGCACCCAGGCAAAGGGGTGAGCTTTTTCATACTGCTAAGGTTCGTTTGGAATTTCCAGAGCAAACCCATTTCAATAACCTTGTGCTTAAGGAGTGGGAACGTCACAGTAGACTTCCCGGTATACCTAAGAGTTGGGACAGAAAGTATCCCTTTCCTGCTGATCAAGTGCTGGTCTTCGCCCCCCGAGGTGGATGCTCCTATTCTAGGGCTGTCTAATACCTCTATTATGCACTCCCCCGACTACTACTCTGCGGGATGCTGAGGACCGGCGCATTGACCAATTGGCGGGCCATGCCTTTGCATTTGTGGGGACGGCGCTGCGCCTGGTTTGCGCCTCGGCCATTACATCTGTGGCACTCAGGGCCTTGATCAGAAGTGTACTTGACGGTGTTTCTGATGAATTGCCACCTGAAACGTTTAATGCTCTGTCTAACTGTGATGTGTTTGTAAACTTTATCCTATCTGCCCTGGATGATGCCATTAGGATGTGTGCGAGAACTTCTGCCTTGGTGGTAGCTATACGCCGCGCGGTTTGGCTGCGCCAGTGGGCTGCTGACAATGCTGCAAAGAAGGCCCTTACTGGGCTTCCATTTAAGGGGCTACGCCTGTTTGGGGACCGCCTAGACCTTTTTGCTAAAGGAGGTAAGTTACCCCAGCGCAGGCAGCAGTCTTGGCCATTTCGGGGCCAGGGCTCCCTCTCACTCCCCTACCGTGGTGCTAAACAAGGAAAAGGGGTGTCCTTCGCGGGGGCTCGCGCTGATTCCTGGCATAGGAGCAGAGGACGACGTCCTGGCTCCTCATGGGGGTCTAAGCCCAAATACTCTCCCAAGCCCCCTCAGGCATGACAGGGCGCCCTCGCGGGGGGACGTCTACAGCACTTTGCTCACGTCTGGAGGCACCACGTCTCAGACTGGTGGATTCAGGAGGTAGTGTCCTCTGGTTACAAGATAGAGTTTGCTGTGTGCCCCCCCCCCCACCCCCCACCCCCCAAGATTCAGCAGGTCCGCGCTCGGCCATCAGCTCCCTGCGCCCAGGGGATTTCATGACGTCTATGGATATCAAAGACGCTTACCTTCACATCTATGTGTTCTCAGGACACCAAAGGTTTCTCAGATTCGCGTTGGAAGATCAACATTACCAATTTGTGGCCTTGCCATTTGGCCTCACTTCAGCTCCCAGAGTGTTCACCAAGGTGCTGGCGGGAGTGATGTCTCTGTTGAGGTCAAGGGGCATACACGTGCTGCCCTACCTGGACGACATACTCATCACCTCTCGGTCTCTACAGCAGGCAGAGTTGGACACTCAGCTGGTGGTGTCCACCCTAGAGTCCTTCGGCTGGGTGATCAATCACCCCAATTCCTCTCTGTCCCCTTCCTCCAGTTCAGTCAAGGATATTCCTTCCTCAACAGAAGGTGGAAGCTCTAACTGCGCAGGTCTGGTTCCTGCTGTCGTGTCCCCAGCCCTCACTCCGGCAGGGAATGCAGTTGGTGGGCCTGATGGTGGCATGCTTCGAGGTGGTGCCTTTTGCTCAGTTCCATTTGAGGCCTCTACAACTTCACCTTCTGTCAGTATGGGACAAGGACCCAACGTCCTTGGACGGGGTCTGTGTGCTCCCCCCCTTGGTCCGGCGGTCCCTTTCGTGGTGGCTGGATCCCAGGAACTTGCTGGGGGGCAGGTCCTTTCTGGCCCCCTCCTGGGAGACTGTCACCACGGATGCCAGTCTGTTGGGTTGGGGGGACTTCTGGAAGTCCCTGCGGTTCCAGGGGAGGTGGGACCCTCAGGAGGCCCACTTGCCTATCAACATCCTAGAGCTACGGGCGATCAGGTTGGTTCTGGAGCAGTTGACCCATCACCTGAGGGGTCTGGCTGTGCAGGTGCGCTCAGACAACAGGACGGCGGTTGCCTACATCAACCATCAGGGAGGGACCCGGAGCAGGGGGGCCCTACAGGAGGTGTCGCGGATTCTGACATGGGCGGAGGCCAATGTTCAGTGCATTTCGGCTGTGTACATTCCGGGGGCAGAGAATCTACTGGCAGACTCTCTGAGCAGGGGGACCTCCCATCAGGAGGAGTGGTCCCTCTGCAACAGGGTGTTCCAGTCCCTGTGTCACTGTTGGGGTCTACCGGATGTGGATCTGTTTGCATCCCATCACAATCACAAGCTCCCGGCCGTTGTCTCCCTGTCTCAAGATCCTCTGGCCTTGGCCACAGATGCTCTGTCCATGTCATGGCAGGAATTTCGGCTCCTGTATGTCTTTCCTCCATTCCCCCTGCTGGGCAGGGTCCTGCGCAAGATTGCTCTGGAAGGGGTGCCAGTGATTCTGGTGGCCCCCAGGTGGCCAAGAAGAGTGTGGTTCGCAGACGTGGTGCAGATGGCAGTAGACCAATACGTTCTGCCAGGAGTGCCAGATCTGCTCACTCAGGGCCCCTTATGCCATCCCAATTTACAAACTCTGGCTTTGACGGCCTGGCTGCTGAAACCTCCATCTTGATGGAGAAAGGCTTGTCTGCCTCGGTGGTTGAGACCATGGTGAAGGCTAGGAAGAAAACTTCTTCTTCCATCTATTATAGGGTATGGCGTACCTACATTGATTGGTGTGAGTCTAGGTCTCTTCCCTGTAGGGTGTTCTCAGTCCCCAGGGTTCTGGAGTTTTTACAGCATGGGTTGGAGTTGGGTCTAAAACTCAGTACTCTGAAGGGTCATGTTTCTGCCCTGTCTCTCTTCTTTCAGAAGTCTTTTGCTCAGCATTCCTTGGACTTTCTTTCAGGGGGTCACTCATGTGCGTCCCCCACGTAAACCTATGGTCCCTGTTTTGGATTTGAACTTGGTTTTGTCTGCCTTGCAGGGTGCTCCCTTTGAGCCTATTCAGGATGCTGCTCTGGCTGTACTTACCCTCAAAGTTGTCTTTCTGGTGGCTATTACTTCGGTCAGGCGTGTGTCTGAGCTGGCGGCTCTGTCTATACAGCCCCCATACTTTGAGAGACACCAGGATAAGGTGGTGTTCCGCTTTAAGCCAGATTTTCTACCTAAGGTGGTGTCTGCCTTTCATTTGAATCAAGATATTGTTCTTCCTTCAGTGTGCCCTAATCCTAGCAATGCTAAGGAAAGGGTTCTGCATTCCTTGGATGTGGTCAGGTGTCTGAATTATTACCTGGTAGTCACTGCGTCCTTCAGGAAAACTGATGCTCTTTTTGTGGTCCCTTCTGGTCCTAGGAAGGGTTTGGCTCCTGCCAAGTCCACTATCAGCAAATGGATCCGTCAGGCTGTGATTCAGGCCTATTCTGCTAAGGGGAAGAGTCCTCCCTTCCGCCTTACTGCTCATTCTACTCATGCTATTGGGGCCTCTTGGGCTTTCCAGCACCAGGCTTCTGTTGAACAAGTTTGCAAGGCCGCTACTTGGTCTTCTGTTCATACCTTTTCAAAGTTTTACAAGGTTGATGTTAGGGCCTCAGCTGATGCTGTTTTTTGGCCGCAAGGTTTTGCAGGCGGCAGTGGTTTAAACTGTCTGCTGTTATCTTTTTTGTTGGGGATCCCACCCTACTTTATGGACACTGCTATTGGATGTCCCAAGTGTAAGTAATCTATCTGGAGCAGGACGTACTGTATTCTAAGAATAATACAATTCTGTGAAATACTCACCTGTAGAATTGCTATTATAAGTATACAGTACGTCCTGCTTCACCCCACCCTGGTTTTTGCATTATTCTGTATCCCCTGTATGGTGATTGTTATCATTGTTATAGTTACCAGTTTTGGTGGTTGATTTCTCCCGGCTTCTTTTTTACTGCTTTTCAATGCTGGGGATTTGTGGGAGGTCCCTGGGTATTTGAGGGTCCGGGAGGAGCCTGTTTTTACATGTCTCTGCAGTGCAGCACCATCTGGCGGAGGATAATACCAATTCTACAGGTGAGTATTTCACAGAATTGTATTTTTTGGCCGAAAGGTGATTCAGGCGGTAGTGAAATGAACTTGCTGTACATGTACATGCTATTTCGCACTGGGGATCCCTCCCATATGGACGCTGCTTTTGGATGTCCCATCTGTAAGTACTTCTGGATGGCCTGGAATGAATGGAGCAGAAAAATAAAATTCTGTGAAACTCACCTGTAGAATTGTTTTTGTATCCATTCATTCCAGGCTGTCCACTCCGCCCTTCATTCATGTTTCATTATGTCCTGCATGCCTGTTATGGTGATGAACCATTTTTTGCTCATAGGACACTAGTTATATAAGTTTTCTAGTTTTTGGATTCGAGAGAGTACAATCAGAGGCTATGTGAGGTAACATGGTCTCATATTTTTTGTTTGGGCCTCCCGGCCTGCCCTTTTGTTGAGTAAACCATTGGAGAATGATAGATGGGCAGCTGCCTTTATAGGGGGCCGGGAGGAGCTACATCTTTTGATCTTGCAGTCAGCGCCCCCTAGGGGCGAATACCCATCTGTAAGTACTTCTGGACGGCCTGGAATGGATGGATACAAAAACAATTCTACAGGTGGGTTTCACAGAATTGTATTTTTAGTACAGTGCTGATCAGGGGCTCCGACTCAGTCTGTCTCCCAGCCCCTCACCAACTGCGGCGTTCCTAGGGACCCTAGTTAAATGCCTGGAGTCGGTTTCCATGCCAATAGAGTGAGGGGGGTGCAAATGGGTCCATGTAAGCGTGCCGGGGCTTGTCCAACTGAGGATCAGGACCCCGCTGCAGCAGGGTACCTGATCTCTGGGCCTGCATGGTGGCCCTGCTGTGTGTCTCCCACTGAGCCCCTGGGTCATCATACACCCTGGCTGCTGTCTGCTTTCCTTAAGGTGGTGGGCCTGGGCTAGATGGCCAGGCTCCCATTTGTCAGTGTGTCTGGTGTTTACTACTGCATTTCATGACCCCCTGAGAGGCAGGCAGCCATGCTGGTCAGAGCTCGGTGCTAGTGTTTGGGGGGTGTCCGGTCATTCATCCTGCCTATTGGCAAATTCAGGGCCAGTTGCTCCAGCGGGTGGGGGGCGTAGCTATGGCTGCTCTGCCTGACAGGGCGGGCCGTGGCTCCGCCCTCCTTTTCCTTTAGCACGAGGCACCACCATCTTGTACAGTGCTGGAGGACCTTGCTGCATTCCAAGAATGCCAGCTCCTGCACTGACTCCCGGTTCCTTGCCCGAGTATCGGATCCAGAGCAGCTGCCGCCGTAGGGTTTCCCTGGTCAGGTAGGGCTCCCTCTGGAGGGTGAAGCCTTTTGACTTGTACTGATTCCTTCGGAATCTGTCATTTGTTAATGTTGTTGCAGGGTGGGGGTCTGGAAGCTGCTGCATCCTTGACCGTACTGTATTGCTTAGCAGTTATAGCAGCCATTTTACCATGTCTGAGGAATCGGGGGCACAGAGGTTTCGAATTTTAACGGAGAATGGTGCCGCATGTGCCGAACGCACGTGACCTTGGATGAGGGACCCCTGCCCTGTGCCGCCTTATGCAGCTGTCAGGTTCTGCGCCTCAGTCGAAATGTCCAGTTTCCTCTGCAGCTTCAGGCTTGTACTCGTCAGAGCTGGATACCCCCTCAGGGAGGGCTGCCGGGTCCATTTTTGTCCCAGGGTCCGCCTATGGATGGGGTTCCCCCTTAGACATGGTGGACAGGGTGGCTTGGTTGGAGAGCATGGCCAGTGGCATTCATCAGCAGGGGCATCCCAAATCTGTCTCCGCCCAGGCGGGAAGGCTATGGCCAGGCATATTCAGACAAAGTCCACGGATGATTCTAACTCCTACAATGAGGACCTATTCAGGGGTTCACAATCTAGTTCCGGATGGTCAGAGGGGGAGACGTTGTCCGGTAGCGGAGAGGAACCGGAAGGCGCACATGCACCTGGAAACTTTCTGGATTGCTCGATGGATCAGATTGAGGAGCTTATTGAGGCAATGCTGGAGGTTCTGCACCTCTCTACTCTTTGGCCGAAGAAGCAGTTGAAGAGGTATGAACCCTACAAGCTTCAGAAGGTCAGGCAGGTTTTTCCCTGGCTTACCCATTTCGACAGGCTGGTAGCAAAGGAGTGGGAGAAACCAGATAAGCTTCCATCTGTTTCTAAGGTCCTGAAAGGCCAAGGGTCCTTTCCAGATGAGGTGGTCAGGGTTTGGTATTTGCCACCTGATGTAGGCAAACTGGTGTCGGGTCTGGCTCAGCACACCATTATACTTCGAATAGTACGCCCTTGAGAGACCCGGCGGATAGGAGGTTGGACCAGCTGGCCAGGCATGTGTTCTCCATGGTGGCGATTTGGGGCATGTGAAACCCCCCCAGCCATAAAAGCTTACCTTTGTCCTGGCCTATGGTGCATGTGTGAGCTCTCGCCAATCTACGCCATATGTCATGCATAAAATGATCAGCAATACTGCTCTGTTTAGACTAGAGCTCGGCAGTCGGGAGCGAGACCTGGGGGTGTGGCTGTGTTTGTCGGGGGACGTGGCAGAAAAGGTACGTTTTGAAATGCCCCAGGGGAAGGACAGTGGCTCCAGGGCCGGCCTCCTAGGGTTTTGTTCCTCTTTATTAATTATGCAGGATCCTAGACAACTATTGCTGTGTCAGTATCCTGCTACCACGATTCAGAGGGGGTGTACAGGGAATCATGGGAAGATAAATTTAGAGGCAGTTTTTGCTCCTGGCCGGTAGGAGAATATGTGCTGTTGTCCGCGTGTTTATCAGAGGGTGGTGGAGTGTTGGAGGGAGGGTAGGGGACATTTTCCTGCAGCGTTTCCCCTGCTGGCACTCTGGTGTTGCAATCCCATCATTCTCTCTTTCCTCCGTCACTGTGTGTATTGTATGCGTTTGCAGATGTGATCTGTAGCATACTAAACACTGGATTGGCTAATGAGATTGGTATATTCGGAGAGATGCGCAGAGCCTATCGGCTGATGCAAAGCAGGTACCATATGAATATGGAAACATCTGGCGAAAAGCCTGCCAATGATGAATACCCAGCTAGGAGAGAGTTTGCCATTTGTATGCACATTTGAATGCGATATAGCTGTTTCCTATTAAAGTTTAAAAAGAAAACAACCCGGGCTGGCCCTGGAATCTGAAACATTCCACGACGGTCACTGCCACCACCCGGCCATCTGGGAAACTCCCATTTACCAGCAGCTCCAAGGAGCCCAAGCACCTGGCACCTGGCAAGTTTGTGTCTAAAGACTGGCAACAAAAATGGTGGAAGGACTTCAAGAACATAATTTGTACAGTCTGGAGGAAAGAAGGGAGAGGGGGGACATGGTTGGGACCTTTAAATATGTGAAAGGAATGAATAAGGTTCAGGAGGGAAGGGTTTTTAAGAAGAAACTTAATGATAGAACAATGGGGCACAAACTGAAGCTGGTTGGGGGGGGGGGGAGATCAGGAGCAATGTTAAAAAATATTATATTCTTAGTATACAGTACGTCCTGCTCCAGATAAGATTCTTTACTTTTGGGTATTACTCCGCCAGATGGCGCTGGACTGCAGAGAACGCGAAATTGGCTTCTCCCGGCCCCTCAAATACCCGGGACCTCCCACAAATCCCCAGAATTTCTCTGCAGTCTGGACTGCGAAGGACAAGAAGATGGCTCTCTCTTCTCGCAGGTGAGCGGGGCTATTAGCCTGCGGCTCTGTAGGGCTATTCCCACCCGTTCCATTATTAATGTACCTCCTAGCTTTGGCAGCGCTGGTGCGGGTGATGGTAGGCAGCACCGCTGTCAGGTGCTTATGAGCGCTGCTCCACCGCAATCCCTCACCAAAGGGTAGGCGGTAGAGGCATATGGTGAGCCTTTTATGGAATGCCCCTCCCGCACTATTGCCCCTTGCCCCTGTCTATCGGTGGGCCCTATGTTAAGTGGCCACTGCCCTCCCTTGCTCTCCCTCGTAGCCTTCCGGGGGGGTAGTGCGTTGGTGCTTCACTTGGATGGTGTGCTTGTTGCTTTTAGTTCAGTCTCCGCACTGACTTGGTTGCACTGGTTGCGGTTTGAATATGCTGCCGCCGCTTCGCGCTCTTCGGGGGGGTGGTGGGGCCTGCAGATGGCACGCTCCGCGGCCCGCCCCTCGAGGTATACTCGGCGCCATATCTTTTTTTTTTTTTTTTTGGATTCTGTCTGCTGCGTGGCGCGCCTACCTACCGTGGTCCGTGAATGATCTTGCGGGCGGTTTTATTTTACCCTAATGTCATTTATGCATGTCGCTTATCGGGTTCTCTTCGCTTATGTCTTTCTGGCGGGTCAAACTCAATTGGTTTCTCCCAGCCCTACCCCTTCTATTTAGTCATTAAACTTTGTGAGGCCTAGTGTGCTAATTACTCCCACTTCCCTAGCGGGCTATGGGGGCATCCCGGGTTGCTTTTATAGCGTGAATCCCTATCGGCCTATTGTGCCACTATAATCACCATATGGAGGCGTCTCAGCATAATGTGCTCGGGGTTCCTTCGGGACAAGCCCGGCTGTGTGTAGCTTGTGGGGTGTCCTCTACAAGTGCTGACAATGTGCGGGTCTGTATACCTTGTGCCCAGCAGCTGCTTGCGCTGCAGCCTGGTTTACCAGCAGCTGGGCCTGCGCCACATATGGCTTCACCTACTCCCCCAAGCTTAAATTTGACTCCCAGTGAGCTGCGCACCAGTGGGGAATCTCAGCCTGATGTGTCTGCTAGACTGGCTAGTGTTGATAAGTTGCTTGCTAATACCATGGCGCGTAAGGCCTCTGCTAAGAGGCGGCATTTGATGCCTGATGTCACTCTTTTCCCTATGAACTCTTCAAGTTCTTTGAACTGTCCGGTTCTACCCCCTTGGAGGAAGGGGAGTTGTTCTCTGATTCGGAGTCATCTGATGAGAGGCCCAGGGGTCATGATGATTCTAGCTCTGACCCCTGGGCCCCAGATGATACTGATAGGCTGTTGGCTCAGATTTTTGAGGTACTGTCTATCTCTCCCCCGGTTGCGGCTCCTAAGCAGTAGGGGGAATTGTTTCATATTGCTAAGCCTCATTTAGAGTTTCCTGAGCAAGCCCATTTTTAATAATCTTGTGCTCAAGGAATGGGAGCGTCCTAGCAGGCTCCCCGGAGTCCCTCAGAGTTGGAATAAGAGGTATCTCTTTCCTGCTGATGTGGTGAAGCATTGGTCATCCCCTCCAGAGGTGGATGCTCCAGTCCTAGGGTTGTCTAGCACCTCTGTCATGCATTCCCCTGATTCTACCACACTGCGGGATAGTGAGGACCGGCGTATTGATCAGCTGGCATCCCATGCCTTTGCCTGTGTGGGGACGGCGCTGTGCCCGGTTTGTGCCTCTGCCATTACATCTGTGGCTATTAGGACCCTGCTTAGAAGTGTCCTAGATGGTGCTCCTGATGATGTGTCTAGTGAAGAGTTTAATGCACTCTCTCGTTGTGAGGTTTTTGTGACTTATGTCCTCTCTGCCTTGGATGATACCATTAGGATGTGTGGCAGAGCCTCTGCCCTGGTGGTGGCTATACGCCGCTCGGTTTGGCTGCGCCAGTGGGCAGCTGACACCGCTGCCAAGAGGGCTCTCACTGGTTTTCCCTTCAAAGGGCTGCGCTTATATGGGGACCGCCTGGACCTGTTTGCTAAGGGAGGCAGGTTACCCCAGCGCAGGAGGCAGTGTCGGCCCATTCGAGGCCCAGGCTCCTTTTCTTCCCCCTACCGTGGATACAGACAGGAGAGGGGGGTCTCCTTTACTGGGGCCCAAGGAGATTTCTGGGGTGGGGCAGAGGACGTGGACGCCCTGGCTCATCCTGGGGCTCCACGCCTAAGCCTTCTCCCAAGCCCCCTCAAGCATGAAGGGGCGCCCTCACCCATCCAGGTGGGGGGACGGCTTCAGCATTTTGCTCACGTCTGGAGGCTTCATGTCTCAGATTCAGGAGGTAGTGTCCTCCGGTTACAAGATAGAGTTTGCTGCCTGGCCACCCCCAAGATTCTTCAGATCCCGGATGTCTCAGGACCCCATGTTGGCTCAGGCTCTAATTCTGGCGGTGCAAAGCCTTCTGGAGCTGGGGGTCATCTGTCAGGTCCCCTTACGAGAAAGGGGCAAGGGGTTCTATTCCAACCTTTTCACCGTGCCCAAAAGAGATGGGTCAGTTAGGCCCATCCTGGACTTGAAGATCCTCAACAAATTTGTCAGGTACAGGCGCTTTCGCATGGAAATTTTGCACTCTGCCATCAGTTCCCTGCGTCCAAGGGACTTCATGACCTCTGTGGACATCAAGGATGCTTAGCTTCATATTCCTGTTTTTCCAGGTCATCAAAGATTCCTTAAGTTTGCTCTGGAGGATCAGCACTACCAATTTGTGGCATTGCCCTTCGGTCTCACTTCAGCTCCCAGAGTGTTGACCAAGGTGCTGGCAGGAGTGATGTCTCTGCTCAGGTCTCAGCGCATTCGCGTGCTACCCTATTTGGATGACATTCTCATCACTTCTCAGTCTCTCCAACAGGCAGAGCTGGATACTCAGCCCGTAGTGTCCACTCTGGAGTCATTTGACTGGGTGATCAACTATCCCAACTCTTCCCTGTCTTCCTCATTGGTGACACCCTTCCTGGGAATGAATCTGGATACAGTTCAGGCAGAAATTTTTCTTCCTCAGCAGAAGGTGGACAGTCTGCTAGCGCAGGTTCAGTTCCTGCTATCTTGCCCTCCACCAGGCAGGGAATTCAGCTGGTGGGCCTGATGGTGTCGTGCTTCGAGGCGGTCCCTTATGCCCAGTTTCACATGAGGCCTCTGCAACTTCACCTCTTGTCAGTATGGGACAAGGATCCTGCTTTCCTGGACCAGGACCTTGTTCTGTCCCCCCTAGTCAGAAGGTCTCTCTCGTGGTGGCTGGACTCCAGGAACCTGTTGGCGGAAAGTTCCTTTCTGGCCCCCTGCTGGGAGACGGTCACCACGGATGCCAGTCTGACAGGTTGGGGGGGCTTCTGGAAGTCCCTGCAGTTCCATGGGCGGTGGGGCCCTCAGGAGGCCCACACACCTACATTCTGGAATTGAGGGCGATCAGGTTGTTTTCTGGCTCACTTTACCCAACACCTTCGGGGCTGGCCTGTTCAGGTACGCTCGGACAACCAGATGGCGGTTGCCTACATTAATCATCAGGGAGGGACCCGGAGCAAGGGGGCCCTCAAGGAAGCATCTCTGATCCTGTCCTGGGCAGAGGACAATGTTCCCTGCGTCTCAGTTATGTACATTCCGGGGGTGGAGAATCTGCAGACAGACTCTCTGAGCAGGGGGACCTCTCGCCTGGGAGAATGGTCCCTCTGCAACAGGGTGTTTCAATCTCTGCGTCACTGTTGGGGCCAACCAGATGTGGATCTGTTTGCGTCCCGTCACAATCACAAGCTCCCGGGCCTTTGTCTCCCTGTCCCAGGATCCTCTGGCCTTTGCCACAGATGCTCTACAATGTCATGGCAAGGCTTTCAGCTCCTGTATGTCTCTCCCCCATTCCCCCTGTTGGGCAGGGTTCTGCGCAAGATAGCTCAGGAGGGGGTGCCAGCAAGCCTGGTGGCCCCCAGGTGGCCAAGAAGAGTGTGGTTTGCAGACGTAGTACAGCTGGCAGTAGATCAGTACGCTCTGCCCAGGGTTCCAGACCTGCTCACTCAGGGTCATTTACACCATCCCAATTTACAAACTCTGGCTTTGACGGCTTGGCTGCTGAAGCCTCCATCTTGATGGAAAAGGGTCTGTCTGCCTCTGTTGTTGACACCATGATCAAGGCTAGGAAGAAGTCTTCTTCTATTTACTATAGGGTTTGGCATGCCTACATTGACTGGTGTGAGTCTAGGTCTCTTCCCTGTCTTGTGTTCTCTATTCCCAGGATCCTGGAGTTCCTCCAACATGGTTTGGATCTGGGGCTTCAACTCAGTACTCTGAAGGGTCATGTCTCTGCCCTGGCTGTTTTCTTCTTAGAGGTCTTTTGCTCAGCGTTCTCTGATCAGGACTTTTTTCCAGGGGGTTACTCTGGAATGTGTGTCCCCTTGTAAGCCTATGTTGCCTGTCTGGGATTTGAACTTGGTCCTGTCTGCCTTGCAGGGCGCTCCCTTTGAACCTGTGCAGGATGCTGCTTTGGCAATTCTTACTCTCAAGGTTGTCTTTTTGGTGGCTATCACTTCTGTTAGGCTTGTTTCTGAGTTGGTGGCGCTTTCCATCCAGCCCCCTACTTTGGGAGACACCAGGACAAGGTGGTGTTTCGCTTCAAGCCAGATTTTCTGCCTAAGGTTTTGTCTGCCTTTCATCTGAATCAGGACATTGTTCTACCTTCCTTGTGCCCTAATCCTAGTAACGCTAAGGAGAGGGTTTTTCATTCCTTGGATGTGGTTAGGAGTCGAAAGTACTATCTGGTGGCTACTGCACCTTACAGAAAAACTGATGCTCTTTTTGTGGTCCCTTCTGGTCCTAGGAAGGATCTGGCTCCTGCTAAATCTACTATCAGCAAATGGATCTGTCAGGCTGTGATTCACGCCTACACTGCTAAGGGGGAGAATCCTCCCTTCCGCCTTACTGCTCATTCTACTCGTGCTATTGGGGCCTCTTGGGCTTTTCAGCACCAGGCTTCTGTTGAACAATTTTGCAAGGCCGCTATTTGGTCTTCTGTTTATACTTTTTCAAAGTTTTACTAGGTTGATGTTAGGGGCCTCAGCTGATGCTGCTTTTGGCCGCAAGGTTCTGCAGGCAGCAGTGGTCTGACCTTTCTGCTGTTACCTTTTTTGGGGATCCCACCCTACTTTACGGACACTTCTATTGGATGTCCCAAGAGTAAAGAATCTTATCTGGAGCAGGACGTACTGTATACTTAGAATAATACAATTCTGTGATTACTCACCTGTAGAATTGCTATTATAACTATACAGTACGTCCTGCTCCACCCCACCCTTGGTTTTGCATTGTCTTGGATCCCCTGTATGGTGATTGTTATCATTGTTTGATAGTTGCTAGTTGGTTCTGTTATCATTCTCCCGGCTTCTTGTTTAACTGCTTTTCAATACTGGGGATTTGTGGGAAGTCCCGGGTATTTGAGGGGCCGGGAGGAGCCAATTTTGCGATCTCTGCAGTCCAGCGCCATCTGGCGGAGTAATACCCAAGAGTAAAGAATCTTATCTGGAGCAGGATGTACTTTATACTCATAATAACAATTCTACAGGTGAGTAATCAGAATTGTATTTTTACAGAAAGAAATAGTAGTAGATGCTTGGAACAAACTCCCAGCAGAGGTAGTTGAAAAATCAACATTTAAAGAGAACGTACGGTATATACATAACGGCAGACTTAGATGGACCGTATGGTCTCCTTCTGCCGTCAACCTTCTATGTTTCTAAGAGCCCTGATTTCAAAAGTGCTAAAGGCTGTGGCTTAGGCGGTGGCAAAAATGCTGAGCTGGCTGCTTCATCCGAGGTGCTCGGGAAGAAGGTTTTTTTTTTCGCTTTAAAGCTGCCTGTATAATGCAAAGTCTACAGGGCATACGCACTAGCCAATGACTGCCCAGGCCGGCCAGCTACTAATTTACCTGTAAGATCTGATTTTCCTAGTGTACAGCACGGCTTGCTTCATTTAAATTCTTTCACATTTGGGTAATCTGCCACAAGGTGGTGCAGTTGACTGCAAAAAGATTAGTGGCTCCTCCCGGCCCATAAAAAGGGCAGGAATTACCCAGAGGGCTCCAGTGTTTCTCTGCAGTCTTGACTGCGAAGACAGAAGACTTTCTCTCTCCGGTTATCCGCAGGTGAGCGGGGCATCCCAAGCCCGTCGGCCCTGCAAGCCTATTCCCACCTGTATCCGGACCCTTCTGCCTCCCAGCCCCGGCTGACGGATCGGGTGATGGTAGGAGAACACCTGGGGTCGGGTGTTCAGTGAGCTTAGCTCCGGGCTGCAGACTCTGTAACCAAAGGGTAAGCCGGCCACAGGCTAATGGTGAGCCTGGAATGGGGAAGGGAGAAACCACCTCTTTTCTTTGTGTATCCCACATGCTTTATTGGGTGTTGTGCCACTTTCATTCACTTGGTTGTTGGTGGAGCGTCTGAAGTATTCCTCAATGTTTTTGGTTGTGGGGGGCTTCCCCCCTCCCCCGGGTCCACCGGGGGCCAGGACCGGACGCGCTCCGGCGACGTCACTGTTGCGCCCGCAGGTGCCGTTCCGCCTGGGGCGCGCCGCGCCTGATATGGGGGCTACGCGTGGGGAGCTCCCCTCCCCCCTCTCCTACCTCCGGGCTCCATTTTTCCACTTTTGGCACACGGAGGAGCCCGCGCTGCCGAGGGGCGGAGCCGCGAGATGACGCGATACACGTCTCCTCCTCCCTCGTGCTCGCTGTTGGTGGGGGTGTTGCCTCCCCTCTCTTACTGCGGGACCCGGTCCAGTATTCCTCGGGACAACTGCCGACGCTCCTTGGTCCGTGAGTCCACTCCTTACTGTCATTGTGTTATTCTTGGTGCATGTGCTGTGGAATGCTCTTATGTTTTTCAGACTGGCCTACTTTTTTTTTACACTTGTGGTTTCTCCCAGGCCCCCTTCCCCCCCCCCCTTCCTCTCTCTTCTTGTTAAGGGATACTTGGGGGCATCCCAGGTGGGGTATCCTTGTCCCGAGCGCCCGTACTTTGTCTGTGGATTTTTTTGCTACTCTGTAATCACCATATGGAGGCTTCTGGGGATAGCGAGCTTGGGGGCCCTTCGGGGCGGGCTCAGCTGTGTCTCATGTGCGGGGCATCCCCTGTGAGCGGTCGCAGCATGGTCTGTGTTCCCTGCACTCAGAGTGTCATTGCTGACCAGGCTGGGGTGAGCGCTACTCTCCCCAGTCCTATCCTGCCCGCAGCATCACCTACTCCCCCATGCCTGCATTTAGCTCCCAGCAAGGGGGAAGGCAGTAGGGGGTCTCATTCGGACCTGGCACTGCGCGTTGCCAGCATTGAGTGGCAACTGGCCCATCCGGCCGCCGGCAAGGCCTGTAGTAAAAAGAGGCACCTGGCTACGGGCATGTCCCTCTTTGCCGATGATGATGAATTGTGTGATTCCTATGGCGGCCGTGAATCCATGGAGGAGGGGGAATTGTTCACGATTCCTCTGGGGATCGTCATGGCGAGTCTGATAGCGAACCAGGGTCCTCCTCAGACAAGGATTCCGGGCTCCTGGATGATACCGACAGACTTTTGTCGGCCGTTTTTGATGCTTTACACATCGTTCCCCCTAAGGCGGCAAAGAGGAAGCAGGGGGAGGTTTTCCGTCCTGACAACCAACGCCTAGAGTTCCCGGAGCAGGGACATATTCTAAGTATGTCACACACCCCGCTTCAAAACATTCATTACATGTGGGTATACTGACCTGTAGATGGCGATCTTGCAGAGATGTCAATAAAAAAAGTAAGACCCTCCCGGTCCATAAATACCTGGGACCTCCCACTCATTCCCCAGTCTTTCATCTCTGCTGACGGCAAGCAAATCAGAAGATGGATGTCTCCTCCTTGCAGGTAGCCAGGGTGACTCCCGGCCCTCTATTTGATCTATTTCTGCCCGGATTCCCTTATTTGATTTGACTTGCCTCCCAGCCTAGGCTGCTGGTCCGGGCAAGGGTAGATGGCACCCTAGGTGCTTAGGAGCTACGCTCCACCGTGAGACCCCATAACAAGGGGTAGGCGGTTAACCGGTTTGGTGACCCCGGTTTGGGATGCCCTGTCCCTTGGCCTTCCACTCTAGCATGGTTTCCCCCTCTCCCGGATACCCTTAGAGGGAGGGGGCCTTGTCCCTTGAAGACTTTCATGTTTGGGATCCTTTATTGTATGTGTGGTTGTGTGTTTGATCACTGTGTCATTGCGCTGTACTTAGCTGGCGGTTCTGCGGCGCCAGCCTCTGTTGTTTGCCATGGTGGCGGGGGAGCTTCTTCCCCTCAGGTGCGGGGCCGGGCGTTCACGAGATCGCCTACGGCCCGTCCCCGTGCTGCTGGCGCCGCTGTTCAGGTCCTGGCTTCTGGCTGGGAGTGACGGGGGAGGGGCGGGGCCGGGCGCGACGCGTGAACCGCGCCGGCCCGCCCTCCTCCTTCCTCTGCTTACGCGCCCTTTCTTCTCCTTCGGTGTGCGTGTGTGACGGACTGGCCTTGGTCGGTGAGTGGCCTGTGGCCCCATTCGTTTTTTTTTAATATATATATGTGTATATATCCATGCTCCTCCTTGGGGTTGTTGGCAATGCTTGTTTATTAACCCTTTTGGACATTTGCTACTGAGGTCTGATTGCTGTGTCTGTCTTTGTTCCAGGTGGACCATTGTTTCTATTAAAGGGGGGTTCTCCCGGTCCTGGGATCCCTGGTTAAATTTGGGGTCTGTAAATTCCTCCCACGTGGGACTTAAAGGGGCATCCCGGGTAGCATTTACTGCGTAATTCCCTCTGGGCATTGTGCCTAATTTTTTAAAAATCACCATATGGAGGCTTCCCTGGGTACTGGGCTGGTGCCCCCCTCGGGGCAATCCAGGCTGTGTTTGGGGTGTGGGGTATCCCTTTCGGGGGATGATGTATTTCTTTGTGTACCCTGTGCGCAGCGGACTATTACGTGGCAGTCCGGATCTCAGGCGTCTGGATCTGCTCCGCCAGTCTCTTCTCCTTCTCCCCCTTTGCTTGATACGCACCCCATGTGATGTGGTCATGGGTGGGGAGTCACAATCTGAGGTGTGTGCCAGATTGGCCAATCTTGAAAAATTGCTTTCCAGTGCTGTTGCCAAAAAGGCCCCAGCTAAGAGAAAACATTTGTATACAGCCACGCAGGCTTTTGATTTGGATGAGTTTGACTCTCTGGATTGGTCTGATTGCTCCCCGCTTGAGGAAGGGGAGCTGTTTGAGGAGTCGGAGGGGTCCGATGATCAGCAGTTTGTTGGTGCTGATACCGGGTAGGGGGATTCTTTGGATACCTCTAAGGTCCTGGCTCATATGTTTGAGGTCCTGGCTATTTCTCCCCCTGAGGCGGCTCCTCCGCAGAAGGGGGAGTTCTTTGAGGTGACCAAGCCGCGCTTGGAATTTTGATTTTTGATGGCATTATTCTCAAGGAATGGGAGAGGCCTACTCGGCTTCCGGGTGTTCCTCCGGGTTGGGACAAAAAATATCCCTTTCCGGTGGACGCGGTGAAGCACTGGTCGTCCCCTCCCTAGGTGGATGCTCCTGTTTTGGGGTTGTCCAGCACCTCAATCCTGCATTCTCCGGACTGCACTACTCTCAAGGATGGTGAGGATAAACGCATTGACCAGATGGCTTTTCATGGTTTTGACAGTGTTGGGTCGGCCTTGCGGCCGGTTTGTGCTTCGGCGCTTTTATTGGTAGCTGCCAGGTCGGTTGTTAGAGGACTGTTGACCTCTTCCAGGCTTGACCCGGCTAGTGAGGAGTTTACCGCCCTTAAACGATGTGAGTTGTTTTTGTCTTTTGTGCTGACCGCCTTGGATGACACATTGGTGATGTGTAGCAGAACTTCGGCCTTGCTTGTGGCTATCCGGCGGTCGGTTTGGTTACGCCGGTGGGCGGCTGATTTTGTGTCCAAAAAGTCGCTTACGGCCCTTCCTTTTGTGGGGTTGCGGCTCTTTGGAGAGAAATTGGATTCGGTTGCAAAGGGAGGTAAGTTACCTCAGCATAAGAAGCAGCATCGCCCCTTTCGGGGGGCGGCTTCCTTCACTCATTCCTTTCGTGGGGCCAGAGTTGGCAGGGGATCGGCTTTCTCCTCATCCAGAGGTGATTCCTGGAACAGGGGCAGGGGTCGTGCCCGTCCAGGACACAGTTGGGGCTCTAAGCCTAAAGCCGCTGCCAAGCCGGCTCAGCAATGAGGGGGCGCCCTCACCCTTACGGTTGGGGGGGACTGCTGCAACTCTTCTCCCGGGTCTGGGTCCAAGAGGTCTCGGACAGATGGATTCGGGAAGTGGTGTCTTCCGGTTACAAGCTGGAGTTCGAGTTCCGGCCCCCTCCCAGATTCTTCAGGTCTCGGGTGCCTTCAGATCCTCTGGCCGCTCAGGGACTTCGGGCAGCAGTAGCAAGTCTTTTGGTCATGGCTGTCATCTGTCCGGTGCCCCCCTCGGACCGGGACCTGGGCTTCTATTCCAATCTGTTCACGGTGCCTAAGAAGGACGGATCAGTTCATCCCATTCTGGATCTGAAGTTGCTCAACAGATTCGTCCGTCCCCGGAAGATCCGTATGGAAACTCTGCGTTCAGCCATCCACTCACTTCGTCAGGGGGACTTCATGACGTCCATAGACATCAAGGATGCTTATCTGCATATTCCGATTTTCCCGGCACACCAGAGATTTCTCAGGTTTGTCGTGGAAAATCAACATTTTTCAGTTTGTGGCTCTTCCGTTTGGCCTTACCTCGGCTCCAAGGGTTTTCACCAAGGTGTTGGCAGGAGTGATGGCCATCCTCAGAGCCCGGGGTATCCGCATCGTGCCATATCTGGACGATCTTCTCATCATGGCGTCTTCCCTCAGTCAGGCGCAGCTAGACACCAGGACTGTGGTGTCCACTCTGGAGAGTTTCGGTTGGGTGATAAATTATCCCAAGTCCTCCTTCTCTCCGTCCAGGGTGGTGTCCTTTCTGGGAATGTCTCTGGATACTGCACAGATCAGGGTGTACCTTCCTCAACCAAAGGTTCTTTTGATTCGGGAATTGACTTCTCCTGTCCATCCCTCGCCCGTTCATCCGTCTGGGGATGAGACTGGTGGGATTGATGGTGGCGTCGTTCGAGGCGGTTCCCTTTGCTCCATCTTCATCTTTTGGCAGCCTGGGACAGGTCGCCGCTGTCATTGGATCAGTCTTTTCTGATGTCCCCCCGGGTTCGGCATTCCCTTCGGTGGTGGCTGGAACCAATGGATCTGTTAAGGGGCAGATCCCTTCTGACCCCTCGTTGGGAAACGGTCACCACAAATGCCAGTCTGTCGGGCTGGGGGGGTTTCTGGAAGGATCTTCAGTTTCAGGGAATGTGGGGGCCTCGGGAGGCTCACAATTACATCAATGTTCTGGAGCTGAGAGCCGTCAGGTTGGTTCTGTCCCGCTTGACTCATCAGTTACGGGGCTTACCGGCTCAGGTTCGGTCGGACAATCGGACGGCGCTCGCCTACATCAATCACCAGGGAGGGACTCGCAGCAGGAGTGCCCTCAGGGAAGTGTTCTTGATTCTGGCCTGGGCGGAGAGCAATGTTCCGTGCATTTCGGCAGTTTACATTCCGGGAGTGGAGAACACGGAGGCGGACTCCCTGAGCAGGTTCTCGTCTCACCGGGGGGAATGGTCTCTCAGCCCCAAGGTGTTTCACTCACTTTGC
This sequence comes from Gastrophryne carolinensis, assembly GCA_027917425.1. Lineage (NCBI taxonomy): Eukaryota > Metazoa > Chordata > Amphibia > Anura > Microhylidae > Gastrophryne > Gastrophryne carolinensis. The sequence goes on from CM051243.1 coordinate 48,858,381, forward strand.
CACAGGTGGGGGACTCCGGAGGTGGACCTCTTTGCCTCTCGGCACAATCACAAGCTTCCGGCATTTGTGTCTCTCTCGCGGGATCCTCTGGCTCTGGTGGTGGATGCCATGTCTCTGAGCTGGAGGGATCTGGGGTTTCTTTACTTGTTTCCTCCTTTCCCTATGTTGGGCAAGGTGGTGCGCAGACTGGTTCTAGAAGGGGCGTCAGCAATCCTGGTGGCTCCAAGATGGCCAAGACAGGTTTGGCTCGCAGACGTCGTGCGGTTGGCCGTGGATCAGTTAGATCTGCCCCTTCTGCCGGATCTGCTCACTCAGGGTCCCCTGCTCTACCCCAATTCACCAACGCTGGCTTTGACAGCGTGGCTGCTGAAACCTCCATCTTAAGGGAAGGTCTTTCTGATGCTGTGATTCAGACTCTCGTTAGCGCTAGGAAGAGTTCTTCCTCTACAATCTATTATAGGACTTGGAGGTCTTATATTGATTGGTGTGAGGCCAGGCCCTTGCCTTGCAGGGTGTTTTCTATCCCTAGGATTTTGGAATTTCTGTGACATGGTCTGGATTTGGGTTTCCAGCTTAGTACATTGAAAGGGCAGGTTTCTGCCCTGACTGTTTTCTTTCAAAAGTCTTTTGCTCTTCATCCTTTTGGTTAAGACTTTTTTCCAGGGGGTTACGCATGTGCGGCCTCCTAGGAAGCCTTTGCTCCCAGTTTGGGATTTGAATTTGGTCCTTTCTGCTCTTCAGGGTCCTTCTTTTGAGCCTTTGCAGGATATTGCTCTTTCTTTGCTTACTCAGAAGGTTGTCTTTTTGGTTGCCATTACTTCGGTTCGGCGTGTTTCAGAGTTGGCAGCTTTGTCCATTCAGGCCCCCTACTTTGAGAGGCATCAGGACAAGGTTGTTTTCCGCTTCAAGCCAGATTTCCTTCCTAAGGTGGTTTCTGCCTTTCATCTTAATCAGGACATTGTTCTACCTTCCTTGTGTCCTAAGCCCAGCAATGACAAGGAGAGGGTTTTGCATTCCTTGGATGTGGTTCGCTGTGTGAAGTACTATTTGGTGACCACTTCTCCTTTTTGTAAGACTGACGCTTTGTTCGTGGTGCCCTCCGGGCCCAGGAAAGGTTTGGCGCCCGCCAAGTCTTCCATTAGTAAGTGGATTCGTCAGGCCATTGTTGGGGCCTATTCTGCCAAGGGGAAGGTTCCCCCTTTTCGTGTTATTGCTCATTCTACTCATGCTGTTGGGGCTTCCTGGGCTTTTCAGCACCAGGCCTCTGTTGAACAAGTTTGTAAGGCTGCTACTTGGTCTTCTGTTCATACTTTTTCCAAGTTTTATAAGGTTGATGTGCGGGCCTCAGCGGATGCTGTTTTTGGTCGCAAGGTTCTGCAAGCTGCAGTGGTTTAAAAGGTTTTTTTTTTGCCTTGTTTGGCTCCCCACCCTATGGACACTGCTATTGGATGTCCCACATGTAATGAATGTTTTGAAGCGGGGTGTGTGACATACTTAGAATAATACCATTTTGTGATTACTCACCTGTAAAATGGGTATTTCACCCCGCTTCACCCTGTCCTTTGGTATTCTGGATCCTTTTTATGGTGAACCTTTTTTAGTTTTCATTGGTTATAATTGGCTTTTCCTGGTCCCTTTACCTTACTGCTATCTTTATACTGGGGAATGAGTGGGAGGTCCCAGGTATTTATGCACCGGGAGGGTCTTACTTTTTTTATTGACATCTCTGCAAGAAGACATACTTATAATACCCATTTTACAGGTGAGTAATCACAAAATGGTATTTTTTCCAATATGGTCCTCAAGGAATGGGAATGGCCCAACAGGTTGCCCTCGGTGCCCAAGGGAATGGATAGAAGGTATCCCTCCTCGGCCGACTTGGTTCACCGCTGGTCTTGTCCCAGCGGACGCCCCTGTCCTGGGGCTGTCCAATACTTTTATTATGCCGTCTCCTGACACCACTACTTTGCGCGATAATGCCGACCGGCATATGGATCAACTAGCCTGTCATGCCTTCACCTTTGTGGGAATGGGTTTACGCCCGGTCTGTGCCGCGGCTATTGTTGCCATTGCACTTAAGAAGACGGTCAGGCGCCTTGCCGAGGCTGCCAGATCTCGCAAGCGAGAGGATGACTACAAGGATCTTTTGCTTTGCTTTGACTTTATTGCTTTTGTGCTGTCTGCCATGGATGATGCCGTCTGGCTTGGTGGTAGGGCCTCTGCCCTGTTGGTCGCCATGCGTAGGTCTGTCTGGCTGCGTCAGTGGGCGGCTGCCGCTAAGAAGTCCCTCACCGGGCTTCCCTTTACGGGACTACGTCTCTTTGGGGAACGTCTGGGGAATGTTTTGACCAAGGATGGTCGGCTCCCTCAGCGTAAAAAGCATTCTCGGCCCTTTCGGAGGTCCTCCTCATTTCACCCTTCCCGTGGGGGATGCGGATCCTCCTTCACAGGTAGCCGCAGAGACTCTTGGGGACGGGGTAGAACCCGTGGTAGCCCTGGTCTCTCCTGGGGTGCTAAGCCCAAGCCCCCTACCAAGGCCCCTCAGGCATGAGGGGGCACCCTCATCCATCTGGATGGGGGGACGGCTTCGAAGCTTTGCTCACATCTGGAGACAACGTGTCTCGGATCGGTGGATTCAGGAGGTGGTGTCTTCCGGTTACAAGATAGAGCTAGCAGCTTGGCCACCCCCAAGATTCCTCCGGTCCCGGATCTCCCAAAATCCTGTGACTGCGCAGGGCCTGAGGTTGGCCGTCCAACATCTTCTGTCATCTGGAGTGGTTTGTCCGGTGCCTCTTCAGGAACGGGGTCGGGGGTTCTACTCCAATCTTTTCACGCTGCCCAAGGACGGCTCCCTGAGACCCATCCTGGATCTAAAGGGTCTCAACCGATTTGTCAGGTTCAAACACTTCCACATGGAGACCTTACGGTCGGCGGTGAGATCTCTTCGGCCAGGCGACTTTATGACCACTGTGGACATCAAGGATGCCTACCTGCACGTTCCTATCTTCCTGGGGCATCAGAAGTTCCTGAGGTTCGCTCTGGAGGATCAGCACTACCAGTTTGTGGCCTTGCCGTTCGGTATCACTTCGGCCCCTCGGGTGTTCACCAAGGTGCTGGCGGATGTCATGACCCTCCTGAGGAGCCAGGGCATTCGCATTCTTCCTTACCTGGATGACCTGTTGATTGCTGCTCCATCCTTTCATCAGGCCGAGAGGGATACTCAGGTGGTTGTGTCCACCCTAGAGTCCTTTGGTTGGGTGGTCAATTATCACAAGTCTTCGCTCACTCCGGCATTGGTGAGGTCCTTCCTGGGCAGGACGCTGGATACTTCTCAAGTCAAGGTGTTTCTTCCTCAGCAGAAGGTGGAGGGCCTTCAGATGGAGGCGCGAGCCCTGCTGTCGTGTCCTCATCCCTCCATTCGTCTGGGGATGCAGTTGGTGGGACTCATGGTGTCGTGCTTCAAGGCTGTGCCCTTCGCCCAGTTCCACATGAGACCTTTTCAGTTGAATATCTTGACCATTTGGGATCGGAAGCAGGAATTCCTGGAGTGGGAATTCGCTCTGTTCCCTCTGGCCAGACAGTCCCTCTCGTGGTGGCTGGACTTGAGGAATCTTCTAGCGGGCACGTCCTTTCTACCTCCGTGCTGGGAGATTGTCACCACGGATGCCAGTCTGACCGGTTGGGGAGGTCTTTGGCACTCTCTGAAGTTCCAGGGCCAGTGGGGCCCTCAGGAGTCCCACAAGCCAATCAATCTGGAGCTGAGAGTGTTCAGGTTGGTTCTCTTCCAGTTGACTCCTCACCTTCGGCGGAGTCGTGCTGTCCAGGTCCGTTCGGACAATCAGACGGCTGTCGCTTACATCAATCATCAGGGCGGGACTCGAAGCTAACGAGCCCTCAAGGAGGTGTCCCTGATATTGTCTTGGGCAGAGGAGAATGTTCCCTGCATCTCAGCGGTTTACATCCCAGGGGTGGAGAACCAGGAGGCGGACTCGTCTGGGGGAATGGTCCTTCGACAGCAAGATCTTTCATGCCCTGTGTCGCCGCTGGGGTCAGCCGGACGTGGACCTGTTTGTGTCCCGTCACAATCACAAGCTTCCAAGATTCGTCTCTCTGTCAAGAGATCCGCTGGCCGTCACCACGGACGCTCTAGCCATTCCCTGGACAGATTTTCTATGCGTTTCCTCCATTTCCTCTCCTGGGGTGGGTGTTGCGCAAGATAGCCCAGGAGGGGGTACCGACCATTCTGGTGGCCCCCCGCTGGCCGAGGAGAGTATGGTTCGCGGACGTCGTCCAGATGGCATTAGATCACTTTGTCCTGCCCGACGATCCGGGGCTTCTAACTTAGGGACAGCTGTGCCACCCCAATTTACAAGTGCTGACTTTGATGGCTTGGCTGCTGAAACCTCCATCCTGATGGATAAGGGGCTGCCGGCTTCGGTAGTCAGTACTATGATTCAGGCTCGAAAGAAATCATCATCCATGATTTTTTACAGGGTCTGGCATGCTTACATTGCCTGGTGCGAGTCTAAATCTTTTCCTTCTCGCACTTTCTCCATTTCCAGGATTTTGGAGTTTTTACAACATGGTCTGGAGTCTGGTCTACAACGGAGTACCCTCAAAGGCCAGGTTTCGGCCCCGGCAATCTTTTTCCAAAGATCTTTCGCCAATCATAGACTTGTCAAGACTTTTTTCCAAGGAGTTACTCATGTACGTCCACCGCGTAAGCCCCTGCTACCGGTGTGGGATTTGAACTTGGTGCTGTCTGCTCTCCAGGGTCATCCCTTTTAGCCGCTGAACAATGCTGCGCTGGCATTATGACACTTCTGTGCGTCGAGTTTCTGAGCTGGCGGTGCTCTTTATTAATCCTCCTTATTTCGAACGGCGTCAGGGTAAGGTGGTATTCTCTCTTAAGCCTGAATTTTTGCCTAAGGTCTTTCTGCCTTTCATCTGAATGAGGACATTGTCTTGCCTTCCTTGTGTCCTGCCCCTTCTAATTCTAAGGAACGAAGTTTTCTTCATTCTCTGGATGTGGTCAAGGCACTCAAATTCAATTTGACCGCCACTGCGTCTTTTCGAAAGTCGCATTCTCTGTTTGTCCTTCCTGCTGGACCTATGAAGGGTTTGCCTCCAGTCAAGTCCACTATCAGCAAGTGGATCCGACAGGCGGTGGGGCAAGCATACGCTGCTAAGGGGAAGGAACCCCCTTGTCGTGTTACGGCTCATTCCACTAGAGCTATTGGTGTCTCTTGGGCTTTTCAGCACCAGGCTTCTGTTGAAGTTTGTAGGGTCGCTTCTTGGTCTTCCGTTCATAGACTTTCTAAGTTTTACAAGGTTGTTGTTAGGGCCTCAGCTGACGCGGTTTTTGGTCGCAAGGTGTTTCAGGTGGTAGTGTCTTAAACTGCCTGCTGTTGCTCTCTGGGGATCCCACCCTTTTTTCTTGGACACTGCTGTTGGATGTCCCAAATGTGAAAGAATTGAAATGAAGCAAGCCATGCTGTACACTAGGAAAAATACAATTCTGTGATTACACCCCTGTAGAATTGTTTTTACTGTGTACAGCACGCTTGTTTCATCCCTCCCTTGTTATCGTTATCCTTTTTTGCCTTGTTATGGTATTTCTGAGAGAGTTATTTTTCTAGTGGGACTGTGTTTTGATAATATGGTCTTGCCTCCCGGCTTCTTGCATTACTGCTTTTTAAACACGGGAGTCCTCTGGGTAATTCCTGCCCTTTTTATGGGCCGGGAGGAGCCACAAGTCTTTCTGCAGTCAACTGCGCCACCTTGTGGCGGATTACCCAAATGTAGCAATCGCTGGACACGTTTTTATTTTTTCTACCTGTAGTTCAGCAAGGATCAGGGCACCACTTTATGCCATCATATTTTTATTATTACACTTATTGGTGGCTCCCCCCCCCCCCCCAAAGTAAAATGTTGACGACGTGGACCAATCAAATTTGATTTACAGGTAGTTTACTATTTGATAAGGTGAGGGGTGCCTTATTATAGTTCATCTCAGGCAGCAGAGAGGCTAGCATCACTAAGCGTGGCAAATGCATCCACTCATCCCAATGGTCGCAGAGTGCAGAGTATATATATATATATATATATATATATTATATAGAGCTTTGTTACCTGCCTGCCTTATGCATGCCATACTGGTGTTTTTTGCCTATAGATATCATTATTATCTCAACTGCAAGAAAAAGTTTGAAAGAATAAGTTTTTGTAACTAGGGAACCCCCCCCCCCCCCCAAAAAAAAAAAAGACGTTTGGCTGAACTTTGATTGAAATCAATAGGGACTCGAACTTTGGGGGGTGATTCTGCCTCTGGGGGCCCCTCTGCCTTGTTGGGTGGGGGGGGGGGGGGGAGACGCAGAATCACTGGCAGTGCTGGCACTAGGAGTGTGCTCACTCATGGGGAGCAGTGGCCCAGCCATTTTGAAGGAACACAGCTGACCGAAGGGAATCGCAGGTACATTTTACAGCAGATTCGTCTGCAGCATTCCTTTTGGTGAAGCCAGTTGATGGGCTGCTCAGCAGCTTGTCTACCAGCTTTTCCGTGTTTGGGCAGGACTCCGAACTCGAACACAGACTTCTGCTTGAAGTTTGGGTTTGCCATTTGTAATCCTCCCCCTGTGCTAAGCCCCATGTGGGCAATAAAATAATAAAACAACTCATATGATCAATGAATTCCTCCCCTGATGCTGGTGGGGGTAGGGATCTACATGGCAGCTGTAGACCTGCTTGAACAACCAGAACAGTTACATGTTTTCACAATGGGGCATCACATACCGGGATGCCACAAGGGGAAGGACCAAAACCTGGGATAGTGAAAATTTTGGTCCACTTTAATCTTGCTCAGTACTACTAAATTATCTCCCTGTCTACATTAGTTATGCAGTAGGCAGAGCTAGAGGGTGACAGATCACAAATGGGTTACCAAAGTGGTTCTAACCTTCCCTCAAATAAAAAGTTTTGGCTGGGCTTAGCATTTTTTGTTAACAGGTCAATGTTTAGGTTTTGTTTAGGGTTCGCATCACAAAATTCTATCGTTCTTCAACATCAAGTGCAAAGAAAAGACTGTCCCTGGTAACCAGCACTGTACATCCTATAGTGTAATTGGGTGAAATAGCTATATAAAGGTCACCTGTGTAAAGTCAGTATCTGCAAGCCAGCAATTTCTAACTAGTGTACACACAGGTGACACTGACCCTGATGCTAGGTATGTCAATAACAGGAGGCCGTAGCAAATACAAGAGCTGGACATTTTTTCGACTAACATTAACTGATTCTACAGTATATACTCTGCATGGTTTCCCTCCACAACCCAGAAAGATTCAAGCAAGTTATTAAAAAAAACTTATACAGCAGGATTGACCATTCAGTGGACATTGACTCTTTTGTGGGACATACACTATACAATTAGCTTTTAGCTCCTTTTGCTGAAGCCCACAATTAAACAGCCATTTGCTTAGCATTAAATATTAAGAGAGCCCAGGCATGCGCTGTGGGACCGGGGATAGCCAAGTGTGTACCGGCATTCTGGGAGGTTTCATCCCAATTCAGAATGCCTCCGGGCAGGGGACAATACCCGAGATAGTCAAAATCCTGGGTTTTGTTCCACTTTAAAGCAACAGGGACCATGCAAAGAACATTAGATTGTAGATTCCTTTGAGGGGACAGGTCATACAATAAACATTAGCTCGTTGGCTCCTTTGAGGGACAGGCCACACAAAGAACCTTAGCTTTTAGTTTCCTTTTGAGGGACAGGACACGCAGCAAATATTAGCACCAAACAAAAAACATTGGACATAAGCTTGAAGAATCTATTAAGGAATATACATCATGCAGTAGATATTATCTTGTTGGTTTCTTTAAGGGACATAGACCATCCAATAGCCGTTAGATGTTAGGCCCTTATGAGGGACAGGGCCACGTTAATGAATGTTGGCCTGTAGGCTCCTTTGAGGGACAGAGGACATAAAGCAGACATTAGGTTGCAGGCATATCCATTATCAACATTCATGCATATCGGTTCTATTTAGGAACGTGCATGCAGTAGATTTATCTTGTAAACAAATACAACACGCTATGATCATGATGAGGTGATGATCGGCATACCCATATACAATTATTAAGGCAACATTAAGAGCATTACCTGACCAGCAACTCATACAAATTACCCTCCTGCCTGGGGAACCCACAAGCAGACCATTCAGCTGGCAACCTCTGCCTCCTTTCTCCTGCTCTTCCTCTCCCCCTCTGACATGGCCTCCTCTCCTCCAATTATACAGTGATATCACTTTGATGTCCAGTCTGGTCCTGCCAGTTTTGCTAGCCTGAAACTTGTGGAAACCCACTTTGCAGAGAAACCTTGGGCTTTTCCCTAGACACTGAAACTGGTTTTACTAATTATGGCTTTGATTTTAGGAATTTATATAACTTTATAGACTGGTTGTTTGTTTATGGTTTTGGGTGGAATACCTTCTGTTGATGTAGACCTGGATTTATTAGGGTTGTAAAGGAAGTGGGTTGACCAGCCTTTGGGCCTGAGAGGGACATTGGCCTGCCTGGCCAAATGCAATTGATTAAACATACAGAACATAGAAATAGATTAAACATAATTAACATTACACAATATTGTAACAATATTCATTTTCCATAAAGGCCCCTTATTTACAATCATGTAGGTTCTTTTGAGAGATATAGAACATGCAAGATACGTTTCATTTAGGTTCATATAAGGAACAGGCCCACACAATGGATGTTGGCTTGTAGGCTCCTTTATGGATCAGGGTCCATGCAATAGACATTATAGGGTTGATTTAGCACCAGGGGAGAAAACTGCAATTCATTTTCATTGGGGTTGATTTAGAGCCAGATGAGAATTCTCACTCTTTTTTTTTCTTGGGAGAGAAAACTGCCATTGACTTTCATTGTCTACCAGGTGTAAATTTTCACCTGCCTCTGAATCAGCCCAAAGGTAGACTTTGAAAGTCAATGGCAGTTTTCGCTCCTAAAAAAAGAAATGAGTTTTCTCACCAGGCTCAGAACTGACCCTGTTCTACCTTCGGATTGATTCAGCAACTGGATGTGCATTATTCTAAGTATGCAGCACGTCCTGCTCCAGATAATGATTCATAACAGATGGGATTACCTCCACCAGAGGGCGCTTGACTGCAAAGATGGCAAAAAGAGGCCCCTCCTGGTCCATATATACCCGGGACCTCCCACAAATTCCCCAGTTTCTTCTCTGCAGTCGGCTGCGAAGGTCAGAAGATGGCTTCTCTTATCGCAGGTGAGCGGGGCTTAACAGCCCGCGGCCCTGTAGGACTATTCACACCCGTTCCACTAATTACTTATGCCTCCCAGCTTTGGCTGCGCTGGTTGGGTGACGGTAGGCAGCACTTATCACAGGTGCTCTTCTTTGCGGAGCCTGGCTCCGACCGCAATCCCCCACCAAAGGGTAGGAGGTGCATGTTATGGTCAACCTGATTTGGGATGCGGCGGCATCATCAAGAATCCCTGCGCACCCATTGGCTGTAGCGTCTGGCCTGTCTCTGCGCTTCTCGGAGGGGGCGTGGCTTGCTCTGTTGGCGCGTTCCGCGTCAGACCCTCCTGCGGCCCGCCCCTTGAGGTTCTTCCAGCGCCATTTTGGTCCTCTCCTGGTGTGATTGCTGGCTTCCCACCGCGGTCCATGAGTGCCCCTGCGGGCTTGGCACTTATTCATTTGTCATTTCTGTGTGCTTATGGGGTGTCACTATTATATCTTTCAGGTGGGATAACTGTTTTTAAGAGGTTTCTCCCAGTCCTGTCCCCTCTATTAGTTATAATAACTTTATTAGAGGCCTACACTGTTTAATCCTCCCACTTCCCTGGCGGACATTTGGGGCATCCCTGGTTGCTTATACGGCGTAATTCCTATTGGCCAGTTGTGCCACCTTAATCACCATATGGAGGCTTCACAGGATACTGTGCTCGGGGTCCCCTCGGGACAGGCCCGGCTGTGTGTAGTGTGTGGGGCATCCCCTGTGAGCGATGATGTGCGGGTCTGTGTACCATGTGCCCAGCAGGCGCTTGCGCTGCATTCTGGGCTATCTGTGTTTGGGCCTGCGCCCACTATGTCCTCACCCACTCCCCCTCGCTTGATTATGACTCCCAGTGAACTAAATACTAGTGGGGAGTCTCAGCCTGACGTGTCTTCCAGGTTGGCTAACATTGAGAGGCTGATTGCTAGCTCTGCGGCCCGTAAGGCCCCGGCTAAAAGGCGGCACGTGGCGCCGGGTGCTTCTGCCTTTCCTGTGGAGACTGAGAATTTCCTTGATTTGTCTGATTATACCCTACTTGAGGAGGGGGAATTATTCTCGGATTCAGAGTTATCTGATGATCAGCATTTCAGTGGTGCAGATTATGGCTCTGATCATTGGGATGCTGATGACACCAATAGACTGTTAACTCAGATTTTTGATGTGCTTTCTATCTCCCTTCCTGCTGCGGCTCCCAAGCAACAGGGGGAACTTTTCAGTATGCTAAACCACGTCTGGAATTTCCAGAATAGGCCCATTTTCCACTACCCTCAAGGATAGTGAGGACCGGCGCATTGACCAGCTGGCCTCCCATGCCTTTGCCTGTGTGGGGTCTGCCTTGCGCCCTGTCTGTGCTTCTGCTATTACTGCTGTTGCTGTTAGGACTGTGAAATGTTCATTGCATATGTCCTTTCTGCCTTAGATGACACCATTAGGATGTGTAGTAGAACCTCTGCCTTGGTGGTTGCTATACGCCGCTCTGTTTGGCTGCGTTAGTGGGCAGCTGATAACGCTGCTAAAAGGGCCCTCACGGGGCTCCCCTTTAAGGGGCTGTGCCTATTTGGTGATCGCTTGTTTGGGGGGGTAAGTTGCCTCAATGTAAGAAGCAGCTGCGACCCTTTCAGGGCTCGGGTGCCTTTGCCTTCTCCTACCGTGGAGCCAGGCCTGGGAGAGGGGTCTCCTTTGCAGGTCCTAGGGGAGACTTCTGGGGCAGGGGCAGGTCTCAGACAGGTGGATTCTGGAGGTTGTGTCCTCTGGCTACAAGCTAGAGTTCGCTGCCTGGCCGCCTCCAAGATTCCTCAGGTCTCGGATTCCTCTAGAACCCCTGGCAGCTCAGGGTTTGTTTCTGGCTGTACAAAACCTATTGGACATGGGGGTCATCTGTCAGGTCCCTCCTGGGGAGAGAGGTCTGGGTTTTTATTCCACTCTCTTCACAGTACCCAAAAGGAATGGTTCCATCAGACCCATCCTGGACTTAAAGCTTCTCAACAAGTTCATCAGGACCAGACACTTTCACATGGAGACCCTGCGCTCCCCGATCAGCTCTTTGCGCCCGGGGGAACTTCATGACCTCCATAGACATCAAGGATGCTTACCTTCATGTATCGGTCTTCCCAGGGCATCAGAGATTCCTCAGGTTCGCACTGGAGGACCAGCACTACCAATTTGTAGCACTGGCCTTCGGCCTCACCTCGGCCCCCAGAGTCTTCACCAAGGTGCTGGCAGGTGTTATGGCTCTCCTCAGAGCTCGGGGCATTCGCATTCTTCCTTATATGGACGACCTCCTCTTCACTTCTCATTCTTTCCAGCAGGCAGAATTGGATACCCAGCAGGTGGTGACTGCTCTGGAAACATTCGGATGGGTGATCAATCACCCCAAATCCTCCCTGTCTCCGTCTCTGGTGACCTCCTTCCTGGGCATGAATCTGGATACTGTTCAGGCCAGGATTTTTCTTCCTCAGCAGAAGGTGGATTCTCTTTAAGCTCGGGTTCATTTCCTTCTGTCCTGCCCTCGCCCTTCCATCCGGCAAGGGATGCAGCTTGTGGGACAAATGGTGTCCTGCTTCGAGGCAGTTCCTTATGCTCAGTTCCACATGAGACCTCTTCAGCTCCATCTCCTATCAGTCTGGGACAAGAGTTCCCATGTCTCCGAATCAGGCCTTTGTTCTGTCTCCTCTGGCCCGGCGGTCCCTCTTGTGGTGGCTGTACTCGAGGAACCTGTTGGGGGGCAGATCCTTTTTGGCCCCCTGTTGGGAGACGGTCACCACGGATGCCAGTCTATCGGGTTGGGGGGCTTCTGGAGGACCCTACAATTCCTGGGGCTGTGGGGCCCTCAGGAGGCCCATGCCCCCATCAATGTTCTGGAACTGAGGGCGGTTCGGTTAGTACTGGCCCAGTTGACTCCTCACCTTTAGGGCCGGCCGGTCAAAGTTTGCTCTGACAACCAGACGGCGGTTGCCTACATCAATCATCAGGGAGGGACTCGGAGCAAGAGTGCCCTCAAGGAGGTGTCCATGATTCTTTCCTTGCATCTCAGCAGTGTACATTCCGGGGGTGGAGAATCTGGAGGCGGACTCTCTGAGCAGGGGGACCTCTCGCCTGGGGGAATGGTCTCTCAGGAGCGAGGTCTTCCTGTCCTTATGTCACCATTGGGGGGTACCGGAAGTGGATCTGTTTGTGTCCCGCCACAATCACAAGCTCCCAGTCTTTGTCTCTCTGTCCCAGGATCCCCTGGCCCTTGCGGTGGATGCTCTGACTCTATCCTGGCAGGGGTTCCGTCTCCTGTATCTTTCTCCTCCATTCCCCCTGCTGGGCAGGGTTCTGCGCAAGCTGGCTCAGGAAAGGGTACCAGCAATCCTGGTGGCCCCCCGGTGGCCAAGACAGGTGTGGTTCGCGGATATCGTTCAGCTGGCGGTAGATCAGTACGCTCTGCCCCTGGTCCCGGACCTTCTCACTCAAGGGCGGCTGTGCCATCCCAATTTACAAACCCTGGCTTTGACGGCCTGGCTGCTGAAACCTCCATCTTAAGGGATGAGGGACTTTCTGGGTCTGTGGTTAACACTCTAATCAGGGCTAGGAAGAAATCCTCTTCTACCATCTACTATAGGATCTGGCGGGCCTACATTGACTGGTGTGAGTCTAGGGTCCTTCCATGTCGGGTGTTTTCCATTCCTAGGATTCTGGAGTTCCTTCAGCATGGTTTGGATCTGGGACTTCAGCTCAGCACGCTCAAGGGTCACGTTTCTGCCTTGGCTGTTTTCTTCCAGAGATCTTTCGCTCAACGTCCTCTGGTCAAGACTTTCTTCCAGGGGGTTGCTCATGTGCGTCCCCCTCGCAAACCTCTGTTGCCAGTTTGGGACTTGAATTTGGTTTTGTCTGGCCTTCAGAGCCCTCCTTTTGAGCCTGTGCATGGGGCTGCTCTGTCTGTTCTTACTCTTAAAGTTGCCTTTTTGGTGGCTATCACCTCGGTCAGGTGTGTTTCAGAGTTGGCGGCCCTTTCTATTAAGGCCCCCTACTTTGAGAGAGACAAGGACAAGGTGGTTTTCAGATTTAAACCTGATTTCTTGCCTAAGGTTGTCTCTGCTTTCCATCTCAATCAGGACATTGTGCTTCCTTCCTTGTGCCCTAATCCTGGTAATTCCAAGGAGAGGGCCTTACATTCCCTGGATGTGGTCAGGAATTTGAGGTTCTACTTGGTGGCTACTGCACCTTTTAGAAAAACTGATGCATTGTTTGTGGTTCCTTCGGGTCCTATTAGCAAATGGATTCGTCAGGCTATTTTTAGGGCCTTTTTTGCTAGGGGAAAGGATCCTCCTTTCCGTGTTACTGCTCATTCTACACATGCTGTTGGGGCCTCCTGGGCCTTCCAGCACCAGGCTTCTGTTGAACAAGTTTGTAAGGCTGCTACTTGGTCTTCTGTTCATACCTTTTCCAAGTTTTACAAGGTTGATGTTCGGGCCTCAGCGGATGCTGTTTTTGGCCGCAAGGTTCTGCAGGTGGCAGTGGTGTGAACTGCGAGTTGTTGCTTTTGGGATCCCACCCTGTTTACGGACACTGCAATTGGATGTTCCATCTTTTATGAATCATTATCTGGAGCAGGACGTGCTGCATACTTAGAATAATACAATTCTGTGATTACTCACCTTGTAGAATTGGTATTATAAGTATGCAGCACATCCTGCTCCACCCCACCCTGTTTGCATTATCTTGGATCCTCTGTATGGTGATTGTTATCCTTGTTAACGTTGTTAATTTTCATTGGCTTCTCCTGCTTTTCTATACTGGGGAACTTGTGGGAGGTCCCGGGTATATACAGACTGGGAGGGGCCTCTTCTCTACAGTCAAGCGCCCTCTGGCGGAGGTAATCCCATCTGTTATGAATCATTATCTGGAGCAGGACGTGCTGCATACTTATAATACCAATTCTACAAGGTGAGTAATCACAGAATTGTATTTTTACCTGGTGCTGTATCACTCCCAAGGTAAACAATGAAAGAAAGTTTTTTTCTCCTAACACTACTCATCTGGTCCTGAATCGACCCTTATATGTTAGGCTCTTACGTAGGACCGGGAACACAGTAATGGATTTTGGCCTGTGAGCTTCTTTGAGGGACAGAGGTCAGGAAACAGACCTAAAGTTGCAGGCTCATTAAAGGAACAGGCTTCACGCAAAGCCTGGGGCTCCACAATAGACATTCGAGCACCTTTAGAGGGCAAAGGGTGATGCAGGTACTTTGTTGTACACTACATACATTGCTGACCTATTCTATAGTGCTTTACAAAATAAAATATCAGTCAGTTTGCTCTACATTACACACACTCACTTACTGTGTACATTGTCTGAAGTCCATCTTCTGCCTCCTTTATATCTTATCAGTAGCAGCTTAAATCTTAATTGCCAATAAAGCGTTAAGGAGGAGATTCCCCATACACACATACATCTCTATTTATAAACATCTCTGACCATGACCGATGGTAACCCCAACCCCATCATTGCTGAGCTCAGCGACTGCAGGCTGCAAGATTCAAGGACAAGCAGACTTTCAAAAACATATTGCCTCTCCTTTTTATCTTGGAAAACAGTACCTATGCACAAGAACTACCTTGGCCAGTGTGTAACCCCTTGCCCCATTTTGCCAGGTTAGATTCAGACTCCCTTTCCTGTCTGCAAAAGCGGGAGCTCATGATTGAGAACCAAGGAGGCAGAGACAGCTATAGATGTGAATTACTGAATGTTAATTATAGGACACTCCCCTTCCCTGTGTAACCATTTAAACCAGACCAAAACCCATGGCGATCGGCCCGGGAATTTATAAGATTCCTGGGACAATCGATTCCCTCCCCCCCGGGGCATCCAAAATTGGTTTGCCCTTCTGTGTGAAACCCCCCAGGTCGCCCCATACATTTAGGGTTGAGTTGGCTTTGGCGATCTGGGGGGGGTTTCACGCAGCGGGGCAACCCGATCGGGGGAAAGGGCCAAACCCCAGGATAGACAAAATCCTGGGTTCTGGTCCACTTTAAAGTGGGCCAAAACTCATATATATATTAATTGACACTCTTTAGAGAGAATAAGAATAGAGCTTTTTTAACATTTGCTTTTTAGCAGTTTACACCAATATAGTAATCATAACAATGTAGGTAACCAGAGCATGGAAGCAGGCAAGGGATCAAAGCATCATAACAATGCAGGTGAACAAGTGGGGGAAGCAAGGCAAGGGATACAAGCCTCATAACAATGCAGGGAAACAAGGCAAAGGATACAAGCCTCATAACAATGCAGTGAAACAAGGTAAGGGACAGAAGCCTCATAACAATGCAGGGAAACAAAGCAGGGAAGCAAGGTAAGGAATACAAGCCTCATAACAATGCAGGGAATCAAGGCAAAGGATACAAGCCTCATAACAATGCAGTGAAGCAAGGTAAGGGACAGAAGCCTCATAACAATACAGGGAAACAAAGCAGGGAAGCAAGGTAAGGAATACAAGCCTCATAACAATGCAGGGAAACAAAGAAGGGAAGCAAGTTAAGGGATACAAGCTTCATGACAATGCAGGGAAGCAAGGTAAGGGATACAAGCTTCATGACAATGCAGGGAAGCAAGGTAAGGGATACAAGCTTCATGACAATGCAGGGAAGCAAGGTAAGGGATACAAGCCTCATGACAATGCAGGGAAGCAAGACAAGGGATACAAGCCCCTTATAACATTGCAAAGAAACAAAGCAGGGAAGCAAGGCAAGGGATACAAGCCTCATAACAATGCAGGGAAGCAAGGCAAAGGATACAAGCCTCATAACAATGCAGGGAAGCAAGGCAAGGGATGCAAAGCAGGGATGCAGAAGGATCATGGAAAGAGACACGTTTCTAGCGAGCTGGAGTTAAAGGAGCACTGTCACAAAATTGTGTATTATTAAAAATCCATATAAACACGTCAGCTAATGAGAGGATAGGTCACTTTTACGCCCGAACTGAATAAAACTCCCACCAAGCTTGTGGTTTATTCTCTCATGGTATTAATAAAATCCAGGAGTGACAGGTTTAGTCTATCAGGGGTGACAGAGCCCGGTCACCCCAGATGTCCTTTTCCTTCCATAAAAGAACGAAAAGCAAGCCTGGCTGGATATTTCTTGATGCTAGGTATATAAGTGACCCCACCACTCACCATCCAGCATATTTATATGGATTTTTATCATTCGGCAATTGCTCCTTTAAGAGCCAGTGGCGTTGGCAGTTCATGCCTGTTTATTTTGGTAGCACCTGACTCCTGCTGTTATGTGTGGTCCCAGAACGGAACTGGCGTCATTCAGCAGGCAAATAGCAGAGGGGTAGAACCCACTCTTGGATCTATAGGTTCGTTCAGAAGGACACAAGTTCCAATGATGCTAAAGCCAGCCATCCACCAGAGGGGATATTCCCCACCAGGACCTCTGCTTTTGAGAGCGATGTCGGGGTAAGGGAAGAAAACGCATCTCGAGTGTCTTATTTCTAGTGGATGGCTGGCAATAGGCTCTTTGGAGCTTGTACACACATTTATTATGATTTGATTTATCATCATCATCATCTGGTTCATATATTCTGTGGTACAGGAACCAGGGTGTAGCTTCAGCAGGAGGGCCGGGCTTTAGCTGCAGCACATCGTAAGCGATATCTGCTGTTGCACAATAGGAGGCTGGTTAAAACGACACTCAAAAAAAAAAAAAAAAAAGAAAGAAATAGGCAGACTTCATGTTTCTTCAGGAGATCAGAGTTCAGTGACAGCCGCACATCATGCCCTCTGTTCTCTCTCCCACAGGCACGGACTCGGACAATTCCTCGGGAGAGTTTGCCGACACCAACCAGCGGCTCACCGACATGACGCTCACCAACCAGAGCACCACTCCCGAAGAGGAGGGGAGTCTGCAGGAGAACGGCGTAAAGAAACACCGGTGAGTGCTCCTATGGAATCTTCATGTTGTAGAATAACTATCATGGTGGATTGTCATAGCTGTGCCATCATTTTTTGCCTCAGGACATTCCAGGATTAAATTAGCCTGCTTTCTGCTCGTCCCTTGCTGGCTGTCAGGGGTGGTGTCTTTCATTTACCAGCACTTTGCATTCCCTGATTTTTTTCCATGTTTCAGGGTCCCCAAAAAGAATTGACTTCTGAGGGGACCCTCACATTGAAACATACATAGATGAGTCATCATCTGCTGCTGAAGAGGCTCTCCCGACATGAGAGAGGTCACTGGGAGTTATTGAGAAATGTAAGGCAGGAAGATCAAAAGCTGGATGAAAGATGCAGCCTCTGACAGCCAGCATTTGGAGAGCAGAAAGCAGGATCATTTAACCCTTTGCCTGGAATGTCCCTTTAAAAGAGTTGCTGCTAGTGTCCTACTGTAAACTCACTTGAACCAGCCATAAACGAAAACCTCTCCACTTCCAACCCCTAAAGCGACAGTTTTTTCCCCCTTTTGTAGTGGAGTGTAATGAAATCAGTTGTGAGATTACCACTTGCCTGGTTAGACAAATAGCTGGCGCGGGCACGCGCCCTGCTAGAGAGAAGCGCGAGATGCGTCTGTCAGCGTGCTCGAAGCCGCTGAGCTAAGACGTCGCCTTGATGCGCACAGTTCAGCGGCTCCGAGCACGCTGATTGTACGAGTGGCCACGCATGCGCCGTAGGAGCGGTGAGTTGATTCAGGTAAGGTTTGCGGGCGTCCTTGGGGGTTTCACACGGCGGGCCTGATTTTGGATGCCTTGCGGGGATGGAATGGATCGGCCTGGGTATCTTATAGATTCCCGGGCCGATCCTGCTGGGTTTTGGTCCACTTAGTGCTTCGGTTTCCAAGCCAACATTTTCAAAAAAGTATATTAGTCAAATATTTTTTTTTTTTGTAGCATGATGATTCTTTCTTGGGTATGGACTTCTTGTTTTGATGTGAACACTTTTTGGTGGACCTGCCCCAGTGGAAGTTCCTTGGTCCCCATTTCTCCTCGCAGCTTCTATTGATGGAGCCTTGGAAGGAGATTCTTGGGTCCAGACCTCATGGTGTGAGAAACCCAAGTGGCCTCTCTTTGGTGGACCTGCCTCAGTGGAGCATCCATGGTCTAGGGGTTATGCCCTTGAGCAGGGAACTAAAACCAGACCAACACCAATGGGTGTTGGTCCCGCTGACAGAACATAAAAACAAGCTCAGGGAGGCATCCAAAGTGCAGGAGCCCTGCCCCCCTGAGCGCCCGATATGCTTATCTTCACCTCGAACCTGCACTAGAAAAACAGTCCCAAGATTAGCTGCTGGACAGTCACGTGGGCCATTGTCCCATTCTGGGTGCCCCAATCCCCCCTCCCCTCCGAGCTTGTTTTTTTTTTCACGTCAGCGGGTCCAGCACCTGTTTTTTTTTAACAGATTTAAGCCCCAATTGCTCCCTAGGCACCGACCTTACAGCAGCCCACCGCTCCAAGCACATTCACTGCCCCTTAGTGTGTTTTTCACACTTCTTGTTGAGATGACCCCAAGTGACCTCATTTTGGTGGACCTGCCCCAGTGGAAGTTTCTTGGTCTCCTTTTCGCCTTGCAGCTCCTATTGATGGAGCCTTGGGAGGAGATTCTTGGGTCCAGACCTCATGGTGTGATAAACCCAAGTGGCCTCTCTTTGGTGGACCTGCCTCAGTGGAGCATCCCATGTCCTAGGGGTTATGCCCTTGAGCAGGGAACTTAAACCAGACCAACACAAATGGGTGTTGGTCCTGCTGACAGAACATAACAACAAGCTCAGGGAGGCATCCAGAATGCTGGAGCCCCCCCTCTCCAAACGCCCGATATGCTTATCTTTACTTCGAGCCTGCAGTAGAAAAGCAGTGCCCGCTGGGCAGTCACGTGGCCATGGTCGCATTCTGGATGACCCCCAAGCTTGTTTCTCTCCCAATCCATTCCAGGCCGTCGGCTCCAGTAACGAACCAGAGGACGTGGACTGCAAGATAAAAAGTTGTGCTCATTTTTATTTCATGTCAGCGGGACCAACACCCATTTTTTCTTTAACAGATTTAACCCCCAATTGCTCCCTGGGCACCGAGCTTACAACAGCCCTCCGCTCCAATCACATGCACACTTCGCTGCCCCTTAGTGTGTTATTCACTTGTGTGTAGTCACTGATATGGTGTTTATTCACTGGTGTATTCACGTAAGTCGTTCACAGTGCACGGATGGGAAAATATGGAGGATAAATACAATATGTGTGTATGCAAACAATGGCCATTTTCTCTTCCATTTTACTTCAGGCCATCAGAAGAATTCAGAAACGATTGGGTTAACCTGTCCCGAAGGGTGTGGTCTGCAAGAACAAAGTTGTGTCTACACCTCCCGGGCCTATAACCACCTTGCTGACTTGATGCACTTCAGTTTTCTTTCTTGCAGTGGAACTGCAATGACTTATCTGAACTCCTCTCCCATTTACTTTTTGTTTTAAAGGAATTATGCCATGGAAGCCTGACTGATCCTTGGCCCTTATACTCCTTGGATCTGAATGGACCCACTTTGCCTCCGCAGCTAAGCTGCATTCTGATCAGGATGGTAAGGTAAACGCCAGGGTCTTGGGGCGCTGTGGGGTGTCACCTTTTTGTTTTTTAAAAAAGAGTGACACTCCTGGCTGAGAATTCCACCACAGGAAAAAGCAGCCATAAGGCTTTTGTCTGGTGAGCCTGATTGAGGGGAACCAGGGGAATTAATTTCCTCTTTATAGCTCTTCCCATTTGTTTTTACTGGTTGAAAAATTCAAGATTTGCGCCTGCCGCTATGGAAACATTTTCGGCTTAGCATAGCAGCAAGCACCGGTGTGCGGCTCTTTTCTTACCCCACTCTCACTGGAAATCTTTCGGCCGGGCGAAGCGGCAAGTACCACTAACATCGCGGTTCTCCTCCAGCCGCTCACTCTGCACATTTTCGGCCGGGGCTAAGCTGCAAGTACCGCTAGCATCGCGGTTCTCCTCCGGCCGCTCACTCTGCACATTTTCGGCCGGGGCTAAGCGGCAAGTACCGCTAGCATCGCGGTTCTCCTCCGGCCGCTCGCACTGCAACATTTTTGGCCGGGGCTAAGCGGCAAGTACCGCTAACATCGCGGTTCTCCTCCGGCCGCTCTCACTGGAAGATTTTCGGCCGGGCGAAGCGCCGAGTACCGCTGAGATCGCTGTTCTTCTCCAGCCACCTTCAATGGAAGATATTCTTAGTATACAGTACGTCCTGCTCCAGATACAATACTTACTATCGGGTATTACTCCGTCAGATGGCACTGGACTGCAGAGACATCGAAAATAGGCTCCTCCCGGCCCCTCAAATACCCAGGGACCTCCCACAAATCCCCAGATTTTCTCTGCAGTCTGGACTGCGAAGGACAAGAAATGGCTCTCTCTACTCGCAGGTGAGCGGGGCTATTAGCCTGCGGCCCTGTAGGACTATTCCCACCCGTTCCATTATTAATGTGCCTCCCAGCCTTGGCTGCGCTGGTCGGGTGATGGTAGGCAGCACCGCTGTTAGGTGCTTAGGAGCGCTGCTCCACCGCGATCCCCCACCAAAAGGTAGGTGGTTCAGGCTTATGGTGAGCCTCTAAGGGATGCCCCTCCCGCACTATTGCCCCTTGCCCCTGTCTATCGGTGGGCCCTATCTTAAATGGCCGCTGTCCTCCCTCACTCTCCTTGTAGCCTTCGGGGGGAAAGAGGGGGGGGTGTGTATGTATATACGTGTATTTGCCTTGTGCTTTATTACATTTGCTTTGTGTCAGCCACCACGCTGACTTGTTTTACTATTATTATACTTAAAATTGTCGCCGTGCGCCTTTTGTCACTATGTTCCGTGCTTGGCGGCGGCGTTACCTCAGGTGCCGGCGCGCCGTCATTGGCTGCTTGTCACGTGCTGGCTTCGCGCTCTTCGGAGGGCGGGGCCTGTCTCTGCTTGTGCGGGCCCGCCCCTCGAGGTATACCGACCCCATTTTGTCTGCTTGGTCGGCTTCTGCGTGACAGACCTCTACCTACCGCGGTCCGTAAGTGCCCTCGCGGGCGGCTTTATTACCACCTTTTTATTATTGTCTGCTTACGGCTCATTTGATTGTGTCTTTCAGACAGGCAAATCCATTGGCTTCTCCCGGCCCTCTATTAGTTTAACTTGTGAGGCCTAGTGTAATTACTCCCACTTCCCTAGCGGGTTATTGGGGCATCCCGGGTTGCTGTATAGCGTTAATCCCTATCGGCCTTTAGTGCCGCTATAATCACCATATGGAGGCATCTCAGGATAATGTGACCGGGGTTCTTTCGGGACAAGCCCTGCTGTGTGTAGCGTGTGGGGAGTCTCATGTTGACGCTGACAAGGCGCGGGTCTGTGTACCTTGTGCCGAGCAGGTGCTTGCTCTGCAATCTGGCCTTCCTGTGGCTGGGCCTGCACCTCGTTTCACTTCACCTACCCCCCCCCCCCCCCCAAGCTTAAATCTCACTCCTACTGAGTTGCATACAAGTGGGGATTCTCAGCCTGATGTGTCTTCTAGACTGGCTAGTGTTGAGAAGTTAATTGCTAATACCTTGGCGCGTAAGGCCCCTGCTAAAAAACGGCACTTAACGCCCACGTCACTCTTTTCCCTATGGAAACTGATGAGTTTTGGCATCTTTGTGGCTATACCCCTTCGGATGAAGGGGAGCTATTCTCCGACTCAGGGTCATCTGATGAGAGGCCCAGGGGTCATGACGATTCTGGCTCTGACCCCTGGGCCCCGGATGATACTGATAGATTGCTGGCCTAGATTTTTGAGGTTCTGTCCATCTCTCCCCCTGTTGCGGCTTCCAGGCAAAGGGGGGAACTGTTCCATACCGCTAAGTCACGCTTGGAATTTCCTGAGCAAGCACATTTCAATAACCTTGTGCTCAAGGAATGGGAACGTCCCAGCAGACTTCCCGGTGTACCTAAGAGTTGTAATAGGAAGTATCCCTTTCCTGCTGATGTGGTAAAGTGTTGGTCATCCCCTCCCGAAGTGGATGCCCCGGTCCTAGGGTTATCTAACACCTCACCTGTGATATGCACTCCTCTGACTCTACTACCCTGCGGGATGCTGAGGACTGGCGCATTGACCAGTTGGCATCCCATGCCTTTGCATGTGTGGGGACGGCGCTGCGCCCGGTCTGTGCCTCGGCCATTACTGCTGTGGCCATTAGGACCCTGCTCAGAAATATACTTGATAGTGCCCCTGAAGATTTGCCTTGTGAGGTGTTTAATGCACTCTCTAGTTGTGATGTTTTTGTAAATTTTGTCCTCTCTGCCTTGGATGACACCATTAGAATGTGTGCCAGAACATCTGCCCTTGTGATGGCTATACGCCGCTCGGTTTGGCTACGCCAGTGGGCTGCTGACAACGCTGCCAAGAAAGCCCTCACTGGTTTTCCCTTCAAAGGACTATGCCCGTTTGGGGACCGCCTGGACCTTTTTGCTAAGGGAGACAGGTTACCCCAGCGCAGGCGGCAGTCTCGGCCCTTTCGGGGTCAGGGCTCCTTCTCCTCCCCCTACCGTGGTGCTAGACAAGGGAGGGGGGTTTTCTTTACTTGGGCCCGGGGAGATTTCTGGGATAGGGGCAGAGGACGTGGACGTCCTGGCTCCTGGGGCTCCAAGATTAAGTCCTCTCCCAAGCCCCCTCAGGCATGATGGGGCGCCCTCACCCATCCGGGTGGGTGGACGGCTTCAGCACTTTGCTCACGTCTGGAGGCTTTATGTCTCAGACCGGTGAATTCAGGAGGTAGTGTCCTCCGGTTGCAAGATAGAGTTTGCTGCCTGGCCGCCCCAAGATTCATCATTCATCGCATGGAAACCCTGCGCTCTGCCATCAGTTCCCTGCACCCAGGGGATTTCATGACTTCTGTGGACATCAAAGATGCTTACCTTCATATTCCTGTATTTCCATGTCATCAAAGGTTCCTCAGGTTCGCTCTGGGGGATCAACACTACCAGTTTGTGGCATTGCCCTTTGGTCTCACCTCAGCTCCCATGGTGTTCACCAAGTCTCTGCTCAGATGTCAGGGCGTCCGCGTGCTTCCCTATCTGGACGACATCCTCATCACTTCCCAGTCTCTACATCAGGCAGAGTTGGATACTCAGCTGGTGGTGTCCATTCCGGAGTCATTTGAATGGGTGATCAACCACCCCGAGTCCTCACTGTCCCCTTCCTTGGTAACTCCATTCCTAGGAATGTATCTGGATACAGTTCAAGCAAGGATCTCAGCAGAAGGTGGACAGTCTGATTGCACAGGCTCAGTCCCTCCTAGCTTGTCCCCATCCCTCCATCAGGCAGGGGATGCAGCTGGTGGGCCTGAAGGCGACGTGCTTTGAAGCGGTCCCTTATGCTCAGTTCCACTTGAGGCCTCTGCAACTTCACCTATTGTCAGTATGGGACAAGGACCCAGCGTCCCTGGACAGGGTCTGTGTGCTCTCCCCCCTGGTCAGGAGGTCCCTCTTGTGGTGGATGGACTCAAGGAACCTGTTGGGGAGCAGACCCTTTCGTGCCCCTTCCTGGGAGACGGTACCACGGATGCCAGTCTGTCAGGTTGGGGGGGTTTCTGGGAGTCCCTGCGGTTCCGGGGGAGGTGGAGCCCTCAGGAGGCCCACACACCTATCAATGTCTTGGAGCTGCGGGTGATCAGGTTAGTTCTGGCTCGCTTGACTACTCATCTTCAGGGCCTGCCTGTTCAGGTGCGCTCGGACAACCAGACAGCAGTTGCCTACATCAATCATCAGGGAGGGACCCGGAGCAAGGGGGCCCTCCAGGAAGCATCTCTGATCCTGACTTGGTCGGAGGCCAATGTCCCCTGCATTTCAGCGGTGTACATCCAGGGGGTGGAAAATCGCCTGGCGGACTCTCTGAGCAGGGGGACCTCTCGCCAGGGAGAATGATCCCTATGCAGCAGGGTGTTTCAATCTCTGTGTCACCGTTGGGGCCAACCAGATGTGGATCTGTTTGCGTTCCGCCACAATCACAAGCTCCCAGCTTTTGTCTCTCTGTCCAGGGATCCTCTGGCCCTGACCTCGGATGCGCTAGCAATGTCATGGAAGGACTTTCAATTCCTGTATGTCTTCCCTCCAATTCCCCTGCTGGGCAGGGTTCTGCGCAAGATTGCTGTGGAAGGGGTGCCAGCAATTCTGGTGGCCCCCAGGTGGCCAAGAAGAGTATGGTTCGCAGACGTGGTACAGCTGGCAGTAGATCAGTACTCTCTGCCCTTGGTGCCAGATCTGCTCACTCAGGGCTCACTACGCCATTCCAATTTACAAACTCTGGCTTTGACAGCTTGGCTTCTGAAACCTCCATCTTGATGGAGAAGGGGCTGTCGGTTGTGGATACTTTGATTAAAGCTAGGAAGAAGTCTTCCTCTTCCATTTATTTCAGGGTTTGGCCTGCCTACATTGACTGGTATGAGTCTCTTCCTTGTCGTGTGTTCTCTATTCCCAGGATTCTGGAGTTCCTGCAGCATGGGTTGGAGATGGGGCTACAACTCAGTACTCTGAAGGGTCAGGTTTCTGCCCTGGCTATTTTTTTCCATAAGTCCTTTGCTCAGCACCCTCTGATCAGGACTTTTTTCCAGGGGATCACTCATGTGCGTCCCCCACGTAAACCTATGTTGCCTGTTTGGGATTTGAACTTGTTTGCAGGGTGCTCCCTTTGAACCTGTGCAGGATGCTGCCTTGGCCATTCTTACGCTCAAGGTTGTGTTTCTGGTGGCTATTACTTCTGTCAGGCGTGTGTTTGAGTTGGCGGCGCTGTCCATTCAGCCCCCCTACTATGAGAGACACCAGGACAAGGTGGTGTTTCGTTTCAAGCCTGACTTTCTGCCTAAGGTAGTGTCTGCCTTTCATTTGAATCAGGATATTGTTCTTCCTTCTTTGTGCCCTAATCCTAGCAATGCTAAGGAGAGAGTTTTGCACTCTTTGGATGTGGTTAGGTGTCTGAAGTACTATCTGGTGGCTACTGCACCTTTCAGGAAAACTGATGCTCTTTTTGTGGTCCCTTCTGGTCCTAGAAAGGGTTTGGCTCCTGCCAAGTCTACTATCAGCAAGTGGATTTGTCAGGCTGTGATTCAGTCCTACTATGCTAAGGGGAAGAATCCTCCCTTCCGCCTTACTGCTCATGCCACTCGTGCTATTGGTGCCTCTTGGGCAGCACCAGGCCTCTGTTGAACAAGTTTGCAAGGCCGCTACTTGGTCTTCTGTTCATACCTTTTACAAGGTTGATGTTAGGGCCTCAACCGATGCTGTTTTTGGCCGAAAGGTTCTGCAGGTGGTAGTGGTTTAAACTGCCTGCTGCTGTCTTTTTTCTTGGGGATCCCACCCTACTTTATGGACACTGCTATTGGATGTCCCATTTGTAAGTATTCGATTTGGAGCAGAATACTGGGGCCAGTGTGAGATTTGTTGATTAAGGTCTTTAAGGTCCTGTCTATCTCTCTCCCTGGTGAGGCCTCCAAGCCGAGAGGGGAGCGTTTCCATACAGCAACAGCGCGCTTGGAATTCCTAGAGCAGGCTCGTTTCCATGCTCTTGTACTCAAGGAATGGGTTTTCCCCAGTAAATTCCAGGGGTCCCAGGGGACTGGGATAGGAAATACCCCTTTTCCCCCTGAGTGGTCAATTGTTAGTCATCACCCCCCGTGGTGGATGCGCAGATCGTAGGGGTTTCTACCCCCCCCTTTTATTACAGCCCCTGCTTATAGTACCCTTCGGGATGCTGAGGACCGGCGCATTGACCTGTGGCCTCCCACGCCTTTTCTTGTACAGGGACGGCGCTGCGCCCGGTCTGTGCCGCGGTCATCACTGCAGTGGCCGCTAGAACCCTCATCAGAAAGATGCTTGATCATCACCCTGAGTATCTCCCCTGGGATGCGTTTAATGCACTCTCCAGTTGTGATGTATTTGTAAAATTTATCCTATTAGCACTGGATGACACCATTAGAATGTGTGCAAGGACTTCTGCCCTTGTGGTGGCTATACGTCGCTTGGTTCGGCTGCGACAGTGGGGTACTGACGATAATGCTAAGAAGACTCTTACTGGGTTTCCCTTTAGAGGGCAACGCCTGTTTGGGGCCGTCTGGACCTTTTTGGTAAATAAGGGCAATTCACCCCAACGTAGGCGGCCGTCCCGGCCCCTCGGGGCAGGGTAACTCCTCCCCCTCCCTACCATAGTGCAAAACAAGAGCCAGGGGTGTCCTTCCTGGGGGCTCGTGCAGACTCCTGCCCCAGGAGCTGCATATAATGCCCTGGCCCCTCAGACGGGGCTAAGCCTAAGTCTTCCACCAACATCCCCTCAAGCATGTTGGGGCGCCCTTGCCCGTCTGGGTGAGGGGACGGCTGCGGAACCTTGCTCATGCCAGGAGGTATTACGCCTCAGACTGGTGGATTCAGGCGATAGTTGATAGATAGGTGGTAGATTGTTGCGCGGCCTCCCACAAGATTATCGGGTCCCGGGTGCTCCTGGTCCCTGCCTCTGTTCAGGTGCTGGTGCAGGCCATGCAAGGCCTGCGGGGTCTGGGGGTCTCTTTCAGATTGCCCTTAATAGGCAGAGGCAGGGGCCGATACACTAACCTTTCCACATATTTTCAGCAATTCGTCAATTACAGGCGGTTTCTGTAATGGAAACACTGCGCTCGGCCATCGGCTCCTCGCGCGTCGGGGGCTTCTTGCCGTCTGTAGAGCTCAATGCTGCTTATTTTTACTTCCATATGTCTTCTGGACACTGAGGTTCTTCAGATTCGCGTTGGTTGACCAACACTGATAATCGTGACCTGGTCATCTGACCTCTCTTCAGCTCCCAGAGTGCTCACCAAGGTGCTGACGGGGGTGTGGTCTCTCATGAGACCAAGGGGCGTCCGCGCGATGACCTACCTGGACGTCCTCATCACTTCCCAGTCTCTACGTTTGCTACGTTGGATACTCGGCTGGAGGGTATCCATTTGGGAGTCATTTGGAGGGGTGATCAAACACCCCAAGTCCTTATTGTCCCCTTCATTGGTAACTCCATTCCTATGAATGAATTTTATACAGTTCAAGCAAGGATCTTCCTTCCTCAGCAATAAAGTGGACAATCTGGTTGTATGGGCTCAGTCCCTCTTAGCTGTCCCCGTCCCTCCACCAGGCAGGGATGCAGCTGGTGGGCCCGCTGGTGCGTACTCCGAAGAGGCCCCTTATGCTCAGTCCCCCCTGGTACCTTCTGCAACTTCTCCTATTTGTCCTACGGGACGAGGACCCAGCATCCCTGGAGCAGGGTATGTGTGCCTTCCTCCCTGGTGAGGAGGTCCCTCTTGTAGTGGATGAACTCAAGGAACCTGCCTGAGGGCAGTCCCTTCTTGCCCTTTCCTGGGTAGACAGTCACCATGGATGCCAATCTATCAGATTGAGGGGGGTCTTCTTCGGGAAGTCCCTACGGTTCCAGGGGAGGTAGGGCCCTTAGGAGGCCTATACACCTATCAATGTTTCTGAATCTCTGAGCGTTCAAGTTAGTTCTAACTCGCTTGCCTACTCCTCTTCAGGGCCTGCCTGTTCGGGGGAGCTAGGCCCAGCTGACGGCCTTGGCCTACATTGAATATTCAGGGAGGGACCCGGTGCAGGAGGGTCCTCCGGGAAGTGTCTCCGATCCTGATCTGGGTGGTGGACAATGTTCCCTGCATATCAGTGGTATTCGCTCCGGTGGAGGTCCCTCTGCGACAGGATGTGCTAATCCTTGTGTCACTATGAGGTCCAACCAGTGTGGATCTGTGTGTGCCCCGTCACTATCACAAGCTCTCGGCCCTTGTTACTCTGTCCCAAGATTCTCTGGCCGTGGTCATGATGATTTAGTAATGTTATGGCAGGACATTCTGTTCTGTATGTCTTTCGCCATGCCTCCTGCTAGGCAGGGTTCTGCGCAAAATTGCTCTGGAAGGGGGGACCAGTGGTTCTGGTGGCCTTGTGGAGTGTGGTTCGCAGACATGGTACTGAGGACAGTAGATCTGTGCGTTCTGCCAGGAGTGCCAGCTCTGCTCACTCAGGGCCCTTTACATCACCCCCGATCTACAGACTCTGGCCTAGACGGCCTGACTGCTGAAACATCCATCTTGATGGAGACAGGCTTATCTGTCTTGGTGATTGAGACTATGGGAAGACTAGGAGCAAGCTTCTTCTTCTTCTTCCATCTATTATAGGGTATGCATACCCATATTGATTGGTGTGAGTCTAGGTCTCTTCCCTGTTGGGCGTTCTCTGTTCCCAGGGTTCTAGAGTTATTACAGCATGGGTTGGAGTTGGAATTCTCCAAATCAGTACTCGGAAGGGTCAGGTTCTGCCCTGTCCGACTTCCTGTAGAAGTCTTTTGCTCAGTTTCCTTGGTTAAGGCTTCTTTCAGGGGGTTACTCATGTGCGTTCCCCACGTAATTCTATGTTCCCTGTTGGGATTCGAATTTATTCTGCTTGCCTTGTGGGGTGTTCCCTTTGGACCTATTCCGGATGCTGTCTGACTGTTTTTACCCTCAAGTTGTCCTTCTAGGGACTGTTACTTCAGTCAGCCGTGTGCCTGAGCGGGCGGCTCTGTTTAGCTAGCCCTCGTTCATAGATATATACACCAAGATGAGGTGGTGTTCCGCTTTTACGCCGGACCTTCTGCCTAAGGTCGTGTCTTATGCTCATGTATTCAAGACTTTGTCTTTCTTCTGGGCCTTATTCCTAGTATTGCTGAGAAAAGGGGGTCTACATTCACTCAACAGGTGTTGGACGTGTTTTCCTGAATTGTCTCTCGTCCCTTAGGGGAACTGTTGCCCCTTGGGGGTTTGCGGGCGTCTCCATCCTGTATGTGCCTGATTTCGTCTGATTCCAGGGGTTATGCGGTCTTTGGCCCCTAGGTAAGGTTTCGACTTCTGCCAAGGCTACTGTTAGCTTTTGGACTTGTCAGGCTGTTACTCAGGCCTGTTCTTTTAAGGGGAAGAATCTTCTTCTCGCTTTACTTCTGATTCTACTTGTCTTTTGGTATCTTTGGGCCTTTCGGCACCAGGTTTCTGTGGAACAAGTGTGCTAGACCGCTACTTGTTCTCTGTTCATACCTTTTCAAAGGTTTTTATGAGGTTGACGAGCTTTGCTCATGTCACTCTTGGTAGCAAGGATTGCAGGTGACAGTGCTTTTAACTGTCTGCTGTGCCTTTTGTTGGGGATCCCACCCTACTTTATGGACACTGTTATTGGATGTCCCAAGTGTAAGTATTATATCTGGAGCAGGACGTACTGTATACTTAGAATAATACAATTCTGTGAAATACTCACCTGTCTGGATCCCCTGTATGGTGATTGCTATCATTGTTATTACCAGTTTTTGGTGGTTAGTTTCTCCCGGCTTCTTTTTCACTGCTTTTCAATGCTGGGGATTTGTGGGAGGTCCCTGGGTATATGAAGGGCCGGGAGGAGCCTGTTTTTGCATGTCTGCAGTGCACAGCGCCATCTGGCGGAGGATTACCCAAGTGTAAGTATTACATCTGGAGCAGGACGTACTGTATACTGTATTTTTAGACCCCCTGGGAGGTAATCTAGTATTAATCACCATGACGGAGGCATCTGGGGTAATCGGATCTGGTCCTTTAGCAGATAGTCACCCCATGTCCAGTATGCAAACAGACACTGGACGAGGATAACACGGTGTGCAGGGTCATGCAACTGTAGTAGTGGATAAGGAAGACAATTGTCTCCTCCCTGCAAGGGTTTTGCCCCTTGTTGCCAGTGCCCTCTGAGCTTAAAAACCCCCCTGGCAGCTTTCAAGCGGACCTAAAACCTTCAGTAAGTCATATCTGCTACTAAGAAGGTTTTGAAAAAATACATTTTCCTGTTTTTTGAAGTGTTGAAGAGGATATTGTGGCTGCCATAGTCTCCTTCTGAGTCTTTTAACTCGGCAGCCCTCAAGTGGTCCTAAACCTTTAGAAAGCCATTTCAAAGGATTGGCTACTAAAAAGGTTTTTAAAGAAAAGATTTATCCTCTACTTGAAGAGGATATTGTAGCTGCCATAGTCTCCCAGGAAGTTATCCGTTGGGGAGGATTTATCCAGTAGGGACTCGTATTCATATTCCTCTACGCAAGGGGGTGCTCAGTTAAGATGGATGGATGGTTTTGATTTCCTCCATTCTGGAGGATGTTGCAGAGCATACACATTATTCTATTTTGATTAATAGGGAATGGCCGAAGTCAGGTTGTCTTCCGCCCATTCCTAAAGTACTAGGTACTATGTATCCCTTCCTTCCAGATCAGATTGAATTATGGTCTCACCCTCCTGTGGTGGACGCTCTGGGGCCAGGTCTTTTTAAGATTTTGGTTATGCCATCCTCGAATAGTGCTTCTCCAAAGGATCCAGCGAATAAGCGCGTGGATCAGGTGGCATGTCATGCTTATTCTATTATGGGGTCGACCTTGAGGCCGGCATGGGCTAAATCCATAGCATTTTTTGGGGAGCAGGAGGTAGTTAAAACAACTGGACTCGAAGACTTATAGGGGTCATTCATGGAAGTCATGCTCCCAGGTGATCAAGACCAGTTTGGCTACAACAGGTATATGATACCGGCTATGGAGGATTGAGCAGGATAAGTGCCAGAGGCCTAGCTCTGGTGTTAGCCTTAAGGCGTGCTTTATGGCTTAAGCAATGGCCAGCTGACATAGCCTCCTAAAAAGAATGACAGGACTCCCTTTTAAGCTGGAGTGTCTGTTTGGGGAGTGCTTGGTTGACATGGTAAAGCATGCTACTAGTGGTAAATCATCTAATCTGCCACAGAAGCCGAAGTCTAATACTGCTTCCGCAGTGCCTCTAATACTCCAGGGTTCGGCCTCTTCGGGATACCGAAGAGATTTTTTAAATAAGACAAAGTTCCAAATTAAGGCAACAGGTGTCTGGCAGAATAAAGCCAGACCCCCCTTCAAAGCCTGCTCGGGCATGAAGGGATGCCCCCGCTCTTGCAGGTGTGCATTTTGCTCATGTTTGGAGGCTTTATGTAACAGATATTTGGATACAGGAAGTTGTATCCTCAGGTTACAAAATCAAATTAGGTGCCAGACCCCCTTGGAGAGTCTCTTGGTCAGGGGTATCCCGAATTCTGCAGAAAGCAGAAGCATTGAGATCTGCCGTAACTCGCCTTTTTATAGATTGGAGTTGTTGAGACTTAAAGAACTAAATTTGTACAGTCTGGAGGAAAGATGGGAGAGGGGGACATGATTGAGACCTTTAAATATGTGAAAGTATTCAATAAGGTTCAGGAGGGAAGTGTTTTTAAAAAGAAACTTAATGATGAACAAGGGGGCACAACCTGAAGCTAGTCGGGGGGGAAGAGCATATTGACTCTTAAGGTTATCTTTTTTTAGTGGCAATAACCTCAGTAAGGAAGGTTTCTGAATTAGCAGCTTATCAGTTAAAGTGGACCTTCACTCTGAATAAGAGTCTATCTTATATGCTTCCCACACCCTGTACATACAGATTGTCCACATTAAAAATCATCCTACCTGCATCTACTGCATGTTATGAGCCTTTAAACATCCAAGATGGTGGCTTATGGAAGCCGCCATCTTATCAGACAGCCTGCAAACAGGAAGTGCCTCCTGACTGTGCTGCTCTGCATTCTGGGACTGCTGACCGTTACCTGACCCCAGCTCTGCTCTGTCTGAGCAAAGCACAGCTATAACCCACCCCCTGTACCTTATCCCACTCTCCTCTCCTCAGTAAGTGTGATGCTTCTGAGTCAAGATGGCGGCGCCCGTATCCTAAATTCCTGAACAGATTTGCAGCCCAGTGGGGGAAAGAATAATAAGTTAGTGACTAAAAACGTAAAATATATTACCTTAAGATGCTGGGAAACCGTTTTTTAATTGTTTGGTCTTTTCATTAAATCACGCTGAAGGTCCGGTTTAAGTCTCCTTATTTAGTGTTACATAAGGACAAGTTTGTCTTCTGCTTTAAACAGGATGTTCTTCCTAAGGTGGTTTCCATCTTAATGAAGAGGTGAATTGCCTTCCTTATGTCCTACTCCAGCGTCCGATTAAATAAAGGATTCTTCATTGCTGGATGTAGGGAAAAGCACTAAGATACGATCTCACTGCTACACAATCTTTCCATAGGTTGGACTCCTTATTTTGTCATACCTGAGGGTCCTCGGAAAGGTCTTTCACCATCTAAGTCTACCTTCAGCGATGGATTAGACAGGCAGTGGTAAGAGCCTATATTCCCTAAGGGGAAGGATTCTTCTTTTAGGACTACTGCTCATTTGACAAGAGCTATTGGAACTTCTTGGGCTTTTTAGCATCAAGCTTCAATAGAAAAAGTATGCAAAGCCGCTACTTGGTTTTCAGCTCATCCATTTACCAAATTCTATAAGGTAGAGCCTTTGGTAGGAAGAAATTACATACAGTGGTAATTAGATGGTTTTGGAATGTCTTATTCCTGAAAGGAATAAGGTTTTTTGGAATGTATTGTTCCTGAAAGGAATAAGGGTTTTTGGAATGTCTTATTCCTGAATGAATAAGGGTTTTTGGAGCGTTTTATTCCTGAAAGGAATAAGGTTTGGGGATCCCGCCTGAATTAGGGTACTGCTTTTGGAGGTCCCATTCGTTTCTGAATTCTTCTGATGGCCTGAAGTAAAATGGAAGAGAAAATTAAATTCCATGAGTACTCACCTGTAGAATTCCTTTCTCTTCCATTATTACTTCAGGACATCAGACCCTCCCTGTCTGCTACTATGTTACTCCTGTCTGCTACTGTTTACTATGTCCATGTCTTGGATGCCTAGTTTTAGTGGAGTGGTAAATATGTAAATAGTTGCTGTAAATAATGATCAGCATTAAAAAAAAAAATACTGCTTTTCAATTAAACTGAAGTGCATCAAGTCAGCCAGGTGGTTATAGGCCCAGGAGGTGGAGACACACCTTTGCTCATGCAGACCAAACCCTTCGGGAAAGGTTAACCCATTTGTTTCTGAATTCTTCTGATGTCCTGAAGTAATAATGAAATTAATTCTACAGGTGAGTACTCAGAATTTTCTTATTCTTAGTATACAGTACGTCCTGCTCCAAATGTAATACTTACACTAGGGTTATCCTCCGCCAGATGGCGCTGCACTGCAGAGACATGTAAAACAGGCTCCTCCCAGCCCCTCAAATACCCGGGGACCTCCCACAAATCCCCTAGATTTCTCTGCAGTGCTTACTGCGAAGACATGAAATTATCACTCTCTCGCAGGTGAGCAGGGCTATTAGCCTACGGGCCTGTTGGATATTTTCACCCGTTCCTCGTGTGATGTGCCTCCCAGCCTGGGCTGCGCTGGTCAGGTGAAGGTAGGCGGCACCATGTGTGCTTACGGAGCGCTGCTCCACCGCAATCCCCCACCAAAGGGTAGGCGGTATAGGCTGATGGTGAGCCTTTATGGGATGCCCCTCCCGCATTAGTGCCCCATGCCCCGTGTAGCGGTGGGTCCTTTACAGAGGGCCGCCATCCTCCCTCATTCTCCCTGTAGCCTTCGGGGGGGGGGGGGGGGGGTGAGTGTGTATCGTGATTCGTGCATACGGCGTATTGTCTAGTATATGTGGTGTCAGCCGCCGCGCTGACTTGTCTTTTTTACTATTGCTAATGCCGCCGCCGCGCACGTCTTTTCCTTCATTTGGATGTTCCGTGCCGGGCGGCGGCGTTACCTCAGACGCTTCTGCGTTATCATTGGCTGCTTGTCTGTGGGCTTCGCGCTCTTCGGGGGGGCGGGGCCTGGCTTGGCACGCTCTGCGTCACTGCTCGCTCTGGCCCGCCCTTTGAGGTGCTCTCGGCGCCATTTTGTCTGGTCGCGTGTGCGTGTGGGACGGTTCTACTTACTGCGGTCCGTAAGTGCCCTTGCGGGCGGCTTTATACTCATTTTTTAGTGTGTTTGGTTCTGACACCCCTTCTTCTCATTGTGTCTTTCAGACGGGTGAATCCATTGGCTTCTCCCGGCCCGGTGTAATTGATAGTCGGGCCTAGTATAGTTATTCCCACTTCCCTAGCGGGTTACTGGGGCATCCAGGGTTGCTTTATAGCGTCAATCCCTACTGGCATATTGTGCCTAATAATCACCATATGGAGGCATCTCAGGATAATGTGACCGGGGTTCCTTCGGGACAAGCCTGGCTGTGTGTAGCTTGGGGGGTCTCACCTATTAGCGGTGACAATGCACGGGTCTGTGTTCCTTGCGCACAGCAGGTACTAACGTTGCAATCCGCCCCTCCTGTGGCTGGGACTGCACCTCGTCTCACTTCACCTACTCCCCCAAGCTTGAGTCTCACCCCCATTGACTTGTATACAAGCGGGGATTCTCAGCCTGATGTGTCTGCTAGACTGGCCAGTGTTGAAAAATTGATTGCTAATACTTTAGCGCGTAAGGCCACTGCTAAAAAGCGTCACTTAACCCCTGATGTCACTCTTTTTCCTATGGAATCTGATGAGTATTTGCATTTATGTGACTATCCCCCCTCGGACGAAGGGGAGCTGTTCTCCGATTCAGGGTCATCTGTTGAGAGACTCAGGGGTCATGACGATTCTGGCTCTGACTCCTGGGCCCCGGATGATACTGACAGACTGCCGGTATAGATTTTGTGAGGTTCTGTCCATCCCCCCCCCCCCCTTCCCCGTTGCGGCTCCTAGGCAAAGGGGTGAGCTTTTTCATACTGCTAAGGCTCGTTTGGAATTTCCTGAGCAAGCTCATTTCAATAATCTCGTGCTTAAGGAGTGGGAACGTCCCAGTAGACTTCCCGGTATACCTAAGAGTTGGGACAGAAAGTATCCCTTTCCTGCTGATATGGTCAAGTGCTGGTCATCCCCTCCCGAGGTGGATGCCCCTATTCTAGGGCTGTCTAACACCTCTGTTATGCACTCCCCTGACTCTACTACTCTGCGGGATGCCGAGGACCGGCGCATTGACCAATTGGCATCCCATGCCTTTGCATTTGTGGGGACGGCGCTGCGCCCGGTCTGCGCCTCGGCCATTACATCTGTGGCGCTCAGGTCCCTGCTCAGAAGTGTACTGTACGGTGCTCCTGATGATTTGCTACCTGATGTATTTAATGCACTGTCTAACTGTGATGTGTTTGTAAACTTTATCCTATCTGCCTTGGATGATGCCATTAGGATGTGTGCTAGAACTTCTGCCTTGGTGGTGGCTATTCGCCTCTCGGTTTGGCTGCGCCAGTGGGCTGCCGACAATGCTGCAAAGAAGGCCCTCACTGGACTTCCATTTAAGGGGCCACGCCTGTTTGGGGACCGCCTTGACCTTTTTGCTAAAGGAGGTAAGTTACCCTAGCACAGGTGGCAGTCTCGGCCCTTTCGGGGCCAGGGCTCCTTTTCACCCCCCTACTGTGGTGCTAAACAAGGGAAAGGGGTGTCCTTCGCGGGGGCTCATGCAGATTCTTGGCATAGGAGCAAAGGACGACGTCCTGGCTCCTCCTGGGGGTCTAAGCCCAAATCCTCTTCCAAGCCCCCTCAGGCATGATGGGGCGCCCTCGCCCATCAGGGTGGGGGGATGGCTACAGCACTTTGCACACGTCTGGAGGCATCCCGTCTCAGAGCGGTGGATTCAGGAGGTAGTGTCCTCCGGTTACAAGATAGAGTTTGCGGTTCGCCCCCCCAAGATTCATCAGGTCCCGGATCCCCCCAGGACCCTGTCTCAACTCAGGTATTGGCGCAGGCCGTGCAAGGCCTTCTGGGTCTGGGGGTCATTTGCAGGGTCCCTTTAAGAGAAAGAGGCAAGGGGTTCTACTCCAACCTCTTCACAGTTCCCAAAAAAGATAGGTCAGTCAGGCCCATTCTGGATTTAAAGATCCTCAACAAATTTGTCAAGAACAGGCGTTTTCGCATGGAAACTCTGCGCTCGGCCATTGGCTCCCTGCGCCCAGGGGACTTCATGACGTCTGTGGACATCAAAGACGCTTACCTTCACATCCCTGTGTTTTCAGGACACCAAAGGTTCCTCAGATTCGCGTTGGAAGATCAACATTACCAATTTGTGGCCTTGCCATTTGGTCTCACTTCAGCTCCCAGAGTGTTCACCAAGGTGCTGGCTGGGGTGATGTCGCTGATCAGGTCAAGGGGCATCCGCGTGCTGCCCTACCTGGACGACATACTCATCACCTCTCGGTCTCTACAGCAGGCAGAGTTGGACACTCAGCTGGTGGTGTCCACCCTGGAGTCCTTCGGCTGGGTGATCAATCACCCCAAGTCCTCTCTGTCCCCTTCCTCGGTGACCCCGTTCCTGGGAATGATTCTGGATACGGTTCAGTCAAGGATATTCCTTCCTCAACAGAAGGTGGAAGCTCTAACTGCGCAGGTGAGGTTCCTGCTGTCGTGTCCCCATCCCTCCCTCAGGCAGGGAATGCAGTTGGTGGGCCTGATGGTGGCGTGCTTCGAGGCGGTGCCTTTTGCTCAGTTCCATTTGAGGCCTCTACAACTTCAACTTCTGTCAGTTTGGGACAAGGACCCAACGTCCCTGGACAAGGTCTGTGTGCTCCCCCCACTAGTCAGGCGGTCCCTTTCATGGTGGCTGGACTCCAGGAACTTGCTGGGGGGCAGGTCCTTTCTGCCCCCTCCTGGGAGACGGTCGCCACGGATGCCAGTCTGTCAGGATGGGGGGGATTTTGGAAGTCCCTGCGGTTCCAGGGGAGGTGGGGCCCTCAGGAGGCCCACTTACCTATCAACATTTTGGAACTACGGGCGATCAGGTTGGTACTGGATCAGTTGACCAATCACCTGCGGGGTCTGTCTGTGCAGGTGCGCTCAGACAACAGGACGGCGGTTGCCTACATCAACCATCAGGGAGGGACCCGGAGCAGGGGGGCCCTCCAGGAGGTGTCACGGATTCTGACATGGGCGGAGGCCAATGTTCAATGCATTTCGGCTGTGTACATCCCAGGGGCAGAGAATCTCCTGGCAGACTCTCTGAGCAGGGGGACCTCTCGTCAGGGAGAGTGGTCCCTCTGCAACAGGGTATTCCAGTCCCTGTGTCACTTTTGGGGTCTACCAGATGTGGATCTGTTTGCATCCCGTCACAATCACAAGCTCCCGGCCTTTGTCTCCCTGTCTCAGGATCCTCTGGCCTTGACCACGGATGCTCTGTCCATGTCATGGCAGGAATTTTGGCTCCTGTATGTCTTTCCTCCATTCCCCCTGCTGGGCAGGGTTCTGCGCAAGATTGCTTTGGAAGGGGTGCCAGCGATTCTGGTGGCCCCCAGGTGGCCAAGAAGAGTGTGGTTCGCAGACGTGGTGCAAATGGCAGTAGACCAGTACGTTCTGCCAGGGGTGCCAGATCTGCTCACTCAGGGCCCCTTACGCCATCCCAATTTACAAACTCTAGCTTTGACGGCCTGGCTGCTGAAACCTCCATCTTGATGGAGAAAGGCTTGTCCGCCTCGGTGGTTGATACCATGGTGAAGGCTAGGAAGAAAACTTCTTCTTCCATCTATTACAGGGTATGGCGTACCTACATTGACTGGTGTGAGTCTAGGTCTCTTCCCTGTCGGGTGTTTTCAGTCCCCAGGGTTCTGGAGTTCTTACAGCATGGGTTGGAGTCGGGACTCCAACTCATTACTCTGAAGGGTCAGGTTTCTGCCCTGTCTGTTTTCTTTCAGAAGTCTTTTGCTCAGCATTCTTTGGTTAAGACCTTTTTCCAGGGGGTTAATCATGTGCGTCCCCCACGTAAACCTATGGTCCCTGTTTGGGATTTGAACTTGGTTTTGTCTGCCTTGCAGGGTGCTCCTTTGAACCTATACAGGATGCTGCTCTGGCTGTGCTTACCCTCAAGGTTGTCTTTCTGGTGGCCATTACTTCGATCAAGCGTGTGTCTGAGTTGGCGGCTCTGTAATACAATTCTGTGAAATACTCACCTGTAGAATTGGTATTATAAGTATACAGTACGTCCTGCTCCACCCCACCCTTGGTTTTGCATTATTATGGATCCCCTGTATGGTGATTGTTATCATTGTTATAGTTACCAGTTTGGATGGTTAAATTCTCCCGGCTTCTCGTTCACTGCTTTTCAATGCTGGGGATTTGTGGGAGGTCCCCGGGTATTTGAGGTGCCGGGAGGAGCCTGTTTTACATGTCTCTGCAGTGCAGCGCCATCTGGTGGAGGATAACCCTAGTGTAAGTATTACATTTGGAGCAGGACGTACTGTATACTTATAATACCAATTCTACAGGTGAGTATTTCACAGAATTGTATTATTAGCACTATTACTACCACTATTACTCAGTAGAAGATTTCCAGTCTAGGCAACTTCTGGCAGTGCTGGCCCTTCATAAGTCCAAGTGTGTAGAGGAATATCAATAAGCACTTTCCAATTATGCCAAGATACTTGCAGTGTTACAATGGATACACAGATGGCACCTTTATCTATATCCACACATCTCTGCAAAGTATACATCAGCACACAGCTTCATTCTATATAGGTTCTTACCTTGTTTCCCCGAAAATAAGCTCCAACGTGATTTTTTCCAGGATTTTTGAGAATGCACGAAAAGAGTACTATCACGAAACATGGGCCAATGATAAAAATCCATATAAATTTGCGGGAGGGGAGGTCACTTCATACATCCAGCCAGGCTTTTTTTGCTTTCTTTTAAAGGAAGGAAAAGGACATCTAGGGGGACAGGCTCTGTAGCCTCTGATAGACTAAACCTGTTACCCCTGGATATTATTCCTACCATGAGAGAATAAACCAAAAGTTTGGCGGGAGTTTTATTTAGTTATTACACAATTTAGCGATATTGCACCTTTTAAGTATAAGCCCTACCCCCCCCCCCCCCCAAACAAAAATAAGGCCCTGTTACAGTTAGTTATTGCCTGAAGGCCACCAGGACCAGAAGGTCCCCTGTCGCTGAGCTATTTCTTGCCAGGTATTGCCTGAGCTATTTCTTGCCAGGTACCTGGGCAGGCTAGCAACCCGGTACATCTTATAGTGTGAAAAATACAGTAAATAGTTTATGGATAAATAATACAGTCCCTGAAAATGAGTCTTAGTCAGGGATAACAAGCCACAAAACACAGTTCAAAGAAATACTACCCAATGGTGAGGTGTGGTTTCGGTGCCAAATGAAGTTGCCACCTGCATCACTGCATTCCTTCAACCTCTGACATATCACTGGTGGATTTTTGAAGCTCATAACACTATTGGTTAGTCTCCTAGGCTCAGATTGCTCTCCGCCAGTCTATACATATTTAATATTTATAGATGAGACACATGCAACTCGGACCTACAATTCTGTTGGCTACAATGCTGCTCTCTCTAAGTAATTAATATCTATAAAAGAGATATTCGGGTCAGGTCTAAAATTCTATTGATCAGGCATTAATCATTGGTCCATCCCTTTGCCAATGTTAATGCAATCCCTTTGCTTGGACTACATTAAAACCGGCAAGAGGACGGCCCAGGATTCAAGCATGACGAATAGAATCTTAGGTTGAGACCTTTTCATTGCGTCTAGAACAGCAGGAAGAAATTTTAGTCTTGGAGGCTAACCACTAATGCTATGGGTTTTGAAAATACACCAATGTCCAGTCTTGGGACACATAGCAACTTGTTTTTAGTACGGTGACTCCACTGATAACATCCCTGTGGGCCGAAACTGGGCCTCTCCATTTGCTTTAAATAGGGTTCACTGTTGCAATGTGGGGGGAGGGGTGTTTTCCCTGACAAATGGATCTCTGAGACCCCTAAAAGTTGGTCTATGAGTCTATGTTGAAGAAAAAAGCATCTTGGGAATGTAATAGTTTGCTGATGTATAGTTCAAGTACACGTACGTCTGAATCGCCTATTGTAAGCCCTCTCCATTCTTGTTACTAAGATCTGAAGAGCACATAGGCAGCGTTCATTAGTGATTGTGGCGCTAGCAGAATTGCTTCGCACTCAAAGTGAAGCCCACCTTGGAGAGGGGCCAAATTCTACCACTTTCATGCCAAAGCAAACACACATACGCTAAAGTCTGACTCTGCAGCATGATAACAATTATTGGATCTGTCCTTATGTTTGTATTGTGTATGCAAATGCCACTCACATGGATCCATAACCCCCGCTCCTTTTTTCTGTCTCCTAGGACCAACTTGCCGGCCCCTATGTTCTCTAGAAATAATTTTAGTATCTGGAGCATATTGAAGAAATGCATTGGACTAGTAAGTCTCATGGTGGCTTTGTTACTTTCCATATATAAGTGCTCCCCGTGTGTTAGTAGGTGGGTAACTGACACATTGGTACGTGAGCATTGGTTAGTAGAATCGGGCCAATTTGCAGATGTAGCAATCCTACTATTTACACAGCCAACAATTCATACTTGTTATTCCTCTGTTCTGGCAAACAAATGGCATTACCTGTAAGAATCTGTCCTGGGCTAGATATTTATGTGCCTATCAGCCTCTGTTCTGGGCAAAATATTTCAGCATGTGTCCTGGGCAAAATATTGCACTGCCTGTCAGCATCTGTCCTGGGCAGAATTTTTCAGTGTCCGTCAATATCTGTTCTGGGCAAAATATTTCAATGCCTGTCAGCATCTTTCCTAGGCAAAATATTTCTGTGCCTGCCAGCATTTGTCATGGCAAAATATTTCAGTGCCTTCAGCATCTGTCCTGGGCAGAAATTTAAGTGGCACCCCCGTAATTAACTGTAGATCAATCACTGCCCTTTTTAACAAGTACCCACCATCGCCTGAGGCCCTGGGGCAGCGGTCCTGGCCCCCCCTCTCTTTTAATTTGGCCCTACAAGTGGTGAATGCTCCATAACTTTTTCTGAGTGGATCAATTTGTGAAATTTGCCGCTGCCTCAGATTTGGAATTTAAATTTTCCAGGATGGTGGGAACACACTGCGAAACGTGCTTCCCCCCTCGTAGCTCCCTTTTTGCCACGCTCCACCCTTCCTGTTTCATCTGCTTCAGTCCTGGTCTTTTTCACTAGAGAACAGGAAACCACATCACATGCACCTGGCTGCCAACACTCCTCCAATAGGCACACTGCACAGGCCTGATTAGATATTTCTTGATGCCTGGTGTATAAGTCATCTCTCCTCATGCCATCAAGCAAAAGAATATGGATTTTTATCATTGGGCCATTTTTTGGGGGATTGTGCGCTTTTAAGTGTGGTGGAGGCCCCTTTGGTGAAGTGTATCAACCCCGTAATAACTATAGATCAATCGGTGTGCATCATGGACTTCACCACTTGGGAGGCCCTCTGGCAGGAGCCCTGCCCACCCTTAAAATGGTCCTGATGATATCAGATTTGGTAGTGCAGCTCCATGACTTTTACTGTGGGGGTTAGTTTATGAACTTAGCCCTGGCCTCCGCACAGTGAGCTTAGCTGACGATTGCCATTCCCCAGAGGGCATTACAAGGAAGAAATATCTGCAATCCTCCATTCTGAATAGACCTGAATAAAGCCAGATGTGTGCTGGATGGGAGGGCAGGTGGCGGCTCCTGTGTGTGCGCGAAAGCTCTTTACAAACAGATTGTTGAGTATTGAATTTTAATCTGCGTGTTGCACAACAGATTGATGGCACCTGGCAGCTTGTGCACTCTCTCCCTGCAATATTCACGCCGTAGACGCTTAAATAATACCGAGTAATTATACCCCGCAGAGCTTTCTCGCCTTATGGCCCTATGTACAGTAAGATTATTACCTGTTCTGCTAAACAGGACTTGCTCCACCGAGACGGGAGTGATTTATAGGCCATATTTCTTACAGTTATTACAGCACTTTTCAGGATGCTGGAACAAAACAGCGTTATATGGAAACCAAGATTCCCCCATGTGGTAGATATCTTACATCTCT
The DNA here is from genome assembly GCA_027917425.1 of Gastrophryne carolinensis. Classification (NCBI taxonomy): domain Eukaryota; kingdom Metazoa; phylum Chordata; class Amphibia; order Anura; family Microhylidae; genus Gastrophryne; species Gastrophryne carolinensis. The sequence continues at coordinate 48,900,484 of CM051243.1, forward strand.
GATATTGTTTTAGCTATATTCATGGTAATTATGATGCAGCCCTCGAGCGATTTTTGCTGGCTAAATCATAGCGTAAAAAGCAGCAACACTTAACTTCTATCATACACCAGTATAAGAGCACTTGCGAAGAGACCCGGGTACCACTGCTGAAGAAATGGCCAATGAAGACTACTGCTCTGGACCCAATCCTCAACCCAGAAAGCCCAGAATATAGGCATCACCCTGGTCTTCTCTAGAACTCCCCATAAAGAAGGATAGGTTTGCAGTGGGGGAGATTTCAGATCATGCCCTGGGGAACCAAGGGCCTGATCAGACAGCAGTCTTCACCTATTCAGAAGCTGGAGAGGCAGATGAGGGGATGGAAGCAGAGGTCATGGGGTCACACACTTGGATTTGGAGTCAAAGTTAATAGCTGAGGTCATACATAAGTAGGCAGAGTCCAACAAGGGTAGTCTGGGAAATTAATTTCAAGTGGTAGCCAAGGGTTACGTCAACCTATTCATGGGTTAACAAGTCCAGTGAAGGGCCTATATAAGCACAAAGTCCCAAAGATAAGCCGCAGATCATACACAGCTGATCCACGGTTTTCAGGATTCACAGTAACACAAAAGCAGTATAGCATAGGAATCTTCTGCCATCATACTGATGCCAGATACTTCCTTATAAGAGACCCAGAGTAGCAGGATTTGTTCTCTGCTAGTCAGCTGACAAGCAAGTGTTACCGAATTAGCCTGCTTTCCTTTGGTAAGCTGAGAGGCCCACATGACTAGTCTGCACTCAGCTAGTCAGCTGACAATTAGCACATGGATGATGGTTAGTGCTGTGTATGACACCTACTCCAAGTTTTTTTTAGTAGCTTTTCCAATATCATGGCAGCTGCTGGCTTTCTAATTATGTGGGCACCTCTAGGCAGCAAAAGGGCTGGGGTACATTGCCAATATTTAACCTTAACCCCTGGGGTAAGCAGTGCTCATCTCGGCCAATGATTTGTTAAAATGATAAAGGTTCACACTGTTATAAATAGTATTGTCATGTTGAATCTATAATAAAATATAAAGCTATAGGGAAAAAACCTTGGTAGGTATAGCCTAGCCAGTGTTGCTTCTCGTTCCATAGCTGTTGCCAATTATGGCTCAGGGTCTGCTTATGGCACATAGCTGATGCGCCCAACAATTCTTATACCCCTTACATGGCACTTTCGCTGCCATTATGTCATCTTGGGATAGTTTTCGTTTATTGTGAAACAATTCAACGCTTTGGGGCCACACAAGGTCCATGTACATGGCTCTTAGACCGTGTCCAGATGTTTTCCACTGTAACATCCTGCATTACTCTGTAACCAGTAGCAGCTTTATCCCCGCTACGCTTTAACAGGCTACATGCCTGCACTGGCCATTCACTGAAGGTATAGCAGGTGGCAGACCGTTCCTCGCGCATGCACTATTGGTTTGGGGAGAAGGTGAGTTTACTGGGCGACCTGGGGGTTTTTACACAGCAGGGCATCTCAAATGTGAATGCCCCAGGGATGGGAGTAAGCCTGCCCTGAAGGCTCCACTTTAACAACAAATAAACAAAATGGAAGAACACTTATTCAAATGTATGGTTACAGACACAAAAATATTTCATCCAGGACAGATACAGACTGGCACCAAAACATTTTGCCCAGGACAGATCCAGGCGCCGAAATATTCTGCCCAGGATAGATGCAGGCGCCAAAATATTCTGCCTAGGACAAATGCAGGCGCCAAAATATTCTGCCCAGGACAGATGCAGGCGCCGAAATAGTCTGCCCAGGACAGATGCAGGCGCCGAAATAGTCTGCCCAGGACAGATGCAGGCGCCGAAATAGTCTGCCCAGGACAGATGCAGGCGCCGACATATTCTGCCCAGGACAGAGGCAGGCGCTGACATATTCTGCCCAGGACAGATGCAGGCGCCGACATATTCTGCCCAGGACAGATGCAGGCGCCGACATATTCTGCCCAGGACAGATGCAGGCGCCGACATATTCTGCCCAGGACAGATGCAGATGCCGACATATTCTGCCCAGGACAGATGCAGGCGCCGACATATTCTGCCCAGGACAGATGCAGGCGCCGACATATTCTGCCCAGGACAGATGCAGGCGCCGACATATTCTGCCCAGGACAGATGCAGGCGCCGACATATTCTGCCCAGGACAGATGCAGGCGCCGACATATTCTGCCCAGGACAGATGCAGGCGCCGACATATTCTGCCCAGGACAGATGCAGGCGCCGACATATTCTGCCCAGGACAGATGCAGGCGCCGACATATTCTGCCCAGGACAGATGCAGGCGCCGACATATTCTGCCCAGGACAGATGCAGGCGCCGACATATTCTGCCCAGGACAGATGCAGGCGCCGACATATTCTGCCCAGGACAGATGCAGGCGCCGACATATTCTGCCCAGGACAGATGCAGGCGCCGACATATTCTGCCCAGGACAGATGCAGGCGCCGACATATTCTGCCCAGGACAGATGCAGGCGCCGACATATTCTGCCCAGGACAGATGCAGGCGCCGACATATTCTGCCCAGGACAGATGCAGGCGCCGACATATTCTGCCCAGGACAGATGCAGGCGCCGACATATTCTGCCCAGGACAGATGCAGGCGCCGACATATTCTGCCCAGGACAGATGCAGGCGCCGACATATTCTGCCCAGGACAGATGCAGGCGCCGACATATTCTGCCCAGGACAGATGCAGGCGCCGACATATTCTGCCCAGGACAGATGCAGGCGCCGACATATTCTGCCCAGGACAGATGCAGGCGCCGAAATATTCTGCCCAGGATAGATGCAGGTGCCGAAATATTCTGCCGAGGAAAGATGCAGGTGCCGAGGAAAGATGCAGGTGCTGAACTATTTTCCCAGGACAGATGCAGAAATATTCTGCCCAGGACAGATGTAGGTGCTGAACTATTTTGGCCAGGACAGATGCGGGCACTGAATTATTTTGGCCAGGACAGATGCAGGTACTGAATTATTTTGTCCAGGACAGATGCAGGCACTGAATTATTTTGTCCAGGACAGATGCAGGTACTGAATTATTTTGTCCAGGACAGATGCAGGCACTGAATTATTTCGCTCAGGACAGAAGCAGGTGCTGAATTATATTGCCCAGGACAGCCATACAATCATTTGTCCCTACCCTACCTGGCAATAGCTAGCAAAAAACCCTGCAGTTACTGTTGGCACCCTCTGTTGTGGCAGTGAGTTGGATGGGTTAGGTGTGGTCCCCCTTACATGGCCATTTTATTTGCTTCAGTCTTTGGGGAACGGGAAAGGGCATGCCATTGCACAACTTTACTAGCCTTAAACATGCTCTGCTGGGGTCAGAGACAGCTATGTGTGTATGTCTGTCCAAGGGACAGAGTGGCTGTTAGACCACTTTTTTGTGTGGTCCTTGGGGAATAGAATTAAAAGGAGAATACTTTGGAACCATTCTACAGCTTCTACCCGATGCTACAGAAAAGGGAGGAGTGGTATAGACATTAGATAAGCTACTTGCTGCCCTTTTGTTTTTGGGTTTCCAGTGCCTTTAAATTGGACCAACCTTCATGCAGGCCGGTGGGAACATTAGAAGTTTTAGGAAAATCTGAACATTTATTTATTTACCTGTCTGGACAACGACTTTTAGGTGCCCTAAGGTCTTTAATAGGTTGATCATCCCTGCCATAGACCAAAGTGGCTCTCCAGTCATAATGTTCTTCCTGTACTCCCAAACATTTTAAAAGTTTTTTCCTGTTGTTTTCTGATCAGGTTTTTTTCCCATTACATTAAATTTGCAATAAAACCTGTCATTAGTAATTACCGCCTGCAACAGCCTCTTGGCAGAGATGAAGATCTGAGTCCTGAGAGCCACTCACCGCAGCCTTGTTTTCTTCTCTCCTCTACCTGCCTGCAGGAGCTGTCGAAGATCACCATGCCGATCATCTTTAATGAGCCGCTGAGCTTCCTACAGCGAATCACTGAATACATGGAACACACGTACCTGCTAAACAAGGCCTGTTCCTGTACAGATCCCCTACTCAGAATGCAGGTCAGTACTCGAAACGTACACGCACACTCACAAATCTGGGCCAAACCATGCTGTGATGGCTCGGGTGGAGGATATGCCCAAAGCCTGCGCGCCAATGTTTGTCTCACAGTGGGGTATCCTCTTTGCCAGACTGCGTTAATCTTTAAAGCTTTGTCGTCAAACTTCGGCTGTTGACAGTCGCAATCAATTGGCGGCGTGCAGCTTTGGGGCTGTGACGGAGAAAACAAAAACGTATGATCTTAAGAGTATCGGTCATCCTCTGCCTAGAGGTTCGTCAGCCTTTCTAGTGTTCAGGTATGGTCACTGCTGCCTGTGAGATCGGAGCTGCTTTTTCACTTCAAAGCAGCTCAAAACCATTGTGCAGCGGCCCTGGAGTCTAAAAGACTGCCACCGGGGCATTCGAAATGGGTATGCCACTGTTTGGAACCCCAGGGGTCGCCGGTAAGCTGGCCTCTTCCAACGGCTCCCATGCTGCTGTCTTTGCTGGATCATATCTCTGACTTCCCTGTACCTGAGTCTTGCTCCTGCTCCCTTGCATTCAGGCCCTTCCCAGGGTGCAGGGAAGCCGGGGATGTGGCCAGTGGGGGGGGGGGGGTCAGTTCAGCAGCTTTAAAGCGGCACAAAACTCTGAGCGACCAGGACTGGCCTCTGGTCTTCCCCCTGGGGCATCCAGCTTTGTGATGAGCAGCGCTTTGAAACCCCCAGCGTGGGCTCTCTTTTAATCATTTGCTGTGACTATGTCATTCGGCATTCAACTGTTTTCAGTGGAAGCACAAGCAGTCGCATCCCCTGCATCTTCAGGCTGTGTGTAGGCCCATCCAGATAAGGGATTCATCCAGATAAGGGATGCGCCTGCTTGCGCTCCCCATTGAATTTACTCATTTGCTAAATGACATAGTCACGGGAAACGGATATGATTGAACGAGAGCCTGCCATTGAACTGGGGGGGGGGGTGCAAAACCTGGGATAGTCGAAATCCCAATTTTTTCAAGTATACAGCACGTCCTGTTTCACTTAGTCCTTACGTCTGGGTTATCCGCAGTGGACTGCAGAAAGACTTGTGGCATCTCCCGGCCCTATAAAAAGCCAGGAACCTCCCACAAATTCCCAGTTTTCCTTCTGCAGTCGCCTCCCTCGTTCCCCCCTTAGCCCGGGGAGGAAAGAAAGGGGGGGGAGGGGTTTGTGAGTATGGCGGCCTCAGTGTACCCTATTACACGCTTATGGCCTTAGTATCATGTTTTACTGGGAATGGGTGTCAGAGCCGCGCTTTTACTTTTATCCTTGTATTGGTGGCCGCCGCGTCTTTCCTATATGGTTGTATTCCACGGCGGCGGCTTTGCTCTTTTTTAGCTTATAGTGGCTCTTCGGAGGTAATCTACTCGATCAATTCCCTTCAGGCGTCACTGCCCTGTCTATATTGGCTACGCGTTTTTGGAGCTTCACGCTCTCCGGGGGTGGGGGTGGGGCGGGCGGGGTCCTGGCTTGGCGCGCTCCGCGTCACGGTCAGCTCTGGCCCGCACTTCGAGGTTCGCTTGGCGCTATTTTTTACTCGCGCGCTTGGTGAAGACCATCCTCCCCCCTCTGTCTGTAAGTGCCCTCGCAGGTGACTTTATATTACCTTTTATACTCCCTTGCGCATGGCTCTGACATCCTTGTTCCCTTTATGTCTTTCAGACCGTGGTTTTTGGTGGCTTCTCCCGGCCCGGTGTAGCTCCCGGTTGAGACTATTAAATTTACTCCCACTTCCCTGCGGGTTATTGGGGCATCCAGGGTAGCTTACAGCGTCAATCCCTACAGGCCTATTGTGCCGATTAAATCATCATATGGAGGCATCTCAGGATATTGTGAACGGGGTTCCTGCTGGTCATTGCCCCCCGAGGTCGATGCTCCTATTCTAAGGTTGTCCAACACCTCTATTATGCACTCCCCTGACACTACTACGCTGCGGGACTCTGAGGACCGGCGTATTGACCAATGGGCATGCCATGCCTTTGCATTTGGGGGAGCGACTTTGCGCCCAGTTTGCGCCTTAGCCATCACGGCAGTAGCGCTCAGGGCCATGGTCATGAATGCGCTGGATGGCACGGATGAGTTGCCACCTGATACTGTCAATGCACTGTCTAACTGTGATGTGTTTATGAACTTTATCCTGTCTGCATCGGACGATGCTACCGTGTTTCCCCGATAGTATGACACCCCCGATAGTGAGACGTATCGGGGGTTTCAGAGGGGTCGGCTGATATAAGCCGTACCCCGAAAGTAAGACATATGTCTTACTCAGGGCCGTCAGCTGGCAGTAGGGCGGCTGTCCATGAAAGCAGCCCAGGCGGCTCCGGCGGCACTTCCCCTCGCCCCCCTCCCCCCCCCCCCGGGCTCTAGCTCCGGCGCCCGCACACTCTCCTCTGATAATCCCGGCCCCGCCCCTTCCGCCCTAGTGAGGCAGCTTCGGAGCCCACAGCCCCCCCTCCCCGCCTCGGAGGATCCCAGCCCTGCCTCTTCCGCCCAGGCAACGCAGCTCCGGCGCCCGCAGCCCACCCAGCCTCGGAGGCTCTGCCACCCGCAGCAGCCGCGTCTCAGATGTTCCGGTGAGTGTGTGTGTCTGTGACTGTCTGTGTCTGTGACTGTCTGTGTGTGTGACTGTTTGTGTGTGTGACTGTGAGTGTGTGTGCATTCTGGAATTGCGGGCAATCAGGTTGGTACTGGAGCGGTTGACCCAACACCTGAGGGGTCTGTCTGTCCAGGTACGCTCGGACAACAGAACGGCGGTTGCCTACATCAATCATCAGGGAGGGACCCGGAGCAAGGGTGCCCTCCAGGAGGTGTCTCAGATTCTGACATGGGCGGAGGCCAATGTCCAATGCATTTCGGCTGTGTACATTCCGGGGGCGGAGAACCTGCTAGCAGATGCTCTGAGCAGGGGGTCGTCCCGTCAGGGGGAGTGGTCCCTCTGCAACAGGGTATTCCAGTCCCTGTGTCACCGTTGGGGTCTACCGGATGTGAACCTGTTTGCATCCCGTCACAATCACAAGCTCCCGGCCTTCGTATCCCTGTCTCAGGATCCACTGGCTTTACCCACGGATGCCCTGTCCATGTCATGGAGGGAGTTTCGGCTCCTGTATGTGTTTCCACCATTCCCCCTTCTGGGCAGGGTTCTGCGCAAGATTGCTCTGGAAAGGGTACCTGTGATTCTAGTGTCCCCCAGGTGGCCAAGAAGAGTGTGGTTCGCAGACGTTGTTCAAATGGCAGTAGACCAGTTCGACCTGCCAGGGGTGCCAGATCTGCTAACTCAGGGCTCCTTACGCCATCCCAATTTACAAACGCTGGCTTTGACGGCCTGGCTGCTGAAACCTCCATCCTGATGGAGAAGGGTTTGTCTGCCTCTGTGGTAGGTACTATGGTGCAGGCTAGGAAGAAGACTTCTTATGCTATCTATTATAGAGTATGGCGTACCTACATTGACTGGTGTGAGTCTAGGTTTCTTCCCTGTAGGGAATTCTCAGTCCCTAGGGTTCTGGAGTTCTTACAGCATGGCTTGGAGTTAGGTCTAAAACTCAGTACTCTGAAGGGTCAGGTTTCTGCCCTGTCCGTCTTCTTTCAGGAGTCTTTTGCTCAGCATCACTTGATTAAGACCTTTTTTCAGGGGTCACTCATGTGCGTCCCCCTCGTAAACCTATGGTCCCCGTCTGGGATTTAAACTTGGTTTTATCTGCCTTGCAGGGTGCTCCCTTTGAGCCTATTCATGATGCTGCTCTCGCTGTTCTTACTCACAAGGTTGTCTTTTTGGTGGCTATTACTTCGGTTAGGCGTGTGTCTGAGCTGGCTGCTCTATCTATTCAGCCTCCGTACTATGAGAGGCACCAGGACAAGGTGGTGTTCCGCTTCAAACCGGATTTTCTGCTTAAGGTTGTGTCTGCTTTTCATTTGAATCAAGATATTGTTCTTTCTTCATTGTGTCCCAATCCTAGCAAAGACAAGGAGAGGGTTCTGCATTCCTTGGACGTAGTCAGGTGCTTGAAGTATTACCTGGTAGTCACTGCGGCTTTCAGGAAAACTGATGCTCTCTTCGTTGTGCCCTCCGGGCCTAGGAAGGGTTTGACTCCTGCCAAGTCTACTATCAGCAAATGGATTCGTCAGGCTGTGATTCAGGCCTATTCTGCTAAGGGGAAGAGACCCCTTTCCGTCTTACTGCCCATTCTACTCATGCTATTGGGGCCTCCTGGGCCTTCCAGCACCAGGCTTCTGTTGAACAAGTTTGCAAGGCCGCTACTTGGTCTTCCGTTCATACCTTTTCAAAGTTTTACAAGGTTGATGTTAGGACCTCAGCTGATGCTGTGTTTGGCCGCAAGGTTTTGCAGGCGGCAGTAGTTTAAACTGCCTGCTGTTGCCTTTTTTGTTGGGGTCCCACCCTACTTTTATGGACACTGCTATTGGATGTCCCAAGTTTAAGTATTATATCTGGAGCAGGACGCACTGTATACTTAGAATAATACAATTCTGTGAAATACTCACCTGTAGAATTGGTATTATACGTATACAGTACGTCCTGCTCCACCCCACCCTGGTTTTTGCATTATTCTGGATCCCCTGTATGGTGATTGTTATCATTGTTGTTATTACAGTTTTGGTGGTTAGTTTCTCCCGGCTTCTTTTTCACTGCTTTTCAATGCTGGGGATTTGTGGGAGGTCCCTGGGTATATGAAGGGCCGGGAGGAGCCTGTTTTTGCTTGTCTGCAGTGCACAGCGCCATCTGGCGGAGGATTACCCAAGTGTAAGTATTATATCTGGAGCAGGACCTACTGTATACGTATAATACCAATTCTACAGGTGAGTATTTCACAGAATTGTATTTTTCTGAGGTAATTTGGCGATTTTGGTGTGTTGTTTGGTGTTTTTAGCTGCCGCACAGCTCCGCGGCTGTGGGCGCTATAACCTGGGGTGGATCGCGCTGTTCCCCTGCGGCCCGCCCCTCGAGGTACCTCAGCCGGCGCCATTTTGTACAACCTGCGTGTCTGGTTTTCTTCATTCCCGGCTGCAGCGCTGCTTTCCCTGGTGTATTGCTTTACCTAGCGGTTGGTGCCTGAGTGACCCCGCGGTGTCTTTGGTCTGTGAGTCCCCCTTGGGGGGGTTTTTTATTGACCCTGGGATTTTCATGTGCTGCGGGATGCTCATGTGTATTTTCACTTATGTCTTTCAGGCGGGATACCATTGGGTTGTGGTTCTCCCGGCTTACTCCTTCCTCCCCCTCACTCCTCCTTCACAAAATAGACTTCTGGGGGCATCCCTTGGGAGGGCATCCCGGGTGGCTTCTGTCTTAAGCCTTTACCCACTACTGGTCTATTGCGCCTGTGTTAATCACCATATGGAGGCTTCAGGGGATCGCGTGCTTGGGGGCCCTGCGGGGCAAGCCCGGCTGTGTTCTATGTGTGGGTATCCCCTGTGATTAACAGTGTCATGGTGTGCCAATGCCGTGTGCTGACAGTGTCATTGCGCTACAAGCTGGTTTGCCTGCTTCGCTTCCCAGCTCTGTGCCTCCCTCTGCTTCCCCTACTCCCCCACTCCTGCAACTAGGCCCCTGTGAGGGCACTGTTAGCAGGGGGTCTCATTCTGATTTGGCTCTGTGGGTGGCTAACATTGAGAGGCAGCTTGCCAGGCCTGTTCCTAGGAAGGCCTCTGGCAAGAAGCGGCGCCTGGATCCCAGGCCCTCCCCCCTTGCTAAGGTGTATGTGGGGATTGAGGAGTTTGGTGGCTGTCACCCCCTTGAGATGGGGGGACTTTCCCAGGATTCTGACTCCTCTGGGAACCAGCAGGAGGGTTGCGATAGTGACCCTGGGTTGGTGTCCGGAGAGGATTCATGGTACCCTGAGGACACTGATATTCTGCTGTCACATATTTTTGATGTATTGCACATTGCTGCCCCTGAGGTGGCTAAGAGAAAGCAGGGGGAGCTCTTTCACCCTGGTAAACAGCGTCCAGAGTTCCCTGAGCAGGAACATTTTACCATTTTGGTACTTAAAGAATGGGAATGTCCTAGCAAGCTGCCTGCTGTGCCCAAGGGTTGGATAAAAGGTATGACTTTCCTGCTGATATTGCTAAGAAGGCTTGTCCAATATTTCGGTCATGCCTTCCCCTGACACTACCTCTCTGAGGGATGGTGAGGACCGGCGCATGGATCAATTGGCCTGCCATGCTTTTACCTGTGTGGGGGCTGGATTGCGTCCAACCTGTGCCGCTGCCATTACTGCTATTGCCCTCAAGAGGCTGCTCAAGCGTCTCCTTGATGGTGCTACAGCTGGTAGCTCTCTTACTTACGCTCTTACTTTGTTCTGATTTAGAGGTCATTTCGGGGGTCCTCCATCCTCCTCCCTTCCTTGTAGCTCCCTCTTCTCTAGGGCCGCAGATATTCTTGGGCCGTGGCAGATCACGTGGTCGTCCCGGTCTCTCCTGGATACCAAGCCCAAACCCTCTCACAAGCCCCCTCAGGCATGAAGGGGCGCCCTCACCCCTCCGGGTGGGGGGACGGTTTCGGCTCTTTGCTCACGTCTATAGGTTTCACGTCTCCGACCAGTGGATAGAGGAGGTATTGTCCTCCGGTTGCAAGATCTGAAGGGACTTAACAAATTGTCAGATTCAAGCATTTTGGTATGGAGACGCTACGCTCTGCTGTCAGTACCCTTCACCCGGGCGACTTCATGACCACTGTGGACATCAGGGATGCTTATCTTCATGTGCCTATCTTTCCAGGTCATCAGAGATTTCTAAGGTTCGCGCTGGAGGATCAGCATTACCAGTCTATGGCTCTGCCCTTCGGTATCACCTCGGCACCCCGGGTGTTCACCAAGATACTGGCGGGAGTGATGGCTCTGCTACGGATCCAGGGCATCCGCATCATTCCTTACCTGGACGACATCCTGATTGTGGCCCAGTCCTTTCCTCGGGCTGAGCAGGACACTCAGATGGTGACCTCCACTCTGGAGTCCTTCGGCTGGGTGTTCAACTTTCCCAAGTCTTCTCTGTCCCCGTCCTTGGTGATGTCCTTTCTGGGCATGACTCTGGATACCTCTCAGGATGGGGTGTTCCTTCCTCAGCAGAAGGTGCAGGCTCGGGCTCTGCTATCATGTCCTCATCCCTCCATCCGTCAGGGGATGCTGTTGGTGGGCCTGATGGTGCCCTGCTTCGAGGCAATCCCCTTTGTTCAGTTTCACTTGAGACGTCTTTAGTTACTCCTCTTGTCAGTTTGGGATCGGGACCCTGTGTCCTTGGATCAAGAGTTTGCTCTGTCCCCTCTGGCCAGACGTTCCCTCTTGTCGTGGCTGGACTCAAGGAACCTTCTAGTGGGCAGGACCTTCCTGCCCCCATGCTGGGAGAAGGTCACCACAGATGCCGGTCTGACCGGTTGGGGAGGCTTCTGGAAGTCCCTGAGGTTCCAGGGTCGTTGGAGCCCATAAGAGGCCCAAGCTTCCATCAAAGTCCTGGAACTGAGGGCGATCAGATTGGTTCTTTCTTGCCTGACCACTCATCTTCGGGGTCGGGCTGTTCAGATCCGCTCAGTCAACCAGACAGCGGTTGCCTACATCATTCATCAGGGAGGAACTCGGAGTAAGTGAGCCTTCAAGGAAGTGTCCCCGATCCTGTCTTGGGCGGAACGGCATGTTCCCAGCATCTCAGCGATCTACATTCCGGAGGGGGAGAACCAGGAGGCGGACTCCCTGAGCAGGGGGACGTCTTGTATGGGGGAATGGTCCCTCAACAACCGGGTTTTCTCTCCCTGTGTTATCGCTGGGGGCAGCCGGACGTGGACCTGTTTGCGTTTCGTCACAATCACATACTTCCCAGATTTGTCTCTCTGTCTCAGGTTCCTCTGGCCTTTGCCATGGATGCATTGGCTATTCCTTGGAAGAAGTTTCGGCTTCTCTATGTGTTTCCTCTCCTGGGCAGGGTCATGCGCAAGATAGTCCAGGATCAGGTACCTGCCATCCTGGTGGCCCCTTGTTGCCCAAGAAGGGTTTGGTTCTCAGACGTCGTGCAGTTGGCAGTAGACCGGTACGTCTTGCCCAAGGATCCAGATCTCCCCACTCAGGGGCAGCTACGCCACCCCAATTTACAAACGCTGGCTTTAACGGCTTGGCTGCTGAAACCTTCATCTTGATGGAAAAGGGGTTACTTGCTTCTGTTGTTGATACCATGATTAGGACTAGGAAGAAGTCCTCGTCTTTTATCTATTACAGGGTCCGGCATGTTTACATTGCCTGGTGCGAGTCCAAGTCTCTTCCCTGTAGTGTGTTTTCTTTTCCCAGAATTCTGGAATTCTTGTAACATGGTTTGGATTTGGGCCTTCAACTTAGTACCCTCAAAGGCCATGTTTCAGCTCTGGCATTTTTTTTCCAAAGATTTTTTGCTAATCACCATCTGGTTAAAACTTTTTTCCAGGGTGTTTCTCATGTGCGTCCACCCCATAAGCCTAAGGCCACCTAGCCCATTTTGATTCTTAAGGTAGCCTTTTTGGTGGCTATCATTTCTGTAAGGTGAGTTTCTGCGCTAGCAGCGCTTTCCTTCAAACCTCCTTATTTTGAGCGGCATCAGGATAAGGTGGTGTTTCGGCTTAAAGTGGACCAACACCCACGGGTGATTGGCCCGGGAATCTATAAGATTCCCGGGCCGATCACCTCCCTCCCCACGGGACATCCGAGATCGGGATGTCCTGCGGGGTGAAACCCCCCCAAACACCTTACCTTATCTTCGGCGCCCGCCCTCCCTCGCGCCCCTCTAGACGTGCGCGCGCCCGCGCCGGCCGTCTGTCAATGGCCGGCGCGGGCACGCGCGCGTCAAGAGTGACGCGCGGGAGGCGGAGGAGCCGCTTGTCCACGGCTTGTCCGTCGGCGCGGGGAGAGGTGAGTTTTTCGGGGGGTTCGGGGGGGGTTTCACACAGCGGGGCACCAAGTGGACCAAGACCCAGGATAGTCAAAATCCTGGGTGTTGGTCCACTTTAAGCCAGATTTCTTGTCTAAGGTTGTGTCTACCTTTCACCTCAATCAGGACATTGTCTTGCCCTCATTGTGTCCTAATCCTGCTAATTCCAAGGAGCGGACTCTGTATTCTCTAGATGTGGTCAGGGCTCTGAAGTTCTCTTTGGTTGCTACTGAGACTTTTAGGAAGTCTGATGCTCTGTTTGTTCTCACTTCTGGGTCTAGGAAGGGTTTGCCTCCGGCTAAATCCACTATCAGCAAGTGGATCCGTCAGGTGGTGGTGCAGGCCTATTCTGCTAAGGGGAAGGATCCTCCCTTTTGTCTTACTGCTCATTTCACTCGTGCTATTGGTGCGTCTTAGGCTTTTCCAAGTTTTACAAGGTTGATGTTAGGGCCTCAGCTGATGCTGCTTTTGGCCGCAAGGTACTTCAGGCGGCAGTGGTTTGAACTGCCTGCCATTGCTTTTTGGGGATCCCACCCTACCTTACAGACACTGCTTTTGGATGTCCCAGACGTAAGGAATAAGTGAAACAGGACGTGCTGTATACTTGGAAAAATACAATTCTGTGAGTACTCACCTGTAGAATTGTTTTTGTAGTATACAGCACGTCCTGTTTCATCCCTTCCTTGTTATTATTATTCTTGGTCACCTCTGTATGGTGATTTGTTCAAATGTTCATTTTGGGATTTTTTTCATTATTGTTCTCCCGGCTTCTTGTCTAACTGCTTTGTAACACTGGGAATTTGTGGGAGGTTCCTGGCTTTTTATAGGGCCGGGAGATGCCACAAGTCTTTCTGCAGTCCACTGCGCCACCTTGTGGTGGATAACCCAGACGTAAGGAAAAGGTGAAACAGGACGTGCTGTATATTACAAAAACAATTCTACAGGTGAGTACTCACAGAATTGTATTTTTTCTTTCAATTATACTGTATGTGGTTCACATTAACGCTGACCACACACAGCTAGATTTTAATAATTTTGTAACAGATCAACAGACTTTTCCTGATCAGATGTGACTTAATACCATTATCATCATTTTCAATGGTGTTAGGTAGTAGGACTACAGCAAGTAAATGATCTGATAGATTAAAATCTCTGTGTGGCCAGTCTGAGGCTTGAATCAAGCGTGCGGGGGTGGGGGGGTCATGATTAATGCGGCATTAGGGAAGTCTTAAGAAGGATTAGCTTATTGAAAACTTTCCCAGCTGGTTGAGACCTGTAAGGTATTAATTCTGGCATAGCTGAGATAAGAGTCCTCAGCATGGGTGCTGTCCACTCCTTTCAGCAAGTCTGGCCTCTGTGCTTTTCCTTACTCTCAGCATGACAAGTCTGGGCACTCCCCCCCAAGAGTGTGGGCACTAACGAATGTTGGGCTAAAGCAGGTAATACCCATAGCGCTATATGACTATATAGCACTATATGACAAGGACCGGTTCATGCAGCATTTCTCATGTTTTCCTTGGCCCAAAGCAGACCTATACCCTAGAAGAGAATGCTCTCCCTTCCCTTCAGTCCATTTTCGTAAGACATTAGAGATGTTATTTGATAGAGTAATATCTGTTATCAGAATCATTTTATTGTTGCCATTTACATACAAAGTATATACTAGGATTTCTTTTTACCAGCAAGAGATAGAGTGGACTTGGGGATTAACATAGGACTTGGAGGTAACATTGGGTTTAACTATATACATTTCTATACATACATACATCTTCATTAGTTATTGTTCCTGTCTCATGTCCATCAATTATTGATAGAGATGAGACTATCAAAATATACATACAACAGTATTGAGAACTGCTTAGTTGTTAACTTAGAGAAAGTCTGGCCAAAAATGACCAGACTCCTGCTGTAATATGCAGCATCAGCTCAGCCCAGATTGGTCTGCCCCGATGTGCATCATCCCGCTTAGCCAGTGAACAGGGGCACCCAGATGCTCACCTCTTCTGGGGTGGCACGCCCCACGTCATAGTCTGCCGAGGAAGGATTCTGGAAGAAGAGAGTACCTGAGTTTACCGGGTTATTGGCTCTTAAGCACTGAAGGGTGGCTGGAGTCTACTTTCTATTTAAAGGGGACCAACCACCTTCTATACCGACCCTGGAGTCTTAAAAGGCTCAATGGCCGACAGATTCACAATGTTCTGCTATGTGCACCCCCATAATCACCCTGGCAATCATTTACCATCCTGCCATTCCCACATGGGGTTTGTGAGCCACAACTGCACCCCTGGTCTCCATTTCTTTATGCAGCCGCTCTGTACAAATCAGGGTGGTGCGCTGTGCATTAAAACAGATGGAAACCTCCCCCCACTTGGGTACCTTGGGAAAAGCTGCCGACTGGTTAAAAAAAAAAGGTTTGGCAGTTTTGAGAATGGTGATTGGCTGATCTCGCCTGGCTACATGTGCCAGCCGGCTGTCCGCATCCCTGGCTGTGTTGAGACACAACCTGTCAACCAAGATGTCCTCTTCCTTCCATTAAAATTAAAAAAAGCGTTCCTGACTGGATATTTCTTGATGCTGGGTGTATAAGTGACCCCTCCTCTTGCCATACAGCATATTTGTATAGATTTTTATCATCAAGCCATTTTTTCGCGATAGTGCTCCTTTAACAGTACAACTAACGACCCCGCCCCTAGTAAGCTATGTCATTGTAAGGCTTCTTTCTTAGAATCTTTGTTCTTTTTTTGCCCTTGCGCCCCCTCTGCTTTTGTTTTCCTCCATGCTGCTCCCAGTCATTTGTATAGAAGTCATGCCACACTTGCAGTGTGTGTAGGGTGAGGCAACCAGGTCCATGTTGAGATTAAAATGCAATAGCCGGACATTGACTTTAAAACATGCCTGTAGATGCTACTGTAACTTGGCAGCAGTCTCTGGTGTCATGACAGCAAAGGGAGCAAAGGTGAGCGGCTGTGGGTGGGGTTTTGGGTGTTAGGTTGCTGATATATTTAGGCCTCTGCTACAGCGTCGTGGCTGTGAATTTAATGATGTTTATATCCGATTAGGCCAATTACAGATGTATAAATAGGTGCCATGATTGCTCTGCCCTCTGTACCTTCTATTAATTGTGACTTTGGCGTTCTAACATTAAGCAGGGCGACCTCAGATCTTTCGCCGGCGGTGACGCAACAACATTTTTGAGTGAACTGCTTTCACAGTGAGTCATGGACGAGAACCTGGTTAGTACACGTGTAACAGGAACTTGCCTTTAGGGATTTAGAAGCAACGTACATATAACACACCTATCACTAGACTGCAGTAAGTGAGCCGCGAATAACGCACACACTTTCATTCGTTTACTTCAGGGATCAGCTGGATGTGTGTAGCCCTAGACGGTTTCTAGATTTTCGGCATGTCTGCTCTTACGGCACTGCATGGACTTATCTGAACCCTCTGATGATTTAACCCCTACAGTTAGGAGTTTTTTTCCTATTCCACACTAAACTAGAAGCAGCAGCACATTCAGAGGTGCAAGGTGTGAATAATTAATATTCTGTATAAGAGACAAAAAAAGAAGAGTGGGAAGTGCTTCTTCCTATAGGATAAATTCCTCAAATTATCCCCATCTAAAGTACAAAACAGTATAAATAAGGAGGTAGGAGAACACCATAGATGTGATTTGCAAATACATTGTATTTGCAAATGTACATATATACATATACCCCATGTCAATTACAATGTGCCATAGGTATAAGGTGTATTCACACCCATATATTTCAGAAAAAAAGGATTCCTCTCATCCAAGTATGTTGTTCTGGGGGGGGGGGGGCTGTGTGCACCATAACTCTAGAAAATGTAAATGTACAGCAAACTATATGGTAATGGTAAAAGTTTACCTTCCCTTTTCCGGGTATATATGATGCAGGAAATCATACGGCTCTGGGGTTTTATATTAATTTGTATATCAAACTTAGTAACACTTCCTCAAAGAAGACCCTAACCATGTGTCCGCATGTGGTGTTACAAATGGGAATGCCCTTCAGACAGGGACTCATATGGTAAGGGTCTTATAGTAATGTGTATATCAAATCGAGACCTACTTTCTTAAAGAAGACCAAAACCAGCCCTGGAATCTTATCTATCCACGGGGCACTTGATTTGGTCTGCCCATCTTAGTGAAACATTTTTCCCATTGCATGGCACGGCCTGCTTCATGAAGTCATTACATCTGGGTTATTCCACCACAAGGTGGCGCAGTGTACTGCAGAAGAGTTGTGGCTCCTTCCGGCACCATATAAAAACGAAATCATCATAGACTTATCCAGTTTTCTCTCTGCAGTGATTCTGCAAAGATAGAAGATGGCCCTCTATATTGCGCAGGTGAGCGGGGCAACCAAGCCTGCGGCCCTGCATGGCTGTTTCCACCCGTTTCCGGACCCTCTGTGCCTCCCAGCCTCGGCTGACGGATCGGGTGATGGTAGAGGAGCACTAGGGTCAAGTGCTCAAGGAGCCCTGCTCCAAGCCGCAGACCCTGTACCACAAAGGGTAGCCGTCCATAGGCTTTATGGTGAGCCTGCTAGGGATGCGGAGTTCCTGTCCTAGCTTCTGAGGGGGTGAGTGTTTTTGGATACTGTTTACTTGTTCTGGCGTTTTGGGGTCCCCCCAGGCCCTGGCCTGGGCTCTCGCCGCTGCTAGCTTGCTTTCCTCTCTCCCTCCCCATCGTGTGCTTGGGAAGGGGGGGGGGGCGGGTGGTAGCGGCGAGGGTGTTTTTTGCTGTGTTTTCAATCTGTTTTTGTTTATTCTTGGTGTGCCTTACACCCCGCTTCACTTCTTAAATATTCATCACTTCATGGGTTAATCCACCGCAGGTGACGTAGTGCAGAGAGGAAGTCTTGTAACGAGCCCCCTTCCGGCCTATATATACCTGGTACCTCCCTTCAATCACCAGTATTTTTTCTCTCTGCTTGCTGACAAGTCAGAAGTTGGAAGTCTCCTGCTTACAGGTAGGCCGGGGTATTCTTCCCCGCCACCCCCCTTTTGGTCTATTTCTGCCCGGTTTGAGTTTGTATACCTTTATGGTGAAATAGGAAGCCTCCCAGCCTTGGCTGCTCACCGGGCAAATGGTAGATGGCACTTTAAGTGCCTAGGAGCTTATCTCCTACCGCTCGACCTCATGCGTGGGGCAATGCGGCGAACCGGCATGGTGATCCGGAAATGGGATGCCCCTGTCCCGAGGGTCCCCGTAGCCCCTTTCTCTCCCGTTGGGGGGGTGGTGAGGGTGTGCTTTAGTATGTGTGTTTCACTGTATCACTGCATGTTAACATATATGTCATGTTTATACATTCACTGTAGCATGTGTATATTTTGGGTCTGCTTTAGGGCAGCTTGCGCTGGGTATGGGCTGGCCACCTCTCTGGCAGTTGGTTGCTTGTGGCCCCCTACCCCCTCCCCCCTCTCCCCTCTCCTCGCCTGGCATTCATTGAGCTTTGTCAGCACATGCGGTTTTTACCCTCCCCTGCCTGGACGCGCGTGCTGTGATCAGCTGTAAAGTGTTCCAGCTGATCAGCGTGGGGGGGGGGG
This sequence comes from Gastrophryne carolinensis, assembly GCA_027917425.1. Classification (NCBI taxonomy): domain Eukaryota; kingdom Metazoa; phylum Chordata; class Amphibia; order Anura; family Microhylidae; genus Gastrophryne; species Gastrophryne carolinensis. The sequence continues at coordinate 48,919,033 of CM051243.1, forward strand.
CGGGCCCGGGGGCGCGGCGCCGACGTCATGCGGCGTCAGCGGCGTCTGCGGCGGGCCCAGCGTCCCAGCTTCCTTCAAAACAGGAAGGCACGTGGGCGCACGGCCGCACTTTGTCTTCTGCCGGCTCATGGCTGCTGGCTGCAGGCTTACCGGCTGATTGCGGTACAGGTAAGCGGCCCCTCCCGTTAGGGCCGTTAAATGGGAGATATTGTTTAATAATACAGTGAGAAATCACTATTATCAAGGGGGCGCCATTTAAGGGCACTTGGTGCCATACTTATATGTTATACACATGTGAAGGATCTTATGGTTGTTTTCTTGCCTTGCAGATCCTGGGATCCCTGCTTATGCTAGCCCTCCGGCTCTATGTGCCTGGCTAATTATTGGGATTGATTTGAATGTTTATATACATAGACTATATATAAATATATATATATATATATATATATATATATATATATATATATATATATAGTTTCTATTAAAGGGGATATAGTTTCTATTAAAGGGGACCTAAACTTAAAAAAAAAAAAAAAAAAAAAAAAAAATTTATATAAATCCTCCCTTCCGGGACATTACTAAAATAAAGGGGGCATCCCGGGTCGGCTTATGCCTTAAAAGTCCCATTATTGCGAATACCATAAATCACCATATGGAGGCTTCCGTAGATTCCGGAAACGGTTCTGCTGTTCCGTTTGGGGGGTGTGCGTAGGTTGTGGGGTTCCACTCCCAGCTGATGATATCTTTATTTGCATCCCTTGTGCAAAACAGACTATTGCGCGCCAGTCCGTTGCTTCGGCTGCGGTGCCATCGCATCCTTCATCATCTCCTACCTCTCCATCCCTATTCCGGACACCGCATGACACTGTCAAAAGTGGGGATTCGCATTCCGAGGCAGCAGCACAGCCCTGCCCCCGGAAAATGATGCCCGTTAAAGCAGCGTTTAAAACCGCTACAAAACGAAGGCACCTGACTCCGGTACCTTCGGCTCCACAGGACCAGTTTTGTGAACCTGTGGGATGGTCCGATGGATCCCCTGACGAGGATGAACTCCCGTCGGAGTCAGATGAGCCGACAGGTCAGCATGTGGCTGATGAGAACGGCGATTGGTCAGAGGGGGTTGTTTTTGACACCCCCTCCATTCTGGCTCAGATGTTTCATATTTTGAGTTTAGATACGCCTGAGGCGGCCGCCCCGCCAAAGGGTCAGTTATTTAAAGAGCCTCAGCCGAGTTTGGTTTTTCCCAGACAGCACCACTTTGTGAGGGTGGTTCTTAAGGAATGGGAACATCCCACACGGTTATCTGGAATTCCTTCCAGTTGGGAAAAGCGTTATCCTTTTCCACCAGAATTGGTGAGGCTGTGGTCTGTCCCTCCGGACGTCAATACCCCTGTACTAGGACTCTCCAGCTCGGCTATGGTACAATCTGCTGAGACCACTGTCCCCAAAGATGGGGAAGATCGCAGGATTGACCAATACGCTCGACATGGTTTTATCTATTCCGGGTCAGCATTGCGCCCGGTATGTGCTTCAGCCCTTCTTCTATTGGCAATTAAGTCCCTAATTCAGGGGCTATATGAGGATCTTGATCCCGCTTGCAAACAGTTCACTGCACTTAAGCAGTGTGAATCTTTTGTGGCTTATGTCCTGGCCGCTCAGGACGATGCGCTGACTATGAGTAGCAAGGCGGCAGCTATGCTGGTGGCTATTCGCAGGTCAGTATGGCTGCGTCAGTGGTCAGCAGACACGGCTTCCAAAAAGGTACTCACAGCCCTCCCCTTTTTGGGGTTGCGTCTGTTTGGGGAGAAAATTGATTCAGTCGCAAAAGATGGTAAGATGCCACAACGCAAAAGGCCTCGTGGTCCCTTCAGGGGGACAAGTTCCGGTAGGCCTTCCTTTCAAAGGTTCGGAGCGGGAAAAGGTACGTCCTTTCCCGCTACCAGTGGCGCAGGTTGGACTCAGGGGAGGGGCCGTGGCCGGCCCACTCAGTCCTGGGGCACCAAGCCCAAGCCTGCTGATAAGCCCACTCAGCAATGAGGGGCTGCCCTCACCCGTGCGGGTGGGGGGACTATTGCGACACTTCTACCATTGGAACCATGTGGTTCTAGGCAGATGGATCCAGGAGGTAGTGTCGACAGGTCACAACCTGGAATTCGAGTCTCACCCTCCCTCGCGGTCCATTCAGGGGTCGGTTCATCCCGGCCTGAACTCTCATCAAGACGCTGTGTGTCTTTCTTTTGCCCAAATTCGCACAAGAACACTTCAGCTATTTCTGCTAGCGTGTTGGGTCCAGCAACCTCTGTTGTTGGATCAGTCCTTCCAATTGTCCTCCCGTGTACGGCAGTTCCTCCTGTGGTGATTGGTCTCGACCAATCTTGTATAGGGCAGGTATTTCCTGACCCTCCCTTGGAGAGGTGTCACCACGGACACCGGTCTGTCGGGATGGGACAGATTCTGGAAGGAGCTGCGGCTTCAGGGGCAGTGGAGGCCCCACTTACCCATCAGAGAAATGTCCCTGATCCAGACATGGGCAGTGTTCCATGTTCCCTGTCTCTCGGCGGTCTACATTCCAGAGGTGATGGAACAGGTAGCGGACCGGTTGAGCAAGTGCTCTCCCCGTCTGGAAGAATAAGCTCTCCATCCTCGGGTGGTTCTCTTATTGTGTCTCCAATGGGAGACTCTGGAGGTGGACCTGTGGGCCCCTCATCTCTATCTCAGGCTCCCGAGCTTCGTGTCTCTCTCCCGGGATCCTCTGGCTCTGACAGTGGACGTCAGGTCCCTGAACTGAGGAGCTCTGGGATTTCTATACCTGTTTCCTCCGTGGCCCTTGCTGGGCAGAGTTCTTCAGAAGTTGGCTCTGGAAAGGGTGTACGCCGTTCTCATGGCCCCAAAGTGGCCAAAACGAATAAGGTTCGCAGACATCGTTTGGCTGGCAGTGGACCAGTTCATTCTGCCTCTTTGGCCCGATCTGCTCACTCAGGGTCAATTGTGTTACCTCAATTTACCAGCGCTGGGTTTGATGGCCTGGCGGCTGAAACCTCCATCCTGAAGGAGGAGGGTCTTTCTGATTCAGTCATTAAGACTCTGATCAGTGCCCGGAAGAAGTCTTCTTCCGTCACCTACTATAGGACTTGGAAAGCCTATATCACTTGGTGTGAGATAAGATCTGTTCCTTGTAGGGTCCTTTCGGTCCCCAGGATTCTGGAGTTTTTACAATCAGGGCTGGACTCTGGTCTCCAGCTAAGTACATTGAAAGGGCAGGTCTCTGCCTTATCTGTCTTTTTTCAGAAGCGTGTTGCGCTTAAACCTTTAGTTAAAACTTTTTTCCAGGGGGTTACGCATGTGCGTCCTCCCAGGAAACCATTACTCCCTGTTTGGGATTTGAATTTGGTTCTTTCGGCTCTTCAGGCTCCTCCTTTTGAGCCTTTGCAAGATATTGCTTTGTCTACCCTGGCTCAGAAGATTGTCTTCTTGGTAGCGATCACTTCTGTCCGGCGTGTCTCAGAATTGGCGGCCTTAAGGGTGTTGCATTGTTTGGATGTAGTACGCTGTGTTAAGTACTACTTGATTATCACGTCTCCTTTCCGTAGGACGGATTCCTTTTTTGTTGTACCCCATGGGCCTAAGAAGGGTTTGGCACCAGCCAAATCTGCCATTAGCAAGTGGATACGTCAGGCCGTTACTGCGGCCTATTCTGCTAAGGGAAGAGTTCCCCCTTTTCGTATTACTGCTCATTCCGCTCGCGCTGTTGGGGCATCTTGGGCTTTTCAGCACCAAGCTTCTGTTGAACAGGTTTGTAAGGCCGCCACCTGGTCTTCTGTTCACACTTTTTCTAAGTTTTACAAAGTTGATGTGCGGGCCTCAGCGGATGCTGTTTTTGGCCGCAAAGTTCTGCAGACTGCAGTCATTTAAGTTATGCTTCACCTGGCCTTGAGATGCCCTTCCCTTGTGGACACTGCTTTTGGATGTCCCATGAAGTGATGAATATTTAAGAAGTGAAGCGGGGTGTGTGGCACACCAAGAATAATACCATTTTGTGAGTACTCACCTGAAAAATGGATATTGTTGGTGTGCCACACACCCTGCTTCACACCCGCCCTTTTCGGTATTACCGAAGCATTTATATGGTGAAGCCCTTGTTTATTTATATCAAAATTAATTTTGGAGGTTACTGGTGGAATACTGGTACCTTGTTTTACTGCTTTTTGAATATACTGGTGATTGAAGGGAGGTACCAGGTATATATAGGCCGGAAGGGGGCTCGCTACAAGACTTCCTCTCTGCACTACGTCACCTGCGGTGGATTAACCCATGAAGTGATGAATATTTAAGAAGTGAAGCGGGGTGTGTGGCACACCAACAATATCCATTTTTCAGGGGAGTACTCACAAAATGGTATTTTTTTTATTTACTGTGTTTACTGTTTTTCGCCGCCTCGCCGTTTTGTACTACGCTCCGATGCGAGCGGCGCTATATTTGTGAGGCGTTTTTTTTTTCCTCTACTGTGATGACGCCGGCGAGGTCACATGAGCAGTGTTTTCACACTCTTCAGGGAGGGGGGGGGGGGGGCGGTGGATGACACGTGTTGCGCGTCATCCACCACAAGGGTCCTTCTCATCCCGGAGCTGCGGCGGTGATCCTTGTCTGTTGTCGCTTCCTCCTGTGGTCTGGCGGCTGGTGCCCTTGCCCTCCTTGGCCCGTGAGTCCACTTCAGAGTTGGGGCCTTGGGGCATGTGCTGCGGGATACTTATGTGTCTTTATTTATGTCTTTCAGGTGGGACAACTGTGGGTTGTGGTCTCTCCCGGTCCTACCCCTTACCATCCCTCATCCTCCCTTACTGGCTTCTGGGGGCATCCCTTGGGGGGGCATCCCGGGTGGCTCTTGTTAGCCTTTACTCTGTGCTGGCCTATTGCGCCTTTCTTAATCACCATATGGAGGCTTCTGGGGATAGCGTGCTTGGGGGTCCTTCGGGGCAATCCCGGCTGTGTTCCATGTGTGGGGTATCCCCTGTGAGTAACAGTGTCACGGTGTGCGTGCCAGGCGCCCAAGGTATCCTTGCGCTCCAGGCTGGGCTGCCCGGTACGCCTCCCAGCTCTGTGCCCCCTCTTCGGCATCACCTACACTCCCCCCCGCACCTGCATTTAACCCCCAGTGAGGGGGATACTAGCGGGGGGTCACAGTCTGATCTGGCACTGCGTGTGGCCAGTATTGAAAGGCAGCTTGCCAGGCCTGTTCCTCGTAAGGCTTCTGTCAAGAAGCGGCACCTAGCTCCCGTGACATCCCTCTTTCCTGAGGAGGATGAGGGACCTGATACTTTTGTTGGCCTTTACCCCCTAGAGGAGGGGGAACTCTTTCAGGACTCTGACTCCTCTGGGGACCAGCAGGAGGGTTACGGCAGTGACCCTGGGTCTGCGTCTGGGGAGGACTCCTGGTTCCCTGAGGACACTGATAGCCTGTTAGCTCACATTTTTGAAATCTTGCACATTGTCCCCCCTGAGGTGGAAGGGGAAGCAGGGTGAGCTCTTTCGCCCTGATAAACAGAGCCTGGAGTTCCCTGAGCAGAGCCATTTCACTAATATGGTGCTCAAGGAGTGGGAACATCCTAGTAGATTGCCCGTGGTTCCCAAGGGGTGGGATAGGAGGTATATCTTTCCTGCCGACCTGGTCAAGAGATGGTCGTGTCCCACCTCTGCCCTTTTGGTGGCTATGCGCCACTCTGTTTGGCTGCGTCAGTGGCCGGCTGATGCTGCCGCTAAGAAGGCTCTCACTGGGCTCCCCTTTACAGGGATGCGGCTCTTTGGTGAGTGTCTGGATGTTTTAGCCAAGGATGGTAGGCTGCCTTAATGTAGGAGGCAGCCTCGGCCTTTTCGTTGGCCCTTCTCTTCCCTCCTTTCCTTTTGTGCTCCCAGAGGAGGTCGTGGCTCCCTCTTCTCGGGTACCCGCAGGGATTCTTGGGGCCATGGCCAATCCCGTGGTCTTCCCGGTCTCTCATGGGGCCCCAAGCCCAAACCTTCCCCCAAGCCCCCTCAGGCATGAGGAGGCGCCCTCACCCATCCGGGTGGGGGGACGGCTTTGGCTCTTTGCTCACGTCTAGAGGCTACGTGTCTCAAACCGGTGGATTCAGGAGGTGGTGTCCTCCGGTTACAAGATAGAGTTAGCAGCCTGGCCGCCCCAAGATTCATTAGATCCCGGATGTCTCAAAACCCTCTGTCAGCTCAGGGTTTGCGGCTTGCGGTTCGATGTCTGTTGGAGTCAGGAGTCATTTGCCTGGTGCCTTCCCAGGAATGGGGTCGAGAGTTCTACTCCAATCTGTTCACGGTCCCCAAAAAGGACGGGGCCCTGAGGCCCATCCTGGACTTGAAGGGTCTCAACAAGTTTGTCAGGTTCAAGCATTTTCACATGGAGACTCTACGCTCGGCGGTCAGTACCCTGCGCCCAGGCGACTTCATGACCCCAGTGGACATCAAGGATGCCTACCTTCACGTGCCAATCTTTCCAGGTCATCAGAGATTTCTCAGGTTTGCTCTAGAGGATCAGCATTACCAGTTTGTGGCCTTACCATTCGTTATCACCTCGGCCCCTCGGGTGTTCACCAAGATGCTGGTGGGCGTGATGGCTCTGCTGTGGAATCAGGGCATTCGCATCCTTCCTTACCTGGATGACATTCTGATTGCGGCTCAGTCTCTTCATCAGGCCGAGAAGGATACGCTGGTGGTGACCTCCACTCTCGAGTGGAGGTCACCTCAATGTCCTGGAACTGAGGGCGATCAGGTTGGTTCTGTCTCAGCTGACCACACACCTTCGGGGTCGGGCTGTTCAGATCCGCTCGGACAACCAGACGGCGGTTGCCTACATCAATCATCAGGGAGGGACTCGGAGAAAGCGAGCCCTCAAGGAAGTGTCCCTGATTCTGTCTTGGGCGGAAGAGAATGTCCCCTGCATCTCGGCGGTTTACATTCCGGGGGTGGAGAACCAGGAGGCAGACTCCCTGAGCAGGGGGACGTCTCGGTTGGGGGAATGGTCCCTCAGCAACAAGGTATTTCACTCCCTGTGTCACCGCTGGGATCAGCCGGATGTGGACCTGTTTGCGTCCCGCCACAATCACAAGCTTCCCAGGTCCTCGTCCTTTATCTACTACAGGATCTGGCATACTTACATTGCCTGGTGTGAGTCCAAGTCTCTTCCTTGCCGGGTGTTTTTTATCCCCAGGATTCTGGAATTTTTGCAACATGGTTTGGATTCAGGCCTTCAACTTAGTACCTCAAGGGACAGGTATTAGCTCTGGCAATTTTTTTTCCAAAGATCCTTTGCCAATCACCGGTTGGTTAAGACTTTTTTCCAGGGACCTGAATCTGGTGTTGTCTGCTCTGCAGGGTCCTCACTTTGAGCCTATCCGTGGGGCTGCCTTGCCCATTCTGACTCTTAAGGTGGCCTTTTTGGTGGCCATTACTTCTGTCAGGCGAGTTTCTGAGCTGGCAGCTCTTTCCATCAAACCTCCTTATTTTCAAAGGCATCAGGATAAGGTGGTGTTTCGGCTTAAGCCGGATTTCTTGCCTTAGGTTGTGTCTGCTTTTCATCTCAATCAGGACATTGCTTTGCCTTCTTTGTGTCCTAAACCTGTCCAAAGAGCGGACCCTTCACTTTTCGGATGTTGTCAGGGCTCTGAAGTTTTATTTGGTTGCTACTGAGTCTTTCAGGAAGTCTGATGCTATTTTTGTTCTTCCTGCTGGACCTAGGAAGGGTTTGCCTCCTGTTAAATCCACTATCAGCAAGTGGATCCGTCAGGCGGTGGAACAGGCCTATTCCGCCAGGGGGAAGGTTCTTCCTTTCAGGGTTACTGCTCATTCCACTCGTGATATTGGTGCGTCTTGGGTTTTTCAGCACCAAGCTTCTGTTGAACTAGTTTGTAAGTTCAGGCGGTAGTGGTTTAAACTGCCTGTTGCTACTCTTTTGGGATACCACCCTACTTTATGGACACTGCTTTTGGATGTCCCAGATGTAAGGACTTCATGAAGCAGGCCGTGCCATGCAATGGGAAAAAGACAATTCTGTGAGTGTTCACCTGTAGAATTGCTATTCTAAGTGTGCCATACACTCCACTTCGAACATCATGACATCTGGCTATATCCTCTAGAGGGCGTACTTTCGCAGAGATGAAATACAAAAAAGGCATCCCCTCCTGGCCCATATAACCTAGGAACCTCCCACCAATCCCCCAGTTACTTCTCTGCTAGCGGACGAGACAGAAGATGAAGACTTCTTCTTACAAGTATGCCTGACGCCCGGCGCACCTTTTGTCCCTATTGCTGCCAGGATTTTTACCAAATTGTCCCTAGTGAGCCTCCCAGCTTTGGCTGTGAGTCCTGGCAAGGGTAGGAGCACCCTGTGGGTGCTTTGGGAGTCCGTGAGTCCTCAATTGGGGCAGGCGGTGTCACCAGGTTACGGTGATCCTGGTGTGGGATGCCCTTAGTCCCTGCCTTATGCGGCCTTATTTCGGCCGGGGCCTCCCTGGGTTCCCCCTCCGGGCCCCTTACACCCCTGGGGGGCTGGCGTGTCTCAGGCTGGCTTTTTTCCCTTTATTTTTTGTGTTATGTGTGTGTGGATGTCTCTGTTAGGTGCTTCACACTTTAGTTGCTGTGGTCATTTGGAAGTAATCCCTGTTGCATTGGGCTCTTTTTCTGTCAGCCTGAGTGAATCACTCTGTGCTGCTTGCAGGGGTCAGGTAGGGGCCTGATGGCCTTTTGGTTTTTACTGTTTAGGTGTCACTGTCTGGTGGAGTGGGCCCCTGGTGGTGCATGTATGTGAGTTTAGGACTATATACTGTATATAGATGTATATATGGGGTTGCTTGTATTTTTATTAATGCAGATGCCTCATTGTAATTGTATGCTTTTGTGTGTTGCAGATTGCTTCAGATTGTGCATATTAAGGGGTTCCTCCTGGTCCTGGGGTCCCTAGTTTAATGTTGGTCTCCTCTAAAATCCTCCCACTGGGACTTTTAAGGGGCATCCCGGGTTGCTTTAGCGTAATTCCCTTCGGTCTTGCGACTGACCAATAAAAAATCACCATATGGAGGCTCCGCAGGATACTGGACTCGGGTCCTCATTGGGCCCAGTCCGCTCATGCGTGGGGCATCCCTTACGGGAGAGGATGTACCAATCTGTATTCCATGCGCTCATAAGGCCATAACGCGGAAGTCTGGGTCCCAGCCTTCTGGGTCGTCTCTTCCTGCTTCATCGCCTTCCCCTCCCCGTTTGTTACGTACCCCGAGTGACGTTGCTGCCAGCGGGGAGTCGCAATCAGATGTTTGCGCCAGGTTGGCTAGCATTGAAAAGTTTATTGTTAACACGGTGGGCAAGAAGGCCCAAGCTAAAAAGAGGCATTTGTTATTGGCCCAGCCTGTGTGGGACACAGATGACGATTATATGGATTTGTCAGATTATTCCCCTTTAGAGGAGGGGGAAGTGTATGAGGAGACAGAATCTGATTTTGTGCAGTCTGGTGAGACTTTTGGTGGGCAGGCGCCGGGGGATGCCGCAAATACGGCGGCTGTGTTGACGCATATGTTGGAGGTTTTGGATATTGTTCCCACTGAGGCGCCCCCTTGAAGAAGGGGGAATTTTTTGGGGTCCGCAAGAGTTTCCTACGCAGGATCATTTTGATGCACTGATCCAGAAGGAATGGGAGAGGCCCTGTCGGCTGCCAGGTGCTCGCCAGGGATGGGACAAGAAGTATCCCTTCCCGGTGGAGGAGGTCAAACGATGGTCTTCTCCCCCTGAGGTCAATGCGCCTGTCTTGGGCTTGACCAATTCTTCTGTATTGAACACCCCGGACGCTACCTCCATTAAGGATGGCGAGGATAGGCGTCTGGATCAGATGACCTGTCATGCGTTTGCTTGTGTGGGATCGGCCCTGTGGCCGGCTTGTTCATCGGCTCTAGTGTCGCTTGCTACCAGCTCTCTTATCAGGGACTGGCTTAATGGCGGTCTGTTTGATCCGGCTAGCGCTGAGTTGGCTACTCTTAAGAGGTGTGAATTATTCATGGATTTTGTGTTGTCTGCTACGGAGGATTCTATTGTCATGTGTAGAAGGACTTCGGCCCTATTGGTGGCCATGCACAGGTTGGTCTGGCTGCGTCAGTGGACAGCGGATTTTGGGGCTAAGAAGTCCCTTACAGCTCTTCCCTTCTTGGGTACGCGTCTGTTTGGTGATAAATTGGATGCTGTTGCTAAGGGAGGTAAGTTACCTCAGCGGAGGAGACAGCGCCGTCCCTTTCGGCGGGGGGGGCGGTTCTTTCACTCCGTCCTTTCGTGGAGCCAGAGCAACTAGGGGTCTGCCGTCTCTGGTGTCAGGGGCTCGTCCTGGAACAGGGGCAGAGGTCGGGTGCGCCCGCCGGCTGCCTGGGGTTCCAATTCTAAGCCCGCCGGTAAGCCGGCTCAGCAATGAAGGGGCGCCCTCACCCGCATGGGTGGAGGGACGGTTGCGGCTCTTCTTCCAGGTCTGGACCAGGGAGGTCACAGACAATTGGATCCTGGAGGTGGTGTCGTCCGGGTACAAACTGGAGTTCGAGTACTGGCCGCCTCCAAGGTTCTTGAGGTCGCGGGTGCCCTCGGACCCTCAGGCTGCTCAAGGGCGCCTGTTAGCAGTAAGAAATCTTCTGGACATGGGAGTTATTTTCCCGGTGCCTCTGTCGCAGAGAGGCAGGGGTTACTACTCCCAACCTTTTCACGGTACCCAAAAAGGAGGGTTCGGTGAGACCCATTCTAGATCTCAAGGTTCTGAACAGGTTTATCAGAGCCAAAAAGTTCCGCATGGAGACTCTGCGCTCCGCTATCAATTCCCTTCACCAGGGGGATTTCATGATGTCCATAGACATCAAGGATGCGTATTTGCATATTCCTATTTTTCCAGTGCATCAGAGATTCCTCCGGGTTACGGTGGAGGATCAACATTTTCAGTTTGTAGCTCTTCCCTTCGGGCTGACCTCGGCACCGCGGGTCTTCACCAAGGTCTTGGCGGGGATACGGGCCCTGCTCAGGGCATTCGCATTGTGCCTTATCTGGACGACCTGTTGATCTCAGCTTCTTCCCTCAGTCAGGCGGAGCTGGACACCCACCAGGTGGTGGCGACTCTGGAGAGGTTCGGGTGGTTGATCAAGTCCTCTCTTTCTCCATCACGCGTGATTTCCTTTCTGGGCATGAATCTGGATACCATTCAGGCCAGAGTGTTTTCTGCCCCAGACCAAGGTGCAGGGGATTCGGGGTCTGATCCGTCTTCTTCTGGCCAATCCTTGTCCCTTTATCCGACAGGGGATGAAACTGGTGGGCTTGATGGTGTCCTCCTTCGAGGCGGTACCGTTTGCACAGTTTCACATGAGATTGCTTCAACTTCACCTATTGACGTATTGGGACAGGTGTCCCCAGTCTTTGGATCAATCTTTCAGGATGTCTCCCAGGGTTGGCTGGAGTCGAGCAACCTGTTGAAGGGCAGGTCCTTTCTGGTCCCTTGTTGGGAGACGGTTACCACGGATGCCAGCCTGTCGGGCTGGGGAGGTTTTTGGAAAAGTCATCAGTTCAGTGGGGTGTGGAGCCCTCAGGAGGCTCACAACCCCATCAATGTCTTGGAGCTCAGGGCCATCCGGCTTGTTCTGCAATGGCTGACGTCGCAGTTACGGGGTCTGCCGGTTCAGGTTCGGTCAGACAATCGAACGGCGGTGGCCTACATCAATCACCAAGGAGGGACTCGCAGCAGGGGTGCCCTCAAGGAAGTCTCCCTGATTCTGCACTGGGAGGAGAACTTTGTTCGTTGCATTTCGGCAGTTTACATTCCGGGAGTGGAGAACACGGAGGCGGATTCCCTGAGCAGGGGATCTTCTCGCCAAGGAGAGTGGTCTCTCCACCCCTAGGTTTTTCTGGATCTTTTCCGCAGGTGGGGGACTCCAGAGGTGGATCTCTTTGTCTCGGGGCACAATCACAAACTTCCGGCCTCTTTCTTTTGTGGCTCTTTCCCAGGATCCTCTAGCATTGGCAGTGGATGCCTTGTCCCTTGCCTGGAAGGATCTGGGGTTTCTGTACCTGTTTCCGCCCTTCGCCATGCTGGACAAGGTAGTTCGCAAACTGATTCTGGAAGGGGCACCAGCAATTCTGGTGGCTCCAAGGTGGCCAAGAAGGGTTTGGTATGCAGACGTGGTAAGGCTGGCGGTAGATCAGTACCCGCTTCCCGTGTTGCCGGATCTATTGTCTCAGGGTCAACTTCTTTACCCCAATTTACAAACGCTGGCTTTGACGGCTTGGCTGCTGAAACCTTCATTCTGAAGGAGGAAGGTTTGTCTGAGGCCGTTGTCCAGACCTTGATTAGAGCTAAGGAAACGGTCCTCTTCTGGCATTTACTATAGGACTTGGAGGTCCTACATTGATTGGTGTGAGGCTAGGGCCTTGCCTTGTAAGGTGTTTTCTATTCCTAGGATTCTGGAGTTTCTTCAGCATAATCTGGATCTTGTTTTCCAGCTTAGTACCTTGAAAGGACAGGTTTCGGCTTTGTCGTTTTTTTCCAGAAGTCTTTTGCCTTGCACCCGCTGCATGTGCGACCTCCTAGGAAGGCGGTAGTTCCTGTTTGTAGAGCCGACAGAACCAAATTCAAATCCCAAGGTCCTCCTTTTGAGCCACTACAGGATACTGCTCTTTCTATTCTCACTCAGAAGGTTGCCTTTTTGGTGGCCATTACCTCTGAGTGTCTCTGAGTTGGCGGCTCTGTCGATTCAGGCCCCTTATTTTGAGAGACTTCAGGATAAGGTGGTTTTTCGCTTTAAGCCAGATTTTCTTCCTAAGGTGGTATCTGTCTTTCATATCAATCAGGATATTGTTCTCCCTTCCTTGTGTCCTAAGCCTAGCAATGACAAGGAGAGGGTTCTGCACAATTTGGATGTTGTTCGCTGTGTTAAGTACTACTTGGTGACTACTTCTTTCCGCAAGACGGAAGCCTTTTTTGCCAGTGGCTGCACCCCCCTTCAATACACCTGTCTCCCCGGACCTAAACCTCACTCCTGATGAGTCTCACTCGAGCGGGGATGACCTGCAAGCCGTGCCGCGCGTGCTGCCTACGGCGGAGCAGGTGCTGTCTGGATTGGCGGAGCGTATGGGCCCTGGAAAGAAGCGGTCCCTGACGCCTCCTGGCTCTCCGGTTCCTAACGATACCGATGACTCTGCTGATATGCAGGACCTTGATCCTTCTGAGGAAAGTGAGCTATTCTCAGATTCGGGCTCCTCGGATGAGATGCCCGGGAGCTGTGATGATTCTGGGCCCGGTTCTTGGGGCCTGTGTGACACAGAGGAAATTCTTATTAAGATCTTTGAGGTTTTGTCAATCTCCCCTCCTGGAGAGGCCCCCAAGCCTAAGAAGGAGAGTTTCCACACAGCGCTGCCGCGCTTGGAATTCCTGGAACAGGATCATTTCCAGAATCTTATATCCCAAGAATGGGAATCGCCTTGTAAACTTAAAGGGGTTCCAGGGGTCTGGGATTGGAAGTACCCTTTCCCTCCTGATGTGGTTAATTTTTGGTCAGCACCTCTTGTGGTGGATGCACCGATTATAGGGGTTACTAACCCCCCCTTCATGTCGGCTCCTTATTACCGTACCCTTCGGGATGCTGAGGACCGGCGCATTGACAGACTGGCTTCCCACGCCTTTTCGTGTGCAGGGACGGCTCTGCGCCCGGTCTGTGCCGCGGCCATCACTGCGGTGGCCGCCAGGACTCTTGTTAGAAAAGTACTTGACCACCGGCCTGAGGACCTCCCCTGGGGGGTGTTTAATGCGCTATCAGACTGTGATGTGTTTGTGAAGTTCATCCTCTCAGCGCTGGATGACACCATTAAGATGTGTGCTAGAACCTCTGCCCTTGTGGTAGCTATTCGCCGCCTGGTCTGGCTGCGACAGTGGGGTGCTGACGATGCTACGAAAAAGGCTCTCACTGGCCTTCCCTTCAGAGGACGGCGACTATTTGGGGCCGATTGGACCTTTTTGGGAAAAAGGGTAAGGCACCCCTGCGCAGAAGGCCGCTCCGGCCTCCCCGGGGCAGGGCCACCCCTCCACCTCCCTACGTTAGTGTCAAACGCGAACCTGAGGTGTGCTTCCAACTGCTTGGTGTGGATTTCCACCATGGGGTGGGCAGGCAACGCCCTGGGCCCTCTGGCAGGACTAAGTCCAAATCTGCCAAGACCTCCCAAGCATGAATGGACGCCCTCGCCCTTCTGGGCGAGGGTACTGCTGCAGCAGCTGTCTCCCATCTAGGAATGTACCTTCTCCTTCTGGTGGTTCCAGGAGGTAGTTCCCCTGGACACAGGATAGCTTTTGCTGGGCGGTCCCTCTCATTGTTTGTCAGGGTGCTTCTAGCCCCTGTTTTTCCCTCAGGAATTGGTGCAGGCCGTACTGGGCCTACAGAGTTTGGGCTTACTTACAGGTTGCCCTTAACAGTATGGGGCTATGGCCTCTATAGTAACCTTCCTCCTTCCCTCAACAGTATGAGGCAGTCTGGGCCACGCTGGCCTATGGTAGGCCTGGCAATTCTACTCTCACAGGTAGTCCCTATATGACATCTCTGTCTTGGGACACAGGCGCCCTGTGCAAGGGGGGCTTCCGACCTCCTGTGGAGTTCTAGATCTTCTTAGTTCCCCCTGTGTCTGCTGGACACCAAGACCGTTACTAGACGGTGTGGCAGGACCAACCCTGCGGCTTGAGGCATTGTTGGTGGCCTCTCTTTCGCTCCCAGGCTGCTCGCCGTGGCGCGAATGGGGGTGATGTCTCGGACATGCCTGGGGGGGGCATCCGCATTAGGACCTACCGGGTCGTCTTTCCTTACTCCCCAGTCTCTACGTCAGGCCGAGTGGATTGGTCGGCCGGCGGTGTCCCTCGGGAGCTACTGGATGGGTGCTCAGTCACCTCAATCCCTCTTGGTCCCTTATCTGCTATCTCCATTCCTTGGATTCGGTTCAGGCTTGAGCCTTCTTCCTTGGCAACAATTGGACTCCTGGTTACGGGGGCTCTGCCCCCCTTTGCTGACATCTTACTTTCACCAGGCAGGATTGCAGCTGGTGGGCCCGTTGGTGGCGTATAAGATGATGTCCCCTATATACCGAGCCCTTGGGCTCTTCGGCACAGTAGGTTATTGATCCTACATGGGGTTCCAGCACCCCTGGGGCTTGGTCTGTGCTCATTCCCCCTTGGTAAGGTGGTTCCTCTTGAGCTGCTTATATTCAAGGGCCCTGTCAGGGGGCACCCCCTTCTGTGCTTGCATCTTCCTGTGAATGGTCACCTTTGGTACCAAGTCTCGCAGGTAGGCGGGGGGGACTTTCTTCCCAAGCCCCCCGTGGTTCCTAGGTAGGGTCCCTTAGAGGGTCTATCTTACCTACTGGTTGTTGCAACAGTAAGCCCTCCGTTGACTCTATACGGCTGGACTTCTCCTCTTTTAGGACCTGTCTATTTGGGGACTCTTGGTCTGTTTTATTATTGGTCTGGAGCTTGAAGCAGGATGATCCCTCTGGAGGGTTCCTGATCCCGATCTGGGCAGGGGTCTACGCCCCTGCTCCTCAGCGGTATTCGCTCCACAAGATGCCCTTCAGTGGCAGGTTATGCTATCCCGGTGGCGCTCTGAGAGCCAACTAGGGTGGCTCTGTTGGGTCTCGCTTAAACCACAGCCCTTGTTTTTACTGTCCCAGAATATTCTGACTCTGGTCATGGGGGCTTAGTAAAATTATGCATAGACTTTCTATTTTATATGCCTTCTCTTCGTTCGCCCTACTATGTGGGGTTCTGCGCACAGTTGTGCTGATAGAGAGACCCGTGAGATTGATGGCCTGGGTGGCCTTGTGAACTGTGGTTCGCAGATGCTTCTGCTGAGGTCTGCTGACCTGTACGCTCTCTCAGGAGTGCGGTTTTGCCCTTGTCAGGCCCCTTCTTTTGTCGTCTCACTCTACAGACTTGTCTGGGGCTTGACAGCTGATTTATTCACCCCTTGGAGACGGGCTTATCTTCTGGGTGACTTGGTATATGGGGGGCTAGGAGCAAGCTTCCTTGGCTTCCTCGGTCTATTGTGGTTCATGGTGTACCCATACTGATTGGCATGAGTTTTGGTCTCTTACCTGTTGGATGTTCTTGGTTCCCAGGGTTCTAGAGTCTTTACAGCATAGGTTGGGGTTGGCTCCCCATCTAGGTACTCTGAAGGTCCAGGTTCTGTCCTGCTGTCTTCCTGTAGGAGTCTGGTTCTGTCTTCCTTGTGAGGAATTCTCTTGGGGTTTGCTCATGGGCATCTTCCAAGTAGTTTCTGTGGTTCCTGTTGGGATCCATTTTTCATTCTGATTGCCCTGCGGATTTTCCCTTGGGACTTATGCTGGATGCTGTCTGAGCTGCTTTGTAGTCCAAGTCGCTTCTCTGGGGGCTCCTGCCTCAGTCAGACGTGTGCCTGAAAAGGTGGATCTGATTACTTAGCCTTATATATGCCGGACCTCTTTGCCCAAGTGGTGTTTTTATGATCATTGTTTAAGTCCTTTTAGTCTAACTACGGACCTTATTCTTAATAATGCTAATGTTAAGGGTCTACATTCCCTCAACAGGTGTTGCAATTTTTCCTGATGGTTTCTTGTCCCTTAGGGGGACTGATGCCCTTGGGGTCTGCGGGCGCCTCCTTATGTATGCGCCTCATATCGCTTGCTTCCAGGGCCACTGCACCCTTTGGATTGATCTTACTTGGATGCCTTCTGGTCCTGAGTAAAGCTTTCGGCTTCTTGCTAATGAAGGGGTCAGTATTCCCGCCTTTTGACGGGTGACCAGTTCTCATTCCCCTTGGGAGAGTTCTAAGTTTTCCATGAGGCTTCTGTTGCCTGTGGGCTGGTTGGGCCGTTACTCTGGCCTATTCCTTTAAGGGGGAAGAATCTCCCTTTTTCATTTTATTCTGTTATATTGGTGTTTGGGTACCATTGGCCCTTCAGCACCAGGTTTTTTCTGTTGAATAAGTTACTAGACTGTTGCTTGTCTCTGTTCATACCTTTCAAAGGTCTTGTTATGAGATTGACGTTAGAGCCTCTGCTCATGTCATACCTGGTTGCAAAGTTTTGCAGGTGACAGCGCCTTTACTGTCCGCTGTGCCTTGTTTTTGGGGATCCCACCCTACTTTATGGACACTGCTATTGGATGTCCCATATGTAATTATTATAGATGGAGCAGGACGTGCTGTATGCTTAGAATAATACAATTCTGTGAAATACTCACCTGTAGAATTGGTATTATACGCATACAGCACGTCCTGCTCCACCCCACCCTGGTTTTACATTTTTCTGGATCCCCTGTATGGTGATTGTTATCATTACTATTGTTACCAGTTGGTGGTTGGTTTCTCCCGGCTTCTTTTCTCACTGCTTTTCAATACTGGGGATTTGTGGGAGGTCCCTGGGTATATGAAGGGCCGGGAGGGGCCTGTTTTTGCATGTCTGCAGTGAACAGCGCCCTCTGGCGGAGTATTACCCATGTGTAATTATTATAGATGGAGCAGGACGTGTTGTATGCATATAATACCAATTCTACAGGTGAGTATTTCACAGAATTGTATTTTTCTATGGTGAACCATTGGGTGTTGTTATTGTTATAATTGTTTTTTCCTGGTCCTTACTGCTTTCATACACTGGGGAATTGGTGGGAGGTTCCTAGGTTATATGGGCCATGGGCCAGGAGGGGCTGCCTTTTTTGCATTTCATCTCTGCGAAAGTACGCCCTCTAGAGGATATGGCCAGATGTCATGATGTTCGAAGTGGAGTGTATGGCACACTCATAATACCCATTTTAAAGGTGAGTACTTCACAAAACGGTATTTTTACCATGCATGGCACAGCCTGCTTCACCCCACCCTTGTTATCGTTATTCTTGGTTGCCTCTTTATGGTGATTGTTCCAAGTTAGTTGGGGTTTTACCTTTTTTTTTTCCTTTATTATCTCTCGGTTTCTTGAATAACTGATTGTCAACACTGGATAAGTCTATGGTGATACCGTTTTTAAAATTACCGGGAGGAGCCACAACTCTTCTGCAGTACACTGCGCCACCTTGTGGCGGAATAACCCAGATGTAATGACTTCATGAAGCAGGCCGTGCCATGCAATGGTAAAAGCAATTCTACAGGTGAGTACTCACAGAATTGTCTTTTTTATGTTGGCTTCTTTGTAAAGAGAGCTGTGTGCCATGCATTTAAAAATGGGATTTTCCCTATCCTAGATTTTGGTCTTTGCCCCTTGGACATCCCGATTTGTTATACCCCACTATGTGAGCCCTCCCCAAATCTTTTTTTATAAATTGTCTTTCAGATGTTCCCGTGGTGCATGTGCGGGCTCTCATCCAATCAGCGCCATATGCAATGCATATTCATGTCGCCTCTCATCGAGCCCACAATGTGGCTATGCCGCACTTATGAGCAGCATGTGGCATAATTTCCTCCCTTCAGCTGTGCGCAGCCGAGGAGAGGGGCAAGTAATGCCGGCCGTGCATGTGCTGTGGGCTCGGGGGAAAGGTAATATTGGACGCCCTACGGGGTTTCACACAGCAGAGCATCCCAGTTCGGAAGTAAGCCTGCCCTGGTGTCTCATAGACAGTAGTCAACAGTAGCATAGGCAGCAGTCATGGCCTAAAGGAAAGGAAGTGGCTTTGTGGCAGGTTCGACTCCCTGCCATGGGACATGACTGAAGTGCTCTTGAGCAAAGCACCTGACCCCCAACTGCTCTGCAGGTACCATTATGGCAGCCCACCACTCGGGGCATGCATACACTCCCTGTATAGATGGGTTAAATGTGGATAAAAAGTTGCTCATGCATAGATACACAAACTTTTTTAGGGAATTTAGGGAGAGATTGGGGAGTTTGGGCAAAGTACTGCACCTGCAAGGGGATCCCATCCTTATACATAGAGAGGGCATAATCGCCACTAGATTTTTAGTTGGCAGATCAGATGTTAGAATTTGGTTGCACAATCTAGTACTCCCCCCCCCCCCCCCCCCCCCCCCCAACAACGTAATGATGTAGAAAAGCTTTGCCTTACATTATCTATGGAAGCATGTCTAGATGCTCTAGGAACGGCTTCATGCATTAAGCAACCAGTACTTTTACACCACGTACGCCTCTAGATCAGTGGTCTCCAACCATCTCTTTGAAAGCCTTCAACGGATCAAGTTTTGCAGATCTCCACACAAATGCCAGGGTGAAGTAATTAGTGCGGCCGCGGTGCTGAAGTGCCGATTTGGAGATTCACCAAACATGACCCGTCAGTGGAAGAGGGCTGAGGAACACTGTTCTACAGTATACTGTTAAAGCGGAACTTCAGCATCATTTACTGAAAAGCCCAAACCCAAATATTCCCCAGCATCTAAAATTAATATATTTAACATTTTTAATCGCTTACTTATTATTTTTTCCCCCGCTGGGCTGCAACTCTGTTCAGCACTCTAGGATATGGGCGCCGCCATCTTGGCTCAGTAACATCACCTACTGAGTAAAGGAGAGGGGTCAAAAGTGCAGGGGGGCTAGATTATAGCTGTGCTTTGCACAGACAGAGTAGTGCTGGGGTCAGGAAAAGGACAGCAATCCCAGAATGCAGAGCGACACAGAAGACACTTCCTGTTTGCAGACAGCCTGAGACTCCATGGGCCGTCATCTTGGATGCTTAAAGTCTCAGAAAATGCAGTAGATGCAGGTAGGATGATTTTTAATGTGGGCAATCTGTATGTACAGGGTGAGGGAAACCTACAAGATATGCTCTTATTCATGGTGAAGGTCCGGTTTAATATTTACTGCAAATTACGCACTCTTGTGAAGACGTTCTGCTGTGACCATCAGTCACGCTAAGCCATTGTTGGGCAATGTGGGCTTCCCTGCTGGACCCAAATGACCAGCAGCTGCTGAGCACATACGTGGCTGCTTGGATGAGCCTGTCTCCATCAACTTTATGGTCAGGGTTTTGAAGGTCCCACTTGATATACTACATATATTGACCCAGGTTGACCCATGTGCCCACAGTGATGACCTTGCTAAAGTACCCCTCTCCCTTTTTTGTAGTGATGCCATGGGGCCTATCAAATCCCTGATTTTCATGTTGCTTGAGATGTGAACCACACTGAAGCAAGTGAATTCCTAACACAGATCTTTGCCTTGTTTTCCTGCCTAAGTGCCAGTATGTGTCGTGTTGTCCAGTAATCTGGAACGGTGCCTGCTTACATAACCCTAATGATCGGATCATGTAACTGGACGCTCCATTATGCAAGCCCTCCCTGTATATACACCTAGTTCAGTGTGTTCTCACAGCGCTAAAGGCAGACTTGCAATGAACTAATAACCTCCCAAACCTCACCCGCCACTGGGATTTCACTGAGGAATTTGTAGCATGCGAGTATGTTAGGCGTAGCCATGAGATCTGGAAGGTAAGAGAGAATGTGTTAAATATAGAAGGAAACCAGACATGCCACTATAGCTGAATTTCTACTGCCATACTTCTAATGCATCTGCAGTAGGTTGGGCAGTAGGTAGGTAGGTTGGGCATTTTTGTTCATCACAAACTGTATGTTTATTGGTTGAGGAAAGAGACACCATAGAGTGTGGCAAAGGGGGAGTTTAAATCAAAGACACCAATGAAGTCAGTTGAATTACCCTCCACCCTTACCCACCCTACCCTTACCCTCCTGTTGTGAAATCCATCTTGAAGTGTCCTAAAAAGTAAATTCACCTCAATGGTGTTCTTCATTTATGACTTGTGCTCTTTACTTGGTGTGGTCTACTGCTCTGTACAGATTTATTAGATGGGGATTATTCGTTCAGGATTGGTTCGTTGACCTTATATTGTCGCTGGGATGACACGGTCTGGATCCCTGGCAGAGATAAGCCCAAACTCCCGGTATTGGGCTGATTAACTGTGCAGGACTATAGATATTAGTGTTAGTGAGTTGTGAATTGGCAAGAATCTGCATCGCGATACACATATGAAGATTCAATATATCCCGATTCTGTCTCAAAGACGATATATTGCATTTTTTTTGGGGGGGGGGGGGGCTTGTAGAACAGGGAGCAGGAGCCAGTTTTGGTGGCCCCGCAGGCTACAAGCCAGCATATCCTAACGGCCACCGCTCTTCTGCCCCCCCCTCCCCCAGGGTTTGGGGTGGCAGGTAATGGGGGGGGGGGGGGGGGCTCAGGGTTAATGGCTAGCTGCAGGTGACTTGCCAGATCCAGAGCCTTGTGAACTGGTATAGGGGTCTCATAGATCCCTTACCAGTTCACAAAGGGTTGCCAGTAAAAAACACCACACAGAGAAAATGTGATTTTTTTTATTTTTCTTTACTCACCTCCGATTGTCAGCTCCTATGTACCTTGCTGATCTGATGACAGATATGGTGATCGCCGGCCAGAGGAGGGGGGACAGGAGATCAGAGGATCTGCTGCCCCGTCGTCCTCTTGCCCGAAGGCGCGATGTAAACAGTGGCGGCCGCTTCCCCAGCAACTCTGGGCTGAGGTGCACTCCCGTGCCCAGCTAATCACTGGAGCACTGGGGATGCGGCAGCTCATATTCCCGATTGCCGAGCTCTGGTCTAAACAGAGCTGTATTGCTGATCATGAATATGAACGTCATACAGCGCTGATGGGTTGAGAGCCCAAAGGGATGGTGCACGGTGTGATAGTAATAATTATTCTTTTCTTTTTACTATGCTAGGAGTAGTAGGTAATGCTGGCTGTCCTATGGTAGTACAGTACAGGTTATCATCTCATACACGATACAATTTGGCATAAAGCCAAAAAAATAAGCTGGTAATATTTACATGTAACTGTTGGGTGGGCTCTGTTTTGCTTGGGCGTAATTTTGCTAAAATTCACAAGTATATTTGCAGCCCTTAAATGTATAAGGCAATTTAAAAAATTCAAATATATGCTTACACCACGTTGTCTAATAAGTTCATTTGTCAGTAACTCAAAGGAAAAGCTAGATGATGCACTATAAAGCATTATTTTCATACCCTGCTTGCAAATAATGTACAAATACAAAAACACTACAAGCACTGTTACAGCACAGGAAGCCCAACAGGGCAAAAGCATATATTAAAACGGATTACTCATCTGTTTAATTTAGTCTAGGCAGAAATCAACAGGCCTCATCCAATCTAATCAAGATGGCTGCTGTATTCAAGTTCACAAAGCAGGTCTCTCTATCCCAAAGCAAATCTCATCATCGTCCGTCTCCATTCAAAATACGACTGTGTGTGTCCTTCAGTGAATCTCCCTGTCTCTCACCAGCCAGCTGTTTTTTCCGGGCTGACCCCCTTGTTTCATTTGAAATAGCTCAGGGGATCTCTAATTGGCTAAGACAAACTAACCAAGGTGCTACTCTGATTGGCTCAGATAACACTATCACATGTGATTTTGTGCGGGCCAACTTAATTTGCATGTGAATGCACACATGAAAGTAAGCACAGGTCAAAAGATAACAAACCCATGCTTCAGAACAAAGGAAGGTCTCCCACCATGCTGAATGTTAATTAAGGAACCAACCGTGCTGGCTAAACAAAAGGGTCATTCTACATACAGTATATTATGTTGATTGTATAAGATTTGTACAATTTCTTTGGGAACAAAATATATAAAAATATCATAGCATTACAGACCCCAAAGTCTGTTCCCCTGGAAGGCCCATGGCAACCCAGCCAGATGCTGCTGCCTGCCACAGGTTAGAATATCAGAAGAGTAATGGAAGGGTTAGCCTAGTGCTGGGGGGTAGTTATGGAATCCTAGGCTGGTCATGCGTGTCCTGTTTTTTTTTTTTTTTTTTTTTATGTATATGGGCAATTTGGGAACAGGGAGTGATGCTGGCCCTTGCATTGGGTCTGGCCACACCTTGCAGCAAGCGTTTCTAAGCATCATGGAAACCAGCAAGTAATTGAAGCACTCCTATGGGAATAACTGAGCTCAGTACCTGACAGGTTTACTTTTAAAATCTTCTCTTTTGTGTGAAGATTTATGGGCGCCATTCTTCCTTGCTATTATGACTCCTGAAGCTTTGGACTCATGCCCAGTGTTTATTATCTGAAGGTAATCCAAGATTTGTTTACTGCATGGGCTGCAGATTTAGGCCATTAGCCAGTATTTATAGGCCCTTATTGGATTGCCTCTTTATGAACAGCTATTCATTTTTTAGGGTGTGAAGGAGGATGAATGTGTTAAGCTGCTGTTTTCTGAGACACTTGGCCAGCTTTAAATGAAAGAGGAGCAGAAATGCACAAGGCCGTGTGACAGGCCTAACTTTTTTTTCTTTTTTTTTTTGTCTGATCTATGGAAAGTGAAAGGTCACCTCAATCAGATGAGATGATAAAGTGTCCTCCACAGTCAGCTGACAACTACTGATTTCAGGGATGTCTGTAGAGGATTTCATGTTTTAGTGGGTTAACCCAAGTGTAAATATTAATGTTTGAAGCGGGGTGTGTGACATACTTATAATACCCATTTTACAGGTGAGTATTCACAAAATGGTATTTTTACGATTGCCATACAGAAATATGACCATGGAGGTCAGAAGGTCAGTTTTTGGATGGAAGGACATGATAGTTCCCATAGTTCTCTGGACCCTGTGGCCTTGGCTGACGTCTGCAGGATCACGCTGTCCCTTGATACCAGTAGGCCCCTTTCACTACCACTAGTAAGCCGAGCCCCAGCCAGCCCCGTAAGACTGCCACCGGATCTAGTTTGATAGACCCCGGTCGGTTATCAGCACTATATCAGTCCAGAAACCAGCCCGGTAGTGTGTAATATAACTGGGATACCTGGACAAGTGAGTTTGGAATCAAGAAACTTGAATGGCCAATATTTTATAATAGCTTTAAAGCACACTAGACAAACTATATACATTTAATGAGTAGATGCAATACAGGTCAAAAGGTCAAAAACAAGTGAGTTGGTTACAATCGGATTTAGAAGAAAAAATGTCAGTTACCTTATTGCAGATGATATGCAGTGATGCAGGCAGCCACAGGGGGCGTGTAAAGCCTGCTGGGTACTGGTCCCCCTCCACAGGTGACCCCTAGAAGAAATTACTTCAGTGCCTGAACTTGCAGACCTTTATCCACTTTGTAAGGAAATCCTAGGAGGTCAGTGCTGGTGTCCATGGGTCCAGCGGGCTTCTGGACACTCTTGAGATCAAATCCCACTGTTGTATATGGCTTCTAAACCAAGTTCTTCATATCTCAGCCCCGGGAGGTCCTGGGGGAATGGGAGCTTTATGAGCTCCACATGAAAATATAATCGATGTATGACTTATATGTACTGCAGTTTTATATACTGGCCCCGAACGGTCTATGGGACTTTGTTTGCAGCATGCTTGCCCACACAGCCTCATGGCAGGGGTTTCCTGCAAGTTCATTTGTGGCTCCATTTGGTATATCCTAGGTGTGACCGGTACCAGCAAGATCTTTTGTAGTAGAAGCCCCATGCAGAGGTACTGTTAGCCCTGTGTTTACCGACATGAGTAGGTCATTACTAGGAATTACATCTATTTTTCCTCTGTGGAGACATTGCTTAAAATAGACCAAAGCCCACCGCGATCGGCTCAGGAATTTATAAGATTGAATAAACCCCCCCCCCCATCCTGGTCATCCAAAATTGGAATGCCCCCTGTGTGAAACCCCATAGGTCACCCATACACTTACCTTGTTTCCTAGTCCAACGGCGCATGGGTGAGCCACTTCCGCATCGCCGCTATCCCTCTAGCAGGGCGCATGTGGTTCCAGCCATTTCTGAATGGTCGGTGCGGGCAGTCTCCCTGTTAGAGGGTAGCGGAGGATGCGGCCATCAGCGCGCTTGGAACCGCTCTCCTTAGACGGCATGACGTCAGCGTGCTGATTGGACGAGCAGCCGCGCATGCGCCGTAGGACTGCTACCTTTCTTTTCCAACTGCCAGGCTGTTGGTCCAATTTAACTAAGCAGGGGGCAGGGCATGCTAGGAAGTGTCGTCCATGACCATGGAGTTATAATGAGATTAGAAAAGTACATTTAGGTGATCAAAATGAGGAAATGCTTATGTACTATAAATCGTACAGTGTTCATATCGGGTTTCATTGTAGAACACACGGGCATCCCTTAGCCCCCCTCTTGGCTTCTTCATGCCCCATGGTCTTGTCTATGGTGGGTTGAAGGAGGAATTCAAAAACTTCAAATCTATTTACATTTATTTAATATTGAAAGAATATCTCCAGCCGCCATAAACTCCTAATACATCTCCTGCATCCGTGTATTTCTCGGGCCTGAAACCACTGACATTCTAGTGCATGCCCCGCTACCCTGTAACAGGGAGCGTGCCCGCACCAGCCATTCACAAATGCCTGGAGCAGGTACGTGCCCTGCTAGAGTGATAGCAGGGATGCGGCTTGCGCATGTGACGTTGGACCGGGAAAAAGGGTAAGTGTATGGGGCGACCTGGGGGGGGTTTCACACAGTGAGGCATCCTGATTTTGGATGCCCTGGGGGGGAGGGAATTGATCTGTGTGTTTTGGTCCATTTTAAAGTTGCTGTTGCAATTTAGCTCACAAGCATTGTTGTTCTCCACAAAGTCTGATGCAAGAAAGGGGTGGAGATAGATCCACCTATGATTGCTAAGAAAAAGGTGGTCATAAATAAATACCAGGGGCTGGGCTACAGGAAAGGGGCTGTATCTCAACAACAGCAGCGTTATTCAGGAGGACTCCAGGATGACTCCTCTACATGACGGGTAAGCAAGCAAAAATTGGTTTTACACTTTGCCAGGACAGTCTCGTCACTCCTATGGAACACTTGCCACCATGTTTAGTACGACCTAGCATCCGTGTCTCTGACCTTATCCTTTGGATTGTGAGCTCACAAGGGCGCGGCTAATTTGCATATTAATGTGTATCTGTAGCACATCAGACTCCTAATCTCCTGGGTAATATATGTATATTTTTCATCTTATCCTCCTGGCATCTCTGCCTTGTACAGCACCTCAGAAGTTGTTGGTACTCGAACTAATAAAGCCAAAATCCTTTCTCCCAAAAATATACAGAAGAAAATGTAACATATATTTTTAGCTGTAATTGCTGACTAAACAGCCGGCAGGGAGGTTCATCCTGAAATCTAATCATTGATAGGGGTTGGATGCTGCCCGTCTATAATGCGCCATCATCGTTATGAATGCTCTCTGTCGTCTCTTGCAGAGTGTGGCCGCGTTTGCTGTTTCTGCTGTAGCATCTCAATGGGAGAGGACTGGCAAACCCTTCAACCCTCTTCTGGGAGAGACTTACGAATTAGTAAGGTGAGTTCGTTATTATCAGGAAGAAGAGTGAGACTGGGTTGGTTGAAGAACGAAAGATTTGCTTGGAGGCATACATTAAGCGTGAGAGAAAAATTATTGGTTTGGAATTTGTTGTGGCAGGGAGTAGAGTGGGTGAGGGACTAGCATCAACAATTCAGAATGAGGAATCAAGGAGCACAGAAACGAGGATAAGGATCAGGCGCCACATGGAGGTTTACATTTCAGGGAGGGGAAGAGCAGCAAACAAGGAGCCACTTGCGCATCCAGGCAGCCGTCTTATTTCAGAGTGCCACTTAGTGAGGACCTATTTCAAGTCGTGGAAGTGTAGCAAGAAAGGTGGTTAGAAAGGGAAAGCGCTGGCCATCGCCTGAAAGTTTAGGATTTTTTGCTCAGATCTATTCAGATTACATACATACTAGGACTTTGTGGTGTCAGGGAGTACAATAGATATGGGACTAGCATTAAAACTTCAGAATAAGTAAGAGAGAACCAGGAAACAGGGATGAGGATTAGGGGAAGGACTATATGAGTAATAGAAGGCAGTCAATTGTTAGGCCCCACATGGGGGTTCCTAGTTCAGGAAGGGAAAGAGCAGGGAGGAGCCACTCACCCACTCCACTAGGAGCCACTCACCCACCCCAGCAGCCGTTCCAGTTCGAGGCGCCACTTGGGGTCCTATTTCATACAGTGGGAGCGTAGCAAGAAAGGTGGCTTAGGAAGGAAGAGAAGTTTAGGGGTAATATTAAAATCTGAGCAACTAAGCTCTGGGGGGACCACTGCTGGACCAACTTGGCTCTGAGGGGAAAAAACGCTGGAAGTTTAGGGTTTGCTGGCTGCAGATTTATTCACATTACATACATACTAGGACTTTGTTGTGGCAGGGAGTATAATGGGTTACAGAGTAGCATCAACACTTCAGAATAAAGAAGAGACCACAGAAACAGGAATGAAGATCAGGGGAGAGCCTGTCTGAGTATTAGGAGCCACCATCTAGGCAGTCATATGTTAAGCTCCACTCAGGGGTTCCCAGTCTAAGGAGGGGAAGAGCAGGATACTAGTTCCAGGAGCTACTCACCAACCCAAGCAGCTGTTCCATTTCAAGGTGAAACTTAGTGAAGTCCTATTTCAAGTAGTGGGAGTGTAGCAAGAAAGGTTGCTAGAAAGGCAAAAAGCAGGCCAACAATGGAGGGGATATATCAGAGCATCTTGACTCTGCGGCGACCACTGTTAGACCGTCTCGGCTCTGCAAAGGACAACTGTTTGTCCATATCAGCTCTGCTGCGACCACTGTTTAAAGTGGACCAACACCCGATGCTGATCGGCCGCCGCTCGCGCATCCCTCTAGCAGGGCGCGCACCCGTGCCGGCCGCTTGTGAATGGCCGGCGCGGGCGCACTCCCTGTAAGAGTGACGCGCTGGAGGCGGCGGGCGCGCTCCTTGTCCGGCGACGGACCTCGCTTGTCCGATGGTGGGGGGATAGGCTGCAGTGGTCACGTGGGAGTGGGGACAGGTGAGTTTTTGGGGCTTTCTGGGGGGTTTCACACAGCGGGGCACCCCCGATCGGGGTGCCCCACCGAAGTGGACCAAAACCCAGGATAGTCAAAATCCTGGGTGTTGGTCCACATCCACTCAGCTGGGACCAGTGTTGTATTGTCTCTTCTCTGTGGTGACCACTGTTGGACCACTTCATATCTGAGGTGACCACTGTTGGACCATCTCATCTCTGTGGTGAACACTGTTGGAACATCTTAACTCTGAGGTGACCCCTGTTGGACAATCTCATCTCTGCAGTGACCACTGATGGACACTCTCATCTCTGCAGTGACCACTGATGGACCATCTAATCACTGTAGGACCATCTCATCTCTGGGCTGACCACTGTTGGATCATCTCATCTCTGGGATGACCACTGTTGGACCATCCTAACTTTGAGGTGACCACTGTTGGAACATTTCAACTCTGAGGTGACTACTGTTGGAACATCTCAACACTGCTGGGACCACTGCAGGCTTGGGTTACTATAGATGTATTTTTCCTAGTGCACAGCACGGCCTGTTTCATGTAGTCCTTACATCTGGGTATTCCGCCACAAGGTGGCGCAGTGTACTGCAGAAGATTTGTGGCTCCTCCCGGCCCCATATAAAAACCGGAATCACCCATAGACCCCCAGTGTTTCCTCTGCAGTAATACTGCGAAGATAGAAGATGGCTCTCTATGTTTCACTGGTGAGCTGTCGGATCGGGTGATGGCAGAGGAGCACTAGGGTCAGGTGCTCGGGGAGTGCTGCTCCAAGCCGCAGACCCTGTACAACAAAGGGTAGCCGGCCACAGGCTTTTTTATGGTGAGCCTGCTGAGGGATGAAGAAGCACTGCTGTCGCTATGGTGTAGGGGGTGAGTTGTGCTTGGGGACTTGTGTTTCTGGCCAGTATTCCCTTTTTCTCACTGACCTTCTTCCTTGGGTAGTGCTCGTCTCTCTTGCCTCCTTCCCTTCCCTCTGGGCCCCTTTTGGACGGTTCCCGCCACTGCCTGCCTCTCCTCCGCTCCCGCTCTCCCCGACGGGTGTTGGGGGGGGGGGGGGGGTCGGGTGACGGTTGTGATGTGGTCTCCCGCTATTTGTCTCTTGCCGTTGCGGGCATACTGTGCACCGCGGCGGGTGGTGCTTTTACTGCTGTTTTTACTACAGACTGTCAAGGGGCTGGCGCCGGGTCCTGTGGGTGCGTTTTCGTGCTCTTACGTCACGTCATGCTCCCGCGGCCCGCCCCTCAAGGTGCTCGTTTGCGGCGCCATCTTGCCTGCATGCTGCGTTGCTTGTGCTCTGAGATCCGGAGGCTTCTTGTTAGCGCGGGCTGCGGCGGTGACTCTGCCCTTCCTGATCTACCCTCCGCGGATCCTTTGACTGTGTGTGCTGCGCGCATTGCGCTCTTGGTCCGTGAGTCCCATATGGGGTTTTTTTCTTGTGGGGCATGTGCTGTGGGATACTTATGTGTCTTTTTGATTTTGTCTTTCAGGCGGGATAACAGTGTATTGTGGTTTCTCACGGTCCTATACTTCCCCCCCCTCCCCCCCGTGTTTCATCTGGGTCCTCTCTGTGGGCATCCCTTGGGGGGCATCCCGGGTTGCTTTTATTAGCCCTTACCCTATACTGGCCTATTGTGCCTGTGATAATCACCATATGGAGGCTTCTGGGGATAGCGTGTTCGGGGGTCCTTCGAGGCAGCCTCAGCTATATGTCATGTGCGGGGCATCCCCTTTGGTGGTGCCGCGGTTTGTGTGCTGTGCGCCCAAGGTATTATTGCGGACCAGGCTAGGATGGGTGCTTCTCTTCCCAGTTCTGCGCTCCCTCCGGCATCTCCTACTCCCCCGCGCCTGCATTTAGCCCCCAGTGAGGGGGATACTAGCACGGGGTCCCAATCTGATCTGGCACTACGCGTGGCCAGCATTGAAAGGCAGCTGGCCTGTCCGGTGACAGCAAGGCCTCTAGCAAGAAGCGGCATCTTGACGCCGCGCCTTCCCTCTTTGCCGAGGAGGATGAGGGCCTTGATGTGTTTGGCAGCCGTGACTCCCTAGAGGAGGGGGAGCTTTTCCATGATTCAGACTCCTCTGGGAGCCAGCAGGAAGGTTACGACAGTGACCTGGGGTCTGCCTCTGATGAGGATACCTGGCTCCCTGATGACACTGATAGACTGTTGTCAGACATTTTTGAGACATTGCACATCGCCCCCCCCCCCCCCCCCCCCCAAGGTGGCGAAGAGGAAGCAGGGTGAGCTCTTTCACCCTGACAAACAACGTTTGGAGTTCCCGGAGCAGGGCCATTTCTCCAATATGGTGCTCAAGGAGTGGGATCGTCCTAATAGATTGCCCACGGTGCCCAAGGGTTTGGACAGAAGGTGTCCCTTCTGGTTAAGCGCTGGTCGTGTCCCCCTGAGGTGGACGCTCCTGTTCTAGGACTGTCTAATACTTTGGTCATGCCGTCCCCTGACACTACTACACTGCGTGAAAGCGTGGACTGGCGTATGGATCAGCTGGCCTGTCACGATTTCACCTTTGTAGGGACAGGCCTGCGTCCGGTTTGTGCCGCAGCCATTACGGCCATTGCCCTTAACAAGAAGCTCAAGCGTCTCGCTGATGGCGCCATGGGTGGTAGGAAAATGGAGGATTATAGGGCCCTCTTGCTTTGCTCTGATTTTGTAGCCTTTGTGCTGGCTGCCCTAGATGATGCCGTCCGGCTGGGAGGTAGGGCTTCGGCTCTCTTGGTGGCTATGCGCTGGTCTGTTTGGCTGCACCAGTGGGCAGTTGACACTGCAGCTAAGAAGTCCCTCATCGGGCTCCCCTTCATGGGGCTTCGTCTCTTTGGTGAGTGTCTTGATGTTCTGGCCAAGGATGGTAGGCTACCTCAGCGTAGGAAGCAGTCCCGGCTCTTTCGGGGGTCTTCCAGCTCCTCCTTTCGTGGCTCAAGGGGAGGTCATGGTGCACACTTTTTTGGTAGCTGCAGAGACTCCTGGGGCCGTGGCAGATCCCGTGGTCGCTCCGGTCTTTCATGGGGCTCCAAGCCTAAACCCCCTCCCGAGGCCCCTCAGGCATGAGGAGGCGCCCTCACCCGCCCGGGTGGGGGGACGGCTTCGGCTCTTTGCTCACGTCTGGAGGCTTCGCGTCTCAGACCGGTGGATTCAGGAGGTGGTGTCCTCCGGTTACAAGATAGAGTTTGCAGCCTGGCCGCCCCCAAGATTTCTCCGATCCCGGATACCTCAGAATCCTTTGTCAGATCAGGGGCTGCGCCTAGCAGTGCAACGCCTGTTGGAGTCTGGCGTCATCTATCCGGGACCTCACCAGGAACAGGGTCAGGGGTACTATTCCAATCTATTCACGGTGCCCAAAAAGGATGGTTCTCTGAGGCCCATCCTGGACTTGAAGGGTCTCAACAGGTTTGTCCGGTTCAAGCATTTTCGCATGGAGACGCTACGCTCAGCTGTCAGTTCCCTTCGGCCGGGCGACTTCATGACCACTGTGGACATCAAGGATGCCTATCTTCACATACCAATCTTTCCAGGTCATCAGAGATTGTTGAGGTTCGCCCTGGAGGATCAGCATTACCAATTTGTGGCCTTACCGTTCGGTATCGCCTCGGCCCCTCGGGTGTTCACCAAGGTGCTGGCGGGCGTAATGGCCCTTCTGAGGAACCAGGGCATTCACATCCTCCCTTACCTGGACGACATTCTGACTGCTTCGTCAGGCCGAGAAGGATACTCATCTGGTGACCTCCACTCTCGAGTCCTTCGGCTGAGTGATCAACTATCCCAAGTCTTCACTGTCTCCGTCTTTGGCGAGGTCCTTTCTGGGCATGACTCTGGATACCTCTCAGGTCAAGGTATTTCTCCCTCAGCAGAAAGTGGAGGGCCTTCAGATGGAGGCACGGGCCCTGCTCTTGTGTCCTCATCCCTCCATTCGGCAGGGGATGCAGTTAGTGGGCCTGATGGTGTCCTGCTTCGAGGCGGTTCCCTTTGCTCAGTTCCACATGAGATCCCTTCAGTTGCATCTCCTGTCAGTTTGGGATCGGGACCCTGTTCCCCTGGATCAGGAATTTGTTCTGTCCCCTCTGCCAGGAAGTCCCTCTCGTGGTTGGATTCAAGGAATCTTCTAGTGGGCAGGACCTTTCTGCCTCCGTGCTGGGAGATTGACACCACAGATGCCAGTCTGACTGGTTGGGGCCCCCAGGAGGCCCATGCCCCTATCAACATTCTAGAGCTGCGGGCGATCAAGTTTGTTCTCTCCCAGTTGACTCCTCACCTTCGGGGTCGGGCTGTTCAGATCCGCTCGGACAACCAGGCGGTTGCCTACATCAGTCATCAGGGAGGGACTCTGAGCAAGCAAGCCCTCAAGGAAGTGTCCCTGATACTGTCTTGGGCGGAAGAGAATGTTCCCTGAGGCAGACTCCCTGAGCAGGGGGACGTCTCGGCTGGAGGAATGGTCTCTCAGCAACAATTCTACAGGTGAGTACTCACAGAATTGTATTTTTTCGTTAAAGGAAACTAGATCAATAAAATAATCAGTAAAATAATTAAACATTTTTCCTCAAAACAAAGCAGCGTAAGGTCTTCTGGTGTGACTGACGAGACATTGATTTCTTGCAGGGAAGACCTGGGCTTCCGGTTTGTGTCGGAGCAGGTCAGCCACCACCCTCCCGTTAGTGCCTTTCATGCAGAAGGTCTGAACAAAGACTTCTTTGGTGAGCATCTCACCAAGGTGAGGAGGCAGACTCCCTGAGCAGGGGGACGTCTCGGCTGGGGGAATGGTCTCTCAGCAACAAGGTTTTACAGTCCCTGTGTCGTCGCTGGGGTCAGCCGGATGTGGACCTGTTTGCGTCCCGTCACAATCACAAGCTTTCAAGATAGTCCAGGAGGGGGTACCGGGCATTCTGGTGGCCCCCTGTTGGCCAAGGAGGGTGTGGTTCGCAGACGTTGTGCAGTTGGCAGTGGATCGGTACGTCTTGCCCAAGGCTGCTGAAACCTCCATCTTGATGGAAAAGGGGTTGCCGGCCTCTGTTGTTGATACTATGATTTGGGCCCGGAAGGATTCCTCGTCTTTTATCTATTACAGGGTCTAGCATGCTTACATTGCCTGGTGTGAGTCCAAGTCTCTCCCTTGTCGGGTGTTTTCTATCCCCAGGATTCTGAAGTTTCTACAACATGGTTTGGATTCGGGCCTTCAACTTGGTACCCTCAAGGGACAGGTGTCAGCTCTGGCAATTTTTTTCCTAAGATCCTTTGCCAATAACAGGATGGTTAAGACCTTCTTCCAGGGAGTTACTCGTGTGCGTCCACCACGTAAGCCTATGTTACCGGTTTGGGACCTAAATTTGGTGTTGTCTGCTCTACAGGGTCCTCCCTTTGAACCTATATGTGCGGCTGCGTTGCCCATTCTGACTCTTAAGGTGGCCTTTTTGGTGGCTATTACTTCGGTCAGGCGAGTTTGAGCTGGCGGTGCTTTCCGTGAAACCTCCTTATTTTGAGCAGCAGCAGGATAAGGTAGTGTTTCGGCTTAAACCGCATTTCTTGCCCAAGGTTGTGTCTGCTTTTCATCTCAATCAGGACATTGTTTTGCCTTCCTTGTGTCCTAACCCTGCTAATTCTAAGGAACGGACCCTTCATTCTCTGGATGTTGTCAGGGCATTGAAGTTTTATTTGGTTGCTACTGAGTCTTTTAGGAAATCTGATGCTCTTTTTGTTCTTCTATCTGGACCTAGGAAGGGTTTGCCTCCGGCCAAGTCTACTATCAGCAAGTGGATCCGTCAGGCGGTGGAGCAGGCCTGTTCTGCTAAGGGGAAGGAACCTCCCTTTCAGGTTACTGCTAATTCCACTTGTGCTATTGGTGCGTCTTGGGCTTTTCAGCACCAAGCTTCTGTTGAACAAGTTTGTAAGGCCGCTACTTGGTCTTCTGTTCATACTTTTTCCAAGTTTTACAAGGTTGATGTTAGGGCCTCAGCTGATGCTGCTTTTGGCCGCAAGGTTCTTCAGGCGGCAGTGGTTTGGACTGCCCGCCGTTGCTTTTTGGGGATCCCACCCTACTTTACAGACATAAGGAATAAGTGAAACAGGACATGCTGTGTACTTGGAAAAATACAATTGTGTGAGTACTCACCTGTAGAATTGTTTTTACTATGCACAGCACGGCTTGTTTCATCCCTCCCTTGTTATCGTTATCTTTTGGTTGCCTTTGTATGGTGATGTGTTCCAAAGTTAGTTGTGAGGGTTCTTTTTACCTTTATTACCTCCCGGTATAACTGCTTTTAACACTGGAGGTCTATGGGTGATTCCGGTTTTTATATGGGGCCGGGTGGAGCCACAAATCTTCTGCAGTACAGTGCGCCACCTTGTGGCGGAATACCCAGATGTAAGGACTACATGAAACAGGACGTGCTGTGCATAGTAAAAACAATTCTACAGGTGAGTACTCACAGAATTGTATTTTTCCGTTAAAGGAAACTAGATCAATAAAATAATCTGAAAATAATTAAACATTTTCCCTCAAAACAAAGCAGCGTAAGGTCTTCTGGTGTGACTGATGAGACATTGATTTCTTGCAGGGAAGACCTGGGCTTCCGGTTTGTGTCGGAGCAGGTCAGCCACCACCCTCCCGTTAGTGCCTTTCATGCAGAAGGTCTGAACAAAGACTTCATCTTTCACGGCTCCATCTATCCCAAGCTGAAATTCTGGGGCAAGAGTGTGGAGGCCGAACCGCGGGGGAACATCACTCTGGAGCTGCTCAAGTAAGTGTCAGGCCGACAAATGTTTCCTTTCACAGACACAATGAAAGTTGATCCCTGGGCAAACTTTGACTTTAGTTTTGTATAGACTGAAAGTCCTCCTTTAATTCTTGCTGTGGAGATACCTGTCCAGCCATGGCACCGTTGCTTGACATGGACTGAGGCCAAAAATTAACCTGGAATATTACTGCCAATTTGATTTTTTGTTGTCACTCATCCCTGAGTGGCACCTAATATTGTGTGCATCCGTACCATAATTTACTTACATCATCATGTTAAAATAAACATTCATCTTTATTGAAACTGTTGAATAAAATAGAAACACCATCTAGGGGTTTCAGTCCATAAGAACGTTATCACACCATGTTGCCTTTATAAAGTATAATTCCACTTGAAGAATATGAGTAAAACGTGGCTGATGCTGTATCTTCTAGTCGGACGTACTGGTTTCGCCACTTTGGATTCCTCAGCGCCCTCTAGTGACTGTATGAATAAGTGAAAAATATATATAGATCATCATATTTGGGACGGAGCCAACTAGCATTGGTTACAATTTTAGTTCTTAGTGTAAACTCTTTATCATACATTAAAATTAAAAATAAGAAAGTTTGATACCTACATTCTAGGCACTCATATCCAGTACAAAACATGTTGGCCTTCAGCAAAGCAAACTGTGGAGTACATTGCCCTCTGGGTCTAAAACGGGCTGAATACAGCAGCAATTTATGACAGTACAAAAATAATAATAATAATAATTATAAAGGTACAGGCTTCATTGTCCCAGCAAAAATGTAACTGCTGTATTTTAATGTATGATAAATGGTTTACACTAAGAACTAAAATCTTAACTAATACTGGCTGGCTCCGGCCCAAGCATGATGATCTATATTTATTTTTCACTTATTCATACAGTCACTAGAAGGCACTGAGGAAGCTAAAGTGGCGAAACTAGTACACCGACTAGAAGATACAGCATCAGTCACCATTTAATTCATATTCTTTGAGTGGAATTAATATAGCCAATTTATATATAAAGGCAACATGGTGAGATAAAGTTGTTCTTATGGACTGAAAACCCTAAAAGATGTTTGTTTCTATTTTATTCAACAGTTTCAATAAAGATGAATGATTATTTTACCATGATGTAAGTAAATTATGTGAGGTCAGTTCCAAAGGTGTTAGTTTATCTAGGATATGCCTATTTCCTAGAGCATATAGGTATATGGAATAATACTGCCTCATGTCCAGTCCATAACAGCCACATTTAACCCCACCCCTAATGTGCTTTCTAGACAGTCACTGGTTGTGCTCCATAGCTGAGGCTATAGCTCTGCAGGGGCTGTTTGTGGGCTCTGCGGGGGGTAAAGTGGGCCTTGTATGAGGGGGGGAGGCTGGGAGGGAAGGCGGTATGTTAGAGGCAGCTGTACACCAACAGAAAGGGGTGAATTCTGCCACATACTCAGGATGAGGTGGGCTAGACTCTCAGATGTCCCCAAAGCACAGTAGCTCTCCCTGTGGTCAGTCTGCCCCTGCCCATGGCTTTAAACATGAAGTGCAGCTCACGGGGGAACCGTGGATCTTGTAAATCTAAAACTTACTGAAAACGATTTAACCCCCCCTCCCCTGCCACATATAAGAAAATAAGAGAGATACCTGAGAGATGTCACCCTTATCTGTTTAGAGTAATGCCTATGTAAGTTCATCTTTAATCTCGCTTGTTTGCAACATTAAAGAGGACCATAACCCTATTGGCTTAAAATGCTCTAGGCTGTGTGAATTCTCCATACAATATCCCTCACCCCCACCTAGGATGCCTCACGGTATGAAGCCCTGCCAGTCTGCCATATACTCACCTTGTTCCTCGATCCCATGCTGCACGGCCATTGTTCACAAAGGTGGCTGACTGTGCACCGGCTACGCCCACCTGCAGGTCGGAACCAGGTAGCGCAGCTCCCAAGTTTACAAATGGGACTGTGGGAGCCTGATTGAGGCCCCTGGATGCTGCATGCGTGACTTCAGGGTGGGCTTGGGGCTCTGCGTTCTGGAGGAGTGAGAGGGGGGATGCCATGCGTTGCTGTGATCGAAGAGGTAGAGTATATGGAGAAATGGGGGGAGGGGCACAAATAGTTGTTGGTCTACTTTAAAGCAGGCCTAAAACATACACAGAAAACCTCCATGTGTGAATAATCTAAAGTAATGTAACAGCCGCACAGCTTACCAAGTATATATAGTGGGTGTGTTGACAAGCGGTGGCTCCACAGTTCAAACAGTAGCAACGAAACTCCAGCGCTCCGTTAGAATCTAAAAACTCTATGACAACTGTAGATTGTATTGTTATGCAAGCAAGAAGAGTGACACCAAATAAAACACTTAAAAGTGAACCAAAACTCAGGATTTTGACTATCCTGGGTTTTGGTCCTTGACTTGGGGCACCCCAATCGAAGGTTCCCTGCTGTGTGAAACTGCTCCAGGCCGCCGAAACAAACACACCTCTTCCCGGTCCTAAAGCGGGCGGCTCCGAGCATGCTGATGGCCACATTCCCCGCTACCCTGCTACCAAGTGGGGATTGGTCTGGAAAGGAAGGTAAGTGTATGGGTGACCTGGGGGGTTTCACACAGTGGGACATCCCGATTTTAGATACCCCGGGGGGAGGGAATCTTATAGATTCCCAGGCTGATCACCGTGGGTTTTGGTCCAATTTAAATATGCCCCCTGAGCAATAGGCATGCTTCATTGTTCCTGCATGATGTCACCGGGCTGTCACAAACACTAGCATACAGTCACAAAGACTTGACTGTAATATTCATAAGGGCCTTGTGACTACATACTAGTGTTTGTGACAGCCCTGTGATGTCATTATGACATCATGGCATAAATGGATGAAACATGCCCTATTGGTCAGAGTATATTAAAGTGTTTTCTGTGATGTCACGCTTCTTGTTTGAATTATCCCTGATGAAATGGTTGTTATGACTCTGAAACGTTAGATATGGACATGGAGATACTCACTGTCTGATTTTAATTATAATGCAGTTTTTGGATTCTAGCAGAGTGCTGTCTTTTTCTGCGCTATGCTGTGTATGGAGACCATCATTATTCTCAATGGTAGCTGGCTGTACACAGGCTACAGCCAACCCACTGGCCAAACCAGGAAGCACGGCTCCCAACTTTACAAGTGGGGGCTGTTGGTGGCATATTAGAGCAGCGGTCAGTGGGTCAATTGGTCTGGTCTGACGTCCACAAAAGTGGACATTTCCTTTAAGGGATCGAATACACATGAAATACAACACAGGTCTGATTAGGTGAAGCGTTTTGAGCTGTGGCTACATAAACTGCTAGAGCAACCAAGAGTAAATCGCTGCTCATGTAAGAGCGCGGCTGTGTGCTGGGGGAGGGAGTGTCCTTGCTGGTGGGATTGATGGTCACCACAGAGCCTCTGCAGGGAAGTTCCCTAGTCCAATTCTTCAGGTGAGATTAGGCCAGGACCTTGCTAGGGGCCATACTTGAATTATCTGTCATAGCATAACAAATTGGCTGTTCCTCTGCAGGCACAAAGATGTGTACACATGGACAAACCCGACCTGCTGTGTACACAATGTCATTATTGGAAAGCTGTGGATCGAGCAATATGGAACGGTGGAGATTGTGAACCACAGGTAACAGCTTCATCTGACCTTCACGTCTTAGCGCTCTGTATTACTATCACTTTTTTCACTATATCCAGTCCAGGTCGTCCCACAAGACATTACATGTGGGTATTCCGCCACCAGCTCCTCCCGGTCCCCTAAAAAATGAGGTGTTTCATTAGAATCTCCAGAGCTCATCTTGCAGTGCTGCTGCTAAGGATCATCTTGGATACTCTTTCCTGGATACTGCAGGCTTCGCCGCCTGGGCTCCGGCGGCCGCGGGCTCTGTCCAGGCGCGGGGGGCACGCACCCGCTCTGTGCAGGGGCCCCGCCGCAGGCTGCCTGGCTCTTGTCTTCCTGTGGAGGCCTCCTCCATTCTGTGGCCCTCCGAGTAGACGGGAGGCGGGCGCTGGATTCGCGCCATCGGGGGGGGGGGGGGGGCGCACTATGATGCTTTTCGCGTCACTGTGGGTGCGGCTCGCCCCTCGAGGAACATGTGCTGCTGCTGCGGGCGCCATCTTGCCTCCCCTGTCTGCCGTCTTGCTGCTGCTGGGACCCCACGGTGATCGTGTGGGATGCTTATAGCCCCTTATGCTTGTGTCTTCAGGTCAGGCCCTGATAACTGTGGGTTGTGGTTCCTCCCGGTCTCGCCCCCCCCCCCCCCCCCCCCACCTCCTCCCTCTCCCCCAGCCCTTTTTTTACTAAGAGGGAGCATGCAAAAAAGAGGGATTAAATAGGAGGGACTTAGCGGCTTGGGCCATTAGTGCCTTGTAACCTGCATAAGACTGTCTTCTAATCACCATAATGGAGGCTTCTGGGGATAGTGAGCTAGGGGCCCCTTCTGGGCGGGTGAAGCTCTGCCCCATGTGCAGTACCAGCCCTTTGGGCGGACCCAGTACGGTTTGTTTCTTGTTCAATATTTTTATTGAAAATAGTTATCAACAAAACAAATCTCGTACTCATACAAAATATAAAAAATAGGTTAACACTTCAGTACAAGCCTCTTAGTTATGCAGTCCCCGCATACCTTTGCATAAATTTTAATATCTGCACATAATACAAAACCATGTTATGGGCTTGATTCAAATTAGCCCATAGGCTCTTAGGTCCGAAAAAATTCAGAATAACCTTCAAATACCCTAGAGCCCTGCCCCATTACCCAAACTTAACAATGGGGATCTGAGTCAAGCATTGCGGTTAACCAAAAGGGGAAAAGAAAAGGGACGAACAAGGAAGAAGAAAAAGGGGTATGGCATGGGGAGAGAAAAAAAAAAAAGGTAGGAAGAGAGAATAATATTATATAATCAAATACTACCCACCCTCATACCAAACAAGATCCCAGTTAAAATCTACCGGTAAATAATTCTGAATCCACGGAGACCACACCTCTCGGAATCTCTCCAGACCCGGTCCATTTACTGCAGACATCTTCTCCATTGTCATGATGAAGTTAACTTTATTTTTAAAATCTCTAAAACTCAGGTTCACTGTTTTCCAGGCCTTCGCAATTACAAATTTCGCCCCCGTCAAAATATGGTATATCAAAAGTTTACGAATTTTAGAGATCTATTGGCTCATTGAGTAATGCTATCCATGGGTCTGGCTCTATTGCTCTATCTGCGATCTTACTTAGGACCTTAAAGATCCTTTTCCAGAAAATCTGAACCTTATTACAACTCCACCACATATGGAGTTATGTCCCTTTCAAGGTGCAGCCCCTGAAACAGTGCCCCTGAGATGTCTCATCAAAATGACAAAGCCGCTCCGGGACCCAATATCACCACATGGCCACCTTCACATTAACTTCAATAGCCATGACTGAAGCCCCCGCTCCAAATGAATTCAGCCACATCCTCTGCCAATCTTTATACTCTTTCTTGGTCTTTAAGTTCCCAATTTTGCCTATATGTTAAACCTTTATTGCCTTCACACTCGCACAACTGCTGATAGATTTCAGAGATCGCTCCCCTCCCCCTCGGATCCTCTTTAGACCTCCTTTCAAATGAGGTCATGCGTTCCAAATAACTTGCCTCTCTAATAATTGACCTAATAAAATTTGAAATCTGTAAATAGCCAAAGAAATCCTGAGGCTGTAACTGATATGTGTCCCTGAGGTACTGGTAAGAGGCGATCCCTGAACCTAGTAAGCAGTTAAAAAGACAAGAAACACCAGCCCCTTTCCACCTGGAAAACCTGCCCGGATCCATATATGCTGGTGGAAACATTGGGTTATTCCATAATCCTAGTAACAGAAGATGCGCCGAAGCAAATCCTCCTGAATATTTAAAGTCATCCCAAATTCGTAAAGAATGAACTATAATTGGGTTCTGTATAAATTTCCTGTGCCTCTGAGTTATCCACAGAATATTCTGCACTGGTAGCGGATGACACATATCAGCTTCTATTTGGACCCATTGAGGGACTTCAGTGGCAGCATGATACGACAGCAACTGAGCGATCTGGGCCGCCTGATAATATTTAGTCACATTAGGAACTCCCAGACCACCCTTTAATTTAGAGCGCTTAATAACGTTACTAGCTATTCTCTGACGTCTATTACCCCATATAAACGTTAACATTTTATTCTGTAGAGTTTTTAAATATTGCGGGGAAACTCTGATCGGAAGGGTCCTGGCCAGATAAAGAAATTTAGGAAGCAGAGTCATTTTATTTGCTGCTATCTTGCCAAGCCATGACAATCCCTAGCTCTGCCATTGATTTAATAATCCAAACAATTTCTGACGTAGAGGGACATAATTTGCTGTAAACTAATTTTCATAACTACTTAAGTTAACACCTAAGTATTTAACAGCTCCTGCTTCCCACTGAAAAGCGAATGAGGTTTTCAAGATATCCCATTGCCTATCCGTAACATTAATATTTAAAGCTTTTGACTTACCTGTATTCACCTGAAGCTCAGATATTTCAGAGAATTCTGCCAAGATTCGCATAAGGTTAGGCAGAGAAATAGACCGATTGGAGACCAGGAGAAGCACATCATCTGCGAATAAGCATAATTTATGATGTGCATCACCTACTCTCACCCCCGTTACAGCCACAGATTCCCTAATCACTTGAGCCAAGGGCTCCATAACCAGGGCGAACAGAAGGGGAGATAAGGGGCAGCCTTGTCTAGTACCTCTAGATAACGGAAATACACTTGATTTATACCCATTATATTTAACGAATGCCACAGGATTAGCGTATATTGTCTTAAGCATGCCAAACCCCCATCTTTCCAATAAGAAAAAAAGATATTCCCAAGACACTGAATCAAAAGCTTATTCTTAGTATACAGTACGTCCTGCTCCAGATAAGAATTACATTTGGGTATTACTCCGCCAGATGGCGCTGGACTGCAGAGACCGCGAAATTGGCTCCTCCCGGCCCCCTCAAATACCCGGGACCTCCCACAAATCCCCAGAATTTCTCTGCAGTCTAGACTGCGAAGGACAAGAAGATAGCTCTCTCTTCTCGCAGGTGAGCGGGGCTATTAGCCTGGGGCCCTGTAGGACTATGCCCACCCGTTCCATTATTAATGTGCTTCCCAGCCTTGGCTGCACTGGTCCGGGTGATGGTAGGCAGCACCGCTGTCAGGTGCTTAGGAGCGCTGCTCCACCGCAATCCCCCTCCAAAGGGTAGGCGGTATAGGCATATGAGCCTCTATGGGATGCCCCTCCCGCACTATTGCCCCTTGCCTATCGGTGTGCCCTTTGCTAAGTGACCGCTGCTCTCCCTTGTAGCTCTCGGGGGGGGGGGGGGGGGGTGTATGCGTTGGTGC
The DNA here is from genome assembly GCA_027917425.1 of Gastrophryne carolinensis. Classification (NCBI taxonomy): domain Eukaryota; kingdom Metazoa; phylum Chordata; class Amphibia; order Anura; family Microhylidae; genus Gastrophryne; species Gastrophryne carolinensis. Next base: position 48,961,020 of record CM051243.1, read on the forward strand.
TTCACTTGGTTATGTGCTTTTTGTTTTTGTCAGTCTCCGTGCTGACTTGGTTGCACTGGTTGTGATTTGAAAATGCCGCCACCGCGCGCGCTTCCACTGCGTTCCGCGGTTGGCGGCGGCATTACATCAGGCGCTGATGCGACTTCATTGGCCGCTAGTCACGTGTGCTGCTTCGCGCTCTTCGGGGGGGCGGGGCCTGTGGTTGGCGCGTTCCGCGCCACAGTCTCCGCGGCCCGCCCTTCGAGGTATACTGGGCGCCATTTTTCTCTGGTTTAGTCTGCTGCGTGGCTGGCATCTACCTACCGCGGTCCGTGGGTGCCCTCGCGGGTGGCTTTATTTACCCTAAGTCATCATACATGTCGCTTATGGGGTCCTCTTCGCTTATGTCTTTCAGGCGGGTCGAACTCTATTGGTTTCTCCCGGCCCTACTCCCTCTATTGGTTTCTCCCGGCCCTACTCCCTCTATTTAGTTATTTGTGAGGCCTAGTGTACTAATTACTCCCACTTCCCTAGCGGGCTATTGGGGCATCTCGGGTTGCTTTTATAGCATGAATCCCTATCGGCCTATTGTGCCGCTATAATCACCATATGGAGGCGTCTCAGGATAATGTGCTCGGGGTTCCTTCGGGACAAGCCCGGCTGTGTGTAGCATGTGGGGTGTCTCCTACTTGTGCTGACAATGTGCAGGTCTGTATAACTTGTGCCCAGCAGGTGCTTGCGCTGCAGCCTGGTTTACCAGCAGCTGGGCCTGCGCCACGTATGGCCTCACCTACTTCCCCAAGCTTGAATTTGACTCTCATTGAGTTGCATACCAGTGGAGATTCGCAGCCTGATGTGTCTGCTAGACTGGCTAGTGTTGAGAAGTTGCTTGTTAATACCATGGCGCGTAAGGCCTCTGCTAAAAAGCGGCACTTGATGCCTGATGTCACTATTTTCCCTATGGAGGTGGAGGAGTTTTTGGAACTGTCTGGTTATACCCCCTTGGAAGAAGGGGAGTTGTTCTCTGACTCGGAGTCATCTGATGAGAGGCCCAGGGGTCATGATGATTCTGGCTCTGACCCCTGGGCCCCAGATGATACTGATAGGCTGTTGTCTCAGATTTTTGAGGTACTGTCTATCTCTCCCCCGGTTGCGGCCCCTAGGCAGCAGGGGGAATTGTTTCATACTGCTAAGCCCCGTTTAGAGTTTCCTGAGCAAGCCCATTTTAATAATCTCGTGCTCAAGGAATTGGAGCATCCCAGCAGGCTCCCCGGAGACCCTACAAGTTGAGGTTGTGAGGCGTTGGTCATCCCCTGTGGATGCCCCGGTCCTAGGGTTACTAGGGTTACACCTCTGTTACTAGGGTTACACCTCTGTTATGCATTCCCCTGACTCTACTATGCTGCAGGATAGTGAGGACCGGCATATTGATCAGCTGGCGTCCCATGCCTTTGCCTGTGTGAAGACGGTGCTGCGCCCGGTCTGTGTCTCTGCCATTACAGCTGTGGCCATTAGAACTCTGCTTAGAAGTATCCTGGATGGTGCTCCTGATGATGTGTCTAGCGAGGAGTTTAATGCACTCTCTCGTTGTGAGGTTTTTGTGACTTATGTCCTCTCTGCCCAGGATGATACCATTAGGATGTGTGGCAGAGCCTCTGCCCTAGTGGTGGCTATGCGCCGCTCGGTTTGGCTGCGCCAGTGGGCAGCTGACTCCGCTGCCAAGAAGGCTCTCACTGGTTTTCCCTTCAATGGACTACGCCTGTTTGGGCTCCTTTTCTTCCCCCTACCGTGGATCCAGACAGGGGAGGGGGGTCTCCTGGGGCCCGAAGAGATTTCTGGGGTAGGGGCAGAGGACATGGATGCCCTGGCTCATCCTGGGCCTCCAAGCTTAAGTCTTCTCCCATGCCCCCTCAGGCATGAAGGGGCGCCCTCGCCCATCCGGGTAGGGGGACGACTTCAGCATTTTGCTCACGTTTGGAGGCTTCATGTCTCAGACCGGTGGATTCAGGAGGTAGTATCCTCCGGTTACAAGATAGAGTTTGCTGCCTGGCCGCCCCCAAGATGATCCCGGATGTCTCAGGACCCTATGTCGGCTCAGGCTCTAGTTCTAGCGGTGCAAAGCCTTCTGGAGCTGGGGGTCATCTGTCAGGTCCCCTTACTAGAAAGGGGTAAGGGTTTCTATTCCAACCTTTTCACCGTGCCCAAAAGAGATGGGTCAGTCAGGCCCATCCTGGACTTGAAGATCCTCAACAAATTTGTCAGGTGCAGGCGCTTTCGCATGGAAACTTTGCGCTCTGCCATCAGTTCCCTGCATCCAGGGGACTTCATGACCTCTGTGGACATCAAGGATGCTTACCTTCATATTCCTGTTTTTCCAGGTCATCAAAGATTCCTCAGGTTTGCTCTGGAGGATCAGCACTACCAATTTGTGGCATTGCCCTTTGGTCTCACTTCAGCTCCCAGAGTGTTCACCAAGGTGCTGGCAGGAGTGATGTCTCTGCTCAGGTCTCAGGGCATTCGCGTGCTGCCCTATTTGGACGACATTCTCATCACTTCTCAGTCCCTCCAACAGGCAGAGCTGGATACTCAGCTAGTAGTGTCCACTCTGGAGTCATTTGGCTGGGTGATCAACCATCCCAAGTCTTCCCTGTCTCCCTCCTTGGTGACACCCTTCCTGGGAATGAATCTGGATACAGTTCAGGCAAGGATTTTTCTTCCTCAACAGAAGGTGGACAGTCTGCTAGTGCAGGTTCAGTTCCTGGGAATGCAGCTGGTGGGCCTGATGGTGTCGTGCTTCGAGATGGTCCCTTATGCCCAGTTTCACATGAGGCCTCTGCAACTCCACCTCTTGTCAGTATGGGACAAGGATCCTGCGTCCCTGGACCAGGTCCTTGTTCTGTCCCCCCTAGTCAGGCGGTCCCTCTCGTGGTGGCTGATCTCCAGGAACCTGTTGGTGGGCAGATCCTTTCTGGCCCCCTACTGGGAGATGGTCACCACGGATGCCAGTCTGACAGGTTGGGGGGCTTATGGAAGTCCCTGCAGTTCCAAGGGCGGTGGGGCCCTCAGGAGGCCCACACACCTATCAACATTCTGGAACTGAGGACGATCAGGTTGGTTTTGCCTCACTTGACCCAACACCTTCGGGGCCGGCCTGTTCAGGTACGCTCGGACAACCAGCCGGCGGTTGCCTACATCAATCATCAGGTAGGGACCCGGAGCAAGGGGGCCCTCAAGGAAGTGTCTCTGATCCTGGCCTGGGCAGAGGCCGATGTCCCTGCATATCAGCTGTGTACATTCTGGGGGTGGAGAATCTGCAGACAGACTCTCTGAGCAGGGGGACCTCTCGCCTGGGAGAATGGTCCCTCTGCGACAGGGTGTTTCAATCTCTGTGTCACTGTTGGGGCCAACCAGATGTGGATCTGTTTGCGTCCCATCACAATCACAAGCTCCCGGCCTTTGTCTCCCTGTCCCAGGATCTTGACCACAGATGCCCTAGCAATGTCATGGCAAGACTTTCAGCTCCTGTATGTCTTTCCCCCATTCCCCCTGTTGGGCAGGGTTTTGCGCAAGATAGCTCAGGAGGGGGTGCCAGCAATCCTGGTGGCCCCCAGGCGGCCAAGAAGAGTGGTTTGCTGACATGGTGCAGCTGGCAGTAGATCAGTACGCTCTGCCCAGGGTTCCAGACCAGCTCACTCAGGATCATTTATGCCATCCCAATTTACAAACTCTGGCTTTGACGGCCTGGCTGCTGAAAACTCCGTCTTGATGTAAAAGGGGCTGTCTGCCTCTGTTGTTGATACCATGATTAAGGCTAGGAAGAAGTCTTCTTCTTCTATTTACAATAGGGTTTGGCGTGCCTGCATTGAGTGGTGTGAGTCTAGGTCTCTCCCCTGTCGCGTGTTCTCTATTCCCAGGATCCTGGAGTTCCTACAGCATGGGTTGGAGCTGGGACTTCAACTCAGTACTCTGAAGGGCCATGTCTCTGCCCTGGCTGTTTTCTTCCAGAGGTCCTTTGCCCAGCATTCTCTGATCAGGACTTTTTCCAGGGGGTTACTCATGTGCGTCCCCCACGTAAGCCTATGTTGCCTGTTTGGGATTTGAACTTAGTCTTGTCTTCCTTGCAGGGTGCTCCTTTTTAACCTGTGCAGGAGGCTGCCCTGGTCATTCTTACTCTCAAGGTTGTCTTTTTGGTGGCTATCACTTCTGTTAGGCGTGTTTCTGAGTTAGCGGCACTTTCCATCCAGCCCCCCTACTTTGAGAGACACCAGGACAAGGTGGTTTTTCGCTTCAAGCCAGACTTTCTGCCTAAGGTCGTGTCTGCCTTTCATCTGAATCAGGACATTGTTCTTCCTTCCTTGAGCCCTAATCCTAGTAACGCTAAGGAGAGGGTTTTGCATTCCTTGGATGTGGTTAGGTTTCTGAAGTACTATCTGGTGGCTACTGCACCTTTCAGAAAAACTGATGCTCTTTTTGTGGTCCTTTCTGGTCCTAGGAAGGGTTTGGCTCTTGCTAAATCTACGATCAGCAAATGGATCTGTCAGGCTGTGATTCAGGCCTACTCTGCTAAGGGGAAGAATCCTCCCTTCCGCCTTACTGCTCATTCCACTGGTGCCTTTTGGGCTTTTCAGCACCTGGCTTCTGTTGAACAAGTTTGCAAGGCCGATACTTGGTCTTCTGTTCATACCTTTTCAAAGTTTTACAAGGTTGATGTTAGGGCCTCAGCTGATGCTGCTTTTGGCCGCAAGGTTCTGCAGGCGGCAGTGGTCTGACCTGTCTGTTGTTACCTTTGGGGATCCCACCCGACTTTATGGACACTGCTATTGGATGTCACAAGTGTAATGATTCTTATCTGGAGCCGGACGTACTGTATACTAAGAATAATACAATTCTGTGATTACTCACCTGTAGAATTGTTATTATGAGTATACAGTACGTCCTGCTCCACCCCACCCTTGGTTTTGCATTATCCTAGGATCCACTGTATGGTGATTGTTATCTTTGTTATAGTTACTAGTTAGTTCTGTTATCATTCTCCCGGCTTCTCGTTAACTGCTTTTCAATGCTGGGGATTTGTGGGAGGTCCCGGGTATTTGAGGGACCAGGAGGAGCCAATTTTGCGGTCTCTGCAGTCCAGTGCCATCTGGCGGAGTAATACCCAAGTGTAATGATTCTTATCTGGAGCAGGACTTACTGTATACTCATAATAACAATTCTACAGGTGAGTAATCACAGAATTTTATTTTTTTATTTCAAGAGACAGCAGCATAGTTTGTATATTCCGTTCTTTAGCCAAATAGGAAAGCTGTACCACCCTTCTAATATTGTCCCCTGCCTGTCGCCCCGGGATGAAGCCCACCTGGTCTTTATGAACTATAGTAGGTAGATGCTCAGACATTCTATCAGCCAGGATTTTTGTGAAAATTTTAACATCAAGAATTATAAGTGATATTGGCCTAAAATTAGACCAGACCGAGTGATCTGAATCTGGCTTTGGAAGCATACTTATCGAGGCCATAAGAAACTTCTGAGAAAACTTGCCGTCGTCCCGGATGTTATTAAAGAGAGCAGCAAGTTTAGGGGCCAAAATTTCAGAAAAGGTCTTATAGTAGGACGCTGAAAACCCGTCAGATCCTGGTCTTTTGTTCACCTTCAGATTCAAGATCACCTGTTCCACCTCCCTAGTGCCAAAATCTTCCTCCATAGACACTCTCAACTGAACAGGTAATCTTGGTAGGTCAAGTCTATCAAAAAACTTCTGTAAATTTTCTAATTTTGGGGGGTTGGAATTCATATATAACTTTTGGAGTTGTGCTCTAAAAATTTCCGTAATTTTATTTGGATTGCTAGTAAAGTCGCCCCTTTCATTCTTTAACCTTATTAGACGAAAATTCCGCTCAGGTGTCCTTAATTTTCTCGCCAACAGTGAGTCAGGCCTATTAGCTTTGCAATAATATCTGTGTTTAACCTAGCGAAGCGTCTGTTTGGCTTTTCCCGCTAATGCCAAATTATGTTCATGGGTAGCTCTATGTAACTTGGGCATAGGGATGGTGTCACTTGTTGCTTTGCCTCCTCCGCCAGCTCTGAGTACTCTTTTTCTTATCTAATAATATGTTTGTTCCTTTCCCCTTTTTTCCTGGAGGCAATCTGGATTAAGTGACCTCTTATAGTCGGTTTATGAGCTTCCCAACATAAAGTAGGTGAAATATCCGGAGCTTCCTTATGCTCAAAATATTCCACCAAAGCATCAGAAATAGTCAAAACCACCACAGGATCTGACAAAAGGGATGAGTTCGAGGACCACGAAAACCCTAAAGGTCTGTTAATCAAAGTCTCAAATCTAATTAGTAGGCCAAGATGGTCAGACCATGAGATTGGCACAATTTTACTATATTTCATTAGGGGCAACGACCTTTGGGTAAGGAAAATATGATCTATTTTAGAGTATAGATTGTGGGGATGTGAATAGTAGGTGAAATTTTGATTACCTGGGTGAGCCTCCCTCCAACAATCCGCTAGTGAATAAGAATCCAGCAACTTCCTAAATGCTCTGGAGGCGGCCCCAGAATGAGCCGTCACCAAAGGGCTTTTAGGAGACTGTCTATCTAAATAAGGGTTTAAAGTCAAATTTGAATCTCCACAGATCACAGTCGTACCATGCGCCACTGAAGTAACCAGCTCAAAAAAGTCAGTGAGAAAAGGTATCTGGTTTACGTTAGGAGTATAATAAGTTGCTATAGTTATTTCAACATCCTGCAAATTACCTATCAGTATCAAATATCTTCCCTCTGGATCAATTATTTCTCTATGGCAATGAAATTGCACACTCCTACTAAATGCGATCAATACCCCCCTCTGCTTAGTTTTAGCACAAGCCAAATATACCTGTGGAAAGGTTGCATCAAGGAACTTGGGTCTGGAGGATTCCGAGAAGTGGGTCTCCTGAAGACAAATCACATCTGGGTGCAACGATCTCAGCTTCCGGAATGCTAAACTCCTCTTATTGGGGGAATTAAATCCCTGCACATTTAACAAAAATATACAAGTCATGTTATCACCAATAACAAATAAGGCCCTTAAAATGTATCTTGAGGGGCAGATCTAAGGGAAATAGAGGAGAGAAGAAAAAAAGGCAAAAGGAGAAAAAGAAGAGGAGGGGAAAAAAGGGGTAGTTATATAAACAACAAAACAAAGCAAGCGCCTAAATGAGGTGGGGGGGGGGGGATAATCTCTGGGAAAAAATAAGGGGTAGATAATGTAATTATATTGCTACCAAAATTGAAACTCCAGTAGGATCGAGGTCCTCCAGACGCAGATTACTCCGATGCTGGCCAAGCCCCTCTAGATATAATCTGCTAAGAGGCTAACTGAAAGTCAGCGGCCCCTACTACACCTCACTAAAGGCTTCACCAAGTCGGCTTGTTAACTTTCCCCAATCCTGCTGGAGTTCACCTGTATTTCTATTAAGCTTTAAACACCTTTCAACAAAAATTTCCGTACCAGAGGTCTATCAGCACAACGGTGCCTAGTCAAACTTTACCCACTCTAAAGGAGCAGGAAAGGACAAGTGGTAGGACCTCTGTAGGGAAAACAAAAAGAAAACCACAGGATATATACCCTCTGGTTCAAAAGGAGTGCGACATGATATTGCTGACGGCCGGACGGGGGTCAATCGAATAAAACACAGCTTATAAAGCAAAGCGCGCCATCCGGGCACTTAGTAAATAACGTATTATACTATCTTATATAACTGTAACGAGAAGAACAAGCGCAAACCTAGAAGATAAATCATCTTGCTACATAATACATGCGCATCAGCAACGAGAAGAAGGACTCCAGCCTCCAACCCTCAACCCTGTACTCAACCACCACCTTAAATAAGGGACAGGGTGAGGGATGGAGGGTGAGAATCTCTAATACTAAAATACACTCACAAAAAAAAAAATAGGAAGGAATCCATCACCTCGCCACATGTAAAAAAAGCTCTTGACCTAGCAAAAAGTTCCAGGTTGAATTATGCAGACAGGAACTGTCGACGGTAAAAGATTTCAAGAGCGACGTGTTGTGTTGAGAATCAGTCTAACAGAATGAAAAAAGAAAATTAGATATCCACTCAGGTGATGTCATAGTCCAAAGCGGTGCCACGGCCAATCAGACAGCTGCCTCTTTTCATTCTTTTGCCCGCCTGTTGCACTTTTGGGGATTCTTCCAAGCTTCTTGGAAATTTTGTAGGTATCTGCCTTAAAACGCCTGCAGATTTCATTTGGGAGCGGAGCTCTTCCATTGATGTTGCCGAATAGGAGACATCTTTAATAGAATAAGAAATGCGAAAGGGGAAGCCCCACTTATATTTTATCGTATGCTCTTGTAACAGCAGGAGCAGGGGTCTCATCTCCTTCCTCCGAGCCATTGTGATTGCTGACAAATCTGAATTGACCTTGGAAAGATAAATTGGACATGTCCCATGCATTTTTCTGAATCATCTCCTTTGTCTGATAATAATGTAGCAATTGTATCCCTGGGTGGGTCTCCTGGATGTCTGCGCGGGCCCAGTGATCTGTGCACTCCTATCAAGCTCAAGACGCTCAATAGGGATCCCAGGCATTAACTCTTGACATAAAGCTGTGACGACTGAGCTAACATCTTCAAAGTGCTCAGGGAGACCCCTAAATCTGAGATTGGATCTTCTATCCCTATTTTAAAAGTTCTCTAGTTTAGAGAATAGCAGGGAATTATCTTTCTTCTGAATTACATCTGAATCAAGCGACTCCTGTGTTACAATCACATCGCTCAGTTTGCTTTCCAGCGTGCTCAGCCCACATGTCACCCTCTCTAGCTCTTTGAAGAGGTGCTCTGTAATCAATCTAGTGTTAACAGATAAAGCCTTTTGCAGCATGTCATCGAACTGATTCATCAGAGAAGCGCTTACATCTATCTGTGCACTCACGCTTGGCGACCCATCTTCTCCCTCTCACTGTCCAGGAAAGACGCCTCTGAGGACTCTATTTCCTCGATGTCTTCAGCAGATAGCTCCTCCACCATCTTGGTCCTCGCCGCACCCAGGCTCCGCATCGTCAGCGGTGTCTCTCTCACCCGCCCCGAAGCTCCGCAACACGCTCTGCTTCAGCTTTTCTTCCCGTCAGGTGCCGTCTGGCATGGAGCTAGCTTAGACCGCGTCCATCACCAATCCGCACGCATGCGCACTCCAGTACGGTTTGTCTCACTTGCGCCAGGGGCGTATTTTTGGAGCATGATAGGGCGGGAGTATCTGCCCCTAGCCCTTTATTGCCTGCGGCCTCGCCAGCACCCCCGCTATTTCATTCAGCCCTCAGCGAGGGGGAAGCCAGCAAAGGGTCCCAAGTTGATTTGGCATACCGGGTGGCCAGCCTTGAGAGACAGTTATCTCACACGGCTCCTGGGAATGCCACGAGTAAGAAGCGGTACACCGAGCCCGGTTACTCTGATTTTGCTGATGATGATGATGATCTCTGTTTGGAGGTCTGGGCTCCATGGAGGAAGGCGAGTTGTTTAAGGATTCCTTTTCCATGGGGGGATCATTCGGCCGGCTATGACAGCGAGCCTGGTTCTTCCTCAGGCAAGGATATGTGGCTCCTTGACAATACAGAGAAGTTGCTGACTTCAGTGTTTGAGACTTTGAATTTTGCCCCTCCTAAAGCGGCTAAGAGGAAACAGGGTGATTTATTCCGGCCTGAGAGACAGAGGCTTGTCTTCCCTGAGCAGGCCCATTTTTCCGATATGGTTTTCAAGGAATGGGAAAGGCCTAATAAACTACTATCGGTGCCTAAGGGCCTGGACAGGCAGTATCCCTTACCGGAGGAGCTGGTCTGCCTCTGGTCCCGTCCCCCCCGATGTGGATTCCCCCGTGTCGGGGGCTGTGTTGCGTCTGGTTTGCGCCGCTGCCATTACAGCTATTACCCCTAAGAAACAGTTCAAGCGTCTCCTTGATGGCGCTATGGCTGGTAGGAGCTGCGAGGCCTATAGGGCCCTCTTGCTTTGTTCAGATTTTGTTGCCTCTGCCCTCTTGGTGACTATGTGCCTCTCTGTTTGGTTGCATCAGTGGGCGGCTGACGCTGCTGCTAAGAAGGCTCTCACTGGGTTCCCCTTTACGGGGCTGCGGCTCTTTGGTGAGCATCTGGATGTTCTAGCCAAGGATGGTAGGCTGCCTCAGCGTAGGATGTCTCAAAGCCCTCTATTCTAAGTATGTTGCACACCCCGCTTCAGATAGTCATTACACTTGGGTTATATCGACCTGTAGAGGGCGATCTTGCAGAGATGTCATGAAAAAAAGGGAGCCCCTCCCGGTCCATAAATACCTGGTACCTCCCACTCATTCCCCAGTCTTTCATCTCTTCAGACGGCGAGCAAGTCAGAAGATGATGTCTCCTCCTTGCAGGTAGCTGGGGTAACTCCCGGCCCGCCTATTTGTCTATTTCTTCCTGGACCCCACCTTCTTAGTATTCACCTTGCCTCCCAGCCTAGGCTGCTGGTCCAGGCAAGGGTAGACAGCACCTAATGGTGCTTAGGAGCTACGCTCCACCGTGAGACCCCATACTAAGGGGTAGGCGGTTTTGCCGGGTTGGTGATCCCGGTTTGGGATGCCCCGTCCCTTGCCAGTCCACCTTCCAACGTGGATTCCCCCTCTCCCGGATTGCCCTTGCTCCTTGGGGGGGGGGGGGGGGGGGCAACGTACGGGTCCCCTTCTCCCTGATTGTTATCTTTATTATGCGCGTGTGTGCGTGTGCGTTTGATTCTTGTATGCACGTTGTTGTACTCAGCCGGCGCTGGCTGTGCCGCAGCGCCGGCCGTTTGATCAGATTTGGCGGGGGAGCTTCTTCCCCTCAGGTACGGTGGGGGGGCGGGGCCGGGCGCGAACCGCGCCAGCCCGCCCTTCTTCTCCCTCTGCTCTCGGGCTCGCTTTCTGGCAGGACGGACGTATCTCCTACGTGAGTGGCCCTTGGGGCCCCATTACTTCTTGTCCTCACTATATTCATGTGTCTATTTATTATATCTATAGTGTGCCTGTCTTATAAACCATTGTGCTGGGAGTTTATAACCCAGTCCCTCCTATTAATATTGCAATATTAGTATTTATGTTTGTGTGTGCATGGGCATGATTGAGGTGCTGAACAGCCCTGTATTCTGTCTTCCAGGTGGACCCTTGTCAGATCCTAAAGGGTCCTCCCGGTCCTAGGGTCCCTGGTTGATTAGGAACTCCCTATAAATCCTCCCACTCGGGACACTAAAGGGGCATCCCGGGTCGCTTATATTTGCGTAATTCCATTGGGTATTGCGACTACCAATAAAATCACCATATGGAGGCTTCCCAGGATACCGGGCTTGGGCTCCCCTCGGGGCAACCCCAGCAGTGTTTGGGGTGTGGGGCATCCCTTACAGGGGATGATGTTTTTCTTTGCATACCATGTGCGCAGCAGACTATTACGCGTCTGGTTCTGCGCCGCCTGTCCCGTACCCCGTGTGATGTTGTCACGAGTGGGGAGTCGCAATCTGAGGTGTGTGCCAGATTGTCTAAACCTGGAAAAATTATTTTCCAGCGCTGTGGCCAGAAAGGTCCCGGCTAAGAGAAAGCACTTGTCCCCAGCCACAAATCCCCAGATTTCTCTGCAGTGCTGACTGCGAAGACATGAAGTGTCACTTTCTCGCAGGTGAGCAGGGCTATCAAAGCCTGCGGCCCTGTTGGACTATTCCCACCCGTCCTTCCTGTGATGTGCCTCCCAGCTTGGGCTGCGTTGGTCGGGTGAAGGTAGGCAGCACCATGCGTGCTTATGGAGCTATGCTCCACCGCAGTCCCCCACCAAAGGGTAGGCGGTTTAGGCTGATGGTGTGCCTCTAGAGGATGCCCCTCCCGCATTATTGCCCATGCCCCGTGTAGAGGTGGGCCCTGTACAAAGGGTCGCCATCCTCCCTCGGGGGGGGGGGGGGGGGGTGTGTGGCGGTCTCAGTGTATTGTGATTACACGCCTATGGCCTTAGTATTGTCCTTTGACCTTATTCCTGTGTCAGAGCCGCGCTGCTTGCATTTTATGTGTATCGGCTGCCGCTGCGCGCGTCTCTTGCCTGTGTGGATGTGCTGCGCCGGGTGGCAGCGTCGTCATTGGCAAATCATTTTTTCTAAGTGTGTCATACACTTCGCTCCGCATGACAATATTGGCATCCTATCTCAGAGCTTCCCGCTCTTCAGGGGGGCGGGGACCTGGCTTGGCACGCTCCGCGTCATAGCCCGCTCTGGCCAGCCGTTCGAAGTTCGCTTGGCGCCTTTTTGATCTAGTCGCGCGCACGCGTGGTAAAGGTCCTCCTCCTCCCTCGGTCTGTAAGTGCCCTCGCAGGCAATTTTCTTCATTCTTGCTATATTGCGCATGGCTCTGACACCCTTTATTCCCATTATGTCTTTCAGACGATCAAATCCAGTGGCTTCTCCCGGCCCGGTGTAACTACCAGTTGGGCCTAGTATAATTACTCCGACTTCCCTGCGGGTCATTGGGGCATCCAGGGTAGCTTACTGCGTCAATCCCTACATGCCTATTGTGCCTATTAATCACCATATGGAGGCATCCCAGGATATTGTGACCGGGGTTCCTTCGGGACAAGCCCGGCTGTGTGTAGCTTGTGGGGTCTCACCCACCAACGGTGACAATACACGGGTCTGTGTTTCTTGTGCACAGCAGGCGCTGACGGTACTTCCTGCCCCTCCGGTGGCTGGGCCTGCACCTCGCCTCAATTCACCTACTCCCCCAAGCCTGAGTCTAACCCCCAATACAAGCGGGGATTCTCATCCTGATGTGGCTACTAGACTGGCCAGTGTTGAAAAATTGCTTGCTAGTACTTTAGCGGGTAAGGCCACCACAAAGAAGCAGCACTTAACCCCTGACTCGGCTCTTTTCCCTACGGAGCCTGACGAGTTTTTGCATCTATATGGCCATACCCCCTTGGGCGAAGGGGAGCTGTTCTCTGACTCGGGGTCATCGGAGAAATCAAGGGATCATGACGATTCTAGTTCTGATCACTGAACCCCCGGATGATACTGATAAACTGCTGGTTCAGATTTTCGAGGTTTTGTCCATCTCTTCCCCTGTTGCGGCTCCCAGGCAAAGGGGTGAGCTATTTCATACTGCTAAGGCTCGATTGGAATTTCCTGAGCAAACCCATTTCAATAACCTCATGCTTAAGGAGTGGGAACATCCCAGTAGACTTCCCGGGATCCCTAAGAGTTTGGACAGGAAGTATCCTTTTCCTGCTGATATGGTCAAGTGCTGGGCATCGCCCCCCGAGGTCGTTGCTCCTATTCTAGGGCTGTCTAACGCCTCTATTATGCACTCCCCTGACACTACTACGCTGCGGGATTCTGAGGACCGGCGCATTGACCAATTGGCATGCCATGCCATGCCTTTGCATTTGGAGGGGCGGTGCTGCGCCCGGTTTGTGCTTTGGCCATTACTGCTGTGGCGCTCAGGGCCATGGTCAGGAATGCACTTGACGGCCCAGACGAGTTGCCTCCTGATACTATTAATGCACTGTCTAACTGTGATGTGTTTGTGAACTTTATCCTGTCTGCATCGGATGATGCTATTAGGATGTGTGCCAGATCTTCCGCCTTGGTGGTGGCTATACGCCGCTCGGTGTGGCTGCGCCAGTGGGCTGCTGACAATGCTGCTAAGAAAGCCCTTACTGGGCTTCCATTTAAGGGGCTACGCCTGTTTGGGGACCGTCTAGACCTCTTTGCTAAAGGAGGTAAGTTACCCCAGAGCAGGCGGCAGCCTCGGCCCTTTCGGAGCCAGGGCCCCCTTTCTGTCCCCTACAGAGGCGCTAAGCAGGGAGAAGGGGTGTCCTTCACAGAGGCTCGCGCAGATTCCTGGCATAGGAGCAGAGGACGACGTCCTGGCTCCTCCTGGGGGTCCAAACCCAAAGCCCCTCCCAAGACCCCTAAGGCATGATGGGGCGCCCTCGCCCGTCAGCGTGGGGGGACGGCTACAGCACTTCGCGCACGTCTGGAGGCGCCAAGTCTCAGACCGGTGGATTCAGGAGGTAGTTTCCTCTGGCTACAAGATAGAATTTGCTGTGCGGCCCCCCACAAGATTCATCAGGTCCCGGATCCCCCGGGACCCTGTAGCAGCTCAGGCCTTGATGCAGGCCGTGCAAGGACTTCTGGATCTGGGGGTCATTTGCAGGGTCCCCTTAAGAGAATTGGGCAAGGGGTTCTATTCCAACCTTTTCACAGTACCCAAAAGAGATGGGTCAGTCAGGCCCATTCTGGATTTAAAGATCCTCAACAAATTTGTCAAGAACAAGCGCTTTCGCATGGAAACTCTGCGCTCGGCCATTGGCTCTCTGCGCCCAGGGAATTTTATGACGTCTGTGGACATCAAAGATGCTTACCTTCACATCCCTGTGTTCCCGGGGCATCAAAGGTTTCTAGGTTCGCGTTGAAAGATCAACATTACCAATTTGTGGCCCTACCATTTGGCCTCACTTCAGCTCCCAGAGTGTTCACCAAGGTGCTGGCTAGGGTGATGTCTTTGATAAGGTCAGGGGGCATTCGAGTGCTGCCCTAGCTGGACGACATACTCATCACCTCACGGTCTCTACAGCAGGCGGAGCTGGACTCTCAGCTGGTGGTGTCCACCTTGGAGTCCTTCGGCTGGGTGATCAATCATCCTAAGTCCTCTCTGTCCCCTTCGTCGGTGACCCCATTCCTGGGGATGATTCTGGATACGGTTCAGTCACGGATATTCCTTCCTCAACAGAAGGTGGAAGCTCTGACTGCGCAGGTGAGGTCCCTGCTCTCGTGCCCCCAGCCCTCCCTCAGGCAGGGAATGCAGCTGGTGGGCCTGATGGTGGCAAGCTTCGAGGCGGTACCCTTTGCTCAGTTCCATTTGAGGCCTCTGCAGCTTCACCTTCTATCAGTATGAGACAAGGACCCCGCGTCTTTGGACGGGGTTTGTGTGCTTCCCCCCTTGGTCAGAAGGTCCCTCTCGTGGTGGCTGGGCCACAAGAACTTGCTAAAGGGCTGGTCCTTTCTGGCCCCCTCCTGGGAGACGGTCACCACGGATGCCAGTCTGTCTGGTTGGGGGGGATTCTGGAAGTCCCTCAGGAGGCCCATTTACCCATCAACATTCTGGAACTACGGGCGATCAGGTTGGTGCTGGAGCAGTTGACCGATCACCTGCAGGGAATGTCTGTGCAGGTGCGCTCAGACAACAGGACGGCGGTTGCCTACATCAACCATCAGGGAGGGACCCGGAGCAAGGGTGCCCTCCAGGAAGTGTTGCGGATTCTGACATGGGCGGAGGCCAATGTTCAATGCATTTCGGCATTCTGCAATCTTCTGGCAGACTCTCTGAGCAGGGGGTCTTCCCGTCAGGGGGAGTGGTCCCTCTGCAACAGGGTATTCCAGTCCCTGGGTCACCGCTGGGGCCTACCGGAGGTGGATCTGTTTGCTTCCCGTCACAATCACAAGCTCCTGACCTTTGTCTCCCTGTCTCAGGATCCTCTGGCCTTGGCCACGGATGCCCTGTCAATGTCATGGAAGGAATTTCGGCTCCTGTATGTCTTTCCCCCGTTCCCCCTTCTGGGCAGGGTCCTGCGCAAGATCGCTCTGGAAAGGGTGCCAGTGATTCTGGTGGCCCCAAGGTGGCCAAGAAGAGTGTGGTTCGCAGACATGGTACAAATGGCAGTAGACCAGTACGTTCTGCCAGGGGTGCCATATCTGCTCACTCAGGGCTCCTTACGCCATCCCAATTTACAAACTCTGGCTTTCACGGCCTGGCTGTTGAAACCTCCATCTTGATGGAGAAAGGCTTGTCTGCCTCGGTGGTGGATACCATGGTGCAGGCTAGGAAGAAAACTTCTTATGCCATCTGTCATAGGGTATGGCGTACCTACATTGATTGGTGTGAGTCTAGGTCTCTTCCCTGTAGGGAGTTCCTAGTTTCTAGGGTTCTGGATGGATGGAGTTGGGTCTAAAACTCAGTACTCTGAAGGGTCAGGTTTCTGCCCTGTCTGTCTTCTTTCAGAAGTCTTTTGCTCAGCATCCCTTGGTTAAGACCTTCTTTCAGGGGGTTACTCATGTGCGTCCCCCACGTAAACCTATGGTCCCTGTTTGGGATTTGAACTTGGTTTTGTCTGCTTTGCAGGGTGCTCCCTTTGAGCCTATTCAGGATGCTGCTCTGGCTGTACTTACCCTCAAGGTTGTCTTTCTGGTGGCTATTACTTCGGTCAGGCGTGTGTCTGAGCTGGCGGCTCTGTCTATTCAGCCCCCATACTATGAGAGACACCAGGACAAGGTGGTGTTCCGCTTTTCATTTGAATCAAGATATTGTTCTTCCCTCGTCGTGTCCTAATCCTAGCAACGCTAAGGAAAGGGTTCTGCATTCCTTGGATGTGGTCAGGTGTCTGAAGTATTACCTGGTTGTCACTGCGGCTTTCAGGAAGACTGATGCTCTTTTTATGGTCCCTTCTGGTCCTAGGAAGGGTTTGGCTCCTGCCAAGTCTACTATTAGCAAATGGATTTGTCAGGCTGTGATTCAGGCCTATTCTGCTAAGGGGAAGAGTCCTCCCTTCCAGCTTACTGCTCATTCTACTCGTGCTATTGGTGCCTCTTGGGCCTTCCAGCACCAGGCTTCTGTTGAACAAGTTTGCAAGGCCGCTACTTGGTCTTCTGTTCATACCTTTTCAAAGTTTTACAAGGTTGATGTTAGGGCCTCAGCTGATGCTGTTTTTGGCCGCAAGGTTTTGCAGGCGGCAGTGGTTTAAACTGTCTGCTGTCACCTTTTGTTGGGGATCCCACCCTACGTTATGGACACTGCTATTGGATGTCCCAAGTGTAAGTACTATATCTGGAGCAGGACATACTGTATACTAAGAATAATACAATTCTGTGAAATACTCACCTGTAGAATTGATATTATTTGTATACAGTACGTCCTGCTCCACCTCACCCTGGTTTTTGCATTATTCTGGATCCCCTGTATGGTGATTGTTATCATTACCAGTTGTTCTGGGTGTTTCCATTCTCCCGGCTTCTTGTTCACTGCTTTTCAATGCTGGGTATTTGAGGGGCCGGGAGGAGCCTGTTTTTGCATGTCTCTGCAGTGCAGCGCCATCTGGCGGAGGATAACCCAAGTGTAAGTACTATATCTGGAGCAGGACGTACTGTATACAAATAATATCAATTCTACAGGTGAGAATTTCACAGAATTGTATTTTTTGAGTCGGATGGTTCTGCCGATCAGCAGTTTGTTGGCGCTGATGCCGAGCGGGGTCAGGGGGATTCTGTGGATACCCCTAGGGCCCTGGCTCATATGTTTGAGGTTCTGGCAATCTCTCCTCCTGAAGTGACTCTTCCGCAGAAGGGGGAGTTCTTTGAGGAGGCTAAGCCGCGCTTAGAATTTCCTAATCAAAGGCATTTCAAGGGCATTATTCTTAAGGAATGGGAGAGGCCTACTCGGCTTCCGGGTGTCCCTCCGGGTTGGGATAAGAAATATCCCTTTCCGGTGGACGCGGTGAGGCGCTGGTCGTCCCCTCCCGAGGTGGACGCCCCTGTTTTGGGGTTGTCTAGCACCTCTGTCTTGCATTCTCCTGACTGTTCTACTCTTAAGGACGGTGAGGACAAACGCATTGACTAGATGGCTTGTCACGATTTTGCCAGTGTCGGGTCGGCCTTGTGGCCTGTTTGTGCTTCAGCGCTTCTAATCGTGGCTTCTAGGTCGGTTGTCAGGGACCTGTTGTCTACCTCCAGGCTTGACCCGGCTAGTGATGACTTCACCGCCCTTAAGCGGTGCGAATTGTTTTTGTCATTTGTGCTAGCCGCCCTGGATGACACTATGGTGATGTGTAGTAGAACTTCGGCCTTGCTGGTGGCTATTCGGCGTTCGGTTTGGTTGCGCCAGTGGGCGGCTGATTTTGTGTCCAAAAAGTCTCTTACGGCTCTTCCCTTTCTGGGCTTGCGGCTCTTTGGAGAAATATTGGATTCGGTCGCAAAAGGAGGTAGGTTACCTCAGCAGAAGAAGCAACGTCGTCCCTTTCGGGGGGCGGCTTCATTTACCCCTTCCTTTCGTGGGGCCAGAGCTGGACGGGGATCGGCTGTCTTCCCCTCCAGAGGTGATTCCTGGAACAGGGGAAGAGGACATGCCGGTCCAGGTCACAGCTGGGGCTCCAAGCCCAAAGCCGCTGCTAAGCCGGCTCAGCAATGAGGGGGCGCCCTCACCCTCGCGGGTGGGGGGGACAGCTGCGACACTTCTCCCAGGTCTGGGACCAGGAGGTCTCGGACAGATGGATTCGGGAAGTGGTGTCTTCCGGTTACAAACTGGAGTTCGAGATCTGGCCTCCTCCCAGATTCTTCAGGTCTCGCGTGCCCTTGGATCCTCTGGCCGCGCAGGGGCTCCGGGCGGCAGTAAAAGATCTCTTGGACATGGCTGTCATCTGCCCGGGGCCTGGGATACTATTCCAATCTGTTTACTGTGCCCAAGAAGGATGGCTCCGTTCGTCCCATCCTGGATCTGAAGTTTCTCAACAGGTTTATCCGTCCCAGGAAGTTCCGCATGGAAACTCTCCGCTCTGCCATAAATTCACTTCGGCAGGAGGACTTCATGATGTCCAGAGACATCAAGGATGCTTATCTGCATGTTCTAATCTTCCCGGCGCATCAGAGATTTCTCAGGTTCTTAGTGGAAGATCGGCATTTTCAGTTTGTGGCCCTTCCGTTTGGCCTTACCTCGGCTCCAAGGGTTTTCACCAAGGTGCTAGCGGGGGTGATGGCCCTCCTCAGAGCCCAGGGAATACGCATCGTGCCTTATCTGGACGATCTTCTTATTATGGCATCCTCTCTCGGCCAGGCGGAGCTAGATAGATACCAGGGCTGTGGGAGCCACCCTGGAGAGATTCGGCTGGGTGATCAACTATCCCAAGTCTTGCCTCTCTCCGTCCAGGGTGGTGGCGTTCCTGGGAATGTCTCTGGATACTTCTCAGTCCAGGGTGTTCCTCCCCCGCCCAAGGTTCTTTTGATTCAGGAATTGACTAAGCTTCTCCTATCCATCCCTCGCCCGTCCATTCGGCTGGGGATGCGACTGGTGGGATTGATGGTGGCTTCGTTCGAGGCGGTTCCATTTGCCCAGTTTCACACAAGGACGCTCCAGCTTCATCTCTTGGCGGGCTGGGACGGTCCCCGCTGTCATTGGATCAGTCTTTTCTGATGTCCCCCCGGGTTCGGCATTCCCTTCGGTGGTGGCTGGAACTGAGCAATCTGATGAGGGGCAGATCCTTCTGACCCCTCGTTGGGAGACGGTCACCACGGATGCCAGCCTGTCAGGTTGGGGGGGATTTTGGAAGGATTTTCAGTTTCAGGGACTGTGGGGGCCTCAGGAGGCTCACAATCCCATCAATGTTCTGGAGCTGAGAGCCATCAGGTTGGTTCTGGCTCACTTGACTCATCAGTTACAGGGCTTGCCGGTTCAAGTTCGGTCGGACAATCGGACGGCGGTCGCCTACATAAATCACCAGGGAGGGACTCGCAGCAGGCGTGCCCTCAGGGAAGTGTCTTTGATCCTGGCTTGGGCAGAGAGCAATGTCCCATGCATCTCGGCGGTGTACATTCCGGAGTGGAAAATGCGGAGGCGGACTCCCTGAGCAGGTGCTCATCTCGCCGGGGGTAATGGTCGCTCAGCCCCAAGGTGTTTCAGTCGCTTTGCCACCGGTGGGGGACTCCGGAGGTGGACCTCTTTGCCTCTCGTCACAATCACAAGCTTCCGGCGTTTGTGTCTCTCTCACGGGATCCGCTGGCTCTGGCAGCGGATGCCATGTCTCTGAACTGGAGGGATCTGGGGTTTCTATACCTTTCCCCCCGTTTCCCATGGTGGGCAAAGTGGTGCGCAAGCTGGCCCTAGAGGGCGCGTCAGCAATCCTGGTGGCTCCAAGATGGCCAAGACAGGTTTGCTTCGTAGACGTGATAAGGTTGGCAGCGGATCAGTTAGATCTGCCCCTTCTGCCGGATCTGCTCACTCAGGGTCCACTGTTCTACCCCAATTTACCAACGCTGGCTTTGACGGCGTGGCTGCTGAATCCTCCATCCTGAAGGAGGAAGGTCTTTCTGATGCTGTCATTCAGACTCTGGTTAGGGCTAGAAAGAAGTCTTCCTCTGCCATCTACTATAGGATTTGGAGGTCTTATATTGATTGGTGTGAGGTCCGGGCCTTGCTTTGCAGGGTGTTTTCTATCCCTAGGGTTTTGGAATTTCTGCAACATGGTCTGGACCTGGGTTTGCAGCTTAGTATGCTGAAAGGGCATGTTTCTGCCCTGGCGTTTTTTTTTCAAAAGTCTTTTGCTCTTCATCCTCTGGTTAAGACTTTTTTCCAGGGGTTTACACATGTGCGGCCTCCTAGGAAGCTTTTGCTCCCAGTTTGGGATCTGAATTTGGTTCTTTCTGCTTTTCAGGGTCCTCCTTTTGAACCTTTGCAGGATATTGCTCTTTTTACGCTTACTCAGAAGGTTGCGTTTCTGGTTGCTATCACTTCCGTTCGGCGTGTATCAGAGCTGGCGGCTTTGTCCATTAAGGCTCCTTATTTTGAGAGGCATCAGGACAAGGTTGTTTTCCGCTTCAAGCCAGATTTCCTTCCTAAGGTGGTCTCTGCTTTTCATCTTAATCAGGACATTGTTCTACCCTCCTTGTGTCCTAAGCCCAGCAATGACGAGGAGAGGGTTTTGCACTATCTGGATGTGGTTCGCTGTGTGAATTACTATTTGGTGGCTACTTCATCTTTTCGTAGGACGGACGCCCTTTTTGTGGTGCCCTCTGGGCCTAGGAAAGGTTTGGCTCCCGCCAAGTCTTCCATTAGTAAATGGATTCGCCAGGCCATTGTTGGGGCCTATTCTGCCAAGGGAAAGGTTCCACCTTTTCGTGTTACTGCTCATTCCACTCGTGCTGTTGGGGCGTCCTGGGCTTTCCAGCATCAGGCCTCTGTTGAGCAAGTTTGTAAGGCTGCTACTTGGTCTTCCGTTCACACTTTTTCCAAGTTTTACAAGGTTGATGTGCGTGCCTCAGCGGATGCTGTTTTTGGCCGCAAGGTTCTGCAAGCTGCAGTGGTTTAAGTTTGTGCATTATTGCCTTGTTTTGGATCCCCGCCCGTTATGGACACTGCTATTGGATGTCCCAAGTGTAATGACTATCTGAAGCGGGGTGTGTGACATACTTAGAATAATACCATTTTGTGAATACTCACCTGTAAAATGGGTATTATAAGTATGTCACACACCCCGCTTCACCCCGCCCTTTGGTATTCTGGATCTTTTCTATGGTGAACCTTTTTTATTGTTACTGGTTATTTTGGCTCTTCCTGGTCCCTTTACTGCTGTCTTAATACTGGGGAATGAGTGGGAGGTACCAGGCATTTATGGACCGGGAGGGCTCCCTTTTTTTCATGACATCTCTGCAAGATCGCCCTCTACAGGTCGGTATAACCCAAGTGTAATGACTATCTGAAGCGGGGTGTGTGACATACTTAGAATACCCATTTTACAGGTGAGTATTCACAAAATGGTATTTTCAGCTCCGGGTTTGAGCCTTGCGGTTCAACGTCTGTTGGAGTCAGGTGTCATTTGCCTGGTGCCTTCCCAGGAACGGGGTCAGGGGTTCTACTCCAATCTGTTCACGGTCCCCAAAAAAGAAGGGTCCTTGAGGCCCATCCTGGACTTGAAGGGTCTCAACAAGTTTGTCAGGTTCAAGCACTTTCGTATGGAGACGCTACGCTCGGCTGTCAGTACCCTTCGCCCAGGCGACTTTATGACCTCCGTGGACATCAAGGATGCCTATCTTCATGTGCCAATCTTTCCAGGTCATCAGAGATTTCTCAGGTTCGCTCTAGAGGATCAGCATTACCAGTTTGTGGCTTTACCGTTCGGTATCACCTCGGCGCCTTGGGTGTTCACCAAGGTGCTGGCGGTCGTGATGGCTCTGCCGCGGAATCAGGGCGTTCGCATCCTCCTGGACAACATTCTCATTGCGGCTCAGTCTCTGAGAAGGATACTCAGGTGGTGACCTCCACTCTCGAGTCCTTCGGCTGGGTGATCAACTATCCCAAGTCTTCACTGTCTCCGTCTTTGGTGAGGTCCTTTCTGGGCATGACTCTGGATACCTCTCAGGTCAAGGTATTCCTGCCTCAGCAGAAAGTGGAGGGCCTTCAGCAGCAGGCACGGACTCTGCTTTTGTGTCCCCATCCCTCCATCTGGCAAGGGATGCAGTTAGTGGGCCTGATGGTGTCCTGCTTCGAGGCGGTCCCCTTTGCTCAGTTTCACATGAGACCTTTTCAGTTGCACCTCTTGTCAGTTTGGGATCGGGACCCTGTGTCCCTGGATCAGGAATTTGCTCTGTCCCCCCTGGCCAGACAGTCCCTCTCGTGGTGGCTGCATTCGAGGAACCATCTAGAGGGCAGGACCTTTCTGCCTCCGCGCCGGGAGACTGTCACCACAGATGCCAGTCTGACCGGTTAGGGGGGCTTTTGGAAGTCTCTGAAGTTCCAAGGTCGCTGGGGCCCCCAGGAGGCCCATGCTCCCATCAATGTCCTGGAACTGCAGGGGATCAGGTTGGTTCTTTCTCAGCTGACCACACACCTTCGGGGTCGGGCTGTTCAGACGGCGGTTGCTTACATCAATCATCAGGGAGGGACTCGGAGCAAGCGAGCCCTCAAGGAAGTGTCCCTGATACTGTCTTGGGCGGGACACTTGCATCTCAGCGGTTTACATTTCGGGGGTGGAGAACCAGGAGGCAGACTCCCTGATCAGGGGGACGTCTCAGCTGGGGCAATGGTCCCTCAGCAACAAGGTATTTCACTTCCTGTGTCAGTGCTGGGGTCAGCCGGACGTGGACCCGTTTGTGTCCCGCGTCAATCACAAGCTTCCCAGGTTTGTCTCCCTGTCACCGGATCCCCTGACCTTCGCCACAGATGCGCTAGCAATGCCTTGGATGGAGTTTCAACTTCTGTATGTGTTCTCTCAGGAAGGTGTACCAGCCATTCTGGTGCCCCCCTTGTTGGCCAAGGAGGGTGTGGTTCGCAGACATTGTGCAGTTGGCAGTAGATCAGTATGTCTTGCCCAAGTTTCCAGATCTGCTCACTCAGGGACAACTGTGCCATCCCTATTTACAAACGCTGGCTTTTAACGGCTTGGCTGCTGAAACCTCCATCTTGATGCATAAGGGGTTGCCGGCTTCTGTTGTTGATACCATGATTAGGGCTAGGAAGAAATGTTTGTCCTTTATCTACTACAGGGTCTGGCATGCTTACATTGCCTGGTGTGAGTCCAAGTCTCTTCCTTGTCGGGTGTTTTCTATCCCCAGGATTCTGGAATTTTTGCAACATGGTTTGGATTCGAGCCTTCAACTTAGTACCCTCAAGGGACAGGTGTCAGCGCTGGCAAGTTTTTTCCAAAGATCCTTTGCCAATCACCGGTTGGTTAAGACTTTTTTCCAGGGAGTTACTCATGTGCGCTCACCACATAAGCCTATGCTACCGGTTTGGAACCTGAATCTGGTGTTGTCTGCTCTGCAGGGTCCTCCCTTTTGAGCCTATCCGTGGGGCTGCTTTGCCCATTCTGACTCTTAAGGTGGCCTTTTTGGTGGCCATTTCTTCAGTCAGGCGAGTTTCTGAGCTGGCGGCGCTTTCCATCAAGCCTCCTTATTTTGAGTGGCATCAGGATAATGTGGTATTTCGGCTTAAGCCGGATTTCTTGCCTAAGGTTGTGTCTGCTTTTCATCTCAGGACATTGTTTTACCTTCTTTGTGTCCTAACCCTGCTAATTCCAAGGAGCGGACCCTTCACTCTTTGCCCTCAGGTTTGACTTGCAGTCGCCTATCACCCCAAAGGGGTGGGGGGATGTTCTGCAATAGCCTGGGATGCCCACCAGCAAAACTAGCAGGCCACCCCCCCCCCCCCCCCCCAGCAACCCGGCTAACAAACTGAGTCATCTCCAGACTGCAACTCGGGCCCTCTATCATATTACAGTCGACTTTATTTCACCTTTCGCTGCACTCCAAATATAGGTATATAAGAAAGAGGGGGAAAGGCGATGGAAAGAAAAGGGGAGAGGAGGGGAGGAAAAGAGGGAGAGGAGAGAAGGGGGGGTGTGCGCCGAGTGTGTTCCCCCGGGCCCCCCAGGGGGCTCCCACACCAGGGAAAAGAACCCTCTACCCATCACTTCTAACTGCGTCTTCACTGTGGATGATTTGTTATGTGAGCAATCTGTATATACAGGGTGTGAGAAACATATAATTTATGCTCTTATTCGGGGTGAAGGTGCGGTTTAATACCAAACGCAAAATAAACCCGATCATTCAAATTATTATTTTACCCAGGACAGCCACAGAATATTTTTGTCCAGGATAAAGATACTGAATTATTTCAATCGGCGGCATCACACAGACAAAAAGACATGCTAGTGTCAGCAGTCCTGGAATGACCAGATTGGCTAGAAGCGGTGCCATCTATCCGCTGCCATTTAGCCACTGTCAGAGGGCCGCCTAAAAAGGCTTTGA
The DNA here is from genome assembly GCA_027917425.1 of Gastrophryne carolinensis. Classification (NCBI taxonomy): domain Eukaryota; kingdom Metazoa; phylum Chordata; class Amphibia; order Anura; family Microhylidae; genus Gastrophryne; species Gastrophryne carolinensis. Next base: position 48,985,548 of record CM051243.1, read on the forward strand.
GGGCCGCATCCGGCCCCCCCCGGGTCTTGAATTTGCCACTGTACAGCATCTGTTCTGTTGGCATGGTGCTACAAAACCAGCAATAGAAAAAGAAGCTTTCAAAATCTATTCTGCTCTCCTTCATTTCAGGTTTTGCGGTGAGCCAACCTGCTAGGTAAAGCGCACAAATAGCTGCTATTTACACAGTACAAACCAGTACAAACATCCAGATATAGTTTAAGACAGTTTTGTTTTAAATTCCCTTGTAACCCTTGGAAAAGGAAATTGCTAAATAAAAAAAAAAAAGTAATGAAGTGGATAATGTGACCATGTGTGTTTTTCCCCAGCACTGGAGATAAATGCATTCTGAATTTTAAGCCCTGTGGTCTGTTCGGGAAGGAGCTGCATCGAGTAGAAGGACACATCCAAGATAAAAAGTAAGTAGAAAAGGCTGGTCATGTGGTTGCATGTAAACCCTGGATTCTCCTACCAAGGATCACACAGGGATGGATTTTTACTCTTTTCCCTATTCCTGCCTACTACCCATTGTGTACCTACTTCTTACTCCCTATTCACCTTCTCCAAGCGGTACCCTGATATAGCTGCTTAGGTGGGTAGTTCCTGAGTCAGGGGAGTTGCTCCTTAACTCAAGGGCTCAATCTCCATTGGCCCATTTTGCCTGTATTGTTTCCTGGATTGATCTCCCCTCCCTTACCCAATATACGGAACCTCCCTGCCACAAAGGAATACCTTGTGTGGCTGTATTGTATGCCGCATCCCCCCCCCCCCCCCCCCCAAATTGTGCTCGATTCACCTGAATAGGCAGGCGGGCACGTGCACAGAGCAGGGGATGTTGCTCTGTGCCACCTGTCCAAGATGGCTGCGCCCATGCTGAATTTGCCAGGGAAACGGCGCTGGATGTCGGGGTCCAGGTAAGGCTTTTTATTTTTATTGCTTAACTGGGAGAGAGAGGACAGGGCGGGAGGTGGGGGACAGACTTTACTTCCACTTAAAAATGGTGAGGTAAAACCAAATTAGCCAATCTCCCTGCAGAAAAATTCATTGCTATTTTCTGGTATCCAGCACGGGTTGCTTCATCTGTAATTCTTTCACATTTGGGTAATCCGCCACCAGGTGGCGCAGTCGACGGCAGGAAGACTTGTGGCTCCTCCCGGCCCATAAAAGGGCAGGATTTACCCAAAAGACCCCAGAGTTTTTCTGCAGTCCTGACTGCTAAGACAGAAGATTTTCTCTCTCTGGTTATTCGCAGGAGAGCGGGGCATCCCAAGCCCATCGGCCCTGCAAGCCTATTCCCACCTGTGCCCGGACCCCTTTCTGCCTCCGAGCCCCGGCTGACGGCTCAGGTGAAGGTAGGGGAACACCTGGGGTCGGGTGTTCATAGAGCTATGCTTTGGGCCGCAGACCCTGGAGCCAAAGGGTAGCCGGCCATAGGCTAATGGTGAGCCTGGATGGGGGAAGGGAGAAACCACCCTGATTGTTTTATCCCACATGCTTTGTTATATTGTCTTGTGCTTGTGTTCACATTATCTGTGTTTTACTCCACTTGTTTTTGCTGTGTGTTGGATTCCATGCCGTGGTACCCCTCCGCCCCTCCTTCTTTTTTTCTTCTCCCCCCCTCCTTATTTCTTCTCCCCCCCCTTCTCCCCCATCAGGAGCGGGAACTCGGCCTGCATGCTGGGGGGGGCGGGCCGCGTTCAGGCGGCCGTCCGACTGTTGCCCTGTCGCTGCGGACGCATTGCGCTCCGCGGCGGGGACTACTGAGGAGGGGTCCCCCCCCCCCTTTTCTGTCTTCTCCGGGCGCCATTTTTTTCTCTCTCTGGTGCCCGGAGATTTCGCACGTTGCCGAGGGGCGGGGCTGCGCGATGACTCTATTTGCGGCATCACTGCCGCTCAAGGTTCTCGGCGACAGGCGCCATCTTGTGCCTTCTCCTGCGCTCGGCTGCCGGTCCCGTTCTCCTGGCTGCTGTTGGGCTGATACGTGGGTGCCCACACGGACTCCCCTTGCTCCTGCCTGCTGCTCCATTCCTGGCTAAGGGCTTCGGAGGCTTCCTCCCCCCGCTGGTCCATCAGCCCGCTCCTGGTTTTTCATTTCTCTGTGTGTTATTCAGGTGCACGTGCATGTGCTGTGGGATGCTCATTGGCCCTTTTTTCTTATGTTTTTCAGACGGGCCTCCTTATTTTGCTTGTGGTTTCTCCCGGTCCAATACCCCCCCTTTTTTGTTAGGGGACCCTTCGGGGGCATCCCAGGTGGGGTTTTTAGCCCTAATTAACTAACCCGTGCCTTAGTTTATTTTTACTATTACTGTAATCACCATATGGAGGCTTTTGGGGATAGCGAGCTTGGGGGCCCTTCCGGGCGGGCTCAAGTAGGTCTCATGTGCAGGGCATCCCCTTTGAGCGGTCGCAGCGCGGTTTGTGTCCCCTGCGCCCAGAGTGCCATTGCGGAGCAGGATGGGGCGAGCGCTACTCTCCCCAGTTCTATCCTGCCTACAGCATCCCCTACACCCCCACGCCTGCATTTAGACCCTAGCGAGGGGGAAGCCAGCAGGGGGTCTCATTTGGACCTGACGCTGCTCGTGGCCAGCCTTGAGCGGCAGTTGGCCCGTCCGGCCGCTGGCAAGGCCTCTAGTAAGAAGAGGCATTTGGAACCGGCTTATTCCCTCATTGCCGATGAGGATGACGTTTATGATACTTTTGGCGGCCGTGACTCCATGGAGGAGGGGGAGTTGTTCCATGATTCCGACTCCTCCAGGGAACGTCAGGGCGTTGTTGACAGTGATCTTGGGTCTTCCTCGGAGGAGGACACTTGGCTCCCCGACGATACGGATAGACTGTTGTCGGCGGTTTTTGAGACCTTGCACATTGTTCCCCCTAAGGCGGCAAAAAAGAAACAGGGTGAGCTTTTCCGCCCTGATAGACAAGGCCTAGAGTTTCCAGACCAGGGACATTTTTCCAAGATGGTCCTTAAAGAATGTGAACAGGTTGCCTTCAGTGCCTAAGGGACTGGATAGACGGTATCCCTTCTCTGCTGAGTTGGTCCATCTTTGGTCTTGTCCCCCTGGAGGTGGACGCTCCCGTCCTGGGGCTTTCCAATACTTCGGTTATGCCGTCTCCTGACACCACTACCTTACGCGACAATGTTGATCGGCGCATGGATCAACTAGCTTGCCATGCTTTCACTTTTATGGGGGCTGGTCTTGGCCCGGTCTGTGCCACGGCAATTGTTGCCATTGCTATCAAGAAGAAGATTAAGCGTCTTGTTGAGGCCAGCAGATCCCGCAAGCGAGCGGATGAGTATAAGGACCTTTTGCTTTGCACTGACTTTATTGCCTTTGTGCTATCTGCCATGGATGATGCTGTCCGGTTTGGCGGTAGGGCTTCAGCCCTGTTGGTAGCCATGCGTTGGTCTGGCTGGCTGCGGCAGTGGGCGGCCGACGCTAAGAAGGGACTAAGAAGTCCCTCACCGGTCTTCCCTTCATGGGACTCTGTCTTTTTGGGGAGCGTCTTGATGTATTGGCCAAGGATGGTCGGCTCCCTCAGCGTAGAAAGCATTCTTGGCCCTTTCGGGGGTCTTCTTCCTTTCGTCCCTTCCGTGGGGGACGTGGCACCTCCTTCCCTGGCGGTCGCAGGGAATCCTGGGGGCGAGGTAGGGCCCGCAGTCGGCCCGGTCTCTCCTGGGGGTCCAAGCCCCCCACCAAGGCCCCTCAGGCATGAGGAGGCGCCCTCACCCATCTTTGCTCACGTCTGGAGACAACACGATTCGGACCAGTGGATTCAGGAGGTGGTATCTGCCGGCAACAAGATAGAGCTGGCAGCTTGGCCGCCCCCAAGATTCTTTCGGTCCCGGATCTCCAAAAATCCTGTGACGGCGCAGGGCCTAATGTTGGCCGTCCAACGTCTTCTATTGTCCGGAGTGGTTTGTCCTGTGCCTCTTCAAGAACGGGGTCGGGGGTTCTACTCCAATCTGTTCACGGTGCCCAAGAAGGACGGTTCCCTGAGGCCCATCCTGGACCTAAAGGGTCTCAACAGATTTGTCAGGTTCAAACATTTCCGCATGGAGACCTTACGGTCGGCGATGAGCTCTCTTCGGCCAGGCGACTTTATGACCACTGTGGACATCAAGGATGCCTATCTGCACATTCCTATCTTCCTAGGACATCAGAAGTTCCTGAGGTTCGCTCTGGGGGATCAGCACTACCAGCCTTGGCCTTGCCGTTCGGTATCACTTCGGCCCCTTGGGTGTTCACCAAGGTGCTGGGTGTCATGGCCCTCCTGAGGAGCCAGGGCATTCACATTCTTCCTTACCTGGACGACCTGTTGATTGCTGCTCAATCTTTTCATCAGGCCGAGAGGGATACTCAGGTGGTTGTGTCCACCCTCGAGTCCTTCGGTTGGGTGATCAATTATCCCAAGTCTTCGCTCACTCCGTCATTGGTGAGGTCCTTCCTGGGCATGATGCTGGATACTTCTCAGGTCAAGGTGTTTCTTCCTCAGCAGAAGGTGGAGGGCCATCAGATGCAGGCGCAAGCCCTGCTGTCGTGTCCTCATCCCTCCATCCGTCTGGGGATGCAGTTGGTGGGACTCATGGTGTCGTGCTTCGAGGCTGTGCCCTTCGCCCAGTTCCACATGAGACCTCTTCAGTTGAACCTCTTGACCGTTTGGTATCGGAAACAGGAATCCCTGGAGCAATGATTCGCTCTGTCCCCTCTGGCCAGACAGTCCCTCTCCTGGTGGTTGGATTCGAGGAATCTTCTAGCGGGCAGGTGCTTTCTGCCTCTGTGCTGGGAGATTGTCACCACGGATGCCAGTCTGACCGGTCGGGGAGGGTTTTGGCAATCGCTGAAGTTCCAGGGCCAGTGGGGCCCTCAGGAGGCCCACAAGCCAATCAATCTCCTGGAGCTGAGGGCGTTCAGGTTGGTTCTCTTCCAGTTGACTCCCCACCTACGGGGTCATGCAGTCCAGGTGCGCTAGGAGAGATGGCTGTCGCTTACATCAATCATCAGGGCGGGGCTCGAAGCAAACGAGCCCTCAAGGAGGTGTCCCTGATATTGTCTTGGGCAGAGGAGACTGTTCCCTGTATCTCAGTGGTTTACACCCCAGGGGTGGAGAACCAGGAGGTGGACTCCCTGAGCAGGGGGACGTCTCGCCTAGGGGAATGGTCTCTCGACAACAAGATCTTTCATGCCCTGTGTCGCCACTGGGGTCAGCCGGACGTGGACCTGTTTGCGTCACAATCACAAGCTTCCAAGATTCGTCTCTCTGTCAAGAGATCCTCTGGCCATTCTCTGGTCGGATTTCCGGCTCCTCTATGCATTTGCTCCCTTTCCTCTCCTGGGTCGGGTGCTGCACAAGATAGCCCAGGAGGGAGTAACGACCATTCTGGTCGCCCACCCCTGTCCGCGGAGTGTATGGTTCGCGGACGTCGTCCAGATGGCGGTGGATCACTTTGTCATGCCCGATGATCCAGGGCTCCTCACTCAGGGACAGTTGCGCCATCCCAATTTACAAACGCTGGCTTTGACGGCTTGGCTGCTAAAACCTCCATCCTGATGGATAAGGGATTGCCGACCTCTGTCTTCAGTACTATGATTCAGGCTCGGAAGAAATCCTCTTCTTTGATTTATTACAGGGTCTGGCATGCTTACATTGCCTGGTGCGAGTCCTTGTCGCACTTTCTCCATTTCCAGGATTTTGGAGTTTTTACAACATGGTCTGGAGTCGGGACAACAACTGAGTACCCTCAAAGGACAGGTTTCGTCCTTGGCAATCTTTTTCCAAAGATCTTTCGCCAATCATAGGTTTGTCAAGACTTTTTTTCCAAGGAGTTACTCATGTACATCCACCACGTAAAACCCCTGCTACCGGTGTGGGATTTGAACTTGGTACTTTCTGCTCTCCAGGGTCCACCCTTTGAGCCCCTGCGCGATGCCACTCTGTCCATTCTGACTCTTAAGGTGGCCTTCTTGGTGGCTATCACTTCGGTGCGTCGCAGTTTAGAGCTGGCGGCTCTTTCTATTAAGCCTCCTTTTTTGAACGGCATCAGGATAAGGTGGTATTCCGTCTTAAACCGGAATTTTTGCCCAAGGTTGTTTCTGCCTTTCATCTCAATGAGAATATTAGGGTTGATTCAGAGAGACAAAAAAAAGACTTTCATTTTTGTGCCGATCTGTTTTTTTTTTTTTTTTTTTTTACATGTCCCCGCTCTCGTATGAGTTTACGAGCGATTCTATGCATGCATTGCTATCCTTCTGTACAGTTTTCATCCGTTCGTACGGCAGAGTACGAGGATGTCATTTTCCAGCGTGACTTTTCAGTTTCCACCCGGGATGCACCCCCCCCCCCCAGGAATGCCCGGAAGCCTGTTAGGGAAGTTGGGAGAGAACTAGGGCTGGGCCAGGAGAGCCACAGTCACGGTGTCCCGCCTGAAAGACACAATAAGGACACATAAATATCCCATAGCGCAGGAAAGTACTAATAAAAACACAACCCCGCAGGGGACTCGCGGACTATCAGGGCTGATAGCACCAACCGCCAGACCTCAAGACGTGCGCCGCAGCTCCGGAGAGACAAGGGCCCCAGAGCACCGAAGCCTCAAAATGGTGCCGGGGCGGGCCGCAGCCACTTATCAGATAGGTTGACAGCTAGGACCCCGGCATCCCACAAAGGTTCACCATAAAGCCTGAACCGACTACCCTTGTGAAACAGGGTTTGTGGCTCGGAGCAACGCTCATCAGGCACCTGACCCTGGTGCCGTCCTACCTTCACCCAAACCGTCAGCCGAGGCTGGGAGGCAGTGGGTCCAGAACGGGTGGAAATAGTCCTGCAGGGCCGCAGGCAGTCCGACTGCAGAAGGAAAACTGGGAATTTGTGGGAGGTTCCTGGCTTTTTATCGGGCCGGGAGACGCCACAAGTCTCTCTGCAGTCCACAGCGCCAGACAAAGGGAATAAGTGAAACAGGACGTGCTGTATACTTGGAAAATCTATAAATACACATCAGCTAATGAGCGTAGGGGTCACTTATACACCCTAACTGAATAAAACTCCTGCCAAGCTTGAAGTTTTCTTCTCCTGGTAGGAATAAAATCCAGGGTTGACAGGTTTTTAAGTTTATCAGGGGAGACGGAACCTGTCACCGCTGTTTCATTTTCCTTCCCCATCCTGTAGCTCAGGAGCCGCATGTGACTCGCAGATCCCTGTTGTGTGGCTTGCCTGCTAGATCAGAACACTTGTGGATGTCTAGCACATTTTGAGGATGTGGAGGTAGACAATGCAAAGGAAACTATAGGGGGCACTAACCCATACAATAAATGTGTGTACACCAATATAAGCAGTGATACAATTAACCAAGCTACAATAACTGGGAAAGGAACCTCCCCAGTAAGAATACTGCTTTACCAGGCTGCACCACCAAATAATCAAAATAAATATTTGTTATGTCTCGCCATGTGGTAGTGGTAAGGGCTGTTGTAAGCAGTATTTCTACTGGGGAGGTTCCTTTCCCAGTTATTCTTTCTTGAGGGTGTGGAGGTACATAGTGTTCAGGGCTGGGCATTGTCCGAGCTGTGCATGGCATTAGGGCAGAGTTGTGAAGGAGAAGCATGCTACCTTACTTATCTTGGCATCTTCTAGAAGTGAACATGTTTGCCCAGCACTATGCACTGTGGGCTGAAGAATCTGCTCAAGTATTTTAGGAACAAGGGATATGCATGTAAAATAACCTGTGAAGTGTAATGCTTTCAGTGACCTAATTGCATTGTTAATTGGAACCATTTCTAGTTGTGTCCTTTGTAGAAGGGGTTATGAAGTTTTAATGACATCAAATGTGTCTCCTGACCATCTCTCAGCGCTGAATGTGGCCCTTGCATTCTAAACCGCCTTCCAGCTTATTTATATCAATTTTTATAATCGGGGCCTTTTTACGCAATAGTGCTCCTTTAATATAGGGGGCTAAAGAGACCAAAAGACCCTCTACTGAGAGGTAGAACGGAAAGTATTTACCCAACACAAGGAATAATAGAATTATCTATTACTCCCTACAGTGGGCAGAGCAATGCAAATCATCCCTGTCTCAGAGCCATCCAATGCACCCAGAAGCCACTGAGTCTGCAATACTAAGGATTCATTTTACATTTACACAGCCAAACACCTTCCACTAGTGGACACGTGTTGTGCTTTTGGCTCTCATCAGCACTAGGCTGGACATTTTTGGCTGTATGTGGGGGAGCACATGCAGTAGCATCCCCGACGCGGTGAACATACTTCGGCACATGCGTCCTTATATCGGCAGTAAGATGTTGGTCCTCTTTAATGCAACTTGCCACTTTGGGATAGGGTTCTCCGCCTTCTTTTACCTCATGCAGTCACTTTTCACAGTCACTGGCGGGCTGTGCCGGCGTCCTGCGTAGGAAACGGCAGCCAGCTCAGCCTGGTTGGCAGTTGCATTTGCCAACCACTAGGGGAAGTACTTCTCTACTACATCATCATAGGAGTAGGGTTTTATCAATGCCCTGTAATGGAACACAACCTTGCCAGCCTCCAGGCTGCAATTTGGGAGTCCAATACTTCCGCCCAACTGGCTTCTTAACTAGCCTCTTGGGGACTAAGAAGCGCTGGGCAGCAAGTGTGTGCCCATGCGCCTAGTTTAAAGGTAATGTCAAATCTGATGACTTCAGCACCCAGTTTGGCCCATGGGCTAGAGTTTGACCCGTGTGCTCTTTATTATTCGATAAACATGCAGTTAAACATATATTGTGTTTTTAGCAAGAAGAAACTGTGTATGATATACGGGAAGTGGACAGAGTGCCTGTGGAGCATAGACCCCGCCACATATGAGGCTTATAAGAAGTCGGAAAAGCGAGGAGGAGAACCCAAGAAAAACAAACAGGTGAGCAGCTTTCATGGCCACAGGCTGCTTAATAAACACTATGGAGTCCATTCAGAGCCAGGTGAGAAAACTGCCATTCACCTTCAATGTCTTCTTTGGGGGTGATTCAACACAGGTAGACAATGAAAGTAAATAGCGGCTTTCTCTCCTAAAGAAGGAGTGCCTTTTTTCACCAAGCTCTGAAGTCGACCCCTATGACTCCAGTCTGATTGGCAGCATAGAAAATGAGACGCACCAATGATTACACCAACCAGGCTGACTGCCAGTACTGCAACATGCAAATGAAAGGGGCATTACAGGCAATAGCAATAAATAAGTTAGCAAGGAGCTTGTCTGACATCTGTTCTGTGTGCCTCTCCTCCATTTCCTGTGGCGCGCTGTAGATGCTGTAGTAGGTGTCCAAAATATTCCCCAACTTTCTATTCCAGTTTTCCACAACCGCGCTCTGAAAAAGATCATTGAACAGAGGTTGAAGGTAGTCCCAACAGTAAGTGAATGTAAACATGCCCATAAGCAAACATCTGTCCTGATAAAAGGAAAATATACAGAGGAGACAATATTTACTATTTAATATTTAGTCGTTTCCATCCCACAGCATGATGCACTGATCACATCGCACTGTTAAGCTGTCTAAATTCCAATAGCAGGCTCTTGACTGCTTTAGAGAGTATCACAGCTGATTACAATACAAACAATGACATTTTTCAGGCGAAATGGCAATTATTTTATTTTAACGCAACAGACCTCTCAGCAGAGAGCTGGCAGGCTTTTCAGAATGACTCATCTTGTTTGTTATAGTCCCAGCAGGAGATAGCCCATCCCATGATTTTAAAGCAGAACAAAACCCACCTGGACCAGTCTGGTAATCTAAGATGGGCTTGCCAAGAGATGGCGGCGTGTGACCACATTTCTCCATGGTCGTTGAAAAAGAAAAATGGCAGGCTTTGGAGACCTGCCACGGCATCTGCATGAAGTAGAGGAGAGGCTCATGGGACAGGCTTTAGGTGACCTCCTTATTACCATTGCCTAGACCAGCATTCTCCCAACTCTCTCCTCATGGCCAACAGGTCAGGTTTTATGGTGCTGTTTCTATAGCTCTGGATGAGGACTAATGACTTTACCTGTGTGTCTGTGTGACCTGGTGGTGGCCTTTGTGGAGGAGGGTTGTGGACCCCCTGGTTTAGACTGTACTTTTAAAAGACCAACTGTAGCCAATGCACTGTGATTCTTAAGGAAAGGATTAGCTGCATTTCCTTGACCTCAATAAGGAGTCAGGGGACAGGATGTTTCAAGACAACCCATGGTTGCCATCTGCACAAATGTTGCTGACCGCTCTGTTTCCTGGGAAGCCTTACCTGTTGTAGAACTTCTCCTAGCTCATTACACACAAATCTCTTCAGCTTTCAAAGCAGTTTTATATTTATGGAGCACATTTGGCTTAGTTGCAAAAAGTACAGATGGCAGCAGATCAGGTTGGCAATGTTAGTAATCGGGTTGTGATTGCACACCATAGGTATACAAGGGAGGTCATATAGTGGTTAGAACACAGTTGATGGGGTTCAAGGTGTAGCAAAGTGTGTCCACAAACAACCACAGATGCATTTTAATACAGGGCTAAAACCTGTACACTCGACTATGCAAAATTAGCAAGATTTTAAATGACAGCGATATACAATTAGTGAAGATGGCTTACAGTGAGACTCATAGGCATCATACACATTGAGAATGCCAATGTTGACCGCTAGGTGGTGCTATGGTACATATACAAGTAGATTGGATACAGTAGCTTGGGTAGGCAAAAATAGTTCATTCTGTCTGCTGGGTAGCAGCAGACCAAAAGTATATCATGCAGGACAAAAAGCACTGCGACTCCCTACATCAACAGCAAGCATATAATGCACAGACATCATTAGTACATAATCATCAAACAGAGGTTAGATGTAATAAATAGCAGATTATGAGAAAGCTGACAAGCAGAGTACCCAGTGGAGACCCTCAAAGTTTCGGTGTAAAAACCTTCGTCAGGAGGGAGAGCAGATCAGGTTGTGATACAGATCAGTCTTGAGCCACACTGAATACCACCTGATACAGTGTATCACCTCCTAGGATCTTGCTGGGAAATACTGGCATAATCAGTGTTTTTCTTCTCTTTTACTCTACTCTTTCACACAGAGAATTCTTCACACTCTAGTAATATCCTCCTATCACCAGGAGGAGCAGAGGAGATTATGCAAAGCTGAATTCCTCCACTTGTCAGCTCCTCCTGGAGGATGTGATGTTACCCAGCTCATTTTTTTTTCTCCAGCTGGAGTTGTCAGACGTTTTTCTTATAGGCTCTGTTAGTCTTTAAGCATTTTATTTCACTGAGCCTTGAAACATTCTGTGTCTGCAGAATGAAGAAACTGTGAATCCAGACACTGATGAAGCCGATGACATGCCAGAAATCCAGGAGACTGTGCAGGTCATACCTGGCAGTAAACTTCTATGGAGGATCAGCAGCCGACCCGCCAACTCTACACAGGTTAGTGTTACAAATGCTTTCTGGTCTTTTTTTTCCTAAAGTATGTAGGAACAATTCCAGCCTTGACGTAGACACTGTTACAAACATTATAGAGGTCCTATACTGGCCCAAACCATGTAAGCTCTTCTTCCAGAAATGCAGTTATTCTAAGCATACAGTACGTCCTGCTCCATCTATAATACTTACACATGGGTAATCCTCCGCCAGATGGCGCTGTTCACTGCAGACATGCAAAAACAGGCTCCTCCCGGCCCTTCATATACCCAGGGACCTCCCACAAATCCCCAGATTTCTCTGCAGTGCTGACTGCGAAGACATGAAGTATCACTCTCTCGCAGGTGAGCAGGGCTATTACAGCCTGCGGCCCTGTGAGACTATTCCCACCCGTCCTCTTCGACAAGATGTGCCTCCCAGCCTGGGCTGCGCTGGTCGGGTGAAGGTAGGTAGCACCATGTGTGGTTACGGAGCAACGCTCCACCGCAATCCCCCACCATAGGGTAGGCGGTCAAGGCTGATGGTGAGCCTTCAGGGGATGCCCCTCCCGCATCATTGCCCCATGTAGCGGTGGACCCTATGTTAACGGGTCGCCTTCCTCCCTCGTTCCCTCCTTAGTCAGGGGGAAAAGAAAGGGGGGGGGGGGTTGTGTGTATAGCGGCCTTAGTGTATACTTACACGCTTATGGCTTAACTGTTTTCACTGGGATCGGGGATCAGAGCCGCGCTCTTTCCTTACTGTTTAAGCAGCACTAGTATTCTGCCTTCTGCTCGCACCGCACGTACGGCGGCGGCTCGCGGACGCCCTGGCGTCTCCTTCTTCCCTCCTTCCCTTCTTAGCCTTATCGGCTCTTCATAGGTTGCGCCGGCTTGAGCGCCTGTCTTAATAACAGTGTCACTGTCACAGCCCGGGATTCTTCCCTGACGGAGGAGAGCCCAAGTACAGATCTCGGCTGTAACTGCCACGGCTCCGAGCGCCATTTTTAATAGGCCTTCTGCTTTTTACTTCTCCTGTCTGTACCACCATTGGCTGGTTGCCTTACGAGCTTCGCGCTCGCTGGAGATCGGCCCAGGCCCGCCCCCCGAGGTTCTTCTGCGCCATTTTCTTCTCCCGCGCGCGTGGTGAAGATCGTCCTCTCCTCTCTGTAGGTAAGTGCCCTCGCGGGCGACTTTTCTTTACTCTTATCCCCATTGCGCATGGCTCTGACATCCCGTTTCCCCTTATGTCTTTCAGACCGCGGATTCAAGTGGCTTCTCCCGGCCCAGCATAGCTCCCGGTCGCGACCATATAAACTTACTCCCACTTCCCAGCGGGTTATTGGGGCATCCAGGGTAGCTTACAGCGTCAATCCCTACGGGCATATTGTGCCGACTTAATCACCATATGGAGGCATCTCAGGATATTGTGAACAGGGTTCCTTCGGGACAAGCCCAACTGTGTGTAGCTTGTGGGGTCTTACCTAGCAGTGGTGACAATGCACGGGTCTGTGTTCCTTGTGCACAGCAGGCGCTATCGGTGCTTCCTGTCTCCTCTGAGGCAGGGCCTGCACCCCGCCGCACTTCACCTACTCCCCCAAGCCTGAGTCTAACCCCCAATACCAGTGGGGATTCTCATCCTGATCTGGCCACGAGGCTGGCTAGTGTTGAAAACGTACTTGCTAATTCCCTAGTGCGTAAAGCCACCGCCAAGAGGCGGCACTTGAACCCTGAATCGACCCTCTTCCCTGTAGAACCTGATGATTTGTTGCATTCCTATGCCCATATCCCCTCGGACGAAGTGGAACTGTTCTCTGACTCGGTCATATGACGATGAGTCCAGGGGTCAGGAAGAGTCTGGCTCCGAGCATTGGTCCTCGGATGATGTCGATAGACTGCTGGTTCAGACCTTTGAGGTTCTGTCCCTCTCTCCCCGTGCTGCGGCTCCCCGCCAAAGGGGTGATCTTTTCCATACTGCTAAAGCTCGCTTGGAATTCCCCGAGCAGACCCATTTCAATAGCCTCGTGCTTAAAGAATGGGAACATCCCAGCAGACTTCACGGGGTCCCTAAGAGCGTGGATAGGAAATATCCCTTCCCTGCTGACTTGGTTAAGTGCTGGTCACCGCCCAAGGTCGATGCTCCTATTCTTGGGTTGTCCAACACCTCTATTATGCACTCCCCTGACACTACTACGCTACGGGACTCTGAGGACCGGCGTGTTGACCAACTGGCATGTCATGCCTTTGCATTTGGAGGAGCGACTCTGCGCCCGGTTTGTGCCTTAGCCATTACGGCGGTAGCACTCAGGGCCGGAGTGCTCTCGATGGCACAGATGAGTTGCCTCCTGATACTGTCAACGCTCTGTCCAGCTGTGATGCGTTTGTGAACTTTATCCTGTCTGCCTCGGACGATGCTATTAAGATGTGTGCCAGGTCATCTGCCCTGGTGGTTGCTATACGCCGCGCGGTCTGGTTGCGCCAGTGGGCCGCAGACAATGCCGCCAAGAAAGCCCTCACGGGGCTGCCATTTAAAGGGATGCGCTTGTTTGGGGATCGATTAGACCTCTTTGCCAAGGGAGGCAAGTTACCCCAGCGCAGGCGACAGATTCTGCCTTTTCGTGGCCAAGGCTCCCTATCAACCCCCTATCGTGGGGCCAAGCAGGGTAGAGGGGCGTCCTTCGCAGGACAGCACTTCGAGTACGTCTGGCGGCACCACGTCTCAGACAGGTGGATTCAGGAGGTAGTGTCCTCCGGCTAAAAGATAGAATTTGCTGTACACCCCCCCACCAGGTTCATTGGGTCTCGAATCCCTCAAGACCCTGCCTCAACTCAGGTCTTGTTGCTGGCCGTACAGTGTCTCATGGACCTAGGGGTCATTTGCAAGGTCCCCCCTGGAGACAGGGGCACGGGGTTCTACTCAAACCTTTTCACAGTACCCAAGAAGAATGGGTCAGTCAGGCCCATTCTGGATTTAAAAATCCTCAACAAATTTGTCAAGAACAAGTACTTTTGCATGGAAACTCTGCGCTCGGCCATTGGCTCACTGCGCCCAGGGGACTTCATGACGTCAGTAGACATCAAGGATGCTTTACCTGCACGTCCCGGTGTTTCCGGGACACCAAAGGTTTCTCTGATTTGCACTAAAAGATCAGCATTATCAATTTGTGGCCCTGCCATTCGGCCTAACGTCGGCTCCCAGGGTGTTCACCAAGGTGCTGGCAGGGGTGATGTCCCTGATAAGGCTAAGGGGCATACGCATGCTGCCCTACCTGGACGATATTCTCATCACATCTCGGTCTCTGCGACAGGCAGAGTTGGACACTCGGCTGGTAGTGTCCACCCTGGAGTCCTTCGGCTGGGTGATCAATTACCCCAAGTCATCCCTGTCCCCCTCCTCGGTGACTCCGTTCCTGGGAATGATTCTGGATACGGTTCAGTCAAGGATATTCCTTTCTCAACAGAAGGTGGAAGTTCTGACAGTGCAGGCGAGGTTCCTGCTCTCGAACCCACAGTTCTCCATCCAGCAGGGAATGCAGTTGGTGGGCCTGATGGTGGCGAGCTTCGAGGCGGTGCCCTTTGCCCAGTTCCAGTAGAGACCTCTGCAACTTCACCTTCTGTCAGTTTGGGACAAGAACCCCGCGTCCTTGGACGGGGTCTGTGTGCTTCCCCCCTCGGTCAGACAGTCCCTTGCGTGGTGGTTGGACCACGGGAACTTGACAAGGGGCAGGTCCTTTCTGACCCCATTCTGGGAGACGGTCACAACGGATGCCAGTCTGTCAGGTTGGGGAGGATTCTGGAAGTCTCTGCGCTTCCAGGGGACATGGGGCCCTCAGGAGGCCCATTTGCCCATCAATATTCTGGAGTTACGGGCAGTCAGGTTGGTACTGGAGCGATTGACCCAACACCTGAGGGGTCTGTCGGTCCAAGTTCGCTCAGACAACAGAACGGCGGTTGCCTACATCAATCATCAGGGAGGGACCCGGAGCAAGGGTGCTCTCCAAGAAGTGTCTCAGATTCTGACATGGGCGGAGGCCAATGTTCAATGCATTACGGCTGTTTACATTCCGGGGGCGGAGAACCTGCTGGCGGACGCCCTGAGCAGGGGAATGTCCCGTCAGGGGGAGTGGTCCCTCTGCAACACGGTATTCAGTCCCTGTGCCACCGTTGGGGTCTACCGGATGTGGATCTGTTTGCTTCCCGTCACAATCACAAGCTCCCGGCCTTTGTCTCCCTGTCTCAGGATCCTCTGGCCATGGCCACGGATGCCCTGTCCATGTCTTGGAGGTAGTTTCGACTCCTGTACCTGTATGCGTTTCCACAGTTTCCCCTTCTGGTGAGGGTTCTACGCAAGATTGCTCTGGAAGGGGTACCTGTGATCCTAGTGGCCCCCAGGTGGCCAAGAAGAGTGTAGTTCGCAGACGTTCAAATGGCAGTAGATCAGTACGATCTGCCAAGCGTACCAGATCTGCTAACCCAAGGGTCATTACCCCATCCCAATTTACAAACGCTGGCTTTGATGGCCTGGCTGCTGAAACCTCCATCTTGATGAAGAAAGGGCTGTCTGCCTCTGTGGTGGCTACTATGGTGCAGGCCAGGAAAAAGACTTCTTTTGCTATTTATTATAGAGTATGGCGTTCCTACATTGACTGGTGTGAGTCCAGGTCTCTTCCCTGCCGAGAATTCTCCGTCCCTAGGGTCCTGGAGTTTTTGCAGCATGGTTTGGACTTAGGTCTCAAACTTAGTACTCTGAAGGGTCAGGTTTCTACCCTATCTATCTTCTTTCAGAAGACCTTTGCTCAGCATCACCTGATTAAGACCTTTTTCCAGGGGGTCACTCACGTGCGTCCCCCTCGAAGGCCTACAGTCCCTGTTTGGGATTTGAATTTGGGTTTGTCTGCCTTGCAGGGTGCTCCCTTTGAGCCTATTCAAGAGGCTGCTCTGGTCGTTCTCCCTCTCAAGGTTGTCTTCTTGGTGGCTATTACTTCGGTTAGGCGTGTGCCAGAGCTGGCCGCTCTATCTATTCAGCCTCCATACTATGAGCGACACCAGGACAAGGTGGTGTTCCGCTTCAAACCGGACTTTCTGCCAAAAGTGGTTTCGGCATTTAATTTGAACCAGGATATTGTTCTTCCTTCTCTGTGTCCCAATCCTCGCAACGACAAGGAGTGGGTTCTGCATTCCTTGGACATAGTCAGGTGCTTGAAGTATTACCTGGTTGTCACTAAGGCCTTCAGGAAGACTCCCGACGACTCCCCCCGACGGTCCGTGAGTGCCCTCACGGGTTGTTTGCTCATATTTTTAATGTTATGTATGCATGTCGCTTACTGGGTTTTTTGCTTATGTCTTACAGGCGGGTCAAACTCAATTGGTTTCTCCCGGCCCTACCCCCTCTATTAGTTTATTAAACTTATTGAGGCCTAGTGTGCTAATTCCTCCCACTTCCCTAGCGGGCTATTGGGGCATCCCGGGTTGCTTTTATAGCGTGAATCCCTATCGGCCTATTGTGCCGCTATAATCCCCATATGGAGGCGTCTCAGGATAATGTGCTCGGGGTTCCTTCGGGACAAGCCCGGCTGTGTGTGGCGTGTGGGGTGTCCCCTACAAGTGTTGACAATGTGTGGGTTTGTGTACCTTGTGCCCAGCAAGTGCTTGCGCTGCAGCCTGGTTTACCAGCAGCTGGGCCTGCGCCACGTATGGCTTCGCCTAATCCCCCAAGCTTACATCTGACTCCCAGTGAGCTGCATACCAGTGGGGAGTCTCAGCCTGATGTGTCTACTAGACTGGCTAGTGTTGAAAAGTTGCTTGCTAATACTATGGCGTGTAAGGCCTCTTTTCCCTATGGAGGCTGAAGAGTTCTTTGATCTGTCTGGTTATACCCCCCTGGAAGAAGGGAAATTGTTCTCTGACTCAGAATCATCTGATGAACGGCCCAAGGGTTATGCTGATTCTGGCTCTGATCCCTGATAATACTGATAGGCTTTTGGCTCAGATCTTTGAGGTGCTTTCTATCTCTCCCCCAGCCGCGGTTCCTAAGCAGCAGGGGGAATTGTTTAATATTGCTAAGCCACATTTAGAGTTCCCTGAACAATCTGAACAATCTCATTTTAATAATCTCGTGCTCAAAGAATGGGAGTGTCCTAGCAGGCTGCCCGGAGTCCCTAAGAGTTGGGATAAGAGATATCCCTTTCTGCTGATGTGGTTGAACGTTGGTCATCCCCTCCCGAGGTGGATGCCCCAATTCTGGGTTTGTCTAACACCTCTGTCATGCATTCCCCTGACTCTACTACCCTGAAGGATAGTGAGGATCGGCTTATTGATCAGCTGGCTTCCCATGCCTTTGCCTGTGTGGGGACGGCACTGCACCCGGTTTTTGCCTCTGCCATTACAGCTGTGGCTATTAGGACTCTCCTTAAAAGTGTCCTAGATGGAGCTCCTGGGGATGTTTCTAGTGAAGAGTATAATGCACTCTCGCGTTGTGAGGTATTTGTTGCTTATGTCCTCTCTGCCTTGGATGATACCATTAAGATGTGTGGCAGAGCCTCTGCGTTGGTGGTGGCTATACGCCGCTCGGTTTGGCTGCGCGAGTGGGCAGCTGACAACGCTGCCAAGAAGGCACTCACTGGTTTTCCCTTCAAAGGACTACGCCTATTTGGGGACCGCCTGGACCTGTTTGCTAAGGAAGGCAGGTTACCCCAGCGCAAAAGACAGTCTCGGCCCTTTTGGGGCCCGGGCTCCTTTCCTTCCCCATACCGTGGATCCAGAACGGGGAGAAGGGTCTCCTTTACTGGGGCCGAGGAGATTTCTGGGGTAGGGGCAGAGGATGTGGACGACCTGGCCCATCTTGGGGCTCCAAACCTAAGCCTTCCCCCAAGCCCCCTCAGGCATTAAGGGGTGCCCTCACCCATCCGGGTGGGGGGACGGCTTCAGCTCTTTGCTCACATCTGGAGGCATCATGTCTCAGACCGGTGGATTCAGGAGGTAGTATCCTCCGGTTACAAGATAGAGTTTGCTGCCTGGCCGCCCCCAAGATCAATCAGATCCCGGATGTCTCAGGACCCCATGTCAACTCAGGCTCTGATTCTGGCGGTGCAAAGCCTTCTGGAGCTGGGGGTCATCTGTCAGTGTTCACTGTGCCCAAAAGAGATGGGTCAGTCAGGCCCATCCTGGATTTGAAGATCCTCAACAAATTTGGCAGATGCAGGCGCTTTCGCATGGAAACTCTGCGCTCTGCTATCAGTTCCCTGCGTCCAGGGGACTTCATGACCTCTGTGGACATCAAGGATGCTTACCTTCATATTCCCATCTTTCCAGGTCATCAAAGATTCCTTAGGTTTGCTCTGGAGGATCAGCACTACCAATTTGTGGCATTGCCCTTCGGTCTCACTTCAGCTCCCAGAGTGTTCACCAAGGTGCTGGCAGGAGTGATGGCTCTGCTCAGGTCTCAGGGCATTCGCGTTCTGCCCTATTTGGACGGCATTCTCATCACTTCTCAGTCCTTCCATCAGGCAGAGCTGGATACTTAGCGAGTAGTGTCCACACTGGAGTCATTCGGCTGGGTGATCAACCATCCCAAATCTTCCCTGTCTCCCTCCTTGGTGACGCCATTTCTGGGAATGAATCTGGATACAGTTCAGGCAAGGATCTTTCTTCCTCAGCAGAAGGTGGACAGTCTGCTAGCGCAGGTTCAGTTCCTTCTATCTTGCCCTTATCCCTCCATCAGTCAGGGAAAGCAGCTAGTGGGCATGATGGTGTCGTGCTTCGAGGCAGTTCCTTATGCCCAGTTTCACATGAGGCCTCTGCAACTCCACCTCTTGTCAGTATGGGACAAGGATCCTGCGTCCCTGGACCAGGTCCTTGTTCTGTCCCCCCTAGCCAGGCGGTCCCTCTCGTGGTGGCTGGACTCCAGAAACCTGTTGGCGGGCAGATCCTTTCTGGCCCCCTGCTGGGAGACGGTCACCACGGATGCCAGTCTGACAGGTTGGGGGGGCTTCTGGAAGTCCCTACAATTCCAAGGGCGGTGGGGCCCTTAGGAGGCCCACACCCCTACCAACATTTGGGAACTGAGGGCGATCAGGTTAGTTCTGGCTCACTTGACCCAACACCTTCGGGGCCGGCCTGTTTAGGTACGCTCGGACAACCAGACGGCGGTTGCCTACATCAATCATCAGGGAGGGACCCGGAGCAAGGGGGCCCTCAAGGAAGTGTCTCTGATCCTGTCCTGGGCGGAGGACAATGTTCCCTGCAATGTTCTCAGCTGTGTACATCCTGGGGGTGGAGAATCTGCAGGCAGACTCCCTGAGCAGGGGGACCTCTCGCCTGGGTGAATGGTCCCTCAGCAACAGTGTGTTTCACTCTCTGTGTCACCGTTGGGGTCAGCCAGATGTGGATCTGTTTGCGTCCCTTTGCAATCACAAGCTCCCAGCCTTTGTCTCCCTGTCCCAGGATCCTCTGGCCTTGGCCACAGATGCTCTAGCAATGTGATGGCAGGACTTTCAGCTTCTGTATGTCTTTCCCCTATTCCCCCTGTTGGGTAGGGTTCTGCGCAAGTTAGCTCAGGAAGGGGTGGCAGCAATCCTGGTGGCTCCCTGTTGGCCAAGAAGAGTGTGGTTCGAAGACATAGTGCATAACAGTAGATCGGTACGCCCAGGTTCCAGACCTACTCACTCAGGGACATTTATGCCATCCCAATTTACAAACGTTGGCTTTGACGGCCTGGCTGCTGAAACCTCCATCTTGAGGGAAAAGGGGCTGTCTGCCTCTGTTGTTTAACACCATGATTAGGGCTAGGAAGAAGTCTTCTTCTTTCATTTACTATAGGGTTTGGCGTGCCTACATTGACTGGTGTGAGTCTAGGTCTCTTCCCTGTCGTGTGTTCTCTATCCCCAGGATTCTGGAGTTCCTTCAACATGGTTTGGATCTGGGGCTTCTACTCAGTACTCTGAAGGGTCATGTTTCTGCCCTGGCTGTTTTCTTCCAAAGATCTTTTGCTCAGCATTCTCTGGTCAAGACCTTTTTCCAGGGGGTTACTCATGTGCGTCATCCACCTAAGCCTATGTTGCCTGTCTGGGACATGAACTTGGTCCTTTCTGCCTTGCAGGGTGCTCCCTTTGAACCTGTGCAGGAGGCTGCCTTGGCCATTCTTACTCTCAAGGTTGTCTTTTTGGTGGCTATCACTTCTGTTAGGCGTGTTTCTGAGTTGGCGGCACTTTCCATCCAGCCCCCCTACTTTGAGAGACACCAGGATAAGGTGGTGTTTCGCTTCAAGCCAGATTTTCTGCCTAAGGTTGTGTCTGCCTTTCATCTTAATCAGGACATTGTTCTACCTTCCCTGTGCCCTAATCCTAGTAACACTAAGGAGAGGGTTTTGCATTCCTTGGATGTGATCAGGAATCTGAAGTTCTATCTGGTGGCTGCTGCACCTTTCAGTAAAACTGATGCTCTATTTGTGGTCTCTTCTGGTCCTAGGGAGGGTTTGGCTCCTGCTAAATCTACTATCAGCAAATGGATCAGTCAGGCTGTGATTCAGGCCACTACTGGTTCTGGGTTGAGGCCACCCCCGGTATGTTCGGCAAGCATTTGATTGTGACCACACTGCTTTTAAGTTAAAAGAAGTTTTGGCGTCACATTTATTTCACAATTTCATATACCATACAATTTCATTACAAGAATATACGATATTCCATGATCAATAAGACTGATTATATAATTGAGGTGACTGTTCACTTACGCTTTCTCTTATTTTTAATCATACGTGAATCTTCCACATACTATCTTAATGGCGGGAAGACATGTTTCGCCACTCTTTATTGGCTTTCTCAAGGCCCTTATGAGGAGAAATAAGAGATCAGAGTGTATATATGTGAAATATCATCATAGTGATTCTTAGTGCATTTTATATTAATAAATAATTTCAATCAATACCTGTGTAAGCGTGTATGCATAAGCAATCAATCTTCATTGAATTGCAATCTGATAAATACATTTACATTGCATCACTGTTTGTTCACCACTAGGAAGGATGTGGTAAGGACACCTTCATAAAATATTCTTGGTCAAATAGCCCTTAGGAAGATTGCAAGCCACAATTAATTCTCATCTATTCATTGTTTAAAAGTCGCTTCTATTGAGTGTCAAGACTTTATTTATTTACATTTATGAAATAATTAGATTACCTTAGAGGGGCTTTGCAATATATCCCAGGGGGAGTAATGGCACTTAGTGCCGCGCTTTAAAAGGTTGTCTCACTAAGAAACCTATAGGGTTGGAACATAATATTACCTTGGGTTAGATAAATATTCTTGTGCAGCCTATATAGGTTCTTTAAGCAAAATATTCACAAAAACTACTGTACCTTTAAGAAACGATGGCCGCGTGTGCGCAGCGTGCGCTGGTCAGCCGACACTTGCTTCACGTCCTGCTTCCCCAGAGCTCTCCTGGCTCTGATATTGCTTACTCGTGTGTCTAGGGGTGAGAGACAGCCGCACCGGTGACTTATATATATGCGCCTTACTGCTCATTCCACTCTTGCTATTGGTGCCTCTTGGGCTTTTCAGCACCAGCCTTTTCCAAGTTTTACAAGGTTGATGTTCGGGCCTCAGCTGATGCTGTTTTTGGCCACAAGGTTCTGCAGGCGGCAGTGATCTAAACTGCCCGTTGTTGCCTTTTGGGGATCCCACCCTACTTTACGGACACTGCTATTGGATGTACTGTATACTAAGAATAATACCATTCTGTGATTACTCACATGTAGAATTGATATTATGAGTATACAGTACGTCCTGCTCCACCCCACCCTTGGTTTTCATTATTCTTGGATCCCCTGTATGGTGATTGTTATCATTGTTGGTTTAGTTAATGGTTGGTTATGTTATCATTCTCCCGGCTTCTTGTTAACTGCTTTTCAATACTGGGAATTTGTGGGAGGTCCCGGGTATTTGTGGGGCCGGGAGGAACCAATTTCGCTGTCTCTGCAGTCCAGCGCCACCTGGCGGAGTAATACCCAGACGTAAAGAATCTGGAGCAGGACGTACTGTATACTCATTAAATCAATTCTACAGGTGAGTAATCACAGAATTGTATTTTTGTCCCCACCCCTGTCCTTTAGACTGTAAGCTCACAAGGACAGGGCTCGCTTTTCTATTGTCTCCTGTTCTCACAACATTTGGTTTGAACTTTGTAGCATCTAGACTGTATCGGTCCCTGTACAGTATATTTTACCTTGTCTTTATTTATACCTTGTACAGCGCTATGGAAGAAGACTATATTAATAAATATTAATAAAATTAACGGCTTTAAAATGATTCCTGAATCTCGCTCTAACATGGCTCCCCTCCTCTCCTAGATGTACAACTTCACCAGATTTGCTGTGTCCCTTAATGAAATGGACAAAGAGATGGAGTCCGTATTGGCCCCCACGGACTGCCGCTTAAGGCCCGACATCCGATCCATGGAGAACGGGGATCTTGGTAAGTGCCCGGCTCGGGCTTTATCGCCTTCCTTTTTTCTGTGCTGTTGCAGAGATAGTAAGCAGTTAATCTGCATAACCCCGCCTCTTTCTAGGTGCAGCCATTTGCATATAACATTTGTTTCTTGCAGACCTAGCCAGCAAAGAGAAGGAGAGATTAGAAGAGAAGCAGAGGGCAGCCAGGAGGGAGCGCGCCAAAACAAATGAAGAATGGAGGACAAGGTATTGAATAAAGGTGTATATTCTAAGTGTGCCATACACTCCACTTCGATCTTCATGACATATGGGTAATATCCAGTAGAGGGCGAACTTCTGCAGAGATGAATATGCAAAAAAGAAAGCCCCTCCTGGCCCATATATACCTGGGACCTCCCACCAATTTCACAGTTCCTTCTCTGCAGGAAGGCGAGCAAGACAGAAGATGAAGACTTCTCTTACTTGCAGGTAAGCCGGGCTCTCGCCCAGCCCCTTTTTTTGTACCTATTGCTGCCAGGATTCATTCTAAATTTGCCCCTATTGAGCCTCCCAGCTTAGGCTGCGGGTCCTGGCAAGGGTAGGAGCAGTACTCCACCGTGAGACCTCATTTTGGGGTAGGCGGAAAACCAGGTTGTGATGATCCCGGTACGGGATGCCCCCATCCATACTAGCATGCGGCCTTATTATTGGCCGGGGTTCCATTCCCCCCTCCGGTCCCTTACTTCCCTCTGGGGGGGGGGATGGCGCATCCTGACTGGCCTCTCCTTTGCTTTATTTAATGAATTAATGATTTAATTATGTACAGTGTGTGTGTCTGTTTATGGGTGCTTCACAGTTGTGTGTGTGTGTGTGTGTGAGGGGTCCACCTGGCTGTAATCCCTTATGAATTGGTATATGGCTTCCTGTCAGCCTGCGTGATCCTCTCAGGCTGTGTGTGTAATAAGGGGGCAGGGCCGGGCGCTCGGCGTGGCCGCGGTGGAACACCCCCCCCCCCCCCCCCCTTCTTCGGCGCGCTTTTTTTTTTTTGGGGGGGGGGGGGGGGGGCTCCCTCAGGCCAGATCCGAGCTGCTGGGAAGGGGCGTGGCCGGGGGAAAGCGCGCCGAAGAAGGGCTTTGGTGCGGTGTGCTTGTTGATGGCATTTTTTAATGGATATATCTATATATATGTGTATGTATTGTTGTACATTTATCAATTAATATGCTATTAATAGTAACTTATATGCCTATTGTGTGTGGCAGATTGCTTCATATTGTGCATATTAAGGGGTTCCTCCTGGCCCTGGGGTTCCTAGTTTTAAAAAATTGATCTCCTCTAAATCCTCCCACCGGGACTTTTAAGGGGCATCCCAGGTTGCTTTAGCGTAATTCCCTACGGTCTTGCGACTGACCACTATAAAATCCTTTTCACGGTTTCCAAAAAGGAGGGTTCGGTGAGACACATTCTAGATCTCAAGGTTCTAAACAGGTTTATCAGAGCCAAAAAGTTCCGCATGGAGACTCTGCGCTCAGCTATCAATTCCCTTCACCAGGGGGATTTCATGACATCCATAGACATCAAGGATGCGTATCTGCATGTTCCCATGTTTTCCAGCGCATCAGAGATTCCTCCAGTTTGCGGTGGAGGATCAACATTTTCAGTTTGTAGCTCTTCCCTTCGGGCTGACCTCGGCGCCGAGGGTCTTCATCAAGGTCTTGGCGAGAATAATGGCCCTGCTCAGAGCTCAGGGCATTCGCATTGTGCCTTATCTGGACGACCTGTTGATCTCAGCTTCTTCCCTCAGTCAGGCAGAGCTGGACACCCACCGGGTGGTGTCGACTCTGGAGAAGTTCGGGTGGGTGATCAACCGCCCCAAGTCCTCTCTCTCTCCATCACGAGTGATTTCATTTCTGGGCATGAAGCTGGATACCTTTCAGGCCAGAGTGTTTCTGCCCCAGACCAAGGTGCAGGGGATTCAGGATCTGATCCGCCTTCTTCGGGCCAGCTCTTGTCCCTCTATTCGACAGGGGATGAAACTGGTGGGCTTGATGGTGCCCTCTTTCGAGGCAGTACCATTTGCTCAGTTTCACATGAGGTCTCTTCAACTTCACCTTTTGACGCATTGGGACAGGTGTCCGCAGTCATTGGATCGCTCTTTCAGGATGTCTCCCAGGGTTCGGCAGTCCCTTCGGTGGTGGCTGGAGTCGAGCAGCCTGTTAAGGGGCAGATCCTTTTTGGTCCCTTGTTGGGAGACGGTTACCACGGATGCCAGCCTGTCGGGCTGGGGAGGTTATTGGAAAAGTCATCAGTTCAGGGGGTGTGGAGCCCTCAGGAGGCTCACATCCCCATCAATGTCTTGGAGCTCAGAGCCATCCGGCTTGTTCTGTCACGGCTGACGTCACAATTACGGGGTCTACCGGTTCAGGTTCGGTCAGACAATCGAGCGGCGGTAGCCTACATCAATCACCAAGGAGGGACTCGCAGCAGGTGTGCCCTCAAGGAAGTCTCTCTGATCCTGCGCTGGGCGGAGAGCAATGTTCCTTGCATTTCGGCAGTCTACATTCCGGGAGTGGAGAACACGGAGGCGGATTCCCTGAGCAGGTTTTTCTGGATCTTTGCCGCAAGTGGGGGACTCCGGAGGTGGATCTCTTTGCCTCGAGGGACAATCACAAACTTCCGGCCTTTGTGTCTCTTTCTCAGGATCCTCTAGCTCTGGCAGTGGATGCCTTGTCCCTTGCTTGGAAGGATCTGGGTTGTCTGTACCTGTTTCCGCCCAACTCCATGCTGGGCAAGGTAGTTCGCAAACTGGTTCTAGAAGAGGCACCAGCAATTCTGGTGGCTCCAAGGTGGCCAAGAAGGGTTTGGTACGCAGACGTTGTAAGGCTGGCCGTAGATCAGTACCGGCTTCCCTTGTTGCCGGATCTGTTATCTCAGGGTCAACTACTTTACCCCAATTTGCAAACGCTGGCTTTGACGCCTTGGCTGCTGAAACCTTCATTCTGAAGGAGGAAGGTTTGTCTGCGGCTGTTGTTCAGACTTTGATTAGGGCTAGTAAGAGGTCCTCTTCTGGCATTTACTATAGGACTTGGAGGTCCTATATTGATTGGTGTGAGGCTAGGGCCTTGCCTTGCAGGGTGTTTTTGATTCCTAGGATTTTGGAGTTTCTTCATCATAATCTGGATCTTGGGTTCCAGCTTAGTACTTTGAAAGGACAGGTTTCTGCTCTGTCAGTTTTCTTCCAGAGGTCTTTTGCCTTACACCCGCTGGTTAAGACCTTTTTCCAAGGGGCCGTGCATGTGCGGCCCCCTCGGAAGGCTGTGGTTCCTGTTTGGGATTTGAACTTGGTTCTTCCGGCTCTCCAGGGTCCTCCTTTTGAGCCGTTACAGGATATTGCTCTTTCGATTCTTACTCAGAAGGTTGCTTTCTTGGTGGCTATTACCTCTGTTCGGCGTGTCTCTGAGTTGGCGGCTCTGTCGATTCAGGCCCTTACTCTGAGAGACACCAGGATAAGGTGGTTTTTCGTTTTAAGCCAGATTTCCTTCCTAAGGTGGTGTCTGCTTTCCACCTCAATCAGGATATCGTTCTCCCTTCCTCGTGTCCTAAGCCTAACAATGACAAGGAGAGGGTTCTTCACAATTTGGATGTTGTTCCCTGTGTGAAGTACTATTTGGTGACTACTTCTTCCTTCTGCAAGACGGGCGCTTTTTTCGTGGTGCCCTGCGGGCCCAGGAAAGGTTTGGCGCCTGCTAAGTCTACGATTAGCAAATGGATTCGTCAGGCCATTGTTGGGGCATATTCTGCTAAGGGGAGGACTCCCCCTTTTAGGGTGACTGCGCACTCTATTCGTGCTGTTGGTGCATCCTGGACTTTTCAGCACCAGGCTTCTGTTGAACAAGTTTGTAAGGCTGCTACTTGGTCTTCCGTTCATACTTTTTCCAAGTTTTCCAAGGTTGATGTGCGGGCTTCAGCAGATGCTGTTTTTGGCCGCAAGGTTCTGCAAGCTGCAGTGGTTTGAGCTGGTACATTCTTTACTGTTTCTGGTTCCCACCCATGACGGACACTGCTATTGGATGTCCCATATGTCATGAAGATCGAAGTGGAGTGTATGGCACACTTAGAGTAATACCGTTTTGTGAGTACTCACCTTTAAAATGGGTATTATGAGTGTGCCATACACTCCACTTCGCCCCACCCCTTTTTTTCAGGTATTCTGGGGCTTTTATATGGTGAACCATTGGTTTTGATTGTTAAGGTTATAATTGGTTCTTCCTGGTCCCCTTACTGCTTTTTTACACTGGGAAATTGGTGGGAGGTCCCAGGTATATATGGGCCAGGAGGGGCTTTCTTTTTTGCATATTCATCTCTGCAGAAGTTCGCCCTCTACTGGATATTACCCATATGTCATGAAGATCGAAGTGGAGTGTATAGCACACGCATAATACCCGTTTGGGTAGGTGAGTACTCACAAAACGGTATTTTCCTACAGTCAGCAAAGGAGGACTCGCTGCTGTAGATTAGGCTTTCCATTTTTCTGACCATGACCACCCAACAAGACGGCTTTATGTAAATGAGAATATTAATTTGTGGGGCCAAGCAGTATTATAAGGGCTAGCGCCAGGTAGTGCCTCGTAGCGAACGGTGAATGCCAGGCGCTGTACGCAATATCACGTTTATCAAAGCGATTCTGGTCTCGCGACTCTAACAGCGCCATGTAGCGTCCCATTCATCATCACAGACAGCTCAGCATATAGCGACGCGGTCTGCCTTCCAGACCACCTGGTATTACCTGTCGCTCTCCCATACATTTCAATGGACGTCACTTAAACAGGGTTTTGTTTTTTTTTGTGACCTCTCCTGGCCTATTAAATGTCATTTTTGAAAACTTTTTTGATTTTTTTTACGCAGAATTGTCATTACAGGTCTGGTATTAAAGTGTTAATGTCACAATGTAATTCCATATGTTTTTGCTTTGTTACTAGAAATGGACTTTAATCACACAGCGTCTGGCGCTCTGGGCTACAGCGACACAATTTTGAGCTCCCGCACTGTGTGAGGCTTTTTTTTTTTTTAATGAATATGGTTTGAGTCGCTCACACTGACCAGTCGCTACCGTTCGCTCCCATATAGCGCTGTACTGGTGTTATAGCGACTCACACATCAAATTCATCAATGCCGGCAATGTTACTACAGCGACTGAGGCGCTCTGTAATAGCGACTCGCGGCCGGTCAGAGCTCCGCTGTACAGATGCTCATCTGCCATTACCTGGCACTAGTAATGAATCACCCTTTAAGGGTACACGTCTTACAAACTGCTGGGGCAAGATCTTTCTAACATTGCGTTAAATTAGCCTGCCCCCCTGTCAGGGATCACAACCCTGTGTAATGGCAAATGTCCAATGATGACTTAAAGGTGCTGAACCCATCCGGCATCTTTACATTCTTTTATAATGTGTGTTTTATGGAAGCAATGTCTTACTATCTGCAATATGTTGCCGTTGGCAACGTACACCGAGTGCAGACTTTGTGTATGTTGCCAATAGCAACAGATTGCAGATAGTTGCACAGAACACTGCTGCTGGGCCTCGTGCTGTATGGCTGCCCCTGTAACCGGCGTCTTTTCTCTTGCAGGTGGTTTGCCCAGGGAACTAATCCGCACACTAAGAATTCCGACTGGATCTACACAGGAGGATACTTTGACAGAGATTTTACAGACTGTCCCGACATTTATTGACCCCTCCCCCCAATCCTTCCTCCTCCCCTTCCCCTTCCTGGACTCCCTCCTATCTCTTCTGACCTAGACACCATATCGCCATTTGCACCGGAGCTGCGGCTCGCTAACTGTGTCTGTGGGGAGCGGGTGTATATATAGATATATTTATAGATGTATATGCACCGACTTTATTATTATTATTATTTTTTTCTTTGTTCTTTCCAAAGCATTTTAGAAAAACATTTTTCTGCAATCAGGGAATAAATGATAAAACTATTTTTGGTTGCCAAAAAGAAAATCTATAAAATGAAAGTATGAGTTTGTATAAGCAAGAGATATTTAGGTAAGATATATATCACAGATGGTGAACGGCAGCCAGCAGGGTGGCGCTTGGGAGAGGCTGCCGCATCACTTATGATTATTTGTTGTTTTAGAAATGGACTTTAATGAGGAATCTCTCGGACACCCTTAGCTGCTGCTGGGGTGGAGTTTTTTTGTTTCAAGTGGCTGTCCAATATTTCTCAGCTTTGCTGGCGACAGTCCATATAGAAAACCAAATAAAAAACCTCACCTTTTTGTGCCCGGGGCTATAAAACCTAGTGGGTCCTGTAAATTGGTTCACAGATGCCTCCTGTGTCATTAAAGAGGAGCAACCACCAGTTTGAGAATCTTGGACGGGTGGTCTCCCTTTCGGTGGGGCATTTTGAATTGGGGATGCCCACTGTGTGAGATCCCCCTAATTGCAAGATTTACACATCTCTTCCTGGAGCCCTCGCCACGTCTCGGTGCTGCATACCCAACATACCTGTATCTGTGGAGCGTGTCCCCCTGGAATGGCCGACGCAAACTCACCCGCTGCTAGAGGTGAGCGGGGATGCAACCTGGGGCGCTCGCTCCGTGCAGATTTCCTTGCCACTCTGAGCTGATCGGCAAAGAAAATCTGAATGGCAGGAGTGCCACTGATTGGCCTTTAGGGAACCAGGAAGAGTTGGGTTTTTAGTGACTCCAGGGGATACACACAGCAACAAACCCAAGTAAGTGAAATTCGTGGATTTTGTTCCTCTTTAAGTTTACTGCAATGGGAGTGGGTGCCAGACTTTTCAGCATAGAGGTTGCCAGTGAGTCGCCCCGGCCTGCCCATTGCAGGACTCAATCTTGGGGTCCAGTGAGTTTTATACTACCAGACTAGGACAAAAGCTGTGTTTTTTTTATTTTTGTGTTTTCCTTTAAAACTGACTGGAGGCCCTCTTGATATATAAGCTAGGGGACTTCCTCATCACCACCATGCAGCCCAGGTCATTGGACCCCAATATTTCTCTTTTCCGCATTGTGTTGCAGCCAATCAGGTTCTCCGCCTGGTGGCATAACAGACATGCTTGACCTAGAACCTGATTGGTTGGCTGTGGGCAACAAGGAATGTGGAGGAGGCGAGTGCTGGCTTCTGGTACCTGAACTGATAAGCAGCGAATTGGGGTGTCCCTGTGCTATTATAGCGAGAGGACCTACAGTCCATTTTGATTGGATGTCCTCTGTAAGGCAGACTCTCCTCTGTCTGAGCAGGAGGGGAAGCAAACATTTCCCCCCCCCTTGCCCACCCTGCTGCCTGCTTACCTCCTCCTGGTGCCAGGGCTCCTCTTTACAGGAGGACTTGAAGCCGGAGCCCTGTCCACCACTGATCACAAAAGTCAGTGCCAGCAGGTGTCCCTTATTGAAAGCTTGTCCACCCACTGATTCCCCTTTGATGAGGTGTCATGGCGCAAGGAGCTGGTAAGTAGCCAGTGGTGAGATACTGTCCTGGAAAAATCAATACAGCATAATGGAAAGAGCTCATCATCCATGCACGGGCAGCCCCAATCCAAAATTAAAGTGGACCTTCACTCTGACTAAGAGCCTACCTTATATGTTTCCCACATCCTGTACATACAGATTGCCCACATTAAAAATCATTCTACCTGCATCTACTGCATGTTTTGAGCTTTTAAGCATCCAAGATGGAGTCTCATGGAGCATCAGGCAGCCTGCAAACAGGAAGTGCCTTCTGACTGTGCTGCTCTGCATTCTGGGATTGCTGACCTTTTCCTGACCCCAGCTCTGCTCTGTCTGAGCAAAGCACAGCTATAACCTGACCCCCTGTACTTTATCCCGCTCTCCTCAGTAAGTGTAATGCTTCTGAGTCAAGATGGCGGTGCCCGTATCCTAAAGTCCTGAAAAGAGTTGCAGCCCAGTGGGAAGAATAATAAGTGAGTGACTAAAAACTTAAAAGTATATTAACTTTAGATGCTGGGGAATCGTTTAAGGGTTTGGGCTTTTCAATAAATCATGGTGAAGGTCCGGTTTAAATCTTAGCCTTTACTTCTGAATATTTTAAAATGCAAGCAAGCTCACATCCCCAAACCCCCATCGACCCTTTTATCAGCTGATTGAAACGCGTTGTGGACGTTCAGGGGACAGTGGAACAGTTGGTCCCCATCACCAAGGTTACTTGCATTTTAAATATTCTGTTAAAGGCTAAATTCATTTTTGGATTGGGGCCGCATGTGAGGATTCCCTTGTGATCAGGGTAAGGGCGCTGCCAGAGGGGAAGCAGTTTATTTCTTCTGAGGAATTGGAGTCAGGAGCACTCAACACTTGTCTATAAGGATAACTCCAGGATGTTTAAAAATTCAAATGTTGCAAAGTGGGGGGGTAAGTTACTATTAGTGTCCCTTTAGGAGGGTCTAGGTCTACTTTAATAGATTGCACAGTCTACAGACTGAGGGCCGTGTTGCACTGGGGATACTCTTGTAGACTGGTTAGGGGCATGGAGCTCTATTTTGCTTCCATGAAGAGTTCTCCTGATCCTGACTTTCATACTAGATCCTTTTTTAAATGACTTAGGGCTCAACCTTTCCCTCCCAGTGATTAGGATATAATTGCTACCATAATGATGACATCATAATGACCGGATAACCTTAGGGTTCCTTTTCTGCTCTGGAGCCGGGGAGGATTTCTATCTTTGTGTCGCCCTATTTTGCCTCTGAGAAGCTGCTGACCTTTCTGTCAGATTATGGGATTCAACTCTTCCCTCCAAGTTATGAGGATGTCATGACATAACAACAATCAGGGTAGGAACAACCTCACTTTCTGCCAGAGAAAGAGCTGAATGGGATTTAAAGTGGACCATAATTCAGGATTTTTACTATACCAGGTTTTGGTCCATCACCGGGATGCCCCGCTGTGTGAAATCTCACCTCTCCCCTGTCCAGCGGCACATACAGGGCCTATCCAATCAGCTTCTCTGGCTGCGCATATTAATGTGCGGCTGGAGAAGCTGACTAGAATCCCCAGCCGCACACACCTGTCGCATGTGGTATCACTGGCATCCTTTCTCTGTGCACAGCCATTCAGTTGCTGGATGGGCTCAAGAGAAAGGTAAGACTACCGAGTGAACTGCAGGGTTTCACACAGTGGAACATCTCAGTTCGGTATGCCCTGGGGAGAGAGAATCAGCCAGCCTCATCTCATAGGCTTCAGGGCTGGTTTGAAAGGAGCATGTTACTCACAAATTTTTGATGCAACGTATCATGTTGGGGTTACAGGTGCCATTGTTTTCTGCCTCCTAAGATAGAATTTAGGCCCCTCCACTGTGTAGCCAATGCTGACACTCGGAGCCTTTTTTTAAATTAATTTATTTATTTATTAATGTACAAAAAGCACAAGTTCTCTGTCTTTTGAAGAGATCATTGATCCTCTAAAATGTACCAAATATGGCTCCATGATTTTTCCATTATTGATCTAATGATACTTCCTGTCTCAGATCAGATCTGTCTCCCTAAAAATACACTTATGTTCCTCCAATTCCTTGGATATTTCCTCGTCCCCGGTCCTCTCCTCATCATCATCTTCTCTTCCAAATCTTTTTTTTTTTTAACCCATTGGACTTTATGGTGCTCCCCATCAACCAGTGATGGAGCGTGATGAGTGTCCAGAGACTGGATGCTTTTGTATCGGGATGCCCTATGGCACTGGGCTGGGGATAGAAGATGACTACATAAATTTCCTTTCTGAGTATAGGATCACTTTAAATCAAGCCTCCCATTGGCAGAGGTGGGGCTGCCACATGTGTGCTGCTATATCTTGTCCCCCATGGTATGGAGCTCCCCTCGGAAATGGTATCTCTAGTGCAAGACTAACTTTTTAGGTGAGGTTAGCTTCATTTAGTGCTCCTGTGTGGACGAGCACCCTCCCTGGTACAGAGCTGCCAAGAGGGTTTAGGCCTGCTTTTAATTTACACTGCTGTACATACCTTGTCCCATTTTATTGTAAACCTCCTTGAGTCCACCTTTATTCTGATTGCTTTGTGTAGACTTTTTGGACACTAATGGGGGTCCTCACACACAATAAATAAGCCAGAGAGAACCTCCTGCCGATAAGCTTTAAAGCAGAACAAAATCCCAATTTGGAATGCCCCCAGGGCCCAGAACAAAACCCTGGATAGTCAAAATCCTGGGTTTTGTTCTGCTTTAAGCCTATAAATGGAAAACTGTCTCACAGGAAACGTCCATGTACAATATGCACCCCTTAATAGATTCCACGTCGCTAGTCACCCCCTCCATCATACATGTAATCCTGGCCTATTCCCTCTCTCTGTTCGTGCACGTTTCCCTATTTCACCTGGGGTAATAGAAACTCTCTTGTCAATTGAGGTCCCTGCTTGAGCCAAGGTGAGATCAGGATAAGAGATCAACTCACTGTTATGGGAATTGGAGTTGGGTTGATGTTTATGTGTCCCTACACTTCCGTTTGACTGCCGGAAGATCTTGATTTCTGTTTACGCAGCATGCTGTGGTAATGACATCACTGGCACCTGACTCTTTCAAAGGGTGCAGTACTGCCTCCAGGCCAGCAAGCGGTGCTGTTTATTCTAGCAAGTCTTGTCATTAATCGTCTTTAGTTAGAGAGAGGCGCCTACTGGTCAAGAAGCATTACTGCAGCCTTTGTTGGATATTTTTATTTCTTTTTAAATGCTATGCCATGTACATGTGTGCTCTTTGAATTATGGCATTCTCATGAAAATAGTAGTAACCTTTTTATCATAAAGATAAGACATAGAAAGAAATATATTTAAATTAAATTAAAAAAAAGCTTCCCTTACGAAACTTGTATTTTATTGTATTATTTTTGTTATTGAATCTGCGGACCTTGTTTTTTTTGTCCCTCCATTTATTCTTAAAAATTACCAGCTCAATAAATCAGCAATGGGCTTAAAGTGGACCAAAACCAAGGATTTTCACTACCCCGTTTTGGTCCATCCCCTCAGGACACACTGTGTGAAACCCCGCAGTTCGCCTGGTTTTCTTACATTTACCACGAGCTCACGGGCCAGACGAGGCACCAATCAGCTGCTCCGGCATCGCATATTAATGAGCTGCTGGAAAATCTGAATGGAATCTTAGCCATGCAGCATCACTCACATCCTGTCCGTACATGCACTGTGGGCTTGTGGAAACGGTGAGAAAACCGGGCGAACTATGGGGTATCACAAAGCGGGGCATTACATTTCAGCTTGCCCTGGGGAGAGGTTATCAGCTAGACCTGGAATCTTGGCCAGGAGTATGTGGGCCAGTGCTGGGAGTGAGCATTGCAATGCCCCTCCTCTCCTCCAGGGGCCAGTGCTGGGAGTGAGCATTGCGACGCACCCCTTTTATTCTCGGTGTGCCACACACCCCGCTTCCCTTTTAATACTTAAGATCGGGTTATTCCACCAGCAGGTGGCGACGTGCAGGGAAAAGTCTTGAAAACGAGCCCCTTCTGGCCTATATATACCAGGGACCTCCCACTGAAGCACCAGTTTTTTTTCTCTCTGCATGAAGCGACAAGACAGAAGAATGAAGTCTCCTGCTTGCAGGTAGCCGGGGTAAAATCCGGCATCCCCTTTTGGTCTATTTCTGCCCAGTTCTTGTGTGTTTTATTATGCTTAGTTAAATGGAAGCCTCCCAGCCTAGGCTGTGGGCTGGGCAAAGGTAGATGGCACTTTAGGTGCCTAGGAGCGTATCTCCTCCGCTCGACCCCACTTGTGGGGCAATGCGGCTATCCGGCTGGTGATCCGGATTTGGGATGCCCCTGTCCCGATGTCCCTTTAGGTCACCTTCTCCCACTTGGCCTTCTCCCTTCACTGGGGGGGGGGGGGGTGTAATGTGCATGAGTGCTTTACTTTACTGTGAAAAGGTCTTAGTGTCAGCGCATGGACAGGACTGCTGGGGCCTGTTTTTCATTGTTTGTTTTTCCCTACCTTTGCTGGCCGGGACGTGCTGTCTCCGTGCCCGCCCCTCGCTTCCCTGGTCTCATTAGAGACCTGGACGCTGCAGCCGGTGGAAGAGCTTCCTTGCTGCTGAAAACTACACAGGTAAAACGGCCCCACCATTGCGCACGTGGGGCCGTTCTTATGCTATGGCTGCTTGTATATATATATATATATATATATGTATTTATATTTAGATATGTATGTGTATGTATGTACAGGTATGTTTATATATATATGTATGTGTATGGGCATGTATTTATACACAGTATGTGCTCTGATTTTTTGCACTCTGCTTTGCCTTGAAATTACATGTGTCATGTATATTTATTCAAGATGTTTAAACTAGCCATATATGTTTTCCTTATTGGTTATGTATGATTGTAGCTGGGGGACTGACTGTGGTCTCTTTTCCCCCACAGATTCTGGGATCCCCTCACTGCAGTGGCTCTCCCGGTCTGTTATACCTGGCTAGTCTTAGTCTCTAAATTGGGATTTTCCTAGGTTTAAAAAAAAAAAAAAAAAAATCCTCCCACTTCCGGGACTTTAATTATAAAGGGGCATCCCGGGTTGCTTATTGCGTAAAACCCTGGGTTGTTGCGAATACCATAAATTCACCATATGGAGGCTTCCAATGTTACCGGAATTGGCTCCTCGGGGCCATCCAGGTTGTGTGGGGGCTGTGGAGTTCCCCTCCCAGGGGATGATGTCATATTATGTGTTCCATGTGCTCAGCAGAACATTGCGCGCCAGTCCGTTGCTCCGGCTTCTGGCTCCTCGCAATTTCCGTCATCTCCTATCCCCCCCAACCTAGTCCGGACCCCGTGTGACACTGTCAAAAATGGGGAATCGCATTCCGA
Source organism: Gastrophryne carolinensis (assembly GCA_027917425.1). NCBI lineage: Eukaryota > Metazoa > Chordata > Amphibia > Anura > Microhylidae > Gastrophryne > Gastrophryne carolinensis. The sequence continues at coordinate 49,021,188 of CM051243.1, forward strand.
GGTGCATGCGCGGTTGGCCAACCTCGAGAAAATTATCTCCGCTTCAGTGGCTCAGAAGGCTACAGCAAAGCGGAAGCACATTGCTCCGGCAGTACCTGCCCCGAAGGATGAGGTATCTGAATTTTTGGATTATTCCGATTGTCCCCCTGATGAGGAGGGGGAACTTCTTGAGGAATCGGATGAGCCTGCAGACCAGCTATTGTTTGATACTGCTGGTGATCAGGCTGTGGGGGTGTCTCTTGACACTCCTTCTATTTTGGCTCAAATGTTTAAAGTTTTGGCCTTGGATCCGCCTGCGGTGGTCCCTCTGCCAAAAGGTGAGTTGTTTGATGTACCCCAGCCGCGTTTGGTGTTTCCCAGGCAACAGCACTTTGAGAAGCTTGTCCTTAAGGAATGGGAACAACCCACGCTCCTGGCTGGAACTCCACCTAATTGGGATAAGCGTTATCCCTTTCCAGAGGACTTGGTGAAGCTTTGGTCAGTGCCCCCCGAAGTCGACACCCCGGTGTTGGGGTTGACTGGCCCGGCTGCGTTGCACCTTTCCGGCACCACTACCATTAAGGATGGTGAGGATCGTCGGATTGATCAATTGGCTCGCCATGGTTTTATCAGTGCCGGCTCGACACTACGGCCAATTTGTGCTTCGGCGCTTCTGTTGCTGGCTGTTAGATCCATGATTAGGGATCTGCTTGCAGATCTTGATCCCGCTTGTGATATGATTAGCTCTCTCAAGCAGTGTGAGTCGTTTGTTTCTTTTGCTCTGACTGCTCAGGACGATTCTCTTGCGACGAGTAGCAGGACAGCGGCATTGCTGGTGGCTATTCATCGGTCTATATGGCTGCGCCAGTGGACGGCGGACCTTAATTCTAAAAAGGCGATTACAGCGCTACCCTTCGTAGGTTTACGCCTTTTTGGCGAGAAATTGGATGCTGTTACCAAGGATGGTAAGTTGCCTCAATTCAAGAAACCTCGTCGCTCCTTCAGGGGGGCGAGTTCCTTTAGTCCCTCCTTTCGAGGAGCCAGAGCGGGCAGAGGGGCTTCCCTTCCCGTTACCGGGGCTGTAGGTTGGTCCCGGGGAAGAGGTCGTGGCCGTCCCGGTCAGTCCTGGGGCGCCAAGCCCAAACCTACTGCTAAGCCCGCTCAGCAATGAGGGGCTGCCCTCACCCGTGCGGGTGGGGGGACAATTGCGACACTCCTCCCTGGTTTAAGGCCGCGAGTCTCCGGGCACACATAGATCTGGGAGGTAGTGTCGCCCGGTTACAGACCGGAGTTCGAGTCTCGCCCTCCCTCACGAGTTTTCCTGGAAATGGCGGTCATCCGGCCGGTGCCGCACTTAGAGGTGGGCCTCGATTTTTACACCATTCTCTTTGCAGTCCCCTAGAAGGACGGGTCAGCTTGCCCCGTCCTGCATCTGAAGTTTTTCCCAGGTTCCCCCTTGCTCTAGCCAGGGTGGTGTCCTTTCGGGGAATACGGTCGGATTTCGGTCAACACAGGGTGTTGCTCACTCAGTCCAAGGTCTGTCTGATTCAGGAGTTGGTTTGGATCCTTCTTTCCAATCCTCGGCCGTCTGTTCTGGAGCTGAGAGCCTTCCGTCTGGTTCTTGCTCTTTTGTCCCATCATGGTCTGGGCCTTCTGGTTCGGCTACGCTCAGACAGTCAAGCAGCGGTTGCTTACTTCAATCATCAGGGAGGGACTTCCAGTCTGGATGCTCTCAGAGTGGAGTCCCTGATCCTGACCTGGGCGAAGACACATGTTCCTTGTCTCTCGGCAGTCTGCAGTCCGCTCCGGTGGGGGACACCGGAGGTGGTCCTGTTTTCCCTTCGCCACAATTGCAGGCTCCCGATCTTTGTGTCACCCTCCCAGGATCCTCTGGCTCGGGCGGCGGAAGCCATATCCCTGAGCCAGGGGAACCCGGGTTTTCTGTACCCGTTTCCTCCGATACTCATGCTAGGCTGAGTGGTACGGAAGCTGGTTCTGGAAAGGGTGTCCGCCATTCTCGTGGCCCCAAGAGGACCAAGACGAGTGTGGTGCTCAGACATTGTTTGGCTGACAGCGAATCAGCTCGTTCTGCCTCTTCGGCCCTATCTGCTCACTCAGGGTCGGCTGTCTTACCCCAGTTTACCAACGCTGGTTTTGATGGCTTGGCTGCTTAGACCTCCATCTTGAAGGAGGAGGGTCTTTCTCACTCGGTTATTAAGACTCTGATCGCTGCCCGAAAGAGGTCTTCTTCTATCACCTACTATAGGACTTGGAAAGCCTATATCGCTTGGTGTGAGGTTAGGTCTTTGCCTTGTAGGGTCTTTTCGGTCTCCAGGATTCTGGAGTTTTTACAATCAGGGCTGGACTCTGGTCTTCAGCTGAGTACTTTGAAAGGGCAGGTTTCTGCCTTATCTATCTTTTTTCAGAAGCGTTTCGCACTTCTTCCTTTAGTTAAAACTTTTTTCCAGGGGGTTACGCATGTGCGGCCTCCCAGGAAACCATTACTCCCTGTTTGGGACTTGAATTTGGTTCTTTCTGCTCTTCAGGCTCCTCCCTTTGAGCCTTTGCAAGATATTGCTTTGTCTACCCTGACTCAGAAGATTGTCTTCTTGGTAGCTATCACTTCGGTTCAGCGTGTCTCGGAGTTGGCGGCCTTGTCTATTCAGGCGCCCTACTTTGAGAGGCATCAGGACAAAGTGGTCTTTCGGTTCAAACCAGACTTTCTTCCTAAGGTTGTTTCTGCTTTTCATTTGAATCAGGATATTGTTCTTCCCTCCCTGTGTCCTAAGCCTAAGAATGACAAGGAGAGGGTTTTGCATTGTTTGGATGTAGTACGCTGTGTTAAGTACTATTTGATTATTACTTCTCCTTTTCGTAAGACTGATGCCTTTTTTGTTATGCCCTGTGGGCCTAGGAAGGGTTTGGCGCCGGCCAAATCTTCTATTAGCAAATGGATACGTCAGGCCATTATTGCGGCCTATTCTGCTAAGGGGAAAGTTCCCCCTTTTCGTATCACTGCTCATTCTACTCGCGCCGTTGGAGCATCTTGGGCTTTTCAGCACCAAGCTTCTGTTGAACAAGTTTGTAAGGCCGCTACTTGGTCTTCTGTTCATACTTTTTCTAAGTTTTACAAGGTTGATGTGCGGGCCTCAGCGGATGCTGTTTTTGGCCGCAAAGTTCTGCAGACTGCAGTCATTTAAGTTATGCTTCACCTTGCCTTTGGATACCCATCCCTTGTGGACACTGCTTTTGGATGTCCCAATCGTAAGTATTAAAAGGGAAGTGGGGTGTGTGGCACACCGAGAATAATACCATTTTGTGAGTACTCACCTGAAAAATGGATATTATCGGTGTGCCACACACCCCGCTTCACCCGCCCTTTTCGGTATCCCGAATCCTTTATATGGTGAAGCTTTTCTTTATTTTGAGGTTACCGTTGGATTTCCTGGTACCTTGTCTTTCTGCTTTTTAAATAACTGGTGATTCAGTGGGAGGTCCCAGGTATATATAGGCCGGAAGGGGCTCGTTTTCAAGACTTCTCCCTGCACGTCGCCACCTGCTGGTGGAGTAACCCGATCGTAAGTATTAAAAGGGAAGCGGGGTGTGTGGCACACCGATAATATCCATTTTTCAGGTGAGTAATCACAAAATGGTATTTTTTACTCTCTCCTCCTGGGCCAGTGTCTCGAATGAGCATTGCGGTGCCCCCCCCCCCCCCCCGCTCCCTATATGCGCGGCTCGGAGTGTGCGCATGCATGATTTGAAAGTGTGCATGTGCTTTGGGAGTGCTGATCTAGGCTCCAATGTCACCTATCAACAGGGGGAGAGGAGAGAAGCACAGAGTGCAAGTTCTGGGAATCTTACAGACCCAGCCCATTATGCTGATTATTATGCAGCAGCACAGCTCCAAGGGCCATTCCCACTTTTTGGAGAAGATAAACCATGAGCTGAACCTGTAAATGTTGATATCTGGGGCATTTATTCTTTTAAAAACGGAAAACAGGTTAGGACAGTGCTAAATGTAGACCAAGACAATTGTGTAACAATTTGCCTGAAGTATTTCGCTAGGCATTAAAAATAAGGATTCAGTAAAAAAAAAAAAAAAAGTGCATAAAAAATACATTTTTTTTGCATAATAAGTACATGGCAAAGTCTATGGCAACGTAAACGCAACACAGGTTAAACATGCGTTACACTTAGACTTCTAGTGTCCTGCACTGCTACAACATTGCGCTGAAAAAGGTGTCTGCAACGTTTGTTACTGCATTGCGCAATGCAGCGCAGATGTGTGAACTATCCCATCTAGAATGTTTCCTCTGTGCTGTAACTGTGTTGCAACGCAGCGCAGCAACTCGGAGAAAGCGCAGAGGTATGAACAGAGCCCACGCGCGCAGATTTATTCTAAGTATGTCACACACCCCGCTTCAGATAGTCATTACACTTGGGTTATACTGACCTGTAGATGGCAATCTTGCAAAGATGTCAATAAAAAAAGGAAGACCCTCCCGGTCCATAAATACCTGGTACCTCCCACTCATTCCCCAGTCTTTCATCTCTGCAGATGGCGAGCAAGTCAGAAGATGGATGTCTCCTCCTTGCAGGTAGCCGGGATATCTCCCGGCCCCTCTATTGAGTCTGTTTCTGTCCGGATCCATTTTAACTGATTTTACTTTGCCTCCCAGCACAGGCTGCTGGTTCGGACAATGGTAGACGGCACCCTATGGTGCTTAGGAGCTACGCTCCACCGTGAGACCCCATACCAAGGGGTAAGCGGTTAGCCGGGTTGGTGATCCCGGCTTGGGATGCCCTGTCCCTTTGCCTCCCACCCTAGCGTGGATTCCCCCTCTCCCGGATACCCTTAGAGGGGGGGCCTTGTCCCTTGAGGGCTTAAATGTTGTTGGGTCCTTTTTTGTATGTGTGGAGTTTGTGTGGGCACTCGGTCACAGTGTGTGTGTGTGTGTGGGTGCTTGTTTTGTGTCACTGTACTTAAGCACGGCGGTACCGCGGCGCCGGCCGCCTCGTGCGCTGATGGCGGCGGGGGAGCTTCTTCCCCTCAGGTGCGGGGGGCAGGGCTGGGCGTCCGTGCGATCGCCGATGGCCCGCCCTCGTGCTGCTGGCGCCGCTGTTTTTAGTTCCCGGCTACTGGCTGGGAGCGAAGGGGGAGGGGCGCGAACCGCGCCGTCCCGCCCTCCTTCTACCATTGATTACGCGCTTTTCTCCTTCCTCCGCTTGTGTGCGTGTGTGACGGTCGGCGGTCTTTTTGGTCGGTGAGTGGCCCTTGGGGGCCCCATTAGTTTTTGTATATATACTGCAGGGGCACGCAGCTCAGGTTGCCATGCTGAGCTCTCCACTCCGGAGCCCACACTGAGCCCTGTATCCTCGCGCCGCTCACCCTTAAAAGAACAAAGTTGTGGTCTCCATTAGTTTTTGTATATATCCATGCTCCTTGTGTGGTTGTCTGCAATGCTTGTCTGTTGACATTATTGGACATTTACTTGTATGGGGTCTGTTTGCTGTGCCTGTCTTGTGTCTTCCAGGTGGACCCTTGTTACTATTAAAGGGGGGTTCTCCCGGTCCTGGGGTCCCTGGTGCTAAAATTGTTTCCTGTAAAATTCCTCCCACGCGGGACTAAAAGGGGCATCCCGGGTAGCATTGCTGCGTAATTCCTTCTGGTCATCGTGACCAATTATATAAAAAATCACCATATGGAGGCTCCCCCGGATACGGGACCTGGGCGGAGGCTCCCCCGGATACGGGACCTGGGCTCCCCTCGGGGCAATCCAGGCAGTGTTTGGGGTGTGGGGTATCCCTTTCGGGGGATGATGTATTTCTTTGTGTACCATGTGCACAACTATTACGTGGCAGTCCGGATCTCCGGCGTCCGGTTCTGCTCCACCGGTCTCTTCTCCTACTCCCCCCCCCCCCGTCTGATCGTACCCCATGTGACGTTGTCATGGGTGGGGAGTCGCATTCTGAGGTGTGCGCCAGATTGGCCAATCTTGAAAAATGTTTTCTAGTGCTGTGGCCAGAAAGGCCCCGGCTAAGAGAAAACATTTGTCTACAGCCACGCAGGCCTTTGATTTGGATGAGTTTGACTCTCTGGAATGGTCAGATTGCCCCCCGCTAGAGGAGGGGGAGCTGTTTGAGGAGTCAGATGGGTCTGATGATCAGCAGTTTGTTGGTGCTGATACCGAGCAGGGTCAGGGGGATTCGTTGGATACCTCTAAGGTCCTGGCTCATATGTTTGAGGTCTTGGCTATTTCTCCTCCTGAAGCGGCTCCTCCGCAAAAGGGGGAGTTCTTTGAGGCGACCAAGCTGCGCTTGGAATTCCCTTATCAAAAGCATTTTGATGGCATTATTCTCAAAGAATGGGAGAGGCCTACTCGACTTCCAGGTGTTCCTCCGGGTTGGGATAAAAAAAATATCCCTTTCCGGTGGACGCGGTGAAGCATTGGTCGTCCCCTCCTGAGGTGGATGCTCCTGTTTTGGGGTTGTCTAGCACCTCCATTTGGCATTCTCCGGACTGTACTACCCTCAAGGATGGTGAGGATAAACGCATTGACCAGATGGCTTGTCATGGTTTTGCCAGTGTTGGGTCGGCCTTGCGGCCTGTTTGTGCTTTGGCGCTCTTATTGGTACCTGCCAGGTCGGTTGTTAGAGAACTGTTGACTACTTCCGGGCTTGACCCGGCTAGTGAGGAGTTTACCGCCCTTAAGTGGTGTGAGTTGTTTTTGTCATTTGTACTAGCCGCCTTGGATGACACATTGGTGATGTGTAGTAGAACTTCGGCCTTGCTTGTGGCTATCCAGCGGTCGGTTTGGTTGCGCCAGTGGGCGGCTGATTTTGTGTCCAAAAAGTCGCTTACGGCCCTTCCCTTTGTGGGGTTGCGGCTCTTTGGAGAAAAATTGGATTCGGTTGCAAAGGGTGGCAAGTTACCTCAGCGTAAGAAGCAGCGTCGTCCCTTTCGGGGGCAGCTTCCTTCACTCCTTCCTTTCGTAGGGCCAGAGTTGGCAGGGGATTGGCCTTCTCCTCCATAGGTGATTCCTGGAACCGGGTCATGGGTCGTGTCCGTCCAGGACACAGCTGGGGCTCTAAGCCTAAGGCCGCTGCCAAGCCGGCTCAGCAATGAGGGAGCGCCCTCACCCTTGCGGGTGGGGGGACGGCTGCAACTCTTCTCCCGGGTCTGGGACCAAGAGGTCTCGGACAGATGGATTCGGGAAGTGGTGTCTTCCGGTTACAAGCTGGAGTTCGAGTTCCGGACCCCTCCCAGATTCTTCAGGTTTCGGGTACCTTCAGATCCTCTGGCCGCGCAGGGGCTCCAGGCGGCAGTAGCAAATCTTCTGGACATGGCTGTCATTTGCCTGGTGTCTCCCTCGGACCGGGGCCTGGGCTACTATTCCAATCTGTTCCCGGTGCCCAAGAGGGACGGTTCCGTTCGTCCCATTCTGGATCTGAAGTTACTCAACAGGTTCGTCCGTCCCCAGAAGTTCCGCATGGAAACTCTGCGTTCGGCCATCTATTCACTTCGTCAAAGGGACTTCATGACGTCCATAGACATCAAGGATGCTTACCTGCATATTCCAATCTTTCTGGCACACCAGAGATTTCTCAGGTTCTTTGTAGAAAATCGCCATTTTCAGTTTGTGGCTCTTCCGTTTGGCCTTACCTCGGCTCCAAGGGTTTTCACCAAGGTGCTAGCAGGGGTGATGGCCCTCCTCAGAGCCCAGGGAATCCGCATCGTGCCTTATCTGGACAATCTTCTTATTGTGGCTTCCTCTCTCAGCCAGGCAGAGCTAGATACCAGGACTGTGGTAGCCACCCTGGAGAGATTTGGCTGGGTGATCAACTATCCCAAGTCCTGCCTCTCTCCCTCCAGGGTGGTGGAGTTCCTGGGAATGTCTCTGGATACTTCTCAGGCCAGGGTGTTCCTCCCCCGGCCCAAGGTTCTTCTGATTCAGGAATTGACTCAGCGTCTCCTATCCATCCCTCGCCCGTCCATTCGGCTGGGGATGCGACTGGTGGGATTGATGGTGGCATCATTCGAGGCGGTTCCCTTTGCCCAGTTTCACACAAGGACGCTCCAGCTCCATCTCTTGGCGGCCTGGGAGGGGTCCCCGCTGTCATTGGATCAGTCTTTTCTGATGTCCCCCCGGGTGCGGCATTCCCTTCGGTGGTGGCAAGCAATCTGACGAGGGGCAGATCCTTTCTGACCCCTCGTTGGGAGACGGTCATCACGGATGCCAGCCTGTCAGGTTCGGGGGGATTTTGGAAGGATCTTCAGTTTCAGGGACTGTGGGGGCCTCAGGAGGCTCACGATCCCATCAATGTTCTGGAGCTGAGAGCCATCAGGTTGGTTCTGGCTCACTTGACTCATCAGTTACAGGGCTTACCGGTTCAAGTTCGGTCGGACAATCGGACGGTGGTCGCCTACATCAATCACCAGGGAGGGACTCGCAGCAGGCGTGCCCTCAGGGAAGTGTCTTTGATCCTGGCTTGGGCAGAGAGCAATGTCCCATGCATCTCGGCGGTGTACATTCCGGGAGTGGAGAACACGGAGGCGGACTCCCTGAGCAGGTGTTCATCTCGCCGGGGGGAATGGTCGCTCAGCGCCAAGGTGTTTCGGTCGCTTTGCCACCGGTGGGGGACTCCGGAGGTGGACCTCTTTGTTGCGTCTCGTCACAATCACAAGCTTCCAGCATTTGTGTCTCTCTCGTGGGATCCGCTGGCTCTGGCAGCGGATGCCATGTCTCTGAACTGGAGGGATCTGGGGTTTCTGTACCTGTTCCCTCCGTTTCCCATGGTGGGCAAAGTGGTGCGCAAGCTGGCCCTAGAGGGCACGTCGGCAATTCTGGTGGCTCCAAGATGGCCAAGACAGGTTTGGTTCGCAGACGTGGTAAGGTTGGCGGCGGATCAGTTAGATCTGCCCCTTCTGCCGGATCTGCTCACTCAGGGTCCACTGCTCTACCCCAATTTACCAACGCTGGCTTTGACGGCGTGGCTGGTGAAACCTCCATCTTGAAGGAGGAAGGTCTTTCTGATACTGTCATTCAGACTCTGGTTAGGGCTAGAAAGAAGTCTTCCTCTGCCATCTACTATAGGATTTGGAGGTCTTATATTGATTGGTGTGAGGTCCGGGCCTTGCCTTGCAGGGTGTTTTCTATCCCTAGGGTTTTGGAATTTCTGCAACATAGTCTGGACCTGGGTTTGCAGCTTAGTATGCTTAAAGGGCATGTTTCTGCCCTGGCGGTTTTCTTTCAAAAGTCTTTTGCTCTTCATCCTCTGGTTAAGACCTTTTTCCAGGGGGTTACACGTGTGCGGCCACCTAGGAAGCCTGCTCCCAGTTTGGGATTTGAATTTGGTTCTTTCTGCTCTTCAGGGTCCTCCTTTTGAACCTTTGCAGGATATTGCTCTTTCTACGCTTACTCAGAAGGTTGCGTTTCTGGTTGCCATCACTTCTGTTCGGCGTGTATCGGAGTTGGCGGCTTTGTCCATTCAGGCTCCTTACTTTGAGAGGCATCAGGACAAGGTGGTTTTCCGCTTCAAGCCAGATTTCCTTCCTAAGGTGGTTTCTGCCTTCCATCTTAATCAAGACATTGTTCTACCCTCCTTGTGTCCTAAGCCCAGCAATGACAAGGAGAGGGTTTTGCATTCTCTGGATGTGGTTCGCTGTGTGAAGTACTATTTGGTGGCTACTTCTTCCTTTCGTAGGACTGACGCCCTTTTTGTGGTGCCCTCCGGGCCTAGGAAAGGTTTGGCTCCCGCCAAGTCTTCCATTAGTAAATGGATTCGCCAGGCCATTGTTGGGGCCTATTCTGCCAAGGGGAAGGTTCCCCCTTTTCGTGTTACTGCTCATTCTACTCGGGCCGTTGGGGGCGTCCTGGGCTTTCCAGCACCAGGCCTCTGTTGAGCAAGTTTGTAAGGCTGCTACTTGGTCTTCCGTTCATACTTTTTCCAAGTTTTACAAGGTTTATGTGCGGGCCTCAGCGGGCGCTGTTTTTGGCAGCAAAGTTCTGAAAGCTGCAGTGGTTTAAGTTGGTACATTATTGCCTTGTTTTGGATCCCCGCCCTTTATGGACACTGCTATTGGATGTCCCAAGTGTAATGACTATCTGAAGCGGGGTGTGTGACATACTTAGAATAATACCATTTTGTGAATACTCACCTTGTAAAATGGGTATTATAAGTATGTCACACACCCCGCTTCACCCCGCCCTTTGGTATTTTGGATCATTTATATGGTGAACCTTTCTTACTGTTACTGGTTATTTTGGCTCTTCCTGGTCCCTTTGTTTCCTTACTGCTGTTTTAATAATGGGGAATGATTGGGAGGTACCAGGTATTTATGGACCGGGAGGGTCTTCCTTTTTTTATTGACATCTCTGCAAGATCGCCATCTACAGGTCAGTATAACCCACGTGTAATGACTATCTGAAGCGGGGTGTGTGACATACTTATAATACCCATTTTACAGGTAGTATTCACAAAATGGTATTTTTTCCCTATATCCAGTCCAGGTCGTCCCAGTGATGACATTTGGGTATTCCGCCCCCAGGGGGCGCTCGACTGCAAAATCAAAAGATGTAGCTCCTCCTGGCCCCCCTATAAAGGCAGGTGTCCCTCTATCATTCTCCCAGTTGTTCATCTTGCAGTCTTGGCTGCAGAAGATAGTTTTGACACTCTCTCAGTTAATGGCAGCAGAGCGGGGCCTCCTAGCCCATCGGCTACTGGGGGCCCTATTTCCAGGGATCCCTTTTGACCCACTCCTGCCTCCCAGCCTTTGGCTGCTACAGGATCGTGACGGTAGGGTGAACGTCGGGGTCGGGGCGTTCAGCAGAGCTTGGCTCTGGGCCGCAGACCCTATGCTAAAGGGTAGTCGGCTGCAGGCTTATGGTGAACCTGCATGCTTCGAAGCGGTCCCTTAGTACCACTTGAGGCCCCTGCAACTTCACCTATTGTCAGTATGGGACAAGGACCCAGCGTCCCTGGACAGGGTCTGTGTGCTCTCTCCTCTGGTCAGGAGGTCCCTCTCGTGGTGGATGGACTCAAGGAACCTGTTGGGGGGCAGATCCTTTCTTGCCCCTTCCTGGGAGACGGTCACTACGGATGCCAGTCTGTCAGGTTGGGGGGGTTTCTGGAATTCCCTGCGGTTCCAGGGGAGGTGGGGCCCTCAGGAGGCCCACACACCTATCAATGTCTTGGAACTGCAGGCTAGTTCTGGCTCACTTGACTACTCACCTTCGGGGCCTGCCTGTTCAGTTGGGCTCGGACAACCAGACGGCAGTTGCCTACATCAATCATCAGGGAGGGACCCGGAGCAAGGGGGCCCTCCAGGAAGCGTCTCTGATCCTGACTTGGGCGGAGGCCAATGTCCCCTTCATATCAGCTGTGTACATCCCGGGGGTGGTAAATCGCCTGGCGGACTCTCTGAGCAGGGGAACCTCTCGCCAGGGAGAATGGTCCCTATGCAGCAGGGTGTTTCAATCTCTGTGTCACCGTTGGGGCCAACCAGATGTGGATCTGTTTGTGTCCCGCCACAATCACAAGCTCCCAGCTTTTGTCTCTCTGTCCCAGGATCCTCTGGCCTTGACCTCAGATGCGATAGCAATGTCATGGCAGGACTTTCAGTTCCTGTATGTCTTCCCTCCAATTCCCCTGCTGGGCAGGGTTCTGCGCAAGATTGCTCTGGAAGGGGTGCCAGCAATTCTGGTGGTCCCCAGGTGGCCAAGAAGAGTGTGGTTTGCAGACGTGGTACAGCTGGCAGTAGATCAGTACGCTCTGCCCTTGGTGCCAGATCTCCTCACTCAGGGCTCACCACGCCATCCCAATTTACAAACTCTGGCTTTGACGGCTTGGCTGCTGAAACCTCCATCTTGATGGAGAAGGGGCTGTCTTCCTCGGTTGTGGATACTTTGATTAAAGCTAGGAAGAAGTCTTCCTCTTCCATTTATTCTTAGTATACAGTACGTCCTGCTCCAAATCTAATACTTACAGTTGGGATATACTCCGCCAGATGGCGCTGGACTGCAGAGAAATCGAAAATAGGCTCCTTCCGGACCCTCAAATACCCAGGGACCTCCCACAAATCCCCAGAATTTCTCTGCAGTCTGGCTGCAAAGGACGAGAAATTGGCTCTCTACTCGCAGGTGAGCGGGGTTATTAAGCTGCGGCCCTGTAGGACTATTCCCACCCGTTCCACTAGTAATATGCCTCCCAGCCTTGGCTGCGCTGGTCGGGTGAAGGTACGCAGTACCGCCGTTGGTGCTTAGAAGTGCTGCTCCACCGCAATCCCCCACCAAAGGGTAGGCAGTTCAGGCTTATGGTGAGCCTCTATGGGATGCCCCTCCCGCACTATTGCCCCTTGCCCCTACCTATCGGTGGGCCCTCTTTAAGTGGCCGTCCTCCTCCCTCATCCTCCTTGTAGTCTTCGGGGGAAAAGAGGGGGGGGTGTATGTGTATAGATATGTATGTTATGCAGTCTGTGCTTTCACTTTTCACATGTCTTTATTCTTGTGTCAGCTGTTGGCCTTTCTGGCTTCGCGCTCTTCGGGGGGGGCGGGGGCCCGTCTTTGGTGCGTTCCGCGTCATCTCTATTATTGGCCCGCCCCTCGAGGTATACCGACGCCATCTTTTCTGACTTGGTTGGCCTATGCGCGATGGACCTACCGCGGTCCGTAAGTGCCCTCGCGGGTGGCTTTATCTGTTTCACTTTCGTTACGATGTACTTAAGGTCTTGTCTGCTTATGTCTTTCAGGCGGGACGAACCCTTCTTGGCTTCTCCTGGCCCTGTTTTAGTATATTGCTTGTAGGCCTTGTAAAAATTATACTCCCACGTCCCTAGAGGGTTATTGGGGCATCCTGTTTGCTATATAGCGTTATTCCCTATCGGCGTATAGCGGCGCTATAATCACCATATGGAGGCATCCCAGGATAATGTTACCGGGGTCCCTTTGGGACAAGACCGGCTGTGTGTAGCGTGTGGGCAGCCTCTGACAAGGCGCAGGTCTGTGTACCCTGTGCTCAGCAGGTGCTTGCATTGCAATCTGACCTGCCAGTGGCTGCACCTCTTTTCACTTCACCTACTTCCCCAAGCTTAAATCTCACTCCTGTTGAGTTGCATACTAGTGGGGATTCTCAACCTGATGTGTCTTCTAGACTGGCTACTGTTGAACAGATTATTGCGAAGTCTTTAGCGTGTAAGGCCTCTGCTAAGAAGCGGCACTTGACGCTTAATGTCACTGTTTTCCCTATGGGAACTGAGGAGTTTATGAATCTGTGTGGCTATACCCCGTCTGATGAAGGGGAGCTCTTTTCTGATTCAGGCTCATCTGATGAGAGACCAAGGGGTCATGACGATTCTGGCTCTGACCCCTGGGCCCCGGATGACACTGACAGATTACTGACCCAGATTTTTGAGGTTCTGTCTATCTCTCTCCCTGTTGAGGCTACCAGGCAAAGAGGGGAGCTTTTCCATACAGCAAGATCACGTTTGGAATTTCCAGAGCAGGCACATTTCCATAACCTTGTGCTCAAGGAATGGGAACGCCCCAGTAAACTTCCCGGGGTTCCAAAGAGTTGGGATAGGAAGTATCCCTTTCCTGCTGAGGTAGTTAAATGTTGGTCATCCCCCCCCCCCCCCGAGGTGGATGCCCCGATCCTAGGGCTATCTAACACCTCTGTCATGTATTCCCCTGATTCTACTACCCTGCGGGATGCCGAAGACCGGTGTATTGATCAGCTGGCATCCCACGCCTTTGCATGTGCGGGGACGGCGCTGCTCCCGGTCTGTGCCTCTGCCATTACTGCTGTGGCCACTAGAACCCTTATCAGAAATTTGCTTGATAGTGCCCCTGGTGAATTGCCTTGTGAGGTGTTTAATGCACTCTCCAGTTGTGATGTTTTTGTAAACTTTGTACTATCAGCATTGGATGACACCGTCAGAATGTGCGCCAGAACTTCTGCCCTCGTGGTGGCTATACGCCGCTCGGTTTGGCTGCGCCAGTGGGCTGCTGACAACGCTGCCAAGAAGGCCCTCACTGGTTTTCCCTTTAAGGAACTGCGTCTGTTTGGAGACCGCCTGGACCTTTTTGCTAAGGGAGGCAGGTTACCCCAGTGCAGGCGGCAACCTCTGCCCTTTCGGGTCAGGGTTCCTTCTCCTCCCCTTACCGTGGTGCAAGACAGGGAAAGGGGGTGTCTTTCCCTGGGGCCCGGGGAGATTTCTGGGGTAGAGGCAGAGGACGTGGACGTCCTGGCTCCTCTTGGGGTCCCAAAGCTAAATCCTCTTCCAAGCCCCCTCAGGCATGATGGGGCACCCTCACCCATCCGGGTGGGGGGACGGCTGCAGCACTTCGCTCACGTCTGGAGGCTTCATGTCTCAGACCGGTGTCCTCCGGTTACAAGTTGGAGTTTGCTGCCCCTTCAAGATTCAGCAGATCCCGGATTCCTCAGGACCCTGTGTCAGCTCAGGAGCTAGTGCAAGCAGTGCAAGGCCTCCTGAAGCTGGGGGTCATCTGCCAGGTCCCTTTAAGAGAAAAAGGCAAGGGCTTTGATTCCACATTATTATTATTCACAGTACCCAAAAATATGGTTCCCTCAGGCCCATCCTGGACTTAAAGATTCTCAACAAGTTTGTCAGGGGCAGGCGCTTTCGCATGGAGACTCTGCGCTCTGCCATCAGTTCCCTGCACCAAGGGGATTTCATGACTTCTGTGGACATCAAAGATGCTTACCTTCATATTCCTGTGTTCCCAGGTCATCAAAGGTTCCTCAGGTTCACTCTGATGGATCAACACTACCAACTTGTGGCCTTGCCCTTCGGCCTCACTTCAGCTCCCAAGGTGTTCACCAAGGTGCTGGCTGGCGTGATGTCTCTGCTCAGATGTCAGGGCGTCCGCGTGCTTCCCTATCTGGACGACATCCTCATCACTTCCCAGTCTCTAAATCAGGCAGAGTTGGATACTCAGCTGGTGGTGTCCACTCTGGAGTCATTTGAATGGGTGATCAACCACCCCAAGTCCTCACTGTCCCCTTCATTGGTAACTCCATTCCTAGGAATGATTCTGGATACAGTTCAAGCAAGGATCTTCCTTCCTCAGCAGAAGGTGGACAGTCTGATTGCACAGGCTCAGTCCCTCCTCGCTTGTCCCCATACCTCCATCAGGCAGGGGATGCAGCTGGTGGGCCTGATGGTGGAGTGCTTCGAAGCGGTCCCTTATGCTCAGTTCCACTTGAGGCCTCTGCAACTTCACCTATTGTCTGTATGGGACAAGGACCCAGTCTGTCAGGTTGGGGGGTTTCTGGAAGTCCCTGCGGTTCCAGGGGAGGTGGGGCCCTCAGGAGGCCCACACACCTATCAATGTCTTGGAGCTGCAAGCGATCAGGTTAGTTCTGGCTCGCTTGACTACTCATCTTCAGGGCCTGCCTGTTCAGGTGCGTTCGGACAACCAGACGGCAGTTGCCTACATCAATCATCAGGGAGGGACCCGGAGCAAGGGGGCCCTCCAGGAAGCGTCTCTGATCCTGACTTGGGCAGAGGCCAATGTCCCCTGCATTTCAGCTGTGTACATCCCGGGGTGGAAAATCTCCTGGCAGACTCTCTGAACAGGGGGACCTCTCGCCAGGGAGAATGGTCCCTATGCAGCAGGGTGTTTCAATCTCTTTGTCACCGTTGGGGCCAACCAGATGTGGATCTGTTTGCGTCCCGCCACAATCACAAGCTTCCAGCTTTTGTCTCTCTGTCCGGGGATCCTCTGGCCCTGACCTCGGATGCGCTAGCAATGTCATGGAATGACTTTCAGTTCCTGTATGTCTTCCCCCCAAATCCCCTGCTGGGCAGGGTTCTGCGCAAGATTGCTCTGGAAGGGGTGCCAGCAATTCTGGTGGCCCCCAGGTGGCCAAGAAGAGTGTGGTTCGCAGATGTGGTACAGCTGGCAGTAGATCAGTACGCTCTGCCCTTGTTGCCAGATCTGGTCACTCAGGGCTCGCTACGCCATCCCAATTTACAAACTCTGGCTTTGACGGCTTGGCTGCTGAAACCTCCATCTTGATGGAGAAGGGGCTGTCTTCTTCAGTTGTGGATACTTTGATTAAAGCTAGGAAGAAGTCTTCCTCTTCCATTTATTATAGGGTTTGGCGTGCCTACATTGACTGGTGTGAGTCTAAGTCTCTTCCCTGTTGTGTGTTCTCTATTCCCAGGATTCTGGAGTTCCTGCAGCATGAGTTGGAGATGGGGCTCCAACTCAGTACTCTGAAGGGTCAGGTTTCTGCCCTGGCTATTTTCTTCCAGAAGTCCTTTACTCAGCACCCTCTGATCAGGACTTTTTTCCAGGGGGTCACTCGTGCGCCCCCCCACGTAAGCCTATGGTGCCTGTTTGGGATCTGAACTTGGTTCTGTCAGCCTTGCAGGGTGCTCCCTTTGAACCTGTGCAGGATGCTGCCTTGGCCATTCTTACGCTCAAGGTTGTATTTCTGGTGGCTATGACTTCTGTCAGGCGTGTGTCTGAGTTGGCGGCGCTTTCCATTCAGCCCCCCTACTATGAGAGACACCAGGACAAGGTGGTGTTTCGTTTCAAACCTGACTTTCTGCCTAAGGAAGTGTCTGTCTTTCATTTGAATCAGGATATTGTTCTTCCTTCTTTGTGCCCTAATCCTAGCAATGCTAAGGAGAGGGTTTTGCACTCTTTGGATGTGGTTAGGTGTCTGAAGTACTATCTGGTGGCTACTGCACCTTTCAGGAAAACTGATGCTCTTTTTGTGGTCCTTTCTGGTCCTAGGAAGGGTTTGGCTCCTGCCAAGTCTACTATCAGCAAGTGGATTTGTCAGGCTGTGATTCAGGCCTATTCTGCTAAGGGGAAGAATCCTCCCTTCCGCCTTACTGCTCATTCCACTCGTGCTATTGGTGCCTCTTGGGCTTTTCAGCACCAGGCTTCTGTTGAACAAGCTTGCAAGGCCACTACTTGGTCTTCTGTTCATACCTTTTCAAAGTTTTACAAGGTTGATGTTAGGGCCTCAGCTGATGCTGCTTTTGGCCAAAAGGTTCTGCAGGTGGCAGTGGTTTAAACTGTCTGCTGCTGATTTTTATTGGGGATCCCACCCTACTTTATGGACACTGCTATTGGATGTCCCAAGTGTAAGTATTAGATTTGGAGCAGGACGTACTGTATACTAAGAATAATACAATTCTGTGATTACTCACCTGTAGAATTGGTATGAGTATACAGTATGTCCTGCTCCAACCCACCCTTGGTTTGCATTTTCTTGGATCCCCTGTATGGTCATTGTTATCATTGTTATAGTTGATAGTTTGGATTGTTTAATTCTCCCGGCTTCTCATTAACTGCTTTTCAATGCTGGGGATTTGTGGGAGGTCCTTGGGTATTTGAGGGGCCTGGAGGAGCCTATTTTCCATGTCTCTGCAGTCCAGCACCATCTGGCGGAGTATATCCCAAGTGTAAGTATTAGATTTGGAGCAGGACGTACTGTATACTCATAATACCAATTCTACAGGTGAGTAATCACAGAATTGTATTTTCTAGGATTCTGGAGTTTTTGCAACATGGCTTAGACTTGGGTGTCCAGCTGAGCACCCTCAAGGGTCAGGTCTCGGCTTTAGCCATCTTTTTCCAGAGATCCATTGCCACCCATAGGTTGATCAAGACTTTTTTCCAGGGAGTCACCCATGTCCGGCCACCGCGTAAGACAGTATTACCGGTGTGGGACTTGAATTTAGTACTATCTCCTCTTCAGGGTCCTCCCTTTGAACCATTGTGTGATGCTGCATTATCTATTTTGACTCTCAAAGTGGTCTTTTTGGTAGCGATCACCTTGGTGCGTCGTGTATCAGAGCTGGCTGCGCTTTGTATGAAACCTCCCTATTTTGAGCGGCATAGGGATAAGGTGGTTTTTCGCTTTAAACCTGATTTTTTGCCTAAGGTCGTTTCCCCTTCACCTTAATGAGGAAGTTGTCTTACCTTCCTTGTGTCCAGCACCGACTAATTCCAAGGAAAGGACCCTCCATGCCTTGGATGTGGTCAGAGCCATAAAGTATTACCCGGCTGCGACTGAATCCTTCAGGAAATCGGATTTGCTTTTTGTCCTAACAGAGGGCTCTAGGAAAGGTTTGCCACCGGCCAAGTCCACTTTCAGTAAGTGGATCAGACAGGCGGTGGTGCAAGCATATTCTGCCAAGGGGAAGGAACCCCCTTTTCCGATCACAGCTCATTCTACAAGAGCTATTGGTGCCTCTTGGGCTTTTCAGCACCAGGCATCGGTTGAACAAGTTTGTAAGGCCGCCACTTGGTCTTGTGTTCATACTTCTACGAAGTTTTACAAGGTGGATGTTAGGGCCTCAGCTGACGCTGTTTTTTGCCGACAAGTGCTTCAGGTGGTAGTGAAATGAACTACATGCTGTTCCGCACTGGGGATCCCGCCCAAATGGACACTGCTTTTTGATGTCCCACATGTCATCACTGGGATGACCTGGACTGGATATAGGGAAAAATACAATTCTGTGAAACTCGCCTGTAGAATTGTTTTTGATTATATCCAGTCCAGGTCCTCCCACCCCGCCCTTTTGTTCATTATTTCCTGTTTGCCTGTTATGGTGATTACCATTTTTTTATTCATTGGATTTTGTATTCTCAAGTCCTGTTAGAGAGAGTACAAGCTGAAACTATGTGACGTAACATGGTTTCTTTTTGTTTACTGTTTTTTAACCACTGTAGAATGATAGAGAGACACCTGCCTTTATGGGGGGCCGGGAGGAGCTACATCTTTTGATCTTGCAGTCGAGCGCCTCCCTGGGGGCGGAATACCCACATGTCATCACTGGGACGACCTGGACTGGATATAATCAAAAACAATTCTACAGGTCAATTTCACAGAATTGTATTTTTTTCTTAAACGCAATGCAAACGAATTTCTAATGCATCAAAAGCGCTGTGTTTATTTTGCCTGCTGTAAATGCCTGCTCTTAAAGTGGACCAACACCCACCGCCGATCAGCTCCCTGCCCGCTGTGTGAAACCCCCCAGGACGCCCGCAAATCCTACCTGTTCCTCGTTCCAACGGCGCATGCACGGGCCGCTGCCGCCTCTCGCCCATCCCTCTAGCAGGGCGCGCACCCGCGCCGGGCATTTGTGAATGGCCGACGCGGGCGCGCGCCCTGCTAGAGGGATGGGCGAGAGGCGGCAGCGGGCGCTCTCACCTTGTCCGTCGACGGACCTCGCTTGTCTGGCGGCGGTGATTGGTGGAGCGAGTCACGTGGGAGCGGGGTCAGGTGAGTTTTTGGGGCTTTCTGGGGGGTTTCACACAGTGGGGCCGATCGGGGTGCCCCGCGGAAGTGGACCAACACCCAGGATAGTGAAAATCCTGGGTGTTGGTCCACTTTAACACAACTGAAAGGTGTGAACAGAGCCTAAATGGTAAAAAGATTTGCCCCCGCAAAAATACTGTTGTGATTCGAGTGCAGCTTTTTGAGAGAATTTTTTTTTTTTTTCCTTTATGGCGTTGGGATTTGCTGAAACATGACTTATGGCTGCTGTTGTGAGAAGTTGTGTCTTTGCTTTAAAGTGGACCAAAACCCGGGATTTTTACTTTCCTGGCCTTTGGCCCACTGTGTGAGATCCTCACCCCCTGGTCGGCCAGTAAAACTCACCTTTCCCTGGTCCTACGGTGCATGTGCAGGATCTTGTCCAATTGGCGTGCTCGGCTGTGATCACACCTGGATTTTCCCTACATCCAGTCCAGGTCATCCCAAGTGATGACATGGGTGTTCGCCCCTAGGGGGCGCTTGACTGCAAGATCAAAGATGTAGCTTCTCCCGGCCCCCTATAAAGGCAGGTGTCCCTCTATCGTTCCCCAGTTGTTCATCTTGCAGTCTTGGCTGCAGAAGATCGTTGGCACACTCTGATAATGGCAGCAGAGCGGGGCCACCTAGCCCGTCAGCCGCTGCGGGCCCTATTTCCACGGATCCCTCCTGACTCATTCCTGCCTCCCAGTCTCTGGCTGCTACGGGATCGTGACGGTAGGGTGAACGCCGGGGTCTGTTGGCGTTCGGCAGAGCTTAGGCTCTGGGCCGCACACCCTATACTAAAGGGTAGCCAGCCACAGGCTTATGGTGAGCCTGAGGGGGAACCACTATATACTTGTTGCTGATTGTATCCCTCCCTGCCCACAAGCTTTATTGGTATATTGTGTACTGTGTGTGTTCGGACTTTGTGATTTGTGTTTTGTTTTTTTTTTTATCACTTGGCTCCTCGCTGGCCCAGCATGGTGCTCTCTTCCTTCTTACTCACCTCCCTCATCGTTTGCTTGGGCTGCAGGGTCGCCGCATCGCCGCCGGTCGGCGCTGTCTGTGACGGGGGGGAGAGACTCGACGCTACAGGCACGATGGGCCTCAGGCGCCACCGCAGCCATTTTCGCAGCCTTGGCAGTGCTGGAAGGGGGCGGACGCCTTTTTCACACGCCAGGGGGGGCAGAGCCTGTCGCGCGCCGACATCATGACAGCGCCGCACTCCCCTCGAAGATCTTTCTAGAATCTGGCCTGGGCGCTGCTGCTGCTGGGGCTTCCTGGACGCTGCGGAGCCTGGCTCTGTCCTGCTGCTGCTAGGGGATCACACTCGTGCTCGGAGGCTGCGCTGTCCCTGCATTGTGCTTATTCTGATCATGGTCCCTTCTCCCCCTCTTGTGTATAGGTCGTGGGCTTGAGGTTGAGTGTTGTGGTTCCTCCCGGTCCCCCTTTTTATTAAGAGGGATCGCCTTATAGGTTTGGGCCATTAGTGTCTTGTAACCTTATTGATTTTGACCATTTTTAATCACCATAATGGAGGCATCAGGGGATAGTGACCTGGGGGCCCCATTTGGGCAGGAAAGACTCTGCCCCTGGGCGGATTCAGCACTGTTTGTACCACTTGCGCCAGGGGCATTATTTTGGACCATGAACGGGCGGGCATCCCTGCCCCTAGACCTGCGCTGCCAGCGGCCTCTCTGGACCCTCCGCTGCTGCACTCAGCCCCCAGCGAGGGGGGAGCCAGCAGGGGATCTCATGCTGACTTGGCGCATAGGCTGGACAATCTCGAGAGACAGATCTCATGGACAGCTCCTAAGAAAGCCACGAGTAAGAAACTGCACCTCAAGCCCGTTTACTCAGATGACGACGATCTCTTAGATGGTCTGGGCTCTGTGGAGGAAGGTGAGTTGCCAGAGGATTCACGCTCCACGGTGGATTATTCGGCTGGCGATGACAGTATGTCTGGTTCTTCCTCGGACGAGGATGCCTGGCTTCCTGAGGAAATTGCTTACCTCAGTGTTTGAGACCCTACACATTGTCCCTCCCAGAGCGGCTAAGAGGAAGCAGGGAGATTTGTTTAGGCCCGAAAGGCAAAGGCGGGTCTTTCCAGAGCAGGCCCATTTCTCTAACATGATTTTCAAGGAATAGGAGAGGCCTAACAAGTTACCGTCGGTCCCTAAATGCCTGGACAGGCGCTACCCCTTCCCTGATGGACTGGTTCAGCTATGGTCTCGCCCTCCCGAAGTGGATCCCCCCGTGTCGGGGTTGTCCAACACTACTGTTATGCCTTCACCTGATACTGCTTCCTTGACCCGGCTGACAAGCGCATGTATCAGCTGGTCTTCCATGCGTTCACCTTCGCTGGTGCCCTTTTTCGCCCTGTGTGCGCCTCGGCGATTGTCTCTCTAGCCATCAGAAAGAAGGTGAGACACCTTGTGGATAGAGCTAAGGCTCACAAGCGGGTGGAGGAGTATAAGGAACTCAAGGCCTGCTTGGATTTCATTGGCTTTGTTGCTACTGGCATGGACGATGGGGTCCGGCTCGGTGCTAGGATTTCGGCCTTGCTTGTTGCTCTCTGCCGCTCGCTCTGGCTGCGGCAATGGTCGGCTGATGCGGCTGCAAAGAAGTAGCTTATGAGTATCCCTTTTGTGGCTGTTCGGGGAGCGCCTGGACCTTTTGGTCAAGGATGGTAGACTCTTAGAGACGGAAGCCTGCTCGGTCTTTTCGGAATCCCTCTGCCTATCGTTCCTTTCGAGGAGGAAGAGGCTCTTCATTTCAAGGGGGCCGCAGAGATACTTGGGGCAGAGGTAGGTCCCGCGGCCGGCCCAATCCCCCTGGGGAGCTAAATCCAAGCCTCCTGCCAAGTCTTCTCAGGTATGAGGGGGCGCCCTCACCCATCTGTGTGGGGGGACGGCTTCCGCTGTTTGCTCAGATCTGGAGGTGGCACGTCTCGGACCGGTGGATTCAGGAGGTAGTGTCCGCCGGTTACAAGAGCTGGCCTTCCACAAAGTTCCTCTGTTCACGGATATCCCGAAACACGCTAAAGGCCCAGGTCTTGGTAACAGCTGTGCAACACCTACTGCGGTTAGGTGTGATTTGCCCTGTACCTTGGCAGGAACAGGGGTTTTATTCCAACCTGCTCACGGTTCCCAAGAAGGATGGAACCTTAAGACCAATCCTGGACCTGAAGGGTCTCAACAGCGACTTCATGGCCATGGTGGACAACAGGGATGCTTATCTGAACATCCCGATTTTCCAGGGGCATCAGAAGTTCCTGAGGTTTGCTCTGGAGCATCAGCATTACCAGTTTGTAGCACTTCCATTCGGGATATCCTCAGCCCCCCACGTCTTCACCAAGGTGCTGGCGGGCATCATGGCTCTCCTGAGGAACCAGGGCATTCGTGTTTTGAGGCCCAGTCCCTTCAGCAGGCCAAGAGTGATACTCGGACGGTGTTGTCAACCCTGGAGGCCTTCGGCTGGGTAGTCAATTACCCAAAGTCATTTATCACTCCCTCAACAGTGAGATCCTTCCTGGGAATGACGATAGACACTGCTCAGGTCAAAGTTTTTCTGCCACAACAGAAGGTTTTGGGTCTCCAGGCGCAGGTGCAGGCTTTACTGTCCTGTCAGCAGCCGTGGGTACGTCTGGGGATGAGATTGGTGGGCCTTATGGTGTCCTGCTTCGAGGCAGTGCCTTTCACATGAGGCCTCTTCAACTGAACCTACTGACCGGCTGGAATCGGACTCAGGAGTCCCTGGAACACAGCTTTTCGCTGTCACCACTGGCCAGGCAGTTCCTCTTGTGGTGGTTGGACTCTCGGAACTTGCTGGTAGGCAAGTCCTTCCTGACTCCCCGTTGAGAGATAGTTACCACGGATGCTAGTCTGACAGGCTGGGGACGCGTTTGGCAGAGTCAGAAGATCCAGGGTCAGTGGGGTCCGCAGGAGAACTGCTTACCCATAAATCTGGAGCTGAGAGCAATCCGGTTGGTGCTTCTACGCTTGACTTCCCACTTAAGGGGTCGCTCAGACAATCAGACGGCTGTCGCCTACATCAATCACCAGGGCGGGACTCGGAGCAAGAGAGCCCTCAAGGAGGTGACCCAGATTCTGACTTAGGTAGAGGAGAATGCTCCCTGCATCTCAGCAGTCTACATTCCCGGGGTAGAAAACCTGGAGGCAGACTCCCTGAGCAGGAGCGCCTGGCGGAATGGTCTCTCAGCAGCAGAATATTTCATGCTCTGTGTCTCCGCTGGGGTCAGCCAGACGTGGACCTGTTTGCGTCCAGACACAATCACAAGCTTCCAAGGTTCGTCTCCCTTTCAAGAGATCCTCTGGCCATTGCCACAGACGCTCTGGCCATTCCTTGGACGGAGTTCAAGTTTCTTTATGCATTCCCTCTGTTTCCACTCCTGGGCAGAGTACTGCGCAAGATAGCCCAGGAAGGGGTACCAACTATCCTGGTAGCTCCCCGCTGGCCGAGAAGGAGTTGGTTTGCGGACATAGTTCAGATGTCAGTGGATCGCTACATCATGCCCGACGACCCAGGGCTTCTCACACAGGGGTCGCTGCGGCACCCCAATTTACAGACGCTGGCTTTGACGGCCTGGCGATTGAAACCTCAATCCTGATGGAAAAGGGGCTGTCAGCCACGGTTGTGCATACCATGATTCAGGCACGGAAGAAGTCTTCTTCCATGATATACTACAGAGTTTGGCACGCTTATATTGCTTGGTGCGAGACCAAGAGTCTCCCTTACCACACATTTTCTATTTCTAGGATTCTGGCATTTTTGCAACACGGCTTAGACTTGGGTCTCCAGCTGAGCACCCTCAAGGTTCAGGTCTCGGCTTTAGCCATCTTTTTCCAGAGATCCATTGCCAACCATAGGTTGATCAAGACTTTTTTCCAGGGAGTCACCCATGTCCGGCCACCACGTAAGTCAGTGTTACCGGTGTGGGACTTGAATTTAGTACTTTCTGCTCTTCAGGGTCCTCTCTTCGAGCCATTGTGCAATGCTGCATTGTCTATTTCAACTCTCAAAGTGGCCTTTTTGGTAGCGATCACCTCGGTGCGTCGTGTATCAGAGCTGGCCGCGCTTTGCATGAAACCTCCCTATTTTGAGCGGCATAGGGATAAGGTGGTTTTTCGCTTTAAACCTGATTTTTTGCCTAAGGTTGTTTCTCCATTTCACCTTATTGAGAAAGTTGTCTTACCTTTGTATCCAGCACCGGCTAATTCCAAAGAACAGACCCTCCATGCCTTGGATGTGGTCAGGGCCATAAAGTATTACCTGGCTGCGACTGAATCCTTCAGGAAATCAGATTTTCTCTTTGTCCTAACAGAAGGCTCTAGGAAAGGTTTGCCACCAGCCAAGCCCACTCTCAGTAAGTGGATCAGACAGGCGGTGGTGCAAGCATATTCTGCCAAGGGGAAGGAACCCCCTTTTCGGATCACAGCTCATTCAACCAGAGCTTTTGGTGCCTCTTGGGCTTTTCAGCACCAGGCATCGGTTGAACAAGTTTGTAAGACCGCCAGTTGGTCTTCAGTTCATACTTTTACAAAGTTTTACAAGGTGGATGTCGGGGCCTCAGCTGATGCTGTTTTTTGCCGAAAAGTGCTTCAGGTGGTAGTGAAATGAACTACATGCTGTTCCGCACTGGATCCCGCCCAAATGGACACTGCTTTTTGGATGTCCCACATGTCATCACTTGGGACAACCTGGACTGGATGTAGGGAAAAAATTCTGTGAAATACTCACCTGTAGAATTGGTATTATACGTATACAGTACATCCTGCTCCAGATATAATACTTACAATTGGGTTATCCTCCGCCAGAAGGCGCTGTGCACTGCAGACATGCAAAAACAGGCTCCTCCCGGCCCTTCATATACCCAGGGACCTCCCACAAATCCCCAGCATTGAAAAGCAGTGAACCAGAAGCCGGGAGAATTCAACCACCAAAACAACTGGTAATTATAACAACAACAACAATCACCATACAGGGGATCCAGAATAATGCAAAAACCAGGGTGGGGTGGAGCATGACGTACTGTATACGTATAATACCAATTCTACAGGTGAGTATTTCACAGAATTGTATTATTCTAAGTATACAGTACGTCCTGCTCCAGATATAATACTTACAATTGGGACATCCAATAGCAGTGTCCATAGAACAGGGTGGGATCCCCAACAAAAAAGGCAACAGCAGACAGTTGAAAGCACTGTCACCTGCAATACCTCGCTACCAAGAGCGACACGAGCAAAGGCTCTAACTTCAACATCAAAACAACCCTTG
Organism: Gastrophryne carolinensis; assembly: GCA_027917425.1. Taxonomy (NCBI): domain Eukaryota; kingdom Metazoa; phylum Chordata; class Amphibia; order Anura; family Microhylidae; genus Gastrophryne; species Gastrophryne carolinensis. The sequence goes on from CM051243.1 coordinate 49,046,751, forward strand.
AAAGGGTACAAACAAGAAAACAAGTAGAGTTCAAGCCAACCTGTTCAACAAGACCTAGTGCTGAAAGGCCCAAAGATACCAAGGCACCAGCGTAATCAGAATAAAGTGAGAAGAACTCTTCCCCTTAAGGAATAGGCTTGAGTAAAGGCCTAACAAGAGCAAAAACTAAAAGTAGCCCAGGAAGAAGCCAAGCCTTCCCCAGGACCAGAAGGGACATCTTATACAGGTAAAGGCCAGGCCCAAGGCCGCCTAACCCCTAGAGGCAGACGAGATCAGGCACATCCAGATGTAAGTGCCCACAACCCCGAGGAACATCAGTCCCCTAAGGGACAGGAGACAATCCAGGAAAAAAATTCCAGCACCTATTGAGGGAAAATGGATTCCCGTGCCTCAGCATTACAAGGAATAAATCCCAGAAGAATGTCTTAATACCTGAGCCTAAAACACCACCTTATGCAGAATAACCGGCATAAGGCGGAACGCCACCTCATCTCGGTGAAGATACAGTAAAGAAAACGAGGGCTAGCTAAACAGATCCGCCCGCTCAGGCGCACGGCCGACTGAGGTAACAGCCCCAGAAGGGCAACCTTATGGATAAGAACAGTCAGACAGCATCCGGAATAGAGCCAAAGGGAAACACCCCGCAAGGCAAACCGAATAGAAATCAATCCCAACAGGGACCCTAGAACTACGTGGGGGATGTCACTGAGCAATCCCTGAAAGAGTCAACCCAGGCAAGGAACTGAGTAAGGCATCTGCAGAAGACGGACAGGGCAGAGCCTGAACCACCAGGGCACCGAGTAGGAGAGCCAACTTCAACCCATGCTGTAATAACTATATAACCCTGGGAACAGAGCTCGCCCACAGGGGAGAGACCAAAAACTCAACCCAATCAATATGGGTAAACAATACCCAATAATAGACGGAAGAAGAGGCAGAAGAAGCCAACTCCTAGGCTTCCAGAAGTCACAGACACCCAGAAGGTACACCCACTTCCATCAAGGTGGATAAACCAACCGTCAGACCATCCAGACCAGAGTCTGTAGATAGGGGTGAAATAGAAAAGGGGGGCCTGAGTGAGCAGGCCAGCACTCCTGACAGGACGCACAGGTCCGCTGTCCACATAACCACATCTGCAACCACACTCCACTAGGCCACCCAAGGGCCGCCAGTATCACTGGTTCCCCCTTCCAGAGCAAACTTGCACAGAACCCTGTTTCCAGCAGGGTGAATGAGGATAAAACATATAGAAACAGAATGTCCAGCAGAAAGTCACGAAGCCTCATGACCAAGGACAGAACAATCTGAGACAGGGAAACCAGGGCCCAGGACCCATGAAGGTGACGGGCCCAGAAAGATCCACACTAAACGGATCACATGGAGACACAAGAATTAGCACATCCTGTCGCAGAAGGACATCCACCGGAGTGAATATCGCAGATATGCAGGGAACGCTGTCCTCCACCCAGATCAGGATCAGATACCTTCCTGGGGGATCATCCTGCTTCCGGGTCCACACAGATAATTAATACAGGCCACTGTCGTCAGACAGACCAAGGGGCCCCCAAATAGACCGATCCCACAAGGGAGAAGTCCAGCGATATAGAGCCAACCTGAAGGCCTACCGCTTCCAAATTAGACAGGTGGAAGGACCCCTAAAGGCCCCACCTCCCCCGGAATTACAGGGGAATTTAGGAGAAAAAAGTCCCCCCCTCCATCGACCTGATAGATTTGGTATCCAACCGCAGGAAGACGCAAGGAAGGGCGCCCCCTGATTGGTACCACAGTCTCAAGGGTAACCACCGTACCAAGGTGGAAGGGTACACAGACCCAGCTCCAGGGAAGCTGGAACCCAGTCCAGCATTTACAATATGAGTAGCAGAGGAGCCCAAGGGCTCTGAGCATAGGGGACAACCTTTGAACAGCCACCAACAGGCCCGCCAGCTGCAATCCAGCCTGGTGAAGAGACGGGAACAGCAAGAGGGACCGAGCCCCTGCAAACAGATTGTCCATTTATAGTCAAGGAAGCAGGTTCCCGTATGAACCGAATCCAAGTTCAACCCTAGGAATGGAGATACCACTAAGGGGAAAAAGAGGAATTGAGGTGATTGAGCACCCATCCAAAGACTCCCAAAGGACACCACCAACCGAGTAACAAGCTCGGCCTTACGCAGGGATTGGGAAGCAAAGAGGGACGGCCAGGCAGTTCCTCGTGCGGACGCCCCCTTGGTCTCAGTAGAGATATCACCCGCGTCATCGCCTAGGCGATCACTCAGGGAGCAGAACCAAGGCCGGATAATAAGGCCACAATCAGCAGTGTTGGAGCGCCAACACTAACCTGTAAGGTCCTTGGTGCCCGGAAGGCACAATGGCAATGAAATAAGCGCCTTAAGTCCCTACCGACGGCAAGAGGTCCCTGGACACAGGGCACTGGCGGCCCAACTGAGAGAAACCATGCAGTAAAACCGCCTGTGAATGTAAATTGCCTCACCTATGGAAGGCCATAATGGACAGAGTGTCTCATCCTTTTGGAGGAATGTGGAAAGGTTAGTGTAGAGGCCCCTGCCTCTGTCTGTTAAGGGCAACCAGCAGGTGACCCCAGACCTCGCAGATCGTGCGTGGCCTGCGCCAACACAAGAAGAGAGGCAGGGACCAGAAGCATCCTGAATATCTCGGGAAGGGGCCACCCAGCAGACACTATCCTGCATCCAGAGGAAACTTCCTCCTGACTCCATCAGAACGAGGCATGCCGCCTCCTGATAGGGGCAAGGTGTTGCGGCCATCCCCTCATGCTTGGGGGGCTTTGGTAAAAGGCTTGGACTTAGTCCTGCCGGAGGGACCAGGGCGTTGTCTGCCACTCCTGGGGCAGGGATCTATACCAAAAAGCTGGAAGGACACCCCTGGTTCGGGTTTGACGCTAACATAGGGGGGTGGAGGGGTGCCCCTTCCTCGAGAAGGCCGAGACCGCCTTCTGTAAAGGGGTGTTTTGCCCTTTTTTCCAAACAGGTCCAGACGGGCCCCGAATAGGCGTCGCCCTCTAAAGGGGAGCCCAGTAAGAATCTTTTTCGTAGCATCGTCAACACCCCACTGTCGCAGCCAGACCAGTTGGCGTATAGCTACAGCAAGGGCGGAAGTACTTGCGCACATGCAGATGTGTCATCCAGCGCCAAAAGGATAAATCTTACAAATACATCACAACTGGAGAGTGCATTAAACACCTCCCAGGGGAGATCCTCAGGTTGATGATCAATCAGCTTTCTGATGAGGGTCCTAGCGGCCACTGCAGCGATGGCTGCGGCACAGACCGGGCACAGAGTAGTCCCTGCACAAGAAAAGGCGTGGGAAGCCTATCAATGCGCCGGTCCTCAGCATCCCGAAGGGTACGATAAGTAGGGGCCACAATAAAGGGGGGGTTAAGAACCCCAATGATCGGTGCATCCACCACGGGAGGTGATGACCAGAAGTTAACCACATCAGGGGGAAAAGGGTATTTCCAATCCCAGTCCCCTGGAAGTTTACTAGGGCATTGCCATTCTTTGAGTACAAGAGTCTGGAAGTGATCCTGCTCCAGAAATTCCAAACGCGGCGGCGCTGTATGGAAACTCTCCCTTCTAGGCCTGGAAGCCTTACCAGGGAGAGAGATAGACAAGACCTCGAAGCTCTTTATCAGTAATTCGTCGGTGTCACACAGGCCCCAAAAACCGGGGCCCGGATCATCATGACTCCTCAGCCCCTCGTCCGATGAGCCCGAGTCAGAGAATAGCCGACCTTCATCAGAAAGAGCAAAACCCTGCTCAGCAGTGAACTCTTCAGATTCAGAAGGAATGGGCGAAACCGGAGGCGTCAGGGACCGCTTTTTACCAGGGCCCAAGCGCTCTGCCAACTTCGAAATCACCTGATCGGCCGTAGGCAGTCTGCGCGGCACGACTTGCTGTTCATTCCCGCTCGAGTGCGACTCATCAGGAGTGAGATTTAAGCACGGGGAGAGAGGTGTATTGAAACGAGGTGCAGCCACTGGCAAACCTGACTGCAGGGCCAGTACTTGTTCAGCACATGGTCCGCAGACCCGTGCTCTGTCCGCATCAGCATGGGGCAGTCCACACGCTGTACACAGCCAGTCTTGTCCCGGAGGGACCCCGGTCACATAATTCTGAGATGCCTCCATATGGTGATTATTAATGTAATATATACCAGTAGGGATTTACGCAATAGGCAACCCTGGATGTCCCAAAGACCCGCTAGGAATGTGGGAGAATTTGTAAGTCCGCTACAATATATGTTAGGCCGGGAGAAGCCACCGGACTCTTCGATGTCTGAAAGACAGAAGGGGAATAAGGGGTGTCAGGGCCATGTGCAACAGAAAGAATACTAATGATGAAAACGTCCGCGAGGGCACTCACCGACCTGGGGAGGAGGAGGACCGCCAACACGCGTGTGCGAAGATCAACAAAATGGCGCCGACCGAACCTTGGAGGGCGGGTCTAAACTGGGCAGGACGCGGAGCGCGCCACGCCAGGTCCCCGCCTCCCCCAAAGAGCGCGAAGCTCTGAAGCAGCCGTTAAAGGCTTGAAAAGCCAAGCATAGAATATGCCAGTAAAGGCATCTGCTAGTGGATACTCGTAAAGTTTAAATACACCGCCACCATTCTGACGCCCGTAGGCGTGCACAAAATTAGTTTCCTGCCCAAGATGCAGGATAATAAAGCAGGACGTGCTGTACACTATTGCATATTAAATTGAGAAAGGCCAAAATAGAAGGGCAGCGCGGCTCTGACACCTAGTTGCCGGTCAGGGGCAAAAGCACGGCCATAAGCGTGACAATACCGTACACTGAGACCGCCAACAGACACACACAACCTCCTTCCCCCGAATACGGGGGGAAACGAGGGAGGACGGCGACCCTTTACACAGGGTCCACCTCTACACGGGGCAATAATGCGGGAGGGACATCCACTATGAGGCTCACCATCAGCCTAAACCGCCTACCCTTTGGTGGGGGACTGCGGTGGAGCATGGCTCTGTTAAGCACGCATAGTGCTGCCTACCTTCACCCGACCAGCGCAGCCCAGGCTGGGAGGCACATCACAAGGAGGACGGGTGGGAATAGTCCAACAGGGCCGCAGGCTGTAATAGCCCCGCTCACCTGCGAGAGAGTGATACTTCATGTCTTCGCAGTCAGCACTGCAGAGAAATCTGGGGATTTGTGGGAGGTCCCTGGGTATATGAAGGGCCGGGAGGAGCCTGTTTTTTGCATGTCTGCAGTAATTGTAAGTATTATATCTGGAGCAGGACGTACTGTATACTTAGAATATACAATTCTGTGAACTGTGTTTTTGGATACATCCAGTCCAGGTCGTCCCACCCTGCCCTTTTGTTCATTGTTTCCTGTTGCCTGTTATGGTGATCATCATTTTTCATTCATTGGACATTGTTGTTATAAATCTTGTTAGAGAGAGTACAAGCTAAAGCTATGTGAAGTAACATGGTTTCTTGGGCCTCCCGGCCTGTCCTCTTTTTTTTGTCTACTGCTTTTTAACCACTGGAGAATGATAGAGGGACACCTGCCTTTATAGGGGGCCGAGAGGAGCTACATCTTTGATCTTGCAGTCAAGCACCCCCTAGGGGCGAACACCCACATGTCATCACTTGGGACAACCTAGACTGGGTGTATCCAAAAACAATTCTACAGGTGAGTTTCACAGAATTGTATTATTCTCAGTGTGTCACACACCCCGCTTCCCCTTTAATTCTTACGATCGGGTTACTCTATCAGCAGGTGGCGACGTTGCAGAGAGAAGTCTTGAAAACGAGCCCCTTCCGGCCTACATATACCTGGAACCTCCCACTTAACACCCAGTGTTTTCTCTCTGCAAGATGCGACAAGACAGAAGAAAGAAGTCTCCTGCTTGCAGGTAGCCGGGGTCAGACCCCGGCATCCGCTTTTGGTCTATTTCTGCCCAGTCAAATTGTTTTTATGCCTAGATAGATAACTGAAGCCTCCCAGCCTAGGCTGCTGGCTGGGCAAAGGTAGATGGCACTATGGTGCCTAGGAGCTTATCTCCTCCGCTCGTCCCCACGCGTGGGGCAATGCGGTTATCCGGCATGGTGATCCGGATTTGGGATGCCCCTGTCCCGATGTTCCCCTTGGCCACCTTCTCCCGCTCGGTCCCTTCTCCCTTCACGTTGGGGGGGGGGGGGGTGGCTTGTATGGGGTGCTTTTACAGTGCTGATTGTGGCTCTTCGGGGCTATCCAGGCTGTGTGGGGGTTGTGGGGCTCCGCTCCCAGGCGATGATGTCATAATATGTATTTCTTGTGCACAGCAGAATATTGTGCGCCAGTCCGGCATTCCGGTACCTGGCTCCTCGCAACTTCCGTCATCTCCTACCCCCCCTCACCTATTCCGGACCCCGCATGACGTTGTCAAGGGTGGGGATTCGCAATCCGAGGTGTGTGCACGATTGGCCAACCTCGAGAAAATAGTTTCCGCCGCGGTGGCTCAGAAGGCTACGGCTAAGCGGAAGCACCTTTCTCCAGCATCGCCTGTTCTGGAGGATGAGGTGTTTGAAGTTTTGGATTGGTCCGATTGTCCCCCTGCTGAGGAGGGGGAACTCCTTGAGGAGTCGGACGAGCCTGCGGATCAGCAATTGGTTGGTACCACTGGCGATCAGGCTGCGGGGGTGTTCCTTGACACTCCTTCCATTCTGGCCCAAATGTATGAAATTTTGGCTTTGGATCCGCCTGAGGTGGTCCCCCCCGCCAAAGGGTGAGTTGTTTGATATGCCCCAGCCGCGTTTGGTGTTTCCCAGGCAACAACACTTTGTGAGGGTTGTCCTTAAGGAATGGGAACAACCCACGCGCCTTGTTGGGGTTCCTCCTAGTTGGGATAAGCGCTATCCCTTTCCGGAGGATTTGGTGAAGCTTTGGTCTGTTCCCCCTGACGTCGCTTGCAATGTGTAGCAGGACCACGGCCCTGTTGGTTGCTATTCGTCGGTCGGTGTGGCTGCGCCAGTGGACGGCGGACTTTAACTCTAAGAAGTCGCTTACAGCTCTTCCGTTTCTAGGTTTGCGCCTGTTTGGCGATAAATTGGATTCAGTTACCAAGGGTGGTAAGTTGCCTCAACGCAAGAGGCCTCGTCGTTCCTTTCGGGTAGCGACTTCCTTTAGTCCCTCCTTTCGGGGAGTCAGAGCGGGCAGAGGGGCCTCCTTTCCCGCTACCAGGGGTGCAGGTTGGACCCGGGGGAGGGGTCGTGGCCATCCTGGTCAGTCCTGGGGCGCCAAGCCCAAGCCTGCTGGTAAGCCCGCTCAGCAATGAGGGGGTGCCCTCACCCGTGCGGGTGGGGGGACGATTGCGACACTTCTCCCTGGTTTGGGACCAGGAGGTTCCGGACAGATGGATCCGGGAGGTGGTGTCGTCCGGTTACAAGCTGGAGTTCGAGTCTCGCCCTCCTTCACGGATTTCCGGTCTCGGGTGCCCACCGATCCTTTGGCCGCGCAGGGGCTCCTGGCGTCGGTAAAGAATCTTCTGGAAATGGCGGTCATCCGGCCGGTGCCGCACTTGGAGGTGGGCCTCGGGTTTTACTCCAATCTTTTCACAGTCCCCAAGAAAGACGGGTCGGTTCGCCCTGTTCTGGATCTGAAGTTCCTCAACAGGTTCATCCGTACTCAGAAGTTTCGCATGGAAACTCTGCGATCGGCCATCGGTTCTCTTCGGCAGGGGGACTTCATGACGTCCATAGACATCAAGGATGCTTACCTTCATGTTCCCATCTGCCAGGCTCATCAACGTTTTCTTCGGTTCGTGATGAAGGATCAGCATTTTCAATTCGTGGCACTTCCGTTTGGCCTTACCTCGGCTCCAAGAGTGTTCACCAAGGTGTTGGCAGGGGTGATGGCCATTCTCAGATCTCAAGGCATTCGCATCGTACCTTATCTGGACGACCTTCTGATCATGGCTCCTTCTCTCAATCAATCGGAGACGGACACCAGGACGGTGGTCTCCACGCTGGAAAGCTTCGGTTGGGTGATCAACTTTCCCAAGTCCTCCCTCGCCCCGGCCAGGGTGGTGTCCTTTCTGGGAATGCGGTTGGATTCTTGTCAACACAGTGTGTTTCTGCCTGACCTGGGTGGAGGCCCATGTTCCTTGTCTCTCGGCAGTTTACATTCCGGGTGTGGAAAACAGGGAAGCGGATCTGTTGAGCAGGTGCTCTTCCCATCTGGGAGAATGGGCTCTCCATCCTCAAGTTTTTCGGTCTCTGTGTCTTCGGTGGGGGACACCGGAGGTGGACCTGTTTGCCTCTCATCACAAATGCAGGCTTCCGACCTTCGTATCGCTCTCCCAGAATCCTCTGGCTCTGGTGGACGCCATGTCCCTGAGCTGGGGGGATCTGGGGTTTCTGTACCTTTTTCCTCCGATACCCATGCTAGGCAAGGTGGTACGGAAGCTGGCTGTAAGGACTGTGCCGGACACCTTTCTGTCTTAAGCTGATAATCCCCAATCTCCACCGCCTCTTCTGCCTATAGACAAGTCCCCGCTCGCAGGAGACGCGGATAGTGCCTCTCCAGACTCGGTTACCCCCAGGACTTAATGGGCGCAAAGATTACCAGCTTAAGGTGGAGACTGATGAACGGCAGGGAGTCCCAAATGAGGATGCTAGGAGGCGGATGTCCAAAAAACTAGCCGAGGTCAAACCAGGAGATCAAGAAGCGAAGTATCCAGCGGAGGTAACAAAGAGAAGTCAAAACAAGCCGAGGTCAATCCAGGAGGTCACGGGGCGAGGTATCAGAAGGGTCAGGCAAAAATCGAGGTCAGGCAGGCAAAAGGTCAGGGCAGGCAGCAAGCAAGGATGGTCAGAAGTAACAAGCCGAGTATAAACGATATAGATCAATCTATCACGCTCCCAACAACCCAGAGGCTATAACGGGCACTGGGAAAATGGAGCAGCCTGAATATAAAGGGAGTACTGGCCAGTAGGAAAGGGAACAAAAGGAGGGAATGGGAATGATTGGTGCCACATAGAAAAACGGGAGCGATCCCAGGAACTGGACCGCCCAGGCCAGACAGGCCGTCCAGTCCCTGAGCCCGACTCCCCCAGGATGCAGGGGATAGGTCACTTTAAATCCTCCTCCGGCGGCCGCACTGGGGGAAGCGCCGCCGGGAGGCATAAACAAGACGTGCTCGCGCCCGCGCGAGCACGTTGCTGACCGGGCGCGCCCCCGCCAGAGGGAGGAAGAGCCGCATCGGCGGACAGCCTGGCGGGGCCGCCCAGCCGAACTGAGCGGGCCGCAGCGCGGCCACCAGCACACCCCGCCGCCGCCGAACCCCGGACCCCACAGCAGCGCCGGGAGGCAGCCACAGCGGGCCGCCCGAAGACGCACCGCGGGACCGGGGACGGCGCGGTAAGAGCCTTACACTGGCTCTGGAAAGGGTGTCCGCCATTCTCGTGGCGCCAAGGCGAGTATGGTTCGCAGACATCGTTCGGCTGGCGGTGGATCAGGTCGTTCTGCCTCTTCGGCCCGATCTGCTCAATCAGGGTCGGCTGTTTTACCCCAATTTACCAACCCTGGGTTTGACGGCTTGGCTGCTGAAACCTTCATCTTGAAGGAGGAGGGTCTTTCTGACTCGGTTGTTAAGACTCTGATATGTGCCCGGAAGAGGTCTTCTTCTACCATCTACTACAGGACTTGGAGAGCCTATATCGCTTGGTGTGAGGTTAGATCTTTGGCTTGTAGGGTCTTTTTGGTTTCCAGGATTCTGGAGTTTTTGCAATCAGGGCTGGACTCTGGTCTCCAGCTGAGTACTTTGAAAGGGCAGGTTTCTGCCTTGTCTATCTTTTTTCAGAAGCCTTTTGCGCTTCATCCTTTAGTTAAAACTTTTTTCCAGGGGGTTACGCATGTGCGGCCTCCCAGGAAGCCATTGCTCCCTGTTTGGGACTTGAACTTGGTTCTTTCTGCTCTTCAGGCTCCTCCCTTTGAGCCCTTGCAGGATATTGCTCTGTCTACCTTGACTCAGAAGATTGTCTTCTTGGTAGCTATCACTTCGGTTCGGCGTGTCTCGGAGTTGGCGGCCTTGTCGATCCAGGCGCCCTACTTTGAGAGGCATCAGGACAAGGTGGTCTTTCGTTTCAAACCGTACTTTCTTCCTAAGGTTGTTTCTGCTTTTCATTTGAATCAGGATATTGTTCTTCCCTCCTTGTGTCCTAAGCCTAAGAATGACAAGGAGAGGGTTTTGCATTGTTTGGATGTAGTACGCTGTGTTAAGTACTATTTGATTACTACTTCTCCTTTTCGTAAGACTGATGCCTTTTTTGTTGTGCCCTGTGGGCCTAGGAAGGGTTTGGCTCCGGCCAAGTCTTCCATTAGCAAATGGATTCGTCAGGCGATTGTTGGGGCCTATTCGGCCAAGGGGAAGGTTCCCCCTTTTCACTGCTCATTCTACTCGTGCCGTTGGAGCATCTTGGGCTTTTCAGCACCAAGCTTCTGTTGAACAAGTTTGTAAGGCTGCTACTTGGTCTTCTGTTCATACTTTTTCTAAGTTTTACAAGGTTGATGTGCGGGCCTCAGCGGATGCTGTGTTTGGCCGCAAGGTTCTGCAGACTGCAGTCGTTTAAGTTATGCTTCATTTTGCCTTCGGATACCCATCCCTTGTGGACACTGCTTTTGGATGTCCAGATCGTAAGAATTAAAGGGGAAGTGGGGTGTGTGACACACTGAGAATAATACCATTTTGTGAGTACTCACCTGTAAAATGGATATTGTCAGTGTGTCACACACCCCACTTCACCCGCCCATTTTGGTATCCTGGATCCTCTATATGGTGAAGCTTTCCTTTATGTAATTTTGAGGTTACCGTTGGATTTCCTGGTACCTTGTCTTACTGCTGTTTGAATTCACTAGGTGTTAAGTGGGAGGTCCCAGGTATATGTTATTATATTAGAGGTAGTATACAAAAAATAATTGTTGCCGCTAAAGATAAAACTATGAATGGGTCACAACTGTATACATGAGATAAAAGTTAGGCATTGTTGCATCATAATGAAGGTTCGGATATAATAACATATATACATTTTTGCAGAAAGTCAGTAATTCAAAAAGTAACTTAGCACATATAGATCTTGATAGGATAGAGGTTTGCCTTAAAGCGGACCTTCACCCTGAATAAGAGTATATCTTATATATTCTAAGTATACAGTACGTCCTGCTCCAGATATAATACTTACACTTGGGTTATCCTCCGCCAGATGGCGCTGTGCACTGCAGACATGCAAAAACAGGCTCCTCCCGGCCCTTCATATACCGAGGGACCTCCCACAAATCCCCAGATTTCTTTGCAGTGCTGACTGCGAAGACATGATGTATCACTCTCTCGCAGGTGAGCGGGGCTATTACAGCCTGCGGCCCTGTTGGACTATTCCCACCCGTCCTCCTTGTGATGTGCCTCCCAGCCTGGGCTGAGCTGGTCGGGTGAAGGTAGGCAGCACCATGCGTGCTTAACGGAGCCATGCTCCACTGCAGTCCCCCACCAAAGGGTAGGCGGTTTAGGCTGATGGTGAGCCTCTAGTGGATGTCCCTCCCGCATTATTGCCCCATGCCCCTTGTAGTGGTGGGCCCTGTGTATAGGGTCGCCATCCTCCATCATTTCCCCCCGTATTCGGGGGAAAAGAATGGGGGGGGGGTGTGTTTGGCGGTCTCAGTGTACTGTACTGTTACGCTTAAAGCCGTAGTTTCGCCTTTACTGGCATCTCGGTGTCTCTTTCTATTTTGGCCGCCGCCGTCTTTGCCTTCTCATTTTTATTATAAAATACTGTGATGATGGCGGCGTCGTCAGTCTACAAGTATCCATTAGCAGATGCTTTTGCTAGCATATCCTATGCTTGGATTGTCAAGCCTTGACGGCTGCTTCAGAGCTTCGCGCTCTTTGGGGGAGGCGGGGACCTAGCGTGGCACGCTCCGCGTCACGCCCAGATTAGGCCCGCCCTTCCAGGTTCGGTTGGCGCCATTTTGTTGATCTTCGCGCGCACGCGTGTTGGCGGTCCTTCTCCTCCCCTGGTCTGTAAGTGCCCTCGCGGGTGATTTCATCATTAGTATTTTTTCTAGCTGCGCATGACCCTGACACCTTTTGTTCCCCTTATGTCTTTCAGACGTTAAAGACTCCGGTGGCTTCTCCCGGCCTAACATAAATTGTAGCGGGCTTACAAAAAATTCTCCCACATTCTCCCACAAACCAGATTATTACGGGGTCGACAAAGCGCTTGGGCCCTGGTAAGAAGCGGTCCTCGACGCCCCCTGCTTCTGCCTTTGCTATGGGATCGGAGGAGTTCACTACTCCGCGTGCCTGTACCCCTTCTGATGAAGGAGGGCTGTTCTCTGACTCATGACGATTCTGGCCATAAAGACTGGAACCAGTTTGACACCATTGGTTTGTTGATTAGGATCTTTAAGGCCCTGTCTATCTCTCTCCCTAACGCGGCTCCCAAGCCGAGAGGGGAGCGTTTCCATACAGCGACACCGTGCTTGGAATTTCTAGAGCAGGCTCACTTCCAGGCTCTTGTACTCGAGGAATGGGAACGCCCCAGTAAACTTCCAGGAGCCCCAGGGGACTGGGATTGGAAATACCCTTTCCCCCCTGAGATGGTTAATTGTTGGTCATCGCCCCCTGTGATAGACGCAGCGATCGTTGGGGTTCCTAACCCCCCCCCCCTTTATTGCAGCTCCTGCTTATAGGACCCTTCGGGATGCCGATGACCGGCGCATGGATAAGCTGGCTTCCCACGCCCGTTCCGCAGGAACGGCGCTGCGCCCGGTCTTCGGCCATCACTGCAGTGGCCGCCAGAACCCTCATCAGAAAGATGCTTGAGCATCACCCTGATGATCTTCCCTGGGAGGTGTTTAGTGCACTCTCCAGTTGTGATGTATTGGTAAGATTTATCCTTTTAGCTATGGATGACACCATTAGAATGTGTGCAAGGACTTCTGCCCTTGTGGTGGCTATACGTCACTTGGTCTGGCTGCAACAGTGGGGTGTTGACGATGCTGCTAAAAGGACTCTGACCGGGCTTCCCTTTAGAGGGCAACGCCTGTTTGGGGCCCGTCTGGACCTGTTTGGAAAAAAGGGCAAATCACCCCAACGCAGGCGGCCCCCTCGGGACAGGGACACCCCTCCCCCTACATACCATAGTGTTAAACAAGAACCAGGGGTGTCCTTCCGGAGTCTTCGTGAAGACTCCTGCCCCACGAGCAGCAGACAACGCTCTGGGCCCCCCGGCGGGGCTAAGCCTAAATCTTCCACCGAATTCCCTCAAGCATGATGGGGCGCCCTCGCCCGCCTGGGTGAGGGGATGACTGCCCCACCTTGCTCCTATCAGGAGGCATTTTGCCTCATTCTGGTGGTTACAGGAGGTAGTTTCCTCCGGATACAGGATAAAGTTGCTGCGCGCCCCCCCACCCCAAGATTGTCAGGGTACTCCTGGTCCCTGCCTCTGTTCGGGTGCTGGTGCAGGCCATGCACGGCCTGCGGGGTCTGGAGCTCACTTGCAGTTTGCCTTTATCAGGCAGAGACAGGTGCCGCTACGCCAACCTCTTCACATTTCCCCACATTTTCCCCACATTTCCCCAAAGGGATGAGTCAGTCTGCCCTTCACAGGTTTTCAGCAATTCTACTATTACAGGCAGTTTCTGCATGAAAAATCTGAGATGGGCCATCAGCCCCTTGCGCCCAGTGGGCCCTTGCCGTCTGGGGAGCTCAAGGATGCTTATGCTCACATCCCTGTGTCTTCTAGACACCGAGGCTATTCAGGTTTGTGGCCTTGTTATCTGGCCTCTCTTCTGCCTCCAGAGTGCTCACCAAGGTACTGATGGCGGCTATGTCTCTGATGAGACCAAGGGGCGTCCGCGTGAGATCTACCCGGTCGTCTTTGTCTCGCTTCCCAATCTCTAAGTCAGGTCGAGTTAGCTACTTGGCTGGTGATGTCCATTGGGAGTCATTTGGATGGGTGTTCATTCACCTCAAGTCCTCCTTGTCCCCTTGATTGGTATCTCCATTCCTAGGGATACATCTAGATTCGGTTCAGGCGAGAATCTTACTTTCACAGCAATAAGGTGGACAATCTGGTTGCGTGGGCTCAGCCCCTCCTTGCTGTTCCCGTCCCTTCACCAGGCAGGAATGCAGCTGGTGGGCCCGTTTGGGTGCCTTGCTTAGAAGAAGTCCCTTATATTCCTCTACCTGGGGCTCTTCTGCAACTTCTGTTGTTAATACTGGACAGGGACCCAGCATCCCTGGAGCAGGGTCATGTGTGCCTTTCCCCCCTGGTTAGGAGTCCCTCTTGGAGTGGATGTACTCTAGGAACCTGTCTGAGGGCAGTTCCCTTCTTGCCCGTCCTAGAGGCGGTCACCATGGATGCCAACCTATCACGTGTTGGGGAGGTTCTTTTCTGTAACCCCATGTGGGCCTGGGGGAGGTGGGGCCTTTAGGAGGTCCATGCACCTATCAATATTGAAACAGCTCGCTTGACATCCAAGATGGCGCCGAGTATGGCAGCCTTGGAAGGAGTCGCTCCAGAGAGCTGTTAGGTTTATTTTCATATCCTTATGCTCCCTAGTTCTCACCTACTGAACAGGGTGTGCTGAGAGATTTGTCTTGGAGTACCTGGTCATACGAGGAATGTGTAATGGCGCCCTGAGTACACGTGGCAGCGGGCGGCGAGCGTTGACTCCACATGCTGGATCCCGACGATGAAGTGGAGAAGCTGAGCAGGACAGGAAGATCGTGCCATTCTCACCCCTGGTGGTAGCTGTTCGGCGGGTTGTGCTGTTTGCGTGGAGCAGCGGAGGAAAGAGGTAACGGCTCCATTTTCCTGGAGGGTGCCGTCGCGTCTGGAGGGGTCGGCGGGTCGCGCTGGTCGTGAGTGGTGCATGCAGGCTAGCAGCTCCCTCATCCCTGGGGTGTGTTGGAGAGCGCTATCAGCAGGTTGGAGCGCGAAGGTCGGAGGGCAACCTGAGGGAGCTGAGCGGCGGATCACTCGGCCGCAGGGAGGTAATTCCAGTCGCGGCTCTGGATGGCTGTATGGCTGCGGTGGATGGAGGAGCGTGTCAGGCGGGCCGCGCCTGAGCAAGCCGATCGGCGGGTCGTGCTACTGTGGGGAGCTGCGGGCCGGTGTGGTTCCCTCATACCTAGAGAGGCCGTCTCGCTCAGGTAGCTGTGCGGCAGGGAAGGTCGGGCTCAGCGGGTCGCGTCTGGGGAGCTGATCGCCAGGATGCACCGTCTGTGAGGAGCTGAAGGTTGCAAAGGATGCTGATCCCTCATACCTGAAGTAAGCTGTTGCATCTGAGGGGCTTGTGCAGTGAGTAGGCAGGGGGGGATGTATGTGTTGCTAGGATGTGTGGCAGTCTGCCAACAGCTGCGGCGATGGTAACATCCTAAAACATACAACATACATCTGAAGGTGGCTTATTCATCCAACGGTTGTTATCTGTAGTCAATATGCCACACATAGTTGCGTTCTAAGGGTCAACACCAAGGATTGAATCGGAGTACCAGGTTTTGTGTGACCTAGTCTCCAAGCTGGTACTTTGGCTTTACTTCCATTCAAGCCTGTCCTTTGGCTTCACTTCCTCCTGGGTCATCCTTGATCTCTGGTCACCATGTGCCCTAAATACGCAAGGGAAACGCTCTTGGAAATTAAAGAACCCAAGCTGCCATCTTTTTCCGTGTTATGGGATTTGGTTATGGACCACATTGCAGCAATAAGTCATAGGCGCTGCAAGAAATGGCGCAGAAGGGGTAAAAGAGCGGGGGTGTTGGTGAGGCTAAAAAGGAGAGGCCAACGTTTGGCTCTTCCATCTGTGCATCTAGCCAACCTGCGCTCACTCCCCAACAAAATGGAGGAATTACATCTGATGTGCAATTATCGGTCAGAGTTCTTCAACTCAGCGGTTCTTTGTTTCACTGAGACCTGGCTCAGTGCCAATATTCCTGACGAGGCCCTAGAACTCCCTAATTTTAATATCATCAGAGCAGACAGGGACTGTGACTCAGCGCAAAAATTGCGGGGAGGTGGCATCTGCTTCTATGTGAACTCCAACTGGTGCAGAGACACAAAAATCCTTGTCATAAGGTGCTCTCCCTGTTTAGAATTATTGGCAGTCAATTGTAGACCCTTCTACGCTCCAAGGGAATTTTCCTCATTTATCCTTATTGGTGTCTACATTCCTCCGCAGGCATCCGTAAAAACTGCTTTAGATGGATTAGTTGACTGCATTACTGAATGTGAAAGGAAATTTCCCCAGGCCCTCATCATCGTAATGGGTGATTTCAATCAAGTTAAGCTCAATCTAGAAATGCCGAAGTTCATCCAGCATATTACCTGTCCCACCAGAGGCGGTAATTCCCTTGACCATTGCTACACTACGATAAAAGGTGCATACAAACCTATAGTCAAAGCGGCACTTGGTTATTCTGATCACGCCCTTATCCACCTGGTACCTGCATACAAGCAGCAATTAAAAAACAGCAGGCCTTCCTACATTACTACTAAGAAGTGGACGGAGCAAGCAAAATCCAACCTACAAGCATGCTTCAAATCCACTAATTGGGAAAAAAAACTTCAAAGATCCAAATAACATCAATGACTGGACTGACAAGGCAACGTTTTACATCAAGTTCTGTGAAGACATGCTGATTCAGACTAGAACCTACAGGAAGCAGGAGAACAACAAACCTTGGTTTAGGAGGTCGATCAAGGCCCTCAGAGTTAAAAAGGAGGAAGCCCACAGAAATGGCAATCTTCCTGAATACAGAAGACTCCGGAATAAGCTTTCAAAAGAGATAAAAGCTGCTAAAAGGCTATACTCAACTAAGCTGGAGGAGAAATTTTCTTCTGCCAATCCCAAAGCACTTTGGAATGGCTTAAGACATATTACCAACTTCAAGGGCTCCTCCCCTTCCATTACTCCGAACAAAGAGCTTGCTGAGGAACTAAACAACTTCTACAGCCGGTTCGAAACAGAGAAGTCTGTTGGCGGTACTCACCCTGCTAATCCCCTACCATGTGCAGGCAGCACACCCTGTCCAGGCTGTCTGTCCAATCTGGACTTTGAAGTATCAGACGTCAGGAAGCCTCTAATGTCCCTCAACCCCAGGAAGGCATTTGGTCCTGATGGCTTTTCCACAACATGCTTCAAGGTATGTGCAGAACAGATTGCTCCAGTCCTAACCGACATCTTTAGGAGTTCACTAGAGGGTGGAATAGTCCCTGACTGTTTGAAGAGCTCACTTATTATCCCAGTCCCAAAATCTTCATCCGCTTCGGTCTTGAATGACTTCAGACCCATTGCTCTGACCCCTGTGGTCATGAAGATATTCGAACAACTGGTCATGTCATTCCTCAAGGAGGCCACAGGTTCTTTTTGGGATCCACTACAGTTCGCATACAGAGCAAACAGATCAGCAGAGGATGCGGTCAATCTGGCGATCAAGTACACATTAGATCACGTTGATCGTCCCAAGTCATATGCTAGACTGTTATTCGTGGACTTCTCATCTGCATTCAACACCATTGATCCACAAATTCTCCATGAGAAGTTGCTCTCCTTGGGCATCCCACTAAACTTATCGGGCTGGATTTTTAGTTTTCTGACAGGCAGGTCCCAGAGGGTCAAACTGGGACCCTTTGTTTCCACATCCAGGATCACAAACATGGGTGCACCACAGGGGTGCGTCCTGTCCTTTACACCAATGACTTCATCTCCTCAGATCCATCGGTCAAGATTATTAAATACGCTGACGACACCACCTTAGTAGGCCTTATCAGTGACAATGATGAGTCTAGCTATAGGGCCCAAGTAGAAACCCTTGAATCCTGGAGCAAAGCAAACAATCTTATACTGAATACTCATAAAACAGTTGAACTTATAATCGACTTTAGGCGTTCCCACCAATCACACCATCCCATTTTGATTGGTGAGGAGACTGTCAAGATTGTAACCAGTGCTAAATTTCTTGGTACTCAGATCACACAGGACCTGAAGTGGAGCAAGCAAGCGTCTGCTATCTTAAAGAAGGCCAACAGAGGCTATACTTCCTTAGACAGTTGATAAAATACGGTTTGTCTAAAAAGATCTTGAAAGCATTCGCCATTGGATCAATCCTGACCAGTTCATGTACAGTCTGGTACGGCGGGGCCTCAGCCAAAGACAAGCAGAGGCTGAAGAGAATAACCAGGATTGCTGAGAGGTTAATTGGATCTCCCCTACCTTCTCTGGATGATCAATATTTGAGCAGAATCTCCTCAAGGGCTAAGAAGATATCTGGAGACTCGACGCACCCAGGTCATCCCTTCTTCAGGCTCCTACCATCGGGCCGCAGATTCATGGCTCATTCAACCAAAACTTCCAGACACAAAAACAGTTTTTTCCTCTGGCCGTTTTGGCTTTGAATAATCCCAGTGTGTGAGTGGCCCTTAAAGTGGACCAACACCCTCCAAAACAACTTCGCTTTATTATATATAAAATAAAAGGACACTTACCTTTTGATGACTGTTGGAGCCATCTGTCCCTCGCAGCGCCTGAAATATTAATAATTCTCAACAGGAAGTCCCACCCTCCAGGTCTTGTCCGCTGTCAATCACGCTTGTCCGCTCATTAGCATATTTTGTCCGTGGATCAGGTCTTCTCTAGGTCATCTGTTGTCTCGCGTTGTCATCAGGTGGCGTGCCCTCTCTCTGGCCTTGGGCGCGTGCACGTCTCCCTCCCAGCTATACTTGCAGTCAGTCTGGTTATTTGATTGTGCTCAGCCATGATTGGCTGCAGGCACCTGAGCCTCCGCCTCCCCTCCTCTCACTCCCCTCCCTCCTCCTTCCATTATACTTTTCAGCGTCTGCTCTCCTCTCGTCTCATCTCGTGCTGGATGCGTAGGACAGGTGAGTTTACTTTTGTTTCATAAATGTCTTGGTCAAATGTGTTTACTGTTTAATTCACTGTAATGTACTGCGCCACTGAGAATGTTATGGGGGGACTCGGCCACTGTGAATCTTATGGGGGGACTCGGCCACTGTGAATCTTATGGGGGGACTCGGCCGCTGTGAATCTTATGGGTGGATTCGGCCACTGAGAATCTTATGGGGGCCTCGGCCGCTGTGAATCTTATGGGGGGATTCGGCCACTGAAAATCTTATGGGGGCCTCGGCCGCTGTGAATCTTATGGGGGGATTCGGCCACTGAGAATCTTATGGGGGGACTCTGCCACTGAGAATGTTATGGGGGGATTCTACCTGCTGGACATGTTATGGGGGGATTCTGCCTGCTGAACATGTTATGGGGGGATTCTGCCTGCTGAACATGTTATGGGGGGATTCTGCCTGCTGAGCATGTTATGGGGGGATTCTGCCTGCTGAGCATGTTATGGGGGATTCTGCCTGCTGAACATGTTATGGGGGGATTCTGCCTGCTGAAAATGTTATGGGGGGATTCTGCCACTCTCAGCATGTTATGGGGGGATTCTGCCGATGAGCATGTTGTGGGGGGATTCTGCCTGCTGAACATGTTATGGGGGGATTCTGCCTGCTGAGCATGTTATGGGGGGATTCTGCCTGCTGAGCATGTTATGGGGGGATTCTGCCGATGAGCATGTTGTGGGGGGATTCTGCCTGCTGAACATGTTATGGGGGGATTCTGCCTGCTGAGCATGTTATGGGGGGATTCTGCCTGCTGAGCATGTTATGGGGGGATTCTGCCTGCTGAACATGTTATGGGGGTATTCTGCCTGCTGAGCATGTTATGGGGGGATTCTGCCACTCTCAGCATGTTATGGGGGGATTCTGCTTGCTGAACATGTTATGGGGGGATTCTGCCTGCTGAGCATGTTATGGGGGGATTCTGCCTGCTGAACATGTTATGGGGGGATTCTGCCTGCTGAACATGTTATGGGGGGATTCTGCCTGCTGAGCATGTTATGGGGGGATTCTGCCTGCTGAACATGTTATGGGGGGATTCTGCCTGCTGAGCATGTTATGGGGGGGATTCTGCCTGCTGAACATGTTATGGGGGGATTCTGCCTGCTGAACATGTTATGGGGGATTCTGCCTGCTGAACATGTTATGGGGGGATTCTGCCTGCTGAACATGTTATGGGGGGATTCTGCCTGCTGAGCATGTTATGGGGGGATTCTGCCTGCTGAACATGTTATGGGGGGATTCTGCCTGCTGAACATGTTATGGGGGGATTCTGCCACTCTCAGCATGTTATGGGGGGATTCTGCCGATGAGCATGTTGTGGGGGGATTCTGCCTGCTGAACATGTTATGGGGGGATTCTGCCTGCTGAGCATGTTATGGGGGGATTCTGCCTGCTGAACATGTTATGGGGGGATTCTGCCTGCTGAACATGTTATGGGGGGATTCTGCCTGCTGAACATGTTATGGGGGGATTCTGCCTGCTGAAAATGTTATGGGGGGATTCTGCCACTCTCAGCATGTTATGGGGGGATTCTGCCGATGAGCATGTTGTGGGGGGATTCTGCCTGCTGAACATGTTATGGGGGGATTCTGCCTGCTGAGCATGTTATGGGGGGAGTCTGCCTGCTGAACATGTTATGAGGGGATTCTGCCTGCTGAGCATGTTATGGGGGGATTCTGCCACTCTCAGCATGTTATGGGGGGATTCTGCCTGCTGAACATGTTATGGGGGGATTCTGCCTGCTGAACATGTTATGGGGGGATTCTGCCTGCTGAACATGTTATGGGGGGATTCTGCCACTCTCAGCATGTTATGGGGGGATTCTGCCTGCTGAGCATGTTATGGGGGGATTCTGCCTGCTGAGCATGTTATGGGGGGATTCTGCCTGCTGAACATGTTATGGGGGGATTCTGCCTGCTGAACATGTTATGGGGGGATTCTGCCTGCTGAACATGTTATGGGGGGATTCTGCCTGCTGAGCATGTTATGGGGGGACTCTGCCTGCTGAACATGTTATGGGGGGATTCTGCCTGCTGAGCATGTTATGGGGGATTCTGCCTGCTGAACATGTTATGGGGGGATTCTGCCTGCTGAGCATGTTATGGGGGGATTCTGCCTGCTGAGCATGTTATGGGGGGGATTCTGCCACTCTCAGCATGTTATGGGGGGATTCTGCCTGCTGAACATGTTATGGGGGGATTCTGCCTGCTGAACATGTTATGGGGGGATTCTGCCTGCTGAACATGTTATGGGGGGATTCTGCCTGCTGAAAATGTTATGGGGGGATTCTGCCACTCTCAGCATGTTATGGGGGGATTCTGCCTGCTGAGCATGTTATGGGGGGATTCTGCCTGCTGAGCATGTTATGGGGGGATTCTGCCTGCTGAACATGTTATGGGGGGATTCTGCCTGCTGAAAATGTTATGGGGGGATTCTGCCTGCTGAGCATGTTATGGGGGGATTCTGCCTGCTGAACATGTTATGGGGGGATTCTGCCTGCTGAACATGTTATGGGGGGATTCTGCCTGCTGAACATGTTATGGGGGGATTCTGCCTGCTGAACATGTTATGGGGGGATTCTGCCTGCTGAACATGTTATGGGGGGATTCTGCCTGCTGAACATGTTATGGGGGGATTCTGCCTGCTGAACATGTTATGGGGGGATTCTGCCACTCTCAGCATGTTGTGGGGGGATTCTGCCGATGAGCATGTTGTGGGGGGATTCTGCCTGCTGAACATGTTATGGGGGGATTCTGCCTGCTGAACATGTTATGGGGGATTCTGCCTGCTGAACATGTTATGGGGGGATTCTGCCTGCTGAACATGTTATGGGGGGATTCTGCCTGCTGAAAATGTTATGGGGGGATTCTGCCACTCTCAGCATGTTATGGGGGGATTCTGCCGATGAGCATGTTATGGGGGGATTCTGCCTGCTGAACATGTTATGGGGGGATTCTGCCTGCTGAACATGTTATGGGGGGATTCTGCCTGCTGAACATGTTATGGGGGGATTCTGCCTGCTGAAAATGTTATGGGGGGATTCTGCCACTCTCAGCATGTTATGGGGGGATTCTGCCGATGAGCATGTTGTGGGGGGATTCTGCCTGCTGAACATGTTATGGGGGGATTCTGCCTGCTGAGCATGTTATGGGGGGATTCTGCCTGCTGAGCATGTTATGGGGGGATTCTGCCTGCTGAGCATGTTATGGGGGGATTCTGCCTGCTGAACATGTTATGGGGGGATTCTGCCTGCTGAGCATGTTATGGGGGGATTCTGCCTGCTGAGCAGGTTGCAAGTCGGAGAAAAGCACATCAACACTACAAGAACCCGAGCAGACCGCTGAGCATCATGGGAGGCGTAGTCGGGCACGCTATCACACGCTTTGGCATCTAGTGGTCTTCTACCAATTTCCCAGAATGCCTTGCGCGCTGCTTCTCCATAGAGAAGTGCCCGCTTTTGCAGAAGCCTTGGCCGCTGTGATGTGACAGTTGCCAGACAACACGGTTTCCCAATAAAATGACTTATGGTTGTGTTAATTTCAGTGTGCCGTTGAACATGGCCACTAGCTCCAAGCCGCCCTGGTAAAGACAAGCTTGGGACAGGACGGCCAGATAGCCCAGCATGGCGTTCCACTGGCCGCCACACACCCAGTCCGTCTGGTAGCCGCCATAGAGTCGCTGCAGGGCCGAGTCAGCGTCCACCAACACCCGGCAGGGAGGGGGCGCCGCTGGGGAGGGGGGCTGTGTAGGGGGAGGAGGGGGTGGCGGGTAACCTGCCCGGTGCTGCTGGCGGGCCACCGTCCGGGCGAGCTTCAGGAGGTCCACGGGCACCACGGCCCCCGGGCAGCGCTTCTCCAGGAACTCCTGGAAGCCCTGTACGCCCATTGTGTCAGGCCGGGCAAACGAGTGGCCAAAGGAGTGAGGGACAGGCAAGGAGGGACCCGAGCGGGCCGCTGCTGGAGGTGAGCAGGAAGCGCGACTGTTGGCAGGAGGCTGTGAAGGGCGGCTTTCAGGTCCCTCACACAAGCAGGCTGCGGGGGGACGGTCCTTGCGCGCCACCAACCGCCATCTTAATCGCCTTCTTCAGCAGCAGCGCTCGCCGCTATGCCCCGCCGCGCGGTGCAGCCCGGGAAATAGAGTCCTGCCCCCGACAGCAGCCGGTAGCCGCTTCACCGACGCGCACTACGTCTCCCGGCATCCCCTGCGAGCCGTCTCCTTTCTGGAGCTCGCCGAGGAGTTTTACGGGTAAAGGAAACGCGATAGAAGCCCGTCCCTGGCAGGGGGAGACTCGCGCATTTTAACAGGAAGAGGTCAAAGGATCTCTTCCTGTTTGGAGAAAAATGAAGATGGCGGCCGAAATTTATAAGTTAGCGACGCGGAGCGGGATCATAAAAGGTAAGTTTTTTTTTCATAACTTTTTAAATCGGGTCTTCCTGCTTATTTTGTATATTTTTAAAATACACATAAAAAAAAAACGGGACAGGGTGTTGGTCCACTTTAACTACTGATTGCTGATAATTATGTTAGTCTCTATAGATTTACCTGAACTGAATCGTAATTCTTGTTATTCTATGTTATGTATGTAATTGTTATAGCTCTCATGGTGTATCTCCTTGCCAAAAAAGCATTCCTTGTTTGTACCCTGTACTTGGCGGTTCAATAAAGTATTGAAGTATTGACTTCTCCTCTTCACGGCCTGCCTGACGACTGTGGCCTACCTTAGTCATCTGTGTGGGACCTGGAGCAGGATGGTCCCTCAGGAAGGTATATGTTCCTGATCTGGGTGGAGGATAATGTTTCCCGCCTATCAGTGATATTCGCTCCGGTGGAGGTCCCTCTGCAACAGGATGTGCTAATCCTTGTGTCACTATGAGGTTCAGCCAGTGTGGATCTGTTTGGTGCCCCGTCACTATTCCAAGCTCTCGCCCCTCATTTTACCTGCCCCTGGATCCTCTGGCCGTGGTCATGATGCTTTAGTAACGTTATGACAGGACATTCTGGTCTGTATGTCTTATCCCCGTTCCCCCTGCTAGGCGGGGTTCTGAGCAGAATTGCTCTGATAGGGGGCCCATTGATACTGGTGGTCCCTGGGTGGCCTAGTGGAGTGTGGATTCGCAGAAGTGATACCGAGGGTGGTAGATCTGTACGTTCTGCTAGGGGTGTCGCCCTGTTCGCTCAGGGCCTCCTTTACGTCACCCCAATCTACAGTCTCTGGCCTAGCCGGCCTGACTGCTGATTCTTCCGTCTTTATGGAGACTTGCTCCTCTTCTCTGTGTTCATAACTATTGGAAGCCTAAGAGCAAGCTTCTTCTTCTTCTTCTTCCATCCCTCATGAGGTATGGCATACCCATATGGATTGGTGTGAGTCTAGGTCTCTTCCCTGTTAGGCATTCTCTGTTCCCAGGGCTCTAGAGTTGTTACAGTATGGCTTGGAGTTGGCTCTCCAACTCAGTACTCTGAAGGGTCAGGTTCTGCCCTGTCTGCCTTCCTTTAGAAGTCTTTTGCTTACCTTCCTTGGCTAAGCATTCTTTGGGGTTTGCTCACCGCATTTCCCACTTAATTCTATGGTCCCTGTTTGGATTTGAATTTTTATCCTGTTTGCCCTGCGGGGTGTTCCCTTGGATCGATCCAAGAGGCTGTCTGGCTGTCTTTTACCATTCAAGTTGTCCTTCTGGGACTGTTACTTCAGTCAGGCATGTGTCGGAGCGGGGCGACTCTGTTTAGCTAGCCCTCGTTCCATTGATATGCTCCAGGATAAGGTGGTGTTCTGCTTTACGCCGGACCTTTTGCCTGTGGTGGTGCCTTAGGCTCAGGTATTTTAGACATTGTCTTTCTTCTGTGCTATTATTACTAGTAACGCTGAGGCAAGGGGATCTACTTTCCCTCAACAGGTGCTGGAATTTTTTCCTGGATTGTCTCTTGTCCCTTAGGGGGACTGATGCCCCTTGGGGTTTGTGGACACCTACCTCTGTATGTGCCTGATCTCGTCTGCTTCCAAGGGCTAAGCGGCCCTTGGTCTAACCTTTACTTGGATGGTTGTCCCTTCTGGTCCTAGGGACAGTTTGGCTTTTTCCTGGACTACTGTTAGCGTTTAATCTTGTCAGGTTGTTACTCAGGCCTATTCCTTTAAAGGGAAGAGTTTCTTCTCACCTTATTCTGATTCTCCGAGTGCCTTGGTATTTTTTGCCTTCAGCGCCAGGTTTTGTTGAACAAGTTCGCTATGCCGCTACTTGTTTTTTGTTAGTACCTTTTCAAGGGATTTTAAATTGTTGACACTTAGAGCTTTTGCTCATGTCGCTCTTGGTAGCAAGGTTGCAGGTGACAGTGCCTTTTCTGTCTGCTGTGCCTTTTTGTTGGGGATCCCACCCTACTTTATGGACACTGCTATTGGATGTCCCAAGTGTAAGTATTATATCTGGAGCAGTGACGTACTGTATACTTAGAATAATACAATTCTGTGAAATACTCACCTGTAGAATTGGTATTATACGTATACAGTACGTCCTGCTCCACCCCACCCTGGTTTTTGCATTCTTCTGGATCCCCTGTATGGTGATTGTTATGATTGATATCATTGTTATCATTACCAGTTGTTTTTTGGTGGTTAATTTCTCCCGGCTTCTGGTTCACTGCTTTTCAATGCTGGGGATTTGTGGGAGGTCACTCGGTATATGAAGGGCCGGGAGGAGCCTGTTTTTGCATGTCTGCAGTGCACAGCGCCATCTGGCGGAGGATAACCCAAGTGTAAGTATTATATCTGGAGCAGGACGTACTGTATACGTATAATACCAATTCTACAGGTGAGTATTTCACAGAATTGTATTTTTTCCCACGCCCTGTACATACAGATTGCTCACATTAAAAATTATCTTACCCGCATCTACTGCATGTTATGAGCCTTTAAACATCCAAGATGGCGGCTCACGGAGCATCAGGCAGCCTGCAAACAGGAAGTGTCTTCTGACTGTGTTGCTCTGCATTCTGGGATTGCTGTCCTTTTCCTGACCCCAGCTCTGCTCTGTCTGTGCAAAGCACAGCTATAACCCTGCCCCCTGTACTTTATCCTGCTCCCCTCTCCTCAATATGTGATGCTTCTGAGTCAAGATGGTGGCGCCCATATCCTAGAGTCCTAAACAGCGTTGCAGCTCAGTGGGGGAGAGAATAATAAGTAAGTGATTAAAAACTTAAAATATATTAATATTCTAAGTATACAGCACGTCCTGCTCCAGAGATAATTCCTTAAGTTCGGGTTATACATCTACAAGATGGCGCTGGACTGCAGAGAGGGGGGGGGTGTATTCTTCACTTGGGATTGTATTCTGTGGTATGCTTTGGCTTGTGTTGCCGCCTGTGTTGGTTTGCACTGGTTGCTCTTTTTAAAAATGCGCGCTTGTACGGCATTCCGTGGTAAGTGGCGACTTTACCTCAGGCGCTGCTGCGCCATCATTGGCACGTGGGCGCCTTTGCGCTCTTCGGGGGGCGGGCCTTGCGGATGGCACGTTTCGCTTCACTGTCTCTGCGGCCCGCCCCTCGAGGTATCTGCCGGCGCCATTTTGCTCTCCTCGTGCTGCGTGCCTGGTGTCTACCTACTGTCGTCCTTAAGTGCCCCTGCGGGCTGGCTTATTTTTTATATTGTCAGGATTGTACCTAACACCCGTCTGTCTTAAGCCAGTATCCCCCAATCTCCACCGCCACTTCTGCCTATAGACAAGCCCCCGCTTGTGGGAGACACGAGCAATGCCTCTCCCAGTCGGTTGCCCCCAGGACTTAACAGGCGCAAAGGATAGTAGCTTAAGGTGCAGCTTGGTGTTAGGCAGGGAATCCCGAATGAGGATGCCGGGTGCGAAAAGTCCGTAAATCAGGCCGAGGTCAAACCAGGAGGTCACAGGCGAGGTATCCAAGGGAGATGACAGAGAATGGTCGAGGGTAGCCGAGGTCAATTCCAGGAGGTCACAGGCGAGGTACAGGAGGGTCAGGCAAGAGAGTGGTCAGGCAAAGCAGGAGGTCAGGGCAGGCAGCTAGCAAGAATAGTCAAGGTCCAAATCCAAATCAAAAATCTTCACAAGTACAGCAGCACGCATCCAGAACCCAGAAGCTATAACGGGCACTGGGAAACTGGAACAGTGCAAATATATAGGGAAGTCTGGCCAATGGGAAACAGGGAAAAAGGAGGGAAGGAAGGTGCTTGGTGCAAACAAGGAAATGGGATCGGTCCCAGGAGCTGGACGGCCCAGGCCAGACAGGCTGACCAGTCCCTGGGTCCGATCCCAGGAACCGGCCACGGATTGGACATTTTAAACTCGCCCCCGGCGGGCGCGCTGGGGGAAGCGCCGCCGGGAGGCATAAAGCAGACGTGCTCGCGCGCGCGCGCGAGCACGTTGAGAATCGGGCGCGCCCCCGCCAGGAAGGGGAAGCGCCGAGCCAGAGGGGAGAGCCGCAGGGCCGCGCAGCCGCGCGGAGCGGGCTGCGACGCGGCCACCCACGGCGTCCTGCACCGCCAGCCCCTGATCCCCGCGACGGTGCCGATGAGCTGGCAGACCCGGGGACCGTCGGGCCGCAGCCCGGTGGGAGCCATCCGGCAACGCGCCGCGGGACCCGGACCGGCGGTGAGGTAAGTGCCTAACATTACCCCCCCCCGAGGAGGGGCCACTGGACCCTCCAAACTGGGTTTTAAAGGATTCTCTCTATGAAATTTCTTTACTAAATTCTGTGCATGAACTTCTCTGGCAGGAACCCAAGATCTTTCTTCCGGACCGTATCCCTTCCAGTCAATAAGATATTGAAGAGAGTTCCGAAAGAAACGAGAATCAAGGACCCGGGCAACCTCAAACTCCTGATGCCCATCAACTACCACAGGACTAGGAGGACTATTAGGTTCATGGTTTCTTGCGGACTTAAGAAGTGAAACATGAAAGGATTTACAGATTTTCATGGATGAGGGGAGGGCCAACCGGTATGTCACCTGATTAACTTTGTGTGTTATGGGGAATGGGCCAATAAACTTCGGTCCTAACTTAGCGGAGGGTTGGCGTAGCGCCAAGTTCTTGGTTGAAAGCCAAACCCAGTCACCCACTTTAAAGTTAGAATTAGACGATCGCTTGCGATCAGAAAATTTTTTCTGTAAAGAAGCGGCCCTAGTTAGGTGTTGTTGGATTTTATTCCACTCCCCTGGCCATTTGGAAACCCATTCATCCACGGAGGGAACTCTAGAGGGTTGGTCCGAAAGAGCGGAAAACTTCAGATCCTTGCCATAAACACAGTGGAAAGGAGAAACCCCTGTGGATGAATGCGTAGCGTTGTTAAAAGCAAATTCCGCAAAAGGTAAGAAGAAGGCCCAATCAGTCTGAGAACCCGCCGTAAAACAGCGCAAATATTGTTCCAGGGACTGGTTGGTTCTCTCGGTTTGACCATTCGATTGCGGATGAAAGGCCGAGGAAAGGGAGACAGTGAACCCCAACTTGGCACAGAAAGCCCTCCAGAACCGGGAGACAAACTGGACCCCCCTATCCGAAACAACATCCATGGGAATACCATGAATCCTAAAGACATGAGTAATGAAAAGTTGAGCAAGAGTTTGAGCTGAGGGGAGTTTCTTTAAAGGGACGAAATGGGCCATCTTGCTAAAGCGGTCCACAATTACCCAAATGACCGTATGACCCTGAGACGGAGGAAGGTCAGTAACAAAATCCATGGCCAGATGTGTCCACGGGGAGGCAGGAATGGATAATGGAAGGAGTGGGCCTTCCGGTGAGCTCCTCAAGGACTTACTTTGGGCACAGACTTTGCAAGCGGAGACAAACCTTTGAACGTCCTTCCTGAGAGAAGGCCACCAAACTTGACGTAACAATAAAGCTATGGTTTTCTTAATCCCTGGATGACCGGCTGTTTTAGTATCATGAAAATGGGACAAAAACTCAGACCGGTAAGTAGAGGGCACAAACAGGGCTGACGCGGGTTTCCCAGGAGGAGCTTGGGCCTGGAACTGAGTAAGGTCAGGAAGTTGGGATTGAATGGCGGCCACCACTAGGGAGCGAGGTACGATGGGAGAAACCACCCTTTCCGGTAAGTCAGGGGGAGAGAAACTCCGAGACAGGGCGTCCGCCTTTATATTCTTAGACCCGGGTTTATACGTTATAGAAAAATTAAACCGAGAAAAGAATAAGGACCAGCGAGCCTGTCTAGGAGTTAACCTCTTGGCGGACTGGATGTATTCCAGATTTTTATGGTCCGTAAAGACCGTAACTGGATACTGAGCCCCCTCCAGCCAGTGTCTCCATTCCTGGAAGGCAAGTTTGATGGCCAGTAATTCTCTGTTGCCGATATCATAATTATTTTCGGCCGCTGAGAATTTTTTGGAAAAGAAGGCACATGGATGGAGGCGTGCAGGTGAGCCGTAGTATTGGGACAAGACCGCTCCGACCGCTATCTCTGAAGCATCCACCTCCACAAGGAAAGGTCGTTGTTCATCGGGATGGACTAGGACGGGAGCAACGCTAAATACCCTCTTAAGATTCCCGAAGGCCTGGACAGCTTGAGCCGGCCAAACCGGGGAGTACCCGCTTTTCTTAGTCAAGTTAGTTAGTGGTGTAACCAGGGCAGAGAAATTCTTAATGAACCTTCTATAAAAATTGGCAAAACCCAAAAACCTCTGCAGGCCCTTCAGATCTCTGGGCTGCTCCCATTCTAAAACAGCCCTCACCTTAGATTGGTCCATAGACAGACCAGATTTGGAGATAATGTAACCGAGGAACGGAACCTCAGATACCTCAAATTGACATTTCTTTAGTTTGGCATATAAACAATTCTCCCTAAGTTTCTGCAAAACTAGGCACACATGTTTACAATGCTCATCAAGGGATGAAGAAAAAATTAAAATGTCATCTAGGTAAACAACCATAAACCGGCCAAGATAATCCCTGAAAATTTCATTGACAAAACTTTGAAAGACCGCAGGGGCATTGCACAGGCCGAAGGGCATAACCAAATATTCATAATGCCCTTCAAGGGTATTAAAGGCCGTTTTCCACTCGTCCCCCTGCCTAATTCTTATGAGGTTATAGGCCCCTCGGAGATCTAGTTTAGAGAAGACCTGCGCCCCGACCACCTGCGTAAAGAGTCCCTCAATAAGCGGTAGGGGATATTTATTTTTTACCGTGATGTTATTTAAGCCCCGGTAATCGATACAGGGGCGAAGTCCCCCATCCTTTTTTTCCACAAAAAAAAACCCTGCCCCTGCTGGGGAAGATGAAGGCCGAATAAACCCTTTTTCTAAGTTCTCGGCGATATATTCCCGCATGGCAAGGGTTTCTGCTCGGGTCAAATTAAATATTCTCCCTCTGGGAGGCATCGTACCAGGAAGCAGTTCTATTGGGCAGTCCCAAGGTCTATGGGGAGGAAGTTTGTCTGCTGCCTTTTCTGAAAAAACATCAGCAAACTCCAAATATGGAGTAGGAATCCCCATAGGGAGTAGGCGCGTGACCCTGAGGGGAAATTCTAGGCAGTTCCGGAAACACTGGTGTCCCCACTTGGTAATTTGCCCCGAAACCCAGTCAATTTGAGGATTATGCTCCTGCAGCCATGGCAACCCCAGAATCAAGGGGGTACCAGGCATGCTCAAAATCAGGAACCTGATAACCTCAGAATGACTGGCTCCTACTTTGATTTGCATGGGAGGTGATTGAAACCGAACTAACCCCCCGGCCACTGGAGTGCCATCAATGGCTGACACCCGGATAGGAGTAGGCAAGGTCTGTGCCATAATTCCTAGAGTCTGTGCTAGATCAGAGTCTAGGAAGTTCCCAGCTGCTCCAGAATCGAGAAGAGCCTTTAGATTAATATATTTAGCACCAATCATAAACTGAACTGGGACAAAAACTGGAGACGATACTTGAGGAGATACCTTACAGCCTAGGAGGGCCCCCTCGAAACCCCCTAGGCTCTGAAGTTTCCCGACGGTTTCTTTGGGCAAAGTCTAACCATGTGGCCGGTCCCACCACAGTAAAGACAGAGCCCCTCGGATAGGCGTCGTCGTCTCTCGCCTTCGGTGAGCCTGGTGGCACCTAGCTGCATAGGCTCTTCAGAAGGTTGAGCGACGGGAGCCTCAGATTTTGCAGCGGATTCAGAATGTGATCCTTTCTCCAGGCGCCTTTCCCGGAGTCGGCGATCAATGCGGATGGCCAAATGCATTAACTCATCCAGTGTTTGGGGTTCCGGGTAGTTCACCAGGGTGTCCTTGATAGAGTCAGCCAGACCTAATCGGAATTGGCCACAGAGGGCAGGATTGTTCCAGCGTGAGTCAACTGCCCAACGCCGGAATTCGGAACAGTAGTCCTCGGCTGGACGGCGTCCCTGGCGGAGGGTACGTAACTTTGCGTCAGCTGAGGCCCCTTTGTCAGGATCATCATAAAGGACCTCCATTGCAGCGAAGAAACTATCCACCGACTGGCGGATGGGGTCCTGAGCTGATAAGCTAAAGGCCCAGGACTGAGGGTCTCCATGTAACAGGGAAATAATCAAGCCCACTTTTTGTTCTTGTGAGCCCGAGGAGACCGGGCGAAGCTGGAAGTATAGTTTACAAGAGTCCCGGAAATTGGCAAATTTTGCCCTATCGCCAAAAAACTTTTCAGGGAGCGGGATCTTGGGTTCCACCATCATTGCGGCCGGAGTCCCCTGAGAAGTGGGGACAATGGGAGTTGGACGGTTCTCCTGGGCCGCAACTCGATGAGCCAGGTGCTCCACTGCCGCCGTCAGGGCCTGCACCTGCTCCAGAATTTGGTCCATTCTTCTTTCAGGCCCGTTATAATGTCAGGATTGTACCTAACACCCGTCTGTCTTAAGCCAGTATCCCCCAATCTCCACCGCCACTTCTGCCTATAGACAAGCCCCCGCTTGTGGGAGACACGAGCAATGCCTCTCCCAGTCGGTTGCCCCCAGGACTTAACAGGCGCAAAGGATAGTAGCTTAAGGTGCAGCTTGGTGTTAGGCAGGGAATCCCGAATGAGGATGCCGGGTGCGAAAAGTCCGTAAATCAGGCCGAGGTCAAACCAGGAGGTCACAGGCGAGGTATCCAAGGGAGATGACAGAGAATGGTCGAGGGTAGCCGAGGTCAATTCCAGGAGGTCACAGGCGAGGTACAGGAGGGTCAGGCAAGAGAGTGGTCAGGCAAAGCAGGAGGTCAGGGCAGGCAGCTAGCAAGAATAGTCAAGGTCCAAATCCAAATCAAAAATCTTCACAAGTACAGCAGCACGCATCCAGAACCCAGAAGCTATAACGGGCACTGGGAAACTGGAACAGTGCAAATATATAGGGAAGTCTGGCCAATGGGAAACAGGGAAAAAGGAGGGAAGGAAGGTGCTTGGTGCAAACAAGGAAATGGGATCGGTCCCAGGAGCTGGACGGCCCAGGCCAGACAGGCCGACCAGTCCCTGGGTCCGATCCCAGGAACCGGCCACGGATTGGACATTTTAAACTCGCCCCCGGCGGGCGCGCTGGGGGAAGCGCCGCCGGGAGGCATAAAGCAGACGTGCTCGCGCGCGCGCGCGAGCACGTTGAGAATCGGGCGCGCCCCCGCCAGGAAGGGGAAGCGCCGAGCCAGAGGGGAGAGCCGCAGGGCCGCGCAGCCGCGCGGAGCGGGCTGCGACGCGGCCACCCACGGCGTCCTGCACCGCCAGCCCCTGATCCCCGCGACGGTGCCGATGAGCTGGCAGACCCGGGGACCGTCGGGCCGCAGCCCGGTGGGAGCCATCCGGCAACGCGCCGCGGGACCCGGACCGGCGGTGAGGTAAGTGCCTAACATATATATTGTGACAGACTCTCTGCCCCTTTGGACTTTACACAGGTTCATTACTTTCCTTTTCTTAAGCATGTTACAGACTGCCAGTGTATTGATTGATTACGTTATTCATTGTTCTGACTGCCATTGTATTGATTGATTACATCACAGACAATGGCATTGTTCGGATTGAGTGTATTACAGACGTCTATTGTGTTGCTGATTGCGTCACCGGCAGAGTTGAGGGACTGTGTGCCCTGCTGCTATTGGTCGGTGTGTGTGTCATGCAATGGAGACTTGTGTATATAAGGCCTAGAGTGGCACTAATAAAGTCTACTTCACCTTCACCCTCAATACTGAGTTCTGTTTCTTATTGGGGGAAACGCTATATTACAATTCACTAGCCCTTGTAAGGGCTGTTCCTGTTTCCTCACGGACGACTCTGGAATTCCAGCAGCACCTCTTACGATTGGGAAAAGGACGTCTCGGGCGGTGAAGCCCTCCGGTGATAAGGGTTATCGCTACAATTGGTGGCAAGCGGTCGGATGGTCCTTTGTACCCAGAGAGAGTGCTACCCTGAGGGAGAGTCAGTATGACAAGTTGAAAAGGCTGACCCTGAAGGATCTACTCGAGAGCCGGGGAAGGTCAGCTAGCAACCGCCCACGTCAGGAACTGATAGCCGAGCTGATCGAAATGGATCGTGCAGCAGTGAGGACCGAAACCAATATGGAGACCGATGAAGACGCTGCTCTCGTTCAAGCGGTTCGGAACAGATTGTCAGTCTATGGCCGAATCCATCACAAGAACTGATCGACCAAGTCTTCGCCGCAGCGGAGGCAGAGGCCAGTAAGCGAAGGGAAGATCGGCGACTCGCAACCCAGCAGCCTCTCAGCCTCAGTTACATTGGGGGGAAACGACAAGACCAGCACCCTGTGAGTACAACTGTATGTGTGTACAAGACCAGCACCCTGTGAGCACATGTGTGTGTACAAGACCAGCACCCTGTGAGTACAACTGTGTGTGTGTACAAGACCAGCACCCTGTGAGTACAACTGTGTGTGTGTGTGTGTGTGTGTATACAGGCCCGGTAGACAAAACGGTAATGCAGATGGACTATCCCAGCAAACAGAACTCTGCCCATAACAAGAGTCCGGACAGCCCCACGTTAACCCGAACAGGGTCAATCCGGGTCTGCCGGGTGTTCCACAAAAAGGGGGCATTGTGACAGACTCTCTGCCCCTTTGGACTTTACACAGGTTCATTACTTTCCTTTTCTTAAGCATGTTACAGACTGCCAGTGTATTGATTGATTACGTTATTCATTGTTCTGACTGCCATTGTATTGATTGATTACGTCACAGACAATGGCATTGTTCGGATTGAGTGTATTCCAGACGTCTATTGTGTTGCTGATTGCGTCACCGGCAGAGTTGAGGGATTGTGTGCCCTGCTGCTATTGGTCGGTGTGTGTGTCATGCAATGGAGACTTGTGTATATAAGGCCTAGAGTGGCACTAATAAAGTCTACTTCACCTTCACCCTCAATACTGAGTTCTGTCTCTTATTGGGGGAAACGCTATATTACAATTCACTAGCCCTTGTAAGGGCTGTTCCTGTTTCCTCACGGACGACTCTGGAATTCCAGCAGCACCTCTTACGATTGGGAAAAGGACGTCTCGGGCGGTGAAGCCCTCCGGCGATAAGGGTTATCGCTACATATATTATGTATGCATACCGCTTACAGGGACCTTTCTGTTTATGTCTTGCAGGCTGGTCAAACTTAATTGTGGTTTCTCCCGGCCTATTCTCCCTTTTTATTTTGCTATTAGAGGCTTATTCTGCTTTCACCTCCCACTTCCCTAGCGGGCTATTGGGGCGTCTCGGGTGGCCTTATAGCATAAATCCCTATTGGCCTGTGGGCCGCGATAATCACCATATGGAGGCTTCTCAGGATAATGTGCTTGGGGTTCCTTCAGGACAAGCCCGGCTGTGTGTGGCATGTCCCCTACAAGTGATGACAATGTGGGGGGTTTGTGTACCCTGTGCCCAGCGGGCGCTTGCGCTGCAATCTGGATTACCTGTGGCTGGGCCTGCGCCCCCACGCTTACATCTGACTCCCAGTGAGGTACATACCAGTGGGGAGTCTCAGCCTGATTTGTCTACCAGGGTGGCTAGCATTGAGAAGCTGATTGCTAGCTCTACAGCGCGTAAGGCCTCTGCTAAGAGGCAGCATCTGGCGCCTGGCGTTAACCTTTTTCCTATGGAGGCTGAGGAATTTTTTGACCTGGCTGGCTATACCCCCCTGGAAGAGGGGGAATTGTTTTCTGACTCAGAATTATCTGATGAGTAGCCTAAGGGTTATGCTGATTCTGGCTCTGACCCATGGGCTCCAGATGATACTGTAAGGCTTTTGGCTCACATTTTTTAGGTACTTTCTATCTCTCCTTATGCTGCAGCTCCTCGGCAGCAGGGGGAGTTGTTTCACACTGCTAAGCCAGGTTTGGAGTTTCCTGAGCAAACTCACATTAATAATCTCGTGCTCAAAGAGTGGGAGCGACCGAGCAGGCTCCCTGGGGTGCCTAAGAGTTGGGATAAGAGGTATCCCTTTCCTGCTGAAGTGGTTAAGCGTTGGTCATCCCCTCCCGAAGTGGATTCACCAATTCTGGGGTTGTCCAACACTTCTGTCATGCATTCCCGTGACTCTACTACACTGAGGGATGGTGAGGACCGGCGTATTGATCAGCTGGCTTCCCATGCTTTTGCCTGTGTGGGGTCCGCGCTGCGTCCGGTTTGTGCCTCTGCCATTACAGCTGTGGCTATTAGGACTCTGCTCAAAAGTATTTTAGATGGGGCACCTGATGATGCGGCTAGTGAAGAGTATAGAGCCCTTCTGCATTGTGAGGAATTTGTTGCATATGTCCTCTCTGCCTTGGATGATACCATTAGAATGTGTGGCAGGGCTTCTGCCTTGGTGGTGGCTATATGCCGCTCGGTTTGGCTGCGCCAGTGGGCAGCTGACAACGCTGCCAAGAAGGCTCTCACTGGGTTCCCCTTTAAAAGACTGCGTCTATTTGGGGATCGCCTGGACTTGTTTGCTAAGGGAGGCAGGTTACCCCAGCACAGGAGACAGTCTCAGCCCTTTCGGGGTTCAGGTTCCTTTCTTCCCTCCTACCGTGAGTCCAGAATGGGAAGGGGAGCTTCATTTGCAGGGGCCCGGGGAGATTTCTGGGGCAGGGGCACAAATCTTCCCCCAAGCCCCCTCAGGCATGAAGGAGCGCCCTCACCCATCCGGATGGGGGGACGGCTTCGGCTCTTTGCTCACGTCTGGAGGCGTCATGTCTCAGACTGGTGGATTCAGGAGGTAGTGTCCTCTGGTTACAAGATAGAGTTGGCAGCCTGGCCGCCCCCAAGATTCATCAGATCCCAGATGCCTCAAGAACCCCTGTCAGCTCAGGGCCTGTTGCTTGCTGTGCAGAATCTACAGGAGCTGGGGGTCATCTGCCAAGTGCCCTTAAGGGAAAGGGGCAAGGGCTATTATTCCAACCTTTTCACCGTTCCCAAAAGAGATGGGTCTGTCAGACCCATGCTGGACTTAAAAGCTTCTGAACAAATTTGTCAGATCCAGGCGTTTTCACATGGAGACTCTGCGCTCAGCTGTAAGTTCACTGTGCCCAGGGGATTTCATGACCTCTGTGGATATCAAGGATGCTTACCTCCATATTCCAGTCTTTCCAGGTCATCAGAGATGCCTCAGGTTCGCTCTGGAGGATCAGCATTACCAGTTCGTGGCACTGCCCTTCGGTCTCACTTTGGCTCCCAGGGTATTCACCAAGGTGCTGGCGGGCATTATGGCTCTGCTGAGAGCTCAGGGCATTCGCATTCTTCCCTATTTGATACAATATACAAGAAAAAGACCGCACCAACATACTATATTATTAAAGTGTGCTGCACTGGAGGTTGGTGTGGCAACAGCCCAAATATGAAACCCGGAAGAGGGGGGGTCCCACAAGTCCCCCAAAAAACAAACCAAACTTCCAATAAATTCGTGGCACCACTATTTATATTAGAAAATTCGCCCTGAGGAAGTGACGTGATTACGTCACGCAACGCGTCGGCGTGAGGGGTTGTTGGGGGTTCCTGCGGGTCTGCTCTGAATAGTTAAGGTATTCTCTATATGTTGTGTGTCTGTTCTTCCACCCGGCTGGTCTTGAAGTTTGTTGTTTGCACTAAGTGTATTGTTAATGGGTTCATTCAATTGTACATAGTATTCATGGCACATTGCACTTTATAGAGTAGGGGTTCAATATTAGGCTTTATTTAGGAGATAGGATTTATTATTAGTGGTTATTCAGGCCATGGGATAATAATATATTCTTTTTTTTTTTGCACAGATTGTGAATTTGCACTGTATTTGTAAAATTGCACTATGTAGATTGCCAGCCTGTGATGTAGGACACTATTTCCATTTTTTAGATCTGTTGTTGAGACCTGTGATTTAGGCTTAACAGCACTATTAATGTCATCAGGCTGCTTTTCCCCCCTCCCCTCCTCTGGATTTAAATGTTTTTGTGTTCTTCCCTATTTGGACGACATTCTTATCACTTCTCTGTCCTTCCAACAGGCAGAGCTGGATACTCAGTGGGTAGTGACCACACTGGAGTCATTCGGCTGGGTGATAAACCACTCCAAATCTTCCCTGTCTCCCTCTTTGGTGAAGCCATTTCTGGGCATGAATCTGGATACAGCTCGGGCCAGGATCTTTCTTCCTCAGCAGAAGGTGGACAGTCTGCAAGCGCAAGCTCAGCTCCTTTTGTCTTGCCCTCATCCTTCCATCAGGCAGGGAATGCAGCTGGTGGGCCTGATGGTGTCCTGCTTCGAGGCGGTTCCTTATACTCAGTTTCACATGAGGCCTCTTCAACTCCACCAGGTACCCTGTGTCCCTGGATCAGGTTTTGGTTCTGTCCCCCCTAGCCAGGCGGTCCCTCTCGTGGTGGCTGGACTCAAGGAACCTGTTGGTGGGCAGATCCTTTCTGGCCCCTTGCTGGGAGACAGTCACCACGGATGCCAGTCTGACAGGTTGGGGGGGGCTTCTGGAGATCCCTAACTTTCCAGGGGCAGTGGGGCCCTCAGGAGGCCCACACTCCTATCAACGTTCTGGAACTGAGGGCGATCAGGTTGGTTCTAGCCCGCTTGACCCCGCACCTTCGGGGTTGGGCTGTTCAGGTACGCTCGGACAACCAGACTGCGGTTGCCTACATCAATCATCCGGGAGGGACCCGGAGCAAGGGGGCCCTCAAGGAAGTGTCTCTGATCCTGTCCTGGGCAGAGGACAATGTTCCCTGCATCTCAGCTGTGTACATTCCGGGGGTGGAGAATCTGGAGGCAGACTCTCTGAGCAGGGGGACTTCTGACTGGTGTGAGGCTAAATCTCTTCCCTGTCGTGTGTTTTCTATTCCTAGGATTCTGGAATTCCTCCAACATGGTTTGGATCTGGGGTTTCAACTCAGCACTCTGAAGGGTCATGTGTCTTGGCTGTTTTCTTTTGCTCAGCATCATTTGGTCAGGACTTTTTTCCAGGGGGTTACCCATGTGCGCCCCACACGTAAGCCTATGTTACCAGTCTGGGACTTGAATTTGGTCCTATCTGCCTTGCAGGGGTCTCCTTTTGAGCCTGTGCATGAGGCTGCTTTGTCCATTCTTACGCTTAAGGTAGTCTTTTTGGTGGCTATCACTTCGGTTAGGCGTGTTTCTGAGTTGGCGGCGCTTTCCATCAAGCCCCCTTACTTTGAGACACCAGGACAAGGTGGTGTTTCGCTTTAAACCAGACTTTCTGCCTAATGTTGTGTCTGCGTTTCATCTCAATCAGGACATTGTTCTTCCTTCTCTGTGCCCTAATCCTAGTAACCCTAAGGAGAGGGCTCTACATTCTTTGGATGTGGTCAGGAACCTGAAGTTCTATTTGGTGGCTACTGAGCCCTTCAGGAAGACTGATGCTCTTTTTGTGGTCCCTTCGGGTCCTAAGAAGGGTCTGGCTCCAGCTAAGTCTACCATCAGCAAGTGGATCCGTCAGGCTGTGATTCAGGCCTATTCTGCTAAAGGGAAGGATCCTCCCTTCTGCCTTACTGCTCATTCCACTCGTGCTATTGGTGCCTCTTGGGCTTTTCAGCACCAGGCATACTTTTTCTAAGTTTTACAAGGTTGATGTTAGGGCCTCAGCTGAGTTCTGCAGGCGGCAGCGGTTTAATCTGCATGGTGTTGCTTTTGGGGATCCCACCCTACCTTACGGACACTGCTATTGGATGTCCCAAATGTAAGGATTTACTCTCTGGAGCAGGACGTGCTATATACTTAGAATAATACAATTCTGTGATTACTCACCTGTAGAATTGGTATTATATGTATACAGCACATCCTGCTCCACCCCGCCCTTGTTTTCATTATTCTTAGTGCCTCTGTATGGTGGTTGTTATCATGGTTAAAATTGTTTGATTAGGGTTGTTATTCTCCCGGCCTCTTGCTAACTGCTTGTCAATACTGGGGAATTTTTGGGAGGTCCCTGTAATATAAGGGGCGGCAGGAGCCACTTTTTTGCTGTCTCTGCAGTCCAGCCCCATCTTGTGGTTGTATAACCCAAACGTAAGGAATTATCTCTGGAGCAGGACGTGCTGTATACGTATAATACCAATTCTACAGGTGAGTAATCACAGAATTGTATTTTTAGATGCTGGGGAATAGTTCTTTAAGGGTTTGGGCTTTTCATTAGATCATGCTGAAAGTCCAGTTTAAAGTTATACTAAAGTGCCCGATTGTTGTCCCATTGTCTTGGGCTTGCGTTGCACTTTCTCAAACATCAATCTGTTTTCAAAAAGACCCTGTAGTTCCTAAGTTATTAGTAAAAGTATTAGAGCATTGGCGATTCTTAGAAAAAAATGAGTAGAAACCGTGGGAGTGACCAGAGCCGGCGTTGGCAACCGGCAAGCCAGGTCAGCTGCCGAAGGGCCCTCATCCCCTGGGGGGCCCACTGATGGCACAATGTGGTTAATTCTTCTAGTGCCAGCTACGTGAGACTCAGGTAGCTAACTTTAAACCCCAAAGAACAAAAAGTATATTGCGGTTCTTCTCCGTCCGTCATCGCTGGAACATTGTCCGCTGGGCGAAGTGCCAAAGTACAGCCGACATCGCAGTTTTTCTCCGGCGTGCGCTACTTATTCTACCCGCTGCCTCTGGAACATTTTCGGCTAGGTGAGGAGCCTAGCACACCCAACATCACGGTTCTCCTCCGGCAGCATATAATTACTGGGGTTGTTGGCCCGCAAAACAGCTTTTTCTTAGCTGCTGCTTGGCCACCCTCAAGCGGAAACCTTTAGGGTAGGTCATTTTGTCTATATTTTATAATGAATTTGTGTATTAATATTGTTTTTTCTGTACATATTATGTTTTTTTATTTTTTTGTCTTTTAGATTGTGGGAAAGGACAGGCAATATATTGGTGTAGTTCACCCTCTGAGGTCTTGAAATAGTCTTTGTGACTATCGGGAACTGTTCATATACTAGGTCTTAGGCCTCCTGGGAGGTAATCTAGTATTATTCACCATTACGGAGTCATCTGGGGTAATTGGATCTGTTCATTTAGCAGATAGATTCACCCCATGCCCAATATACAAACAGCTACTGGACGAGGATCGCATGGTATGCAGGCAATGTGCAACAGTGGCGGTTGCTGAATATGGAAGACAGTTTTCTCCTCCTGCAAGGGCTTCGTCCCCTGTCTCCAGGCATTTAGATCATAAGTCCCCCTTGGCAGCCCAACCTAAGGACAGGGATGTCCTCAAAGAGTTGGCAGATAGATTGGCCCACCTAGAGAGTCGCTCAGAATCACCGGCTTCTAGAAAATCCTCAAGAAAAAGAAGCATTTAGATTCCTCTGAAGTCTGAAGAGGATATTATTGCTGCCATAGTCTCCCAGGAGGAATCCACTGGGGAGGCTTCATCTAGTAAGGACTCAGAGTCCTCTACACAAGGGGGCACTAATTTTAAGGAGAAGATGGATGAGTTGATTACATCCATTCTGGAGATTATGGATTTATCGGGCCCAGAAGTCCCCAAAAAGAAGAAGGAGGATTGGTTTGAGCCGTAAAAACAGAGGATGATTTTCCCGGTGCATACGCATTACTTTGAATTGATTCAAAAGGAATGGCAGAAGCCAGATAGTCTTCTGGCCATTCCCAGAGTTCTAGATACTATGTATCCTTTTCCATTTGAGGATGTTGAACTATGGTCTTGTTCCCTTATAGTGGATTCTCCGGTGTCAGCTCTTTCTAAGACTGCAGTTATGCAACCATCTGACAGTGCCTCTCCAAAGGATCCAGCGGATAAGCGCATAGATCAGATGCCATGCCATGCTTATGCTATTGTGGGGTCGACCTTGCGGCTGGTCTGTGCTACATCCATAGCAGCTTTGGCGAGCAAAAGATTGTTAAAGCAACTAGACTCTAAGACTCGTTCGGGTCATTCACAGAGGTCATGCTCCCAGTTGACCAAACCAGTTTAGACATCAACAAGTATATGATTATGGATGATTTGATGAAGTGCCAGAGGCCTAGCTCTGGTGGTAAGGCACATCTAACAGGACTCCCCTATAAGGGGCGGCATCTGTTTGGGGAGTGACATGGTCAAAGAGGGTACTGGTGGTAAGTCTACTCTTTTGCCACAGAAGCCAAAGTCTATTACTGCTTTCCGCAGGGCCCTTAACCCTCGGCCTTTTCAGGGAGGTAGAGGTTCTGCCTTTCGGGCATACCGTAGAAATTTCTGGAATAGATCAAAATCCCAAAATACGGCAAGAAGAGTTTGACGGAACAAAGCCAAACCACCTTCAAAGCCTGCTCAGGCATTAAGGGACGCCCCCACCCTTGCAGGTGGGGGGGGCGGCTTCTGCAGTTTGAGCATATTTGGAGGCGCCATGTAACAGATCTTTGGATTCAGGAAGTTGTATCCTCAGGTTACAAGATCGAGTTAGGAGCCAAACCTCCTGGAAGATTATTTTGGTCAGGGGTATCTCAAAGAAAGCAGAAGCAATGAGATCCGCGGTATCTCGTCTTTTAGAGATTGACTGGAGTAGTCTGTCCTGTTCCTCCCTTAGAGAGAGGTCAGGGGTTTTACTCCAATCTATTCATAATTCCCAAGAGGGACAAATTGGTCCGCCCCAAAATATTAGATCTTAGGGGCCTCAACAAGTTCGTCCTTTTGAAAAGATTTTGCATGGAAACATTAAAATCCAGAGTGATGTCACTCCAACTGGGAGATTTTATGACCACAGTGGATATAAGGGATGCATACCTACACATTCCCATTTTTCTGGGTCATCAGAAGTATCTGCAGTTTGCAGTAGATGGCCTGCCTTTTGGCCTGTCATCAACATCAAGGGTGTTTACCAATGTGTTGGCAGGTCTCATGGCTTATCTGAGAAGTCATTATTGTCATTATCCCCCTCTTTGTATTTGTGCTATTGGAGGCTCTATTACTTGGGTTTGCATATAGTGTGTGGTGCTGGCACATATTTTGTTGTTGCGCTGAATTGGTATTGTATGATCACCTGTTCATATACATTTACTATTATTGGGGTGCATTATTGATTTGTTAGATGGATATGTCCTATAGTCATCAATTTTTACGGCATATCACTTTGCACTTTATATAGCTTGTTTATTAGGTATTTATTGTTGTATATATATTTTTCTTACTTTAGCACTTGGCACTTTATTTAGTTTATTGTTTAGGCATTTTCAGGCGATTTAGCACTGGGCACTTTATATAGCTTGTTGTTTAGGTATTTTAGGTGACCTTATCATTTACTATATAGGGATTTATTAGAATAAGTATATTGTATATTACATAACCATGTTTTGTATTACAATTTTTGACATTTATAGATAGGTGTTT
The DNA here is from genome assembly GCA_027917425.1 of Gastrophryne carolinensis. NCBI lineage: Eukaryota > Metazoa > Chordata > Amphibia > Anura > Microhylidae > Gastrophryne > Gastrophryne carolinensis. The sequence goes on from CM051243.1 coordinate 49,089,402, forward strand.
GGTGTAATGATTAAATACAATATATGCGCATTAGGGTGGTTTGTGCCGGCACAAATAACTTTTCAGTACAAAATGTCCTATATAGTAAGGGCTCCACTAGCCACCTATTCCTATTCACTGTATAGGCACTATTGTTGTTTATTGGAACATATGTGAGGGGGGAGTGATTTTGTTTTTAAATGTCTTGTGTCATATATGTTTTTTAATGTTTGGTTATGTATTAATAAAAGTTATATTTTTGAGGAGTTGGTTGATGTTTAATGGTTAATTCCGGTTGGTGCTCCACAGTGAGAGGGAGGTGTGGTATTTACCACGTCCACTCTATAAGAGTTGCTGAGAAGTCAGGAGATACGTATAATTCCTTACTTAGACGATCTGTTGATATGGCCCCCATCATGTCAGGGGGCCCAGAAGGATACACAGACTGTCTTATCGACATTAGAAGAATTTGGTTGGATAGTGAGTTATCCAAAGTCGGATATCATACTTTCAAGAGTTGTCTTTTCTGGGAATGTCATTGGACACTTCTCAGGCAAAGTTGTTTCTGCCAGAACAGAAGAGATTGTTACTTCAGACCAGGGTACAGGGTCTCTTGACCTGCCCTCACCTGATGATTCGTCAGAGAATGAGTCTGTTGGGCCTGATGGTGTCTTGCTTCGAGGCAGTGCCCTTTACATAGTTTCATACAAGAACCCTTCAGATGGAATTGCTCTTGATCTGGGATCAAGACTCACAGACTCTGGATCATTCTTTTTGCATAACACAGTCAACAAGCCAGTGTCTAGCCTGGTGGCTGAATCCTCAGCCTCTTCAGATTGGCAAATCCTTCCTTCCAGTACAGTGGAAGATCATCACTACAGATGCCAGTTTATCTGTTGGGGGGGGGGGGGTGTCATGGAGTCACAGACGATCCAGGGACAGTGGAGTCTGAAGGAGAGCAGACTCCCCATAAATATCCTGGAATCGAGAGAGATTCGATTGTGTCTCAGGCGTTGGACATCCCATCTGAAGGGGCATCCGGTCCGGATTCAAACAGACAATCTGACAGCGATGGCATATATCAATCACCAGGAGGGCACCAGAAGCAGGGAAGCCCCCATGGAAGTAAGCCAGATTTTACTTTGGGCCGAGAAACAGGCATGCATCTCAGCAGTACACATACCTGGAGTAGACAACTTGCAGGCCGATCATCTCAGCAGAAAGGCCCTGCAACAGATGCCCTGACTCTTCAGTGGTTAGCATTCAAGCTTCTTTATGCATTCCCTCCTGGGTCGAGTACTAAAAAAGATAGGGAGGGAGTCCCAAACATTCTGGTGGCTCCTCGGTGGCCGAGAAGAACCTGGTTCTCAGACATAGTAAGGATGTCAGAGGGCAACCCGTGGAGGTTACCTGATGACCCAGAACTTCTCACACAGGGGCCTAAGGCAGCCCAGTTCACAAGTTCTGGCTTTGACGGCCTGGCTATTGAATCCTTAATCTTGGCAGAAAGGGGGTTTTCAGACAGAGTCTGGCGAGCAATCATTGCCTGGTGCGAATCCAGAGGGTTCGCTTGTAGAATTTTTTCTGTTCCAAGAGATTTTTTGCAGAAAGGTCTTGATGAAGGTCTTCAATTAAGTACTTTAAAGGAACAGATATCTGCTTTATCTATATTTTTTCAGAAACCCATAGCTGGGAAAAAAATGTATCAGAACCTTTTTTTCAGGGAGCCACTAATGTGCGGCCTTCTCTTACGCGACTTCTGCCGGTTTGGAACTTGAACTTAGTTTTATCAGCTCTTCAGGGTCCTCCCTTTGAACCATTGGTCATTAAGTCTAATGACACTTAAACCGGACCTTCAGCGTGATTTAATGAAAAGCCCAAACTCTTAAAAAACTGTTCCCCAGCATCTAAAATTAATATATTTTACGTTTTTAGTCATTAACTTATTATTCTTTCCCCCACTGGGCTGCAACTCTGTTCAGGAATTTAGGATACGGGCGCCGCCATCTTGACTCAGAAGCATCACACTTACTGAGGAGAGGAGAGTGGGATAAGGTACAGGGGGGTGGCTTATAGCTGTGCTTTGCTCAGACAGAGCAGAGCTGGGGTCAGGGGAAGGTCAGCAGTCCCAGAATGCAGAGCAGCACAGTCAGGAGGCACTTCCTGTTTGCAGGCTGCCTGATAAGATGGCGGCTTCCATAAGCCGCCATCTTGGATTTTTAAAGGCTCATAACATGCAGTAGATGCAGGTAGGATGATTTTTAATGTGGTCAATCTGTATATACAGGGTGTGGGAAACATATAAGATAGACTCTTATTCAGAGTAAAGGTCCGCTTTAAGATTATCTTTTTAGTGGCAATAACCTCAGTAAGGAGGGTTTCTGAATTAGCAGCGTTATCTGTTAAGCCTCCTTATTTAGTGTTACATAAGGACAAGGCCGTCTTCCATTTTAAACAGGATTTTCTTTCGAAAGTGGTTTCCCCTTTCCATCTTAATGAAGAGGTGGTTTAACCTTCCTTATGTCCTGCTCCAGTGTCCGATAAGGAAAGGGTTCTTCACTCGCTGGATGTAGTGAGAGTACTAAGATATTATCTCACTGCTACACAATCTTTCCGTAGGTCGGACTCCTTATTTGTCATACCTGAGAGTCCACTGAAAGGTCTGAAAGGTCTTCCGCAGGCTAAGTCTACCATCAGTCAATGGATTAGACAAGCAGTGATAAGAGCCTATGCTTCCAAAGGGAAGGATCCTCACTTTAGAATTACTGCTCATTCGGCACAAGCTATTGGAGCTTCTTGGGCTTTTCAGCACCAAGCTTCAGTAAAACAAGTATGCAAAGCCGCTACTTGGTCTTCAGTTCATACATTTACCAAATTTTATAAGGTAAATGTTAGAGCTTTGGCAGGATAGTGTTACAGACGGTAGTAAACTAGATGTCTTGGAATGATTATTCCTGAGAGAAAAGAATAAGGTTTTTTGGGGATCCCACCCTGAACTAAGGGTACTGCTTTTGGAGGACCTAATCGTCTCTGAATTATTCTGATGGCCTGAAGTAAAATGGAAGAGAAAAGTAAATTCTGTGAGTACTCACCTGTATAATTAATTTCTCTTCCATTATTACATCAGGACATCAGACCCTCCCTATCTGCTAGGTTACTATGTCCATGCCTTGGATGCCTAGTCTTGGTGGAGATGTAAATAGTGTGAAGTGTAATCAGCATTACAAAATAAACGGAGAAAGGAGTCTTGTCATCTGGTCTCCAGCCTTTTGTCTCCAACAGGAGATATAGGAACGTCTCCCGGGCATCTGTTTCTACTGCTTTTTAATTAAACTGAAGTGGAGGAAGTCAGCCAGGAGGATATAGGCCCGGGAGGAGGAGCTACACCTTTGTCTTGCAGTCCACACCCTTCGGTCGAGAGGTTAACTCAATGGTCTCTGAATTACTCTGATATCCTGAAGTAATAATGGAAGAGAAATTAATTCTACAGGTGAGTACTTTCCAACCAAAACAATTTTTTTTCTATGTTGAACCAAGCCCCTATTGTGAAAAATGTGGTCATCCAACCAGCTTAGTGCATAAGCTTATACTACCACTCTGAAGTCAGGGCTGCTTTGGGGTTTCCCCTCAACCCTCTGCTCAAGGGCCACCAGCAAGCCATGTATTGCAGATCTCCACACAGCGCTAAAGAGGCAGCTATGTGGAAGTCCCAAAACATGGCTTGTTGGTGGGCATTGAGGAGAGGGTTGGGGACCGATATTATAAATGCCTGTATGGGCTGTGCTAAGTGGGTCCTATGCCAGGAATGCTGATTGATCAACAATATCTTTTATTTAAAATTCCTCACAAAAGCATCAGCAAGTGCCTCATGCATATGGCTATGCAGGAGACTGTCCCCTCTTATCCTAGCACTGCTCTCTGCAGCCCACGTGAGTTACTACAAGCTGCACGGCATTGGAGCCAGGGTTGGGCCAGCTACCTGGCTTTAACGCAGTGCAGCATCTGCCTATTATTTTATGAGAATTTGACCCACTTCTCACTTTCACAGCCCATACAGCCGCTATAGGTGCTGGGAAGAAGGGATCTGCACCTAAGAGATCCCAACTTAGTGCAGGCCTCTGCCTCAAAAGCTGATGTTGCCTCTAAAGTAACTTTGGGATGTTCTAAACCAGTGTTCCCCCAAGCCTCTGCTCAAGGTCTAAATACAGGCCATGTTTGCAGACGAGAAAGAATTAGGACTTGTTGGATATCACCTTGTCATGTGGAGGGGCTCACCAGGATCCTGCTAACTCTAACTCGAACCTTACAACACCACCAATTTTACTTACATAGTTACGTAGTTAATATGCTTGAAAAAAAGACATATGTCCACCAAGTTCAACCAAGGGTGTTGGGGTAGGGGAAGTTATTTTTTTTTTTAACTGATAACAGCTAATAGTAACTGTTCATGTTAGTTTATTCTAAATAAGCATCTAATTCTTTTTTTGAAGCTGTCAGTGGTTCTGTAGCAAGCTTCTATGGGAGGCTATTCCACAGATTTATATTTCTTATGGTAAAAAAGGATTGTCGCCTCCGGAGACTGAATTTCTTTTTTTCCAGATGGAGGGAGCGTGTTCCTTTGTCTTTAGAGAGGATTTTACCTGGAATAGTGTTTCCCCATATTTTTTGTATTGGTCATTTATATATTTATACAAGTTAATCATGTCCCCCTCTCAGTCGTCTCCTCTCAAGACTAAACCAATTTAATTCCCGTAATCTTTCCTCATAGCTAAGATCCTTTATTCCTCTTATTAGTTTGGTGGCTCTCCTCTGCGCCCTTTCTATAATCAGAGCGTCATTTCTATGAACTGGTGCCTAAAACTGGACAGCAAATTCCAGGCGAGGACGCACCAGTGCCTTGTAAAGAGGCAAAATTACCCACCTATACTGTGATTCCATGCATCTTTTAATGCATGATAATATCTTGGTAACCTTAGAAGTAGCTGCTTGACATTGCATGCTGTTATTTAGCCTGTGGTCTACCAGTACCTCCAGATCCTTCTTAACAAGTGATTCTCCCCCGAGGGCATATGTGGTACTTCAACTCAAAGGACCCATTTGCTACAAACTGAAGGGCACCACAGTGCAGCCTAAGGAATTGACTTGTTACAAGCAACTTAACTTTAAGACCTCTCAGGCTGACTGTGTATGTCAGCCTAAGTCTGAACACACTTTCACTTTTTTCCTGATGAAGCCCTGAATTTCTTTTGGCGAAATGCATAGAATAGAGTATAAAGCCATAAAATACTGCCCAGCGTAGATAGGTTTAATTTACCACACTTTGAAAATGTCATTTTGTGTATGGATGGCGCGTGTACGCACCCTGTTAGAGGGTAGCAGGGATGCGGCAACCGGCACACTCGGTGCAGCTCGGCTAGCCTCAGCTCCTTAGACAAGCCTAGGCGGGGAAAGATGAGTTGGAGTGGGTGACCTGGAGGGGTTTCACACAGTGGGGCATCCCACATTGGGGTGCCCTGGGGACAAGGACCAAAATCCTGGGTTTTGGTCTGCTTTAACACCTTTCATGAACATGTTTTACAGATCTCCATATAGGAATAATATGAGTCATTGGGGACGCAGCTGCCCCACCTACCCAAGAGGTCGTCATCCAAATGACTGGAATCAAGAGCTGAAGAACCCTGCTCTGACAGTGTGCTCTTCATTTGCTGGGTTCTGCAGTGATGTGTCTGTGGGGGGGGGGGGGGGGTGCAGACAGGACAGCATTTTGTACATTTGTATGGCAAGGGTGGCCTTCATTTCATCTATCAAATCCAGCGTTCCCATAGGACATTTATTTCTGCCAAATGGAAGCAGCTTGGTGAGGGATCTTACAGACCTGGTCCCTAACTGGGACAGGGTCGCAAAGTAGGGTTAAGGTCTTTAATTTTCAGTGACATCCATAGATTTTCCAATTTAAATAGCCCTTCCTAATCACCAATAGGATAATGAGAGTAGACCACCCCACATCCACCACAGGAGACTGCAACACATACCCTGATTGGCACTCTCATTCAACTATCGCACAGAAAACAAGCAAAGTAAGTTAATCTATTTACATTTTATTAGAAAAAGGTTAAAAAAAAAACAAAAACAAGGAAGTGAACTCATAAAGGACACACAATTATGTGCAAAACTCTACCACTGGCTTTAGGTCCTATTCTGTTTAAAGGCAAAATATTAAAATCTCTTGCGGATCCCTTCTGAGACTTAAACCAAACCAACACCCATTTTGGTATTGGTCCTGCAAACAACGAATAAGAACAAGCTCGAGGGATGGGGGGGAATGCTGGAGCCCGATATCCTTACCTTCACCTTGAGTTAGTGCCAGGAAAGGAGTCACATCCTCGGCGCTGGCCACCAGAATGCCCAATGTGAGCGGCGGTGGCCAATCGCGGTACTCCTTTCCCGGCGCTGGCTCACGAGGAAGGTAAGGATAATGGGGGTCAGTATATATTTATATACGCTTTGAATATCTGCCCTAAGTGTCCTTTAAAGTGGACCCATCATTACCGTCTAAAAGACTCCAGGGCAGCCAACTAGGTGCCCCTGGGACATGTCCATTCAGCATGCCCCACAAGCCCCTTACCTTTCCCCGGTCCCTTGCTGCGATTGCGGTCACCGCAATCCCTGCAGCTATGCATGCACTCCACAAAGGAACCAGGGGATGTGGCTGCCGGCACTCCTATGCTATTTAAAATAATGGCTTCATGCCGTACATTAGTATGCACACCAAAAAAATGCTGATTGGAGCCTGTGCATGTGGTGTAGCAATGGCGGAAAGGTGAGCGGAGTGGCCGATCTTGGGTGTTTTACACAGCAGGGCATCCCGATGCTCCCTGGGACAAAGACCTAGCACCAGGGTAGTCAAACTTCTAGCGATAGGTCCATTTTAAATAGAAACTCCTAAAAGCTTAGCCCTACAGTGAAAAAAATGGCTACTCCACCGCCCTTTATTTCCAAATCTGACTTCTGTACAATGTGTATACAGGTATGGCCATCTCCCAGCCATTGTGATCCTTGAACTAAGTCTCTTTTAATGTAAAAAATACTGTTCAATCAACAATTTAGCATACACATAATGAACTAGAAACTCTCTCTGTTACTATGCAGACTAAGGAGGGAGCTGTGGTCAGAACTGGTGTGATATATAGATCCCCTGGGCAATCTGAGGATTTAGATAACCTGCAGTGGAATGGCAGTGAAGGAGGACATAGTAATTATGGGTGACTTTAACATGCCTGATGTGGACTGGAATATCCCAAGTGCATCGACATGCAAGAACAGGAATCTAACAGAGGCCCTTAATGGAGCATCTCTAAAACAACTTGTGATGTCACCAACTAGAGGACATAACATTCTGGACTTGACCAATGGGGACCTGGTGTCTGAGGTCAGGGTAGAAGAAAATCTGGGCTCCAGTGACCATCAATGCTTATGGTTCAGGATAAACACAGACATTGTGCAATCACACACCAGAACCAAAGTGCTAGACTTTAGGAAAACAAACTTTAACGAAATGGAGAACTATGTAGAAAGGGAATTAGGTGAGTGGAACAGAGTAGCAGAAATGAGTGCCTAGTGGTCACTATTAATAATGGCCATCTTAAAGGCAATTAAGCAATACATGAAACAAACTAGCGAGAATAAAAGAAAGAGCAGCTCAGTGCTTTGAGGGACATAATTTTGGCACACAAAAATCCGTGTCCGAGTCCCACTGATGCTGTGTGAAACCCCTTGGATCCACTGTATCACTTACCTCACTGCGCCTCGGTACTGAGCCACATCTCCGCCCACCTCTAGCTGTGCGTGCACCTTCACCGGGCCTTTGTGAATGGGCGGTGCAGTCACACACTCACAGCTAGTGAGTGGGGGGATGCGGCCTGTGGAGCACTCCGCTCCCTTCACTAGAAAAGCCAAAGGGAGCCAAGCAAAGTCAAGGGCGATGACTGGCTGAGTGGGCCACTCAGCCAATCAGAGTGATTGGTTTGGGCTGCAACTCAGAGGGTGGTGTTTACCTTTAAAGGGGAACAACACACAGGAATTTCACTTTCCTGGGTACTCACTTCCTGGGTTTCACTTTTCCAAATAACGATGCCCCGTTGTGTGTATGCCACGGATCGTGCAGGAAACTCACGCAGCCGAAACAAAGTGCGACGATTGGCGCAGCAGACCGCTCAGCCAATCAGCGTGCCCGGTTTCGCTCGGCTTTATACAGCTCTCCTAGCTGCAGAGCTGAATGAAGCCGAGCCTGTCAACGGCCACATCCCTAGCTTGTGTCTCGATGACACCACCCATTCACAAAGGCCGTGACATGGCAAGGGCTCAGAGAGCAGGTAAAGCGAGTTGATCGGGGGGGGGGTTGGAGTTCACAATTCGGGATGCCCCAAGGAGCGGAACTCGGAAGTCCGTCTTTAAAGTAGCAAAGTGTCTATTCCGCGGGGTGTCGGGTTCCGGGCTGCACGTATCTCTTCACCAGCCGCAGCATGTCTATCTGCAGATCGATCTTCTTGTGCTCCGGCACTTTCTTCAGATAAGGGACCAGGGACTGGACAAAGTTGTAGTCCTCATCTGCCTCGATGTCCCGCCTTTTCTTCAGGCACTCCACCATGTCTATGATCTGGCTCTCAAAGTCGCCCAATCCCCCGGCTCCTCCCTTGCTCTTCTTTGGGCGCGGGGCCTCAGAGGCCTGCGGGATGCGTTCTGGCAGCGGGCTTTGGGGAGGCTCTGAATCGCTGCCGTCAGATTTGGGGCTTTCCGGGGTGTCGGAAGCTTTTCCAGAGGACCTGCGGGCCAATAGAAACGCAGCTCTGTAGGCGTGACCCATAAATAAATTACCTACACCATTGTGGGACACATCCACCCCCCCTGCCCCTCCTCGCCCCTTCCCACTGGTTGTGCACATGCTCTGATGCCAGGACTTCTATTTACAAGGGAAACAAAAGATGGAGGGCAGGCAGCCCTGGAATATAGCTCAAAGTGGAACAAGACCTAAGGTAGCCATTCTTTTAGACTCCACGGCTGACTGCTGAGCTTGCCCCAGGGGCATCTCAAATTGGGATGCCTCTCTGTGTGAAACTACCCCCAGGTTGCCGGTATTCATTTACCTTTCCCCGGTTCAATGGTGCATGAGCTGGATCTTGTGCAATCTGAGACGTTTTCTCTATGTTATTCGGCAAATGGCTCTCATTGTTTACAATAGGGAGCAATCCCCGCATCTCTGGGCTGTGCAAGCTCTCTCATCCAGCCTTTAAGATAGGCTGAGGCAAGAGCATGCCTGCTGCTTTAGGATGCTGCCACTGCGCCCCCTATTGAAACTGTGACTATGTCATTTGCCAAATGGCTCTAATTGGACAACAGCCCACACATGCACCGTTGGACCAGAAAGGGATGAATTGCACTGGCCAATTTGTGGGGTTTGGGGTGACCCAGGGGCAGACCAGTGTCACCTCCTTCTGGCCCAACAGTGCATGTGAGGGCTGTTGTCCAATCAGAGCCATTTGGCGAATGACATAGCTTGGGGGTGCGCAACTCTTGTCCTGGAGTCTAGAAGAGGAAGTAGGTCTGCCCTTGGGGCATCCCAAATCGTGATGTCCTGCTGTCTGAACCCACATCCCCAGCATCTCTGGGCTCAGTCACACTCCTGCACTCAGCCATTTAAGATTTGAGATTTGAGCTTTGGACGGGCGCACACACAGTCCGCAGGGAAACTGGGGATGCGACCGCTACAGAGCCGCATTGCCGAGATTTATATAGCACTGATTGGATGAGAGAGGTGGTCCCAGGGAAAGGGTGAGTTTTTACTGGGGATCGGGGGGGGTTACACAGATCCCAAAATAATGACAATCTCCAGTTTTGTTAGACTTTAAAGGTAAGGTCCAGTCTGAATATATCTTGTGGTTCATGGAAGCATGGGATTGCTGTGGCTGCTGCCCCATTGCCTTCTATTGAAAGGAGAAAGGGGGGTGCTTTGTCCCAGACATTTTAATAGAAGACAATGGGCTGCAGGTACTCCCATCATAGCCATGAACCACAAGTTATTTAGGCTGGACTGTCCCTTTAAAACTGAAACTTGTTCCAGAACTCCCTGTACAACTCACCTCTTCCCAGTTCCTGCGGCGCATGCACAGCCAATCAGACGCACCTGCCATGTCTACACATCCTTCGGAAAACGGCTCTCATTGACTGATGAGATGCCCCAGGGGGGAGTGAAGCAGCCGACCCTAAAATCTTTTGCATTGCAGGGTGGGCTCTGTTGGGTTTTGTTACACATTAATTAGGACCATCACCCTTTAGCAAGGCAAGGCATCACAATATGCGTGTGCCCATAGATCGCCCGAAACCTTTTCCTGGTGTCCACGTGGGCCACTCAGCTGCACTCGTTCCATTCAGATTTATTTGACCGCACTGCTCGGTACAGCAAAAAAATCTGAATAGAGGGAGCGCCCCAGCCGCGCCCCTGTCTCCATGCTGCCCATTCAGAAAGGCCTGTCACGGGCATCCACAGCTAAAAGGAATGCAGGGGATGCAACTGTGGCACAGGCATGTCGGAGTGGTTAATCAATCAATCGATTAGATTACACAGGGGGCATCCCAATTTCAGAATGCCCCATAAAGAGGTACAGCAACCCCCTAAGAGTCATACACTTGGGGGGTGTTGCTCCTCTTTAAAGGGAAAGTCCATAGTATCTGGGGAGCAATGTTCTCTAGTTTAGCAGTGCCTAATCCAGGGCTGCACTGCTGCTGGATATTAAAACTGAAAAAAATCTCAAAGTTTCTGGGGCAGGCCACAGGCTTTCTCCGAGGGGATCCCATTTTGGCTGTGTGAACCCCCCCCCCCCCCCCCCCCCAGAGCACCTGTAAAAATCACCTTTTCCCGCTCCAACAGCAGATGCGCGCGTTCTCGTCCAATCAGAACCCTTTGCCGTGTTTACATCCTTCTGAAAAGGTGTGCATGCTCCCGCCTCCGCCATTCAGATATGGGGGATGTGGCAGCGCCTGTGCCCACAAGGTGACGCAGTGTACTGCAGAAGAGTTGTGGCTCCTCCCGGTACCATATAAAAACAGGATCACCAATAGACCAATCCAGCACTGACAAGCAGTTATTCAAGAAACCGGGAGATAATAAAGGTAAAAAGGTAACAAACCCCAACTAATTTGGAACAATCACCATAAAGAGGCAACCAAGAATAACGATAACAAGGGTGGGGTGAAGCAGGCCGTGCCATGCATAGTAAAAGCAATTCTACAGGAGAGTACTCACAGAATTGTCTTTTTCCTATTGCATGGCACAGCCTGCTTCAAGAAGTCCTTACGTATGAGGTGTCCAACAGTAGTGTCCGTAAGGTAGGGTGGGATCCCCAAAAAGCAACAACAGGCAGCTCAAACCACTACCGCCTGAAGTACCTTGCGGCCAAAAGCAGCATCAGCTGAGGCCTTAACATCAACCTTGTAAAACTTGGAAAAGGTATGAACAGAAGACCAGGTTGCGGCCTTACAAACTTGTTCAACAGAAGCTTGGTGCTGAAAAGCCCAAAACGCACCAATAGCACGAGTGGAATGAGCAGTAACTCTAAAAGTGTAGTAAAACACAGAGCTGGTAGTAGGTAATAACTCAAATCAAGATTCAGCAGTCCCACAGCGCATGCACCTCCACCGTGAAGTCACCAATAAAGCTGGTCTCTTACCAAATAAATGATGACAGTGGGCATATGGGCACTCACAAATATAAGATTACAAACAGCGTATCTCAAATACAACAGAAGCCAACAGTTCTCACCGCCAGGGTTCCTTGAAGTAAACAAAAGGCGCAGCCTTTGTCCTTATCCTACGTACGTTTCACCACCGTAGCGGCTTCAGCTGGGAAACCTTTTACTTGTTTACTTCAAGGAACCCTGGCGGTGAGAACTGTTATATTTGTGAGTGCGTTTCTTATTAAATATTAGTCTTTATTTGAATGAGCGCTCTGCACTAGATGGTTTTATTTATCTCCCACACGGTTAATCATTTGACCGGATGGTCTTTGGTGCATACCTGAGAAAATTAAAGCGTTGCAAAACTGCATCTGGGCATTGGAAGCTATACCCCCTCAGTGTGGAGCCGTGGAAGTTTGAGTCTAATTGCTGATCCTTATATGCCCATTGTCATCATTTATTTGGTAAGAGGCCAGCTTTATTGGTGATACAGCCGGGCACACAGCCGGGATTGCCCCGAAGGACCCCCGAGCACGCCATCCCCAGAAGCCTCCATATGGTGATTAACACAGGCGCAATAGGCCAGCACAGCGTAAGGGCTAATAAAAAAGCCACCCGGGATGCCCCCCAGATGGGAAGAGGGAGATGAGGGGGGGGATATGGAGCAGAACCAGGAGAAACCACAACCCACAGTTGGGCCCGCCTGAAAGACATAAGTAACATGCACATAAGCATCCCACAGCACATGCCCCAAGGAAAACAAAACCCCCAAAGGGGACTTACGGACCAAGTAGACCAAAGGACACCAAGCCACCAGGCCACAGGAGGAAGCGACACAGGGAGATCACTGCCGCAGCCAGGGAGGAAGAGGGACCCCGGACACGCAGCAGACTCAAGATGGCGCCGGCAGAGGAACCTCGAGGGGCGAAGAGCGCGAAATCAGCGCTCACGTGACCGCGCCGGCGTCATCACATGCAACAAACGCCTCACAGTTATAGTGCCGCCCGCCGCGAGCGGAGTACAAAGCGGCAACGGCGGTGAAAACAGCAGTTAAAAACACCATAAGACAATAAAAACACTCGCCGCCACCACCCGCGAACACACGTCGGGGAGAGGAGAGCGAGCAGGCATCGACGAGAGCCAGGCCAGGGACAGAGTGCCCAGACACCAGAAAACAAGGCACACAGTCCCCAAAACACTCACCCCCTCAGAAGCTAGGACAGGAACTCCGCATCCCTCAGTAGGCTCACCATAAAGCCTATGGCCGGCTACCGTTTGTGGTACAGGGTCTGCGGCTTGGAGCAGCGCTCCTTGAGCACCTGACCCTAGTGCTCCTCTACCTTCATCCGATCTGTCAGCCGAGGCTGGGAGGCACAGAGGGTCCAGAAATGGGTGGAAATAGACATGGAGGGCCGCAGGCTTGGTTGCCCCGCTCACCTGCGCAATATAGAGAGCCATCTTCTATCTTCGCAGAATCACTGCAGAGGAAACACTGGATAGGTCTATTGGTGATCCTGTCTTTATATGGTGCTGGGAGGAGCCACAACTCTTCTGCAATACACTGCGCCACCTTGTGGCGGAATAACCCATACGTGGACTTCTTGAAGCAGGCCGTGCCATGCAATAGGAAAAATTATGTAAACACGGCAAAGGGTTCTGATTGGATGAGAGCCTGTGCCAGCGCCATTGGAATGGGGACCGTTGAGTTTTAGTGGGTGAACTGGGGGGTTTGACACCGATTTGGGATGCCCCAGGGGCCCAAATTCCTGTGTTTTGCTCTGCTTTAGAGAAGGAATCTGGTCAATTCTGAATAGGGGTTCCCTTTTAAGTGCAGTCTAGATCTACCAAGAGAGGGGATATCCACGTGTGAACAGGCCGGAAGCTTTAACAGCAGGATTGTTACACTGTAGCTGCATGCTGTAACTTACTCAGATTTCTTGGTTAAGTGGACCAAAACCCAGGACCACTTTACTGGGATTCCCCACATGCATTCTGAAAAAAGTGAGGTTTGGGGCATCATGGGGGTTTCAACTGCCAAACTGGGTTGCATACAGCAGGAGGAACTAAACGCATAATAGTTAAAATCTTGGGTTTAGTTCCCCTTTAAAGGCAGTGTGAAAGCTATACTCCCATAACCCCCCCCCCCCTTGATCTTCAGCTGTCCTAGTGCCGATAGCACAAACCCTGCCCGTGTGAGACTACCTGCCGCTGAGATAAGCTCGTTCACTCACGACTGGAGTCAGGGTTGTGCCAGACGGGGAGTGTGCTGTCCCCCACTTGAGCTGACAGCTGAAGACCACCTAAGACTGTGGTTAGGCAGGTGGGTTGCGCATGACTCACGATCTGTGCATGAGCGTGGGCTCCAGGAAGGTGAGCTGATCGTAGAACATGTAGCGCTTCCTCTTGGCGGGGGACGAGCCGCTCCGGGCCTCCTTCTTCTGCAGGTGCAGCTCCCTCCGGAAACAGTCCTTGAGCGACCTCCAGCGCGTCTGCACCTCTTTGGCTGTGGACAGAAATGCGGGAGGCTTCAGATTGCAGCACTTGATTGCTAAGTGTCTGATCCTTTAAAATGGACCAAAATTGGTATGCCCCGCTGTGTGAAACCCCCAGGTCACCCTATTCACTTAGCTTCGTTCTTGGTCCAACGGCGCATGCGTGAGCCGCATCCCCGGTATCCCTCTAGCAGGGCGCGTGCCCGCGCCAGGCATTTGTGAATGGCTGGCCCGAGCACGCTTCCTGTTGGAGGGAAGCGGAGGATGTGGCCGTCAGCACGCATGGAGCCGCTGCTCTTAGATGGATCCTTAGACGACGTGACGCCAGCGGCTCCGAGCGTGCTGATCGGAAAAGCAGCCGCGCATGCGCCGAAGGACTGGGAAGAGGTGAGTTGCCTTAGGCAATCTGGGGGGGTTCACACAGCGGGGCGCCCCCGATCAGGGTGGGCCGGGGGAAAAGACCAAAACCCTGGATAGTCAAAATCCTCAGGCTGTGTGCGGACTCCCATCTCAGCCATTCATATAGGCTGGGGCAGGAGCGTGCACCTCTGGGGTTGCGGTCCCTCTCGCTCCCCATTGAAGAAAATCAGAGCTGTCTGCTTAATGACATAGTCACAGCAAATGGCCCTGATTGGCGAGAGCCCCCACACTGTTGGACCATAAACTGGTGAGCTATTTATGGGAGATCTGAGGGGTTTCCCCGGAGCATGGAACAAAACCCGGAATAGTCAAAATCCTGGGTTTTGTTCCGCTTTAAAGTCTGACGTCGCCATGAGAGTGGAACCGACGTCAAGTCACCACTTCCTCATTCACTTGCATGGCAGCCAGTCATGTGACCTCCGGCAACCATTTGAGTTTGATTTGCAAGCACACGCAGCCAACCCGATTGGTAACGGGCATCCAGTCACATGATTGGCAGCCATACAATAAATGAGGAAGTGGAAATTAGAACTGGCTAACTTGAATTTGGTTCCTTTTTAAAGTTGAACAAAACCCACTCGGGCCCTGGAATCCATGACCAGCCTTTTCACAAGGTATCCCAAATTCAGGATGCCCCCGCTGTGTGAAACCCCCCAGTTTGCCCAGTAAAATACCTCTCCTCGGTCCTATGTCGCATGCAAGGGCTCTTGTCCAATCAGAGCTTTGCCATGTTTACATCCTTCAGGTAGCGTGTTGTGCTACATACATCCCCTGCATCCCCGTGGGGTGTGCGTACTCCTGCATCCCTGGCAGTGTGCGCGCTCCCGCAAATCTAAATGGCTGGGGCAGGAGCGCATACTCCCCTATGAAAACAACCTTTTGGAAAATGGTTCTGATTGGATAGGAGCCCTGATTGGACCAGGGAAAGGCGAGTTATTATCGGGGTGTCAGACAAAGGGGAATCCCAATTCGGGATTGCCGGGGGAAAGCCAGCGGCCGGCCAATGAGAGCCGCATGCCGGTTGATCTGTGGGGGGGGGGGGGGGGGATTCGTAATGCCCCTGGATCATGGAACAAAGCCCAGGCTAGTCAAATTCCCAGGTCTGGTTCCACTCTTGGTAGACGAGTTATTTAAAGCAAAAACAAATTTGACTAGTCCAGGCTTTCTTCCGTGCTTTGTGACCCCCCCCCCCCCCCCCAATAAAACTCTAGTCCAATCAGAGCACTTGTCTGCATTTCCATCCTTCGGCAAACGGCTCTGCTTGCCTTCAATGGGGAGCAAGAGTGGATGCTTCTCCAGCGGTGTGCATGCTCCCATTACAGCCTATCTGAATGGCTGGAGCGGGAGCGCGCATACAGGCAGAGGATGCAGGGGATGTGCTGCCCGTTCTTGCTCCCCATCGTAAATAATCAGAGCTGAATAACATAGGGAGCAGTGTCGGGGAAGGACAAGACCATAGAGTTGGAAAGACCCGCACAGGGGTATCCACCTCAGAAGGACGGGACCATAGCCTAACCAGCTCCTCAGAAAAGGCAAACCACCTGTCCAGGCCCTAGGCACCGACTGTAACTTGATTGGATGAGACCCTGCACATGTGCCTTTGGACCAGGGAAAAGGTGAGCTTCACTGGCAATCTGGGGGGGTTTCACACACAGCGGGGCATCCCAATTGGTGGCAGGCCAGCTCGGCTTTCTCATTCGTTTGTATGGTAGACAGTCACGTGACCTCCGGCAACCTCAGCGGCAGTCACATGATCTGGGGGGGGGGGGGGATTTGGGATGCCCCTAAATCATGGAACAAGACCCCCAGGAGTGAAAATAACAGGATTTGTTCCCACTTTCAGTAAATTGGAATTGTCCTTTTATTTAAAGGAGAACTTGCAAAGCATGGTAGTTCCCTTCAGCCGTGTACAGGTTGCCGGGGATGCCCGAAATGTGACGTGTTCAGGAGAGGTAGCCATTGTTTGATGGAAGAGGAGGTGAGGGTGCCGTTGCCATGGATACCTTAATGTGGACCAAAAACCCATGGCGATCTGCCCGGAAATCGTATTCCCTTACCCAGGATGCCCCGCTGTGGGAAACCCACCAGGTCGCCCATACACTTACCATTCTTATCCGGTCTAACGGCGCATGTGCGAGCTGCTGCCCCCGCTATCCCTCTAGGGAGTGTACCCGCACCAGGCATTAGTGAATGGCCGGCGTGGGCATGCTCCCTGTTAGAGGGTAACAGTGGATGCAGCCGCCAGCGCGCTGGCCTTAGACGAAGGCTTAGGCACACTGACGTGAGCAGATCTGAGCACACTGATTGGATGAGCTGTCGCGCATGCACCGAAGCACCGGGAAGAGGTGAATTTGTATTGGTGACCTGGGGGGTTTCACACAGCGGGGAACTTCCGATAGGGGTACCCCCGGGGGCAAGCACCAAAACCCCAGATAGTCAAAATCCTGGGTTCTGGTCCACTTTAAAGGGCACCTGTCGCTAGCCGTTTGAAGGAGGAGGACACCTGTAGATAGCCGTTTGGTGGGCGTTACCCTTGCGGGCCCTCTCCATGGGGCAGCAGGCGTGCCAGGCGGGCACGAGTACGGCGCAGATCTCCTCCCAGCAGCGCTGCTTCTTGCCCCGGTCGCCGTAGTCGTCCTCGTGCTGGTCGTAGACGGCAGGACGCTTCTTCACCTCGCTGATCAGCAGGTCGGTGTCCACCATCAGGCGGGACGATTTCATCGCTCGCGAGGAGGCGCCGGCGTCCTCGCCGCTGTTGTTGCCAGGGGCAACGCTGCAGCTACTGGTCCCAGGGACGCTCCTCTGCGCGCGCAGGCGCAGTGTCGTCGGTGCTGGGGACCTTGCAGGAAGCGCCTGAGGGAAAGCCCTCTGAGGCTGGGCCCGGCCTCCCGGCCATAAACAGGCACTCGGGTGTTCCCGCACCCCCTCCTTCCCCCTCTGTGTGTCCGGTGGACACAGCAAACGCGGCCTGCAACGAAGATGGCGGCCATAGATTGACGTTTCCCCGCAGCCAATCTCGTGTCGCCATTCTGTGCCCGAGCAACGCGCAAGCCAATGGCTGCGCGCGGTTGCGGCTGAGTGTGTGACGTCAGAGGCCTTGTAGTTACATCGGTGTGAAGTGGCGGCTGTGTGAAGAGATCAGGTGAGGGGAGGCCGCGGGAATATGATGGGAATCACCTCACCGGCATGACCCTAATGTAGACGTCTGTCATATCTCCTCTGTCTGTGGCTGTCCGTCCTAACCCCCGTCTGCGGCTGTCTGTCCTACCCCCCCCCCCTCAGTGGCTGTCTGTTCTCCTCCCCCCCCCCCCAGTGGCTGGCTGTTCTCCCCCCCCCCCCCCCAGTGGCTGGCTGTTCTCCCCCCCCCCCCAGTGGCTGGCTGTTCCCCCCCCCCAGTGGCTGTCTTTTCTTCCCCCCCCCCAGTGGCTGTCTTTTCTTCCCCCCCCCGTGGCTGTCTGTTCTTCCCCCCCCAGTGGCTGTCTGCTCTATTCCCCCCCCCCCGTGGCTGTCTGCTCTATTCCCCCCCCCCCCGTGGCTGTCTGCTCTATCTCCCCCCCCCCGTGGCTGTCTGCTCTATCTCCCCCCCCCGTGGCTGTCTGCTCTATCTCCCCCCCCCCCGTGGCTGTCTGCTCTATCTCCCCCCCCCCGTGGCTGTCTGCTCTATCTCCCCCCCCCCGTGGCTGTCTGCTCTATCTCCCCCCCCCGTGGCTGTCTGCTCTATCTCCCCCCCCCGTGGCTGTCTGCTCTATCTCCCCCCCCCCCCGTGGCTGTCTGCTCTATCTCCCCCCCCCCCCCCCCGTGGCTGTCTGCTCTATCTCCCCCCCCCCCGTGGCTGTCTGCTCTATCTCCCCCCCCGTGGCTGTCTGCTCTATCTCCCCCCCCCCCCGTGGCTGTCTGCTCTATCTCCCCCCCCCCCCGTGGCTGTCTTTTCTTCCCCCCCCCCCGTGGCTGTCTTTTCTTCCCCCCCCCCAGTGGCTGTCTTTTCTTCCCCCCCCCCCCAGTGGCTGTCTTTTCTTCCCCCCCCCAGTGGCTGTCTTTTCTTCCCCCCCCCCCAGTGGCTGTCTGTTCTTCCCCCCCCAGTGGCTGTCTGTTCTTCCCCCCCCCAGTGGCTGTCTGCTCTATCTCCCCCCCCCTGTGGCTGTCTGCTCTATCTCCCCCCCCCCCCTGTGGCTGTCTGCTCTATCTCCCCCCCCCCTGTGTGCTGTCTGCTCTATCTCCCCCCCCCCCCTGTGGCTGTCTGCTCTATCTTCCCCCCCCCCCCCCTGTGGCTGTCTGCTCTATCTCCCCCCCCCCGTGGCTGTCTGCTCTATCTCCCCCCCCCGTGGCTGTCTGCTCTATCTCCCCTCCCCCCCCCCGTGGCTGTCTGCTCTATCTCCCCTCCCCCCCCCCCGTGGCTGTCTGCTCTATCTCCCCTCCCCCCCCCCGTGGCTGTCTGCTCTATCTTCCCCCCCCCCCCCGTGGCTGTCTGCTCTATCTCCCCCCCCCCCGTGGCTGTCTGCTCTATCTCCCCCCCCCGTGGCTGTCTTTTCTTCCCCCCCCCCCCCAGTGGCTGTCTGTTCTTCCCCCCCCCCCCCAGTGGCTGTCTGTTCTTCCCCCCCCCCCAGTGGCTGTCTGTTCTTCCCCCCCCCCCCCCAGTGGCTGTCTGTTCTTCCCCCCCCCCCAGTGGCTGTCTGCTCTATCCCCCCCCCCCCCTGTGGCTGTCTGCTCTATCTCCCCCCCCCTGTGGCTGTCCTGCTCTATCTCCCCCCCCCCCCTGTGGCTGTCTGCTCTATCTCCCCCCCCCCCCTGTGGCTGTCTGCTCTATCTCCCCCCCCCCCCGTGGCTGTCTGCTCTATCTCCCCCCCCCCGTGGCTGTCTGCTCTATCTCCCCCCCCCCGTGGCTGTCTGCTCTATCTCCCCTCCCCCCCCCCGTGGCTGTCTGCTCTATCTCCCCCCCCCCCGAGTGCCTGTCTGTTCTATCCCCCCCCCCGAGTGCCTGTCTGTTCTATTCCCCCCCCCGTGGCTGTCTGCTCTATCTCCCCCCCCCGTGGCTGTCTGCTCTATCTCCCCCCCCCCCCCCGTGGCTGTCTGCTCTATCTCCCCCCCCCGTGGCTGTCTGCTCTATCTCCCCCCCCCGTGGCTGTCTGCTCTATCTCCCCCCCCCCCGTGGCTGTCTGCTCTATCTCCCCCCCCCCCGTGGCTGTCTGCTCTATCTCCCCCCCGTGGCTGTCTGCTCTATCTCCCCCCCCCGTGGCTGTCTTCTCTATCTCCCCCCCCCCCCCCGTGGCTGTCTGCTCTATCTCCCCCCCCGTGGCTGTCTGCTCTATCTCCCCCCCCCCGTGGCTGTCTGCTCTATCTCCCCCCCCCGTGGCTGTCTGCTCTATCTCCCCCCCCCCCCCGTGGCTGTCTGCTCTATCTCCCCCCCCCCGTGGCTGTCTGCTCTATCTCCCCCCCCCCCCGTGGCTGTCTGCTCTATCTCCCCCCCCGTGGCTGTCTGCTCTATCTCCCCCCCCCCGTGGCTGTCTGCTCTATCTCCCCCCCCCCCGTGGCTGTCTGCTCTATCTCCCCCCCCCGTGGCTGTCTGCTCTATCTCCCCCCCCCCGTGGCTGTCTGCTCTATCTCCCCCCCCCCCCGTGGCTGTCTGCTCTATCTCCCCCCCCCCCCCCCCGTGGCTGTCTGCTCTATCTCCCCCCCCCCGTGGCTGTCTGCTCTATCTCCCCCCCCCCCCCCGTGGCTGTCTGCTCTATCTCCCCCCCCCCCGAGTGCCTGTCTGTTCTATCCCCCCCCCCGAGTGCCTGTCTGTTCTATTCCCCCCCCCCCCGTGGCTGTCTGCTCTATCTCCCCCCCCCCCGTGGCTGTCTGCTCTATCTCCCCCCCCCCGTGGCTGTCTGCTCTATCTCCCCCCCCCGGTGGCTGTCTGCTCTATCTCCCCCCCCGTGGCTGTCTGCTCTATCTCCCCCCCCCCGTGGCTGTCTGCTCTATCTCCCCCCCCCGTGGCTGTCTGCTCTATCTCCCCCCCCCGTGGCTGTCTGCTCTATCTCCCCCCCCCCGTGGCTGTCTGCTCTATCTCCCCCCCCCCCCCGTGGCTGTCTGCTCTATCTCCCCCCCCCCGTGGCTGTCTGCTCTATCTCCCCCCCCCTGTGGCTGTCTGCTCTATCTCCCCCCCCCCGTGGCTGTCTGCTCTATCTCCCCCCCGTGGCTGTCTGCTCTATCTCCTCCCCCCCCGTGGCTGTCTGCTCTATCTCCCCCCCCGTGGCTGTCTGCTCTATCTCCCCCCCCGTGGCTGTCTGCTCTATCTCCCCCCCCGTGGCTGTCTGCTCTATCTCCCCCCCCCCCCCGTGGCTGTCTGCTCTATCTCCCCCCCCCCCGGTGGCTGTCTGCTCTATCTCCCC
Source organism: Gastrophryne carolinensis (assembly GCA_027917425.1). Lineage (NCBI taxonomy): Eukaryota > Metazoa > Chordata > Amphibia > Anura > Microhylidae > Gastrophryne > Gastrophryne carolinensis. The sequence goes on from CM051243.1 coordinate 49,110,393, forward strand.
CCCCCGTGGCTGTCTGGTCTATCCCCCCCGTGGCTGTCTGGTCTATCCCCCCCGTGGCTGTCTGGTCTATCCCCCCCGTGGCTGTCTGGTCTATCCCCCCCGTGGCTGTCTGGTCTATCCCCCCGTGGCTGGTCTGGTCTATCCCCCCCGTGGCTGTCTGGTCTATCCCCCCCGTGGCTGTCTGGTCTATCCCCCCCGTGGCTGTCTGGTCTATCCCCCCCGTGGCTGTCTGGTCTATCCCCCCCGTGGCTGTCTGGTCTATCCCCCCCCGTGGCTGTCTGGTCTATCCCCCCCGTGGCTGTCTGGTCTATCCCCCCGTGGCTGTCTGGTCTATCCCCCCCCGTGGCTGTCTGGTCTATCCCCCCCCCGTGGCTGTCTGGTCTATCCCCCCCCGTGGCTGTCTGGTCTATCCCCCCCCGTGCTGTCTGGTCTATCCCCCCGTGGCTGTCTGGTCTATCCCCCCGTGGCTGTCTGGTCTATCCCCCCCGTGGCTGTCTGGTCTATCCCCCCCGTGGCTGTCTGGTCTATCCCCCCCGTGGCTGTCTGGTCTATCCCCCCCGTGGCTGTCTGCTCTATCCCCCCCCCGTGGCTGTCTGCTCTATCCCCCCCCCCCCGTGGCTGTCTGCTCTATCCCCCCCGTGGCTGTCTGCTCTATCCCCCCCCCCCCCCGTGGCTGTCTGCTCTATCCCCCCCCCGTGGCTGTCTGCTCTATCCCCCCCCCCCCCCCCGTGGCTGTCTGCTCTATCCCCCCCCCCCCCGGCTGTCTGCTCTATCCCCCCCCCCCCCGGCTGTCTGCTCTATCCCCCCCCCCCCGTGGCTGTCTGCTCTATCCCCCCCCCCCCGTGGCTGTCTGCTCTATCCCCCCCCCCCCCGTGGCTGTCTGCTCTATCCCCCCCCCCCCGTGGCTGTCTGCTCTATTCCTCCCCCCCCCCCGTGGCTGTCTGCTCTATCCCCCCCCGTGGCTGTCTGCTCTATCCCCCCCCGTGGCTGTCTGCTCTATCCCCCCCCCCCCGTGGCTGTCTGCTCTATCCCCCCCTCCACCCCCGTGGCTGTCTGCTCTACCCCGCCCTCTGTGGCTGCCTGCCCTACCCCGCCCTCTGTGGCTGCCTGCCCTACACCGCCCTCTGTGGCTGCCTGCCCTACCCCGCCCTCTGTGGCTGCCTGCCCTACCCCGCCCTCTGTGGCTGCCTGCCCTACCCCGCCCTCTGTGGCTGCCTGCCCTACACCGCCCTCTGTGGCTGTCTGTCCCATTACCACCACCCCTCCTCTCTCTGCCCCGAGTTTTGTCTGCTTTAAAGTGGACCAACACCCAGGATTTTGACTATCCTGGGTGTTGGTCCACTTAGGTGGGGCACCCCGATCGGGGGTGCCCCGCTGTCTGAAACCTCCCCGATCGCCGCAAAAACTCACCTCTCCCCGCTCCCACGTGACCTCGTCCGGCCAATGACAGTGCTCAGAGCAGCTCTGGTATGCGCGTCCAAAGCCGCTTGGACGCGCATACCAGAGCGCTGTCATTGGCTGCGTCTCTCGCTTCCCTCTAACAGGGAGCGCGCCTGCGCCGGCCATTCACAAAACGTCCGGCGCGGGAGCGCGCCCTGCTAGAGGGAAGCGAGAGACGCGGCCGCGTCTCGCGCATGCGCCGTTGGATCGCCGGTAAGGTAAGGATTGTGGGCCTCCTGGGGGGTTCCTCCCCGCGGGACATCCCGATTTCGGATGCCCCGCGGGGAGGGATCTGATCGGTCCGGGAATCTTATAGATTTCCGGGCCGATCCCCCCTGGGTGTTGGTCCACTTTAAAGAGGAAGTAATGCCAAGTCTACCTTGGCCCATCCATGTGTGAACACCAGCATCCCCATCGTTTGCACACTTGGTGGCTATATGAAGATCAAGTTTTTATATACCCTTATGGATTTAATTTATTATAATTGACTTTTTTACAGACATTATTTACTGTTTAAGGACTATTAATATTCATTTTGCGCAGGATATTGGTATAGATCAGGGGCTGAAAATTGAATGGAATCCAATCAGTGATTACACCCTGGAGAAAGAAAAACATTGGTGGTGTCCATATAATGGGGGCTCCTGGCGCTGAGGCAGTATGGGGGGGGGGGTTTGGTGAGAACCTGCCCACAATCTAGCATGTTCCCCTCATGGGTCTAGGCAAGGCTTCACAGTGGCATACTCTGTGCACGCAGGCCCAATGACTTGTGATGAGGAAGTCTGGCACGCTTCCCCAATAGCTGTGAAGCGGTGATCTTCAGTCACCCCTGAATCACAACCCTGCTGCAGCCATGAAAGGGTGCTGGGCTTCCTCAGTCATTAGAGGGCGTTTTGAATAGGCATTGGAAACACCCCATCTACCAGCTCTAAAAAATTTTTATCCTTAATTATAGACCGTCAGCTCTCCAGTCTGGCGCTGTGGAAGAGGACGGGTGGGCAGGGGTGAGGTACTTTTCCCCCAGCATCCTCCAGGACAGCTTAGCCGCCACCTCCTCTCCTGTACAGGAAACTCAAAACTGGAAGAGCATGAATAGGCCCGCCCTTTTCCTCTGGCCCCTAGTGTTTTGTGTTTCCTCTCCAGGAAACATGTGGAGGAGCAACGTCACGTTTATTGTTTTCCCTCGGGTTGATGGCGTGTCTGGATCCCCTTCTTCAGGTCTTCTACCTGAAGTCGGGAACTGGGCGGTGGAAGACCAGGGCCATGACAGGTTTTTGGATCTGGTTACCTGGGGGGGGGGTCCTGTTTTGGATGCCACGGTTCTCCAGGCAAGGGCTCTCCAGAGCTTCTTTCTGGGGGCATGGGACAGGTCTCCTCTGTCTCTGGATTGGAGGGTGACGCTCTCATATCAGGTCGAAGTTTTACCTGGTAGACCCAGATTCAAAACCTGGCAGGGGGCAGGCCTTCGCACCAGAAGGATTCCCTCATAATCACCACAGACGCAAGTGCGTTCGGATGGGGGGCTCACTGCTAGGGACTACAGTTTGAGGGGTTATGAGCAATGTCAAGAAAATTATCCAACTGTGGTAGCTTATCTAAACATCCAGGGGGGACAAGGTCCAGAGAGCTCTACAGACTGACCAGTTTAATTCTTCTCCATTTGGAGAACAGAGCCAGATCCATTCGAGCTGTCATCATAAAGGGGGACCTCAAGGTGGAAGCAGACTTCCTGAGCAGGGTCAGGGTGAATCAAATAGAATGGGAATTGGACCAGCAGACCTTTCTGCTGAAAAGAAGGTCTTAAGAGCCAGATGTCATTTAAGTCACCCTGGCTCCTCCCAGTTGTCCAGTGGCTGTTACATCAGGGACCCATACGACACCCACAACCTGAGTCACTCAGACTGGCTGTATGTATCCTGATTGGGACAGAGTAGAAAATTGGTGACTCGAAAGATTTATTGTAAGGCCTGGAAGTGCTATTTGTCTTCTTGGTCCGCCAGGTCCTTACTGTCTGACAGGATCCCATCAGTTCTTGAATTTCTTCAGGAAGGTTATAAGGTGCCGGTGTCTGTTCTCTCGGATTTACTTGAGTACCACCTAAGAAATAATTCTGATCGGGGTGCCCCATGGAAGTGGACCAAAACCTGGGATAGTCAAAATCCTGGGTGTTGGTCCACTTTAAGGCACACTCTACTAGGGCAGTGCTTACCGGTAATGCTCTTCCAGGTTTGTGTTTTCTGTACAGGTGGATGTGGCTGACTAATGCAAATACAGTTACCGGTAAGCTGTGTTTTTTTTTTTTGCCAGGAAAAGCAGCAGAGGTCCCTGTAACCAAAGGTCTGTCTCTTGGCATAGCTGCCTACTACCATGGGCCAGGTTGGCTGGTAGGAGTGTCCATGTCACTGGGATTCCAGAGAACACTGGGATTCGGGGAGCTCCCCTCCTTTCTTGACAGGTGTTCTATACAAGGGGAATGAAAGCGGACTTCAATGGAAACCCCTGCAGCCATGGTCTCTGTACCCCATCCTCCGGCTCTTGTGGCTGTGGATGCTAGTCCTCAGAGCCGCTGCTTGATAGCCAGGCTGATTCTCCTTGCCGGCAGAGAAAGCCGCCGTGCAGCCAGACCTCATGGAGATAGCTGCTGCATTCTCCCAGTCGGGCCCATCTTGGCTGAAGAGACAGGGAGAATAAGCTTGAGATCCTCTTTAACGCCATTGGTGCTCTGCCGAACCCCCTGCCAATGTAAGCTTCTGTTGGTAGAAAGCTGACGTGGTGTTGTAGCAAGGCTCCAAGTCATGAAGCCTGACCTAAATATACTGAGCTCCTCTAGTGTTGCTGGGCATTGTGGTCATCTGCTTGGTAAGCCAATCATTTGCTGTGCAGAACTGTTTTTATTCCCCAGTTGTAAAACCCCTCTATAATTTAAAGCGGACCTTCACCCTGAATAAGAGCCTATCTTATGTTTCCCCACCCCCCTCCTCCATACATACAGATTGCCCACATTAAAAATCATCCTACCTGCATCTGCTTCATGTTATGGAGCATCAGGCTGCCTGCAAACAGGAAGTGTCTTCTGACTGTGCTGCCCTGCATTCTGGGGCTGCTGACCTTTCCCTGACCACAGCTCTGCTGGGTCTGTGCAAAGCACAGATATAACCCGCCCCCTGCACTTTATCCTGCTCTCCTCTCCTCAGTATGTGATGCTTCTGAGTAAAGATGGCGGCGCCCATATCCTAGAGTCCTGAACAGAGTTGCAGCCCAGTAGGGGAAAGAATAATAAGTGACTAAAAACTAAAAATATATTAATTTTAGATGCTGGTGAATAGTTTTTTAAGGGTTTGGGCTTTTCATTAAATCATGCTGAAGGTCCGGTTTAATTTTCTTATTTATTTACAGAATGTCATCTGGTGCTTTATTTCCGAGTCTGGTGCCCGGTTCCCGCGGGTCCTCCAGCAAGTACCTAGTGGAGTTTCGAGCTGGAAAGATGTCCTTAAAGGGCAGCACCGTGACCCCTGACAAAAGGAAGGGACTTGTGTACATCCAGCAAACTGACGATTCCCTCATCCACTTCTGCTGGAAGGACAGGACCTCGGGCAATGTGGATGATGTGAGTGCTGTTGCTTATTTGGGGGGTGGGGTGTTGGGCTTCTCCAGTCAGTAGGGTTCCCTCTGGCTAAAGGTTACTCCAGTAAGGTGCACACGTTATTCCATATTCACAAGCAATTAAAGTGCAATTTTAAAAGGATGTTTTTCTCCTAGCGCATGTGCATGTACCCTGGCTGCGTTGTACCGCCTCCTGCCTATATTTGCTTTCTTTTTACGTTTAACAACCTCCGTGTTCTCTTTCAGGATCTGATTATTTTCCCAGATGACTGCGAGTTTAAGAGAGTGGCCCAGTGTACTACCGGCCGCGTCTACGTATTAAAGTTCAAGGCTGGCTCCAAGAGACTGTTTTTTTGGATGCAGGTCAGTTAGTCTTTAAAGGTGCCTTTTTGTTTTTTTGCAGGGTCCATGTTAAAGCGGACCTTCCCTCTGAATAAGAGCCTATCTTATATGTTTCCCACACCCTGTACATACAGATTGTCCACATTAAAAAAATCACCCTACCTGCATCTACTGCATGTTATGAGCCTTTAAACATCCAAGATGGCGGCTTATGGAAGCCGCCATCTTATCAGGCAGCCTGCAGACAGGAAGTGCCTCCTGACTGTGCTGCTCTGCATTCTGGGACTGCTGACCATTACCTGACCCCAGCTATATATATATATATATATATATATTATCAAAGCACAGCTATAACCCGCCCCCCTGTACCTTATCTCACTCTCCTCTCCTCAGTAAGTGTGATGCTTCTGAGTCAAGATGGCGGCGCCCGTATCCTAAAGTCCTGAACAGAGTTGCAGCCCAGTGGGGGAAAGAATAATAAATAAGTGACTAAAAACTTAAAATATATTAACTTTAGATGCTGGGGAATCGTTTTTTAAGGGTTTGGGCTTTTCAATAAATCATAGTGAAGGTCTGGTTTAAATATCATACAAACTTTACCTTTAGGAAACTTCTCATGGGCATGAATTTCTGGATAATGACTATAGGTCTAACATCCCAGCAATGCCCCAGAATCCATTCTTCCCTCTTTTTTGGAGCAGCATGTCTTGGTTCTCCTCTTCCCTAGAGAGTCATATGTCCTAAAGCCTTACCAAAAGCGGTTACATAGTAGTTCCTGCCTGCCATTTGTTTTTCTGAAATGTCCATAGTACGTGTGAATGTGGTGGGGTCATTAGATTGTCCATAGTGTACCCCACATTTAGCACAGGAAACGTTTTTTCCTGGTGTTCCCATGACGCAGGTGCGGCTGAAATCAAGGGCGTTGATTGGTTTAGCGTGCAGCTCGGCCGCGGCGCCAAGGGCCCTGGAAGCAGGCGATCTGGGTGGTGTATACACAGCGGGGCATCCTAATTCAGGATGCCTCAGAGTGGGACTTGGACGAAGTTCCTCCCGAATGTGGTAGAGATATTGGGCAAATGCCATGCGGCATCCCTGCTATATCTGTTGGCTGGTGCAGACACCCCCCACAGCTAGAGGTGAGACTGGATGTGGCTGACGCCGCACACTCCATTCAGCTATTCTTGCCGCTCAAAGCAGCAGGAAAAAAATATGAATGGAATTCTAGCTGCTGATTGGCTGAGCGGCCAGGCATGTGGCATAGGATTTAAAGACATGTGAGTTTTCCGGTGATCCCGAGGGATATACCTAGCGGGAACATCCAAAACAGAGATTCACCATGCAGGAGGAACAAAACCCACATTTTGGATGTTCCTCTTTAAAGAGAATCAACCGCTCCCCCTCGAGTCTCCCATTAGGATGCCCCACTAGCTCAGTGCTGCAAACAAGATCTGAATCACACAAGTACTGCTAATTGACTAAATGGCCCACGTGGGATCCAAGAAGAGGTGTGTTTTTTGGCAATCCCCCTGTCAGAGATATTCTTTGGTTTTGTTTCTCTTCAGAGGGGACCAAAACTCATGTGGCCTGACTCTGGAGCGTAAAATACTTCAGGGCTGGCCTCTAGCCTTCCCCTGGGCCTTCGAAAATTGGGATGCCTCTGTGTGAAACGCCCCACAAAACTGCAATCTGGGGATGAGGACAGCATGCAGGTCACGGTAGCTGGCATTTATCAGCCAATCGGTTGCTAAGCATGGGCACGGTGGTGGAAAAGCGTGTGTTTTTATTTTAACAGGCCTTCACCATTTTTCCTGAGGTGCTGGAAACAGGTTGGGGGGTGGCAAAGAGTTTTGTCCCATTGTAATTCTAGAGCCATGATTTGTGAAGCACTAAGAGCCGCTAATAATGCTGTCAGATTTCATGTGTCAAATCTTATTTTTAGGAGCCCAAGACTGATAAGGATGAAGAGTACTGCCGCAAAGTGAATGAGTATCTGAATAACCCCCCAATGCCTGGCGCTCTGGGGGGCAGCAGCAGTGGAAGCCATGAGCTCTCAGCTCTGGGAGGTGAGTATTCTTTTATGCATGTAATGCTTTATCCTTTGCTGGATGACACCACTTGAATGACTGAGGTGGCTGCACTGTGAGCTGTGTGCCTTGCACTAGTCCTAGACGCATCAGTGTTTGCTTAGTGTTTTTAGTGCATGCCTCACTACTTGTGGTAACCTGTGATTAAGGCATCAGGACCTCTTTCATACTTGTCCTTGCCTCTTATGTCTCGTAGTCCTAGACTCATCAGTGTTTGCTTAGTGTTTTTAGTGCATTGCTTTAATGAGGCATGCCTCTATTGGCTGCTCACTAGACTTGTGGTAACCTGTGATTAAGGCATCAGGACCTCTTTCAGACTTGTCCTTGCCTCTTATGTCTCGTAGGAGAAGGAGGTCTGCAGTCTCTGTTGGGGAACATGAGCCATAACCAGCTGATGCAGCTGATTGGACCCACTGGCCTTGGAGGACTCGGTAACTATCTTGCATTTGGTTTACATTTAAAGAGTATTTGGGTTTGTAGTTGCACAGCTAAAATCTTGAAGCTTTATTTGAAAAAGGATAAAAGCAGCATCTCCATTGTATCCACAGCAGTGTAAAAGCAGTACAGTGCTTTCTGAATAGAAGATAGATCATAATCTTATGCATTATAGGCAATTATTAATTTCTTGCCTTATTGATGATTATTATTGATTGCTATATTCATTATTACTCATTGTTATGATGCATAGACATGTAAGATCACATATTGTATATTGATTTAATCTTGTCTGATATGTGCTATGGAAAGATGTATGGCCATTTGTCATTTATATATCTTTATGTACAGATTTGTGTTGAGATTTTAATGAGGCTCTGCGAGAGATAGCAGATTCGCTTCACTGTTTGTCTGTTAAAATCCGCTTTGATGACTTTTTCCTCCTTCACCGCCGCCTTTTGGTTTCTATGGTTGCTTGGCAACCTCAATACTGATGAGTGCCTTTCCCCATTCTGATTGGCTATTGCTCCAGGCCTGCCATTGGTGTGATTTGACGCTGCCTTGCGCATGACGTCATTCCACCTCGACGGCAGTGGCAATGGCGGGGGAAATCGCGCTCGCAGGCGGCAGCTGGCGGAAAGTAAGTCCATTATACCTTATAAAAATGTTTATTGTTATGCTACCTATCATCTATGACTAAGGACCGAGTGTGTGCGTCCGAAACGCGTTAGTGAGCGTGGCATAATTTCATGTGCCAGGGTCCTTTTACTGCTTTTACACTGCTGTGGATACAATGGAGATGCTGCTTTTATCCTTTTTTCAAATAAAGCTTCAAGATTTTAGGAGTGCGGATCTTCTCTTCTTCTTTTACCTGACGTGTGTGGGGCAGGGACAGCCCCAGATCCTGCACCCATTTCCAGAGTGCCTTTGTATTCTTCTCTTTGCTATTTGTAGTTGCACACAATTGGAACTACATGTTCCTCATGTTTGATTACCTGAACAAGCATTCTTCTTTGACCAAGCACAATGTAGATACAAGTCTCCCTGCACAACTCAAGGGATTATGCACAAGGATTATAGGAAAATTCTTAAAGGGCATTATTGCGTCCCAAAACGATGTCTTCAATGCTCGTCTGATTGGTTAAGACACAGGCAACGTATTCAGATAGGGAGGATGACCATGTTGTATTTAGTAGCTAAAGGGTTACTTGGAGCCTTCTCGGCTAGAAAACTTGGAAACAGCTGCTGCTAAGGAAATCGCAGGTCTGGGGGCACAATCCTATTACACAGGTTTATTTTACATCCCAGAAGAGGAAAGCAATAAGGCACAACACCAAAAACCTGATAAATAGGGGGTTTTCCTTTAACCAATAGTCCCAAAGGGCCAATGTGGTGCACTTGAGGTGTGATATATATATATATACATTGCATTAAAAGATTAAGATTTGATATTTATTTAGAATATAAATTATATAAATATTAATAAAAATATCTAAATTATATTTACACACTACCTGCAGCAGCTGATTCTCCATTTCCTGGTCATGCGATAGGCAATAAAGGCACCTGTGAGGCTGCCAACAGCCAAAGCGGGGGCCATGGTAGGTGGTGCCAGATTGAGGGAAAAGGATTTAAGGTAAAAGACTTTGCTTCTCTCTGTCTTGCTGGTATAGATGGCACTTCATGGTAGCAGTCACAATTGTAATTCTTGTGTGATGATATATAACCCTGTTTTTTAGGAGGCCTGGGAGCTCTAACTGGTCCAGGACTAGCTAGCTTGTTGGGCAGTGGAGGTCCCACAACCACCAGTTCTTCTTCCAGGTATGCTCCTTGTCTAATTGCACTCCGCACTGAAATGCTAATTATTGTAGTGCTTGCGTGTTGCGCCTGTTTTCTCATTGGCCTCTTGGTGGTCACGAAACCTGCTACCGCCTCACACAAAAGTCATGTTCACCTGGCGAAGTGGCAGAAGGCCACGCAACGCGTCGGTGTATAGTTGCGGCCTCAGGGGGGTCCGGAGCTCTAGGATGTGGTGATGTTTATAGTTTCTAAGTGACTTTTATTGTTGATACAGTGGTTATTTTGCTGGCGTGTGCACTATTTCATTAACATTAGGCTCAGCACTCTCTATCCACTTATCTCTTATGTGTATTATATATCACAGCACTCATGGATTTTGACACTTTTTCTTGCACTTTTTAGGCACTTGGCACTTCATCACACTGTATTTATTTCAGCTTTTTCTTCTTTTTGTATCTTTGTGCACTTATATATTTTTCATCTTCACACGCCACCATATAGCCATTTAAGGTTATTGTAGATATTTATATATTGATCAATGAATTTACATTTATGTGATAGGTGACCATTAATAGCTCTTAAACAGGACCTCCCCTTTCCCCAACAATTGTGTATATGTTTTTTAATTAAGTCTTGTGATGTTTTTGTTGTTCTAAGGATGATCTAATAAATGTATACATATATTTTTCTATACAACGGTGGTGTGCAGTTTAATCATATAGGGACATTGTGGGCCAGTCTAGGGCTCAGCTTCTTGGGTAATTCATGGGTTATTGTCCCTATATTACTAGCACCCTCTAATTTCTTGACATCAATAATTTTAGTGGTGCACACCCACTTTCCCCTTTTTTATGTTCTTGAAAAAAGTGCCGAATGTTGATGGTAGCACATCCTTGTAAGGGTAAAAGCGCATTCATGGCTCGTGGTGGTGTAATAAAACAACAACCCCAATTTAAAAAGGAATCCTCTGCTGCTAAAATGTACGTGATGTCTGCAGACTCCTGGCAGGCAAGATTATGTTCTTACATACCTTAACATTTATCAACTGCTGGATTTTTAGAATATAGATTTCTTTTTATGAGGTGTCCTTTTATTACACCACAACCTGTGAGCTAGTGGAATATATACACATTGATTCATTAAAGAGGAACACCAGGAATGTCCCTCTCCCGGATGGTGTTCCCCATTTTGTGTATCCCCACAGCCAGCCCAGGAGACTCACTTTCCTGTTGTTCCCATGCCACAGGCACAAACGAAACGGACCACACGGAGTGGCCCGTTCAGTCAATCGGTGCTTTCGGTTCTGCTAGCGGTTAAGCAGCGGTATGGAGCGGAGTTTGCCGCCCACACTGCTGGCTAATAATTCTCCTCCAATAGGGGCCCAGCTTGTGCTTTTTCTCAAGCCTCCCAACACTTGCAGACCCAGAAATGAAGAAGCAGGCAGAATGGGGAGGGAAGCTGTTTCTTTTAGGCTCCTGTTAAGTCATTTGTCACATGACCTTCCCTCTGTTTTGCAGCTCCCGCAGCCAGTCAGCAGCAGTGACCCCATCATCCACCACGTCTTCCACAAAAACCACCACCACCACCCCCGCCGCTCCGGCTTCAGCCCCTGCTGCAACCCCCAGCCCTGCAGTGAGCTCCAGCAACGGTGCAAGTGCTGCTGCTAGCCCCACGCAGCCGATCCAGCTAAGTGACCTACAGAACATCTTGGCTACTATGAATGTGCCCGCCTCAGCAGAAGGTGGCCAGCAAGGTAAATTGGCCTTATAGGATAATGTACAGGTTATCAAAGCTTCCCAAAAATACATATGTAATATATTGACTGCTCAGCCATATTAGCATTCACCCGACTCGCATTCTGATCTGGGGTGGATGGAGTCCTTTTCCAGAGATTCAATCTAGAAGAGATCCTGATCAGTTAAATTGACCAGTGGATCCTTTTTTTGCCCAGGTCAATTATAAATGTTACCAAAAAAGGAAGGCCGCAGGCCTCCTGGCACTATCTACTTCCCCTAGTCCCTGATGAAGAAAACGTTTATAAAGGTCACATTCCAGGTCCAACACGCTAGATTGGGGTGTTTAAAGTTGTAATTTGCCTCGACCATATGAGAATCCAAATATCTGCATTCAATATTTTTGCTTGTATGCTATTCTGATGGCTTGAATAAAGAATTAGAAATATACCAGACCCCCCCATTGATGTGCCTCTAACATTTTAGAAATGGCAATATAATAAGTATATAAAAACACCATTGGTCCCGAAGTCTTTCTATCAGAGATAGTACAGAGCTATAAATGTTACTGGCGGTTCATTGGTTAATGTAATGTAGTAAAGCTCAGTCAATGAAAGCTTTCTCTCTTTACTGTTCACAGTGGACCTGGCCAGTGTGCTGACTCCAGAGATCATGGCTCCCATCCTGGCTAACCCTGAAGTTCAGGAGCGGTTAATGCCTTACCTTCCCTCCGGAGAGTCTTTGCCACAGACCGCAGAGGAGATCCAGAACACACTTACCTCTCCACAGTTTCAGCAGGTGAGTAGTTTTGTAATTAGATGCTGAACGTCCATTAAGTGCTTGCTGAGCTTATACAGAGTATAGGCTCCAACATACCCTATGTGGTAAAGAGGAACTCCGGTCAGAAATGATCAGACTCCCTCTTTAATATGCAGCATCAGGGCAGCCCAGGTCATTGTGCATCGCTGCTGCTATAAGAACTGGCCGCCTGGATACTCTCCTCTTGCGGGATCCTTCTCCGGGCTCGCACAGCCAGCGGCTGCACAGTAATATGCCACTGGCCGCACTGATAGGCTGCTCGCGGTCACGTAGGATGTGCAGCCTGGAAGAGGTGAGTATCCGGGCAGCTCCTTTCTCTCGTTTAGCGGCGCTGGTGCACAATAAGTTATTTCTGACCAGAGTTTCTCTTTAATTCCATAGCTCTGCCTGGGCTTTTGCTTTCCTGTTCCTGAGTAACGACATGGTAGACCTGACCCTCACCCTGCATTTGGAGATGGGGTGGACATACTGGGGACCTGATTGGGAATAGTTGGGGCAGGAATGTGAGCTACTAAGATGGTCTATGTATAATGTCTAATATTTTTGGCATAATAAATAGACCAAGTTTGTTTAAATTAAACAAATCTAAATATTAAAATCATCTGAGGAAGGACTGTTAGTTCATAGACACACAGTTTTAAAGTCTGAAAAAATAAAAAGTATATAAAGAATTTAAGAAGGAAGAAAAAAAAAAGCAAAATGAGAAGGGAAAGTAAGAAGGACAACATCTGAGGGGATTAGATGGGGTACGATCTCCTCGTTATGGAATCTGGGCTATTTGAATAGTAATTAGATCCTGTGCGATTCACCCTGAGGAAGTCGCCCAACTGGTCACATAATGTGTCGTGTGAAATTGCCCTTCTCCCACCTGCCATTGCAAGGCAAGATCTTTTCATTCCAAAATACTAAAGAGGTAGTGGGAGGGGGGTTGTAGCTAATATTCAGTAGTTTGCCGTTAGGGTCTTAACATGTCAAATGTCTTTGCTATATTATTTTGCACATTGGTTGCTTTCTACTAATATCCAGAGTAACCACTGTGTGCAGCAGGAGAGCAGCTCAGTGGGCTGGGAGTGGCTCATTAAGGTTCTGGTAGGTGTCTGGAGCCATGCCGACTGCAGGGCATCCCAGAGCTGCTGGATTGTGGGGAGACCCATAGAGCTCACATTACAGTCAACGGGGTCCCACTTTTAACTGTCCTTACGGCAGATAGGGAGCCCCCTGCAGTCCCCCCCCCCCCCCTCCCCTAACTGCTCCTTGTGCGCCATTGCGCCAACCAGGTGAGAGCCTGGCATTGTGCACACTGCTGCTTTTGTTTGTCCCACTGCACAGATGGGTTAAATGTGGAGGAAAAATTCCTGTGTGCTTGCAAGCATATAATGGCTAGAAAATGTCCCCCAAAAGGAATGAAGATAAGTGTGTTTGTTTGCGGTGGTGACTGAAGATGCGTCTTTGTGTCAGCAGGCCCTCAGTATGTTCAGCGCCGCCCTGGCTTCCTGCCAGTTGGGGCCGTTGATGAGCCAGTTTGGGCTGCCGGCAGAGGCGGTGGACGCAGCCAATAAAGGAGGTGAGATGGCTTTTGTAACGCATGTGATCCTTATAAACTGTTCTTGATGTGATCCCTACACAGAACAATGTTCTGTATGTTTTACAGGTTCTCTTTAAAGCAGGCCTAAAACTCTTCCACAGAACCCCCCACCCCACACTGCTTCTTGTCTCCAGTTTTTAGTACAGAGATGCCATTTTTCCTGCTGGTTTGGCTAAAAGGGGACCTGGAATCCTCAGCACACTGTAGCACTCGGCCTATTAAAGTGGACCTAAACCCACCACAATCGCCCCGGGAATCTTATAGCCGATCGATTCCCTCCCTCCGGGGCATCCAATCCGGGATGCCCCATTGTGTGAAACACCCCAGGTTGCCCCATACACTTACTTTGCTTCCCGGTCCAATGGCGCATACCCTGTTAGAGGGAAGCAACGGATGCAGCCGTAGCGGTCGGAGCCACTAGCCTTAGACGACGTGATGTCAGTGGCTCTGAGCGTGGTGATTGTGATGTACGAGTGGCCGTGCATGCGCTGTAGGACAAGGAAAAAGTGAGTTGCGCTTGGCGATCTGGGGGGTTTCAAGCAGCATGCACCCCTGATCAGTGTGCCCCGGGGGAAAGGACCAAAGCCCAGGATAGTCAAAATCCTGCGTTTTGGTCCACTTTAAGGAAAGGTTAGCTGCACCATGTGACCTTTTCCTGGCCCCCAGTCAGATAAAGTGGTGCAAGAAGGGGGTTGCTATCTCTGCTCTGCAGGAATGTGTTGGGGTTGGTGCAGTTGCCATGGAGAGTTTACAGAGAACCAAACGCCACGTGTTTGCTCTGAAGCCGCAGCCATTCAGATAAGCTGGCGATGCAGACCACAGAAGGAAAGGGAGCATCCCCCATCCCCGGTCTATTTGCTGACGCTGTATGCTGTGCATTAAAATGCATGACCTACAGTGCTGATTGGACAAGAGCCTGTGCATGTGCCATAGGCGCAGGGGAGGTACTTTTTCTAGGGCAATCTAGCGGGTTTCACGCAGCTGGGAATCCCAGTTTGGGAAAGTGCCCCAAAGCACGGATTAGTAAAAACACTGTAAATATAGTGCCCGCTAGTGTTTGCAGGGTATATTTCGCTCGCTGGTGGTCCCATGGCACATGCGCAGCAGACCTTCATTCTATACAGTACATGTGAATAAAAGGCATAGAGCCATGTTAATAGCACTCGTCTGCCATCAGAACTTACACATGCACCATTGGATTGGTGTGTAAACCTGGGGGATCCTAAATTGGGATGCCTGAGAAATGGGCACTTAGGGTTTTGGCCCTTGCTGTTGTAGGCCTCGTGCAGTGTACAGGGTGGAGCTTGCTGTAGAAAAATGCAATTCTGTGAAACTCACCTGTAGAATTTGTTTTATTTCCTATCCATTCCAGGCCGTCCCTTTAGTCTTCACAGTTGGGTAACTCCGCCCCAAAGGGTGGCTCCTCCCGGCCCCCTATAATGGCAGCTGCCTCTCAACCAAGCCCAGTAATTCAAAAGCAGTAACTAAAACCGTAAGAGGCAGGCCGGTAGGCCCGAACATAGGAGACTATGTTACCTCACATAGCCTCTGCTTGTACTCTCTCGAACCTAAATCCTAAATTTGTATAACAAGTGTCCTATGAACAAGTAATGGTTCAATCACCATAAAAGGGCATGCAGGACATAATAAACCTCAAAAGGGCGGGTTGGATGGCCTGGAATGGATAGCAAATAAAACCACTTCTACAGGTGAGTTTCACAGAATTGCGTTTATTCTTTCCAATGCATTCCAGGCCGTCCCTTTTGTCTTCACAGTTGGGACATCCAAAAGCAGTGTCCGTATGGGCGGGATCCCCAGTGCGGAGCAGCAGGTAGTTCATTTCACTACCGCCTGAAGCACTTTTCGGCCAAAAACAGCGTCAGCTGAGGCCCTGACATCCACCTTGTAAAACTTTGAAAAAGTATGAACTGAAGACCAAGTGGCAGCCTTACAAACTTGTTCCACTGAGGCCTGATGCTGAAAGGCCCAGGAAGCACCAATGGCTCTAGTAGAATGAGCTGTGACCCGAAAAGGGGGTTCTTTCCCTTTGGCAGAATAGGCTCTTACCACCGCCTCCCTAATCCACTTACTGAGTGTGGACTTGGCTGTTGGAAATCCCTTTCTAGAGCCTTCCGTTAAGACTAAAAGCAAATCCGATTTCCGGAAGGATTCAGTCGCAGCCAGGTAATATTTTATGACTCTAACAACATCCAAGGCATAGAGAGCCCTTTCCTTAGGGCTAGCCGGAGCTGGACACAAGGAAGGTTGAACAACTTCCTCATTAAGGTGAAAAGGAGAAACAACTTTAGGCAAAAAATCAGGCCTAAAACGAAAAACCACCTTGTCCCTGGGCAATTTAAAATAAGGTGGCTTCATACATAATGCGGCCAATTCCGATACTCGACGCACAGAGGTGATCGCTACCAGAAAAACCACTTTGAGCGTCAGCATAGTCAATGTAGTGTCATTCAAAGGCTCGAAGGGGGCACCCTGGAGAGCAGACAATACCAGATTTAGGTCCCACACCGGTAAAACTGGTTTACACGGTGGACAGACATCAGTGATCCCCTGAAAAAAGGTTTTTCCTGGTGTCCCGTTCAAGTCGCTCCATTCTTGACAAGTGGGTTATCCGCCACAAGGTGGTGCAGTGACTGCAAGATGAAAATCGTGGCTCCTCCCGGCCCATATAAAGGCACCTGTCTCCCCAAAAATCCCCAGAGTTCTTCTTGCAGTCTGACTGCCAAGATGGTACTATCTCTCTCTATGGATATCGCAGGCGAGCTGGGCATCCCAAGCCTATCGCCCACTGCAGCCCTATTCCCACCTTCTTCTGGGGACCCATCCTGCCTCCCAGCCTCGGCTACAGAACGGGTGACGGTAGGGGAACGCCGAGGGTCAGGCGTTCGGCAGAGCTATGCTCTGGGCCGCAGACCCTCTCCCGAAGGGTAGCTGGCCATAGGCAAAGGTGAGGGGGGGGACCACTCTGGGACCTTGTGTTAAGCATTGTCTCCCACAAGCTTTATTCCTTTTCTAGGTGTGTTTTTTGTCCCTTTATTACTTTCACTCACCTTCCTTCCTCTCCTCTTCTCTCCTGCTGTCGCTGCTGTGAAGGGGGGGAGGGGGCGCGGGAGCTGACAGGCTCGTCCTGCCTGGATACAAGTTGTGCTATGGGGCCGTGTTATTGCGCTCCGCGGTGGGGAAGGGGGGCTTCCCCTGTCCCTTCTCTCCTCTGTCTCGTCTGGGCGCCATCTTGCCTTCACCCTGGCGCCTGGAGTTCGCGCCATTTGGTCCTCGCTGGCGCGCTGTGGGTGGAGCGGGGCCGCGCGGAATGCATCATCGTCGCGTGGCCCTCCCCTCGAGGTGTCTCCTTCGGCCTCCTGCTGCAGAGCACGTTGTCTGCGCCATTTTCATTGTGGACTGCTGGCGCCCTGACGAGTGCGCGCTGTACTCTTTCCTCGCCTGACGCTGCTGGAGTCTTCCCACGACCTCGGTGCTGGGCTCCCCCAGGCTCGGACGGCATTCTGCTCCCCTGGTCCGGTCTGTGCCGCTGCCATTGTTTCCATAGCCATCAAAAAGAAGGTGAGACGCCTTCTCGATATCGCCAGATCTCGCAAGTGGGCGGAGGAGTATAGGGACCTCCTATCTTGTGCGGATTTCATTGTAATCTTTGTAATCTCGGCCATGGACGATACCGTCCGGCTTGGCGGCAGGGCTTTGGCCCTGCTGGTTGCTCTTCGTCGTTCTATCTGGCTGCTGCAGTGGGCAGCTGGCGCCGCTGCCAAGAAGTCTCTCACTGGTATTTCTTTCTTGGGGCTTCAGTTATTCGGGGAGCGCCTGGATCTCCTGACGAAAGATGGCAGGCTCCCTCAGCGTTGGAAGCCTGTGCGCCCCTTTCGGGGCTCGTCTTCCTTTCGCCCCTTTCGAGAGGGAAAGGCTCTTCATTTTCAGGTGGCCGCAGAGACTCCCGGGGACACGGTAGATCCCACGGTCGTCCCAATCCCTCCTGGGGGACCAAGTCCAAGCCCCCTCAGGCATGAGGAGGCGCCCTCACCCATCCGGGTGGGGAGACTGCTTATGCTATTTGCTCACGTCTGGAGACAACACGTCTCGGACCGGTGGATTCAGGAGGTGGTGTCCTCCGGGTACAAGATAGAGCTTGCTGCTTGGCTGCCCCCAAGATTTCTTCAGTCGCGGATCTCCCAGAACGCGTTGACTGTGCAGGGCCTAAGAATGGCTGTCCTGTGCCTCACCAGGAACGGGTCGAGGGTTCTATTTCAATCTGTTCACGGTACCCAAGAAGGACGGTACTTTGAGGCCTATCTTGGACCTGAAGGGTCTCAACAAGTTTGTCTAGTTCAGACACACGCGGTCTGCGGTGAGTTGGCTTCGGCGGGGCGATTTCATGACCACGGTGGACATCGGGGATGCTTACCTTACATTCCTATCTTCCAGGGACATCAGAAGTTCCTGAGGTTCGCACTGGAGGATCAGCACTACTAGTTTGTGGCGCTGCCGTTTGGGATTTCCTCAGCCCTCCGGGTGTTCACCATGGTGCTGGCGGGTGTCATGGCCCTACTGAGGAGTCAGGGCATTTGTATTCTTCCCTATCTGGATGACTTGCTGATTGCTGCTCAATCTCTTCTGCAGGCCAAGAGCGACACCCAGACGGTGTTGTCCACTCTCGAGGATTTCGGCTGGGTGATCAATTACCCCAAGTCTTCGGTCATTGGTGAGGTCCTTCCTGGGCATGACGTTGGACACCTCAGGTCAAGGTGTTCCTCCCACAGCAGAAGGTGGAGAGCCTTCAGACGCAGGCGCTGGCCTTGCTGGCGGGACAACGACCATCCGTCTGGGGATGAAGCTGGTGGGTCTCATGGTGTCATGTTTCGAGGCTGTGCCCAGTTCCACATGAGGCCGCTTCAATTGAATCTCTTGACTGTTTGGGACCGGACACAGGATTCCCTGGTGCTGTCTCCTCTGGCCAGGCAGTCCCTCTCGTGGTGGTTGGACTCCAGAAATCTTTTAGTGGGTGGGTCCTTTCTGATTCCTCGTTGGGAGATTGTCACCACGGACGCCAGTCTGACCAGCTGGGGAGGGTTCTGGCAATCGCTGAAGTTCCAGGGCCAGTGGGGCTCGCAAGAGGCTCACGTGCCTATCAATCTCCTGGAGCTGAGAACGATCCGGTTGGTCCTGTTTCATTTGGCTCCCCACCTTCGGAGTTGCGCGGTGCAGGTCCGCTCAGACAATCAGACGGCTGTCGCCTACATCAATCACCAGGGCGGGACTCGGAGCAAGTGAGCCCTCAAGGAGGTGACCCAGATTCTGTCTTGGGTGGAGGAGAATGTTCCCTGCATCTTGGCGGTTTACATTCCTGGGGTGGAGAACCAGGAGGCAGACTCCCTGAGCAGGGGGGTCTCCCGTCTGGGGGAATGGTCTCTCAGCTACAAGATCTTTCACGCTCTGTGTCGCCGTTGGGGTCTGCCGGACGTGGACCTGTTTGCGTCCCGACACAATCACAAGCTTCCAAGATTCGTCTCTCTGTCAAGAGATCCTCTGGCTTTCACCACAGACGCTCTGGCAATTCCTTGGACGGAGTTCCGACTGCTTACGTCTTTCCTCCATTTCCACTCCTGGGTCGAGTGCTGCGCAAGATTGCCCAGAAGAGGGTGCCAACCATTCTGGTGGCTCCTCGTTGGCCGAGGCGGTGTTGGTTCGCGGACATTGTTCAGATGTCAGTGGATCGATGTGTCATGCCCGAAGATCCAGGGCTTCTCACTGCTGTTGCGCCACCCCAATTTACAAACTCTGGCTTTGACGGCTTGGCTGCTGAAACCTCCATCTTGACGGAGAAAGGGCTGTCTGCTCCAGTTGTGTGTACCATGATTCAGGCTCGGAAGACATCCTCTTCTATGATTTATTACAGAGTCTGGCACGCTTACATTGCCTGGCGTGAGTCTAGGGGTCTCCCCTGTTGCACTTTCTCCTTCTCTAGGATTTTGGAGTTCCTAGAACAGCTGATGCTGTTTTTGGTCGTAAGGTGCTTCAGGCGGTAGTGTCATGAACTACATGCTGTCGCTGTTTGGGGATCCCACCCTTTTTTGGACACTGCTTTTGGATGTCCCACTTTCAAGAATGGAGGGACCTGAACAGGACACCAGGAAAAATACAATTCTTTGAGTACTCACCTGTAGAATTGGTTTTGATGGTGTCCTGTTAAGGTCGCTCCATCCCACCCTTGTTCTGTTATTCTCTTTTGCCTGTTATGGTGATTACTGTTGTTTTTGTTTTTGTTGTTGAGAGAGTTCATGCTGAAGCTATGTGAAGTAACATGGTTTCTGGCCTCCCTGCATGTCTCTGTTTTTACTGCTTTTCAACCACTGGGGATTTTTAGGGAGACAGGTGCCTTTATATAGGCCGGGAGGAGCCACGATTTTCAGTCACTGCGCCACCTTGTGGCGGATAACCCACTTGTCAAGAATGAAGCGACCTGAACAGGACACCATCAAAACCAATTCTACAGTTGAGTACTCACAGAATTGTATTTTGATCAATCTATGATTGGCAATAGACTTCTGAAAAAAAAGTGGAATAGGGCCGAGACCTGACCCTTGAGGGTGCTCAACTGGAGGCCCAAGTCTAGACCATATTGTAGAAACTCTAGAATTCAAGGAAGGTTCCTGGCCTGGCACCAAGCGATATAGCCCACCAAACTCTGTAGTATATTATGCAAGAAGACCTCTTCCGTGCCTGAATCATTGTGTGAATAACTGTAGCCGATAAACCCTTCTCCGACAGGATGGAGGTCTCAATAGCCAGGCCGTCAAAGCCAGCGTCTGTATATTCGGGTGCCGAAGCGACCCCTATGTGAGAATCTCCAGATCGTCAGGCATGATGCAGTGATCTGTTGACATACTTATTATGTCCGCAAACAAACTCCTTTGGCCAACAAGGAGCCACCAGGATGGTTGGTACTCCCTCCTGGACTATCTTGCGTAGTACTCGGTCCATGAGTGGAAACGGAGGAAAAGCATACAGAAGATTGAACCCTGTCCAATGAATCGCCAGGGCGTCTGTTGCTATGGCCAGAGGGTCTCTTGAGAGAAATACGAACCTTGGAAGCTTGTGATTGTGTCTGGACGCAAAGAGATCCACGTCCGGTTGACCCCAGCGGAGGCATAGAGCTTGAAAGGCCTTCCTGCTGAGAGACCATTGTCCCAGATGCAAGGACCTCCTGCTCAGGGAGTCTGCCTCCTGGTTCTCCACTCCCAGGATGTAAACCGCCGAGATGCAGGGAACGTTCTCCTCTGCCCAACTCAGAATCCGGCTTACCTCCTTGAGGGATCTCTTGCTTCGAGTACCGTCCTGGTGGTTGATTTAAGCTACAGACATCCGATTGTCCGAGCGGACCTGAACCGCATGATCCCTTAAATGGGAGGTCAGATGTAGTAGAGAAAACCAAATTGCTCTTAGTTCCAAGAGATTTATGGGCAACCAGTTCTCTCTCGGACCCCACTGACCCTGGATCTTCTAGGTCTGCCAAATGCCTCCTCAGCCTGTAAGACTGGCATCCATGGTAACTATCTCCCATTGGGGAGTCCGAAAGGACTTGCCTACCAGCAGATTCAGAGAATCCAACCACCACAAGAGGGATTGCCTGGCCGGGGGGGACAGCACAAATCCTTGGTCCAGGGATTCCGGGGACCGATCCCAGCTGGCTAGCAGGTTCAGCTGAAGAGGCCTCATGTGGAATTGGGCAAAGGGCACTGCCTCGAAGCAAACCACCATTAGGCCCACCAATCTCATCCCTAGACGCACCGATGGCTGTTGACAAGCCAGCAAGGCCTGTACCTGCGTCTGGAGACACAAGACTTTCTGCTGTGGCAGAAAGACCTTGACTTGAACGGTGTCTAGGGTCATCCCCAGGAAGGATCTCACTGTTGACTGTGTGATATGCGACTTTGGGTAGTTGATCACCCAACCGATGGCTTTCAGAGTCGACAGTACAGTCCGGGTGTCGTTCTCTGCCTCCTGAAGGGACTGGGCCGAGATCAGAAGGTCGTCCAGATAGGGCAATACACGAATACCCTGACCCTTCAGGATAGCCATGATGCCCACCAGCACCTTGGTGAACACTCTGGGAGCTGAGGATATGCCGAAGGGTAGTGCCGCAAACTGGAAATGCTGACCCTGCAATGCAAACCTCAAAAACTTCTGATGTCCTGGAAAAATCTGGATATGTAGATACGCGGCCCTGATATCCATCGTAGTCATAAAGTCGTCGGGCCGAAGCAACCTCACCGCCGACTGCAATGTTTCCATGCTGAAATGTCTGACCCTTATAAATTTGTTGAGGCCCTTTAGGTCCAAGATCGGCCGCACCGATCCGTCCTTGGGAAACATGAATAGGTTGGAGTAGAATCCCTGACCCTGTTCCTGCCGGGGCACATGGCAAATCGCCCCTATCCCTATTTCTACAAGCAAAACCGAATTCTTGGCACCCAGCCTGACTACATCATCCATGGCAGTAACAACAAAGCCGATGAAATCCAAACAGGCTCTGGGTTCCTTGTAATCTTCCGCCCTTGTAATCTGCCACCACTTAGCCTTAGCCGCAAGTTGCTTAACCTTTTTCCTCGTGGCTAGGAAAACAATTGCCGTGGCACACGCAGGGCGTAAGAGGGAACCCACCAAGGTAAAAGCATGGCAAGCTATCTGATCCATGCGTTTGTCTGCAGGATCTCTTAAGGAAGCATTGTCAGGTGACTGCATAATAGTGTTGTTGGACAGACCTGAAACCGGGGGGTCCACCTGGGGCGGCCTTCCTTCTCTTGGCCATCTTGGGAGGGACAATGTGCAAAGTGTCAAAAACAGAGGAAAGCAAGCTTTCCGTATCATCCGAAGGATGGAATCCTCATCCGAGGATAACCAGAGATGTCTTCTGCACCAGAGAGCAACTCACCTTCCGAGAGTGGGTCATCTGATGACTCCCCTTCCTCCGCGGAACCAAAAGAAGCATACAAATAATCGTCTGATTAAGCCGGCTCTAAGTGCTGCTTTTTACTCGAGGCCTTTCTAGGGGCTGCCAACGAGAGCTGTTTCTCAAGGCTAGCCAGCCTGTGCGCAAAATCTGAGTGTGTCCCCTTGCTTGCTCCCCCTTTGCTAGGGGCTACCTGCAGCGGGGGATCCGGAGAGACAGGAGCTGACGCCGGCATAGGGGCGGAAGCAACCGCCCTCTCATGGTCCGAGACAATGCCTCTGGTGCAAGTAGAACAAATTGTGCTGATTCCGTCTGCACAAGGGGCAGAGCCTGTCTTGCCCAAGTGGGGTGCCCGGCTCACTATCCCCTGATGCCTCCATTATGGTGATTTTGGAATATGCAATATTCGTAAAAGGCAAAATAGACGCTAATGTCCTAAGCCTATAGCCAATCTCCTACAACGGGGACCGGGAGAAAATAGAATTCTGTGAGTACTCACCTGTAGAATTGTTTTTACTATGCTTGGCACTATTTAGTTGCCATTAGAGGCCTACTCTGCCTTTACCTCCCACTTCCCTAGCGGGTTATTGGGGCATCCCGGGTGACTTTATTGTGTAAATCCCTATTGGCCGGCGGCCGCGATAATCACTATATGGAGGCTTCTCAGGATAATGTGCTTGGGGTTCCTTCGGGACAAGCCTGGCTGTGTGTGGCGTGTGGGGTGTCCCCTACTAGTGATGACAATGTGCGGGTCTGTGTACCCTGTGCCCAGCGAGTGCTTGCACTGCAATCTGGGTTGCCTGTGGCTGGGCCTGCGCCCCGTGTGGCTTCGCCCACTCCCCCACGCTTACATCTGACTCCCAGTGAGGTGCATACCAGTGGGGAGTCTCAGCCTGATTTGTCTACCAGGGTGGCTAGTATTGAGAAGCTGATTGCTGGCTCTATGGTACGTAAGGCCTCGGCTAAGAGGCGGCATCTGGCACCTGGCGTTAACTTATTTCCTATGGAGGCTGAGGAATTCTTTGACCTGGCTGGCTATACCCCCCTGGAGGAGGGGGAGTTGTTCTCTGATTCAGACTCTGATGAGCAGCCTAAGGGTTATGCTGATTCTGGCTCTGACCCATGGGCTCCAAATGATACTGACAGGCTTTTGGCTCACATTTGTGAAGTACTTTCTATCTCTCCTCCTGCCGCAGCTCCTCGGCAGCAGGGGGAGTTGTTTCACACGGCTAAGCCACGTTTGCAGTTTCCTGAGCAAACTCACTTTAATAATCTTGTGCTCAAGGAGTGGGAGCGACCGAGCAGGCTCCCTGGGGTGCCTAAGAGTTGGGATAAGAGGTACCCTTTTTCTGCTGAAGTGGTTAAGTGTTGGTCATCCCCTCCTAAAGTGGATGCACCAATTCTGGGGTTGTCCAACACTTCTGTCATGCATTTCCCTGACTCTACTACACTGAGGGATGGTGAGGACCGGCGCATTAATCAGCTGGCTTCCCATGCCTTTGTCTGTGTGGGGTCCGTGCTGCGTCCAGTTTGTGCCTCTGCCATTACAGCTGTGGCTATTAGGACTCTGCTCAAGAGTATTTTAGATGGGGCTCCCGATGATGCAGCTAGTGAAGAGTATAGAGCCCTTCTGCATTGTGAGGAATTTGTTGCATTTGTCCTCACTGCCTTGGATGATACCATTAGAATGTGTGGCAGGGCACCCGGGGGACATCAGAAAGGACTGATCCAATGACAACGGGGACCCGTCCCAGGCCGCCAATGGATCCGTCCTTCTTGGGCACCATGAACAAATTGGAATAGAAGCCCAGGCCTCGGTCTGAGTGGGGCACCGGACAGATGACAGCCATGTCCAAAAGATTTGCTACTGCCGCCCGAAGCCCCTGGGCGGCCAGAGGATCTGACGGCACCTGAGAACTGAAGAATCTGGGAGGGGCCGGAACTCGAACTCCAGCTTGTAACCGGAAGACACCACTTCCTGAATCCACCTGTCCGAGACCTCTTGGACCCAAACCTGGGAGAAGAGTAGCAGCCGTCCCCCCACCCGCAAGGGTGAGGGCGCCCCCTCATTGCTGAGCCGGCTTGGCAGCGGCTCTAGGCTTGGAGCCCCAACTGTGTCCTGGACGGGCCCGACCCCTGCCCCTGGTCCAGGAATCGCCTCTGGACGAGGGGAAAGCCGAACCCCTGCCGACTCTAGCCCCACGAAAGGACTGAGAGAAGGAAGCCGCCCCTCGAAAGGGGCAACGCTGGTTTTTACGCTGAGGTAACTTACCTCCCTTTGCCACCGAATCCAATCTCTCTTCAAAGAGCCGCAACCCCACAAAGGGAAGGGCCATAAGCGACTTTTTGGACACAAAATCAGCCGCCCACTGGCGTAGCCAAACCGACCGCCGGATAGCCACAAGCAGGGCCGCAGCTTTGCTACACATCACCAATGTGTCGTCCAAGGCGGACAGCACAAAGGACAAAAATAACTCGCAGCGCTTAAGGTCGGCAAACCCCTCACTAGCCGGATCAAGCCCGGAAGAGGCCAACAGTCCTCTAACAACTGACCTGGCAGCTACCAATAAAAGCGCAGAAGCACAAACCGGCCGCAACGCCGATCCAACACTGGCAAAACCATCACAAGCCATCTGGTCAATGCGTTTATCCTCACCATCCTTGAGAGTAGTGCACTCCGGAGAATGGAGGACTGAGGAGCTGGACAACCCCAAAACAGGAGCATCCACCTCGGGGGGGAGACCAGGGGGGACCAGTGCTTCAGCGCGTCTGCCGGAAAGGGATATTTCCTGTCCCAACCCAGTGGGACACCAGGAAGCCGAGTCGGCCTCTCCCATTCCTTAAGAATGATACCATCAAAATGCTTTTGATAAGGAAATTCCAAGCGCGGCTTGGTCACTTCAAAGAACTCCCCCTTCAGCGGAGGAGCCGCCTCGGGGGGAGAAATAGCCAAGACCTCAAACATATGAGCCAGGACCCTAGAGGTATCCAAGGAATCCCCCTGGCCCTGCTCTGTATCAGCGCCCACAAACTGCTGATCATCGGAGCCATCAGACTCCTCATACAGCTCCCCTTCCTCACGCGGGGAACAATCAGACCAATCCAGGGAGTCAAAATCCTCCCTATCAAGGGCCTGCGCGGCCGTATACAAATGTTTTCTCTTAGCTGGGGCCTTTTTAGCAACGGCACTGGAAAACAATTTTTCAAGATTGGCCAATCTGGCACACACCTCAGATTGCGACTCCCCGCTAATGACCACATCACACGCACGTGTCAAGCGAGGGGGAGATGGAGAGGAGACTGGCGGAGCAGAACCGGACGCCTGAGATCCGGTCTGCCGCGTACTAGACCGCTGCGCACAGGGTACACAAAGAAGTACATAATCTCCCAAAAGGGATACCCCAAACACAGCCTGGATTGCCCCGAGGGGGGCACAAGCCCATCCGGGGAAGCCTCCATATGGTGATTTTTTAAATATATATATATATAATATATATATATATATATATATATATATATATATATATATATATATATATATATATATATATATATATATATATATATATATATATATATATATATATATATATATATATATATATTATATATATATTATAATGTGTACAATGCTCCGAGGGAATTACGCAATAATGCAACCCGGGATGCCCCTTTAAGTCCCTAGTGGGAGGATTTTAAGCCAGCTAAAATTTTAACCAGGGACCCTGGACCAGAAGAACCCTCCTTTAATATGATCAATGGTCCACCTGGAACACAAAACACAAGCACACGCTCAGACCATGCTAGAATGCATAAAGAGTTAAAAACAGATGAATCTGATGGCCATCAGGCCATTCACCCGACCTTCAGTACCGCACGCCAGGCACAGTGAAGACGCGCAGTGTGCAGTAGGAGGAGGGAGGGCGGGCCGGCGCGGTTCGTGCGTCGAAGCCGGGACATGAAAACGCGCCCCCCCCCCCCCCCTGCGCCCAGAGAAGAAGAAGCCCTCATGGGCGCTCACCGCCGCCATTGCAGCACGCCGGAGGCCGGTGCCGCGGGACCGCCGGCGCCAGTCAAAAAGTAAAAGCACACACAGAGTTAAGCACACACACATACACAATAAATGAAAGGAATCCATAAGGGACCCATTTCCCCCCCCCCCTCTAAGGATATCCGGGAGAGGGGGAATCCATGCCAGGGTAGGGCCAAGGGACGGGGCATCCCAAACCAGGATCACCAAGATAGCCCCTACCCCTTGTTATGGGGTCTCACGGCTCCTAAGCACCAGGGGTGCCAACTACCTTTGCCCGGACCAGCAGCCTAGGCTGGGAGGCAAGTAATTTAAATAAGGGGATCCGGGCAGGAATAGAAGGCCGGGAGTCATCCTGGCTACCTGCAAGGAGGAGACATCATCTTCTGACTTGCTCGCCTCTGCAGAGATGAAAGACTGGGGAATGAGTGGGAGGTCCCAGGTATTTATGGGCCAGGAGGGTCTTCCCTTTTTTTATTGACATCTCTGCAAGATCGCCATCTACAGGTCAGTATACCCAAGTGTAATGAATGTCTTGAAGCGGGGTGTGTGACATACTTAGAATAGGGTTGAATGGAGCAGAGCGTGCTGACTGGTGCATCCCAGCTAGCCTTTGACTGAGGGGCGGGCCCACACCGGCTATTCACAAATCTATGCATGCACCTTTGTATCCGCATCAGGTATTGCTTGGGATAAAGGGGGGGGGGGGGGGTTGCACAGTGAGGCATCCCAAATCAGAATTCCATGGAGAGAGGGAATCAGATTGGTTTTGGTCTAAAACCTGGGATTTTCACTATCCTGGGCTCTGGTTCAGGATGTCCCAGGGGTGGGAGTATGCCTGGGTTTTGGTCCACTCCAAAGTTCATGGAGGTTATACTTCTGATCCCCTGTGCATTCACAGAAGCACTTTTCTGTGAAATGAGTTTCTTAAAGTGGAACAAATCCCAGGGTGTCTGGCCCTCCCCTGGGGCATCACATTGGTGTGATACTCCCCTAGGTTGTTGGTATTTACTCACCTTTCCTGGGTCCAATGGCGTATGAGAAGGCTCTTGTCCAAACAGAGCCGTGCCCGTAATTCAGCAAACTGCTCAGATTGTTCACAGTAGAAAGTGCGGGTGCTCCGGCTTTGCGTGCTCTCCCGCCACAGCCCTTCAGATGGGCAGGAGCATGTGCTGCTGGGGATGCGGCTTCTCTCACTCCCCATTAAAGCCCATCAGAGCCGTTTGCTGAATTATCTAGTCGCAGCAAAAGGGAATTGATTGGATGAAATCCAGTAATAGGCGTGGGTCATAGGAATGTGTGGTGTGCTTGCGATATGCTAGTTTAGGTGGCCTTTAATTTACTTACAGGCTTCCTGTACAGTGCTGAAATCCCCCTTTTCTCTGCTGCCCTCTAATGGAGGGTGTGTCTCTCTCTTGCAGATATTGAAGCGTTTGCCAAGGCGATGCAAAACACGTCCTCTCAGAAAGAGCGCGACTCCAAAGAGAAGAAGGAAGAGGAGGAGGACATGAGCTTGGACTAGGCGCGGCCCTTCTGCTCGGCCACAGGGTGGCATCATGTGTGTATCCCGGCTGTACCCACCAATCCTGTGCCCCCTTATGTCTAATAAACTTCTCTGCTGCACGACATATGTGTCTGTGTGTAAGAACGGCGCGTCTCGTGACCAGGAAAAGTGTTTTATTTTAGAGACAAATTGTACCATTTACATACAGATCTCCAGCAGGGGATGCATCGCCCTTATTCTCTCCACATACAGAAGCTCAGGCGGCCATGTTGTTGGTTGGTTTCCGTGTTTGGTGTGATTACTGGCCTGGCAGGTCCTCCTCTCCTGGAGATCTTGCCTCTATGATCCACAAGTGAGGGGGGGCGTGCTCTATAAATATACACATGCAGGATGCAGCACGGGGGCTGGACGGGTAAGTGCGTGGGGGGGGTTCAGGCTGTGCCTGCGATAGACTTTAAATAGATTCCTCTGTTATATCTCTCTTCACATAGGACTAGCATGGGGGAGGGGGACAGTGTAATAAATATCTGCACAGGACGCTCTACCTAGAAACAAAATATACACAATATAGGTCTAAAGAGGAGGGGCCTTGTGCTGAAGGGGCGGGGTTACATTCTCAGACTAGCTGAAGGGCTAATAGTTGGTTAATGACGAATTGTTATAGCTAAAATAACATGGCGGTTGTGTTGCTCGCACTTTATATTGTGCACAGCTCAGATGTGTACCTGGGGCACTCAGTGATGGGGAGGCAGGGCTTCCTTGTAGCCACGCCTCTTTTCACTTGTAGCCACACCTCTTTTCACTTGTAGCCATTATTTGGGGGTGGCTGTGGCATCACATTTGTACTTGACAAGTCACCATTTCCTCCGTCGGTTGTATAGCAGCCAATCGTGACCAACAGTAACCATTCAGGTTTGATGCGCAAGCCCGATTGGTTACTGGTGATTGGCAGCTATCTATTGAATGAGTGGTAAGTTACCTCCTCCTTAAAGAGGACCTCCAGTCAAAAAAGACAGACGGCACAGGAGTTTCTTGCTTCAGAATCCCCACTGCACACCATCCTCTTAGGATGTCTAATACAGGGCACGGTTGCCTCTTTCTTAATCTGGTCCACAGCTGCTGATCACATGATGGCCAGTAGCCAATCGAGTTTGCCAGGCCTGTGGGTGCACAGCTGTGTGCAAACCTATGAAGCTGCTGGCAGTCGTGTGGAAGTGGTAAGTATCTGACCTCCTCAGGGCATTGTAATTCCAGACTATTTTGACTAGAGGGCCTCTTTAACGTGGTCCAAAACCAAAGATTTTGACTATCCTGTACCCCGATGTATAAAACCCTGCAGGTTGCCAAAACAAGGTCGCCTCTTCCCGGTCCTACGGCCCATGTGCAGCTCAGATCCATCACGTCAGCGCGTCTTAAGGCGCTGACGACCGCATCCCCTGCTTCCCTCTAACAGGGTGCGTGTCCACGCTGGCCATTTGCAAATGCCTGGCACGGGCACGCGTTCTGCTAGATGGATAGCAGGGATGCGGCCTGCACATGCGCCGTTGGACCGGAAAGGAAGGTAAGTGTATGGGGCAACCTGGGGGGGGGGGGGGATTCACACAGCGGGGCATCCCGATATTTGATGCCCAGGGGGAGGGAGTCGATCAGCCTGGGAATCATAGATTCCTGGATACGATTGCCATGGGTTTTGGTCCACTTGGCATAATTTTCTAGATTTTTAGGATTAATCTGGTATCCCGGGTTATGTTCCTGGCCCCAGGGTTGTCCCAATTTAGGAGGCCCCCACTGTGTGAACACCCCCCTCCCCCAGGATCACCCTTAAAAACCCTTTCCTGGTCCTATGGTGCATGCGTGGGCTCTCGTCCAATCAGAGCTGTGTGATCGGCTCTGTTTACATGCAAAGCTTGGCGAGTGATAGCAAGAGTGGCTGCCTCTTCAGTTGTGTTTGGATAAGCTGGGGGTGGGAGCACTCCCCCCCCACTCTGAACGACTGCTCGTAGGAACACGCCTCAGCCCGGAGATGCGCCCAGTATTGGTTACATCGCCAAGGAAGACAGCAAAGGGGAGTTTATTTTGGTGGCTTTCACACAATGTGGCCATAAAGGGGAAACCTCTGGTCACTAGTGGGGGGGCGACCCCTGTTCTGGGTCATTAGTATCACAGTGATTGGCTGATGTGTCACCATAGCAAGAAAAAGGCCTAGAATGGCTGCTGAGTGGTGGGCTAGTGGCAGTTCTGAAGAGATGGAGAATAGGTGGGTGGCCTGCAGCAGGCATGTGACACAGTTATGTATGACCCCCCCCCCCCCCCCCCAAGCAGGTGAAGTTGGGTACGCTCCTCCTTCAGCAAAGGCCTGGTGTAGTGGTATCTACCCTCTGTCAGTAGCGGCCACATTAGTGTCCTTCTAGCAGTAGCTTGTGTTTCAGGCGGCCGGGCAGACATTTATTCCAGCCGAGCCAAAGA
Organism: Gastrophryne carolinensis; assembly: GCA_027917425.1. Lineage (NCBI taxonomy): Eukaryota > Metazoa > Chordata > Amphibia > Anura > Microhylidae > Gastrophryne > Gastrophryne carolinensis. Next base: position 49,141,211 of record CM051243.1, read on the forward strand.
ACGTTCCGGAGTGCGAGATGTCTATGAGCTTCCTGTTCACGCTGATGTTCCTCATGCAGCCGCTGTACGGAGAGGCGGAGATTGCTGTGCGGGGGAAGGAGGCTGCAACAAGAAACATTGCACAAATAAAGCTTTGCATGACTGTATACATGTGTTGCCAACCAATCCGCTTCCCCCCCGGTTTAAAATGGCATCTCTCTACAAACCAATCTGCTTCCCATTCAATTAACATGGCATCTCTACAACCAATCCGCTTCCCCCTGGAATAAAATGGCATCTGTCTACCAACCAATCCGCTTTCCCCTGGAATAACATGGCATCTCTCTACCAACCAATCCGCTTCCCCTTGGATTAATGGAAAACAAATACCAAGAATATTCTTAGTATACAGTACGTCCTGCTCCAGATAGATTAATTACACTTGGGTATTACTCCGCCAGATGGCGCTGAACTGCAGAGACATCGAAAATAGGCTCCTCCTGGCCCCTCAAATACCCAGGGACCTCCCACAATCCCCAGATCTTCTCTGCAGTCTGGACTGCGAAGGACAAGAAGATGGCTCTCTTCTCGCAGGTGAGCGGGGCTATTAGCCTGCGGCTCTGTAGGACTATTCCCACCCGTTCCTTTATTAATGTGCCTCCCAGCCTTGGCTGCGCTGGTCGGGTGATGGTAGGCAGCACCGCTGTCAGGTGCTTAGGAGCGCTGCTCCACCGCAATCCCCCACCAAAAGGTAGGCGGTTCAGGCATATGGTGAGCCTCTATGGATGCCCCTCCTGCAATATTGCCCCTGTCTATCGGTGGGTCCTGTTAAGTGGCCGCTGTCCTCCCTTGATCTCCCGTGTAGCCCTCGGGGGAGGGGGGGTGTGTATGTGTATTGGCCTTTTGTGCTTGACTACATTAATTTATTATAATTCGTGTCAATCGCCGCGCTGACTTGGTTGCACTTATTGTCTGTCTCAAAATTGCCACCGCCGCGGCACGCGCTTTCACTGTTTCACGATTGGCGGCGTTACCTCAGGCGCTGGTGCGCCATCATTGGCTGCTTGTCACGGGGGGGCGGGGCCCGCTTTTAGCGCGTTCCGTGTCACTGTCCCTGCGGCCCACCCCTCGAGGTATACCAAACGCCATTTTTTTCTGGGTTCCGGTTGCTACGCGACAGGCTTCTACCTACCGCGGTCCATGAGTGCCCTCGCGGGCAG